>CM053789.1:297071754-298384254 GCA_028749045.1 Cupressus sempervirens
TCTTTAATAGGATAGACTTAATAGTCTTTTGCTAAATCTCTAAACCAAGTGCATACTTCATTGTATGTTAGTAGATCCTTTAACAAGGTGGACCTCATAGTCCTTATTGCTCCTAACATGGAAGATCATCAAAAGTGGTCAATTGTAAACCTTATTAGGTTAAATTTATGCTATAGTACTAAAGCTTGTGGGTATCATCCCCACCCTAGTTTTACTTTCTATTTGGAAGGTTTTTATGTCACCATGTCTTATATCAAAGTGTTATGAATGTTTTAATGCTTTCATTATTTCATGCATGTAATTAGATTATAATATTATATGGATGATTAATTGGTAAAGTAAGATAAATTTTTATTGGTTCCTTATTCACACCTCCCCTCTCAATAACCTTTCCTATCTTATAATTCAAGCATAACAAACCCTAAAATAACATCAAAATTATAAGTCTTACTCTTGAAACTAGACTTGGTCATTTTTCCCAATTGAAATTGTTTACAAATCACATTTTTAGGTTTCTTCAATCTTGGTAAACCTATTACTTTTTTTTACCTTACTAATGGTCACCAAATTGTCAAAGTTCACATGACATATCCTCGTATTATATATCGATATATCATCACATTATTTGAATAAACATATTATGTTATATAGATCTAGATAAAAAAAATTACCTTGTGTTTGGTCTCCACTTCCAATAAATTCACTATAACCATTGTAGATCTTGTCCTTTTTGTTCTCAAATTCAACTTTGTAGCTTGAACTATTCAATTCTTTCACATTCAATAGATTGTAGTTAAGTCCTTCAACCTAATAAACATTATCACATCTAATCTTACCTTTTTCTCTATAGTTTTTATATCCTTTATTTTCTCTTCCATATCTTCTTCCTTTGAACTTTTTATTTCTCCTTTCATCCCTGTCAAGACATCTGGTAGCAATATTACTAACTTTATAGCACGAAAAATAGGTTATAATAAGTTTACCTTTGAATTTTCCTTTACCTCTAGGTAGTCTAATAGTCATTAATGCTTCAATATCCTAAACAAAATCCTTAGAATATTCACTCTCACTATACTCATACTTTCCTTTCTTCTTCTTAGACTTATGTAAAACCAATTATGACTTGAAAGTAGATTCAATAGTAGGGGTAATAAAGTTATCAAAATTTGACAATTCAAAAGCAATGAGTCTACCAACTAGATTATCCAAGATTAAGTCATTATTAAGTTTACATATTACTTCTTGTAATATAGACACTCTAATAGCATAAATATGAAGTAAGGTTCTCAATACCTTATTGATCACTAATCTTTCGTTCAACTCCTCTAATAGTGTTCACAACTTCTTTGAATCTTATAGCATATTGAGAAATGTTCTCCTTCTACCATCTTTATGTCATCAAAGTTTCCTCTCAAGCTTTCTCACTTATCTCTTAGGAAATTATTTTCTCCTCCATGGACAATTTCAATATTTTTCAACATCATCATTGCAATATTGTAGTCCTTTATATCATCAAACTTTCAATAGCTTAATGCAAATACAATCTCCATCATTGCATGATTGTGTTCTTGTTTCTCCTTCATCTATAAGGATATCATTGGTGTCAGTACTATTATATATTTATTTTCCAAGTATAATACCATTGAATCTTCAATTCCAACAATGTATAGCTTCATCATACTTTCCCATATAGAAGTTCTCCTAGTTTAGTTTGGGTACCTCATTTTTTGTACATCTTGATATTTAGCTTTAAGTATTTTCTATCTTCTGACTATAAGAACCATAGATCTAATACCAATTGTTAGAATAATTTATAATAAATAAGGGTGGGAGATAGTGAGGAAAATCAGTTCTCCTCAAGTCTAGATGTACCAATTAAACTTTTGAACTCCTCAAACAAATTAGATCTAATATTTAATCCAAACATAACACTTAGTAACATGTAACTTGCGGTTCACTAATCAAATAAAAAATAACTTGAAGAATGTAATCTATTAAATAGTAAGACATCTCAAATAACATCTATACAAGTAAAATACTAGAATTTAACATGCAAATTCAATTTGGGAAAAGCCACCAATAATGTGTGACTAAAGTTTCACTCTTCTGAAGTGAGCTCACTTAGGAGCCAACCCTGTTAAAAGTTACAATACACACTATTATGAGTGACCTTGTTCAAGGATTTAAATACCCTATTAGGAGTGGCATTGTTAGAGGAATTTAAAACACTCTATTTTAATTCCACCATGATTAATGAATTTACAAATGACTGCTAATTCAACCTTGATTAAATTATTTTAATTTATATAATGGTTAGAAAGTAACAATACATTGATATGATAAATACAACTCATTTTACAAATGCATATCACATTGTAGCTCATTTACTAACTCATTGACTAGACTATTTTCATGTCTCCATCATTATCTCTAATTTGCCTGGAAAATCCTTTAAGAAATCACTCTTCACCTCAGCTCTTCTACTCCTTCACAACCTTCTGCTCAAGTTTGCAAGTCACAAAAACTAGAAACTACTAACATCTCAAGGTTAATTATCATGCCTCCTTAAATAGATATATTTAATCTTTTTCCACTTAAAGATCGCTATTTCTCTTAGGTTTAGGTCAAATTCATTGAATCCTTCCATCATTTCATTTCTTCCTTCTCCTTATAGAAACTTCTCAAAAGTTCTCTTTGAATCCATGCCTAAAACACTTAAATATGGTTTCTCTTGCATTATAATATTTTAGCTCCTCAATCCTTATCTTCAACATGCTTTAGATATTTTAAGAATTGAAACTATGTTGGGTGGGAATATTAATTCCTTCAATAAATAACAAATGTTGATAGTTGGTCATTACTAGATAACTTGGTCAATACCAATTGTCTTGCTTGGATTATACTAAATTTATTAGTCCAAATTTTCTAATATTCTATGTTTACTAGTTCTTGGTTGATAGTATACTTTCTCAGCTTCCACTATTCACTTGGTGGACACTAGTACAACTTGACTTCAACTATGAGTTCCATAATCTTGTGTGTTGAATCTTGGTTTCACCTATTTATTGATCATATCTTCTAGGTTTCAACTCAATTATCTTCTTCAATTAGTGTTATGATTAAACAACAAATTATCTTTTCAAAGTCAAACTGATGAAGTGTCCATTGCAATTCCACATACGTCAAACTTTCCATTAGGCTGTCTTGTTATCTCTTCTTCTCAAATCTTATTCATCATCATCATGACATGGTAATCTACTTAGGTAGCGATTGTCTAACCAATAAGGTTTGACATCAATGACAACATAATATTTGTTCCAACTGTAGTTTACAATAACTAGATGGTTGTAGATTATGTGACTTTGAGGATGGAGGGAAAGAGAGAAATGAACTTTTTTTAAGGACACAAACCTCCCATGTAATGAAGCAAAACATCTAAGGAGAATCTTATGAAACATACAAGTAACTTTCACTTTTCGTAAGGATAAATTAATATGGGGTAAAAAAAAGAATTGGAAATACAACTCAAAGAATGGGTTTAACTCCATCATGTCTCTCTGGATGAGCACAAATGACTACCTTCCAATAACATTATGTTGGAATAAAGATTGTCTTTCCAAGGAAATATTCTTGAACATGGTTAGGTTTTAATAGGAAGGTCCTTACCACTAAAAGATTTAAGA
Organism: Cupressus sempervirens; assembly: GCA_028749045.1. Taxonomy (NCBI): domain Eukaryota; kingdom Viridiplantae; phylum Streptophyta; class Pinopsida; order Cupressales; family Cupressaceae; genus Cupressus; species Cupressus sempervirens. The sequence goes on from CM053789.1 coordinate 297,075,438, forward strand.
AAATAGTATACCAAGGCCCAAGTAGATGTCCTTTATGTGAAAATTAGGAATAATATCTTTGTTGTTGTTGCAAGGATTTAATGAGAAACAAGATGCTAAGAGGGGAGTGAATTGGGATCTTCAAAATTTTACTTGCAAAATATATTACTTATTTCACACCTAATTCATCTCATATCTTAGATCTAAGATCAAACTAAAATGTTGAAATGAAATTAAAATATAAAATCAATGAAAATTTCAACACATAACACAAATGATTCAGTAAGCCATAAACACTTCAATGTGAAGGTAAAAATGGGGTGGGGATGAAAGCCACAAATCTTCACTGTTGTAACAATAAAGTTAACATGTTAGGGTTACAATATTGATCATAATATGTGATCTATCCAAGTGAATTGTCTACCCTATTAAAAGCTTTAAGAGTCTTAGGTCTTACCCTATTAAAAGATTTTATATTGACAACTAAATAAGGACTCTATTAAGATATTTACATAGATCTATCAGGATACCTTGACTAAGAGATTTACCCTAACTCAATATGTTAAAACTGATTCAATACCTGACCAAGATGATTTTAGATCCCATCTTTCCAATATCTTAGTTCAATATCTTAATTTGATATCATTGTTCTATCCTTTACTACTTAGGTCACTTTGTTTTGTCTCCTCTCAAACTTGGCCTTCTTTTCTCTATTATGTCCTTGTTCACTACCTCACCTAATTTATCATGCATTCATTCACACACACATTCCTTTTTTGCATCCATACACATGCATTCTCATAAATTGATCCTAGTGTTTGAAACCCTTATCAAATAGACAATCTTCAAAAATTTTGGATCATAATAGACAATTCACAATTTATCCCTTTTCTCATTTCCCTTCTGATTTTTTGATTCATTGATCTTCTTTCCTTGGGATTAATACCTTCTACAATGACATGTAGTTTGCATCTCAAATTCCTTTATAATTATTAAATGTTTTATAAAAGTTAGCCAAAATGATTTACATAAGTGTATGTGCAACTAGAAAATTATATTTCAAAATTGATTTACTTAGCATTTAAATATTCTGACACTCAATCATAACTAAGATTTCTATTATCACTCAGATTTAATATGCTTGACCCTTCTTTTTTTCTCAAAAAAGCTATCTTTCAACTTTCTAAAACTTTACTATGTATTCTCAACTTATATATGCACCCAGTCTCAACTACGGTGTTTACCAATCTTTGACTTTCTCAACATGTAATGCAAGTAAAAAAGTTTTGATATGCTTAGCCTTCATTGGATGACTCAGTCATAGTCATGACAAGCCAACCTTGCCTAGTAAATGACTAAGTTTTTGGACATTAATAAAAAGCTTGGGCTTAGAGATAAATAGTCTCCCCCTTTGATACTTATGACAAAAATAATTTGTGATGGATAATTAATCCATAAAATAATTGTGATATTGCTATTAGGATTTAACTATGTGATTTTTGAGTTAAACTCATTGATCCATGTTTCATGAGTAGTGATTCAACATGTATCCATCTCTCATGAGAATAAATGGAATACTTACCACTCAATGGATCTAGGTGATGCTCATAGGGGTGAAGCACTGAGACTTCCCAAGAGGTCACCCATCCCATTACTACTCCAACCGGAGCATGCTTAGCTATGGAGTTTACTCCATGGTTGAACCCAAAGCTTGAAACTCCATTTGAAAAACCTTCACCAAGTGTTGTGCCTTATGAACCATTCATTCGAAAGCCCCTTACGCTCATCAATTGATAAGTAGAAGATAATTTCCAAAGCAAGTCAAATTGTGATATTGCTATTAGGATTCAACATGAATCCATCTCTCATGAGAATAAATCTAACACTTAGCACTCATTGGATCAAGGTGATGCTCATAGGGGTGAAGCATCGAGACTTCCTAGGAGATCACCCATCCTAGTACTACTCTAGCCTGAGCGCGCTTAAATATAGAGTTTCCTCCATGGTTAAACCCAAAGATTGCAACCCCATTTGAAAAACCTTCACTACTTATTTTACCTTATGAACCATTCATTAGAAAGCCCCTTAAGCTCATCAATTTATAAGTAGGAGACAATTTCCACAGCAAGTCAAATTGTGATATTGCTATCAAGATTTAACTATGTGATTTTTGAGTCAAACTCATTGACCCATGTTTCATGAGTAGTGATTCAACATGAATCTATCTCTCATGAGAATAAATTGAACACTTAGCACTCATTGGATCTGGGTGATGCTCAAAGGGGTGAAGCACTAGGACTTCCTAAGAGGTCACCCATCCCAATAGTACTTAGGCCTAAGCACGCTTAACTATAGAGTTTCCTCCATAGTTAAACCCAAAGCTTGCAACCTCATTTGCAAAACCTTCACCGAGTGTTGTGCCTTATGAACCATTCATTAGAAAGCCCCTTAAGCTCATCAATTCATAAGAAGGAGATAATTTCCACTACAAGTCAAATTGTGATATTGCTCTCAGGATTTAATTGTGTGATTTTTGAGTCAAAATCATTGACCCATGTTTCATGAGTAGTGATTCTACATGAATCCATATCTCATGAGAATAAATGGAAAATGAGAGATGGATTCATTTTGAATCACTACTCATGAAACATGGGTCATTGAGTTTGACTCAAAAATCACACAGTTAAATGTTGATAGCAATATCACAATTTGACTTGCTATGGAAATTATCTCCTACTTATCAATTGATGAGCTTAAGGGGCTTTATAATGAATGGTTCATAAGGCACAACACTTGGTTAAGGTTTTGTAAATGGGGTTGCAAGCTTTGGGTTTAACCATGGAGTAAACTCCATAGTTAAGCGCACTCAGGTTGGAGTAGTACTAGGATGGGTGACCTCTTGGGAAGTTTCAGTGCTTCACCCCTATGAGCATAACCTAGACCAAATGAGTGATAAATGTTCCATTTATTCTCATGAGAGATGGATTCATGTTGAATCGCTACTCATGAAACATGGGTCTATGAGTTTGACTCAAAAATGACACAATTAAATCCTAATAGGAATACCACAATTTTACTTGCTGTGGAAATTATCTCCTACTAACCATACAATAATGCTCCTAATGAGACTATAATGTTGGAATTATTTAGGGGGTGGGGGTGGGAGAATCAATTATTCAAGGTCCAAATATATAAATAAAACTCTTCATAGAGTAGTGAACCCATAAAACATTTATACTCATGCATATATCCATAAGGTTATGCAATCACAAGAAACTTGTAGGTTACTATCAAATCAACTTGCAAAAATGTAAAGTATGAAGCATAAAAGATTCATCAACACGCGTAACAAAATGATTTATGTGGAAACCCAATTTAGAAAAAACCAATAGTAACATGCTACTCTTTTCACTCTTTTGAAGTGATTTCCTATGAAAGGCCAACCTTATTAAAGGTTACAATACACACTATCAAATGTGACCCTGTTAAAGGATTTTATCCACCCTATTAGAAGTGAGCCTTGTTAGAGGACTTTAGGCCATTCACTTGGAATGCCACCTAATTAAAGGATTTAAAAATAACTTTTAGGTCAACCTTAATCCAAAGGATTTACCCTAGACTGTTACAATTGTTAGAAAGTAATAGTAAGACTTGATCTAATAGAACTTACAACTTCATTTGTAGATTATAGATCTATGTTCAGTCCTCCATGCTGCTTGGCTTTCACTCATTGTAGCTTTGATAGCTTGTTTACCATTCAAGCATATATCTCCTTAAGCCTTCTTTCTTAACATGCCATTGAAGACTCTTCTCTTAGGTCACTTGATGAAGAAAAACCCTTTGACCTCTTATCTCCCTTAGGTTCTAGCATATGACAACCTTAGTTCAAGACCAACTATTCCTATAAATAAAAAACTAAGATATTTTTCTACTCATTATCCATCATCCAATTTTAGGGTTTTATGGATTAGGTAGGATACAATGTATCTACCCCATATTTCATGTCCATTCTAGTAACTTCTTCTAGAATCCACTTTGAATTTTCCTCAAAATAGTTTACCTAGAATTTTGTGCCACTAGCTCATCATCCTTATCTTCCACTTGGTTCACAAAATTCAAAAAAACAAACTTGTTGGCTCAAATTCACCAAATCCATGATCTTTAAAATAATATAGCAACTTGGCATTATCAATCTTCTGATGCTTAGCACACTCTATGTTACTCGACATCCTTTATGAAATCACTCAACATGAACTAAAGTTTATTGGTACTCGACATCAACTTTCTTGCTTGGCATCCACTAGAATTTGCATTTGCTTGGCTCCAACTAATTTTTTTCTTAGCTTGCACTGACTTTGCTCGGCACCTACTATTCACTTAGTCAAGCTTAGCAGAAAAAAATTGTATGTTATGTTCTTCTAATCTTTCTTAGTGTAGCCCACATTTGTAACCTTAAGTAGATAATGAATGCATCATGTTACAACTCTCTTAATTGATCCTTGTACTTCATTACATAACCATAACTCGTCCTTTTCTCTAGGTGTTGTTATTACATCTTTTGATCAAATCCTCTTCATGAATCAACTAAGTGATATTACTTGAATCTTTTAAGAAATTGTCTTACTAGAAGGTTTGACATCAATGAAAAACAATGATTGAAACACAGTCTTGTTCAAAAATCTCTCTTAACAATGATCTCTTTTGATTTGTTTTCAACAATCTCTCTCTTTAGCATTGATGGCAAACCAAATTGATCAACCAAAACAATCAGATAATGAACAATATTGTTCAACCAAATTGACTAGGTTAATATAGTAAGACAATATAGAAAAGAAAAACATGTATCAAAATTGTTCTCTCTATCAGCAACTTCCATTCTTCTAATTAGGTTACGAAAACTCTATCTTATAACTCCCTCTTACTGGGTAGATTAGGATTTTTCCCTCTTTCTTATATTCTTCTCTATCCCTATATTAGCAACATCAAAAATCTTAGGATGTCTCCCTCTGATATACTATCTCCTTCTTATATGATCTTCCTTCTACTTTCTCCCTCTCTGATCAATAGATCAATTTAGGACTTTCTCCTTGATTATGAGTTTACTTTACTTTCTCCTTCTTTGATAATAATGCCAAAGACATATCATCTTCTCATGTAGATATAAGAAAATTTAGTTTCTTTAGTTTCACCCTCTATCACCTTACTTGTGACTAATTTGGAAATTTTAGCTCTTTGATTACTCTAAGCAGCTCCTAAAGTAAGATCCACTACATCAATGTGTAACATATGGACATCATCTTGTTTGATCCAAGACACTCCTCTTGTTACTCATAGCCTTGGATAGGGGTATCGCCCCTAGTCTACCTCTTAGATACTCATGAGCATCCTTGGGTAATGCTTTTGTGAAGATATCATCAATTTTCTCCCTTGTATTAACATATTCCATCTTCACCTCTTTATCTTGAATAGCTCTCTTACATAATGATACTTGATTGCAATGTGCTTGGCATTTGTATGCATTACTGGATTCTTTGATATATTGATAGCACTTGTATTATCATAATAAATTTTCATAGGTTCTCTGATCTCCTCCTTCATTCCTTTAAGTAGTTTTTTGATCCACACAATGTTTGTACAATTTATAGCAACAATAACATACTCAGCTCTAGCAATAGATTGTGACATGTAGTTTTTTTTCTTACTAGTCCATATAACTAGTCTCTTTCCTAAGAAAAATTCTCCTCCATTGGTACTTTTTTTGTCATCCATGTTTCCAAACCAATTAGCATCCGTGTAGGCTCTCAATTCAAATTTCTCATTCTTATTATAGTATAGACAAAACTCTTCTATTCCTTTTAGATATCTAATTATTCTCTTTACAACCATTAAATGATTCTCCCTAGGATTAGCAAAGAACCTTGCAGCTATCCCTACTGATAATACAATGTCAGGTCTACTATGTTCTACATATTGCAATTTTCCAATCATAGAACTATACAATGTTTGATTCACCTCAGCTAAATTTTCATTCTTTGACAACTTGTGTGTTGTTTCCATAGGTGTACTTACTAGTTTGGAATCCTCCAATCCAAAAAAATTTAATATTTCCTTCACATATTTTGATTGAGTGATGTATATACCATACTTCACCTGATATACTTGCCAACCCACAAAAAAATTGATCTCTCCAAACATAGACATCTCAAATTCTTGCTTCATCTCATTTAAATAAAGAATCTTGTCCTTTAAATATGACATCATCAACAAAAATTTTAGATAACAAAATACCTCTACCATTTTCTGTCTTCATGTCTAGATTTTTGTTATCATCAGTCCTTTGAAATCCAATCTTCACAAGATAAGTATGAAGTCTTTCATACGATGCTTTTGGTGTTTGCTTTAAACCATATAGAGCCTTGTGTAATCTACATACCATGTTCTTAATGTTAACATCAACAAATCCTTCTAGATGTTCTATGTAAACATCTTTTTGTAATATGCCATTTAGAAATGTAGATTTAACATGCATTTGATAAACCTTGAAACCTTTGTATGTAGAATAAGAAAGTAGAGTTCTTACTCCTTCCAATCTTGCAACAAGGGAAAATGCCTCTCCATATTAAATTCCTTCTTCCTATGCATATCCTTTGTAGACTAGTCTTCCTTTGTTCCTTGTGACTTCACCATTCTCATCTAGTTTGTTTGTAAATACCCACTAGGTGCCAATCACATTTTTTTCTTCTGGTCTAGGAACTAGACGCAATGTTTTGTTCTTCTCTATTTTTTCAATCTCTTCTTCCATGGCCTTGTAGTAGTCATCATTTTTGAATGCATAATTTACTATTTTAGTTTCCTTCATGCTTAAGAAACATAATTCACTTCTCAATCTATTTCTTGTCATTGGCCTAGCATCTTTGTTTCCAATAAATTAATCAGTAGGATTATGTCTTTCAACATATTTAGACAATCTTGGCTCAGCTCTTGTTTCTTCATTTTGTCTTTTGGCTTTAGAATCACTATGTGCATTTGTGTTAGGTATCTCAACATTTCTTTCATGTCTACCTACTTCAAAATTAGAATGTGCATTCACTTCATTTTGTAGCTTGGCATTTGAATGTGGCTCAATTCCTACATGTAACTCAACATTCATACGATGTGACTCGGCAGTCACTGAAACTTGCTATTGAATTGCAGCTTGATTCATAGCATGTTCTACAATAGGAATACCTTCATAAAAGTATACAAGTGATTTGTATTGTTCTGGTTCTTTTAAAGGGTCAGCCTCATGTACTTCTGCATATTCATTAAAATTCACATTTGCATTTTCCACAACTTTGTTAGTGTTATTATTCAAACACTTACAAGCTTTACTTCTTGTCAAATATCCAAGGAATATACCTTCTTCACTTTTTGCATCAAGTTTACCATTCTTGAAATCTTTAAGAATGTAACATTTGCTTCCAAATGCCTTAAAATATTTTACATTGGGTGAGTGTCCATACCATAGTTCAAAAGGTGTAGAATGAGTACCTTTCTTGACCTGTATATGATTCAAGGTATAGATAGTTGCATTTACAACTTCTCTCTAGTATTTCAAAGATCCATTATTCTCCATCATGAGTGTTCTAATGTAGTACATTATAGACCTATTTCTACTTTTAGTAATACCATTCTATGGAGGGGTTCTAGGTGCACATGTCTATCTTTTGATTCCTCTATCATTATAGAACATCTCAAATTTATTTGATGTCAATTCTCCTCCTCTATCTTATCTAAAACATTTTAGACTCTTACCTGTTTCTTTCTCAACTCTTGCTAAGTACCAATTAAACATTTAAAAAGCATTAGATTTCTATTTCAAAAACATGACAGTCATCATTCTAGAATAATCATCAACAAATAATATAATGTACTTATCTCCTTTCTAGATTTTCACATCAATTGGTCAACACAAGTTAGTATGAACAATCTCAAGTATTTCTTTAGAGGTATAAGCTTTACTCTTAAAGCTTGACTTTGTTATTTTTCCTAACTAACATTGTTTGCACATTGTATTTTTAGGTTTCTTCAACTTAGGCAAACCTCTAAATTTCTTCATGTTACTAATACTAACCAAGTTATCAAAATTAACATTACATAACCTCTTGTGCCATAGCCATACATCATCAAATCTTACAATAAGACAAGTAGCATCCTCTATATCTAGATAGAATAGATTACTTCTAGTTTGATCACCTTTTCCAATTAGCTTTCCATCAGTATCATATATCTTAGCAATCTTGTTTTCAAATTTAACCTTACGTCCAAAATTATTCAATTGTGACAAACTCAAAAGATTATAGTTTAATCCTTCAACATAGTAAGCATTGTCAGATAGAATCTTATCTATGAGCTTGATAAAACCTTTTCCTTTTATCAAACATCGTGCATCATTACCAAATCTTACACTATTTCCTTCATAACAATTTAAGGTAATGAAATTATTTTTGTCTCTAGTCATGTGATGTGAGCATCCACTATCAATGATCCATTTGTCATTTTTGTTTACACAAGTCACAAGTGCAGTTGCCTCATCTTCATCAGATTCGTCCTTCATTGCCTTTATCTTTGTAATCTTTGTTGTCATCTTCTCTTTTGCTTTTGTATTTGTCACCACCTTTTTAGTTATTCTTTTGTGTACACCTAGTAGCAATATGACTAACCTCATTGCAATTGAAACAAATGATATGTAACTTACCTTTGAACTTGCCTTTACCTCTGTGGAATCTTCTTTCCAATAGTGCTTCCAATTGTTGAACATCCTCCTCATCTGTATCACTGTCACTAGACACATAATTTATCTTTCTCCTCTTCTTTTGTTTGGGCTTTTCAGATTCCTTCAATAATAGCTTAGCTTTGAAAGCAGATTCAAGACTTTTAAGTTTGTAATTATCAAAGTTAGGTAGCTCAAAAGTAGTGAGTCTACCTACTAGACATTCAAGGGTTAGATCATTTCCCAGAATACATCTTAGCTCTTGAATTGAAAAAAATCTAATAGCATAAACATTCAGTAGTGTTCTCAAGACTTGACTTAACATAGTATCATTATCTATTTGACCCGTAGCACCTTTTATTGCACTAACAACTTCTTTTATCCTAGCAACATATTGAGCAATAATTTCACCTTCTTCCATTCTCATATCATCAAACATACCTCTAAGACTCTCAGATTTGGCTCTTTGAACATTCTTGTCTCCTCCATAGATAGTGTGTAGGGAATTCCAAATTTTGTTTGTAGTGTCACAACCTTTGATATCATCAAATTTGGCATAACTTAGGGCAGAGGCAATCTCCAACATTGCCTGATTGTGTTCTTTCTTTTTTTTCATATCCCTAGGAGCTAGGGCTCATAGTAAATTGACATATTCCACTTCAATGGTAGATTGTGCATGATCTCCGAGTCCTCTAAGGTGTAGCTTCATCAAAATTTTCCATGCAAGAAAGTTATCTCTTTTCAACTTGGGTACATCTCTTTTTGACATCTTGATCTTTGTGCTTCTAGTACCTTCAAAGTAGTCTTCTTAAGCAAATGACTCTGATACCAATTGTTGTAATTATTTAGAATAACTAAGGGGGGGGGGGAGGTGAATTAGTTATCAGGGGTTCAAATGTATAAATAAAATTTTCATAGCTTAGTGAACCCATAAAACATTTATACTGATGCATACATCCATAAGATTATGCAATCACTCAAAACTTGTAGGTTACTATCAAATCAACTTGCATAAATTTAAAGTATGAAACATAATAGATTCATCAACACACATAACACAATGATTTTTGTGGAAACTCAATTTGGAAAAAACTAGCAGTAACATACTACTCTTTTCACTCTTCTGAAGTGATGCCCTCTAAAAGGCCAATCCTATTAAAGGTTACAATACACACTGTTAGATGTGACCATGTTAAAAGATTTTATTCACCCTATTAGAAGTGAGCCTTGTTGGAGGATTTTAGACCATTCACTTGGAATGCCACCCATTTAAAGGATTTACAAATGACTATTAGGTCAACCTTAATCCAAAGGATTTACCCTAGATTGATAAAATCTTTAGAGAGTAACAATAAGGCTTGATTTAATTCAACTTACAACTTCATTTACAGATTATAGATCTTTGTTCAATCCTCCATTCTACTTGTCTTTCGCTCATTACATCTTTGATGCCTTGTTCACCTTTCAAGCATATATCTCCTTAAGCCTTCTTGCTTAACATGCCATTATAGACTCTTCTCTTAGGACACTTAATGAAGCAAAACCCTTTTACCTCTTGTCTCCCTTAGGTTCTCTCATATAACAACCTTGCTTCATGACCAACCATTCCTATAAATAAAAAATTAAGATATTTTTACACTCATTCTCCATTGTCAAATTTTAGGTTTTGAAGGATTAATTAGGATACAATGTATCTACCCCATATTCCATGTCCATTATAGAAACTTCCTCTAGAATCCACTTTGAATTCACCTGAAAATGGTTTACCTAGAATTCTATACCACTAGCTCATCATCCTTATCTTCCATGTGGTTCACAAAATCCCAAAAAACAAACATGTTGGCTTAGATTCATCAAATCCATGATCTTTAATATATTACAACAGCTCAACATCATCAATCTTCTGATGCTCAGCACACACTATATTACTTGACATCCTCTATGAAATCACTCAACATCAACTAAAGTTTATTGGTGCTTGGCATCAACTAAACTTTACTTGACATCAATTGTCTTGCTCGACATCTACTAGAATTTTCATTTACTTGGCTTCAACTAATTTTATACTCGGCTCAAGCACTGAATTTTCTTTGCACCTACTATCCTTTTGGTCAAGCTTAGTATATAAACTTTGTATCTCATGTTCTTCGAATCTTACTTAGTGTAGCCAACATTTGTAACCTTAAGTAGATAATCAATTTATCATGTTACCACTATCTTACCTGATCCTTGTACTTCATTACATAAGCATAATTCAAGATTTTCTCTAGTTGATGTTGTTACATCTTTTGATCAAATCCTCTTCATCAATCAACTAAGTGATAGTATTTGAATCTTATAAGCAATTGTCTTACTAGCAAATAGTAGGTTTGACATCAGTGACAAAACAATGATTGAAACACATAGTCTTGTTCAAAAATCTCTCTTATCAATGATCTATTTCAATTTATTTTCAACATATAATTATGTCTATTATCTAAATTTTTGATGCTATGTCATTTGATGACACTACCTAATTTCCCTTTGATATATTTCCCCCTTGTTTTCGTCACTTATGGCTTGGGGTTCCTTTACTTTTTCCAAAACACAAATATGAATTTCTTGCTTGGAATTTAGATTAAATAAGCTCTCAATATTTGAATAATATGTTTCTTTCTTCACTATTAATTTTTCTATAGACAGGTCTTTTTGAATGATCTCCAAATGTTGTAAAAGCATGACTTGAATTAACATCAACTTATTCCTTATTTCACTGTCTCTAGCCATGACCTTGTCTAACCTATTCTGATGAAAAGTAAACTTATTATAGGATAATGTGTTTAACTTGTAGTCTTGCCCAAAGAAATAGTGCTTTCCCTCATATAAGCATGTAATAAGTCAATAAAATATTGATTCTCTAATGTAAAGAACTCAACATCACATAGCTTCATGTATAATGAATGAATAGTTTCCAAAATTTCCTCTAATTGTGTGACTAAATTAGAAATCTCCACTTGTCTATGTACAAGTTCCCTAGATACTTTCATCAAAACTTTGTGCTCATATTTTCTCTCAAACCATTGCATCAATTTATCATTGGTCTCAATATCCTTTGTTTGAACTTTGTCAATAATATACACTAACTAATCCAAACTTATATGTTGAATATTCAAGTTATTGATCCTGAATGCTTTAAAAAAAGATCCCATGCATGGCACCCCATTCAATCTACTAGATTGGTAGAATTTGTGTGCAATCACACGTGCTAAAAATTCAATCATAGGATCATCAATATCATCGATTTACATCCCTTGACCATTCCATTTTTCTTTAGTTGATTTATCAACCTCATTTTGTGATGCATATTTCATGGTCTTTTGTCAATGCAAGGTAGTGTATCCAGTAACTCAATATATTATGGCCTTGTTAATCTTAATTGGTCCCCCTTCTAATAATACCTTCATATCATGAACATGAATCAATACAGTCTTTATCCACTCAACTTTGAAAACATTTGGAAACTGTAGGGCATGGGTAAGTCCTTTCATAGAAACAATCTTATACTCATTAGGTTCAGTACTCCATTGTTGCATAATTTCTTATAAGATGCTTGTAACTCAAAATCTCCAATTTTTCTTATTTTTCAAATATGCCAAGATCTCACATGTTGAATAGTCAAAATCCTAGGTGGAATTCATGATATGACGCCAATATCATCCTCAAATACTTCAAAATTCACACTATTTTTCATTGGTGGGGGACATTTTTTGTTGCTTAAAATTTGAACATTGCTCTCTTTCAACATTTCAGTTGTAGATGTCATTTCAATTTAGTGTTTAGTAGAAAAACTTTCTTTAATAATTATTGAAAACAATTAAATTGACATTGAAAGTAATAGTTATTGACTTTTTAAAATTCACCAATACTCAGTTTACAATTCATCAATCAAAAAATTCACCAATACATCACTAAGATTCACTTTTTTTGTTGCCAATTTCACCTTAGTCACCCTTACATCACTTTTGAACTCTAAATTTACTTAGTGAATAGAAATGAATGCTCAAATTTGATAAAATATCTTCAATTCTCCATTTAGGTCTGTACTAAATGTGATTGTATTTTGGTAGCTATTTGTGAGCTTTCTCAGTCTTCATTCTTATTTTTAATCACTCAGTTATCATTACCTTACTTGATTAATACCTAATCATTTGATCAATACATCAACTTGGTCACCATCATTCTCATTGCGTACTCCAATGTTCAACCAAAAGAGACTATATAACTGATTCTTGTTAATCTATGTTACAAATGATTCTTTTTTACTTTTCTCTTCATAGCTCTTTTATGTATGCATCCTTTCTTATGCAGATATTAACTTTGGCACATATTAGGTTAGGAACTGATGTAAGATATATCATTAACTAAAGAGTTCCTACATACCTTCTTCACTTAGTTGGTTGTGATGTGATAACTTGATTCATTAGATGGGGTGATCTTAGCTTTTCTTTATTCACTATTTCCATCTCCACTATTTCTTTCCATATTTTCTTTTCTTAAATCTTTCCTTTAACTTTCTCATTTTCATTATTCAATGTAGGTGCTATGGTTCTTCAGTTTCTACTAGCATGTTCAACTTTGTGACAACTAAAACAAACTAGTTCTTCATTTAACAATTTCTTGTAATTCACTCTAAAATGTGTCTTAATGCAATTCTCTAGAATGTGTCCATGTTCTAAAAAATAATGACAATTATATGATGTATTATATTCCCAATTGTAAGAATTACCTTGCTTAGGTACATGTACTTGTATCTTTGCTGTCCAATTAGATTTTGTCTTAGATCTGCATTCATGAGCTTTATGTCCATATTTCTAGCAATTATATAAATTTCCTTCAAATCTTGATGTAGTGGGTTTATCAATTTTCTTTGATCTACATTCATGTTCTTGGTGACCTTTTTGCAATTGAAACAATTACCAATAAACTTAGGTTTAGAAGTTTGCATACCATTCTTGCTTGCACAAATATATATTGGTTGTATGTCCAAGTTTTCCACAATGATGACATGTGGGCTTGCCTTTGGATTTTTCATGTCTATTTTCTCCACTCCTTGATGATTCTCCTTTTTTAGTAGATGAAATATTCTTGATGTATTGTTGTCCAAAAGAATTCCTAGGTGATCTAGGTGATTTCAATTAGTTCTTCAAAATATTTGGTAACTTCACTTCGTTTGTTCATTCTCTTTAGAAGTTCCTTTTTAGTTCTCATCTCATGTCTTAGTTGTTTCTTAAAATTGTAATCTTCATGTCCTTTTTGTTTGTTTCTTGATTTATAATTATCAAGTGATTCATCATATCCAGCTGATTTTTTGTTAGTCTCTACACCTCGAATGATATTTCTTCAAGTCTGATAGTCATTTATCTTTTTTCTTCTTCAGCGATGATTTTGTATTTATCATCTTTCTTATTTTTCTTAGTTACTTCACATAGTCTTATCGATTGGATTTCATGTTCTCTTTTGAGTTCTTTTACTTCTTTATTCAGAGAGTTGTTCTTCTCTAGTAGTTCTACTATTACTCTATCATCATTAATAGTCTTTCCATTTTCAAGTAGTCCCTGTGTATTAATTTTCTTATATAGTGTGTCATTTTGCTGAATGGCCATCTGTTTCCCTTTTCTTAAGGATTTGCTTAACTAATCTTTTTCTCCTCCAAGTTTTTGCATTATGATCTAGTGGTTTTCAATTATTCTTCCATCTCCAAGATCCAATCCTCTCAAGTTGTTAGACTTTTTCCAAGAGAACTTAGCTCTGATATGAATCGTTGGAAGGATTTAATTGGAAACAAGATACTAAGGTGGGGGAGGGTGAAGTAGGATCTTCAAAAAAAAAATTGGAAAACATATTACTAATTTCCTACCTAATTCATTTTATATGCTAGATCTAACATCAAACTAAAATGTTGAAATGAAATAAAAATATAACATCCATAAATATTTCAACACATAATAGAAATGATTTGGTAATACATAAACACTTCTATGTGAAAGTAAAACTAGAGTGGGGATGAAACCCACAAATATTCACTACTACAAGAATAAAGTTAACCTTCTAGGGTTATAATGTTGATCACAATATATGATCTAACAAGTAAAGGGTCTTCCCTATTAAAATATTTAAGACTATCAAGTCTTACCTTGTGAAAGAATTTTACACTTACAATTAATTAAGGACTCTGTGAGGAGATTTACATACTTTTGTTAGTATCACTCAGCTAAGAGATTTAACTTGACTCAATCTATTAAAATTGATCTAGTACCTAACCCTCATTTTTCTCTAAAAGCTAATTTTGGATCTCCTCTTTTGATGCAAGGAGAGATGAAAAACTAGGACCAAAGACACGCCCAACTATTCAAACCACATATGCAGAGTCAACACATTGAAAACAACAAGAAATACAAACAAATTAGGAGATAGAGGAAGAAAATGTCTTCATTCATATATTCATCCAATGTTCAATTACATGCCCAACTATAAGGCCTTCTAGGTTATGATCACATATATCAATTTAATAATCTTCGATGATCAAATTTTGCATTCTAATTCCTCTCTAAGTATTTTTCTTAAGATTATAACCAAGATCTATTAAATACATGGACAACCACAAGTCGACCTATTCTAATACAACCAAATAATGAAGTAGGATGCTCTCTTTAATACTATAAACTCATAACAGAAACAAAGAAACAATAGAAAATGTGAGAACAAAATATGAACTTCTTATTATTGCCACAAATGCAAAATTATAGAATGCTCAATTACAATATGCTAACCCAAATGGGTGCCTTTATTACAATAATCTGCAAGATAGTTTTGCGAACTATCACCAAGACCTTTTCTAGAGAATGTTTTGGGCCTTTCTTAAATAGGAAATTTTATGCCACCCAAGAAGGTTCTAGATGCTCAAACTTAATAGCTAGGGCTGACCCTAACAAAATATATAGAGTTTTCCAAACACATTTTTTAATATTATTTTAGAAATTTTGGGTAGCCCAACTTCAGAAGGCCATAACTCATGAACCGTTGCACTGATTGGCTATTATAACCACCTTTTAGAAACACCATCTCTTGATCTATAAGCTTAGAATTGTGCTAGCACCCTTCCATCAAGTTTTTAGACCTCATCTCAGCATTCTAAGGCCTCCAATGGTGAGCTTGAAGATTTTTCTACAAATTTTTCCACTGAAAATCAGTAATAACTTCTCTGATACTTAAGCTAGAGCAATGATATTTTTATGGTAAGCTTATATCTCTAAAAAGAACCTTCCTATAAAAAATGAAAATATTTCGAGCTCATATGACAAATTTATTAAAAATAGAAAATTTTCATAAATAGTAACCACCTTGTCTACTAGCCCTTATGAAAATAGAAAAGACTGAAAATAAAATATTTTTAGGTGATGCAAGATTTCCCTTACACCCAGGATGCTCCTACATTAAATAAACTCTTATACTAAATACTAAGATAAGCCACAAGTCAGCTCACAATAGATATATAACACAAAACTAAATGCAAAGGTCAACCTCAATAGGCAACAATAGATAGACAACTTGGCAATCACATGAACTCAACATCTATGGAAACTCAATAGTTGGTAACTAAAGGAACTCGGCAACCCAAGAAACTCAACAACCAAAGGAACTCGGCAACCAAAGGAACTTGACATCCACAATGAACTTGACATCAACCAGGAAGCTTGGCGTCCATTATATGCTCAATGAAAACTAAGAACTTGGCAATGTAAGACATTGCAACTTGGCAGAAACTAAGAAAATTGAAAACATGTAGGATAATAGTGCAACCCATGATGCTCTTGCATCAAACAACTAGGGTTGGAGAAAATGATTCTCCTAAATCATTAAGATGTCACAACCTAAGCTGAATCAAACTGAAATTGAGAAATCCATGTAGCATCTTCACCAAGTTGGTTTTTCCATTTTACCAAATACTCATAGTAGTATTTTATTCTTGTGCTCTTACCAACTCCCTGCTCCAATATCTATTCAACTTATTCAATTTGCTTCTTAGGTTAATCATCTGATACATCCACTTCATCATTTGAATTGTGATACTTATACAAATTATCAACATTGAATATAGGAGATATATCCATGTCATTAAGTAAATCAACTACATAAGCATTACCATTGTCAAACTTCTTCAAGATCTTACAAGGTCCAAACTTCTTCATTTTTAGCTTACTATACGTTCCAATAGGAAATCTTCCTTTCTTCGAATGAACCATCACTTCATCACTAACTTCAAAATCAAGACATCTTCTAGAATTATTCTCCTTGTACTTTTGATTACTTTGTTCCAACCTCAACTATACTTCCTTATGCAAAGATTTCATAAAATCATCAAATTCTTCCCTTGCAGCACTTCTCTTTTCTTCATCAACAACATCCCCCAAATCTACTATACCTCTTGGATGCATTCCATTAAAAATCTCAAAAGATGTTTTCATTGTACTCCTATTCATAGAATTATTATATGCAAACTTAACTTGTGCCAATACCATCTCCCAATTATGCAGTTTGCCTCCAACTAAACATCTCAGCAAATTACCCAATCTTCTATTCACAACCTATATATATCCATCTATTTGTAGATGGAATTTTGAACTAAAATTCATCTCAATACCCATCTTCTTCTAAAAAGTCTTTTAGAAGTAACCAACAAACTTACTATCTCTGTTAGAAATAATACTTCTCGGTAATCCATGCAATCTCACAATCTCTTTAAAGAAAAGTTCAACAACATGCTCAACATATGATGTCTTCGTACATGGTATAAAATGAGCCATTTTAGAAAATATATCCACAACCACAAATATAGAATAATACCCCTTTACTATTTTAGGAATTCCAAGAACAAAATCCATACTAATGTCACTCCAAGCTTTATTAGGAACACTAATAGGTGTGTACAAACTAGTATTCTGACTTACTCCTTTTGCAACTTGACAAACTCCACAACTCTTTACAAAATTTTTAACATCCTTATACATTTGAGGCCAAAAATACTTCTCCTTTAAAAAACTCATTATCTTATCAATTCCAAAGTGTCCATCCAATTCACCCCTATGCTTTTCATTAATCAAATTCAATCTCATAGAACTTTTAGGAATACATAATTGAATACCTTTAAACAACATACCTTCTTGAATAAAATACTCTTTTGGTGTAAATAAATATTTAATATTTACACTTACTTAATTTTACTTAGGTTAATTCATTATTTTATTATTTATTTAGTTGAGACACTTATGAGTTTGTGTGTTCTCTTGAGTTGTCATGTTGACAACACAGAAGTACGCAACTCTAATTCAGCACATGGTGTCTACAACACTGGAGCTTACATCATTCACTGAGTTGTCATGTAGACAACAAAGTTATTTGTGCTCCTAATTTAGCACATGTTATCTACACCACTAATTTTCATGCTACACCATTGTAGGCTTATCCTCATATCATCACACTTACATTCGTGTTTAATGGAGGATAACCCATATATGGTGGACATTTTCCTAGTTGTATGACTTATGATGTTGCTAACTTCTATGCATTCTAGAAACTCTCCAGAGGGCTTTATATATAGGCACTCCTAGTGTACTCTTGATATGGGAAATATGGCATATTGAATGAATATATCATCATTCTAATCATACTCTCTCTTTGGTCTACTGTTGTGCTTGTTTTTGAGTTCCTTGGTCTTGGGTGAATTTTGGCCTAAGCCAAATTTTTACATGGTATCAAAGCTCTTGAGAAGATTCTCTACACATAGCTATTCAAGATTGTTCATGCTTTAGCACCTCGACCAAAATTCGAAGAATCTACAATGATTAGGAGTGTCTAGAGCCAAATCTGACCTTATCGTTGCGTCCAAAATGTTGATTCGATGAAAATTGACTATAAATTTGCCTATGCTAGGCTAAAGTTGATCGTGAGGCAAATTTTTTTTGCAAACTGGCACTCACAGGCACTGATTTGCAATTTGATATGATCATTTTAATTGATCTGTGCATTTATTTTTAGATCTAATTGAATTTAATTTGCATTTATTTTTAGATCAGATTGAAATTAATTTCTTTACATATTTTTTGAATTTTTATTTTAGAATTTTTTGCCTTCATAGGCATTCAAGCAGAGAAATTTTTTTGCAGAATCAAGCTATCAGATCCCAACTCTACAATTTTGAAATTTTTATTAACTTTGCAAGGTATAGTTTAATTGGAAAACTCATTATTCTTCTGTAGGCTTCTATATAATTTCCCGTCATCTAAAGGATAGGAATATACCCACGACGACATCATACACCACTAACCGAGTGCCAAGTCCCATGGGCCTCACATTTGTTTATGTGAGAGGCACACATTGTTTTAAAAAAAAACCTGCCAAACAAGTTTTTGATAGTTGCAATATAATTTGGTTGTTTCAAATTTAAAAACCAGTATTGGCATCAAATTTTATACCCATTGCATTTCCCATCACTGGCCACAGAAACTAGTTCCCAATGGCAGAAGTCTACTCACCTGGCACTACATCTCAAGACACGCAACATTCATGGATATTTTTCACAAGGGACATGCAATGCTTTTTAGTTCACTACCATAGCCATAGTTAGCCTCCCAAAAAAACCCCATGCATCAATTTTTCATACGTCCTATGTCAGCTGCTCTATCATTCACCATGCAGGATGCCAGGTCCAACCTCAGCTAGCATGTACTAAATCCAACTCAACATCCAAGTTTGACACATGGCCATACAAAAAAGCTACAAATAAGTGTCCATATGTCGAAATAGTAGGACAAGCCATTTTTTTTCTCCTATTTGTACAATCTGTATAGTATGGATGAACGGTTCTATATGCTAACATCATCATCTGTACAATTGACATCATCAGAGGCTTGAAGGTGCACTGACATCATCAATATAGTTGTCTAAATTTGATGGTCATTTGACCATCATTCTTGGCCAAAATAGAACTACTGCAATAGCTGTATGACCATCAAATTTAATCTTATCTTTCGCTGATGCAACCCCTCTCCAGATTGATTCTTTATTTTGCAATCCAACTTTGAGAGGCCATAACTCAAACATCTAGACTCCAAATCAAGAGCAATTTTTTTTTTATTGGGTATAATTTCCTAGAATTTTTATTAAAATTGGTTATAATTTCCTAGTCAATTGTGGTCAAAATTGGTCAATTTTTGGTCAAACTTGGTCTTTTGGACCTTCAAATCAATACAAATCAACTCTTCATTTTCTTCTGATCATTCTAATCTCTTCTACATTCTGCCAAATCTTAGATTTCTTTTACATATATTTATCTACTGCTTTATGTCATATTTTTGGTGTGTCATCTTTCAATTTTGCTCCTGAGGGGGTAGGATGATTACACCATTGGATCCTTATTGCTCGGGGCACCTTGTGTCCATCTTATGACACCACTAGTGGCATCTTGTTTCCCTCTTTCTGGCATCTTTGTCATCCATTTCATTGGGTCATCAGTTGATTATGGGTATTGGGACAATCTAAATCTTGACTCCTAAGGATCAAGCCTTGTTCTAGGGATGATTCTATGTCTCATAATTTGATTTTATTATCTACTATTGCTCTTAGGTATCTAGGTGTTCTATCTAGATCCTTAAAGGTTAAGCTCCATTTTGGAGATAATCTTTTAAATGCTTATCAATCTTAGGTATCTAGGTGTTCTATCTCGATCCTTAAAGATTAAGCTCCATAAATAATTATTAATCTTAGGTATCTAGGTCTTCTATCTAGATCCTTAAAGATTAAGCTTTGTTCTGGAGATAGTCTTTTAAATGCTAATTAATCTTAGTTATCTAGGTGTTCTATCTAGATCCTTAAAGGTTAAGCTCTATTCTAGAGATTATCTTTTAAATACTATCAATCTCGGGTATCTAGATGATCTATTTGGATCCTTAAAGGTTAAACTTTGTTCTGAAGGAAACCTTTAAAATGCTTATCAATTTTGGGTATCTAGGTATCTTGCTTGGATTCCTTGGGATTAAGCTCTATTCTAGAGATTGTCCTTAAAAGCTTATCAATTGGTCTTTGTATCATCAATTTTAGAACCAATCTCATTTCTTGATCCTTGCATCATGCTTTCTGATTTTCTTTGAATTGAACATGCTACTCGCACATTCATTCAAAGAGGGGCAAAATGTAATACCCCAAAATTGGCTCATTGCCATTATAACAATTCTGGTCTATTGTGATCAATCCTAAGACCTATTTTAATAGGCAATTCTTATTCTAGTACTCGCTACTTGACTTAATTATCAGATGCAAAAAACCCTAATCTGCATTTATCATTTTTTTATTTAATCCCTATAGGCTCACTCATATTAGCCACATTAAACCTATTTGATTTAAATTTAATTTAATCAAAAGTATTCATACTTTATTAAATTAAATTATTTCCTAAGACTAATGTACTACGGGGTTAAATTTATTTAATTTAATGAATATGCTTATTTTAATTAACTAAATGAAATTATTTAATTAAATAGGAAGTCATTCCTAATTAATTAAATGAAAATATTTAATTAAATAGAAAAGGTATTTATGATAGCATATCTCATTTTATTAAATTAAATATTCTTCCTAAATCTCCTCTTCAGTTCAAAATGGAAACTTTGAGTGAACTACTTCTCAAAATTAGAATCAATCTAGTTAACTTACTCTCTCACTCATGGCAAGTTTAGTTGACTACTCATCACACTTAGATTAGAAACAATTCACTTCACCTACACAAGGAAGTTTCCATCTTAATCGAATCTTTTCTTCAATCCTAACTGTCGATCTGAGTTAATCTCACCCATTGATGGATTGCAGAAATTCTACTTAAGGGACTCATAATCCCTTATAAAAAAAGGTTGAATCTTGTTGCTATTGAATTGCTGTTGAATTTCATACTCACTTTTTCTCACACATTTTCATACATTCATATTTTTAGCTTAATCTCTTCTATTTCTTAAAAATACATATGGTTAATCTAGTTTGATTTACATGTTCTTAAATTAATTGCATCTTTCATATAGAGTAATTTCATATCACATAGATTGATTGCATTTCTTTAAATCCTTCATTCTTAGAGGGTCTGGTTGCTTACACCTCAAATTTGATGATATCTAATAAGAAAAATCCATTTAGATAGAAGGCAATAGGTCACCTTGTTGGACTATTATTGGGTGAACAATCTCATGTTCATTCTAGGATGAATCCACAAATAAAGACCATGTTGAAGTGTGTGTGTTAACAGAGGCCACATTTACACACATACAATAACTATGCTATATGGTCCATCAAAATGTGGTACCATTTAATGTGCAATGGAGTTTCACAATATGTAGATGGTACTCTTCATAAACTAGCAGGTGATAAAGTATCAACAAGTGATATTTTAGCTTGGGTAGCAATAGATAGGGAATCCCTATGTCATATATGTTTGGGGGTTGATGATAAGATCATGTATGAGATTAAGAAGTGTTCTACATCCAAGGAAGCTTGGGCTACCCTCAAAAGCCTATATGGTAAAGTGTCTAAATAGGATGTTTTCAAAATTGAAGATGAGCTTGTCTCCTTAGATCATAAGTCATATGACTCTATATAGGATTTCATCATCAAGGTGAATGAACTCAGGACAAAGCTTACTAATTGTGGAAGTTCTATCAAAGATGAAAAATTGATCTATCTCATACATAACAAGCTGCCATCAGAGTATTCCACATTTGTATCTTCTTTTAACACCTCAAAGACTACATTATGGTCTATGTATAAGAAAGTAACTTTTGATGAATATGTTGATCTATTGAATATAGAAGAAAACAAGTTGAAATCAATAGGGATTCTCAAATCACCTAAGTCAAAAGCATTAGTTGCAAACAATGAGGGTTCTTAAAATTCAGCTAAACAATCTTCAAATAAAGGAAAGAGTAAGAAGAAGTGGAAGAACAAATTAGAGGATGCAAAAAAGATAACACCATAATCCAATCAACAAGGAAATTCTTCCTAAAATTTCAACAAGAAGGGGGACAACAATAAGGAGAAGAAAAGGTGTGCCTATTGTAAGAAATCAGGTCATGAAGAACATGAGTGTTATCTTAAAAAGATTTATGAGTTGACCAAAATCATGAAGAAACATAATGTTCCATTACTTAATGCTTATAAGGATAAAGGGTCTTCTTTAGATTCAAACATGGGTTCTTGAAAGGAGGATTTTTCTTCAATGAACTAGTCAAAGGTGCCACATATCTTTGTGGGAGATGATGCAAAAATGGAAGTTGAAGGGAAAGAATATGTGGAAATGAAAAATGGAGAGTTTCAAGATGTTCTCTATGTTCCAAACCTAAGTTCAAATCTCCTATCAATCTACCAAATCACTCACCTTGGAGATGGACATAGAGTTGAGTTCCTTCCTAACTCAATAAAGCTACATAGTCTAAAAGAAGACTCCTTGGTTGTAGTGGGGAAAGTGAATCATAACAAAACATTGTACTCTTTCTCCCGTTTTGTGCCCAAATCTCCTTCAAATGCCTTGTTATCTCTATCAAATTCTCAAATGCAATAATGAAATCAGCGGTGTGGTCATCTTGACTTCCACTATCTTTGACAACTTTGCACAAACAAAATGGTCAAAGGTCTACCTCAAATCAACTTTCCCCATGGTGAATGTTCAATAGATTTAGTGGATATGCATCTAGAGGGGAAGTTACAAAAAGGGAAGTCTTCAAGAGCACTAGGTGTTCTACAGATGGTTCACATGGTATTAGTAGGTCCTTTTGCAATCAGCCAGGGTCACTATATACTGACTTTTGTTGATGACTTTTCAAGATACACTAGGGTATACTTTCTTCATAACAAGAATGAAGTGTTGGACAAGTTTCTAGCTGTCAAGACTCATGTTGAACAAAAATTGAGGAAAGCCATCAAATTTCTAAGAATGGACAATGGAAGAATGTATGTGAATAAAAGACTTAAAGACTTTTGCACACTTGAGGGCATTGATCTTCAAACTCTGCCAACATTTAGTCCACATAAGATAGATGTTTCAGCTTTGAGGATCCACACTCTTAACTCTATGGCAAGTTGCATGATACAAGCCATGTCTCTAGATCCATCATTAGAAGTCAAAGTAATCAGTAGTGCCACACACATTTTTAACAAGTCTCCTCATTCAACCTTAGATGGCAAGACTCCTTTTGAGGCATGGTGTGGTAGAAAAACTATTGTGACATACTTCAGAGTCTTTAATTGTCCTTCATGGGCAAAGATATCTTCCAAGGGTTGTAAGGCACAATCACCTCGACCTTGAACATTCATTGGTTATGAAGATGATGTGAATGCATATAGACTATTGGATCTAGAGACACATCAAATCTTTGTGGAGAAGGATGTAAACTTTGAGGAAAGTTCACCCAGGTTGTCCTCAGCTTGTCCTGATAGTGACACCAGTGATAGTGCTTCTATAGATTTAGACATGTGGGATTCTATCAATAGTTGTAGTGGGAGGTCACCACAATAGTTTAGTCCACATGCATACATCACCATAGTGATAGGTCCAGAACAACATGGCATATCTAGTCTTCTAGGTCTAGCTTTAGTGTTAGATTTTGGGGATAGGATTAATGATCTACCTCTTCTTCTTGATGCAACAACACCTTCTTCAATTTTCATAAGGGCTCCATCTGACCCTCTTGTTCATTCTCTACATGATCGATCCTTATAGGTTGAAGTGATTGTGGATACTTATGATCAATAGTTGTAGAATGGTTCTTCATCAGTTGAGTAGACAGATAGTTCTTTGAGACAAGTTCTTCAGCCCATTGAGTAGGCTTCAAAGACATCACTTATCGCTGGAATTCTTTCTATGCATAGTGGAAGTGTCTCATTTGTACTTTTGGAATTGTTTCTTCCTATGGGGAGGAACACCATTCTATAGTCTTGCATCAGCTTCTTTATCAAAGCAGTCACTAGTTGGCATTCTTCTTTGGGGGGGAGCCTATCCTGTCTCTCTTCCTCTTCTCATTATTATTTTATGTATTTACTAGATGTATGTTGTAATGGGGGGGTCTTGATTACTCCATCCATCCATACATCCCTATTCATCTCTCTTTTTGGGGGAGGATTTTTTCCATGAGGATTTCCCTCTTTCTCTACTTTATGAGAGATTGCATTTGCATTATGTACATGGGTACCTAAAATGGCCTATTAGCTGGGACCCATTCTACGTTTTATCCTAGATTTTGTAAGCTTGAGGGCATTCCCCTAAGTTGTAAATATGTATTTACTATTTACACTTACTTAAGTTTACTTAGGTTAATGCATTATTTTATTATTTTGCATCATTTTATTATTTATTTAGGTGAGACACTTAGGAGTTTGTGTGCTCTCTTGAGTTGTCATGTTGACAACACAAAAGTATGCAACTCTAATTCAACACATGGTGTCTCCAATATTAGAGTTTGAAACATTCACTGAGTTGTCATGTAGACAACATAGTTATTCACACTTTGTATTTAGCACATGTTGTCTACACCACTAATTTTCATGCTACACCATTGTAGGCTTATCCTCACATCATTGCACTTACATTTGTGCTTAATGAAGGATAACCCATATCCAATGGACATGTGCCTGGTTGTATGACTTTTCACATTGCTAACTTTTATGCATTCTATAAGCTCTCTAGAGGCCTTTATATGTAGGCTCTCCTAGTGTACTCTTGATATGGAAAATATGGCATATTGAATGAATATATCATCATTCTAATCATTGTATCTACATCATGTAATCTACTATAATCTATCTTAATGTATCTAATATTGCATTACCAGTATTTCCTTTACCTCAAACCATCTTTACAAATTAGGTTCCTGCAAGATTGTAACCCTCTACAAGGTGTAGGTCAAATCTGAAGATTTGCAACCCCATGACCCAAATTCACTTAGGGTTCTACATGACCTAATGTCTACAAGATGAACTTTGTTCTTTGATACCGCTTGACATAGGGAGAGATGAAAAACTAGGGCCAAAGGCACACCCATCTATTTAAACCACTTTCATAGAGTCAACACAGTGAAAACAACAAGAAATACCAACAACTTGAGAGATAAAGGAAGAAAATGCCTTCATTCATATATTCATCCAATGATCAATTACATACCTAGTTGTAAGGCCTTCTAGGTTATGATTACATATATTAGTTTAGTTATAATCTTTGATGATAAAACTTTGCATTCTTCTTACTCTATAAGCATCTGCCTGAAGACTCTAACCAAGATCTCTTAAATAAATGTACAACCACAATTTAGCCTATTGTAATATAGCCAAATAAAATCTTATACTAAATACCAAGATCAGCCACAAGTTAGCTCACAATAGATATCTAACAAAAACATAAATTTAAAGGTCGGGCTCAATAGGAAACCGCATGCAGACAGCTTGACAATCACACAAACTTGGCATCCATAGGAACTCAGCACTTGACAACCAAAGGAACTCAGAAACCCAAGGAACTCGACAACCCTAGGAAATTGAAAACTAAAGGAACTCAGCGACCAAAGGAACTTAGAAACCACTATGAACTCAACATCTGTATCACCTATTATCTAGTAGTGTAAATATAAATACTAATCTATTAAAGAATTCACACAACTAAAAAAGGAAAACACTTATGATAGGACGAATATGGTTAGCACCACCAAAGGAAGCAAACCAAGAATGGTAGGCTACTTATGGCATAACCCATGGTAAGTTATATTTGTCCCTGATAAGTAGATATGTATGCTCATAGTTGTGCTCAAGCTTCAAGTGGATGGATGGTGTGCATGGAGGATGATTTCAATAATGGAGTCATGGAGGTATTTTAGCATTATAATAATATTTTGGTAGTTTTCAAGCTCTCAAAATAGCATTATAACATTGCATGAAAGCTAGATGATTTTTTTAAAGGGAGAGGGTTTCATTTATATGCCAAGGGGTAGAGAGATGGATTGTCAGGATGCAAGGATGGAAAAATGGTGAGGGAGGGCTAGGATGCAAGGAGAAGAGAGCACATGGATTGTGTTTGTTTAGCACCAATAGGGAGGTGACACTTGTCACAAGGACGATGAGTGTGAGAGGATATGATATGGGTTGGTCAAAGGAGTAATGAGGGAGGTTGAGTATGTAAGAGGGATGTAAGAGTCATTAAGTATGTAAGAGGTGTAAGAGTCATTAATGAGGATGTAAGAGGTGTGGTTGAGTTTGTTGACTTTAGCTTGGGTTAGAAAGTCTTAACCCTTGCTTAAAGTTGTGCACATGCTTAGGAGGGGGATTAGGATTATCTTAGAAGGGGGATTAGGGGGTAAGTGATTTAGCTTTGATGGGATGGATTAGTTAAGTGGCTAACTAAGGTTAGTATAGGTGAATGGGTTGGATTAGGGATAAGGATAGGGTTTTGGGAGGCTTTTAGGATTTTAGATATTTTATTAAATGAGGGTATGGAATTAAATTGAATAGATTTGAGGATTTATTTAATTTAATAGATAAATAGGGATTTAATTGATAAATTGATTTTGGGTGATCATTTGATTTTATCAATTGGACTATAGTTAATTAAATAAATAAATTAACTAGGGGATGATAATTAATTAAATAGTAAATATTAAATCAATAATGTCCTAGGGGATGTCTAAATATGATTACCTATTGATGTAATTAGATTTAGGTGTCTACAACATCAACCAAGAACCTTGATATCCATTATACACTCGACAACAACTAATAACTTAGTAATGCAAGAAATTGCAACTTAGTAGAAACTAAGAAAACTAAAAACATGAAGAATATTAGTGCAACTAAGGATACTCCTACATAATATTTCCAATATCTCATCATGATCTCTTAATCTAATATCATCGTTCTATCCTTCACTACTTAGGTCACTATGTTTGGTCTCCTTTCAAACTTAGCTTTCTTTACTTTATTATGTCCTTGTACACTCCTTTTCTTTTGTGATCATGCAATTATTCCCACACACACTCCTTTTTAAAATCCTCACACATGCATGCTCATACATCGATCTTTGGGTTAGAACTCTCATTAAATAGACAATATTCAAAAGTTTTGGATCATAATCGACAGTTCACAATTCATCTTTTTTGTTGTTTCCTTTCTAATTTTTTGATTAGTTAATCTTTCCTTAGAATTAATACCTTCTACAATAACATGTAGTCTCCATCTTAAATATTTCTACAATTATTAAATGTTGTATAAAAGTCATCTAAATTGATTTGCATGATTATTTGTGCAATTATAAAATCAAATGTCAAAACTAGTTTACTTGACATTTAAATGTTCTAAGACTTAGTAATAACTAATATTCCTATTGTCACATAGCTTCTATATTCTTGATCTTTTCTATTTTCATTGAAAAATTTTCTTGTCAACTTGCTCAGTCTCTATTGTATATGGTTGACTTATATATGTGCTTGATCTAACCTAGGCTGCTCAAAAACCTTTGACTTTCTCAGTATGTAATGAAAAATAAATGATTTCTAATATACTTGACCTTTACTAGATGACTTGGTCACAATAATGACCAATCATCCTTTCCTAGTAAATGACTAACTATTTGGACACTAATAAACAAGTTGGACATAGAGATCAATAGGTTGCAAGATTGTAGAGATTGAAGGAAGTTTTGCAATTATAATAATTTATATAAGTAGAGGAAATCAATTATTTTATGCAATTATCATATATATCAGGGGAGAAATCAGAGAGAAAATAAATTAATTAATATAGATATACAAGAAGATCAAACATAAGAACAAAAAATTTCAAAATAGGGACTCCATCTCAATTAAGAATGGTTTAGATTAATGAGAATTTGAACCATAGTTTAAATCTCATTATCCCAAGGAAGATTCAAGGGTCATTCTTGATGTAGTAGAAGATAGGAGCATCCCCAAAGGAGATGTCCTTACCCCAGAAAGTAACCACACAGCAGAGACAACACAACAATGCAACAATAATGCAAGATCTGATACCGAATCACAACTCTTTATTCATAAGAGAAATAATTACATGAAAAATGCCCAATTGTAAGGCATTTAGAGTTAGGGCCAAATACAAATAGCATTTACAATACTAGTTCTTCAAGATATCACAAGATCCAACTGTTAGTTTGTGCTATCTGATTAGAGATTCACCACTAAAGTTTGGGCTAATATTCACTAATTTATGGCTAACATGTTGTAACCCTAAAGTGGCAAAAAAATACTTGTATAAAAGGGTTTAGGGTTAGGGATTATTTCATTGTGAGTGATGCAAAAATTGTTTCTTGCAGTAGTATTGAGCTATACGGGATTATGGATTGTAATCAAGTTGTAATCATTGGATCATAATAACATTGGACTTGCTATTTGGTGGAGGTAGCCTAGGGATTAGGTGAAGCATGTTAAATCTTGGTGTCTTGTGTTCTTTTCTGTGTGATCTATTATTTTCTAATATTGGTTATATTTGCATGTAATTGTTATTTCTATCTAAGGTTTAATCCTAACACCATCTTACAATCCCAATCCTAGCTAGTCTAGATCCACAACCAGATAAGAACACTAAGAAGAATCCATACTGGTACCCTCAGCTCCATCAAGCAATCTTCTAGTTCTCAAGGTGCAACCCTATCTCTTCAAAATTTGCATCCTCTTCTCCAAGTAGAATGGCCTTAATCTCATACTTCCTAAAGACTCCACAAAACCCCTTACTTATACCCAACTATGCCACAAGTCAGCCTAGTTCATTACTAACTAAATGAAATCCCTTACATTAAATATATGTTGATCCACAAGTTAGCTACAACATAAATTAAATTCCAAAGGTTGGCTCATAGACAACTCAACACCAATAGGAACCAAAACCAAACCGAGTGTTAGCACAACCAAGCTGAGCACCAGTAAATTCTCAAGCATCACCAAGCTCATAGTACAAACCAAGCACCACATACGATGTCAATTTCTAAGACCATGTCTGACTCAAAGACCATGTGAAGCTCCAAGACCATGCTAAGCACAATAGAGTATATCAAGCTGCTAGACTATGTCGAGCTCCCATACCTTTGGCTCTGATACCATCTGATGCAATGTAAGGAAGTAAAATCCACATAAGAGATGTCCAATATCTCAATAAATAACCATACAATAGAGACAACACAATAGTGCAACAATAATACAATATTTGATTCCAAATCCCAACTTTTTATTCATAAAATAATTGATTACATGCAATATGCTTAGCTATAAGACCTTCCAAGTTAGGGCCAAATATAAACAACAATTAGAATATCAATTCTACAAGATCTCCAAAGATCCAACTTACAATCCCAATCCCAACTAGTCCAGATCCACAATTGGATAAGAACACTAAGAAGAATCCACACTTGTACCCTCATGTCCATCAAGAAATCTTTTGGTTCTCAAGCTACAACCCTAGTTCTTAAAAATTTATATCCTCTTCTCCAAGCTAGATGACCTCAATAATTTACTACCTAAAGACTCCACAAAACCCCTTACATATACCTAACTAAGACACAAGTTGGCCTAATTCATTATAAACTAAATTAAATCCCTTACATTAAATATATGTTGGGCTAAAAGTTTGCTACAACACAAATTAAATACCCATACATAAATTAAATGCCAAAAGTTGGCTCACAGACAACTCAGCACCAACAAGAACCAAGACCAAACTAAATGTCACCAGAACCAAGCTAAGCACTAGTAAATTACCAAGCATCATCAAGCTCATAGTGCAAATTGATCACCATAGACCAAGTACAATAGAGAATGTTGACCTCCCAAAGTATGTCGAGCTCCTAGACATAAACTATGCTCAATAGCAATTGAACCCTTTCAATGACTGAGTACCTTGCCCAACACCACTTTACATAGTGACTGAGAACCACTCCTTTGGTCACTAAGTCCTCAACTTCCAAGCCAAATACCCCCAACGTGCAGGATTGAAAACATCCCTAGGATACTCCTGCATCATTTCTTTATCATTTATCCACTTCCTACATCTCGCATCCTACAACAATATGATTTGATAAAGAAATCTTTTGTGGAAGATGGTTTTGGAACATTAGAACAATGAGTTTGATGTGAATTTGGATGTTATTGAATACTTTAGTTTGCACTCGATGGATATTAAAAATTATGAGGAACATCTTTACCCCCAATTTTCCCCAAAAGAGTAACATAGGTTCATTTTTCTTGTATTTTATGTAATGATCTGATTAGGATCTAGGACTGTTATAGAGGAATGCATTACATAATTACATAAAGTTAATTTAAAGCATTAATTAGTGAATTAACATAATTTAAATGCTTAAATGATCAAAAGCATAATAAGGTAATGATTGGAAGAAAAAGAAAAAAGAATGATCTAATTAGCTCCAATAGAGGGACCGATCTAATCTGCTCCGAAATCAATTACAAGTATTTTGAAATAATTCCATTTAAGCACAATTGCAATATTACTCTCCAATGTGTAGGAATAATCACCAAGTCTCCAAAATTATAATCTCCTTCTCATCCCCTGGATGATTTTTCAAAGAGCTCCTACCTCCATTTTATACATCAAATTTGCCCTAATTAGGCTTTAACCATCAAATAAACAAATAATCTACCTTGTAAAAATAATCTCCAAAAATATCCCCTTTTCCATTTCAAAAATATGGCCTTACTTCATTTTTAGGGGCTATCTTAACAAATAAACCTTATTTAACTAAGATTGGTGGCTAAATCAACTTCAAATATAACTAACCCCATTTGTTTCTTTGAATTTGCAAATGGTTTGGTGGTTGGCATTAATTTTTGGAGATGGTTGGTTAGGAGTTCAACTCCCACTAACCTCCATTTTCTCTTGGCATTTTCTTTACTAAATTTAAATAGATTTCCCTCCTTAAATTAGTAAACCCACTTGTGTAGTGTAGTGGTTAAGGAGGAAGGTTAAGATATGGAAGTTCCAAGATTGAATCTTCTCAAAAGAAATTTCCACTCGATTCCCAATCTACCATGTCAACATGCTAATTGTAATGGTAACATCATCATGATGTCATTAGAATTCATATTTTTACCTGAACTTTAAAGTGTCATAACTTCTACATCCGGTCTCTATTTTTGACAAAATTAACACCGTTGGAAAGCTCTTCATGAGTTCTTCAATTTGAAAACCATTTTTGACCTCTTTTGAGATGATTAATTTTTCACCTTTTTACGGCCTCTATTCTTGGTTTGACCAAACTTTGACTAGCCATAACTTGGTCATTTGGACTTTAATTTTTCCCATTCAAGTTGCAATGGAGTCATATTTTCGAACACTTTGTAATGATGTTGATTCTTGGAGCATTGGGGACATTTCAATTTTTACTAATTTTTATCCCCCGGTTAAGCCTCCCCACTGAAGAGCTTTTGGACCTCCAAAAGTTTGATTACTCAAAAAGTAGGTGAGGGTATAGTTCCTTCAATTTACCAATCTCCATCCATCTTGAGTTGTTTAGATGCATCCCCTTCAATCCCACTTGGACATATTCAACTGGTCCTCTTCATGATGTCCTAAAATTCCTATCAAGGATGACATCTTCTGGTAATTCTAACATGCACTCTAGTGAAAGATGATCAAAGGATGGAACTTGAATTTTCATGTCTTCATCCAAGATCATTGGAGCCTCATACAACTTTAGATTCTCAACATTGACAATTGAGTAAATTTGCATGTATCAAGGAAGATTAAGGTGAAAGGCATTGGTACCAATATTTTTGAAGATCTCGAAAGGACCATATCAGATAGGCTTGAGCTCCCTTCCTTCACCTTGCATTCTTTCCTTATTGATATGTAACCAAACTCTATCACCAACTTGGAAATGGTGATTGATGCAATTCTTATCATGGTGAGCCTTGTATTTTGCATGGTGTTCGGCCAAATAAAGGGATCAAAATCCTATAGCAATGGACTACTTAACTTAGGATTGGACATCTCAAGTGATTCTAACCCAACTCATTTAGACTCAATTAATCTATTAACCAGGGATGTAAACTTGAAATGGTGTCTGCAAAGTATATGCTCCAAACTTCTCTTGACTTACAAACTACTCTATGGAAATTCAAATATTTATCCTATAGGAAATCTATGCTAAAGCTAAGAATCAAATCTTATTTTGACAAAACATGAAAATACAGATAAGAACTACTTCAACTGCCTATGCTATAAGGACAGTCCACCAATTATGCTATCAATGGTTGCAAGAACAGTAGAGTCTATACTAGTTCTAGAAACTAAAGGTAAATCCTATACTAACTAATTAGTTCACTCTTTATGCAGGCCCCCACAAAGAAGTGAAGTAAAGTGAGTCAAAGATGGAAACCTAAAATGATCTTCTTATTCATAACAACATTAACATACATATATATTGATAAATGATTGATTATATTCAGTACTCAAAACTCAAAAACTTTTGTTCTAAGATTACTGATTAACTCCCTTCTAGATCATAGAATTCTAGTTATTTATACACAAACTAGTAACATAATTCCTAGATTCAAGACTCCATCAACTACTGAAATAAATGATGACATTGAATATTAAAACAAAATTAACTCTAGCATTAAGTAAAATAGGAACTTAGGAACTCACAAACCCTGAATTTCCTCTGCCTAAGGCTATCAATTAACACGAGAAACCACTTTGACTCTTTCTTTCCTATAAATAGGTACCAGCTGTTATGGACAAAATAGTTGATGACACTAAAGGTTATTAATGATTTTTGCCACTATTTGCTTGGGCTGCTAATTCCTCTTAACTAAGTTGACTTCACCTGAAGTCTACAAAGTATTAGTACCTCCAAAAAAATGATATACATCAAGACTAATTTTAAATATGTCATCTAAATTAGTTTACCCTATGTCACATTGCTGCAGGAGAACTACCCAACTTAGGTAAAGATGAAAAAATCATTCTCACTATTTTGTAATCAAATGACATATCATTTCATAACATATTCATTTTAGTCCTAGAAAGTAATTATGCATGCATCTGTCTGAGATTATCATAAACATCATGTTCTTAAATATCAAAGTATTTAGAAAGTTTGTAAATTCAATTGAAAATAAAATGATAAAATAGACCATATTCTGATCTCATCATTCCCCCCAATTGAACATTGGTTTGTCCTCAAGGAAACATGAACTTTTTTACTCTCATAGCCATCCTAAAATATGAGGGAATACTCTATCCTTTTCCTCCTATAGTAATGTCCCAATAAAAACCTTTACTCTCTCTATATGATTCCCATCTATAGAGTTCCTCTATCATATCAAATTTTACTAAATCTTGCTTATTAGCAAGCAATAGAGACAATAGAAATGGAGGCTAAAAAGTTAAAGGGATCCAATCGTTGTTTCTTTCTTCCCCTAGTTTAACATATCAAGGTGCTCACTGAGTAGCCATGATAAAATTCAGTAAAGAATGAGGTTCCTTCTTCTGCAAGTCTTCACTCAATCTTATCCAACACCATTGATTTCTCTACTTTACTATAGGAAGATCTATTTCTACCATAACTGTAAATTCTTGATAGACTACCTCCCTTAAAGGAGGAATAATCTAGCATCTAAGTTTTGAGTAAGCAATTTTTAACTAATCATAATATAGTGTTATGGCATCCTTTACTTAAGGCTTGAGAAAAAGTTAAATCTCATACTCTTAACTCTTTGTATTGGTAAGCCTAGTTTTCTCTGCTAACTTCATTTTGGATCCAAGACATCAATGCCCTTAGTTGAATATCACCCACATAAGGTAGAGGGTTCTAATCTATATTGTTAGGGACTATTAAATTGTGTAAAAAGAGTTCACAGAGCAAGTAGTTAATGGCTACAAGGGCAATGTGAAAAGCTTGGAAGAATTCCTAAGGAGTATTCAATGTTAAACTTTTACCCTACATTACACAGGTCATCTGATAATTGACAAATTGTTCTTCCAAAAAGAGAGCATAAATAGGAGAAGGAGAGTGACAAGACATCAACTCAAGAATCATGGTGATCACTTTTGTAAGTTTACTACTTAATTGTTCAATATCCTCATCTTTTTCAATCAATTCTTGAGTTTGATTGAAAATAGTTTTGTCAAGAATTTCTCTCTTTTTTCCATTCTTCCCTCTCCTGAGTTAAATGATTAGATAATTGTGAAATAATTCTTAACAATAAAATAGTGGAACCAGGATGGTATGTAACAAGCAACACAGGTGAAGGACCAAGAGGAACAACTTGCTAGGCTATAGATGCTAATGTATCAAGTCCTTGGAAAAGAATCTATTCAGCAATAGTGTCAACTACATCCAAATTTATTCCTCCAACATCTTCTTCATGAAATGTTTCTCTACGATAAACAGGTGAAGAATCTTGAACTCTGATAGATATACTCTTGTCATCATCTAAATCTATGGAAATAATGGGTGGTTGGATAGAGGATGTTTCTAATACTCCAGCCTTTTGTTCTGCACTTTCCTCAATCGAATCATATTCAGTGATGATATTATCCTTGTCAGAAGAGGGTTACTCTTTTTCAATATTTACATTTTCAAACATAGGGGATTGAAAACACACACCATCATTGGTTTTACATATATTTGGCTCCTTCTAGTTCTACGTCTGAGGGGTACTTCTGTTACCTTTAAAATAGTAGGAAGTTTTTGAGATGTTTTCTATACATTCCCCTTTTTCTTCTTAGAAACCCTAGGAATTCTAGGAGAGCCAATATCTGGGGAAAATTTAAGTTTCCTTTTACCCTTATTAGATTTTGGACCTAACCCAAATGTAGAAGCTATGGGAGTGGAAATTGGGGTTCTCTGTAACCTCCTAGGTCTAGATGAGGAAGAGCCTGGAGCTAGACTTAAAGGATTTTCCTAAGGTTTGCTTTCCTCTGCAACTTGCTCTGTAGGTTGCCTAATAGGATTTTACACTTTTTTTTCAATAAAATCATCCCAAGATATCCCAAGTTTCTACCTAAGGCCTTTTTCTATGATGAGCTTCATAAAATAGTGGTGTGAAACATCTTTCAGGATTCCTTTTTGCACTACAGCAACTCTTTTTAACAAAATGTTATACATGAAATGGGGAACATTTAAAGGGTAATCATCATGTCTTAAATAGCTCAAAAATTTGAAATATGTAGCATGAAAATATTAATGCCTCCTTTCACATGTAAAATATTTCATAACATAAATGTCACATTGGTTAAATGGTTCTAGTAAAGATGTGTAGACTATACCTTATTTCTAGTCTATCTAGAGCCATGGGTCTATGTGCGCTGTAAATGGGGCTTTGGTAAAAACTAGGTCCAACATGTCTGAAAGTTGTTCTCCTACCAGAGGTAATTCCATTATCTTAGCTACAACTTCAGGCAAAAATGGAAGCCTTATTCCTTTGACTGCGCAAAATCCATCCCCCAACATCTGCAAGAATTCTAAGGCAAGCTCCTCATTCCATGCAGATAGTTTGAGCATGTAATTTGTCCACCCCCTAGCTCAAATTATAGGTAGGAAAACTGGGTCTCCTAATAATGTTGTATGGTCAGTTGGTTCTCTTTTGATCAAACCAACCCCCATTATTCTTCCAATGTGATTATAGGAGTAATTTCAAAAATGGAAAAGCTTGTAACAAGATGAGAAAACAAGTTATAGTACTTATTTTAAGCAACTAATATTTTTAGCATTTAATATCACTTAATTCTACATTAAGTACCTCAATTGGAACTCATGCTTACCAGTTTGCAAAAATGTGTGTCATAAAGGTAGCAGTCACATCACATTATTCTTTTGATTGTGTGGTGGCATATAAAGAATAACATGAACATTT
The DNA here is from genome assembly GCA_028749045.1 of Cupressus sempervirens. Classification (NCBI taxonomy): domain Eukaryota; kingdom Viridiplantae; phylum Streptophyta; class Pinopsida; order Cupressales; family Cupressaceae; genus Cupressus; species Cupressus sempervirens. Next base: position 297,112,125 of record CM053789.1, read on the forward strand.
AATGATCATAAAAAAATGAAATAGAATACGCTTCTCCCCAACTAAATTAGGCAATAGCTCCTACAACTGCTAGTAACAAAGCTAACTAAAACTAATAGAAGAACACATTAAGAGAAAGTTTGAATTTGAGTATGTATATGAACCTTGTAATTCATGTTGTCAGATGATACAATCATGTAGAAGGTGATGAAGGATGAGGTGAGGTAGAAGATGAGAAAGAGTGGAGTGAGGTGGAATTATTACGGAGACAATACTTTCACTAAGAAAGTAGTTTATTATGTGGCAAAAAATGCTTTTTGAGAGAGGATGACAAATGAGTAGGAAATTTATCTGTAGTTGCTGCAAAAAATGTAGGATCCATAGAGGGCTTGAATTTTTGTAGGAAATCTTCATGACTAGATAGCCCATGGTATACTTTTAAATGGTTCCCATTAAAAAGTTGTTTGAAGTGAACATGATCAATGGTAGAGAGCTACATTGCACCATTCTCAAACACAAACATAATTTTATAGGGTCCAAGCCAATGTGTCTAGAATTTTTTCCTAGAGTGTGCTGATAATGAGAATAATATAGAAGGGCCTAGTTCCCAATAGAAAACTTCTTGTCATGAATAAATTGATCATGTCATTTCTTTCATTGCTGTTGAATTATCTCAGTATTATGCAACAAAGATTTGCAGTATTCATCAAGGGCATTCACCTGTAATAACCTATCTTCTTGAGCTTTTGAAAGATCAACATCTAGCTCCAAAGTAGTTTTTAGAGTCTTGTGTTCAAATTCTATAGGCATGGAGGCAGATTTTCCATAGAGTAATTCAAATGGGGTAAATCTAGTGGTGCTCTTCCATGTAGTTCGATAAGCCCAAATTGCTTTAAGAAGTCAGGTAACCCAATCTCATTTTTGAATAGCAACTATTTTGGTGAGGATTGCTTCTATCTCTTTTTTTGTGATTTTTACTTGACCATTAGCTTGAGGATGGTATGGGGAAGATGTGCCATGATGGATCATATACTTCATGAGTTCTACAATAAGGTTAGATGTGAATTGAGCTCCTTGGTCTATGACAATTTCTTAGGGTACTCCAAATCTTGTAAATATTCACTCATATAGAAAATATACTACTTTATGATCTTTGACATGTGTCATAGCTTTTGCTTCAACCTATTTAGTTGCATAATCAGTACATACTAATATGTACGATCTACCATGAGAAGAGGGTTCTATTGGACCAACAAAGTCAATACCCCATTTGTCAAAAGGTGTGACTACCACCTGTGGCTGTATGGGAATTTCATTAGATTTAGTGGGCCTTCCCATTCATTGACATCAAACACATCATCTTGTATACTTTGATGCATCTTTGTAGAGAGTAGGCCAGTGTTACCTAGTTGTCAAAATCTTGTATGTCGTCTGCTTTGCTATAAAATGACCCCCACATGGTTCATCATGACATTCCCATAGGATGTCATAGGTTTCATCATCCCTCACACACTGGCAAGTTACTTGATCTAGTCTACTATAAAACATCAATCTAGCTATCCATGAGAAATTAAAAGTCTTTTCCACCAAGAGATGACACTGCTTGGGTGAAAAGTGTGGTGGCAATCTTCCTATAGCAAGGTAGTTTGCTATATTTGCAAACCATGGGTTATAACTTTCTATTGAATATAGATGCTCATCAAGAAAGCTATCATCTATGGTTATAGGATCATCAAGTACTTGAAGTCATGACAAAAAATCTATTACTACATTGGCTTGGCATGGTTTATCTATTATTTTCACATTAAACTCTTGCATGAGGAGTAGCCAACATGCTAATCTTCTAGAAATAGCAAGTTTGTTCATCAAGTATTTTATAGCAAAGTGATCAGTGTAGACAAAAACCTCATAGATTGTTATATAATGACAAAATTTATTAAGTGTATAGACAACAACAAGCAATTCTTAATGACAATACAATTTAGCTTAGCACCCTACAAATTATTACTAATGGAGTAAATGGCATGCTTAATAGTACCTTCTTTTTATCCCAAAACTACTTCTAAAGTAGAATTAGATGCATTAGTCTGAATGTGAAAATGTAGCTTCCAATTAGGTCCTCTAAGAATAGGTGTTGTAGTCAGAACATCTTTCAATTGTTGGAATGTTGCTTCACAGTCTTTTGTCCACTCAAACTCAGTTGTCTTCCTAAGTAAGTTGTACAACGGGGTAGAAAGCTTACTAAAGTCCTTAATGAACCTCTTGTAGTAATTGGCATGTCCAAGAAAACTTTTGACATATGTTTTCTTGGTTTGCATTGGTAGATTAGTAACTACAATAATCTTTGCAGGGTCCACTTGTATTCCAAAAGAGGAAAGGTAGCGGCCAAGAACAACTCCTTCTTCCATCATGAAATAACACTTCTACTTGTAGTGTTGGGAAGTGGCTTGCAATGGGGGTCGAGGCTCTAAGTGGCTGCCAGGGTGGCTCATTGTAAGTTTGGTTAATAAGTGATAACATTTACACACTAAATGAGGAATTAAATGAACCTAAAAAGATAATTGTTTTGGTTCTCGCCCATGCCTTGAGTTCTTTTACAGGCTAGGATGGGAGTAGTGAGAACACGTGGTTGCGACCTTGCATTTCGTAGTATGCCTCGTCAGTATCAGAGGATACTAGTGGCCGCATGAGATCAGTATGGACCCGCGGAGTTTAGCTAATTGCCAAGGTAACTTGTACGTGATAAATGCAATGACACTTTCCCACTTGCAGAGTAGGTTTCCTACATGTCATTGTGTGCCTCTGGGAACTAGATGTCAATTTTGTGTGATTGGAACCTTTGAGTTAGTATACTTTTAGGATTCCTAGACTTATAGAGATTTTTGCTATGTGATTTTTGATAGCCTATTTGGGACTTGAGATTATCTCCTCATCACGGTGGGAGTGGACCACTTAGGTTCCACGCGATCGAGTGGTAGTGTTTTATCACTCTTATCATTTGAGATCCGTCCGAGACACCGTGGCTGGAGTATTCTTGGTTGGTATTTATCTTCATTATGTTCTTGGATCATTATGATAGATGATATACCTTATGATGGATGTATTTATTGGTATGTTTCTTATATTGATGATTTGCATATGTTAGATGATATATTATGCTTTACTTTGCATGTTAGTAGGATGTTTTAGGAGTGACATTCCTACTATGATAATACCGATGATCTCTTCGGTGCTTTGGAATGTTACGCACAGAGGGATGGCTAGGATCCATGATGGTCTAATGATGCTATTTATAGTTGGGAGGAACCGTGCACTTAGTTATTTATGTTTGTGATATATGGTTATATTTTGTGATGGATATTTATATCTTTTGCGATGATGTATCATGTATGGTTTATGATTTCATTATGTTATTGCATCATGGATTAGTATTGGATGATGATGTTCTTGATGTTCTTTTCAGCTTTTCATACCCTGTGATATGTATGGTGGATGATTGAGCAATCTAAAAATGTAATTTAAGAATGTTGGATGTATCATTGTTATTTCATAAGGATGTGATGTTAGATGAATGGTTATGATTAGATGTGATACAACGTTAAGGGATCTTTAAAGAATGTAATCTATTATGTTATGTTTACTTTTAGTTGGATGTTACTAATGCTTTCGCAAATGTTATGAATGGTTTATATTTCTTGTTAAAAAGAAAAAAATTGTTTGGCAAACTTAGTGAAATTCTTTGGATCCCTTGGCGGGGCATTACAACCTCACATTAAACAAGAATCTGAAAACATAGTCTTCCAAGGTTTCACCCTCCTATGACATTTTAAAAATGTCATCCCCATTCATACCTTGACCTTTGCAATATTCTTTATATTTTTGACGAAACAAATTGCTCATATCAGTCTAGTTTGGTACAACATTTACACCCAACCCCATGAATCACCTTAGAGTAGCCTACTTCAAAGTAGATGGAAATAACATCAACTTATGAGCATTAGTTGTATAATCATAGCTCCTACAGAGAATGTCAAACTCAAAGAGAAAGGTTTTAGGGTCTTCTGTAATAAGGCCATAGAATTTTTGGAGGGCAGCAGTAGGTATGTTCTTCAAATTTTGATTCCCTTGCTAAGGTGGAATAGAAAAAGGAAATGTCAGCATAGCCATTCTTGGAGGAAAAGGTGGTGCTAGATAGATAACAATGGCTAGTGGATTATCTTGATATTTAGGGTCAGCAAAAGGGTTATTCAAGTGGAGAGATTCTTCAAAAGATGAATGAGGTATTTCAACTGATTGTCGACAAATGGATTTTTAAAAGGTTCATCTTCATCATTTTCTCCTTGGGACTCATTTAGTTTAGGTTGAAAATCATTGAATGGTTCTTCTTGATTATCTCAAGGAAGGAATCTCCCAAGGTGGTCTCTTCTTCTATGCATAACATGCTTCTTTAACACTAAACTCTATTCTACAAGGAATAAAAATGCAACTACAAAGATTAGTTTGAATTAACACCATCACTAGCAACAACATAAAAAATGTTCAGCCAAATAAATGGATCAAAATCCTATAGCAATGGACTTCTTAACTCAAGATTGGACATCTCAAGTAATTCTAACCCAACTCATTTGGACTCATTTAATCTATCAATCAAGGATGTAAACTTGAAATGGTGTTTGCAAGGTCTATGCTTCAAACTTCTCTTGACTTATAAACTACTCTATAGAACTTCAAATGCTTATGCTATAGGAAATATATGCTAAAGCTAAGAATCAAATCTTATTTTATCAAAGCATGGAAATACAACATAGAACTACTTCAACTACCTATGCTATAGGAACAATCCACCAATTCTATGATCAATGGCTACAGGAATAGTCCACCAATTCTACGATCAATGACTGTAGGAACAATAGAGTCTATACCAGTTCTACAAGCTAAAGGTAAATCCTATACTAACTAACTAGTTCACTCTCTATGTGGGCCCCCACAGAGAAGTGAAGTAAAATGACTCAAAGATGCAAAACCTCAAATGATCTTCTTATTCATAACAACAATAACATACATATATACTAATAAATAGTAGATTATATTCAGTAATCAAAACTCAAAAAGTTCTCTACTAAACTAACTAATTAACTCACTTCTCAATCATAGACTTCCAATTATTTATACACAAACTAGGGGAAAAATTCCTAGATTCAAGACTCCATCAACTATTGAAACAAATGATGACATTGAATATTACAATAGAATTAACTCTGGCATTAAATAAAAAAGGAAATTAGGAACTCATGACCCCCAGATTTCCTCCACTTAAGGCTGTAAATTAGCATGAGCAATCACATTGACTCCCACTTTCCTAAAAATAGGTACCGACTATTATGGATGAAATAGTTGGTGATGCGAAAGGTTATTAATGATTTCTACAACCGTTTGCTTGGGCTATTGATTCCTCTTAACTAAGTTGACTTTGTCTTCATTCTAAAAAATATTAGTACCTCCAAAATAATAACATACATCAAGACTAATTCAAAATATGTCATCTGAATTAGTTTACCCTATGTCACATTGCTACAAGAGAACTACCCAACTCAGCTAAAGAAGAAAAACATCATTCTCACTATTTTGTAATCAAATGACATATCATTTCATAACATATTAATTTTAGTCCTAGAAAGTAATTATGCACACATCTATTTGAGATTATCATAAACATCATGTTCTTAAACATCAAAGTCTTTAGAAAGTTTGAAAATTCAACTAAAAATGAAATTATAAAATAGACCATATTCTAATCTCATCACTTGGCTCTACTCCAACTATGCTTCTACTACCTAATGGATTGCTTGGACCTTCTGGATGAACTTTAGAGCCTTATTTGCATCATGGCATCCATCTACAACATCTTCCTTCCCAAAAGAAAAATCAATTGGTGTCTTAGGCAAGTAAAGGAAGCAAGTCTCAAAAGGAGACCTCTTTGTAGAAGAGTGTGCTACATGGTTGTAAGCATGCTGAACCTAATGAAGACTTTCATCCCACAACTTAGGATGCTTACTAACATAACCTCTAAGCAGATGAACAACTATCCTATCGAATACCTCTGTCTATCTGTTGGTCTATGGATGGAAGGTTGTATTCTTCTTTAGTTTGGTGTCCATGAGTCCACACAAAGATGACCAAAATTCCCTCAAGAATCAAGAATCTTGATCTAATACAAGAGAAGTAGGTAAGCCAAAATGAAGCCATACAAATTGAAAGTACAAATGAGTTGTCAGTTCAGTAATGCCCTATTTTTTACAAGGCATTAAAATACACATTTTGTTGAACCAGTCAACTACTACATACAAATAATCATGACCCTTCATAGACATAGATATACCCCCCAAAAAGTCCATAGATACACTTTCCCATGGATGGGATAGTATAGGTAAAGTTATGTGCAAACCCAATTTCCTATTACTTGGTTTACTAGTTGCATACATTACACATCCTTTGATATACCTAGTGACAGTTTCTTGCACACTAGGCCAATAACAATGTTTTTGCAATTGAGCCAATGTCTTACTTACCCCAAAATGTTCTGCAATAATAGAGGTATGTGCTTCCTAGATTACATGTGCCTATTCATCTTAAGGAATACATTTTTACCCTGGATTAAGGTTGCATAGATATCCTTGAAGTTTTTGTCATTAGCATATTGTTCCTAAAAAATTTCATGAACCATAGAACTATTCTGAAGGATTATCAAAGAATTTTTAATAGAAGGCCTTGAAATCATATCTGCTACTTTGTTATGGGCACCCTTCTTATAATTAATTACCAAATGAAACTATTGTAGAAAACTCATCCATCTAAAGTGCCTACTTTGTTGCAACTTACATTGTGAGTGCAAATATTGAAGTGGTTGGTGATCCATGTGTATTACAATTTCATTTCTTGTTAAGTAGTGCTTCTCTTTCTTAACACTTTGAAATAAGGCATAAAGTTTCTTATCATAAGTGGAATAGTTACTTACTACTCTTGAAAAAGTTTTAGAGTGGTAGCATACTAGTTTACCTCCTTGCATTAATACAGCTCCCATGGCAAACCCACTCGCATATGTCTTGATTTTGAATGGTTGGTGTAAATCAAGTAGAGCCAAAACTAGTGTAGTGCTTGACTTTTCCTTCAAAGTGTCAAAAGCCTTCTATTGTAGACCTCCCCACTAAAAATTTTCCTTCATACTAGTTAATGAATGCAATGGTGATGCAATCTAAGAGAAGTTTGCAATGAACTTCCTCCAGTATTGAACTGCACCTAAGAAGCTCCTGACTTCTGTAACTATACTTTTCTTAGGCTAGTTTACAATGCATTCAACCTTCATAGGGTCTACTTACAATTGACCATCCCCTAAAACATAGCCTAAGTGCACTAATGATGTCTTAGCAAATTTGTATTTAGACATCTTTACATAAAGTTTTTCTTTTCTCAATACATTCAAGACTCTTTTTACATGAATTACATGATCATCACAAGACTTATTGAATACAAGGATATCATCTAGATAGACTATGAAAAAATCATCAATAAGGGGATGAAAGACATCATTCATGACTCTTATAAATATAGCTAGTGCATTATAAAGCCCAAAGGGCATGACCAACCACTCAAATAGTCCCTATTTTGTCTTAAAAATAGTTTCCCAAATATCACTATGTGCAACTTGAATTTGAGGATATCCACTATGCAAGTCTAGCTTAGTGAAATAAATTGCATGTTTCAACTGATTAAGTAAATCATCTATTCTAGGAAGAGGATACTTGTTCTTTATCTTGTTCAAACCCCTATAGTCGATGCACATTCTCCAAGTTCCATTTTTCTTTGGAACCAACACAATAGGATAACCACAACAAGAAGTACTTGGATGAATAACTCCTTTCTTAACCAGCTCCTAAACCTACATTTTAATTTCTTCATTATGTAGAAATAATAAAAGATACATGTCAATATTAGGAGGTGGCACATCCTGTTGTAATTGAATTTCATGTTGAATCTCTCTCTTAGGAGGCAATCCTTTTGGTTCCTGAAACAAGTCATCATAAGCAAAAACAATCTTGACCATTTCAAACTTATGTTTAGGATCACATTCCTTGAATGTCTTAGATGTTTTATCTTCTTTGGCTTTTATAAGCATTAATACAAAGTTCTTACTAGAATTGTCTAACCTTTTCATTTGATCAGCACTAACTAGTGCAAGATTACTATTTATCTTATGTTCTCATACAATGTATTCAACCTTATCTTTAAAAAGATGATACCTTTTTCTCCCCCCTATAAATGATAGCTTTTCGATCATATAGGTATGGACACCAAAGCAAAAGACCACAAATATCTAAAGGGACCACATCATCTTCTACCTTATCTACAAAGTTTACAGAGATAGCAAATCTCAATTTACATTGTTTGGTTACTTGTAACTATGCATCATTACAATCCCATCCAAGTGGATATGGATTTGGATGAGGTATTGTAGTCAAGTTAATATTTTTAATAACTTCTTCAGATATCAATTTAACTTGAGAACCCATAGGAAACAAAGTATCAACCTTAGTATGTTTGATAACAACTCGAATATGAAATAATTCATTCCTTTACTTATCATTCTTAGGAGAAGTTTCTTTACTTGTACTTCTCTTATATTTGAAGAACTTGTAGCTAGAGAAAGAGATATACCTTTTCCTTTACCTTGGATTCCAATAGATTGTCTCATCTCTGAAGTCAAATCCATGATCCTATTGAATTACAACAATTGTCTTGTGTTTGCCTTAGTTTCCACCATATCTCTTTGGCATTTTTTCTTGGTGCAACTTCTAGGCACTTAGAATCATCATGCCCTTATTTCTTGCAATGTGAGCATGAGGGTTTTTCATCCACTTCCTTTACTATAGCTTTCCTTTTTCCCTTCTCTTTATCTTTGGATTTAACTTCAAACTTAGATGGCTTCTTTTCAACCCTATCAATGAAAGTACCCGTACCCCTTGACTCCAAGTGTGTTACTTGTACACTTACTTTATCCAAGTTACATAGATTCAAAACAAAAATATAATGTCTAAGGTAAGAATGAAGACCACCTATGTACTTGAGTAAAATATCCTGGGTATATAATGGAACATTTAATTAGATAGCCTTTTTTCAAAATTCATGGGTGTACTCCTAGACAGTTTGACCATTACCTTGTCTAAAATGTTGCTAGTTCATCATTAACTATTGCATATGGCCTAAGGGGTAAAATTGCTTCTTTAAAGAATTAACAAATATTGACCAAGACAAATTGAACTTACCATTTTGTGGAGTTTCATCCTGAGTCCTACTCTCCCACCAGGTTAGAGCTATACCGCCTAACCAAAGAGTGGCTAGTTGAATTCTATTAGCATTAGCTACAAGGTTTTGAATTCTATAGTAGACTTCTACTTGTTGAATCTAGTCATCTAAATTCTCAACATTTAACTCCCCTAAATACTTTGGCAAGTCAAACTTTACATCCAAATTTATTTGAGGCTTATGTCCACCCTTAAAAATGTTAGAAGACTTAGAATAGGTAGAAGAAGGAAAATAGGGGGATGAAGGAGAAGAGTGAGAAGAAGGAGGAGAGCAAGGTGTGTTTAGAGGATCATGATCACTTCCTTTCTTTTTCCCTTGTCCCTTTCGAGTTGCATGTCTTCGTATCTTTTCTTCTCTTTCTTGTACCAAAACTTCTACCATTGTCTACAAATTCTAAAGAGCCTTCTAGATACTCTTATCTTGAAAAAATTGTCCACCACCTTCCTCCTCTATTTGTGATGATGGTTTAGTCTTTAATTTTCTGATCTTAGGATTGTATCCCTTGAGTTTTATTTTTCCTTTCTCAATCCCTAATCTTGTTAGCATTCAAATCTATAATACTAGTCACACAAGATCTCTAATATCAAATTTGATCTGATTAGGATCTAGGACTATTACAGAGGAATGCATTACATAATTACATAAAGTTAATTTAAAGCATTAACTAGTGAATTAACATAATTTAAATGCTTAAATGTTCAAAAGCATAATAAGGTAATGACTAGAAGAAAAAGAGTAGAGACATAGAAAACAAAACACAATTAATAATGGAGTTTGTCTATGGGTCAAACTATGTCTTCAGGTCTTGCTCCAATAGAAGGACCGATCTGATTAGCTCCAAAATGAATAACAAGCATTTTGAAATAATTCCCTTCAAGCATAATTGCAGCATTATTCTCCAATGTGCAAGAATAGTCACCAAGTCTTCAAAATCATAATCTTCTTCTCATCACCTAGATGGTTTTTCAAAGAGCTCCTACCTCCATTTTATACATGAAATTAGTCATATACTAGTCTTTAACCATCAAACAAACAAATAATCTCCCTTAGGAAAATAATCCCCGAAAATATTCCCTTTTCCATTTTACAAATATGGCCTTATTTCAATTTTAGGGGATATCTTAACAAATAAACCTTATTTAACTAAGGTTGGTGGCTAAATAAAATTCAAATACAACTAACCTCATTTGCTTCTTTGAATTTGTCAATGGTGTGTTGGTCAGCATTAATTTTAGGAGATGGTCAGTTAGGAGTTCAACTCTCACTGACTTCCATTTTCTCTTGGTGGTTCCTTTACTAAATTTAAATAGATTTTCCTCCTTAAATTAGTAAAGCCACTTGTGTGGTGTAATGGTTAAGGAGGAAGGTTAAGATATGGAAGTTGTAAGATCAAAACTTCTCAACAAGTATTTTCCACTCGATTCCCAATTTCCCCATATGCCATGTCACCATGCTGACTGTAATGGTGATGTCATCAGAATCCATATTTTCCCCAAATTTTAAAATGTCATGAATTTTACATCAAGTCTCCATTTTCGATGAAACGAATGTCATTGGAAAGATCTCAGCAAGTTCTTCTATTTGAAATCTATTGTTGACCACTTTTGAGGAGATTAAATTTTCACCTTTTTAGGGCCTCTATTCCTAGTTTGACCAAACTTTGACTAGCCATAACTTGGTCATCTAGACTCTAATTTTTTTTGTTCAAGTTGCATTGGAGTCATAATTTTTAACACTTTGTAATGATGTTGATTCTTGGAGCAATGGGGTTATTTCAATTTCCAATAATTTTTATCCCCCAGATCATCCAACTAAGTTAGGAAAACACCCTTTCACATAACAATTGATAGTTGTATTGATTAACATATATTTTCTTAGCAAAGGAAGATAACTACATCATAATATAAGATGTATTTTCTAATGTTATAGATGTATATTTAATTTTTACTTAAGAAAATTTTTTATCACTTTACATTTCATTTCTATTCCTTTTCTATATTCTTATTTGGTGATTTAGAGGTTTATCTTTAACAAAAGTGCAAGATGTAGTGATTAGAGGGTAAAGAAGGGCAGGACAAGGAACGAGTTGGGGAGAAAATGCAAAGTAGATTATATGAATGTGTTATGTACTTTATAATATATCAAAACTTAGACCATTTAGCTATTAATAAAACTTGATTTGTTTTAATTTTAATACATAAATTTATCTTTATGTCATTAAAATAAATTAGTAATTTGAAAAAAAAAATTATAGAAGGTGTGATTAGTTCATATATAAGAGAAGAGGATGGTGGTTACAAATGGTATATTGAATAGAGGCATGTCCATAGACTGCAACTAGATATAGTAAATACATATAACACATACAACATGACATTTCTTATATTTAATTTCATAATGATTAGGGATGATTGAAGAGGAGGGTAGGACTTATGGATGCCTATATTCAATAATAACAAGTGCCACAAAGTGGCTTGTATTTTTTGTAAATTAGAATAGTTTAATTAAGTAAATTGGCATCTATTATAAATAAAAATAAATTAATAATGAAGATTAAAAAAATTATAGTTGTATTTTCTAGAGTAGTTCATTAAACATAAAATTTAATAATAAAGATTAAAATATATGCTTGTAGTTTGTTAAAAGTATTTTATATTTAAATATTTTAAAAATTAAATAAATTTTCAGGAAAAATTATTATTATTATTATTATTTGAAAGTATATTTTATGAATAGTTATTTTAATATAAAATAGTTATCATTAAAATCATTTTTAATTTATGTTTAATATTTTTAGTTGTATACTATTGTATTAATATTTTGTTTAATTTTATTCAAATAAAAAAATTATTAAATATGTTTTAGTTTCAGGTGTTTATATTGCATCTGAAAATAAAGGGGTAGTGTTTCCTCTAATTTCACTCCTATAAGACCCTAAAAATTTGAGACAATCAATTAAAAGTAAAATAATTTTATTGAACTTAGAAACTTTTTTTTCGCATTTAGACCTTACAAAAATAAAAAAATAAAAATAAAAATAGAAAAACTCAAATCTAATTGGATGATATCAAAAAGGTTAATGGATAGTTAAGTCAAAGTGTTTTCAATAGTATATTGTCTACCACAAATACAATAAAAATAATATGTCAAAAACACTAAGGAAAATATCACATTTGTATCTAACCTTACTTGTTACTCATCCAATGATATGTGCATTAATTGAAATAACATAAGGCATGGAATTTTTTTACCGTTAATGTCAATAACATGCAATTAAGAAGTTTTAAATCTTGGGTAACTAAGATCAAATTTTCTTTATCCAATTCCTTTCGAAAAAAGAGTTACACTAAAGTCCCTGCCTTAGGTAGGGATGTAAGAGATAGTGTTGATTTGATTGGGCATGAACAATGTCAATGTAAAAATAGGTAGATAGGGGAAATGTGAAATTGATATAACTATGGATATAAAGGCCAAGAATGAAGAAGGTCGCACATTTAAGAAGTTCTAGACCACTCAATATAAGTACCATGTCCTAAATAAGAAATGCCAAGTATAGTAATTGACCCATCATGCAATTCACTTATCATAATGTAAGATTTTGACATGACATCTCAACTCAATCGAATATACAAGGATAAGGTTTACAATAAAATACAACATTACTTAAGCATCTCAATAAGCTTAGAAGAAATGTCACATCAATTAAACATCTAAATAAGCTTAGATTAAATGCAACCTCAATTGAACATCTAACTAAGCTTAGAATAAATGCAACATCAATTAAACATCTAAATCCTAAGTGGTGTGTGGATCATGAGATGATCCTGCTCATCCCCTTCTAGAATGCTAACCCTATCTACCTCAACCACACTCTCATCTCATCCAATCCCGCAATCACTTAGACACTCGCAACAAAAGAGGAGTCAGCAATCGTCATAGAAAAATTAAATCAATGATATTAAATATACTAATGGGTGATGTAACATGAATCCCTATAATGTAATCGCATAAAAAAGAGATGCAATATCTCATAATTTCCATCTATGCATCAATTAATCATTGATCCATCTTCATAAATGAAATTATGTTAGAAAATTTAAATATTTATTAATTTTTGTCCAAACAAAAAGGTTAACCAATCAAAAATCTTATAACAACATGTACACAATGATAATCTATGGGTTAAAGATCCATGAGTTTCTCTTCTTAGGAAAGTAAATAGGTTACAAATTTTTCATTTTTGACAATGTAAAAAATTGTATGGATGATGAATCCACATGAAAACCATATGTGCCCTTCACCCTATCTTACCTCCTCCTTAAACAAGCTAAGAGTTTGATGCCAAGCTAGGTGTTTGTTGTCTATTTTATTTTGAATCTTTAGCTATTTGTGCAACCCATTTTCAATAACCTACAACCTTAGGATTGTGCCAAAATTTCTTGCATCATGTACTTGTCTTCATAGCTGGGTAGTCAAATAAATTACATTTTCTAAAATGTGATTCATGCTACTCTGTTTCCTACTAGCCATCACACACAACCTTGCATTATTTGTGATATAGAAGAGGGAAGAAATTCTAGAAGTGTTGTGTGTGTGTGTGTGTGTGTAATTAATAATCCCTAGGAATGGCCCATTGTATCAAGTTTGGTCCTTCTTGAAATTCAGTGGTGTAAACATTCATCTCTATTACCAAAGGATTAGTTTCAAACTCACGATTGTTGTAGATTTTCTTCCTATTGTTAATCTCAAATTGGTTTTGACATATAAGTGAAAACATACTTAAGTCATTCACTTAGTTCATGCCGAGCATATGTTGTCAAATAGTATATGTCGAGTGATAGATATCTAGTATGAGTTGATTGACTATTAAGTGCCAAGTCACTCAAGTCCCCAACAGATAGTAGGTGCTGAGCTATTTAGATGTTTAGTGATCAGTGGATACTAAGTCATTTAGAAGCCAAGTTATAGCATTGAAATTACAATTGATGTCAAGCATGAGGGGCTTCGAGTGTCGAGTTACACAATTTTGACATAGTTGTTTGTAATGGCACAAACTTCTATATAAACCATTTTTTTGCCGACTTAAAGATTGTTTTACAATATTTTGTTGATAATGATGAACCTTAACTGTGAATCCCTATGCATTACACACATCTAATAAAAAAAGGGAAGGATTAAGCGACTAGATGGGTGAATCACAATCATTGATTCATACCTAACCCTATGTCACCTCGATGCAGCAACATCTTGCATGGGAAATTTTTTATAAAACAATAAAAAATTGTGGAGGAGAGAGAAAGTATGAAAAATAGAATATAGAAAAAAGGAAAAATGATAAATTTCTATTTTTGACATGCATAGGTGGTATCAATATAAAAATACATAAAAATGGTTGTCATTCCATTTATCAAGGTGTGTAGAAGTTTGTGGACATTTTATAAAATCATGCATTTAATATTTGGTGGGCTACATGGTGGTGGTTAGTTGTATTTGGGCGGGAATTAAATATTTGTTGAAGGTAGTTGTATTTACCTTTTATCCCACGTTGGTTTTGTTTGTAACATCTTGGGTGGTAAATGCCTATTTAAGCAAGGCATATGAGCATTTCTAATCAAGCTTCGAGGTGATCTCTTGTTAGTAGAAGCTTGGAGAGAAGGAGGAAGCAAGGAGCAAGTTTTCCTGAGAATATACACAGAGTGCCAAATGTGAGGTAGTTTAAAGTAGGATTGTGGTGGAGTTGCAAGTTTGTTAGAAGAGCTAGTGGTTGTAGTTTAGAAACAAGGAGGTTGCATAGAGGCTTGCAAGTACAAGTTGAGATCTTGGAGGTTTCTACCAGAGTGTGGATTTGGACTAGCTAGCATTTGGATTGGATCTTGAGGAATCTTGTAGAACTAGTTTGTAATTACTATTTGTATTTGGCCCTAACCCAAGAGGCCTTACAGTTAGGCATATTGCATGTAATCAATTATTACTGTGGAAGCTCTCTTATATTCTAAGAGTTTGGAATTCTCCCATTTGGAGAATATTGCAAGGATTTTCAAGTATAATAAAAGCATGCTTTGCAAAGCAATTTATCTTCTCTTTGTCTCCATATTATTTTGTTCTTGGCTGTAAATCTATAAAGGTGGTGTGGACCTTCATCAATGGTATCAGAGTGAAGGTTGTTCCTAAGCATATAGATAGATCTTCGAAGTTGAGGTAGTTTTCACCAGGACTTGGGTGGAGAAGTAGATCTAATTTGATCTTGATCTAGTGGTGGATTTTATTTCTAGAGTCCCAGATCTCTTGGTTACAAAGTGGAAAATCATGGTTCTAACTTGCAATTGTAGAGGGATTGTAGATGGATCAATGGATGTGAAGATGGAAGACTGATCTTGTTGAGGCATGATTGTAGAGAGTTTGTGGATTGTAGATCCATGGTCCTAGACTTGTGATGTGGTTCCTGATTGTTCATGTAAGGTGGCAAGTTGCGATCTAACTTACAAACAATTCAGTTTTTCCACAAGGAGCATGAGAAGGATTTATTGCCAAGGGTTTACAAAGATCTTGGGAGATGGATTTGAGAGGATTGGACCCTAAGATGATTGCGAATCTCTATGATTTGGTGGAGAGGATTTTTTCTAAGATGGCTGCTTGCTTTGAAGCTAGTTTGGCTAATCGAACTAAGAAGGTGGTTGTCCAGTTTGAAACTAGTTCATATGATCAAGATAAGGACATGATGAGGAAAGAATTCTATAGATGTTTATGGAGCTAGAGTCTACTAATCTAGAATAGAGTTGTTTGGTGGGTTAAAAGACTTGTTTGTGAAAGATGACATAGCAAGGTCGAGGTGGAAGAGATTGGTTTTCATGATCAGTTGGTTGAGTCTGACATGGAAATTGTGGAGCACTTAGTCATGGATGATCTAGTTGCTATTGGTGATGATATGTATGTTGCAGAGCATCTTGTTGTGATCAGTGAGATGGTTGGTGTTGAGAGTTTGGCATGTGTTGATGGAGATCTATATATTGTTGCTAATATGGAGTTCAATATTGTTGGTATGGATTCACTAGTTGCTAATGTGGATGAGGATTTATTGATGAAATATTATGTTCATTTTGTTCCTAGGAGTGAGGATGCCAATTGGACGGTTGAGATTCTGGTGTTTGATAGAATAATGCTGATGTGGGTGATGTGTAGATTGGTTTTCTTGCCTCGATTGAGGTGGAAGCCTTTAGTGAAGATGAAGATAGTTGTAGATCTTTCTTTTGGAATCAAAGAGTGGGGCACACTTTTCTATCTACCTAGGGAGTTTGATGCAGGAGCATCTTGCATTGGAATTTTTTTTTTTTAAAAATTGTTGAGGAGACAGAAAGTCACAAAAATAGATCCTAGAGGTTTCTAGAGGTTTCTACCAGAGTGTGGATTTGGACTAGCTAGTGTTTGGATTAGATCTTGATAGATCTTGTAGAAATGGTTTTGTAATTTTTGTTTATATTTGGCCCTAACCCAGGAAGGTCTTATAGCCAGGCATATTGCATGTAATCAATTATTAGTGTGGAAGCTCTCTTATATTGTAAGAATTTGGAATTCTCTCATTTGGAGAATATTACAAGGATTTTCAAGTATAATAAAAGCATGCTTTGTGAGGCATTTTACCTTCACTTTGTCTCCATATTATTGTGTTCTTGGTTGTGAATCTATAAGGGTGGTGTGACCCTTCATCACACCTAAGTCTTCTTAAGGAGGACAAACCTTAAAATTTCTAAGAATGCTTAAGGAGAATTGAAGAGAGTTTGCATGTGCAAACAAGAGCATTCATGGTGATTAAGTTGTTATGATTTGAGTTACATTGGAGAATCAGTTTAAGTAGAATAGAGTAAAGGAAGAAAAAGATAGTGGAGTTACATTTGATTAGAAAGGATCAAGTACAAATCAGTATAGAGGTGATCCAACATCAAGAAACAAAGTGCTAACCGAAAGATCATTGCTGAGACATTCTAATAGGTGAATTAGTTAAATTTCTTAATAGAGTAGTCCTAATAGACTATTGTGAATACTTTAATAGGGTGCTCATTCCATTGTAAGTTAAATTCTTCTTACCAGACACACTTGTAATAGGGTATTGAAATCTTTTAATAGGGTAGACCTTTCATAGGGTAGATCATGTTTCATGATCTAAACATTGTAACCTTCATTGGATACACTTTATTACTACAGTAGTGAAGATTTGTGGGTGTCATCCCCACCCTAGTTTTACCTTCTCCTTGGAGGGTGTTGGGCCCATTTGTCATTGCACCAAAAGCCATGACTATTAGTGAACATGGAACACCACATAATTAACCACCTGTGGGCAGGGGAGCGCGTCGCATCACCCAACAATCTCCCCCTCGACGCGCATACCAGGTACTTACACGGGTCAGGAAGGCACCGGGGAGATTTGAACCCATGACTAGGCCAAAACCAAGCTCTGATACCAATTGTAGGGCCCATTTGCCGTTGCACCAAAAGCCATGACTGTTAGTGAACATGGAACACCACATAATTAACCACCTATGGGCAGGGGAGCGCGTTGCATCACCCAACAGAGGGTTTATGGGTAACCAAATATCTTGTGCCATATAAGTGATTGAATATTTTTCTTTCATGTTATGGATGTATATACTTAATTTGGTATTTCAGGTTAAATGCATAGTCTGTGAGATGGATGTGTGGTGAATGTTTTTAAAGTTGAAAGCTTTAAGTGCTAATTCACCCCCCCCCCCCCCCCCCCCCCACCCCCCTCTTAGAGTTTACTTCCCTATTGTATTTCCAATAATTGGTATCAAAGTTATGTTCTCTGAAAGAAAAGACTTATAACTTTGAGTAAAGATCTTGAAGGTGGAAGTCTACAAGTTAGAAAAGACTATTGAGAACTAGATGATTGAAATACAACTTGCCATACATTAGCTAAATGAAGCAAGAGATGAGTTAAAGAGATCATTGAAAATAAGGAAGGAAATAGATATTGAAGAGAATGACACAAAATACCAATAGATTGACACTACTAAATTGTTTGCAGATGGAAACATGAATGAATTTGATGCAGCAGTTGTAGATCTAATGAAAAACAATGGAACCCTAATTGAAAAAGTCAAAAGTCTTAAGAGAGAAAAAGAGATCCAATCAGTATTGCTTTTTGAAGTGATTAAGTAGAAAAAGAAAGATGAAGAAGACAAAGTCATAATTGAAGATGACAAAAGGATTTTGACCAATAGATTGGAAGACAAAATATCATAGGTAAGTACAATTGCTAACATGAAATTGTAAACTTTGATTCAAATGATGATTGCAATATATGAACTAAATACAAAGGATATTGAGATAACAACACTAAAGTTGCAAAATGAATAACTAAGAAATGATTCAAAAAGAGACAAAGAGATTTCTAAAAGTTTCAATAAACCTAGTGAAGCCATCAAGTACTTTGAGCAATTGATGAGATCCCCTAGATCCAACAATGACACTTCTAGATTAGGTTACAGTAGTACTAAAGAAGGAGAATAATCCATAAGTGGTGAAAAAAGAAGTACAAAGGTAAGAACTTCAAATCTACTTGTCATAATTGTGGTAAGACAGGTCATATGACTAATGTTTGTAGGAGCAAGACTACAAAATAGAATCCTAAGTAGAAGTTCATGGGTCATTGCCGTAAATGCAAAAAACAAGGTCATTAGACACATGAATGAAGAACCAAGACCATAAGTACACAAAGATTTGAAGGATACTGCTATAACTATTAGATGTACGAACATAGAGCATATGAGTGTAGATCCAAGCCTAAACGGTCATCAAACAAGTAGACAAAGGTAAAGCACAATGATAACTTTTATAATTGGGATTATAATACTAGGTATAGATGTCACTATTGTCAATAGTATGGACATGTTGCTGAAAATTGCATAAGGACACAATCTAGAAGTGACTGCAAAAGATGGTTTAGTCAAACTACATGTTTTAGCTTTTTGAAGATGGGTAACATAAGCAAGAATTGTCCAACAAGGTCAAAGGCACTAAGCAATAAGTTCAAAAAAGGAAATGGAAAGGAAGATGTTGATAATGTCAGAGATGAGATGAAAAAGACATGGAATAGAAAGGAACATTTCAGCACATCAAGTTCAGATGGGATCACTTCACTGAATGGGTTAGGTGATCAGACCACCTCCAATCAAGCAATCAAGAGGTATGCGTGGGATTGATATTTAAAATATTTACTATACATCAGTTCCAATGAATTAGTTCTAAATTTAGAAGAAATCTTTAATTTTTGTTACTTTTCATGTTACTCCCAAGCATGAAAAGTTTCACTATGGTTACCAAGTGAAATGTTAGTTGATGCTAGGATATCAAAAGTGATAGTGTTGACCAAGCTCGTAGTGATTTCCAAGAATAAAAAGGAAACTTCATGGAAGTTGAGTGAGTCAAAATCTCTATCGAAGTAGAGATTATAGTTGTGTAAGAACTACATATTAAATGCGAGGTTTTAAGGTCTATATGAGAAATTTCTACTCATTTGATATCATTCATATTTGAAGGAGAGCATGAAGAGAAAAAGGAAAATTGAAGAAATTATTCCTAGAATTTGCAAGTAGGATTCAATAGTCACTCACGGCCATCGCAATAGATTTTCAAAGGTATTTATCGTGTGCCAAGCTATGTAGTTTGAATTTTCACAAACCCTAGTTTACATAATGGCATCTAGTTCTTTAGCTCCTAAGGTTAAAGAGGGTAAAGAAGTTTTGAATGTGCAATTGGCAAGCAATGAGATTAGACAACCAAACTTTAGAGCCATTCCTAATATTTCTTACAAGAAAAATCCATTTGGTGTGTTGTCAATGATACCACCTCAAGTTTTAATGATGCAAGACATAAGTTATTGCTACATATGCAAGTTGGGTAGCATAGGTGACATGGAGATTAGGGAAACCTATGGGAAATTGTGTGAAAATGAATAGTTGAAAGAAGAATTCAAAATTGTAGAGAGGAAAGAGTTAACCCATGCCCTAGATTTTCTCAATATCTTCAAGATTGAATGGATAAACATAGTTTTAATTAGAATTTATGATAATTCTATATGGTTGGATAATGGATAGGTAAATATTACAAAGAAAATTATACATAGAGTAACAGGGTATCCAACACTTGACTGAACCAAAACCATGAGGAGTGAATCTAAGGAGGTCATTGAGAAGAATACATGGGTTGTGTGGAACAAATGATGGATGGAAATTGATTATATTAGATCCCCTAATTACTTTTGCAGTGAGGATTATAGCACATAAATTTTATCAATCTAATAGGCTCAAAAGTGTTCCATGTATTGCTATTGATATTTCCTATAAGATAGTTAAGAAGGATCATACGTATGACCTTGCCGAGTTACAAATGCAACAATTGTTAGAAAATTTGGGAGCAATAAGGAAGACCAAAAGTGCACAATGTAAATTTGGTTCAATTCTTGTATGTATATTGTTTTAAATAAATAATACATTTCCCACATTTGGTAAAGCTGCATGGAAAATAATAGATCTATTGCAGTGTAGATACATGAATTTATCAAGCAACTTAGAGACAACTTTGAGTTAGTTATGACAAGCTACTTTGAAGATTTCAAGTATTCAATGAAGGAAAGACTAAGCATACCGATTTCACTAGTTGAAAAACATTTCAATGATGTTTTCTTTTTAGTTGACACTGATTTTACATATGTTCAAGCTACAGTTCCAAGGGTAAGTTGGCTAAGGCCACTAGGCTAAGAAATCAATGTGAATGAGGCCTCTGCAACAATCACAACATTACTTGCATAAGATGTAGATGTTAAGGCTACTACCATTGCAAAATATGATGTGGAAAAATCCAAGATAATGATAGATTTGAAAATTTCCACAATCATAAGAAAAAAGAACAAGATTGTGAAGAAACTTAAAGAGAAATTTGGTGAAGGAGAAGATGACGATGAAGAAGAAGAAGATATACCTGCTCACACACCATTGTCCTTAACTCAAGGTCAAAGAGAAGATCAAGAAAAGATGTAGAAACTGAAGAGGGTGCCAAGGGAGAAGAAGCCAGTGAAGCACTTAAGAAAAAGAAGAGGAAAGCTAAAACCCTGGCAGTGAAAAAACCAAGGAAGGTTGCAAAACCTAAGGCTATAGTTTCCTCTACTAGAGAAAGCACAAGGGATACTACCAAAAAGGCTCAAGAAATAGATAAACCAAAAGAAAAGAGAGATAGATTAGTTAGCAAAGAAGAGGATTTTGAGAAGAGACCAAGGAGAAAGTACATAGCTCCATTTGAATTTGATGAAGAGAAGACTAAATCTGATGACAATAGCCAATTCAAAGTGGTAAGTCACCATCTTTATTCTGATTTAGACAATATATGTGAGGATATATGAAATAATGTCAATTTATCTAGTCTTCCACATATTGAGTTTGGAAAACTTGCAAAAGTTGAGATGAACCAAGTAGAAGAGTCAATATATGCCATGATGGCAACATTCAAACAAACTCCAATTTAGATTGTCAACTCTCTACCTAAGGAATTATCTAATATAGTTGAGTAGAAGTGGCAATATAGTCTCAATATGGAAATATCAATCAGAGAGACTACACTTGTACAAGTAATGCTAGAATCGAATAGGGTGACAATGTCTAAGGCACTAAAGAAACATGCGAGGAAATTTGCACCAAAATACAGGGCATTTGATATACTGTAGCATGATATTGAGGATGTTATAGAAAAGGTCACTCAAATTTGGAAATCACTATATGGTCTGGTAGCACCCAAGGCAACAGTGTAGGTACCTATTGAGGTAGATGAGGACAAAGATGAGAAAAAGAAAGTAACCAAGGTCATCATAGTTGACAATGAGATAGTTGGACAAGAGGAAGGCACTGAGACACATGAAGACTGAGGATGAGAAGCATACAAAATAGAGTGTACCAAATACATGAATCATAAAATTTTCATAAAATTTTGAAGTTTTTGAAGTTTAGTATGTAATTCAATATTATCTGAGTTATGCTTGAAAGGGTAAACGTTATTCATGCATGGCCATGTATTTTTCCATCATATCAAAGGGGAAGATTTTTAATCTTATATTGGTTTTGACATATGATTGAAAATATACTTAATTTTTTTACTTAGTTCATGCCAAACAAGTAATACATGCCAAGTGACAAATATTTAGTATGAGTCCAGTAACTAGTAAGTGCCAAGTCACTCAAGTGCTGAGCAAATAGTATGTGCCAAGCTGTTTAGATATCGAGTGATTAGTGGATGTCAAGTAATTTAAAGGCCGAGTTAAAGCATTAAAGTTATATTTGATGCCAAGAATCATGGACTTCAAGTGCCAAGTTACACTTTTTTGACATAGTTCTTTGTAATGGCACAAACTTCTATGTAAACCATTTTTGGGTCAACTTAAGGATTGTTTTAATATCTTTTGTTGATAAGGATGAATCTTAATTGTGAATCCTTATGCATTACATACATCCGATTAAAAAAAGAGAAGGATTCAGTGGCTAGATGGGTGAATCACAATCATTGATTCATACCTAACCCTAAGTCACCTAGGTCTTCTTAAGGAGGACAAACCCTAAACTTTCTAACATTGCTTAAGGAAAATTGAAGAGAGTTCACATGCACAAAAAAGAGCATTCATGGTGATTAATGTTTTATTTTTTGAGTTACATTGTAACTACAAGTAAAAAATCCATTTAACTAATATACAATCACAAAATACCACTTGGCAATAAACAAAATGCACAAGCATCCATTGTACAAGTCACAAGGTAAGAGAAGCTAAAATAATATATATCATGAAATAGATTACATTATCTTGTAAGATACATGAAATAAAATATAATACAATAGAGTAAATATCTAATACGAATACAAGATTAAAATTAAAGGGACATTGGCACAAACACATCCAGCAATGAAATCCAACGATCAGATCTCAATGGTATAAGAAAATGCACTACCATCCAACCTCTTGGAATCTAAATGGTGCACTCCCACTGCATTGAGGAGATAAACTCAAGTCCCTAGTATTACAAATCATTTTCATATATCTAAACAATATAAACATATCAAAGTTTATAAAAGAAAATATTAATTCTTTCAATTAAATTTTTAAATAAATCAAATTTTCAAATAATTGAATTTAAAATTTTAACAATACTTATTAAAATTATTAATAATTATTAATAATTATTATTATCAATTATTACCATAATAATTTTAAATTTATTAAACTTTGTAAAAACTTTCTTGAAATGGAAACCTGTTAAAAATGAAAACTTTTCTAAAACGGAGACCTACTAAAAATGGAAACTTTCCCAAAATGGAAACCTTCTAAAAACATAAACTTTTCTAAAATGAAAACTTGCTAAAAACATAAACTTTCTCGAAATGAAAACCTACTAAACATAAACTTTCACAAACCCTATCCCAAAAACACAAATTTCTTAATTGATTAAAACTACAAATTATCCAATTAATCAAATGAGGGTTTCAAATATTAAAT
Organism: Cupressus sempervirens; assembly: GCA_028749045.1. Lineage (NCBI taxonomy): Eukaryota > Viridiplantae > Streptophyta > Pinopsida > Cupressales > Cupressaceae > Cupressus > Cupressus sempervirens. The sequence goes on from CM053789.1 coordinate 297,136,012, forward strand.
TAATTCATGGATGCTTTTGAAAATGAAGAACAATCAAATTCATACACAAGGGTTTCAACCTAAATATAATTTGAAATAATTTTGATCAAATAGGGAGAAGATAGATATATTTAAGAACGAATCTACTACATAAAACCCATAAGGTCCTACCTCGACCTGATGCTAAAACAACAAGTGCATAGAACCCGCAAACAATTCCTTTTTCTTTCAAAACCCTCTTCTCAAAAATCAAATCCTCCAAACTTCTGTAATTGCAAAATGAGCTCTAGATCTTTGATAAAGAGTTCTCCCTTAAATTTAGGGCTTCAATTGTACAATCATGCAAGAGACTCGTTGATCGTTAACTGTTATTATATTTGAATTCACGCACAATCTTTTTGCCATTAATTAAAATATATTTGTTAAATAATTTTCTCTCTTTAATTAATTTATTATATTTTAATTTCATACATAAGCTTTATACAAATTAATTAAAATAAACTTTATTAAATTTATGTTTTTTCTCTCTTATTAAATTACGAGACATTTTTAATATAATATTTATTAATTTAACTAATAATATTATTTAGAGTTTATAATTAAAATAAATCTCCTAAATAAATTATTATTAAATTAAATAAATATAAAATGTCAAAATTAGAACTTTAATATATATAAAAATTTAATTAATTTCTCAATTAATTAAATATAATTAAATATTAAATGTTATTTATAAAAAATTTATTAAATTAAATCATTAAATTATCTTTTAATATGAATTAATTATAACTAAAAATCATCATAGCCCACAAGCTGAAATACAAAAACCCATCACAAAAAATAGGATATGAAAACAAACTCTAGGGTCACAATCACAAATTGATCTCACTTGACGAATTCATAAAAGTAAAACTAACTCAAATACTTGTCCTATTTTTGGGATAATTTGCTTAGGTTAGGATTTGGACTTAAAAGTTATATCCTCACTTACACCATTGAAATATTGTGATAGGGTATGCTCATCCTGGCAATTTAGGGAAGTCGATACTTGGTACTTAGAATCTATATAAAATTCATGCATGTACAAACACATATATTCTAAACTAAATAGGCAATGGCAGGGAGTGGTACATCATGTAGATCCTAACTAGCAAGTGGCTACGACTCCCTCCCTCAACCATATAAGGAACATCAATCATAAAGTAAAAAAAAAATGTACACCATACACATGCAAGTATGGGGTAAGTAACCATAGAAACTACATTTAAATCATTCCTCTAACTAACATCATGAAATAACAAAAATTACTATATGAACATACATCTACCATCATAGAAATAATCTTGAAATAACTGAAATAACTTAGTAACTCATCCCATATAGAAACTGAGTATGAAATGACATGTAATCAAATCTGGTAACCAAATACCAATAACCATAAGACACAATCAGAAAATTTTCTTAAAAGAATCCAAAAATACAACAACAAAGTCAACTAGGTGTAGGCATTACATCCACTCCCCCTAGACTTAGGCTTACTCCTAGAAGCCTACTACAATGACTAGGGTAACTAAAAGTCAAAGAGTACTACCTAAAATGCCAAATAAAAAGCTCATTTAAGAAACCTAATACAAATAAGTTAACTGTGTATACACTTTCAGTCACTTAGAGCAATATGATTCTAGTTTAATAATAAACCAAACACCATATTGGTCCAACATTCATCTTTTAAACAAATACTGAAATAGATCTCCTAAAACACTCCAAACAAAAGGTCAACATCTCTAAATCCATCAAAAAACATAAAATTTATAATGTATAGACATAAATCAAAAGTTAAGAACATAAATGTTATGAGTTTCTAAATTTAAATACAATAGGAAAGTCAACTAGGTGTAGGCATTACATCCACTCCTCCTAGACTTAGGCTTACTCCTAGAAGCCTACTACAATGACTAGGGTAACTAAAAGTCAAAGAGTACTATCTACAATGTCAAATAAAAGGCTCATTAAAAAACTAATACAAATAATTTAACTATGTATACACTTTTAGTCACTTAGAGCAATATGATTATGGTTTAATAATAAAATGAAAACCATATTGGTTCAAAATACATCTTTTAAAAAAATATTGAAATAAATCCCCTAAAATACTCCAAACAAAAGGTAAACATCTCTAAATCCATTAGAAAACATAAAGGTTATAATGTATAGACATAAATCAAAACTTAAGAACATAAATATTATGAGTTTCCAAGTTTCATATTCAGAAGTTCCACTATTTTATTTTATTTTAAAACTATTTAGGTTCAAGTTTATAACTCCATTGAAAACACCCAAACAAGAACAACATAATGGTCACAAAGAAAATTAAAGGCATACTACCTTAAAGCATAATCATAAGAAAATATGTTTGAAATTGAACTCATGGGTTTCGTCTTTTTCTATGTTTCAAGTATCAAGTCTAAAATTTCAAGTTTCAAGTTTCCAAGTGTTCAAGTTTCAAGTTTTCAAGTGTTAAAGTTGCAAAAGATACATAACACTATTTACATTTCATTTCAATTCAACTAGTTCAAGTCTTCAAGTTTGTAATAGATACATATAATAGTTCAAGTTTCATTTTCCATTCAACTAGTTAACAGTTCAAGTTTCATATTTAAGTTTAATTAATACTAAAACCAATATATAAAATATCCATATTAAAGAATAACTACAAGTAAAAATTCATTTAAATAATATACAATTACATAACGCCACTTGGCAATAAACAGAATGCACAATCATCCACTATACAAGTCATAGGGTATGAGAGGCTAAAGTAATATACATCATGAAATAGATTACATCATCTCATAAGATCTATGAAATAAAATATAATACAATAGAGTAACTATATAATAGGAATACAAGATTAGAATGAAAGGGACATCTACACAAACCCATCCAGCAATGGAACCCACCTAACCTCATGGAACCTAAATGACCCACTCCCACTACACTGAGGAGATAAACTCAAGTCCTAAAAAAATAACAAAACAAAATTCAAAACCAACATCTGGGTTCAAGGAATCACCTAAAGGAAAACTATCTCAAAGGGTACAAAGACACAAGTATCAACTAATCTCAAAGACAACAAAGACACATAGGAAATCTACTATCCAGGTGGGAAAGTGTCATTGCATGAGCCAACTCTAAGGTTACCCCGGTAGCCACTATAGACTTTGGACCCCCTAGTTTCTCTATGTAGCATTAGTATTATTTCGTACAAACAAGGCATACTAACAAGTAAGCTCTAAGGTTACCCTAGTAGTCTTTTAATATTCTAAACCTCGTAGTGACTTTCAGTGGTACCAATATCTTATTAATTTATTTTAAACTCATTTAACGAAATGGTATCACTTATTAAAATAACCTACAATGGGTTACACACCTACATATTTAGGGCCTTGGCCTCTATTGCAAGTCTCTTCCCAACATGACATACATATAACCTACCCTAAGCTAAGAAAAAGTAAAAGTTGTCAAATGACTATAAACTACACACCAATTCTTAAACTTGAAACTGGAAAGATATAGAAAACATCATTGACCCAAATCAAAAATTTCACCAATACGATCATCCTAACATGACTGATCCAAAATAAAGTAAATATAAACTAAATCCACATCTTAAGATGACATCACCAAAAAATAATCACATAATCACCTTAGTCCTATACAAGCAACTAAGAAGCAATCCAAAGATAATTGATTGAAGACTTAGAGGTTATATCAGAAAAGACACATCATCCACCTCAGTTCTACATAGGAATCGAAAAGCAGATCAAAATATCAAGTCAAACTCATCATAGCATACACATGACACATCACCATGGTTAGGTATAAAAGATCATAGTCAAAACATTAGCATGAGATCACAAAAAAAATATTTCCAAGCCTTTGGTAAACATCATGACTAGCCAAAGCTAAGTCAACCCTGAAACCCATAACAGTAAACCACACATCATAAAGACTACACACAAAAGTCATTTTCATAATTCATTAGGTTTTGAAAACACAATAGTTAAATTTTCACTAAAGCTTTCAAGTTTTCATTTTTGTTTTTCAAGTATTACAGATTTGTTAAAGTTTTTGAATTCATTAGAATACTAGACAATTCAACAAATTGTTGATCTTAGATTGGTTTTGAAAATTGAATGTCAATACACTTAGGCCATTTATGTTGGTTTAAAGAATAATTTTGATACTTGAGTGTCAAATACACTTAAACATTTTTCACGATACATGTCGAGTAATCCATTTTTATCAAGTGCTGAGTAATATAAGGTGTTGAGTGATATCAAGTGTCAAGTAATATCAGGTGCTGAGTGATATCAAGTGTCGAGTGATATCAGGTGTCGAGTGATACAATTTTGTTTAGGTGCCGAGCTAACCAGGAGATAACATGTCTCAAGCATCAGTAATGCTTCATGAGCCGAGCAACTCAAAATATCAACATAAGAGTTTGTAATTGCACAAACTATGATGTAAACCATTTTTGTAGCCAACACAAGAAAAAGCTCGAAAGATCTAAAGATATGAACGAATCTTTCACATTTCCTATGCAATCTGCATGCAGCCAATTGGAAAATTGGAAAGGCATGCAACCAATTAGAAAAAGGCAAGTATTGAGTGGGAAATTGAGATATAATGTGGATCGTAGATCCATACCTAACCTTAAGTCTTCAAAGTCTTTTTAAGGAAGACAAAATTTTCACTGTAATAGGGATGAGAGTAGGAGAATAGTGTTAAAGGGAAAACATAGTGGAATTCAGTGAAAGGAGACATAGAGGGTAAGGGCAGGAATTTGATATTCAGTTGATCAAAAAAAAGCAAAGGAGACGAACAAAAATCAGATCTCAGAGGATCAAAATTAGAGAGAGAGCCAGAAGAAGTGCCTGCATTCAGCAATCAAGGATTGCAAACTATCAGATTTATAATACCTAATACTCTCTTACCATTGTATTAGAAAGGAAACCCTATGTAGATAGGTTGGCTTAACAACTATTTGTAGATCCTTATCAAAAGGTGATTAAATCCTTTAACAGGGTGACACTTCATGTAAAGTGTTTGTAAATCCTTTAACTAGGTCACTATTGACACAGTGTAAAGCCTTTAATAGGGCAGACCATCAGAAGTGGTTGAACAATATTGTTGTAGTAATTTTGTGGGTATCATCCCCACCCCAGTTTTACCTTCTTAGTTTTGGAGGGTTTCTGGGTTACCAAATTTCAGTGTTATGTGTTGTTGATGCATGAATTAGTTTCATGTTTATTTGATGTGTTTACATGCACACAATTTATTTTCAGTTAAAAGTTTAATTGCGTATTCTTTTCATATTTGAAATTTTAAAAAATTGGTATCAGAGAGTCAAGGTTCTCATAAGAAAAAGCCTAACAACTTGGAAGAAAATATATAAGGATGGAAGTCTTTAAACTTGAAAAGATCATTGAAAATCAGGTGATAGAAGTGTAACTTGCTCTGCATAGCTTGGAGGAAGCTAGAGATAAATTGAGAAATTCCTTGAAAAAAAGGAAGGATTTAGCCATAGCTGAAAATGAGATAAACTACAAGGAGATTGATACCACAAACATATTTGTCAATGGAGATACTAAAGAATTTGATGTAGCAATTGCAAAATTGTTGGAGAAAAACAAAGTTCAAGCAGATGAGGTAAGATCTCTCAAGATGGAACAACAGGCCATAATGTTATTGGAAATCACTGAACAAAAGAAAAGAGCAAATGGCAACAAAGTCATGATGGAAGATGACAAAAGAAATCTTGCAAATAGACTGGAAGAAAAGAGTACTGAATTGACAAGGATCTCAAACATGTAGATGGATACACTTGCCCAAATGATAAACCTTCATCATGAACTCAATGTGAAAGACATTGAGATCTCTACTTTGAAAATGCAAAATGAACAACTACAGAATGAATTTAACAGAGAAAGAGAGGTAGAAGAGAATCTCAACAAGTCAAGTGAAGCCATCAAGTATTTTGAACAATTGCTGAAATCCTCAAGATCAACCCATGATACATCAAGACTTGGATACAATAGCATTGAAGTTGGAGAAACATCAAAGAGTGCTGAACAAAGAAGCGAAAAAGTTAAGGATTCAAAACCCACTTGTCATTATTGTAATAAAAAGGGGCATACTACTAATGTTTGCAGGAGTAGGAGAATCAATCAGCCAAACATACATAACAGCAAGAGTTACTATCACAAGTGCAAAATGCAAAGACATATGACACAAGATTGCAGATCCAATGTCACAAGGACACAAAGATTTAATGGACATTGTCACAATTGCAAGAAATATGGACATAGAGCATTTGAATGCAAATCAAAGCCTATGTGGACATCAAATCAACCAGCAAAAACAAAAGGTAATGAAAGTCATTATCATTGGGATTACAACACCAGGTACAATTGTCACTACTATCAAGAATATGGATATATACCCCAGAATTGCATAAGAACACATTTCAAGGGGAACTATAAAAGATGGTTGAGTCAAACCACATGTTTCAGTTGCTTGAAAACTGGTCATATTAGTAAGAATTTCCCAACAAGGTCAAAGGTACCAAGTTCTAAGTTCAAATATGGAAAGGAAAAGATAGATGTTGAACACATCAAGAGTGAGATCAGGAAGACATGGAAGAAGAAAGATGAGTGCAGCACATCAAGTGTAGAGATCACTTCACCTCATGGGTCAAGTGATCACACTTCATCTAATAAAGTAGGAATGGGTGTGTGGGACTGATATACTAAGTTATATCATACATCAGTCCCAAGACATAGAAGAATTGCAAAGAAGAAATTAGCATAAGAAAAGATGCTAAGTACAAATTGAGAGTCTTGCAAAATTTTCTGAAGTTGTCTTTAGGTGTCGAGTTGCTAACAACGACCAAGTTGATAGTTGATGCTGAGCTATGAAATATCAATAGGAGCCGAGCATAGTGAAACACAATGGGTGCTGAGTCATGTTGAAATCCTTCAGGTGCCGAGTAGATAGTTGTCAGCACACTAAGCATTAATTGCTCTATTTTGAAGGGTACATAGGTCAATTTTTGATCAATTCTCACCATTCAAACGTGAAGCAAAGATGAGAAGAGTGCAAAAGATCAAGGCTAGCTTAGAAGCTAGTTGCAAAGATTTCCACAATGATTCAGCATGAGTTTCATCAATTTGAGGTATTTTACTTGAGTGCCGAGCTACGCAGTGTTTATAAACTTGTTTAAACTGTAAACCCTAGTTTGGCAAACAATGGCATCTGGGTCTAGAACTACTAAAGGCAAAGAGAGTCATGAAATATAGTTGGTTAGTAATGAAGTCAGGCAACCAGAGTTCAAGCCCATTCCAGAAGTTGCATACAAGAATGATCTCGCAGGTGCATTATCCTTTATTTATGATAAAGTTTTCATGGTCTAAGATGTTTGTAGATGTTATAACTGCAAAATTGGAGCCATAGGAGATCTATAAATTTATAATGCATATGACAAGCTATGTGAGAACAAAATATTGAAAGATGAGTTCTCAATAATCGAGAGAAAAGGATTGACCAAAACCCTAGATTTTTTGACTATTTTCAAAGCTAAATGGGTACGCATAGTTTTGAGCAGAATACATGTTGGAGCCTTTTGGTTAGAAATAGGGCCAGTGAAATTTACCAAGAAAACTATTCATAGCGTTACTGGTATTCCAACCCTAGATCGGCCAAAGACCCTATGCAATGACAAAAAGGAAGTAATAGAGAGAAACATGGGTGCTAAATGGAACAATAGGGGAATGACTATTGATACAATCACAAAGCCTCTACTAGATTTTGTTGTGAGAATCATTTCTCACAAATTCTATCAGTCAAGCAGGTTAAACAATGTACCTTGTATAGCAGTTGATGTTGCATACAAATTGGTTAAAAAGGATCATACCTATGATCTAGTAGAGCTCATGTTTCAACAGATTAATGAGAATTTGGGAGCTATAAGGAAGAGCAAGGGAGCTCACTGCAAATTTGGATCAGTTTTGGTGTGCATGTTTTTCTATCTGATGAAAGAATTTCCTTCTGTAGGTAAGGTGAAATGGAATCTAGATAAAACAATTGTTGAACAGATCAATGGACTTATTGAACTGATGGGTGATAATTTTGATGCCCAAATGACTAGCTACTTTGAGGACTTCAAATAGCCCATGAAACAAAGAATGAGGATTCTAGTGTCATTGATTGAGAAATATGAAAAAGACATTTTCTTTCTTGTAGATATTGATTATACTTATATACAGGCAGTCATACCTAGAGTGAGATGGCTTAGGCCACTAAGCTATGAACTCGATATTGATCAAGCCTCTGTAGCAATAACAGCTCTCCTTGCAGAGGAAGTTGACAAGAATGCAAAAGCTTTTGGAACTTATGATGTTGTTAAATCAAGGGTGGTAACAGATTTGAAGATTGCCTCAGCAATAAAGAGGAAAGAAAAATTGGTAAGGAAAATCAAGAGAAAATTTGGTGTTGAAGGAGAAGGAACAGTAGAAGAGGAAGAAGAAGACATTGAAGATGAGGGAGATGAACCTCAAGGTCTGACTCAAGGGTTAGGAGAAGATAAAGAGGAAAGTGCTAAGGAAGAAGAAGCCAAGGAAGCACAAGTTAGAACTAAGGTCACAAAAAGAAAGGCCACCACTCCTCCTGCTCCTCAACCCAAGGAAAAGAAGGTAGCTGCTCCTGTACCAAAGAGGCCTACTAGAAGGGCTACAGCACAAAAAACCCAAGAGGAGGCAAAAGAGAAGAAGAAAGGTTCAAAGAAGACTGCTACCGAGCCAAAGAAGAAAAGAAAATTTGTTGCCCAGCCTCAAATAGATGAAGAGAAGACTAAGTTAGAGGACAACAGTCAATTTCAAGAGGTAAGTCACAAACCTCAGACTGCCATTGATAAATTATGCTCAAAAATTAAGAATGATGATTTGAAAGGTTTAAAGAACCTAAATTTTTCTAAGCTCACTAAGGAGGAACAAAATAAATTAGAGGAATCAGTGTATGCTATGATGGCTCATTATAAGAACACACCTCTAGAGTTAGATGAATCAATGCCTAAGGAATTGTACAAAATTGTAGTGGATAAATGGTATTTTTTTTTGCAAATGGAAAGGGAGATAAGGGAATCAACATTAGCTAGGTTGTTGCCTGATTTGACTAAGGATCAAATAAAAAATGTAGTTAAGAGGCATACCAATAGATTCACTCCCAAACATAGAGCTTTTAGCATTTTGCAGAATAAAATTGAGGATGTAGTTACAAAGTCTACAAGATTGTGGAGGATAATTTACAAGAAAATAGAAGATGTTTACAATGAAGAATATAAGGCAGAGGTAAGTGCCAGGACAAATAAGAAGATTAAAGAAGAAAAAGAAAAGGAACAAGTAGAGAAAAAAGTTGAAGAACAAAAGGAAGATGAAAAGGCACATATAGAGGAGAAAGAGGAAGAGAAAGATACAGTTGAGCAACAAGATCAAAGTGTGCAAGACACATAGCTATCACCTCCTAGTCCTCCTCATGCCATCATCACACCTGCAAAGATTGTCAAAATCAAGGATGTTACAGACACTTCTAGTCTAAACATCAATTCATTAATTGAAGAGGATTTAGCAAAAATCCTTGACTAATCAATACTGGTAGAAAAATTGTGTTCAAATCCTATATTGGTTAGTGTTCATGAATTGGAGAATTCAGTAGCTAAAACAAAGGTAGTCAAGGTGAAAACACAAGAACCACTTTCAACCATACAACCTACTAGTATTCTATTCCTTTCTCCCCCACCTCTACCAAGTGTAGTCATTGATACACTTCAGATGCCGAGTGCAAAAGTACGGGAAGACAAGGAAATATTTGAACAGCCAGTAAGTTCAACCCCACCTACTGATCACCAAAAGGATAAACAAGCTGAAGAAAAAGATGAGAAAAGTAAGAAGGAGAAGTCTGCAATACAAACATTGGTTGCATTACCCAAATCTGGTACTCCAATATAGACTCTTTAGTATTTGAGCACTGATGGGTTACCATTACAAATCAAGACACCAGGCTTGAGCTCATCAAGGGTAGTCAGGAAACTTCACTGTGGAATTCCTAATCTTGATGAAGAAATAAAGATTCCATACTATGAATCTAGCACTCTCACTGAAGAGAAGATCAATGAAATTTAGAGTGCATTGGATTGAAGAAGGAAACAAGAGGCACTAAGAAGAGAACACAAGCACAAACATACCATGAATGAAATCAAAGACATATTTATAGAAGCTTTCAGCTTAAAGTCTCTAGATGAGTCAAGGCCAATCATAGAGCAACAATTTGATATAGTTGACCAGGTGACTAGTGAAGACCAAGATATAGATGCCAAATTACTGGAATGGTCAGAGAGAAAGTTTCAAGGCAATGTAAATAAGAAAATATCTAGTGATATAGCACTATCACAAGTGGAGCTGGCGAAGAAAATTGAAATAGTCGAAACTGTACTTGGAAACGTATTTTCCCTGTACAATAAGTTGTGTGATTTTTCCATATTCACATAGGACACTAGCTAGAAAATACTGAGCTTGGAGAAAAATTTGAAGATTTCTAGCATGCAACTCCCCACAAATCTAGCTCAGAGTGAGAAGAATTTTGCCCAATCACTTCACACACAAAGAGAGTTAGCTATCTTAACAGCAGAGGAGGCAACCACCAAAGCCAAATTGAAACAAATTCAATCCTCAATAACTCCTCATTTGGAAGTACTTCATAAGGAGCAGACGAATGCAAAAAAAGTCCTCAAGAAAGACCCCAATCTTTCTACATCTGATGGACTTGTACACCTAGCAGCAGAGATTGCCATCTAGTATAAATCATTGGATATTGCACTAGCAAATTGGGATGTAGCTCTGAAGGTACTCCTTGAAGTAAACAATACATTTTTGGCCAAGTATGGCCTTTCCCTATCGAACCCTTGACATAAGTGTCAAAAAAGGGGGAGATTAAGTATGGGGGAGTTAAGTAAAGATTAAGTATGGAGGAGATATAGAATGAAGTAGGAGATACAGAATGAAATGATAAGTATGATGAAAGGGGGAGAATTTTGAAAAATTTTGATATAACATATTGGTCAGAATTTAGATACAGGATAGAAGTCACTGAATGTACAAAGCATAATCAACTCACAGGGAGTCATAAGGTATATTGCTATTTGTTCTTAAAATATTCAAGCAAATAAGAGGATGCATGAAATAATGTCAAGACCACAGGATCTTAGTTAAGTGTTTTTGCCACTCATGTCAAAGGGGGAGATTGTTGGTTTAAAGAATAATTTTGATAGCTAAGTGTCAAATACACTTAACCATTTTTCATGATACATGTCGAGCAATCTAGTTTTATCAAGTGCCAAGTAATATCAGGTGTTGAGTGATATCAGGTGCTGAGTGATATAGTTTTGTTTAGGTGCTGAGATAACATGAAATAGCATGTGTCAAGCATCAATAATGCTTCATGAGCCGAGTAACTCAAAATATCAGCATAAGAGTTTGTAATTGCACAAACTATGATGTAAACCATTTTTGTAGCTGACACAAGGAAAATCTCGAAAGATCTAGAGATAAGAATGAATCTTTCACATTTCGTATGCAATTTGCATGCTGCCAATAGGAAAATTGGAAAGGCATGCAACCAATCAGCAAAAGGCAAGTATTGAGCAGGAAATTGAGATTCAATGTGGATCATAGATCCATACCTAATCCTAAGTCTTCGAAGTCTTTTTAAGGAAGACACAATTTTCACTATAATAGGGATGAGAGTAGGAGAACAGTGTTAAAGGGAAAACATAGTGGAATTCAGTGAAAGGAGACATAGAGGGTAAGGGTAGGAATTCGATATTTAGTTGATCAGAAAAAAGAAAAGGAGACGAACAGAAATTAGATCTCAGAGAATCAAAATTAGAGAGAGAGCCAAAACAAGTGCCTACATTCAGCAATCAAGGATTGCAAACTATCAGGTTTATAATACCTAATACTCTCTTGCCATTGTATTAGAAAGGAAACCCTATGTAGATAGGTTGGCTTAATAGCTATTTGTAGATCCTTATCAAAAGGTGATTAAATCCTTTAACAGGGTGACACTTCATGTAAAGTGTTTGTAAATCCTTTAACCAGGTCACTATTGACACAGTGTAAAGCCTTTAACAGGATAAGCCTTTAACAGGGCAAACCATCAAAAGTGGTTGAACAATATTGCTGCAGTAATTTTGTGGGTATCATCCCCACCCCAGTTTTACCTTCTTATTTCTAGAGGGTTTCTGGCTTACCAAATTCCAGTGTTATGTATTGTTGATGCATGAATTAGTTTCATGTTTATTTGATGTGTTTACATGCATACCATTTATTTTTAGTGAAAAGTTTAATTGGTTAAAGTGCAATACTTCTAATTCACCCCCCCCCCCCCCCCTCTCATAAGTATTCTTTCCATATTTGAAATTTCCAACAATTTACTTAGTTCATGTCGAACTAATCATGCATGTTGAGTACAACATGCAAATGTTAGATCATGTCAAGTTGCAATAAGTGTTGAGCCACTCATCTACCAAGCCCCTCAAGTGTTGAGCAGCTAGACCATACCGAGTCATTCAAGTGTCAAGTAAATAGTAGAAGTCAAACCATTCAAGTGCCATGTCAGAAACAAGAATTATAGTATGTGCTGAGCATTAGTAACTTCAAGTGTTTAGTAACATAGATTTGACATACTTGTTTATAATTGCACAAACAACTAAACATAGATTTGACATACTTGTTTATAATTGCACAAACAACTATGTAAGTCATTTTCTAGCCAACTTAAAGATAGATTTTGATTCGTTAGAGATAAGGATGAATCTATTTGCAGAATCCCTATGTATTTTCATGTTGGAATTCTTTAGAATAGCTGAAGGGGGGAAATATGTTATTTAAGGTCTAGATGTACAAATAAAACTTTTCAAAATTCAGTGAACCTATAAAAATTTCTTAACCATGCATGCATTCATTGTGTGTTAACCAAAACTGATATGTTACTTATAACATTACATGTAGAAATATAAAGCATAAAACATAACACATCCATCAACACACTTGACACAATGATTTAATGTGGGAACCCAATTTAGGAAAAATCGCTAGTAACATGCTACTCATTTTTCACTCTTCTGAAGTGATGCCCTATTAAAGGCCAACTCTGCTAAAATTTACAACACACACTATTAAATGTGACCCAGTTAAGGGATTTCAATCACCCTGTTCAAAGTGAGCCTTGTTAGAGGACTTTAGGCCATTCACTTGGAATGCCACCTCATTAAAGGATTTCTAAATGATTATTAAGTCAACCTTTCTCTAAAGGATTTACCCTAATTTGAAATAATTGTTAAAAAGTAACAATAGAGCTTTGATTTGATATAACTTACAACCTTACTTGCAAATTACAAATCACTATTCAGTCCTCAACTCTACTTGTCTTTCAATCCTTGCAATTCTGATAGCTTGTTCACCCTTCAAGGATTCGTTCTCATTAAGCCTTCGTGCTTAGTTCACCATTGTAGATTTCTTCTCTTGGGTCACTTGATGAAGCAAACTCTCTTCTTTCTCCTTGTCATGTTTTTGCATTCAAGACCCTTTGACCTCCATCCAACATCCAACTTAGCTTCATGACTAGACATCCCTACAAATAGGTATTTAGAATTCTTTTTCTCGCTCGTTATCCATCTCAAAAATTACAGTTTTTGATGGATTAGGTAGGATACAATGTATCTACCCCATATCTTTTCTCCTCTAGAAACTTATCTTTCAATTCATTTAAATACACCTCCAAAATAGTTTATATAAGATTTTGTCCCTCTAGCTCATCAATCTTATCTTTCTCCTAATTTACAAGTTCCAAGAAAACAAGCTTGTCATCTTTTAATTGGCAAATCTTCAATCTTTTTCATAATGCAATAGCTCGGTATTATCAATTTATTGATGCTCAGCACATACTGTGTTACTCAACATCTATTGTAAAATCACTTGGCATCAACTGGATTTTATTGGTGCTCGGCATCTATTGAAAATCACTTTGCATCTATTACCTTGCTTAGCACCTGCTAACTTGCTTCACATCTACTTGTTTACTCAACATCCACTAGAAATCACTTTCACTCAGCTCCAACTAACTTTTTGCTCGACTTGCACTAACTTTGCTCGGCACCTTTTGTTAACTTGATCAAGCTTGGCAAATGAACTTTGTTCAAGCTTATTCTTCTAAAATTTCTAAATGTATCCAATCATTTTGTAACCTCAATTATATTATCAATACATTATATTATCATTGTCTTAACTAATTCTTGCACTTCAGTACATAATCAGAACTCAACCTTTCCTCTAGGTACTTTTGTTACATCTTGTTGATCAAATCCTCTTCATCAATCAACTAAGTGATAGTGCTTGAAACATATAAGCAATTGTCTTACCAGCATGTAGTAGGTTTGACATCAGTGACAAAACAATGATTGTAAACACAGATTTTTCTTTCAACAATCTTCTACTCAAATAATCTTTTCAATCATATATCAACAATATCCCTCTTTGGCATTAATGGCAAACCAAACTGATCAACTAGTTAAACAAATGATGAACATCTTGTTATATTAGACTAACTAGGTTAAAATAGTAAGGTAATACCAAAAAGAAAGCTTGTGAATAAAAATTCTCCCTCTCTCAGTAACTCCCTCTTAGGTTACAAAATATAACATTCTCTTCTATCATGGATCAATAGAATATCTGAATATCTTCCTCTCTTTTTTTCAATTATCTCCCTCTTTATTTCGTTCAATCTTCTAATCTTCATTGCTTCTCTTGTGCACTATAGTTTCCCCCTCTTTACTTTGATTTTCTACTTTGATCATCTCCCTCTTGATAAGTATGCGCTTGATTAGTTTATTGTACATTCTCTCTCTTTGACAACAATGCCAAAGACATCTACACAAAACTTGCCATCTTTGGCATATGTAGATATAAGCTTTTGCAAGCTCTTCAATTTTCACCCTCTATCACCTTGCTTGTGACTGATTTGAAATTCCAATTCTACAACTACTTTAGACAACTTCTTAAAGTAAGATCCACTGCAGCAATGTGTATGAAATGTATGTTAGCTTGTTTGATGCAGGGTGCTCCCTCTATCTTTTATATAGCCTTTGATAGGGGTATCACCCCTAATTTACCTCTCAAATACTCATAAGCATCTTTAGATAATGCTTTGGTGAAGATATCAGCAATTTGCTCCTTTGTATTGATATATTCCATCTTCACCTCTTTGTCTTGAACCAATTCCCTTAAATAATTATACTTTATTGCAATGTGCTTTGGCTTTGTATGCATAACAAGATTATTTGATATATTTATAGAACTTGTATTATCACAATAAAGTGCCACTAGTTCGATGATCTCTTTTTTCATTTCCTTTAGTAGCTAATTGATCCATACAATGTTTGTGCAAATAATATTAGTAGCAACATACTCTGCTTCAGTAGTAGATTGTGAAGTACAACTCTATTTCTTGTTTGTCCATGTAACAAGTATTTTGCCTAAGAAGAATGCTCCTCCATTGGTTCTCTTTCTGTCATCAATATTTCTAGCTCAATCAGCATTAGTGTACACTTTTAGTTCAAACTTTTCATTCTTCTTACAGTATAAGCCATACTCTTTTGTTCCATTCAAATATCTCATTATCCTCTTTATTTCCATCAAGTGATTCTCTATAGGATTAGCAAAGAATCTAGAAAGTATCCCCATACCTAATGCAATATCAAGTCTACTATGTACTGTGTATTGCAATTTTTCAACCATGGATCTATATAATGTTTGAATGAACTCAGCTGAATCATCATTCTTTCATAGCTTGAGTATTGTTACGTTAGGTTTACTTACTAGTTTTGAATCCTCAAGTTTTTCAAATGTCTTCACTATATCCTTGACATATTTTGACTAAGTAATATATACACCATACTTCATTTAATAGACTTATAATCTTACAAAGAATTTGATCTCACCAAACACTAACATTTCAAATTCTTGCTTCATCTAATTTGCAAAATCTTAACACAAAGCATCTTGTCCTCCAAATATTATGTCATCAACAAATATTTTAGATAATAGTATACCTTTTTCTTTATATGTCTTCATGTACAAATTGATAGTATCATCTATCCTTTCAAATATAATCTTAACAAGATAAGCATGAAGTTTTTCATACCATGCTCTTGGTGTTTGTTTCAATCCATACAGGGCTTTGTGCAGTCTACATACCATGTTCTTATTGTTTTTATCCACAAATCTTTTAGGTTGTTCTATGTAGACCTCTTCTTCTAATATTTCATTTAGAAATGTAGACTTGACATCCATTTGATAAACTTTAAAACCTTTATAGGTAGCATAAGAAAACAAAATTCTTACTCCTTCCATTCTTGGAACAAGGGAAAATGCTTCACCATAGTCAAGTCCTTCTTCTTAAGCATACCCTTTGAAAACTAGTCTTTCTTTGTTTCTTATCACTTCACCATTCTCATCTAGATTGTTCCTAAATAACCATTTTGTACCAATTACATTCTTGTCTTCTAGTCTAGGAACTAGCCTCCAAGTTTTTTTCTTTTCTATTTTTTGAATCTCTTCTTCTATTACCTTGTACCAATCATCATCTTCCAATGCATCTCTCACTATCTTAGGTTATTTCATACTTAACAAACATGATTCACTTTGCAACTTATTTCTTGTCATTAGCCTTGCATCTTTATCTCTAATGATTTGATCTATAGGATGATGTCTTTTGACATATTTGGATAGTCTAGGCTCAGTTCTTGTGGTTGCATTCTGTCTTTCAACTTCAGTATCACTATGTACATCTCTGTTAGGTATTTTAGCATCCCTTTCATGTGTGCAAATCTGAGAGTCATATTATGCATTCTCCTCATTCTGTAACTTTGCATCTAAATGCAACTCAACATTCATAGAATGTGACTCTACAATTGTTGAAACTTTCTATTGATTTGCTTCATTATTTGTAGCATCTTCTTCAATAGGCATTCTTTCATAGTAGTATACAAATGTCTTGTAATCTTCTGGTTCTTTTCTAGGTTCAACTTTATGTACTTATGTAAACTCATCAAATTTTATATTTTCACTTTTAACAATTTTGTTAATGTTAGCAATTAAACACTTATAAGCTTTACTTCTTATGGAGCAACTAAGGAATATACCTTCTTCGCTCTTTCCATCAAACTTTCCACTCTTAACATCTTTAAGAATATAGCATTTGCTTCCAAATACCTTAAAATATTTCACATTAGGTGGATGACCATATCATAGTTCAAAAGCTATTGAATGAGTACCTTTCTTTACTTGCACATAGTTCAAGGTGTATACTGTAGTACTTATAGCTTCTCTCCAATATTTTAGAACAAAATTTTTCTCCATCATTAGTGTTCTAGCATAGTCCATTACAAATATGTTTCTTCTTTCATTAATTCCATTTTGTGGAGGGGTTGTAGGTGCTGATGTCTATCTCTTGATTTCTCTATCATTGCAGAACTTCTCAAAATCATGTGAAGTGAATTCTTCTCCTCTGTCTGATATCAAGAATTTCATGCTCTTACTTGTTTCTTTCTCAACCCTTGCCAAATTATTCAATTATGACACACTTAACAATTTATAACTCAATCCTCCAAATTAATAGGCATTGTCACATGAAATCTTATCTATAAGGTTGATAGACCCTTTTCCTTTCATTAAACATGGTACATCATTACCAAATCTTACACTATTTTCATCATAACAGGTTAAGGTAATAACTTACTTTTGTCTCTAATCATGTGATGTGAGAATCCACTATCAATGATCCTTTTTTCATTCTTATTCACAAAATTCATAAGTGTAGTAGCCTCATCCTCATCTGATTCATCTTTCATTGCAACATATACCACTTCATCATCATTTTCATCAGAGTTATTTTCATCAACAATGTAGCATGACTTATTGTCTTTATCTTTGTTGTCTCTTTCATCATCTTCTCTTCTATTTTTGTACTTGTTCCCTTCTCTAAAGTTCTTCTTCTATGTAGATCTTGCTACAATATGACCAACTTCATTGCAATTGAAACAAATGATAGGCAGCTTACCTTTGAATTTACCTTTTCCTCTATGAAATCTTCTTGCCAGCAATGCTTCCAATTGTTCAAAGTCTTCCTCATCTATATTGTTGTCACTAGATGCATACTTTATCTTTCTTTTTTTCTTCTTGGGCTTCTCCTCCTCAAAATCCTTTAGTAACAATTTGGCTTTGAAAGCTGATTCAATACTCTCTGGTTTGTAGTTGTCAAAATTAGATAACTCAAAAGTAATGTGTCTACCCACTATAATTTCAAGAGTTGGATCATTTCTTGGTATATATCTTAACTTTTGAATTGAAAATACTCTAATGGCATACATAGGTAACAAATTTCTCAATACTTTACTTATCACAGTATCATCATCTATTTTACTAGTTGCACCTTTTATTGCGCTAACAACTTCTTTTATTCTAGCAACATATTGAGCAATGTTTTCACCTTCTTCCATTCTCATCTCATCAAACTTACCTCTGAGGCTCTCTGACTTGGCTCTTTGGACATTTTTGTCTCCTCCACAGATGGTGTTTAGGGAATCCCACATCTGCTTTTCACATTTGGGATCTTTGATATCATTAAACTTAGCATAGCTTAGGGTAGAGGCAATCTCCAACATAGCCTAATTGTGCTTCTTCTTTTTCTTCAATTCTCTAGCAGTGAGGGCTCCTACTGGATCAACATGTTCTGTTCTAATACAAGTTTGTACATAGTCTCCAAGTCCTCCAAGGTGTAGCTTAATCAAACTTTTCCATGCAAGAAAGTTATCTCTATTTAGCTCGGGTACCTCACTTTTTGACATCTTGATCTTTATGCTTTTAGTACCTTGAAACTAATCCTCTAAAGCAATTGTGTTCTGATACCAATTGTTAGAATTTTTTTAGAATAACTGAGACGAGGTGTGAATTAGTTATTTAAGGTCTAGATGTACAAATAAAAATTTTCACAATTTAGTGAACCCATAAAATTTTCTTAACCATGCATGCATTCATTGTGTTAACCAAAATAGATATGTTACTTATAACATTAACATAGAGAAGTATTTGTTGCAGGGGGTTGGTCATGGTTTCTAGTCTCCTATCATCTCCGTGGTATCGGTGGGCGTGTCACATCAGCACTACCAGTCATGTTAAAAAGTTTACTTGATGCACTGCAATTTATAGGGGGGGTCGTGTTGCACCCAATTCCTATAGTCTAATTAAAAAATAAAAATAAAAATGGAGAAGTATAAAGCATAGAAAATAACACATCCATCAACACACTTGACACAATGATTTAACGTGACAACCCAATTTGGGGAAAATTTTTGGTCTCAGATTGGTTTTAACAATTGAGTGTCAACACACTTAACCAATTCATAGGTTGATGTCGAGTATGATACAGATGCTGAGCCACAATATGTTCTGAGTCAAAAATTCAACAAGTTTTGAGTGACCTTTAGGTGTTGAGAAAGTATCAAGTGTCGAGTGATAAGTGATGTCAAGTCACTATAGGTGTCAAGTAAAGTATAGATACCAAGTGAGATAGAGTTACTATAGGAGCTGAGTGAGACAAAATTTGTATATGTGTCGAGCATTAGCAATCAGTAAGTGTCGAGTAACATAGAATCAACATATGAGTTTGTGCTTTCACAAACTCAAATGTAAACTATTTTTGAGTCGACTCAAGATGAATCTTGAAGGATCTAAAAGATAAGATCAAATCTTTTACATTCCCTATGTAATCAACATGCAACCAATAAGAAAAAATGGAGAAAGCATGCAACCAATAGGAACAGTGAAAGAATTGAGCAAGAAACAAAGGATGAATACTGATCATAGATTCATACCTAACCCTAAGGCTTTGAAACCTTTAAAAGGAGGTCAACACCCTATTATTTGTGTGAGTGTAAGAAAGGTATATAGAATGCATGATTGAGACTTATATGGTATAACACTAGCAAAGTTCAGGGGGGTGTAAAGACTTAGAGAAGAAAGAACAAAATTACAAAATTTAGTTGGTTAGAATAGAGCATTAGCACTTTGAGTAGAGACATATCAGATCAGGAAGGATAAAATCAAATTGAGAAAAACAAGGATTTGGAATCAACAATTAAAGATTTTAAGTCATTAGGTCAACACATTCTAATACTCTCTAGCCATTGTATTAGGAAAGAAAATCCTATGATGATAGGTTGGTCTAACAGCCATGCTGTAAGCCTTTCAACAAGGTGCTAAATCCTTTAAAATGGTAACATTCCAAGTGAGTGTTTGTTAATCCTTTAACCATGTTTCTTTTAACAAAGTGTAAAGCCTTTAATAGGGCATGCCTTTCACAAAGTAGACTATTCAAAGTGATCAAAATTTATAACCTTAAATAGTTACATATTGTTGTAATGATAATTTGTGGGTGTCATACCCACCCCAGTTTTACCTTCTTATTTTGGAGGGTTTCTAAGTGACCAAAATCTTGTGTAATCTATTTTTCATGTTAATTAGATATGATTGATGCATGTGAATGATCTTAGCTAAAAGTTTTTAAGGTTAAAGGTTAGTTACTTCTAATTCATCCCCCTCAAAAGTAAATCATCTCATTTGTAAATCCCAACAATTGGTATCAGAGCCAAGTTCTCATAAGGAGGAGCCTTACAACTTGGAGAAAAGATCTAGAAATGAAAGTCTACAAAATTGGAAAGGTCATTGAAAACTAGGTGATTGATATACAACTTGCTCTACATACTTTGGAAGAAGCAAGAGAAGAACTAAGAAAATCCTTAAAGAGAAGAAAAGAGATTTCCATAGCTAAGAATGATAAATAGTACAATGAGATTGACACCTCAAAATTGTTTGCAAATGGAGATTTCAAAGAGTTTGATGTAGCAATAGTAGATCTAATGTAAAAAAATAGAGCTCAAGTAGAAGAGATCGAAATACTAAAGCTTGAATAAGAATCACAAGCCATGATGCTTTGTGAAGTGACTGAACAAAAGAAAAGATCCATTGAAGATAAGGCTATGCTAGAAGAGGACTAGAGAAACCTTGACAACAAGCTAGAAGAAAAGTCAATTGAGCTTGCAACAATTTTCAACATGTAGCTAGACACCCTAAATTAGATGATGAATGCTCATCATGAACTAAATATTAAGGACATTGAGATCTCCACACTGAAGATGCAAAATGAACAACTACAAAATGACTTGAAAAGAGAGAGAAAAATTGTAAAGAGCTTCAACAAACCCAATGAGACCATCAAGTACTTTGAATAGCTACTGAAATCACAAAGATCTAGCAATGACACTTTAGGACTAGGATACACTAGCACTGAAAAAGATGAGTCATCCAAGACTATAGAAGAAAAAAGTGACAAAGGTAAGAACACTAAACCTACTTGTCATTCTTGTGGTAAAAAGGGACATACATCTAATGTGTATAGGAGCAAGAACACCCACTAGCATGACAAACCTAAGAGTATGAGTCATATTCACAAGTGCAACAAGCAAAGACATCAAGCACGTGATGGTATTACTAGGACTATCAGAACACCAAGATTTGAAGGTCACTACTACAATTGCAAGAAGTATGGACATAGATCTTTTGAGTGTAGATCAAAGCCTATGTAGACACCTAATCAACCAGCAAGGGAAAATAATCATGGACATCACTATAATTGGCATTACAACACTAGTTATAGATGTCATTACTATTAGGAATATGGACACATCTCTAAAAAATTACATAAGAACACATTTCACTGGAAACTACAGTAGATGTTTGAATCCAACTACATGTTTCAGTTGTTTGAAACTAGACACATCAACAGAAATTTCCCAACAAGGTCAAAAGCACCCAACTCAAAGTTTAACAAAGGAAAAGGAAAGGTAGATGTTGAACACATCAAAGGAGAAATGAATAAGATATTGAAAAAGAAATATGGAAGCAGTACATCAAATGAAGGAATCACTTCACCCAATAGGTCAAGTGGTCACACTTTATCCAACTAAGAAAAATAAGGTATATGGGAGTGATATACAAAGCTTTATCATACATCAATTCAAAGACAAGTAAGTACCAAAAAGGATAGATCAGCATGAACAGAAATGTAAAGTTAAAACCTCAAGTTTTCACCCGTATTATTGAGTAAGAAAATTTGACCTCAAACATCAAGTAAAATTCTAGTACATGCTGAATTGATTACTAAAGTCAGTAGAAGCTGAATGATTAGTTGTAGTTGAGTTGGTAGTGGAAGCCAAGTGAAGAGAAACTCTAGCTGAAGCCAAGTAAGGGAAACTCCAACAAATGTCAAGTATTTGAAAGACAATGGAATTTGAGTAATGTAGAAATTCTTAAGAAGTTGAGTGGATAGCTGTAAATGCACTAAGCATTAAATTCTATGAAATCGGGGTATATGTTTGCATTTTGAATCATTTTTCTTCATCATGAACAAAGAGCAAAGACAAAGAAGAGTGCAAAGAGAGAGAGAGCATAGTAAAGGGGTGAAAAATTGAAGAAGCAAACAAGAGACTTTGTAGAGCAATCAAGGTGACTTAGCAATGAGAGTGAATTACAGAATTAGTTGGAGGAGAATAAAGAACAAAAGGATACAACAATTGTTATATCAAATCAAAGAGGATCAAGAAGGATACTGTACAAATTTGATCTTTAATTAGGCAACAAGAGCCAATCACAAGATCTATGCTAAAACATCCTAACAGGTGATTTTAGTTAAATCTCCTAGGCAGAGTAGTCCTAATAGGTTGTACTAAATCCTTTAACAGGGTGACATTCCAAGTGAGTGATCAGAAGTCCTTTAACCAAGAACACTTCTAACAGGGTCTTGAAATATTATAACAAGGTGGGACTTCACATTCTTTGTAAGCCTAAATCTTCTAACAATTGAGTGTTAATACACTTAACTAATTCCTAAGTTGATGCCGAGTATGATATAGATACTGAGCTATAGTATATGTTGAGTCAAAAATTCAACAAGTTTCAAGTGAACTTCAGGTGTCGAGCAAGTGTCAAGTGCCAAGTGATAAGTGATGCCAAGTCACTATAGGTGTTGAGGACAGTATAGATGTTGAGTGAGATAGAATTCCTATATGTGTTGAGCATAAGCAATCAGTAAGTGCCAAGCAACACAGAATCAACATATGAGTTTGTGCTTTCACAAAATCAAATGTAAAATGTTTTTGAGCTGACTCAAGATGAATCTTGAAGGATCTAAAAGATAAGATCGAATATTTTACATTCCCTATGTAATCAGCATGTAGCCAATAAGAAAAAATGGAGAAAGCATGCAACCAATAGGAAAAGTGAAAAAATTGAGCGAGAAACGAAGAATGAATACTGATAATAGATTGATACCTAACCCTAAGGCTTTGAAACCTTTAAAAGGAGGTTGATACCCCATAATTTGTATGAGTCTAAGAGAGGTATATGGAATTCAAGAGTGAGAGTTATATGCAAGAATGCTAGCAAAGTTCAGAGGGGTGTAAAGACTTAGAGAAAAAAGAACAGCATTAAAAAATTCATTTGGTTAGAACAAAGCATTAACACTTTAAGCAGAGAAATATTAGATCAAGAAGGATTAGATCAAATTAAGTAGAAAAAGGATTTATAATCAGCAATTAAAGATTGTAAGTCATCAAGTCAACACATTCTAATACTCTCTAGCCATTGTATTAGGACTAAAAATCCTATGATGATAGGTTGGTCCAACAACCATGTTGTAAGCCTTTCAATAAGGTGCTAAATCCTTTAACAGGGTAACATTCCAAATGAGTATTTGTGATTCCTTTAACTAGGTCTCTTTTAACATAGTGTAAAGCCTTTAATAGGGTAGGCCTTTCACAAGGAAGACCATTAGAAGTGATCAAACTTTTTAACCTTAAACAGTTTAATATTGTTGTAGTGATAATTTGTGGGTGTCATACCCACCCCAGTTTTACCTTCTCATTTTGGAGGATCTTTGGGTGACCAAAATCTTGTGTCATCTATTTTCATTCATGTCTTTATTTTTCAAGTTAATTAGATATGGTAAATGCATGTGAATGATCTCAGCTAAAAAAATTTAAGGTTAAAGGTTAGTTACTTCTTATTCACCCCCTCTCCCCCCCCGTCTCAAAAGTAAATCTTCCCATTTGTAAATTCCAACAAAAACCAACAATAATATGCTACTCCTTGTTCCCTCTTCTAAAGTGATGCCTTGCTAAAGGCCAACCCTATTAAAGGTTACAACACACGCTGTTAAATGTGACCCAGTCTAGGCATTTCAATCACCCTATTAAAAGTGAGCCTTGTTAGAGGACTTTAAGCCATTCACTTGGAATGCCACCCTCTTGAAGGACTCCTCAATGACTATTAACTCAACCTTTCTCCAAAGGATTTACCCTAATCTGATACAATTTTTAGAAAGTAATAGTAGAGTTTTAATCTGATATGACTTACAACCTTACTTGCAGATTATAGATCACTATTCAGTCCTCAACTCTCCTTGGCTTTCAATCTTTGTAGTTCTAATAGCTTGTTCACCCTTCAATAATTTATTCTCATTAAGCCTTCGTGCTTAGTTTTCCATTGTAGACTTCTTCTCTTGGGTCATTTGATGAAGCAAACCCTCTTCCTTCTCCTTATCAAATTTTCACATCCAAGACTCTCTAACCTTTATCCAACATCCAACTTAGCTTCATGACCAAACATCCCTAAAAATAGGGAATTGGAATTTTTTACCACTCATTATCCATCTAAAAAATTAGGGTTTTTGATGGATTAGGTAGGATACAATATATATACCCCATATCTTGTCTTCTCTAGAAACTTCTCTTTGAATTCATTTGAATTCACCTCCAAAATGATTTACATAAGACTCTGTGCCTCTGGCTCATCAATCTTATCTTCCTCCTGATTTACAAGTTCAAAGAAAACAAACTTTTTGGCTTTTAATTGGCAAATCTTCAATCTTTTTCATAATGCAGTAGCTCGACATTATCAATTTACTAATGCTTGGCACATACTATGTTACTTGGCATCTATTGTTAAATCACTCGACATCGATTAGATTTTACTAGTGCTCGACATCTATTGAAAATCACTCGACATCTACTACCTTTGTCGATACCTACTAACTTGCTTGACATCGACTAGAAATCACTTTCACTCGGCTACCACTAACTTTTTACTTGGCTTGCACTAACTTTGCTTGGAACCTTCTATAATTGATCAATCTTGGCAAATGAACTTTGTTCATCCTTATTCTTCTAAACTTTCTAAGTGTAGCCAATCATTTTGTAACCTCAAGTAGATTATCAATACATTATGTTATCACTGTCTTAACTGATTCTTGCACTACAATACATAATCATAACTCAACCTTTCCTCTAGGTACTTTTTTTACATCTTCTTGATCAAATCCTCTCCATCAATAAACTAAGTGATTGTGCTTAAAACATATAAGCAATTGTCTTAGCAACATTTAGCAGGATTGAAATCAGTGATAAAACAATGATTGAAAACACACAATCTTCTACTGAGACGATCTTTTCAATCATATATCAACATTGATGTATCCAATAATAAATTAAGAAGGATTAAGTGGAAAAAAGGATGACTCTTAGTCATAGATTCATACCTAACCCTAAGCCACCAAATTTTTTATATGAAAGATGAAGCCGTAAGCTTTGAGAGAGAGAGAGAGAGAGAGAGAGAGAGAGAGAGAGAGAGAGAGAGCAGTAAAGGGGTGAATAATCGAAGAAGCAAACAAGAGAGTTTGGAGAGCAATCAAAGTAAATTAGTAATGAGAGTGAATTATAGAATCACTTAGAGGAGAAAAAAGAATAGAAGGATACGTCAATTGTTATATCAAATCAAATAGGATCAAGGACACTGTATAGATTTGATCTTTAATCAGGAAACTAGAGCCAATCATAAGATCTATGCTAAAACATCCTAACAGGTGATTTTAGTTAAATCTCCCAGGAGGAGTAGTTCTAATAGGCTGTACTAAATCCTTTAAAAGGATGGCATTCCAAGTGAGTGATCAAAAGTTCTTTTCTAACAGGGTGTTGAAATCCTCTAACAAGGTGGGACTTAACAGTCTTTGTAAACCTTTAATAGGGAAAGCCTTTCATAGGGAAGATCATGATTCATGGTCAAATAATTGTAACCTTAATTGGCTACACTTTATTGCTATATTAGTGAATATTTGTGGATGTCATCACCCATCGTAGTTTTACCTTCTCATTTGGAGGGTTTTTGGGTAATCATATCTGGTATCAAAGTGTGTGTTTTTAATTGCTTATATGTTTTAGATGCATTTATTTTACATTTTATTTTAGTTTATCTATTGAATGAATAAAGTGGATGTGAGGTGAAAAGTTTTATGGGTCCAAGTACAAACTCCTAATTCACCCCCCCTTAGAAGTTTACTTATTTCTCACTTGTAATTCAACCAATTGGTATTAGAGCTAAGTTTTCAGAAGGAGAAGCTTTGCAACATAGAGGAAAGATCTTAAAATGGAAGTTTACAAACTGGGAAAAACCATTGAGAACTAGAAGATTGAAATACATCTCATTCTACATCAACTGAATGAAGCTAGAGATGCCTTGAAGATTTCATTGAAAAGAAGGAAAGAAATTTCTATAGTAAAAGATGACATACAATACAAAGAGATTGACACAAAAAAGCTATTTGCAGATGGTAACTCTAGTGAATTTGATGCAACAGTTGTAGATGTAATGGAGAAGAATACAACACAAGCTAAACAAATTAGAAATCTCAAGTTGGAGCAAGAATCACAAGCTATATTGCTATGTGAGGTGACTGAGCAAAACAAGAAAGCCATGGAAGACATGACCATGATTGAAGAAGACAAAAGAATCCTAAATAGCAGATTAGAGGAGAAGTCAATAAAGCTATCTAGGATCTTAGACATGTAATTGGATACCTTGATCCAAATGATGAATGCTCATCATGAGTTGAATGTCAAGGACATTGAAATAACCACATTGAAATTGTAGAATGAACAACTGCAGAATGACCTAAAAAGAGAAAAGGAATTTGTTGAAAGTTTCAACAAGCCAAATGAAGCCATCAAATACTTTGAACAATTACTGAAATACCCTAAATCTAATAGAGCTTCATTAGGATTGGGGTACACAAGCACTGAAGAAGGAAAACCATTCAAAGCTGCTGAGGAAAGGAACAACAAAGGTAAGAACTCCAAACCCACTTGTCACAATTGTGGAAAGAAAGGACATACTTGTAATGTGTGTAGGAGCAAGAACACAAATCAAAATGCTAAGCCTAAGAACATGGTCCACTATCATAAATGAAATAAACAAGGTTTTTAGGAACATGAATGCAAATCCAGAACCATGCATGCATCAAAATTTGAAGGATATTGCTACAACTGTTAGAAGTATGGACATAGAGCCTTTGAATGAAAACTCTTGTAATTGGGATTACAATACAAGATATAGCTATCACTATTGTCAAGAATATGAAAACATACCTGAGAATTACATTAGGACTCACTTCAGTGGCAACTACAAAAGGTGGTTGAGTCAAATCACATGCTTTAGCTATTTGAAGACTGGTCATATTAGAAAACATTTTCCAACTAGGTCAAAGGCACTAAGTAATGAATTTGATAAAGGAAAAGGCAAGGCAGATGTTGAACACATCAAGAATGAGATGAATAAGAAATGGAAGAAGAAATATTATAGCAGTACATCAAATGGAGAAGGGATCACTTCACCTAATGGGTCAAGTGGTCACACCTCATCAAGCTAAGAAAATAAGAGGTATGTGGGACTGATACTCAAAGTATTTCATCATACATCAGTTCCAAAAGAAAATAGTACTGAAACAATAAAATTAGCATGAATAAAGATGCAAGATGTTGTGAAAAGTTCAAGGTTAAATCTTCAAGTTTTCATGTTATGGCCAAGCATGAAAAGTTTTCAATAGATACTGAGTAAAGTGCTAGTTAGTGTCGAGTTGCCAAGCTCAATTAGTTATTGTTGAGTCTGTAGTTACTATTGAGCAAGGATAATATTAGTAGCTATCAAGTGGAACTAAAACCATGTTGATGCCAAGTTTATAGTTGTACAAGCATTAAGCATTAAATGTAAGGTTTTGAAGGGTATATGGTCGATTTTCACTAATAATTTCTCATTTTGAATTCAAAGTGAGAGAAAGTAGAGTGAAAAGGTGATTTTAAATTATTTTCAAAGTAACTACACAGATCTTAGTGACGATCTCACTCCAATTCTTCAATTTTCCAAGGTATTCTTCATAAGCTAAGCTACGCAGTTTGAAATTTGTAAAAACCCTAGATTGTCAAATGGTGTCTAGTTCAAAGAGTGTGAAAGACAAAGATGTTTTAGATGTTAAATTATTAAGTAACAAGGTAAAGCAACCAATTTTCAAAGAAATTCTAGATGTTTCTTATAAACAAGACCCGTTAGATGCTCTTTCCATGATTCCCCTAAAAGTCATAATGATCCAAGATGTCAGAAAGATTCCACAAATGCAAGATAGGAGGAATAGGTGATATGGAAATAAGGAAAGCCTATGATAAATTGTGTGAAAATGACATTCTAAAAGAAGAATTTAATATTGTTGAAAGGAAGGGTTTGACCTGTGCCCTAGACTTTCCCACGATGTTCAAAATAGAATGAATCAAGATGGTGTTGACCAAAATACATGATGGATGTTTATGGTTGCAAGATGGTCCTATAAAAATTTCAAATAAAATAGTTCATAGGGTAACATGTTACCCAACTCTAGCTCGGTCGAAGACTTTGCAAAGTGACTCTAAAAAAGTTATAGAGAGAAACATTGTTGCCAAAAGGAACAAATGTGGAATGACAATTCATACCATTATAGACCCTCTATTGGACTTTGTCGTAAGGGTTATTTCTCATAAATATTATCAATCTAGTAGGTTAAACAATGTACCCTGCATTGCAGTTGATGTGCGCTATAAACTTGTAAAAAAGGATCATACATATGATCTTGTCAAGCTTTAATTACAAAAAATAATGGAAAATGTTGGACTAGTCAAAAAAACCAAGAGTGCATAGTGTAAGTTTGGATCAATACTTGTTTGCATATTTTTCTATGTTCAAAACACATTCCCATCTTTTGGCAAGGTTAGTTGGAAGACAAGTAGATTAGTTGCAGTTCAAGTCAATGAGTAAATTGAGTAAATGGGAGATAACTTTGAAACTATCATGACCAACTATTTTGAAGACTTCAAGAAGTCTATGAAACAAAGGATCAAAATACTAGTTTCATTGGTTGAATAATACTAAAATGATATATGCTTTCTTGTAAATATTGATCACACATATATACAAGCTACTACACCAAGGGTAAGATCATTAAGACCCTCAGGCTATGAGATCAATGTTGATGAAGCCTTTATTGCCATCAGAACACTTGTAGTAGAAAGAGTTGATAAAAATGCAAAAATCTTTGGAAATTATAATGTTATGAAGTCCAAAGTTGAGATGGAACTAAAAATTAACTCCACATTAAAGAAGAAGGAAAAACTATTAAAGAAGCTTAAGGCTAAATTTGGTGAAGGTATAGGTGAAGATGATGATGATGATGATGAAGAGGATGTAGAGGAAGAACAAGAACAAGCCCAAGAACCTCCTGCATTAACCCAAGGATTGGGAGAAGATAAGGATGAAGAAAAGGTAGAAGGTGTCGAGGAAGAAGAAACAAAGGAAGCACCAATACAAGTAGAACCAAAGAAGAGAAAGGCCAAGGAATAGCCTATGGAAAAAAAAGAGACAAAGAAGATTGTTAAGCCAATAGTACCAATAGCCAGGGCAAGTACACGAGCCACAACACAAAAAGCCAAGGAGAAAGCCAAAGAGAAGACAAAGGTTACAGAACAAAAAGGGCCAATGCAAAAGAAACTAAGAAGGAAATACGTTGCACAACCAGAAACTAATGATGAGAGAATAGAATCAAAGGATACAAGACAATTTAGAGTGATAAGCAATCAACCAAAATTTGATCTTGAAAATATTAGAAATAATGCAAATTTGACAGGTTTGAAAAGTATCAATTTTGAAAAACTTGGTAGAGAAGAGTAGAATTTGATTGAAGAATAAATATATGAAATGATGTAAAAATTTAAGAACACCCCACTTGAATTAGATAACACTATGCTAAAGGAATTATATACTATTGTTAAAAATAAATGGCATTATCGTTTAAACTTGGAGAAACAAATTAGAGAATCCACATTAGCACAAGTTATGCCAGAATTGACTAAAGGATAGATTATCCAAGAAAACAAGAAATATGGTGGAAGGTTTGCACCAAAATACAAGGCATTCAACATTCTTTAGAAAAATATTGAAGATGTTGTGAAGAAATCTACCCAAATATGGAAAGTGATTTATAGATTAACAATTGTCAAAAAAGGAGAGGAAGATCCCTTTGAGGGAAGGAATAATGGTGATGAAAATAATGATAATGAGGATGACAAAGAAAAAGAAACTAATGTTTAAGAGAAAGAACAAAAGGAAGATGAAGACATGGCAACAACTAAAGAGCAGCAAGAAGAACAAAGTGTACAAGACACACAAATGCCAAGTGTTAGCCCTCTACATGACACCAGTATACGTATAGAAACTGTAACTATTAAGGATGTCCCTAATGTCTCTACTAAGAACATCAATCGTTTAACTATAGAAGATCTAAAAATGATACTAGACCAATCTACACTTTAGGCAAGATTATGTGAAAATCTAGTATTGGTCAATGTAGATGAACTTTAGAAGGAAGTAGATAAAATCTCAAGGGATAGGGTGAATACACCAGAACCACCTTCTTCCATACCTTCAGCTATTGGTTCTCGACCTTTAATTCAAACATCAATAGACACATCTACTAAGGTTGACACAAATGTTACAATTGATTCAGCTGAGCAAAGACAAGTAGAAGAAAAGGAGACAATAGAAAAGCATACAAGACAAATAAAAGCATCTATACATGAAGAAAAAACACAAGACCAAAGAGAAACTCAAATCATTGTGATTGACCAAAGCATATCTAAAGAAAGCAAGGATGCACAAGAGGAAAATGAGCAAGAAGCCATACAATCATTGGTAACCTTACCAACATCTGACACTCCTACAAAAATCCTTTAGAAGCTACGCACAAAAGTTGTACCCATGCAAATTTTAGCTCTAGGCTCAAGCTCTACAAAAGATGACAAGGTAATTCACTATGGATATGTAACTTTAGATGAAGAAATAATGATACCTAAGTTTGATTATGCCAGTATGACTATAGAAGAAATAGGGATATTATGACAAGCTTTGGAAAGGAAGAAGCACCAAGAAGTGCTTAAGAAGGAGTACAAACAAAAGAAAGCATTACACGAAATTAAAGATATCTTTTTAGATGCATTCAGCTTGCCTACTCTAGAAGAAACCAAGCCACTATTGGAACAATTATCATATATTGTGGAGAAGGTTAATAATTAAAACCTAGATACAAATACCAAACTTTTGGAATGGTCTGAAAGAAAGTTTCAAGGTAAAGTGAATGAAAAGATATTTGTTGATATAGCACTGTCACAAGTTGCTTTCACAAATAAGGTTGAGGATGTGAAGAAGGTACTTGAGAATACATTCTCATTGTACACCAAATTGTGTGATCCCACACTCTTCACTGAAGACATCAAACATATAATATTGAGCTTGGAGAGGAACTTAAGCATATCAAGTAATCAAATACCTAATAACCAAGCCCAAAGTGAGAAGCATTTTAATGAATTGCTTCAATTGCAAAGTCAATTAGTTGTATTAAAAATAGAAGAGGCTAATACAAGAGCCAAATTGACACAAATTCAAGCCTCTCTCACCCCACACATGGAAATCGTCCATAAAGAATTAGGCTATGTAGAAAATTTGTTAAAGAAAGATCCCAATCTTTCTACATCAGATGGCATAGTACACCTTGGAGCCCAACTCACCATCCAAGTAAAGTCATTAGATGTTACATGTGACAATTGGGATGTAGCTTTGAAAATAATCATGGAAGTCCATTAGTCCTTTTTGGAAAAATACACTATAAGTGTATAGACCCTTTGACATAATTGTCAAAAATGGGGAGATAAACAAAGAAGGGGAGATAAAACAAAGAAGGAGGGTGTACTGAAAGGAGCTGATAAAGCAAGAAGAGTACAATGAAAGGGGGAGAAAAAAAATAAACAAAGAAGGAGAAAGCTCAGAGCAGAGCATATCAGATGAAAGAGTATCAGTTACAAGTGCATTAAAGGCAAAGAGTATCAGTTAGCAGAAACAAATCTACTTAGAATGGAGAACAGATTTTGGATATAGAACAGACACATTAACTCAGGGGGAGTTATAAATTATGAGGTATATAGTTATTGCAAAATTTTGAAATTTTGAAGTTTTGTATATAAGTCAAGTCATGGTTATGTTATACTTGAGAAGAATAGATTAATTATGTATAATCAAGTGTTTTTGACACTCATGTCAAAGGGGGAGATTGTTGATCTTAGATTGGTTTTGACAATTGAGTGTCAACACACTTAAGTCATTTACTTAGTTCATGCTGAGCTAGTCATGCATGTCAAGTACAAAATGAAAATGTTAGACCATGTTGAGTTACAATGAGTGTCAAGCCACTCATGTCCTAAGTCACTCAAGTGTCAAGTAGCTAGACCATGCCAAGTGATTTAAGTGTTGAATAAATAGTAGATGCCGGGTAGTTCAAGTGCCAAGTCAGAAACAAGAATTATAATATGTGTCAAGCATCAGTAACTTCAAGTGCTAAGTGATACAGATTTGACATACTTGGTTATAATTGCACAAACAACTATGTAAGTTGTTTCCTAGCCAACTTAACAATAGATTTTGATTCTTTAGAGATAAGGAAAAATCTATTTATAGAATCCCTATGTATTTTCATGTAGCTAATTAGAAAATAGGAAGGATGAAGTGGCATACAGTATGAATCTCAGTCATAGATTCATACCTAACCCTAGGCCACCAAAGTCTTTATATGAAAGAAAAAGCCCTAATTTGAGTGAGAGAGAGAGAGAGAGAGAGAGAGAGAGAGAGAGAGAGAGAGAGAGAGAGAGAGAGCATAGTGAAGGGGTGAACAATCGAAGAAGCAAACAAGAGAGTTTGTAGAGCAATCAAGGTGACTTAGCAATGAGAGTGAATTACAAAATTAGTTAGAGGAGAATAAAGAATAGAAGGATACAACAATTGTTATATCAGATCAAAGAGGATCAAGAAGCATGCTATACAAATTTGATCTTTAATTAGGCAACCAGAGCCAATCACAAGATCTATGCTGAAACATCCTAACAGGTGATTTTAGTTAAATCTCCTAGGCAGAGTAGTCCTAATAGTTTGTACTAAATCCTTTAACAGGGTGACATTCCAAGTGAGTGATCAGAAGTCCTTTAACCAAGCACACTTCTAACAGGGTCTTGAAATCTTCTAACAAGGTGGGACTTCACAATCTTTATAAGCCTTTAATAGGGCAAGCCTTTCGCAGGGTAGATCATGATTCATGGTCAAACAATTGTATTCTTAATTGGCTACACTTTATTGCTGCAATAGTAAAGATTTGTGGGTGTCATCCCCACCCTAGTTTTACCTTCTCATTTGGAGGGTTTCTAGGTAATCATATATGATGTCAAAGTGTGTATGTTTAATTGCTTATATATTTTAGATGCATTTATTTTACATTTTATTTCAATTTATCTATTGAATGCATAAAATGGATGTGAGATAAAAAGTTTTATGAGTCCAAGTACAAACTCCTGATTCACCCCCCCCCCCCTCAGAAATTTACTTCTTTTCCACTTGTAATTCCAACACAAATCATATAAAGTTCTTTAAACATGGTTTCATAGTTCAATTTTTTTCTAAAACACAAGATTTAATAACAACCAAAGTTTCAATTTTCTTTTCCAAGTATTACTATTTATAGTCTTCAATCTCAATCAGGGTTCACGTTTTCATTTTCTCAAAGTATTATAATTACTAAAGTTTTTGAATAATAAAATTTTCCCAATTTTACAAATTATTTTCATATATCTCAACCATATAAACACATCCAAGTTTATAAAAGAAAATATTATTTCTCCTAATTAATTTCTTTGATTTTTAATTTAGTTTAGAATTATATTTAAATTATAAAGTAATAAATCAAATTTTCAAATAATTAAATTTAAAATTTTAACAATACTTATTAAAATTATTAATAATTATTATTATTTGTTATTACCATAATAATTTTAAATTTATTAAACTTTGAAAAAACTTTCCTTAAATGAAAACCTTCTAAAAATGAAAACTTTTCCAAAATGGAAACCTTTTAAAAATAGAAACTTTGCCAAAATGGAAACCTACTAAAAATAGAAACTTTCCTAAAATCAAAACTTTTTGAAAATGAAAACTTTACTAAAATTGAAACCTACTAAAAATGAAAACTTTCCCAAACCCTATTCCAAAAACAAAAATTTCTTAATTGATTCAAACTACTAATTATCCAATTAATCAAATTAGGGTTTCATATATTAAATTCATTTACAAATGCTTTTGAAAAAAAAGAACAATCAAATTCATATGCAAGGGTTTCAACCCATTTATAATTTGAAACAATTTCAATAATAGAACCTACTAAAACAATGAGCACATAAAACCTGGAAACAATTCCCTTTTTCCTTCAAAATGCTCTTCTCAAAAATCAGCTCCTCCAAACCTATGTAATTGTAAAATGAGCTCTAGATCTCATTATCTTTAACTGTTATTATATTTTAATTTCATGCACAACCTCTTACCCATTTATTAAAATATCTTCATCAAATAATTTTCTCTCTTTAATTAATTTATTATATTTTAATTTCATGTAGAAGCTTTATTCAATTTAATTAAAATAAACATTATTAAATATATGTTTTCTCTCTCTTATTAAATTACGAAATGTTTTTAATATAATATTTATTATTTTAACTAATAATATTATTTAGAGTTTATAATTAATATAAAACTCCTAAATAACTTATTATTAAATTTAAAATGTTAAATTTAAAATTTTAATAAAATATTTTAAATATAAATCTTTTATTTACTTAATTTATGAATTAATTAAACATAATTAAATATTTAATTTTATTTAATAAAATTTTCATTATGTTATCTTTTAATATGATTTAATTATAACTAAAACTCATCAAAGCCCACAAGATGAAATACAAAAACACATCACAAAAAATAGAATACCAAAATAAACTCTAGGGTCAAAATCATGAATTCAAGTCACTTGACAAAATTAGAAAGGTGAAACTAACTTAGATACTTGTCCTACTTTCTAAGACAATTGGCTTAGGTTAGGATTTAGATTGGAGAGTTATTTCCCCACTTATATCATTGAAATATTTCGATAGAGTATGCTCATCCTAGCAATTCAGGGAAGTCATTACCATGTACCTGTAATCTACATAAAATCCACACATGTACAAACACATATATTCTAAACTAAATAGGCAATGGCAGGGAGTGGTACATCATATAGATCCAAACTACCAAGCGACTATGACTCCTCCCTCAATGATATCAAAAATATCAATCATAAAGTAAAATAGACACATACACCATGCACATGCAAGTATGTGGTAAGTAACCATAGAAATTGCATATAAATCATTCCTCTAACATCATGAAATAACTAAAACACTATATTAACATACATATATCATCATAGAAATAATCCTAAAATAACTGAAATAACTTAGTAACTCATTCCATATATAAATTGAGTATGAAATGACATATAATCAAATCTGGTAACCAAGTACCTTTAATCATAAAACACGATTAGAAAATTGGTCTAAAAGAATTTTGCAATACAATAGAAAAGTCAACTAGGGGTAGGCATTACAAAGAAGGGATAGACTATGGAGAAACATTTTCCCCAGTTCCAAGATTGGAAGGAGTAAATACTCTATTTGCTTACTCTACATACAAAGGTTTCAAGGTTTATAAAATCAATGTGAAGTCAGCATTTCTGAATGGTATATTAGAAGAAGAGGTTTACATAGAACAACTAGAAGAATTTGTTGATGCTAACAATAAGAACTTGGCATGCAGACTAACAAAGCTTTATATGGTTTAAGGAAAGCCCCAAGAACATGGTATGGAAGGCTTCACGACTATCTTGTGAAGATTAGATTTGAAAGGACTAATGATAACAACAATCTATATTTGAAGACAAAAGAAGGTAAAGGTATTTTACTAGCTAAAGTATTTGTTGATGATATCATATTTGGAGGTCAAGATGGAGTAAGTAAGGCATTTACAAGTGAAATGAAGAAACAATTTGAGATGTATATGTTCGAAGAGATCAAGTTCTTTGTTGGTTTGCAAGTATATCAAATAAAATATGGTATATACATCACTCAGTCTATGTATGGAAATGAAATATTAAAAACTTTTAGATTAGAAGAAAACAAAAAAAGTTAGCACACCTATGGTGCTACGATACAAGTTGTCAAAGAATGATGACTCAATTGATGTGAATCAAACATTGTACAGGTCTGTGATTTGAAAATTGCAATATGTAATGCATAGAAGACCTGACATTGTATTATCTATTGAGATTGTTACAAGATTCTCTTTTAGTCCTAAGGAGAATCTTTTGATGGTTATTAAGAGAATAATGAGATATCTAAAAGGAACAAAAGACCATGGTCTATACTACAAGAAAAATAAGAAATTTGAGTTAAGAACCTACACTGATGTCTATTGGGCTAGAAACATTGATGACAAAAAGAGCACTATTGGAGGAGCATTTTTCTTAGGAAAGATGTTGGTCACCTAGACCAGCAAGAAACAAAATTGCATATCTCAATCTACTATTGAAACTAAATATGTTGTTGCTATAGTAAATTGTACAAACATTGTATGGATAAAAAAATTACTCAAACATATGAAGGAGGAAATCATTGAATCTATGGTACTTTATTATGATAATACAAGTGCTATAAATATATCAAAGAACCTTATAATACACACAAAGACTAAGAACATTGCAATAAAGTATCATTACTTGAGAGAGTTGGTTCACGACAAAGAAGTGAGAATGGAATATCTGATTACAAAAGAGAAGATAGTTGATATTTTTACAAATGATTTACCTAAGGATGCTCATGAGTATCTAAGAGTTAAACTAGAGCTGATACACCTATCAAAGCTACTTAAGAAGTATGAGTGTTTTCCTGCATCAACTAAGATGAAATAGATATGTTACACATTGATGCAGTCGATCTTACTTTAGGAGCTGCTTAAAATAATCAAATAAATGAAACAAAAGACCAATCACAAGTTAGGTAACAAAGGGAGAAACTAAAATTGTCAACATCTGCATGTTGAGATGGCAAGTATTTGACATTTTTGTTAAAAAGGGAGAAATAAAGGATACCATACAAAGTGAGAAAGAGGGAGAAACAATTTAGAAAGAGAAAGAAATATGAAATATGTACTCAGAGGAAGATAAAATACCTAATGTTACTGAAGAAAGATAGAGTACCTAAATATATACCTAGTAAGAGGGAGACTGTACTGAGGGAGATATAAGACTAGACTAGAAAGAGGGAGATGTAAGTTAGAAGGAGAAGCCCTACAAGATGATAGGTGAATGGACTCATAAGGAGTTGATTGTTTGTTGATCATAATAGAATTCTATAGCCTATGTAGAAAATGAAAGTGATAGAGGGAGAGATTTAAATACAAGGAATTATTTTCTTTTTAGTATTATTGTTTGTATTAGTTTGCCATCAATGCCAAAGAGGAAGATTTTTGAGAAAAGATTGATACAAGTATGAGGATGTATTTCAATCATTTTTTTGTCACTGATGTCAAACCTGCTACTTCTTAGTAAGACAATTGTTTAGTTTATTTGAGTACTATCATTTGTTTGATTGATGAAGAGGATTTGATCAAATGAGATAACAAATGTACATAAAGGAAAGGTTGAGTTATGGTATGAAAAAGGAGTACAAAGATCAATTAAGACAATCATGATATAGTGTATTGTTTATCTACTTAAGGCTACAAAGGTTGGATACATTGATTAAATCTAGAAGAACAACTAAGAAGAATTGTGTCTGCCAAGCTTGATCGAGTGCATAGTAGGTACAAAGAAAAGTTAGTGCAAGCTGAGTAGAAAATCAATTGGAGTTGAGCAAAGTAAAGATTTAATGTTTGCTAAGTGAACATAGTGTAAGCTGAGTAAATTTTAGTTGGTGCCAACCATCAATAACGTTTAGAGTGTGATGAGTGAATTTTTAGTTGATGTCGCACAACACAGTATGTGCCATGCATTAGAGATTAGTTGATGTCGAGTGCCAGTATTCATGTTAAATCAAAGATTTAACAAATCTAAGTTGACTATTTTATTTTCTTGAATTGTGTGAAGCGTATAGAAGATAACTATGATAATTTGGTGGCAAATAATTCAAGGTTAACCATTTTGAGGATAATTCAAGGAAGATTGTAGAAGTTTCTAGAGGAACCAAATGGAA
The DNA here is from genome assembly GCA_028749045.1 of Cupressus sempervirens. NCBI lineage: Eukaryota > Viridiplantae > Streptophyta > Pinopsida > Cupressales > Cupressaceae > Cupressus > Cupressus sempervirens. The sequence continues at coordinate 297,174,779 of CM053789.1, forward strand.
AGGTGGGTGTGTCCATGAATTTGTGGGCCTCTGAACCTCACACACACTTCAATGTGGTCCTTACCTGTGGATTCATCCTAGAATGAACATGGGATAGTTCATCCAAGAGGTCCAACAGTGTGACCCGTTGCCTTCTATCTAGAAGGACTTTTCCTATTTATGCTCTTAGAGTTGAGATGCAGGCAAGAAAATCATTCTAAAATGAATGGCTTAAATGTAATTAATTCTATATGTGATTTAGGTAATCTAGATGAGATATGCACTTAATCTAATAGCATATAAAATAAACTAGACTATATGTATGCATAGAAAAGCTATATGATCTTTAAATCTAAATAATGAAAAGCTTATGAGAATAATGAGCTAATGAGCTAATGAGTGCACAATTCAATATAGATTTGATGAAAATTCAATTCAACCTCTGTAATTAAGAATTATGAGTCTCTTAAATAGAATTCCTAGAATCCATCAATGTGTTGGTGTTTGAAAACACTGGAGGGTTTTCAATTATCCCACTGAGAAACTGACATATCTAGGGGTAGCTAACTCCCATTTTCAACATTCCATTTCTAACAACAGGCCAACTATAAGGCATGACCCTTCTTCTACTTCAAGCTCTACTAAACCTAGGTGGGTGGACCTCAGATTCAATTGATACTATACCAGTGCAAAAACATATCCTTAAATCTATTAAGCAGATGAAAACCCCTTATATCTCCTAAAGCCTTATTCAATAAAAAAGAAGTGCAATAGCTAATTAGAACTCTACAAAATGCACAAGCTGAGTGAGGGTTAAACTTTGATAGCTCTTCAACATACAATGGTAAAACATGTTTGATTAAAAATATTGAATTCAACAAAACCTCAGATATGCAGCAATAAGACCTAATTAATGATCCTGTAAAATGATTAGTGCCTTAACTATTGGGAAAATCTATGAATCAAAAAACACACATATGGATATCTGATACCTGTTTGTAACTTCAGATATCTGATCCATCTATTCAACTTGTAAATAGACATCAATGTTCAATTCAAACCTCATTCTTACATGATATCCCCATCAGTAACCTCACAACCCTGTTGATTTTGCTGAAGCATTTACGTAACCCTTTGAGTCACAAGTAATAATGAAATAACATATAGCCTTAAGGGACTACAACTACAACCTAAGCTCTATGTCAAAGATTATAAAACATTGAAGATCATTGATGAAGGAGACAAGATTCAAGATGAAACTCAACCATCTGTTGTTCTTTGTATTAATTTCCTTGAAATTATACATTCATATGCATGAAATGAAAATACAGAAAACACCTAACAGATTTGAACTATCTATATTATCCTACCTAATGATGTTCATACAAGAGAGAATATGTTGAAGAAAATGGTTTCACAGTAAAACATTGGAACCCTGTTGGTATTACCCAGAGAAAATTGCCAACAACTACAAAGAAAGAAAGAAATAAAGATATAGGAAAAAAATGAATTCTCGGATCTGATCTATGCTTGACATGTGTCCACTTGGAATTCAATCTTCTGCAACTGAATAACCTCTTTCATAGTCCTATCCCTTTGATCTGATTTTGTTTTCATCATTACTTGTAACTGATCTTAAAATATCTCTATTGAAATGATGAAAACTTTTCTACAACCAAAATATCTGATATGCCTAATGAAATGCTGAAGGAATTAAAATTTAACTGATTTGAAAGTAACCCAATTCGACCCCAACTACATTTTCACTATCGTTTATGCATATTTAGGTCATTACCTTGCTAAAAATCACAACTGAATTTTGATACCTGAATTTGGTTGCAAATTAGGAATCTGATAAAAAACCTCTTATATGCTGAATAGATTGCTTCCTGTGCAAAAACTAACCTCAAAATCAAAAATTTTGTCTTCTCCCAATTCTGACTATATATAATACTACTATGTTCACCTCTCAAAAACCCCCAGAATATCAGTTTGAAAAATTGGCCCCCTCTACTAAAAATCTCAGTTCTGCAACTATGAAAGATTAAAATTCAAAAATTTTAAATTAATCTAAAGTCTGACTTTTGATTAAAAACTTGTTTGATTTAAAACTCACTAACGTGCACTTCTTATGAGAAAATAATAAAATATTATTATTTTTTACTTGCAAACTTTTCCCTCTTTCTCACTGGGCCCAATAGGTGTCACCCAAGCTGCCATGTAGCAGTGTTTGATTCACTTGCCTATGCCACATATTCTGCCACATCACCCCTTAGACAACACTAACTAGTCACTGACATGTCACCACATGCCAGGACCTGCCGTCACATGGCACTTGCCCGTATGCCCGCAATATTTATCCATCGAACACTTCTAGCAAGCAACCAAGCACCAGCCATTAGATCTCGCCACGTGGCAAAATCTGACAGCTCCATTTCAAGCCCTTGTTGATCAACTATGACTTGGGCCCACTGCCATGTGGCACCCAAGCACATGTCTTCTTTGTTTAACCAGCGAGCATATTGATCAAGCGGGAATGCGTCATTCGTTCGATGCACCACATGTCAGCATCTGGACGCCCACCTCCACATTAGCACACATGTGTCTTTGTCTAAAATGTAGCATTTATTTCCTTTGGCTGATGTCATTGGGCCCCACCTCTGACCTGTAGCTTCCCAAAAGCCAATATCTTTAATTCATTTGATCATGTGTAAGCCTTTGTATTTAAAGACTTCAAAATCCCTTCCCACAATCAATGTGGGATAAAGTACTCTCACCATTTACACTACATGAAAACCTCTCTTTGATTCTCTTAGTTTTGAATGCCTCATTTGTGGGATTCTTATCAGGCAGAAGAAATATCCATTCTGAATCATCATCTTGTGCATCAATGAGAATAAGCTACATCGACAGCCATCAACATAACATGATTTACAAAATTCTACTAGAAAGAAATGTACAGGAGATGTTGAATAGTTGAATCCCATTCCTTCCTGCTTGCAGCTTTAAAAAAGATATTGTTCCTTCTTTTTAAAATCAACTCCCCTACTCAAAAATGCAGGTTGCTCCTCCTCTCTATTGGTTTGTCTTTGTTCATGCTTTGTGCCTTTCATTTTTCATCTTGCATGGACTCTTCATCAGATGTAAGCAGCTTTCTCCTTTACTCATGCTGCTACAAGTCTATTGCTTTTTGTTTAATTTCTTATTTTCCAACATCTAATTTTAGTCGATGTGGTCAAATTCTACCAATATGCCTAAAATTAATTATTTTGACAAGTATTTCGATTATACTTATGAGTACAGGTAGTGATGGTTGTGGAGATGATGCATAGCTGCTTGGATGTCTTTTTCTTCATGTCACTGCTCTTACTTTTTTGCCTACATTTTCTCTTTCTACGTGGGGTGTCCTGCTCGACTAGCGGCCTTCCTTCTTCATAAAATTATCCCATGTGTGGGTGATCTATTGTTAACACAAGAGCTTTGCATTTAATGTGTGAACTTGCAAATGCATGTGTTGTTCTTTTGTGGATGACTGTTGCTTTTGATCCTTGCATGGGATCTTTTTATAAGTGGCAATTGCTTTTCCTTGCCTTTGATGATCAATGTGAGGCATTTTCTAATTGGCTTGGTTGCTCCTTTTTTGATTTGCAACATGGATTCCCCTCTGCTATTGCAAGTATACTAGAAATACAAACCCTATCTAAAAGAGAAAGAAAAAACACATTTTAAAATCATTGTCACATTGAGAATGACTCCCTCAAGTTTGTATTTTTGATAGCATTACAAAATGTGTAGGCAAAGTTGTAATAGATTTTCCTTGTTAAACTCCATGTGCATTGGAGCCATCCGCGGATAATGATTCCATTCTATACTAAAGTGAATGAAATATTCAATGTTGAACACATCAGTAATTTGACCAATCTCAAGGAAATGATTACATCATATTGGAGGTAATGTTTTAACATGAATTCCTTTGATTGTATGCACTTTCCCCTTATTTAATTGTGCATAACTTTTTACTTTTAAAAACATCCTTTTCTTCACCTCTAAACCTATCAATCCTGACGAAGTTAATCGGGCCCCAAAGTGGGTCTAGCTAAAACAAATCTTTTTTCCAAACACCTGAACTGCAAAACTAATCTTTCAACCATCTCATACTAATTACAAATAATTTTGATCACCGAACTATCAATTGAAACTCATTTTTCAATTAATCTGCAACTTATCACTTTTGCATCAAGAGATCCTTTGACTAGCCTTAAAAATTGACCCAAACACCTGACTGGGCTCTGCAAATTGACCAACTAATTCTCTATTTTGCACACTCCTACCCTATCAAATCTCACCTTATGAAAAAATTTCAGTCAAAAGATATTGACCGTCAAATTTTCCTTCTCAGAATTATCTACAAGTAAACACATTAGAAAACAATAAACGGGGTTTGGATTTGGCTTTGAAAACTGGGTAAATGGGCACATGGGGAAATGAAAATTGGGACATTGGTTCTCTGTCATGAGGACATTATACATCTATGATTTGGGCTCATTACGAATAACAAGATGCATTTGGCAAGCGGTCAAAATGAGCTACTTGGATTTATTGACTAGAAAGAATGACAAGAAATTGATTTTTGCAAATGGAATTGACCTGAAAAAGTGTACAAATGGATTCAGCATGACTTGCAAACTGACACACTTAAAGTATTTTTGGAGGACAACACAGTGGTACAATCCATTTGATCTTACCAATCATGGATCTCAAGATATAACATGACAAATAGGGGTACCAAACAATCTACAAATATTGACACCAGTAAAAAGATAGAAATTGTGTTTGGAATCACGTTTGAAAATTGATCAAACAGATTCTTCATAAGTTGAAACTTAAAACATAACAAGTCCTTGACATCTCCAATGCAACGCAAAAAGAAATATAGCATTTTGGTCAATTGGTCAAAAGTTATAGCATGTCAAAATAGGGCTTCCTAGAATTCTGAACTAATTGCATCAGCATGAAAATATTAAATGACCAACTTTGATGGATTCAAAACCTAGTTAAACAGACTTGAAATGACTCAAAATCTAAAACATAGGTTCTTGGATATGGACACTAGACACTCCCAAAGTGGTGAGTCACAAAAAATTTCTAGGTGTGAGATATTTAGTTGCAAACACAACCTCTTGTCGTTGTTTGACACTTAGGTGAAAATGCAGATTTGGAACCAGCTCAAAACAAGACTTCACGAAATGGCTCTAAATGTCAATTTAACTTCATGGAACAAGTAGGAAGGCTAAATGGAAGGTGTTAGAAACATTAAACACCTCATGGGCCTCAAAGGTACAACCAAGTACACATGCATTTATAGGCATTTTAAATAGCTTGAATTGACTCAAAATTTCAAATAGATGCTGAAAATGAGAATGCAATTTTGAGCACCAACACAATGATTAAGATTAACTCAGATCGACAGTCAAAATTGAAGCCAAGATCCAGTCAAAGCAGAAGAATCCCAATACAGATGTAGTTAACTAACTCAGATCCTGAGTGCAAGAAATAGTTAACTCAGATTCACTTCAGTGTGAGAGTAAATGAATTAAGTCACTTCTAATTCAATGAGTAGTTAACTAAGAATTTCCATTTTGAATTGAGAAATAGAATTTGGGAAAGATATTTAATTTAATAAAATGAGGTATGACCTCATTAATGCCTTTTCTATTTAATTGAATAATTACATTCAATTAACTAAAATAAGCATAATTATTAAATCAAATATTTTTAATTCCTTAATACATTAGCCTTACAAGATAATTTAATTTAATTATAGTACAAATACTTCAAATTAAATTAAATCTGAATCAATAGGTTTAATGTGACTAATATAAGTCAATACTTTAGGAATTAAATAAAGAGTGTGATTAATGCAGATTAGGATTTTCTGCATTTGACACTTAGGTCAAGTAGTGAGTGTCAAAATTAGAATTGCCTAGTAAAATAGGACTTAGAAATGATTGAATAGACTAGAATTGGTTTAGCATGGCAATGTGCCAATTTTGGGGTATTACATTTTTCCTCTATTTGAATGAATGTGCGAGCAACATGTTCAATTCAAAAAAAATCAAAAAAGTGTTATACACATATCAGAAAATAAGATTGGTTCCAAAGTTGATGTTACAAAGACCAATTGATAAGCTTTTAAGGATCATTTCCAAAATGGAGCTTAATCCTAAGGAATCCAAGTAGAGCACCTAGATACCTGAATTGATAAGCATTTTAAAGGTTTTCTTTAGAACAAAGCTTAACCTTTAAGCATTTAAAAGATTTTTTTCAGAATAGAGCTTAACCTTTAAGGATCTAGATAGAACATCTAGATACCTGAGATGATAAGCATTTAAAAGATTTTTTGCATAATGGAGCTTAACCTTTAAGGATCCAGATAGAACATCTAGATACCCGAGACTGATAGCATTTTAAAGGTTTTCTTCATAACAAAGTTTAACCTTTAAGGATCTAGATAGAACATCTAGATGCCTGAGATTGATAGCATTTAAAAGGCTATCTCTAGAACAGAGCTTAATCTTTAAGGATCTAGATAGAACATCTAGATACCTAAAATTGATAGCATTTAAATGACTATCTCCAGAATGGAGCTTAATCTTTGAGGATCTAGATAGAACATCTAGATACTCGATATTGATAGCATTTTAAAGGTTTCCTCCACAAAGAAGTTTAACCTTTAAGGATCTAGATAGAACATCTAGATACCTAAAATTGATAGCATTTAAAAGACTATCTCTAGAACGAATCTTAATCTTTAGGGATCTAGATAGAACATCTAGATACCTAAAATTAAAAGCATTTAAAAGACTATCTCCAGAATGGAGCTTAATCTTTAAGGATCCAGATAGAACATCTAGATACCTAAATTGATAAGAGATAACAAAATCCAATTATAAGTCATAAAATCATCCCTAGAATGAGGCTTGATCCTTAGGAGTTGGGGTTTAGATTGTTTTGATACCTATCCATTGAACTCTTTATAAGATGTGATAGATGGAAAAGATGCAAGAAAGAGGGGAATAAGATGCCCCAAGTGATGAGATGCCCAAGTGATGAGGACATAAGATGGGAACAAGATGCCCCTGAATAGTAAAGATTTAGATTAATTTGAAATTCCAGTTCAATGATGTAATCATCCTGCCCCATTGAGAGTGAAATCAAAAGATGACACACCAGAAATATGATGTAAAGCAATATGTTGAGAGATATAGAAGAAATACGAGATTCAAAAAAATGTAGAAGGGATCAGAATGACCAGAAGAAAATTTGGAGTTAGTTCATAATAATTTCAAGGTCCACAAGACCAAGTTTGACCAAAAGTTGACTAGTTTTGACCATAGTTGACTTATTCCAAAATAAATTTTGAAAATTTGAAGAAATTTGAGATTAAAAGGCTCCAAGATTCTCAGAGTATTAGAAGAATTTGGACTACACAAGCATTCGATCGTGTCGATCCCAAAATTTTAAAATGTGTTTTTGAGCTACCTAAGTGTGTCATATTTCAAATTTGATCCTGAAGAAATGGGTTTAGAGCAACCAAAGTAGCCAAGAGAGTGATTAATCGATCATTTTTGCAGTTGTGAAGAACATGATGCATTGAAAAGACTAAGAATCCCTCATCACAAAAGATGAAAGTAGATTTGTAATTGAATCATATGCTAAACTGAGTAATGCAATCCTATGCAATATGCAACCCTAAACTAGATGCAATCGTAGGTTTGGTTACCAAGTCTCGACAATTCATCATCATTGAGCATAGGATAGAATCCCATATGTCATACAATTCCCACTGACATTACTATCATGGAAATATGAATAAGACATATTATAGAATTGTTGGGATGAAATGTAAGAATTTGAGGCACAAGAAGCCAGAATGACCAGAACATTTGCCCCTTTTGATCTAGCAAGTTATCATAAGCAGCAAAACATAAATGTTAGGATGACCAGGATGTTGCTTGCATGGCAGACACGCCAAACACACAAGAGATCTACCTTATGCTAAGTATTCAGTAAGTATTTTGTCCACAATGACCCTTGCATTTGTAACCTTAGATAGAAGTGTGCTATAAATACTCATAGTGACCCATATGTTCACTTAGCAGGATAAGTATTAGTAGTTACTGTAGCATGAAGAGTTCACTCCAAGAAGCAAGGGGAAGAACCAAAATTATTGATGTATCTAGATAAAAGGAGTCAAGGTACACCCAGCCATCCAATATGTGATTGAGGCTCTTATAGTGGACACCCCTTTTATAGGAGTATGTCAACTTATTAGAACTAAACCACAAATAGAAAGCAAAGAAAAGATCATGCCCCTTGTCATGACTTCTCTAGTCAGAATGACATTATCAAGTTTCTCGAGGAGACATGATGAAAGAAAAAACAAAACAAACAAGGAAAATGCTTAGCATATCCAGACAAGTATGTCATTTTGAGTTCAATGTTTTTCATGGGATTAATGTCAAATGTCAATGTCCAAAACATAGATGAAAGAAATCTCTTCAATAAGGTGTAAATAGTAGGAAAACACGGCCAGCATGATTGGTGACTGACATCAAGGAGATCTTTGAGGTGAAGAACCTAAGAGGACTAAGCGACAGTAGATAGACACACCCAGGATGACTGGTGACTGACACAAGAGAGATCTTCCATAAAGGAATCACAAAATTTGACCCGAGCAACAATAGGTATACACAGCTAAAACAACTAGTGACTATTGCAAAAGAGATTCTATGAGGAGAATCTTGACAAAGAATGACACTAGCAACAGTAGGCAAACACAGCCAGAATGATTGGTGACCATCGCAAAAAAGATTCTATGAGGAGGATCTCAAAAAAAGGGACACTAACAATAGTAGGCAGACACAATGAGGACCACTAGTGATTTTCGTGCAAGGTTCTTATGACACTGAAGGGGAATGCCCCCGAGTTGTGACAAGACTCAATCCATGGATACATGAGCAAAAAATAAGAAAAACAGTAAAGTAATTGTACAGAAAGCAAGAAGATGAGCTACAAGATGGAGTATTGGGAATAAGAGGCAACTGTTTACCAGGTTTTCACCTTCTTGGCAGAGCTTTCATTTTTTTGCTACCATAATGCCTGTTTCCAAGTTTTCACCAATGGAACTTTTTTTGTTTTTTCCATTTTTTTGTATTTTTTTCTTTTTTTGATTTTTTTTCGTATTTTTGAATTTTTCCAATTTTTTTAGTATTACCAAGGTGCCTATTGCTAGGTTTTCACCAAGGTAATGATTTTTTTCAAGATATTTTCAAATTTTTAGAACTTTTTTTAGAGATTACTAGGTCTCAAGAAGGATTACCTTGATTTTGTTCTAGTTTCTAACAAGGTTTAGGATGAGATGTAGTAGCAAGATGGTGGATAAGTGGAGATGGATAGGCAAGGAGTATGAAGTGGTGAATGTTACCCTCAAGGAAAGTCTTCACAAGATTACCCAAGCTAGGGAAAAAGATATAACAATATAAGCTCATAGTGTAATGAAGGGTGTCACGTAAGTAATCCAAGAAAATGACCATGTCAAGAGATTACTAAGAACTGAGTTTTCGTCTTTCCTCCATTGATCAAGACCAAAGGGTTTACTGAATAGGATAGAAAAATTTATTATGGAGGTTATGAGTGAATGACTTTGGGAATGAGGTCATCTGAAGAATAAGCAAGATTATAATAGGATGTCATGGATGTAAGAATTACGCATGAAGCCTATTCACCAGGTTTTCATCATGGTATTTATCCAAGGTGCCACAAGAAGTGATTTTCACCAGGGATGGATTTATTTTTCTTTTCTTTTTTTCTTTTTTTGGATTTTTGGATTTTTGAAAAGAATTTAAGCCTTCTCAAGTTAGATAGCACTCCTATAAGAAAGATAAGTTATGATAAACCAAGGCCATAGAAAGGAACACTCAAAGACACTGATAAGGTGATGGAAGGGAAATGATAGACAAATGAGAGGTAGATGGAGGATAAGGTTGTTGGTTTTGGAAGACTAAAACAAGAAAGGATAGCAAGCAGGCATAAGATTTAGAGGATCTCATGAGGGTGGATGAGATATTAGGCAAGATCAACATTGACACACACCTTGAAGGGTGATGGAAAAATGGGGAAATCATAGAGGAAATAGATTGAAGCTTAGATATATGAGGTAGCAAAGCCATTTTGGAGAGGGGTGGAGTAGAAGGTTTTAAAACCTTTTTAGGAAGATGTTGGGAAGAAGATGGAGTGGAAGCCTTTGGAAGCTTGAATGTCAACTTTGATTTGTTTTCAATATTCAAGTCCTTCAAAAGAGACTTGGGAATCAACATAGCTTTTGAATTTTCATTAGATGCTTTGGAATACATTTCTTCAATAACAGATTTAAGAACTCACACTTTCCTTGGTTGAGCTCTTTGAAAAGTGGACCTTTACGGTCTCTTTTGTGTGTTTTCCTTCTTGACATTCACATTTCAATTACATGAGACATAGTGAAATTTTGAGGATGGATTCATGCACTTGTGTTTGAGTTGATCATCCAAATCACTTCCAAAGGAATTGGGATTTGTGGATGAATGAGGCCAATATGACTAGTTCAGATGGAAAGGTGGATGTGAAGAGTTCAAGTATGTGTATCTTTGTTGATCTTGGGGTAGGGTAGGAGGAACATGTAATGAGCTAAGAGTGGAAATAGGAGATAGAGGAACATAAGGTCCCAATATGGATGGAAGGTTTGAAGGTTTTAACTTAGATGGATAGGGACAAAGGATAGATTTAGAAAATGTACATGGACCATGAGTAGGGATATCAGCATCTTTAGAGTGAGCAACATAACCAATTCCATCAATAGATTTATGAGTAACTGTTATAGGAGCAATACTTTTTATAGGAGTATTTAAAGCTTGAGCATGGTTTTGAAGTGAATGTAGCGAGGTAGAACAAGAGGGTGAGGGAAAACTTTTCTCTTCAAAAGGAATTTTAGGTATCATAGGAAATGTATTGTTCTCTTTGTCTTTAATAATCACCTTAGGGATGGTGGAAGGAATATCTTGATATTGCTTAGTAGAGGTGCGTAATATGGGAGATTGACAACTATGTGACTCTTGAGATGGAGGGATGAGATCTTGGAAGATTTGAAAGGGGATGAAGGAATCTAGGTCTTGATCAATACTTGTTTCTTCATCATTTAAGTAGTCCTCTTGACATGAAACCAATTCTAAGGATGAGGGAGTATCGAAATCTGTATTCAAATCTATTTCTAGAGTTTGCATAATAGCCTCTTGAAGTTCAGAAGGAAAATTACTTGGAGTGGACTTCATAGACATAACAGGGCATGAAGAAGTATGATCTATGAAGGTAGTGAAAAGACTTGTTGTCCAATATCTATTGGCTTGAGTTTCTTTCAAAAGCAGTCCTTGAGGGTACACATAGTCAACAAGGGGAGTAGCAAGTTCTTTGTTTGGTGAATATGTGTAGGAAAGATTGGACACTTTAGAAGGTGGTTGTATGTTGGAAGAAATAAGTGTCACATTTAAACCATTACTAGACTTGGTTTCATGATGTTGATCCTTCTTGAGAGTATAATCTATAGTAGATGAGAGTTTAGATTTTTGAATTACATCATTTTCAAAGAGATCTTAGATCTTGTTTTTCAGCTCCTTACAATGTGAAGTTTTATGTAAATTATGTCTATGATAAGCACAATAGTTTCTCATAAAGGAAACTCCCACCAAAGTGACCTTAGGTAACACAATGAGTTTCTTTTGAAGAAGTTCTTCGAAATTTGACTCATAAGATCTTCCCAAAGGGGTGAAATCACACTTTGGTTTAGGTTCCCAAGGTTTTTCTTCAAAGATATTTGTAGATTTCTTCAATGTCTGTGAGGTGTTCTTGGATATCTTGAATTCAAGATCACAAGAATTTGATTTTTGTTTGTCATAGGAGGAAGGGAAATTTCCTCTCAAGGAGAATTTGTTCAATGATGTTTCATCTTCCTCCTTCAGTCTTTGAAGTTGAGCACTCATTGATTGGATTTGTTGCTTCATGTTTGCAATAAGTAGCTCTTCTTCCTCACTAGGAACATTGGATTTAGTGCATTTATTATTAGCCATTCTGATGTACTATGTTTTAAGTAGTGATAGCCAAGTTTCAAAACATAAGTCAAGTTGCCACAGTCATAGATAATGACAAAAGAAAAAGCATAGGCAAGGACCACACTAGAATGCAGTCTCAAAAAAGTAAGATAAGAGTGTTGTATACTTAGGCACAAATTGTCTGAGTAATGGCCAAAATAGCCAAGGTTTGTGACTATCATGACACCAAGTATGATGAACACAGAAGGACAATAACAAGATAACTGAAAGATGAGACTATTCAAAGTATGGATCACAAGTCATCAGCTAAGCAGGATGCCACTATCTGGGATTGTCTACAAATAGAAAAGAGGTAAATTGTTGTAGGAAAAAGACTAGACATAGAGCGTAGATAGCTCTAACAGACTAGTTTGATAGTTTTGACTCAAGATCTTGTGTGAAGATTCTCTAGGAACAATGCAAGAAAGTACATCAGCATAGATGAAGACTCAGAACAAAAATTTAGACTAGCATAAAGAGTTGTATGGAACCGCATGAAAACATGGTAGGACTTGCAAGAAAAATAGAATCCAGATAGTTGGACAAGACTACAAGATCTCACATAGAGATTTGCATAAGCTCACGCAAAAACTTGGACAGGGCCGTGTGAAGAAATGACAAGAAAAAAGCTACTCACACAAAATTTTCAAAATTGTGCATGAAAATGGACACTAGACTAAACAACTAAACTATATTTTGAAGAGAATTTGAAGATTTTAGGTTGTTGATTTGTTTGGGAGATTTAAGACAGATACTAAGGTTGATTTTCAAGTTTTTAAATAGCATTTGGTTTTGAACAAGGCAGGTTTTTTCAACAAGACACGGGAAGCAAGCAGTAGTCGAATACAATCCAACTAAGGACAAAGAAACTTAGAGGAATGGAGAAGTCTTGATTTTTAGTTTGTTTAAGTATGTTTGGACATGTTTAGGACTCAATAACAAACACTCTTTATCCCTAGAAATAGAAAATGGTAGAGAAGGCAAAACCTTTGTTCCACAACCTATGTGCATGGGTGCACCTCACACGACCGTGTCATCCCTTAGAGGGTGCCCATGTTTTTGGTGTATTCAAAGGGCTCAATAAAATATACGCTAACTGAACACCCTTGTGGCAAGGGTCAAGCACATGTACCACCTTCCAACACCTAGTTGCATACCAATGGTGAGTTCTACAGGAGAGATTCTCCCCCCTCCTTGCATAAAGATTATGCCTCCTTTCGAAGTTGAACCGGGTAGCTTCTAACTAAAAGGTTTTTACTTGGCTTCCATTCGTATTAATTCCTGGTGGCTCCGCAAGTGGAGTTGAGACTAGCAGCCCACACCATCATCTGAGAGTGCACACACTTGCATAGCAAGACTAGGGCCTGCACTAGCCAGTGCAATAGATAGAGCTTCCCCTTGATAAGCGATATCAAGAATCAAGGGAAAGAAATTAATCTTTCTTTGGTGTCTTTTGCTCTACAAAGAATCTTGATTATAGTGAGTTGGAATCTCTGGTGAAAGGAGTGTTCTCACTTGGGTTGTTCCCAGAGGTTGGATCACTCTGAGAGGCCCTCTAAAGGATTGACTTAGACTAGTGGCTTGAACATAAGGGTCAAAGATTTTGATTTCCCTCAAGGGGAAAGAGCATACCCCTCTACCTTAGTTTCTCACCCAAACATGCAGAACGTGCTAATTACCAACTTAGCTTAATCAATCTAGACTCATCCTTCCTAAAGATTTTGATCCACTTGAAAGGAAGCCATCATCTCATCATAGAAAAGGATTAGCACTAAAGAACCACTAAGCTTCTTGCCTTCTTCAAAATGTCATCTTTAAGAAGCGTCTAGGTTTCTGATTCACTCTTGGTCATGACCTCCAAGTGCTGAAGAGAATAATCCCCTATTCTTTTGTCTTGCACCCTAAGAAGTTCACAAGCCCTAATTAGACTATGTTTAGAAAGTAGGAAAGAAAATGCATTCTTTAGTGGGTTTTAATGTTGTTATTTGACAAACGTATCTTTGACAATTGTCCTGCAAACAAACAATTAGTTCATGTTTGGAGAGTTTGTATAAAGAATCTTCATCAAACGTCCTACAGACAACTATTAAGCTATAGAAAACTAGAAAAATAGAACAATAATGCTACAGAGAAAAACATGTCAGTAAGAGATAATGAACAACATGTTGAAAAATAACAAAATTAACCTTTTTGTTTTAAAATTTTGTGCAAAATTTTGTGCAAGACCACAGGAGATCTTTCATCGACCCCCACAAGAAAATGAGGTATTGCACAAAGACTTGCACAATGGGGCACTTTTTTGCACAAGAAAGCATAGAGAATCATGCGAGACCTTCAAATATTTGTGCAAAAATAAAATTTCTTGCACGAGAATTCAGAAAACTATACAAAATAGTACAGACAAAATAACATAAAATTATAGAAAATTAAATAAATGAGGCCAGAAAACTATTTTCTCGACCCCACAATGGGTGCCAAAAATGTATATGTGAATTTGTGGGCCTCTAAACCTCACACACACTTCAACATGGTCCTTACCTATAGATTCATCCTAGAATGAACATGGGATAGTTCATCCAAGAGGTCCAATAGTGCAACCCATTGCCTTCTATCTAAAAGGATTTTGCTTATGTATACTCTCAGAGTTGAGATGTAGGCAACCAAACCATTCTAGAATGAAGAGTTTAAATGCAATTAAGTCTATATGCGATATGGGTAATCTAGATGAGATATGCACCTAATCTAATAGCATATAAAATAAACTTGACTATATGTATGCATAGAAAAGCTATATGATCTTTAAATCTAAATAATGAAAAGCTTATGAGAATAATGAGCTAATGAGCTAATGAGTGCACAATTCAATAGAGATTCAATGCAAATTCAATTCAACCTCCATAACGAAGAATTATGAGTCTCTAAAATAGAATTCTTGAAATCCATCAACGGTTGAAATCAACTCAAATCAATGGTCAGAATTGAAGCCAAGATCTAGTCAAAGTAGAAGATTCCCAATAGAAATGCAGTAAACTAACTCAGATCCTGAGTGCAAGGAACAATTAACTCATATTCACTTTAGTGTGAGAGTAAGTGAATTGAGTCACTTCTAATTCGATGAGTAGTTAACTAAGAATTTCCATTTTGAATTGAGAAATAGAATTTGGGAAAGATATTTAATTTAATAAAATGAGGTATGAACTAATTAATTCCTTTTCTATTTACTTGAACAATTACATTCAATTAATTAAAATAAGCATAATTATTAAATTAAAGATTTTTAATTCCTTAATACATTAGCCTTACGAGATAATTTAATTTAATTAAAGTACAAATACTTGAAATTAAATTAAATCTTAATCTCCACTGAGCATGTTGACCCTGTTGGAGCCATAATTGTTGATGATCTGAAAAAGAAGAAAGAACGCAATCAAGCAATGTTGGAGATTGCCTCTGCCCTAATTTATGCTGAGTTTGATGATATCAAGGGTTGTGATTTTGTAAAGTAGATGTGGGATGCTCTTCACGCCATTTATAGAGGAGATTTAAATGTTTTGATAGCCAAATTTGAAAGTCTTAGAGGCAATTTTGATGATATGAGGATGCAAGGAGGTACTAGTAAGATAGAGTTAAACTACCTAATTTACATTTCCCCTGAATTGTCAAAGTTAGTTGATGTTCAATCATTAATCAACCTATAACAAGTTAAACTCATATTTGAAAGTATTAATGACTATAATACATATTAAAACTATAGTCATTGGAAAGATTTCTCTAAGCAACGCAATTTAACATTTTTAGATTTATACTAGGTCATTTCATCCCAATTTAGAGGGTCAAAAGGCCATTTTTTTCTTTTTTCTGATAAATAACATAGTTTTTGTTTTTTTTAAATGTTTTTGTTAACCTAGTATTCGCATGAACATGTAATATATGTTCACATGAAAATATGTTCATATGAAGATATTTTTGAAAATTCTATATAAATTTGTAAGCTTTTCAATTATATGTTTTCCCGAACTCATTAAGTTCACGCAAACATTCTTAATTCAATTTTTTTTACCATTTCCAATTTTATTTGTGCCACAAAAGTGGAACCCACTATTGTGGGTGCAACTAGTGTCCAAATGGTTAGTCATTTACTAGGGAAGGTTGATCGGTCATCATTGTGGCTAAGTCATCTGGTAAATGTTGAGTATATCAACACTTGTTTATTTTGCATGACATGTCAAGCAATTCCAAGGTTGTTGAGCACCCCAGTTAAGACCAAGAACATATACAAGCCAAGCATGCACAGTAGTGACCAACCAAGTTGACAGATAGTTTTTGCTAAGAAAATAGAAAATATCGAGCATATATAAGCTAAGTGATGGCGAGAATGTTAGTTATAACTGACTATCAGAACATTTAAATATTGAGTAAACCATTTTTGAAATTTGAGTTTGTAATTGCACAACCACTCCTGTAAATCATTTTGGCCAACTTTTATACAACATTTAATAATTGTAGAGATAGTTAAGATGGAGACTGCATCATTGTAGAAGGTATTAATCCTTAGGAAAGAAGATTGACAAATTAGAAAATCAGAAGGGAAATAGAAAAAGGGATGAATTTTTAAACATCAATTATGATCCAGAAATTTCAAAGGTTGTTTGTTTAATGAGGCTACTAACACTAGGATTGATGTATGAGCATGCATATCTATGGATGTGAAAAATGAATGCGTGTTAGTGTGAATTAATGAATGATCAAGCAAGAGAACAAGAAAACAAGGACATGACTTGGAAAGGAAGGCTAAGTCTAAAAGGATACCAAATAGATCAACCTAAGTAGTGAAGGACAGAACAAAGATATTAGATTAAGAGATCAAACTAAGATATTGGAAATAGGAGATCCAAAATTATCTTTTAGAGAAAACTTGGGGGTTAGGCACTAAATCAATTTTAATAGATTGAGTTAGGGTAAATCTCTTAGTCGATTGATCCTAAGAGGTCTATGTAAATCTCCTAATAAAGTCCTTACTTAATTGTAACTCTAAAATCCTTTTACAGGGTAAGACCTAATTATCTTAAATCTTTTAATAGGGAAAACCCTTCACTAGGTAGATCATATACTATGATCAACATTAAAACCCTAACAAGTTAACTTTATTTTTGCAATAATGAAGATTTGTGGGTAGATTATATATTATGAACAACATTGTAACCCTGGCAAGTTAACTTTATCCCCACCCTAGTTTCACCTTCACATTGAAGTGTTTTTGGGTTACAAAATCATTAGTGTTATGTGTTAAAATTTTCATGGATGTTATATTTTGATTTTATTTCAGAATTTTAGTGTGATGTTAGATCTAAGATATGAGGTAAATTAGGTATGAAATCAATAATATATGTTTTGCAAGTAAAAGTTTAAAGATGATAGAGAAATAGAAGAACTACTAGAGAAGAACAACACCCTAAGTAAAGAAGTAAAAAAAGTCAAGAGAGAACATGAAATCCAACTAGTAAGACTATGTGAAGTAATTGAGAAAAAGTAGATAGAAAAAAAAGACAAAATCATGGTTGAACAAGACAAAAGAAAAATGACTATTAGACTTGAAGAAAGATCATTTTGGGTTTAGAAACTCACAAAAAATTAGTTGGATATGATAAATTAGCTGATAATTATAACTCAGGAAATAAACAAAAAGGACATGGAGATCACACATTTAAGGTCATAGATAGAGAAACTAAGACATGAGTTGATAACTAAAATGGAACTTCTGGAGATAATGAACAAACAAAGTGAAGCTAACAAATACTTTCAAGAACTAATGGGATCACCTAGATCACCAAGGTATACTTCTAGACTAAGATACATCAAGAATTTTTCATCTACTAAAGAAGGAGAATGATCAAAGGGTGCAGAATAGAGATATGCACAATCCAAAAGCAAGCCACATATCATAATTGTGGCAAACATAGACATACAACTCATATATTTAGAAGCAAGAATGGTATACAAACTTCTAAACCAAAGTTTTTTGGGAATTGTTTCAAATGCAAGAAGGTAGGTCACCAAGAACATGAATGTAGATCAAAGAAAAGTGATTCACCCACTACATCAAGATTTAGGACATTGTTATAATTGTCATAAATATGGACATAGAGCTCATGAATGTAAATCCAAGGCAAATTATAACTAGATATCAAAGAAACATTCACATGTACCTAAGAAAGCTAATTCTTACAAATGGGATTATAGTACATGGTTTAATTTTGATTAGTGTGGAGAATATGGACACATTCCAAAAAATTTCATTGAGACACATTTCAAAGGAAATTACAAGAAATGGTTAAATGGAGAACTAGTTTGTTTTAGTTGTCACAAACTTGGAAATCCTAGTAGAAACTATAGAACCAAAGCACCAGCACCAAATAATGGTAATCAAAAATTTAAAGGAAAGATTGACGAAAAGAAAACATAGAAAGAAATAATGGAAGATGGAAGAAGTGTATCAAGAAAAGCTAAGTTTAGCCCATCTAATGCATTGGGTGATCACACCATAACCAAGTGAAGAAGGTATATAGGAACTATATAGTCAATGATATATATTATCTCAGTTCTTGACATAAAATGTGCCAAAGTTCATATTTGGATAAGAAAGGATGCATACATAAAATATCTAAGGAGAGAAAAGTGAAAAATAATCATTTACAACATAGAGTGCAGAGCATTAGTAATATAGTCTCTATTGACCAATCATTGGATTACAAACTAAGAAAGAGGACGACTTAGTTGATGCATTGATCGAATGATTTGGTATTGACTAAACAAGTTAATGATAACCAAGTGTTTACAAATAAGAATGAAGACTGAGAAAGCTAGCTATTGTTGAGCCCAAGGAAACCAAGAAAAATAAAGTGGTAATTGTTGATCCCAAAGTAAAATTTGATCTCAAGAAAGGTGTGCAAAAGATTGTTGCACCTGAAGATCCAAAAGCAGAAACTATAACAAGATCATAGACAGCTTAGCCCCAGGCTATTAATTCAAAATGAAGCCATCAAAGAGGAAGACAACAAGTTCACCAAAGTAGAATATACCAGAGGTCGAGGATAAAATTGGTCATGAAAAAAGAGCAAGAGGAAGATGATGAAGAAACCAAGTCTAATGAACTAATAAAACTACCAATCATGAATATACTTTCTCCAATGACTGTAGATCAAGTATGTACAAAGATGACAGAAACAACTATTTTAGTAGGATTTAGAGATATTTATTATGATTCTTTGAATAAAGATTATCAAGTGAAGATTGAAGAAGCTATGATTGATATGATGATCAAATTTAGATGTACACCTTTAGAGTTGGGTGATGATTTCCTAAAAGATTTGTATAAATGGATTGATGAAAAATTGAAGAGAGCATTATCCATGAAGAAGAAAACAAGAGAAACTACATTAGCACAAGTTATGTAAAACTTAGGTAAGACACATATGTCTATAGCCCTCAAATATTTTTTATTGAAATTCATGCCAAGTGATAGGGCATAAAAAAAATTGAAGAACAAAGCTTGTGACTTTGAGCAAGAATGCATTCATATATGGAAGGAAGTATGTGTATTGCTTGCTTGATTCATAGAAGTACATGAAGGGAGAGACACAATAGAATTTGAAGATTAGTATAAGGAGGAAGTTCCTAAACTTATAGAAGAAGTCTGATAATTAGTAGGTCAATGTGAATGACAAGAGGTTATCACCATCAAAGATGTTTCTAACTCATTGATGACCTATATTTTCACCAGTTTTAAAATTTTATGAACCTGATATCAAAATCTAAGTTAAACTGATGTAATTAGGTTTTCCTTTTCATTTTGTAGAGATATTCCTAGAATAACCCTCATTTTAAGTCCATATGCATATTTTCATGTCTTAACTTTCTTGTTTCAAATTAATGTGCTAAAGATTTTTCACTTTCAAAGAAACATTAGAAATTTAAGTAGCAATGTCACGACGAATGCTCATCTCTATATCTCTACTTTGTTAAGCTTTAGTCTTTTCTAAGGCATGATGATGTGGCTAAGTTAATTGCAAGGTGTTTGCAAAGTCTCCATTGTTTATTACAAAAGGTTGGTTCAAATAAGCAAGGCACCACACGGCTAGAGAAGCAATCTTGGTAGCTTCACCATGGTTAGGCATGAGGGCATAATTTGACTAGAGATGATTCGAAAGGCATTCACACTAGGTCTCTATTCTTAAGAAAACTTACAAATGTGACATGTGGGAGTGTTTGGAGACAATACATTATGTTACAATGTGAACTTTAAGTGGCGAAGTGGAGATCAATGTTAGAAAGCATCTTCACACCACTTCACAGCTTAAAGTTTTAAGACTTTCTATTGCGGAGAGATCTAGAGACCAGCCCTAATTGTGGCTTTACATGGATAAATATTGCAGTTTGATTGATAGTTGTGAACTAAAAATGTACTTAATATATTATAAAAGCTTGGTTGATGTTGAGTCTAGTGGTTAAAGTTGTAAATTAAAAGAAAAGTCAAGAAGAGGAGACTAAGGAAAAGTCGGCAATGTTCTCTATTTCATTGGTCATTTAAAAATATTGAAGATTAAGTGGTGAACCAAAAATCATTCAAGAATTAAATTATAATACAGGGTCATAAGTTTAAAATATGAAGTTTATTACTAAGTTGAGAATGGGAGATTAGAGTCATCGCAACTTCACAATGTAAATAACATAGTTAGTGCAAACAAGTGAGACCTTGTGACGTGGTTAAGAGATGGAGAAGTTAATGTTAATGCTTGGTGTGTAACCCAAGGTGCTCATGAGTTCAAAGGAGTTAACCACATAGTCAAAGAGGAAGTCACAAAGTTATGCTTGATGGTTATGTGTAGGATAGAGGCAGTTTTAGATAACTGTGAGACAAGGCATGAAGCCAACCACCATTTGATAAACTTAGATCAACAATGCCAAATGAATTTTGGGCCAATTTTGGCAATAGTTGACTTGTATTAACATATTCCTCATAAGGAGGACATGTGGCATACTTGACATAACATCTATTGTGGTATCGACATCCTTTATAGTGTTCCACATTGTTCAATCAACAAAGATCGAATGGCCCTAATCCTATTTTGGGCCTAAATGTTAAAGGACAAAAAGTTTTAGAGAAAGTCTCCAAAATAATGACACCTATCCATAGTCAAATCCATTTTAGGAAAAATCTTAAAAGGATCAAAACTTGAAAATTCATCTGAAGAGATGACCAAGGCAATGAGTGTAAGTTTGTAAAGAATTTTTTGATAAGGTTTTATGTTTTCCGAACTTATGCCCATAAAGGAAGGCATATGAGCCCAAGTGAAACTTAAGGGTGTTTACGGTGTTATGTCCAAAGACGAAGCATAATGGTGTAATGTCTATCTAGCAATCCAATTTAAGTTGTATTTTAGATATTAGGTTCTTATGCATTATGATTATGGTAGGAGGTTAGACGTTACTTAATGTCACATGTTTTATACTTTTTCTAATACATTTCATATGTTTTTAAATATGGATTAAGAATTATAAATTATTATGGACTTCTAATCCTACTAACCCATCTAACACCTATATTACTATTGTTATGATTATATATTATTACAATGTTATTTGTAGATATACGTTTTGTTTGGTTAGTGATGCAGGTGTGTGCAGGAACATGTACTAAAGCCTCTATAATATTTGCTGGTTCAGAGATGAAACCACGGTCCAAATAGGCACCTTGAACCTAGAAGTCCTATTAGGGGAGTTCGACTATCCAAATTAGGAACTTAAGGATTTATATTCTTCTTTGGTATAATTATATAATACTTACATCCTTTTTGTGATTTTTGTTGGAAATATTAGAGGAGTAACTAAGAGGGGAGGGGTGAATTAGTTACTACAAAAATAAATCTCAGATCCCTTAGATGTCAAAACAAAATAAAACTTTGATGACTCAATACTGTTTATGCTTAGCAAATACACGAAAAATATTGTAACTTTGTAAATAATGAATATGCTCAGTAAGTAATTAACATGTAAATCTTTAGATGTTATCTATGATTACCATTAATTAACTTAGTTTTCAAAACATATAAAGGAAATAGCATGAACACATCTGACACCAAGATTTAATGTGGAAACCCAATTTGGGAAAAATAACCAATTGTAACTAGTTACTACTTTCACTCTTCTAAAGAGAGCCCTATTAGGAGCCAACCCTATTTAAAGTTTATGAAACACACTGTTAGGTGTGATCCTATTAGAGGATTTAATGACCCTATTAGGAGTGGCCTTGTTAGAGGGTTTTAGACAATTCAACAGGACTGCCACCTTGTTAGAGGATTTAAAAATAGCTATTAAACTAACTCTATTAAGAGATTTAGATCAGTTATACAATGGTTAGAGAGTAACAATGAGATGACATGTTTTGTATGCAATTGAATTGTTGATTACAGATCTCAATTCTAGCTTTACTTGATCCTTCTTGATTGAGAATATATTTCTTGCTCCACAAGGATATTCTGCTTATCCTTCAAATTCACTTCTTCTCTTCACCATTAAATCTTCAATTACAATTTTCAACTTCTTACTTTGTAACCCACAGCTTGACTTTATAATTATATCATCCATATTGTCAAGTTGGCTCATATAAAACTTAGAATAACTAATATTCATCATCACAGTTGGCAACAACCAATACATAAATTAATTAAGCTTAATATGCCAAGACAAGAAAATCCTTTGTTAGCAGAACCAGCTCGGTAGACACTAACTCAAAAATGATTTCCCTTCAAAAGACCATTTGGTAACTGAGTGATCTCAATTAACACTGGTTCCATCCAACTTTTCCTTCATTAACCAAGTGAACTTGATTAACACTCATCTTCTACAAACTTTTCTTCGACACCCGAGTGAGATTTGTAGACATTGCTTTCTGAACTAGGAAAGCACAGGAATGCTTGGCAGACACAGAAAGCTATCTTTACTGCCCAAGTGAGCTTGGCATGTACTAACTGATAATGATATGACATTTTTGTAATATCAAAGAAAATACGCAATTAATCAATTATATCCAATAATCTCCCTCTTTGGCATTGATAGCAACACAACATGTCATTACACAAAGAAATTTTAGAGAAAGAATAAAGTAAGGAACATATCCTTAGTTTTATTCATGAGAACTCCCTCTATCAGTGTGAACTCTTTATGCCTTCAATTTCTCCCTCTGTCAGAAAAATTTTGACAAGTTCATTCAGCCTCTTTGATATCTCTTTATAAGTTTTTTATCATAGAAAACTTCTCTCTCTTACAGTAATAAAAAAAATTCTAAGACACATAACAGTAAACTTCTCCCTCTTTGACAACACATGCCAAAGACAACAACTCTATTAACATCAACGTACCTTAAAATTATGATTCATTTACAATATGCACATGCCAATTCTGCATCAACTGATTGATCTTCAACATACACTAGTTGATGCATCACTAAACTATATTTAGTGAGCCTCAGATAGGGGAATGAACCCTAGCTTACTTCTTAGATATGGAAATGCATCATTAGGTAATGGATTGGTGAATATGTCTACAATCTATTCTTTTGTGTTCACATATTCCAATTTGATTTCTTTATCTTGCACCAATTCTCTTAAGAAGTGATATTTTATAGTAGTGTACTTTATTTTGGTATGCATCATTGTGTTCTTTGATATATTGATTGCACTATTATTATCATAGTATATGACTATTGGATCTTTGATTTCTATCTTCATACTTTACAACAGTTGTTTGAAACAAACAATGTTTGAACAATTAACTATTGTTGCCACATATTTTGCCTCTGCTATGGATTGAGATTTACAATTTTATTTATTTCTTGTCCAAGACACTAGTCTTTTACCAAGAAAGAATGTTCCACCACTAGTGGTTTTTTTGTCATCAATACTTCCTATCCAATTAACATCAATAAACATCTTGAAGTCCAAATTGCCTCCAAGTTTGTACTATAAGCGGGTAAAAGCACAAAGCTCTGTCACCATTTGTGATATCTTGTACCGTTTTGGCCGAAACCCTTTCGGCCGTAATAGTTTCGACCGTAATAGATCTGGTCGTACACACGTGGCAGTTTCGTGCGCCTACATGGCGTGTATTGTTTTGATCCAAACAGGTTCGGCCGAAAGTGTTCCGGCCGAAACCTCGAGCCGGAATAAAACCCGACGCAGACCTCTACCGCCTATCATTGTTACTATTGTGGTTCCTAAATGTTTGGAGAGCGGGTTAAGGGTTTCAGCCGTAATTGATTGGTGGTTTTTTCCTCCCCATTTTTAAATAATTTTTAAATGTATTTTTTGATTAATAGATGTTAATCGTACTTAAAATAGTTGTTTTTGACGTATTTTGTGAGTGAAATGCTTTAAATTATTTATTTTTTAATATGTTTAAATATTTTAATTAATTTAGATTATTTTAGAATGGTATTTAAATTAATTTGTTAGCAAAAATGTAGTTACACATGAGATAAAAACGTAGGAAAACATTAATTAAAAGTGTAGAAAAACATTAAGTTAAAATATAGAAAAATATTAGGAAAAACATTAGGGTAAAATATAGAAAAAAAATTAGTTAAAAGTGTAGAAAAACATTAGGTTAAAATATAGAAAAATATTAGGTTAAAATATAGAAAAACATTAGGAAAAACATTAGGTTAAAATATACAAAAACATTACGTTAAAATTTAGGAAAACATTAGGTTAAAATATAGAAAAATATTAGGTTATGAGGTAAACATGTAAAAAAATATTAGTAAAAAATGTAGCAAACCTTTAGGGAACATTATTCGATTTCTAACATAACCTGATGGATCTAGAGGTGAAACAATAATATCTTATGGTGAAATTAATTTTGACATTAAATACACCTTCTAACATAACCTTATATTAACTACAACCATAACCCATACCACATTCTAACCATAACATAGGCCCTCTACTAACCAAATGAACCACACTTAGATATTGATGATGTTCATTTTAAAAACTAGTTATTGTTAGGTAATAATGATTCTTACATTACCAAATGACACATAACGACCTCATGATACATTTCTAGGTATTTTTATCCATATATATGTTAAGGGTGTAATACCCCAAAATTGGCTCATTGCCATTATACCAATCCTAGTCTATTTCTGATAATTCCAAAGTCCTATTCTAATAGGCAATTCTCATTCTGCTATACGCTACTTGACTTAATTGTCAGATGCAGGAAAACCCTAATCTGCATTCATCATATTTCTTATTTAATTCCTATAGTACGTATTCATATTAGTTGCATTAAACGTACTTGATTAATATTTAATTTAATTATTAAGTATTTATACTTTAATTAAATTAAATTATATCCTAAGGCTAATATACTATGGAATTAAATTTATTTAATTTAATAAATACGCCTATCTTAATTAATTAAATGTAATTATTTAATTAAATGGGAAAGGTATTTCTAATTAATTAAAAGAAATTATTTAATTAAATAGAGTACTTACTTCTAAATAATTAAACAAAGTTATTTAATTAAATGGGAAGACATTACTAATTAATTAAATAAAGTTATTTAATTAAACAAAAGTGTCTCTAATTAATTAAAGATTATTTAATTAAATAGAAAAAGAAATTATGAGAGCATATTTCATTTTATTAAATTAAATATCTCAACAAAATCTCTCTTCAGTTCAAAAAAGGGGAAATTCCAGTTCACTATTGATCAAAAATGAGTTAACACAGTTAACTCCTTTTTCTACTCAAATTAAAATAGTTAACTCCTTATTTATCTCAAATTAAGTCTGTTAACTCCCTTTAACTTGGGAATCTCCCTTTATGACTGAAACTCATCTTCAATCCTGATCGTTGATCTGAATTGATCTCAACTATTGATGGATTCTAGGAAACTCTATTTAAGAGACCCTCATCTCTTCATTTGGAGGAGGATGAATTGATTTGCTATCGAATTGCTATTGAAATTCATGCTCATATTTACTTACATTTCTTGCATACATTCTCATTTTTAGTTTAATCTCATTTTAGTTTAATCATGCATATGCTTAATCTAGTTTGCTTCATTTTTTCTTAGATTACATTGCATCTTTCATTTTCTTAGATTAATCTGTATACTCATTCTTAGCTTAATTCCCTTGTCAAATCCTTCATTCTTAGAGGGTCTGGTTGCCTACACCTCGATTCTGAGGATATTAACAGGCAAAATCCCTTTAGATAGAAGGCAACAGGTTGCTTTGCAGGGAAAATTTCGGATGAACAATTCAATATTCATTCCACAATGAATCCGCAAATAAGGACCGTGTTGAAGTGTGTGTGTTAGCATAGGCCACATTTTCACGCATACAAAGGGGACCTAGGGACTCCTACTAGGTCATTACGTATGGGTTGTAATAGGTATTCATATGTTTACTAGCACATAATAGCTATTGTCAGGTAATAATGAGTTTTACATTACCAAACAACACATTACTTGATCACTTATGTCAACTGCATTTTTCCATATGTTATCCATACATGTGTGTCTTAAAGGGACATAGGAGTTGTAATAGGTCATACTATTTTTTATAGGTTCTAATAAATCTTAATATGTATTATTAGGATATAATAGGTCTTATTAGGTAATGATGATTCTTACATTACCAAATGACACATAACGACCTCATGATACATTTTTAGGTATTTTTATCTATATATATATTAAGGGGACCTAGGGACTCCTACCAGGTCATTACGTCTGCTATAGGTTGTAATAGGTATTCAAATGTTTACTAGCACATAATAGATATTATCGGGTAATAATGAGTCTTACATTACCAAACAACACGTTACTCGATCACTTATGTCAACTGTGTTTTTCAATACGTTATCCATACATGTGTGTCTTAAAGGGACATAGGAGTCGTAATAGGTCATACTATTTTTTATAGGTTCTAATAAATCTTAATATGTATTATTAGGATATAATAGGTCTTATTAGGTAATGATGATTCTTACATTACCAAATGATACATAACGACCTCATGATACATTTTTACGTATTTTTATCCATATATATGTTAAGGGGACCTAGGGACTCCTACTAGGTCATTACATCTATTATAGGCTGTAATAGGTATTCATATGTTTACTAGCACATAATAGGTATTGTCAAGTAATAATGAGTCTTACATTACCAAACAACACATTACATGATAACTTATGTCAATTGCATTTTTCAATACGTTATCCATACATGTGTGTCTTAAGGGAACATAGGAGTCGTAATAGGTCATACTATTTTTTATAGGTTCTAATAAATCTTAATATGTATTATTAGGATATAATAGGTCTTATTAGGTAATGATGATTCTTACATTACCAAATGACACATAACGACCTCATGATACATTTTTAGGTATTTTTATCCATATATATGTTAAGGGGACCTAGGGACTCCTACTAGGTCATTACGTTTGTTATAGGTTGTAATAGGTATTCATATGTTTACTATCACATAATAGGTATTGTTAGGTAATAATGAGTCTTACATTACCAAACAACACATTACTTGATCACTTATGTCAATTGCATTTTTCAATACGTTATCCATACATGTGTGTCTTAAGGGGACATAGGAGTCGTAATAGGTCATACTATTTTTTATAGGTTCTAATAAATCTTATTATGTATTATTAGGATATAATAGGTCTTATTAGGTAATGATGATTCTTACATTACTAAATGACACATAACGACCTCATGATACATTTTTAGGTATTTTTATCCATATATATGTTAAGGGGACCTAGGGACTCCTACTAGGTCATTACGTCTATTATAGGCTGTAATAGGTATTCATATGTTTACTAGCACATAATAGGTATTGTAAAATAATAATGAGTCTTACATTACCAAACAACACATTACTTGATCACTTATGTCAATTGCATTTTTCAATACGTTATCCATACATGTGTGTCTTAAGGGGACATACGAGTCGTAATAGGTCATACTATTTTTTATAGGTTCTAATAAATCTTAATATGTATTATTAGGATATAATAGGTCTTATTAGGTAATGATGATTCTTACATTACCAAATGACACATAATGACCTCATGATACATTTTTAGGTATTTTTATCCATATATATGTTAAGGGGACCTAGGGACTCCTACTAGGTCATTACGTTTGTTATAAGTTGTAATAGGTATTCATATGTTTAATAGCACATAATAGGTATTGACAAGTAATAATGATTCTTACATTACCAAACAACACATTACTTGATCACTTATGTCAACTGCGTTTTTCAATACGTTATCCATACATGTGTGTCTTAAGGGGACATAGGAGTCATAATAGGTCATACTATTTTTTATAGGTTCTAATAAATCTTAATATGTATTATTAGGATATAATAGGTCTTATTAGGTAATGATGATTCTTACATTACCAAATGACACATAACGACCTCATGATACAATTTTAGGTATTTTTATCTATATATATGTTAAGGGGACCTAGGGACTCCTACTAGGTCATTACGTCTGTTATAGGTTGTAATAGGTATTCAAATGTTTACTAGCACATAATAGGTATTGTCAAGTAATAATGAGTCTTACATTACCAAACAACACATTACTTGATCACTTATGTCAACTGTATTTTTCAATACATTATCCATACATGTGTGTCTTAAGGGGACATAGGAGTCGTAATAGGTCATACTATTTTTTATAGGTTCCATTAAATCTTAATATGTATTATAAGGATATAATAGGTCTTATTACGTAATGATGATTCTTACATTACCAAATGACACATAACGACCTCATGATACATTTTTAGGTACTTCTATCCATATATATGTTAAGGGGACCTAGGGACTCCTATTAGGTCATTACATCTGTTATAGGTTGTAATAGGTATTCATATGTTTACTAGCACATAATAGACTGACCTTACTATCAACCTTAATAAAACTATATCCCATTTACTTTGTTAACATTCATAACTCTAATTCAAACTACTAATTTATATACATGTAGATCTTGATATAATTTGTTTGTACACATAATTAAATGGTTCACTTGTTATCATTTGACACAGGGTTCAGATGCATCTGATAGACCCTTTTGGGGACAAGGCCCAGGATCAGGAGGGAGGATGTAGCTGATTAGATCATATGTGGCCTTTTGTTTTATTACACACATGTTATGCCTAGATACATATTTATATGGACAGTTTGATATTTTATATGTTATTTCCATATGCATACATTTTATATCCAGACACTTTGATGTCTTATATGTTATTTTCAGATACATGGTTTATATGGACACTTTGATGTTTTATATATGTTATTTCTAGACATTTGATCTACATGATCTATTTTTATACATTTAATATGGGTACATTATATTCTCCAGATATATGCACATGTATGTTATTGATCTTTTAATGTAGACGTCTATTTTATTGATCTTTTGATGTCTTCATCTTTTATGTAACTTATGTATGTGTTATGCACATGTTTCTATATGTTATAATTCATATTTTCAATATTCAAGTTTACATTTATATGTATAGTTATTCATCTTAATGCCTTAACGTAAGTGTAATTAACTATAGAATTTTAATGGTCGATGTACATAACAATATAACATATATTTAATGACATGTCTTAATTAACTGTATAATTAACTATATTTAGTCTAATTATATTTAATGTAGATCATGTATTAACTATATTTAATGACATGCCTTAATTAACTATAATTAACTATATTTAACCTAATTAACTATAACTAACTATTATTAATCCTATTAACTATATTTAATCTAATTATATTTAATGTCTTACTAATTAACTCTATTTAAAGACTTAATTAACTCTATTTAATGACATGCCTTAATTAACTATAATTAACTATAACTAACTATATTTAATCTAATTAACTATATTTAATCTAATTATATTTAATGTCTTAATAATTAACTCTATTTAATGACTTAATTAACTGTATTTAATGACATGCCTTAATTAACTATATTTAACCTTTAAATTAACTATATTTAATCTAATTATATTTAATGTCTTAATAATTAACTCTATTTAATGACTTAATTAACTGTATTTAATGACATGCATTCTTAATTAACTATAATTAACAACATTTAATTAATAAAATATAATGTGCATGTAATATGTAACATAGTTCATATAACATATACATGTAAGAACATAACGATTATATTCAAACATAAAGAATGTATCATATAAGAACATATAAAGATTATATGTACATACAAATACTAAAAAGGTTGTCTTAAGGGGAGGTCCTAAGAGACCTGGTCTTAAATGAGATATCCATGTCGAATTTAAATAAAAACAACAATACATGTCTGATTTTTCATATGCAAGATAAATGATCCAATGTACAAAAATTTATAAAACAAATATCCTATCAATATTAAATATGAAAGTATAAGAGCTATACAGGCATAACTCAACTAGAGCTCCACAATAAGTACATAGGTAAACTAGAGCTCCACAAACAATGTATTGTTAGGATCCTCTCTAGTTTTTATTATCTCTAGAAGTTTATCATGTTCTTCAATAGGCAATTTCCACTTTTTATTTCCACGACATCCTTTTCTTTGTACTGCTTCAAATTGTAATTTGGTTGCTATAACATGGTTACTGTAGTGTAAAACCTTTTCTCCAGGCTTGTATTCAATAAATTCAATACCACTACCAATTACCCTTGTTTGTTGATAATATGTTCCTTCAATAACAACTGATCCAATTGGATATGACTGTTCATCAGCATCTATAGTTCCTTCTAGCAACTTGTGTTTTTCTTTTGTGCATCTTAAAAGATAATAGTCCACATTTTTTGCATTATCTGGTAAGGCTTGAACTACAAAAATATCTCCTGCATGTATATAAAAAGAGAAATATAAATTAATTTTAAAAAAAATATACATGTATATTAATTTATATATATGTATATATGCACACAAACCTGCCACAACTAAATCAGAAATTCGCTCATAATCAACTGAATATACAGGATCATGAATGTCAATGTCAATGTCAACATCTTCAAAAGGAGGTTTTCTAACTATCTCCTTCAAATCCCAATGTGAAACATATCCATTCTCAATATTTTCACATGCACTCACTACATTGTTCTTAATGCAATCATCACAAAAACATGTTTTCTCTCTTACTTTAAGTGCTGGAGGTTTATGGTTTCCTGTAGTCATCACTTGATGTAAACTTCTAATTCCAGGAATCGGTTGACAATTGTAAGGATTAGATCGATCTATATCTGTTACAAATACAAAAACTAATTGTCATATTTCAAAATAAATATTTAATTAAAAACTCAACTTGATTTGAAAAAGACATTAAAAAGAAATATAACTTAGTTCACCTTTCACCTCCCAAAAGTAACGCTTATTGTATTCAGTATCTCGAGTAGAAAAATAAACTTTGCACCATTCAACAATTTGATTTGGGCTCTCTATCCTATTTCCTATATGTACATAAAATATGCATGTATATATAAAATTTAAAATATATGCTATTAGAGTATTAAACATGTACATTTAAAAAATGCATATATTTACCTGCAAGTTCATGTTGTCGAAGCGCACATTTTATACATGCTCCTGCTCCATCATGCTCACCTTTTCCATGTCCACTTTCAAAGAAATTCCATAAAAACTTAACATTGGTTCTAGCATGTTGCATTGCTAACCAATTAAATGCTTTTGTAGATTTGAATTGTCCTGTGAACGTGAAACATGATAAGTATCTACAATTATCCAAGTACATATATTAAATATAAATAGACATGTCCAAATAAATACAAGTTAAAATAAAGTTAAATAAATGTGTAACTATTTCGTGTATACTAACTTGCACATCCATCAGACCAAATCTAGTGCTCTGAAACATTTATTCCACGATTTTTGAGATCTTCAGAGAACATTGCAAAACAATGAGCCACATAACCCCTGTCATGAACTTTATCATCACTAATATAGAAATGAACCTCTTTGATGATGATGTGTTCATTTTCATCCAATCTTTCTATCTAATCCACCTCAAATTTTGCATGTCTATAGGTCACTTGCACAAATATTGCAACTTGTTTAGAATGATAATATTGGCTTTGGAGCTCTGTATGAGGTGCAAATGTATAATTCTCAGAAAAATCTACAATTGAAAGTATACAACTAGGTGGAAAACAATTTTTGGAATCACGAAACTGTTTAGCTTGCCATCGTGCACCATGACAATGTTGGATATGTGGATATATCAATGGACGGAACTTGGCCATGAACTCGTCATAATGCAATTCACTCTCCTTCAATACAATTTTTCTAGATTCATCCCCTCTATTATTTTGGTATGTCTCATATTCATATCTCATCCATGAAAATGGTGTGGATTCATTAATATTCTCAACTTGCATAATTTGAGAAAATTTGTGTAAATCTGCACAAACTTCACACTGATTTTTGATGCATTGCACTTTGAATTAATCTGAATATTCTAATTTATCACATAATATGGACCTCACAAATTGTGTTGTACTGCTAGGAATGACCAAATTAGGATCAAGTATTGTCATAACTTTTTTAAATGATTGCAAGTGTAGACCAAATTCAACATGATTTCTACAACACCAAGTTTCTCGCATCTTATTTATGCGTACAAAGGAAGGACGTAAACTCTCAAACATTCTCTGACATATTTTGACATTTGAAAATTCTTGTTTGAATGCTTCAAAAAGTTCACTTTGAGTTATATCTATGAAATGTTTTGGATGTTCAATTTTGGCCCCTGTTTCTTGATCTTTAATTTGTATAGTATCACGCCTATTGGAAGAAACACGAGAATGTATGTTCCAAAATTCAATAACTTGTCTTTTTACTTCTTCAAAAATCTTGTCTTTTCGAGGAACTCTACAAATATTCACCCAGTTATTCTCAATGTTATCATCTAGCATATTTCTCCTCTTGATGTATCTCTGGACAATTCTTCTAGATATATGTAATACATCAAAAATTGTACGTACCTGTTTTCTATGTGTCAATTTTCTACTAGATATAGTAGTCATCAATGCTCTACGTGCATTACTCAAATCACCTCCTCGAGTTGTGTTGTCAATTTTGTTATAAGCATTTTGCAAATTTTCAACTATTGTTTTATTAATATTATGAGCATGGCTTTTCCTGTTATCAACACCCAACAACTCTAAGACAGGTCTCATATCTCTTCTCCTAAATAACTTGACAAATAATTATGCCTATCCAAATATACTTTTATCCTTGAAATATTCATTCCACATGTTCTAACAATGCTTTTTGATAGTGTTATTATTTATCATATCTTTAGATGGAATTTGGTTAAAAAGTAGTTCTTCATCCAAATCCATCAAATTTTTTATGCTTTCTAATTTGTCTCTATCAATAGAACTGCCAATTTCTTCCTCTTCATTACTTTCATTTTCTTCATGAATCTCATCATGTTCAGGAATTTTAGTAGGTTGGTTTTGAGCATGTTTTTTGTGGCCTTTCATTTTGTCATCTCTTTTTCTATCATATTTCCTTGATCTTTTCCTTTTACTACCCATTGAATAATTCAATCTATAGAAAAAAATAAATAAATAAATAAATTAGATTTCACTAAATATCAGCTAATGGTTCAATATATAATACATAAAAATAAAAATAATTAGAAGAGAAAAAAAGCACCTTCAAAATATTCGATCCTTTGCAATATTGATTAAATCTGCAAAAAAGTTGTTAAAAATTGCTTCAAAATTAATTTTTTTTTGCAAATCTTCTTCCAATTTTCGCTGTCCCTATATATTTAATTTTTAAAAAAAGATAAAACAATATTTTTTTATATCAAAAAGTCACACTAACTGCTAGCAGTTTCTCAAGCTGACTAGGGGTTTCAGCCGGAACTGTTTCGGCCGAAACTGTTATGGTCGAAACAGTTTCCGCCGTAACCGTCTATGTGGCAACCAAACAAGCAAAAATCAGAACTTCTGTAAACATCTCACTTTAAAGGCCAATTTGACCTACTAAATTGAAGTATTTTTTAAAACTAAAAATATACTTTTGTAGTTCTCAAAGTCACGATTATGATTGTATAATTTTTTTAAAGTTTTGATTATGAATAATATGTTATAATTTAAAAATATTACAAGTAGGTATCTTAAGATTCAAGAAGATGTCTATTCAAAAATAAGAAAAAAATAGTAAATCATGTTAAAAAAAATATTATTTTTTATGGTGCACTAGAGGAGAGAGTCTTCTTCAAGAATATGTAATTTTTTTTTAAAAATATGTAGATTTGATGAAAAAAGTTTGACGGGAGAAAAAAATTGTCTATTTTTGATAACTTTGACTTTGACCAGTTATAACTTCAAAAATATTAGCCAAATTTCAATTTTTCTTTTTCGGTGCACCAGGTATACATGTTAACTCTAACATATTCCAAAATCAAACCAAAATATGAACATTTGCCTATATTTGTTTGACGGGAAAAAAATTCTATATTTTTAGTATTTTTAAAAAATTCAAAAATACACTTTAAAAATTCAAAAATAAATAAAATTTTCACTCAATTTTTTTTTTTAAAATTATAGACATAAATTTCATCCAATTTTACACATTTCATTAGTTTACATCATCTTCAAATTCTAAGCACAAATGCCACTTTTATTTCGTTAAAGTTGAAGACTTTAAATTCTAATATCACTTCTCTTTTATAAAAGGTGACACAGGTTTGTGCTTTTACCCAAGCCATAGTCTTTAGTAACTTTTAGATATCTCATGATCCTCTTAATTTCCATCATGTTATTTTCTTTGGGATTTGTTGAGAATCTCGCCACCATGCCAACAGCTAATGCAATATCAAGCCTTGTATGCACTACATACTGCAATTTTACAATCATTGATCTATATGTGGTCTGATCTACCTCTTTTGAATCATCACTCTTGAAGAGCTTATGTCTTGTAGACATAGGGGTTCCAATTGGTCTTGAATCTTCCATTTCATACTTCTTTAGTATCTCCTTGATATATTTAGATTGAGTAATGTAGATACTATTTTTGTTGTGTTGTATCTACAATCCAACAAAGAATTTTATCTCACCAAAAATGGACATCTCAAATTCTTTACACATAGCAAGATGTCGATGAGACAAAAACTTTCAGAAGGTCATGGGAATCCTAATCAATGAAGAGAAAGAAAAGTACTTTCTCAAACTCACCCAAGAGGGAGCTAAACTGCCCACACATTTCGATGTGGAGACCATTATCACACATGAAGAAGAAATCGAGACCACTAAACTCCAAAAAAAACTGAAAATTATGCAAGACCAATTGGGTCAGATGATGCATGAGAAAGAGAAACCCAAAAAGACATACACATTGGACACTCTTTGTTCATTTCCATTTGACAAAAGTATAAACATGCTGCCTTTCCCAAGAGGTGTAGAACTACCCAAATATGACAAGTACTTTGGTACTACTGATCCCCAAGATCATTTGTGGGAATTTGGTGCTTTGTCTATGGATTTTATACACAATCAAACGTACCTCATGCATTTATTCCCTAGAAGCCTAGGTGGTCAAGCTTTGGAGTGGTTTTCACATTTACCTCCTGGCATCAAGACGTTTGACGAAATTGCTAATTCATTTGTTCAGCAATATTCTCATAACATTCAACACCCTGTAAATATTCAAGATCTATGCAACCTTAAACAGAAGGTGGGTGAGCCTTTTCTCACTTTCCTCCAATGGTGGAGACAGCTTTATACCAAGTACTCCCGTAAAATCCCAGAAACGGTGAAGCTCGACATTTTCACCGATAACCTCTTACCTGATTTCAGGTATAGAGTCCAACTACAAGGTCCGTGTACCTTTGAAGACATGATTACACAGGCTATCCGTATCGAATAATTTATGGTCAAGAAAGGTGAGCTCACTCTTCAGAGAGACTCAAAACAAGGTTCCACTTCCAACAAGGATAAAATCAAACATGTCAACAAGAATCGAGAAATTGTACATGATGGGGTTGTTGATAATGTCACACCAAAACCTGCTAAAGCAGCATTTAATCTCATAGACTGCTTCAAAGCGGCCAAAAGTGCTAAGAAGCCTCCTCCTGACAATAAAATGTCTGGGAATAAACCGAGAAACTCATGGGCAGCACGACCCAAGCGAGAGTATACGCCTTTAGGAGAACCTTTGGATATGATTTACAAAACATTGCTACAACACAAGCTTATCTCACCAATGGATAACCCTCGTCCCTATGATCCACAACCACGTCCACCATGGTGGAATGAGACCTCATTTTGTGAGTATCACCAAAAAAAGGGTCATAAAACCATCAACTGTATAAACTTACGTCATAAAGTCCAAGACATGATTGATGCTGGTGAACTTGTGGTAGATGGACATAACAAAAACTCAGACCACAAGGCATTCAAAGAGCCTTTCCCACCTTATGAAAAAGGAGAGACTTCAAAACCAGAACCCTACAATAAGGTCAACTATACGTATTCCAATGATGACAATGTCATTCACATGGTTGAACCTGTAGATTTTGAATACTGCGATGTTATTACCATAAAGGGGAAACAAGATAACGATAAACCCAAGACACCATTTGTCTTGAGAGGCCCTACTTTCAATAACATGGATAATACGTCTTCGCAACACTGTGCTAATGTTGTTACTCGCTCTCATGTGAAATTGGTGCTCAAAGGCCCTACATCTCCTACTTCAAATCTCGAACAACACAAGGACAAAGCCCTTGCTGGTCCATCTGGTAAAGGTGCAAAACACACAATGAACTTGACTATAACTATTTATAGTGTTCTAGATCAATTGAAATGAACCAATGCTCACATTTCTATATTTGAGCTACTTAAAATCTCGCCCACTCATAAGCAAATTCTGGATAGAGCCCTCACTGAGACAAAAGTTCCTCAGGATCTTGATCTTGAATGATTTCAATCCATGGTAGGTCACCTGACCTCACCTCATCTTATGACTTTCTCTGAGGAGGATGACAACTCACTGAATCACCCACACAATCAGCCTCTACACATTGAGGTTATGATCCACCAGACACGTGTTCGTCGGGTACTCATTGACAATGGCACTGGCCTAAATATTGTTTCTGCGGCTCTGCTTAGACAATTGGGTTATTCTAAGGACTCTATTGATCCTCGATGAAAGATCACTATTAAAGCATACGATGAAGTAGAACGAAAGTCACTAGGTCTTGTGACTTTACCAATTCGCATCGGTCTTGTCGAAAGGGATGTCACCTGTCAGGTGCTTGACATTCCCTTAGCCTACAACATTCTATTAGGATGGCCATGGATACATGAGATGCGTGTTGTACCATCCACATACCACCAATGCATTAAATTCCCATTTCATGGCTCTGAAGTTACTATTCTTGCAACTACTAGCTACACTTGCAATATGCTCAAAGCTGCTAAATCTTTCATCCTTGCTAACTGTGAGTCTACTGATTGTCACAACAATAAGCTGAAACAAATTGAGCAGTCATTTAAATTGAAAGAAATTGGTATGGGAGAGTAGCACATGGAACCAGTGTTATCATTAACATCAATACCAGAATCCCCTCAACATTTTGGGAGACCCTCACTAGCAAAGAAGCCATTCGTGTTGACACCTCATACCAAGTTTAATGGTTCTTTTGTCAAAGCTATGGTTCCCTTAGAAGATGAAAGTGAAAAAAAAGCCATTGCTGCATGGCTTTACAAAGAAGAGTCTCTAGTAGACCTAACAGAACAAGTTCGAGGAATCACTCCTAAGAAGTATGGACCTGGTCTTAAGCTTATGAAGCATTTTGGCTACAAGGGAACTGGCCCTATTGGGTGCAATAACAATGGTTTAACAGATCCTGTCAAAGCAATAGCTCGAAGCAACAATGACACAACTAGCCTAGGGTTCAAGAAGGTCCCTTTCCATTTGAAATCCAATAAATTCATACCTGTACCTGAGAGTTCATCTGAAAATGAGTCACAATCTAAATCAGGTACTCAAAAGGAAGAATTTGATGATGAGGATTCTTACCCTCATCCTATTCCTTATGATCTTGCTAAATTCTTTGCTGAGCCAGATGACTTTGTGCCACGTGTTAGCACTCTGGATGATACTAGTGATTCTTCTGAGGACAATACTTAGCAACTCGAATATCATTCAGAAAAGGGAGAATCTAGTCAATCATGTCATGTTGAGTATTTGTGTAAGAATCCAGAGGCTGAAGGAGAGTATGTCCCTATCACTATTGGGGAGTTCTATAGTCTCTCACCATGTAGCACTAATTCTCATGAATATGAATTTGACAATCTTTCAGAAGCGACTACTGATAAAGACATTGACCAAGTGCATGTCTATGAAAATCAAATCGAAGTGAGTGAAATGTCTAAGGATAGGTCATAGGGGTCTGGTCCAACTAGTGTCTTAGAATCATCAATTACTAATGTTCATACTCCGAGACGTTTGAATACACCTGTGGGTGAGGTTGCCGTAGGTCTCGAATTGTTGGTCCACGCATTTAATAACTATACTATGAACGCAATTGAACTAGCCACTACTCTCTCACTCGCACATCTCGAGCTTATAGACTCGAACCCCAATGCATCTAACGAAGTCCCCACGTTCCAGAATGACTATAATCTTGCCTGCTACCTAAACGCTATCGAACCTATAACGTCTTCCACCAATGAGCAGAGCATCAACATGACTAAGGCCGACATCAAATATCTTAGTCACATAATAAAAAATAAAAATTGCAAGAGGTCTGATGGTGAAAACCACATTGTGGCAGTGTCGGATCCAAAAATAGTAAAAACAAAAGACGTATCCAAGGGTGAAAACCTCTCTGAGGCACCTGCAGATGAGATATTTGATGTCCTTCCCAGTCACTTTCAGGAGAGATCATCAGTGTTAATAGAACCAACACAGCCGATTAACCTAGGCACAGAAGAACATCCTCATGTGATACATTTGGCTCAGTCATTGTCAACTGAAGAAAAGGAACAATTCATTGCCTTTTTCAAGGGAAAGAAAATAAATTTTGCCTGGACATATTCTGACATGCCAGGATTGGATCCTGATCTTATTATGCATCACTTGTCCATAATGCCAGGCATAAAACTAGTTAAACAGAAGCTCTGCAAAATGCATCCTCATGTTGCATTGCTAGTCAAAGCCGAATTGGAGATACTTTTGAAGGCTGGTTTCATTCGTGCAATTGATTATGCTGAATGGATATCCAATATTGTCCCTATGTCCAAGCATGATAAGTCTATCAGAGTTTGTACAGATTTCTATGATCTTAACTTGGCATGTCCTAAAGATGACTTCCCACTCCCTAATATTGATATGATTGTGGACATGACAGCTAGCTATGAGATGTACTCACTTATGGATGGTTTTTCTGGATACAATCAGATAAAAATTGCACCAGAAGATCAAGAGAAAATAGCCTTCACATGTGCATGGGGAACCTTTTGTTGGAATGTGATGCCATTTGGTTTAAAGAATGCTGGAGCTACATATCAGCAGGCTGTTACTACGATTTTCCATGACATGATGCATAGAACTATGGAGGACTATGTTGATGATACTTTGGTCAAAAGTGCTAAATGCAATACCCATTTGCACGATTTGGGACCAATCCTAGATCGTATGGAAAAGTTTAGTCTTCGGCTCAATCCTGAGAAGTGTGCATTTGGTGTCACATCAGGAAAACTGTTAGGATATATTGTTTCTGCAAAGGGAATTGAAGTAGATCCATAAAAAGTACAAGCAATAATGGACATGCCACCACCTCAAAACATCAGTCAGATGAGAGGACTACAGGGAAGGCTTCAATCTATTCGCAGATTTATTTCACAATTGGCGGATAAATCACAACCCTTCACAAAGACTTTACATAAGGGTGCAAAATTCAATTGGAGCCAGGATTGTGAGCAAAGCTTAACACAGATTAAACAGTATCTTGTCAATCCACCAATCCTGATGCTTCATATGCATGGGAAACCTTTTCTTTTATACATTTCAGCTACTGAAACATCTTTGGGAATCCTGTTGGCTCAGGAAGACAATGATAACAAAGAAAGAGCTATTTATTACTTGAGCCGAACATTGGTCTCTTATGAGAAAAACTACAGTATTATTGAGAAAGCTTGCTTGGAAGTTGTCTTTGCTTCCCAAAAGTTGAGACACTACATGCTTGCCCACACTACACGGCTTGTGGCTAAAATAGATCCCTTAAAGTATTTGCTCAGTAAGGCAGCTCTCATAGGAAGATTGGCTAAATGGGTCATGATACTAAGTGAGTTCAACATCCAATATGTTGAACGCAAAGCTATAAAGGGATAGGCAATTGCAGACCAGCTAGCTGAGGCACCCATACCGAGTCTCCTACCAATAAACATTGATTTTCCAGATGAGTCAATTCTAACACTCACTCACCATACATGGGTTATGTTCTTCGATGGATCCTTCACACAACAAGGATCAGGTGCTAGATTACTTTTCATCACACCACAGAAATACGCATTGCCCAAAGCATACAAGATTTTGTTTCCTTGTACAAATAACATTGTTGAATATGAAGCTTTGATCAATGGTATGAAAATTGCAGCTGAATGGAGAGTAAATCAATTGGATATCTTCGGTGACTCTCAGCTTGTCATCAACCAAGTAAATGATGTGTATCAAACAAAGGATGAGAAACTAATTCCTTATAAGCACATGGTTGATGACTTGATGAAATATTTTGCACACATCACCTTCCAACAGGTTCCACGTGCAGATAATAAAGCGGTTGATGCCATGGCCACTCTGGCCTCCCTTCTACAAATGCCAGAAAATGATCTTCGACATGAGTTCTTGGTTGAAGCGTTACACTACCCAGCCTATGACACTCCTGATTCCAAGATGATTTGTTCTATTATAGGACAAGAATCATCCCGCTACCATCACATCTACTCCTACCTTCGTAATCAAACCATTTTGGAAGGTCTGACCCAAAATGAGAAACGTTACCTAATCTATAACGCTTCACATTATGTCATTATTGCTGATGATCTATATAGGAGAGGTCTCGACGGAACACTCCTTAGGTGTTTAGAACCTGACGAGTCCAAACGTGCACTAATTGATGTTCATGAAGGCATTTGCGGATCTCATTCCAATGGCCTAACACTAGCTCGCAAACTCCTTCGTGCTGGTTACTACTAGCCTAAAATGGAGCAAGAAGCTATTAAATATGCTAGGTCTTGCAAACAGTGTCAACTACATGGGAATCTCATTCACGCTCCAGCTAGAGAGTTGATTCCCTCTACTTCAACATGGCCATTTCAACAATGGGCCTTTGACTTGGTGGGACAGATTCACCCAACCTCTTCTAATGGACATAAGTTTATTATCACCGCTACAGATTATTTCACGAAATGGGTAGAGGCAGTCCCTATCACAATTGTTGATGGCAAAACTGTAGCGCTTTTTATCACAAACTACATCATCTGTAGATATGGTATACCGTCCTCAATCATTACTGATAATGGAGGACAATTCAAAAATAAAGACCTTAAGGAACTGTGCAAGAAATTTAAAATTACACAACATTGGTCTTCCATTTATTACCCCCAGGGTAATGGGCAAGCTGAGGCATCAAATAAGGCAATCCTCAAAATTCTTCATCGCACAGTCAGTAAGTCAGGGTTAGATTGGCATCTCCAGATCAATCCAGCCCTGTGGGCATATAGAACAAGCATTAGAACTCCAACGGGCATGACTCCTTTTGCGTTGGTATATGGGGCAGATGTTGTGCTTCCGATAGAGATTGAGATTCCTACCTTGAGAATCTCTATGAAAGGCCTTATCACAAATGATGACTGTAGGATAGCCCGGCTTCAAGAACTTGTGTTGCTAGATGAATGAAGACAAGTGGCCTATGATCATCTATGAGCATATCAACAAAGAATGGCGCGAAGCTACAATAGGAGGATTAGGCCACGTGACTTCCAGCTTGGTGATCTCATCCTAAGAGAGAATCCTAAGAATCAACAACAATGAATACAAAAGGGAAAGTTTGAACCAAACTGGCTAGGTCCTTACATCATTACTGCAGTATATGGATCTGGCGCCTATCAACTTTCTACAACTGAAAGAGAAGTGCTTAAAGAGCCTATGAACACTCTCCACCTGAAGCGATT
This sequence comes from Cupressus sempervirens, assembly GCA_028749045.1. Classification (NCBI taxonomy): domain Eukaryota; kingdom Viridiplantae; phylum Streptophyta; class Pinopsida; order Cupressales; family Cupressaceae; genus Cupressus; species Cupressus sempervirens. The sequence goes on from CM053789.1 coordinate 297,217,295, forward strand.
TTTCAGTTGATTCAATCTCAGTAAGCTCTCTGTACATATCTAAATGTCCTGAAAAAATCCTAAAAATCAGAAAATGACCTGAAAAAAATCCTAAAAATCAGAAAATGTCCTGAAAAAAATCCTAAAAATCAGAAAAAGTCCTAAAAAAAATAAATAAAAAAAAAAACCCTGCCAAGAAGGTGAGAACCTGGTAAACAGGCGCCTCTTGTTAGTCACTTTCATGCTTTTTCTTTCCTGCTTTTCCTGCTCATGTATCCATGGACTGAGTTTTGTCATAGGTCAAGGGAATTCCCCTCTAGTGTCACTCTTTTCGAGATTTTCCTCATAGAATCTCCTTCATGACAGTCACCAATTGTTCTGACTGCGTCTGCCTACTATCACCAGTGTCACTCTTTTCAAGATTATCCTCATAGAATCTCCTTCGTGACAGTCACCAATTGTTCTGACTATGTCTGCCTACTGTCACCAATGTCACTCTTTTCAAGATTATCCTCATAGAATCTCCTTCATGACAGTCACCAGTTGTTCTAACTGCGTCTGCCTACTCTCACCAGTGTCACTCTTTTCAAGATTTTCCTCATAGAATCTCCTTCGTGACAGTCACCAGTTGTTCTGACTGCGTCTGCCTACTGGCACCAGTGTCACTCTTTTCGAGATTTTCCTCATAGAATCTCCTTCGTGACAGTCACCAGTTGTTCTGACTGCGTCTCCCTACTGTCACCAGTGTCACTCTTTTTCAAGATTTTCCTCATAGAATCTCCTTCGTGACAGTCACCAATTGTTCTGACTGCGTCTGCCTACTGTCACCAGTGTCACTCTTTTCAAGATTTTCCTCATAGAATCTCCTTCGTGACAGTCACCAATTGTTCTAATTGCGTCTGCCTACTGTCACCAGTGTCACTCTTTTCGAGATTTTCCTCATAGAATCTCCTTCGTGATAGTCACCAGTTGTTCTGACTGCGTCTACCTACTATTGTCACCCTACTGAAGAGATTTGTTTCTTACATATTTTGGACATTGACACTTGACATCATCCCGAAAACATTAAACTCAATGATATACTTGTTTGGATCTTCTGAGCATTTTCTCTTATTGCTTTGTTTTGCTTTATCATATCTCCTCGAGAAACATCGATGATGTCATCTCTGACTAGAGAAGTAATGACTGGGGGCATGATCTTTTCATATGTTTTCTGTTTGCGGTTTAGTTCCAATAAGTTGATACATTCCTATAAGAGGGGTGTCCACTATAAGAGCCTTCATTCCATATTGGATGGTTGTGTGTACCTCGACTCCTTTTATACAGATATGTCAACGATATTGGTTCTTCTCCTTGTTTGTTGGAGTGAACACTTCATGCTATAGTACATACTGATACTCATCCTATTAAGTGAACGTACGGGTCACTGCGAGTATATTTAGCACACTTCTATCTCAAGTTATGAACGCAAGGGTCGTTGCGGACAGCATGAATATTGAATACTTTGCATAAGAGGAATCTCCCGTGTGTTTGGTGTGCCTGTCATACAAGCAACATTCAGGTCATCCTAGCATTCATGCTTTGATGCTTATGTTAACTTGTTACATTAAAAGGGACAAATGTTCTGGTCATTCTGGCTTCTTGTGCCTCGAATGCTTACATTTAATCTCGACATTCCAATAAACATATGATTACATTCATATTTTCATGATTTCAATGTCAGTGGAAGTTGTGTAACATACGAGCTTTGTTTTATATCCAATTATGATAAATCATTGAGGCTTGGTGACCAGACCTAAGGCTGCATTTAACATAGTCTTGTATACTTCATTTGCATTAGCATGCAATTCAATGGTAATCCTATTCATATTCCACATGCATCAAATTCCTCCACGGCTACACAAGCGTTTGGTTCATCGATTCTTGTTCCTCAATGGAATACTTGTGACTGTCAAATAAAAATGCACAACACTATGTCAAATGTCAGTTCATACATATGCATTCTCTCTACACATACATCAGAGCAAAACAAAATAGACAATGACATGTACACAGGAATACTCGGCTCAAAATCTCATATATATATATATATATGTCAAAGAATGGGTCAGTACAAATAAAATGGGTGCTACTCGAGCGCAATAGATCAAAAATGATATATCTGGTGCTGGCACACCAAATACATAGCCAGAGATCAAAATAAGAGTCAGGCACAGATCTAACTCTGTCCCAAACTCTCACCTCCGGGAGGAGCAGGAGGAACAGGGGCAACAGGTGGTGGAGCCGGTGGTGGCATATCCGGCCTGACAGGAGGTTGTGCACCTCCGGACTCTCGTGCGTACTGAGAGAATTGTTGCACCTGCAATGTCTCATCAGGTACTGCACTAGTGTATGCAGCATAATAATATGCAGCTCGAGCAGATTTGAAGCAGATCTCATCTTGTGCCAATTCTAGCCTCCAGTCTGCAGCCTCCACACACTCTCTCTGGCAATTTGTCTCTCTCTGTCTCTCTACCAGCTGCGCATCCCTGACTACCACTGCAATCTACAACTCTCCCAATTGTCGGGAGGCTGCACGAACTCGCTCTCAGTACCATTGTACCACATCCTGTACTCCACCTACTGGCTAATCCAGCATATCCTCATCGACCATCTCTGGTGCATGCTGAGGTGGAGGTGCCTGCTGTGGTGGAGGTGCCTGCTACTATGGTACCTCCTACTGAAGAACCTGCTCCTCTATCCTCTGCCTCCTCCGCTGACTGTGTCCTGCTCCACTACCCCCAGCACCTGGGTCTGATCCCATCTGCCGTGGGGGAATAGGCATCTGCTGTACCCGGTGCTGGACTTGTGGTGGCACCTGTGGCTATGCCTGCTGCTACTGTGATACCTGTCCCTGCCCCTGTACCTGCCCTGCCATCCCTAATGGATCTGTGAAGTGTGGGAATGGATGGCTCATCAAAAATGCCTGATATGCAGGTGTCATCCCAACATCTACTACCTCTGGCAGGTAGTCCCTCTGAACTGCAACCAAACTACGAATATCTATCATGGATCATCTTGGATCCATCCGTGGAGGCCATCTCCGCTCTATATCCTTCTGTACCCTGGCATAGGCACAGTACTCAGCCACAATATCCTGTGGTCTACCATACTGTCACCACACTCGAGAGATGACAAATCTCTCTATGACAGATGTCGTCCTGCCTGCCAGCGGTCGAGAACTAAACATTCAGGGCAGCTCTCTCGGGGCATCATCCCAATCCTCTATCTCTCTCCAGGGTTTCCATATAACAGACACCAGGTCATCGAGACGTGCCCGCCAATGCTCATTCTTACCCAGGTGGGCCTGGTTAATATGCCCTCGATATCTACAAATGTAGGGCTCCATGGGCTCCCGAGAATCCTCAAAAATTGGTCTACATACAGGGAGATGCTCCTAGGCCCAGATCTATAACACATAAACACCTGTTGCCATGGTCTTCTTCTCGTGGAAGACAACCTCATGCATCTCATGAAAAAGATGGGCCAACATACACTGACCCCACCCAAAGATCTCAGGTGCCTCAACCATCCTACGGAGCATGACACCCCATCCACACTCCAACCCATGTTGTCCCTTGTCAGGACATAGGAAGAAGCTCAAGAAAATACCCAACACAGATGCTAACCTGTGTGTAGGTCCATAAGTATGCATCAGCTCATCCCAGCTGATGGCCCTACCCCTCGGTAGCTCTCTCTCAAAAACAATGGATAGTGCCTCTGTCCCTAATCGAGGCACTGTATCATATACAACTCGGGCACCATGAAAGGGAATCCTCAAGATCCTCCATATGTCCTCTGGTGTGATGGTCATCTCACCCATCGGCAAATGAAATGTGTTCGTCTCTGAATGGAAACGCTCTACCAATGCAGTTAGTAAATCATGATTCACCATCATGGCTGGAATCCGGCATAGTGAAGACAAACCCAATCGGGCAATGTGTGCCCGATCTGCGCCATCCAAACTCTGCAATAACTCTCCATAAGGCGGATAATGAGATCTAAATGATACGTCTCCGAATACCTCCTGCACGCACAACAAAAAAATGATAAACAAACGATCAGTATCAAGTCAAATCGAAGCATCAAAACAAAATACAATGTGATTTCTAAATGTGAAAATCACAAAACTGGCACAGAATTTCGCGCGAGATTGCTGAAATCTCGCACGAATACATATGGTTTCACGCAAAATAGTTCTCTCCTCGCACGAAGAAACTCTCCTTCACGCGAAAATAGATCTCCTCGTGCGAAGATAGATCATCTCGCGCGAGAAAAGAGGTTCTCATGTGAAACAGGATTTGCCACCCGCGAAGAATCTACATCTTCGCGCGAAGCCAAAATCGCCTCGCGCGAAGATATTCTGACTGCGCGTGAAGAAATAGCACATCCTGTTTCTTCGCGCGAGAAGAGATCGGTCTCGCGCGAAGAAAGAATTGAACATCCTAAAACATGCTAAAAATGTGCATAAATGATCTTGAAATACGTGTAATCAAAAGTACGAAGATGGGAGATCGATGACTCACCGGTGGTCCGTAGTTTGCTGGCCGGCTATGTCGTCTGGAGCGCTCAAAATGATGATATCTCAAGTTCACTGCCATGTCTATATTAGAGCTCAAAATCACTAAAAGACAAAAGCAAAAATGAATTGAAAATGACCCTTCAAGCCATTATATAGGTGTTGACCAAATTTTTCAAAGTGCTCGGATTTGCGCAAAAAATTGCACCCTTGGCTAATTGGACCATTCTGGATCCATTTTCGACATCAAATTCGAGAACTGACACACCCAAAAGCCTTAAAAATGCATTTTAAATTTTTAGGGACCAATGTGATCGAACGCTTGTGCAGTCAAATCTTTCTGATACTTTATAATTCTTGGAATCTTTTCAACTTTACATTCTCCATATTTTCAAAATTCATTTTGAAAATAGTCAACTTAAGTCAACTTTACATGATATACTGCTTCAAATCATATTTCTGGTGTGTCATCTTTCGATTTTGCTCCCGAGGGGGAATGATGATTACATCATTAAATACTTATTGCTCAGGGCATTTAGTTCCCATCTTATGTCCTAGTCACTTGGGGCATCTCGTCACTTGGGGCATCTCATCACTTGGGGCTTTTTGTTCCCTTCTATCTGACATTTCTGCCATCTATCTTATCTTTTCATCAATTGATCAACCTTATGACAACTCTTCTCAGAGTTCGATGGACAGGTATTGGGACAGTCTAAACCTCGACTCCTGAGGATCAAACCTCATTCTGGGGATGATTCTATGACTCTAATGAGACCTTGTTATCTTTTATCAATTTTAGGTATCTAGGTGTTCTATCTGGATCCTTGAAGGTTAAGCTTCGTTCTGGAGATAACTTTCTAAATGCTATTAATTTCGGGTATCTAGGTGTTCTATCTGGATCCTTGAAGGTTAAGCTTCGTTCTGGAGATAACTTTCTAAATGCTATTAATTTTAGGTATCTAGGTTTTCTATTTGGATCCTTGAAGGTTAAGCTTCGTCCTGGAGATAACTTTCTAAATGCTATTAATTTCGGGTATCTAGGTGTTCTATCTAGATCCTTGAAGGTTAAGCTTCGTTCTGGAGATAATCTTCTAAATACTATCAATTTTAGGTATCTAGGTGTTCTATCTGGATCCTTAAAGGTTAAACTTCGTTATGAAGAAACTTTTTAAATGCTTATCAATTTTAGGTATCTAGACATTCTGTCTAGATCCTTAAAGATTATGCTTCATTCTGAAGATAGTCTTTTAAATGCTATCGATCTTAGGTATCTAAGTGCTCTGCTTGAATTCCTTAGGATTAAGCTCTGCTCTAGAGAAGGTCCTTAAAAAGCTTATCAATTGGTCTCTGTGTCATCACCTTCGGAACCAATCTCATGTTCACATCATGCTTTCTGATTATCTTTGAATTGAACATGTTGCTCGCACATTCATTCAAAGAGGGGCAAAATGTAATACCCCAAAATTGGCTCATTGCCATTATACCAATTCTAGTCTATTTCTGATAATTCCAAAGTCCTATTCTAATAGGCAATTCTCATTCTACTATTCGCTACTTGACTTAATTGTCAGATGCAGAAAAACCCTAATCTGCATTCATCATATTTCTTATTTAATTCCTATAGTACGTACTCATATTAGTTGCATTAAACCTACTTGATTAATATTTAATTTAATTATTAAGTATTTATACTTTAATTAAATTAAATTATATCCTAAGGCTAATATACTATGGAATTAAATTTATTTAATTTAATAAATACGCCTATCTTAATTAATTAAATGTAATTATTTAATTAAATGGGAAAGGTATTTCTAATTAATTAAAATAAATTATTTAATTAAATAGAGTACTTACTTCTAAATAATTAAACAAAGTTATTTAATTAAATGGGAAGACATTCCTAATTAATTAAATAAAGTTATTTAATTAAACAAAAGTGTCTCTAATTAATTAAATAGAAAAATTAATTATGAGAGCATATTTCATTTTATTAAATTAAATATCTCAACAAAATCTCTCTTCAGTTCAAAAAAGGGGAATTTCCAGTTCACTATTGATCAAAAATGAGTTAACACAGTTAACTCATTTTTCTACTCAAATTAAAACAGTTAACTCCTTATTTATCTCAAATTAAGTTTGTTAACTCCCTTTAACTTGGGAATCTCCCTTTATGACTGAAACTCATCTTCAATCCTGATCGTTGATCTGAATCGATCTCAACCGTTGATGGATTCCAGGAAACTCTATTTAAGAGACCCTCATCTCTTCATTTGAAGGAGGATGAATTGATTTGCTATCGAATTGCTGTTGAAATTCATGCTCATATTTACTTACATTTCTTGCATACATTCTCATTTTTAGTTTAATCTCATTTTAGTTTAATCATGCATATGCTTAATCTAGTTTGCTTCATTTGTTCTAAGATTACATTGCATCTTTCATTTTCTTAGATTAATCTGTATACTCATTCTTAGCTTAATTCTCTTGTCAAATCCTTCGTTCTTAGAGGGTTTGGTTGCCTACACCTCGATTCTGAGGATATTAACAGGAAAAATCCCTTTAGATAGAAGTTAACAGGTCGCTTTGCAGGGCAAATTTCAGATGAACAATTCAATGTTCATTCCACGATGAATCCGCAAATAAGGACCGTGTTGAAGTGTGTGTGTTAGCATAGGCCACATTTTCACGCATACAAAGGGGACCTAGGGACTCCTACTAGGTCATTATGTCTGTTATAGGTTGTAATAGGTATTCATATCTTTACTAGCACATAATAGGTATTGTCAGGTAATAATGAGTTTTACATTACCAAACAACACATTACTTGATCACTTATGTCAACTGCATTTTTCAATACGTTATCCATACATGTGTGTCTTAAAGGGACATAGGATTCGTAATAGGTCATACTATTTTCTATAGGTTCTAATAAATCTTAATATGTATTGTTAGGATATAATAGGTCTTATTAGGTAATGATGATTCTTACATTACCAAATGACACATAACGACCTCATGATACATTTTTAGGTATTTTTATCTATATATATATATATATATATATATATATATATATATATATATATATATATATATATATGTTAAGGGGACCTAGGGACTCCTACTAGGTCATTACGTCTGTTATAGGTTGTAATAGGTATTCATATGTTTACTAGCACATAATAGGTATTGTCAGGTAATAATGAGTCTTACATTACTTGATCACTTATGTCAACTGTGTTTTTCAATACGTTATCCATACATGTGTGTCTTAAGGGGACATAGGAGTCGTAATAGGTCATACTATTTTTTATAGGTTCTAATAAATCTTAATATGTATTATTAGGATATAATAGGTCTTATTAGGTAATGATGATTCTTACATTACCAAATGACACATAACGACCTCATGATACATTTTTAGGTATTTTTATCCATATATATGTTAAGGGGACCTAGGGACTCCTACTAGGTCATTACGTCTATTATAGGATGTAATAGGTATTCATATGTTTACTAGCACATAATAGGTATTGTCAAGTAATAATGAGTCTTACATTACCAAACAACACATTACTTGATCACTTATGTCAACTGCATTTTTCAATACGTTATCCATACATGTGTGTCTTAAGGGGACATAGGAGTCGTAATAGGTCATACTATTTTTTATAGGTTCTAATAAATCTTAATATGTATTATTAGGATATAATAGGTCTTATTAGGTAATGATGATTCTTACATTACCAAATGACACATAACGACCTCATGATACATTTTTAGGTATTTTTATCCATATATATGTTAAGGGGACCTAGGGACTCCTACTAGGTCATTACGTTTGTTATAGGTTGTAATAGGTATTCATATGTTTACTATCACATAATAGGTATTGTCACATAATAATGAGTCTTACATTACCAAACAACACATTACTTGATCGCTTATGTCAATTGCATTTTTCAATACGTTATCCATACATGTGTGTCTTAAGGGGACATAAGAGTCGTAATAGGTCATACTATTTTTAATAGGTTCTAATAAATCTTAATATGTATTATTAGGATATAATAGGTCTTATTAGGTAATGATGATTCTTACATTACCAAATGACACATAATGACCTCATGATACATTTTTAGGTATTTTTATCCATATATATGTTAAGGGGACCTAGGGACTCCTACTAGGTCATTACGTTTGTTATAGGTTGTAATAGGTATTCATATGTTTACTAGCACATAATAGGTATTGTTAGGTAATAATGAGTCTTACATTACCAAACAACACATTACTTGATCACTTATGTCAACTGCGTTTTTCAATACGTTATCCATACATGTGTGTCTTAAGGGGACATAGGAGTCATAATAGGTCATACTATTTTTTATAGGTTCTAATCAATCTTAATATGTATTATTAGGATATAATAGGTCTTATTAGGTAATGATGATTCTTACATTACCAAATGACACATAATGACCTCATGATACATTTTTAGGTATTTTTATCTATATATATGTTAAGGGGGCCTAGGGACTCCTACTAGGTCATTACGTCTGTTATAGGTTGTAATAGGTATTCATATGTTTACTAGCACATAATAGGTATTGTCAAGTAATAATGAGTATTACATTACCAAACAACACTTTACTTAATCACTTATGTCAACTGTATTTTTCAATACGTTATCCATACATGTGTGTCTTAAGGGGACATAGGAGTCGTAATAGGTCATACTATTTTTTATAGGTTCCAATAAATCTTAATATGTATTATTAGGATATAATAGGTCTTATTACGTAATGATGATTCTTACCATACCAAATGACACATAACGACCTCATGATACATTTTTAAGTATTTTTATCCATATATATGTTAAGGGGACCTAGGGACTCCTATTAGGTCATTACGTCTGTTATAGGTTGTAATAGGTATTCATATGTTTACTAGCACATAATAGACTGACCTTACTATCAACCTTAATAAAACTATATCCCATTTACTTTGTTAACATTCGTAACTCTAATTCAAACTACTAAATTAAGTCATGAGTTCTAAATTGTAAATTAACATTTGCTAACTAAACTCATTTACTTATCTAGTAACAAATTTTTCTCTCCCTATGTCGTAACTCTCATCTACACTCCCCATAATCATCAAAGCATTTACATTAAAATTTAGATTTTAGTCAAGAATTCTATTTTTTTATTGCATGTATGTACATGTGTGCACTTAGTTATCATTTAATCAAGAAATTTTATTTTATTTTTATTGCATATACATGTACATGTACGAATATTTATTTTTCACATTTGCATGAGCACATTACAATGTACATTATATATGGTCTCTAAGATAATTTGTTTTAAAATACATATGTATGTTACATGATTGTTCAATTAGCACCATACATTTAATGTTGTGTATTTATATGTACATGTGTTTCAAATTAAATTTAACTTTTATTTATTTTAATTTAAATAGACTTGTATGTTTATATTTGTATATATATGCATGTGCAGATCTCTAGATATTTATCACTCAGATTGTAGCTTCACATTCATATTCTCATATTTATTTTCATATATACATTATGGCATCCAGTTCTGGGAATCATGCTCCTGCATCCTTAGGGGATGCTAGTGTTCATGGTAGGGGTCAGAGTGTTGAGTCTGGTACAGCACGTAGATCGACCTCCACCCATGATAGACAGCAATTATTTAGAGATACAGTGGTGAGATTATCTCATGCTATGCAGGTTTTGGATACCTCGCTTTCCTCTTCTACCACCCTCCCTAATAGGGAGAAGGTCATAGCAATGTGAGAGGAGTTATTTCGTATGATTCAGACAGTTGAATCATACAACCCTTTTGATGATATGAGCATTGAGACATTTTATTCTTCTTTATCTCACAGTGTCACTGGCACTGTGAAGTACACACAGATTGATACTCAGGTTTCCACTGGCATGGTGAAAACAATGTTTCCATCTTATGCAGATCATCATAGAGTCAGAGGCTACTCTGCAATGAAGTGTACTGATCCACTCATCGCACCATTGATGTATCCTCGTTGGTTGGCTACTCATCATAGATGGCCATAGAAGGATGAGTTCCCCCTATATTTCTGCAAACAATTGTTTGCAGAATTTCATTTACACTATGATGTTGACTATACAAATTATCTAGGGCATGTTGGGCAGGGTCAGGGGAGACTTTCTGACAGATTTAAACCCGCAGACACTCATGTGCCCATTAAAAAATGGGCAATGGTGGGTCCAAACCTTTTGGTTATGCCGAGAGGTCCACAGATGGCTACTGCAGGTGAGAGTGTTCCTGATGACACAATTAAGACACAAATTTTTTCGAGCATCACCACCGTCGCCATACAGTTACATGAGATTTCTTCTGATCGATGTAGTCGATATATGCTACGGTCTCGAGATACTACTCCCACAGCTGCATCATCTAGCACACCTGTTGATGATGATTATGGAGTTGTAGACATACCTTCTCCTGTAGACATTTATGCAGTCTTAGAGGTGGATGCATTGCATCGTTTGACATCATATTTAGCATCTGATCTTTTAGATGCATATCAAGAATTATCTACACTCTCATGGATTCTACTTCGTGACATGAGATCTTAGATTAGACATATTTTTTCACGTACAGCAGTCCCAGAGGATTCATAGAGGTAGGAGGACATTCCTGCACCTTCTACTACTCCTACTACTACACAGGCCTAGGCTACAGCACCAACCCCAGCTACTCAAGACCCTACAGCACCCCCCCCTAACTCAGGATCTTAGTGGCACCATACAGCCTGGTCTATTTACATTCATGCTTTCAGATCAAGGCCGCACTATTGACTTGGATGCTGATACTATTTTTTCATTACATGATTCAGATATCAGTCAGATCGGCAGAGCATTACATAATGCTACGGTAAATATCTCTATATGTTTAGATTTATTTTTATTATAGTAAGTAATATGTCTATATGTTTAAATTAATGTATATGTGTGTGTTTGTGTATGTGTTATAGGGTTTGAGTGATAGTATGTTACGTTTTGCTGATCTGCAGACACCAACAGATCCTACACGTCGTGAGTCCGAGGTATGTTACAATATATATATATATATATATATATATATATATATATATATATATATATATATATTTGATTTATATACATGTAGATCTTGATATAATTTGTCTGTACACATAATTAAATGGTTCACTTGTTATCATTTGACACAGGGTTCAGATGCATCTGATAGACCCTTTTGGGGACAAGGCCCAGGATCAAGAGGGGGGATGTAGCTGATTAGATCATATGTGGCCTTTTATTTTATTACACACATGTTATGTCTAGATACATATTTATATGGACAGTTTGATGTTTTATATGTTATTTCCATATGCATACATTTTATATCCAGACACTTTGATGTCTTATATGTTATTTTCAGATACATGGTTTATATGGACACTTTGATGTTTTATATGTTATTTCTAGATACGTGTTTATATCATGGACACTAAATGATGTTTTATATGTTATTTCCAGATACATGTTTATATGGAGATTTTGATGTTTTATATATGTTATTTCTAGACATTTGATCTACATGATCTATTCTTATACATTTAATATGGGTACATTATATTCTCCAGATATGTGCACATGTATGTTATTGATCTTTTAATGTAGACGTCTATTTTATTGATCTTTTGATGTCTTCATCTTTTATGTAACTTATGTATGTGTTATGCACATGTTTCTATATGTTATAATTCATATTTTCAATATTCAGGTTTACATTTATATGTATAGTTATTCATCTTAATTCCTTAACCTAAGTGTGATGAACTATATAATTTTAATGGTCGATGTACATAACAATATAACATATATTTAATGACATGTCTTAATTAACTGTATAATTAACTATATTTAGTCTAATTATATTTAATGTAGATCATGTATTAACTATATTTAATGACATGCCTTAATTAACTATAATTAACTATATTAAATCTAATTATATTTAATGTCTTAATAATTAAGTCTATTTAATGACTTAATTAACTCTATTTAATGACATGCCTTAATTAACTATAATTAACTATATTTAACCTAATTAACTATAACTAACTATTATTAATCCTATTAACTATATTTAATCTAATTATATTTAATGTCTTACTAATTAACTCTATTTAAAGACTTAATTAACTCTATTTAATGACATGCCTTAATTAACTATAATTAACTATATTTAACCTAATTAACTATAACTAACTATATTTAATCTAATTAACTATATTTAATCTAATTATATTTAATGTCTTAATAATTAACTCTATTTAATGACTTAATTAACTCTATTTAATGACATGCCTTAATTAACTATATTTAACCTTTAAATTAACTATATTTAATCTAATTATTGCAAACATATTAACTCGATGGGCACGGTGAGAGAGAGGGATGGAGCGGGCGGGAATTGCAATTCAAATCATGTTGTTTCGAATCTGGAGAAAGGCGGGAGACAGGAGACCACGTCTGCAGGAGGGCATGTAGCAAGGCATGCAGCAAGCGCAGGGCAGGAAACAGAGGGGAAAGATGAGGATGCCTCAATGGATGGGGACCCACGAGTTTTGATGCCCCATCCAGGTGAGAAGATCCCCTCTCCCCCCCATGTGGGTAGTGGGCCGTTTGGGACATGGGGACGCTGGTCGAATCTATTCGGGATAAAACCATCAGGTAAATCGTCTTTTCCAAAAGTCATTGACAAATCTGATAAGGAGAAAGGTATTTTTGCTCTGGAAATCCCTAGGGAAATTATTGACCACAATATCCTAAGCATGGCGAACACTCTGGTAGGAAAATTTGTAGGGCCAAGACCTAATATTGATGTAGTGAGGACATTTACCAGGAGAAAATGGGACCTTAAAGGGCATGTAGATGTGACTGCTATGGCCAAAGGCTTCATGTCTTTCAAGTTTTCTTGCTCAGAAGATTTTTCTCGTATACTATGCGCTGGGAACTGGTCTTTGGGCAGATCCAACCTAATTTTGCAAAAATGGACATCCAACTTGGATTTGAACAATGATTTCCAATCTCAGGTTTCAGTTTGGTTAAGATTTCTGGAACTTCCTTTGGAATATTCGCATGAGGATGCCTTTGATGGCATAGCCAGGACCTTTGGAGAGCTCCTCTCCATTGACCCTGTCACAGCTGCTAAGAAAAGATTGAACTACGCAAGAATCTGTGTAGGAGTCATCGAAGGCCAGGACATGCCTCAAGTTTTAGAACTACAATCTCGTCTGGGAAACAGATCTCAAAAGATTAACTATGAAAGTGTGCCTTTCGCTTGTTTCCATTGTAAGAAGGCTGGCCACAAGGTTGGATCATGTCCACTTTTCAAAAGGAAGAGTACGGTGGGAAAGGCTCGTCCACAAGGGGGGATAAAAGATTCTCTAGATCCCAAAAAAGAATGGAGGAAAAAAGCATCGCAAGTCAAGGCAAATGGAGAGGCAAAAGAAAAAACAATTTCTGCTCCTAATGCGCCTCAAGAGGAATCAGGGCCTCCTCGGGTGACTGGAAACTTAGGAGGGGGATAAGAGGAAGGAGTGAAAGACGATTCAACACATCTCCCCAATGCGAAGGAATCTGAGAAGAAATCTAAGGAGATAGGTGAAAAAATGACTCTTCCCCCTCTGGATTCTCAGGAGGATGACTTGAAACTATCCTTTGTCCCAAACTCCATGGAAGAACCAAAGGAGGGGGAACCCATGTCCCAGGACCCTAACCCGGTGTGTTGCCCCCCCCCTTTCAACAGTAAACAGAATCATAGAGAGGCTGTCTGCATCGACAATGGAAGATTTGGCGAGAATTGATGCTTAGCTGGACAAAGGACTAGAGGGAGAAGAGAATCCCTGGACGGAAGTCAGGAGTAGAAAGAAGAATAATAGCAGGGACCCTTCTTTGGTATCTCCCCCTTCTACTAGAAGCATGGCCAAGGCTGATCTAGCCCACAAATCTAACCTAGTGAGAAGGAAAAACAAGAATGAAATCAGGAAAGAGGAAGCCAGAAGAAACATTAAGGATGGTACGCAGCGCACCATCCAGGAAGCATGTTCAGTAGTTAAATCATGAAGATCTTATCTTGGAATATTAGTGGACTCAATGGAATCCACAAGCAAGAAGTTATTAGAAATATGATAAGGGACCAAAGGCCTGATGTGTTTCTAATCCAGGAAACTAAAATGAAGAAGGAAAGGATGGAAAATATTAAGTTCAACAATAGCATGAAGGGCATAGCCTCTAACTCTGAAGGAGCGTCTAGAGGACTGCTGTTACTTTTCAATGATAAGTATTTCAATATAGTAGCTGAGTATGATGAAGATAACATTCTTTTCTACAGAGTTCAACATTTGCACACCAATGATTCCTGGTATTTAGTGAATATTTACGCCCCCAATAATAAGAGAGATAGAAAAAACTTCTGGACCAAAGTTGGTAATATGGTGCAAGATTGTGACATTCAGAAAGGTATAATCATGGGAGACTTTAACACACCACTTGAAGATAAAGAGAAAAAGGGAGGTATGCCCCCAGATTGGGAAAGTAAACAGGATCTTTCTAACTTCATAAATAATTTGGCCCTTATGAACGTAGAGCTTAAGGGCGGATCCTTTACCTGGTCAAACAAGAGAAAAGGCCATGATTGCATTCAGGTAAGGCTGGATAGAGCTCTTATATCTTTGGACTGGCTTCAATCCTTCAGCTGCAGACTATCTCTGCTTCCCAGAATTGTTTCGGATCACTCTTCCATTTCTCTTGTTGTTTCCCCTCTGGTACACAGGAGATACCATCCTTTTAGGTTTGAGAAAATGTAGACCTCTCACCCTGACCTCATGGATAATATCAAGCTATGGTGGGGGATAGAGGTGGAGGGCTCAGCCATGTTCAGAGTCACCAGAAAACTTAGCAATGTGAAGAGGATGATTAAAATTTGGAACAAGTCTGATTTTGGTCACATCTTCCATGAAAAGAAAGAGTTATTTGATAATCTAACTATTATCCAAGATTGCATTCAGAAGGAAGGTTACACTGAGACCAACAGGGTTTCGGAGCTCAAGACCCTGTCTGAAATTCATAACATTATTAATAAGGAAGAAAAATTTTGGAGGCAAAGATCGAGGATCACCTGGCTAAAGGAAGGAGATCGTAACACTAAGTTTTTTCACCTAACCACCCTCAAGCACCGTGCTAGTAACAGGATCTATGGTATCAGAAAGGGGCAGGAGCTGTTAACTGAAGAATCTGCCATCTCGGAAGAAGCTATTTCTTTTTTCTCTAGCCTTCTCTCTGAGGACCCAATGCTTTCCAATTTGGACCAGGAGGATTTGTTACACCGTATCCCTCAGCTCATTCAACCTTTCCATAATAAACAGCTCTGTGCTATTCCTAAGGCTTCGGAAGTTAGAGAGGCTCTCTTTTCTCTGCCTACTGACAAGGCTCCAGGCCCAGACGGTTTTCCCACTTTTTTCTTCCAAAGGTTCTGGCCGGTGATCATGGGAGAGGTTGTTCAGGCTGTCCAGGAATTCTTTGGAGCCAAATCTATTCTCAAGGAGCTAAACTCGACTTTTGTGGTTCTCATTCCTAAATCCCCTGGGGCGAACTCGTTGGACAACTTCAGACCTATTAGTCTGTGCAACTCTCTCTACAAGATCATCTCTAAAGTTCTCACTTTAAGAATGCTCAAGATATTGCCCATGATAATCTCGCAGCATCAATCGAGTTTTGTTCCAGGGAGACAAATTTTGGATTCTATCCAGATGGTGCACGAAGTCATCCACTCTCTTGAGGCATCCAAACGGGAAGGTATGCTTCTCAAACTGGATCTTTCTAAAGCTTATGACAGGGTGGACTAGTCTCTCCTTGGGAAGGTCCTCTCAACTTTTGGCTTTGACAGTAAAGTTTCCAAAATTATCTCTCAATTGGTCTTCACCTCCTCCTTGGCTATTCTGGTTAATGGAGTCCCTTCTAATTTTTTCAAACCTTCCAGAGGCCTCAGACAAGGAGACCCCCTTTCGCCCATATTGTTCATCATTTTAGCTGAATGCTTAGGAAGGTTTATAGACTGTAGAAAGCGTGAGGCTTGTATCAAAGGGATCCTTCCCTCCTCTAATTGCGTTCCCTTCACTCATCAGCACTTTGTTGACGATACTATCTTGGGGGGGGAAGCTTCTGTCAAAGAGGCCAGAGCCCTGAAGAAGATTCTTGATACTTACTCCAATGGGACGGGTCAGCTAATTAATTGGAACAAAAGCTCGCTCTTTTTCATCAACACCTCTGAGTTTAGACAAAGTAAAATCGCCAGGATTCTGGGTTGTGGGGTAGGCTCTTTCCCCTCTACCTATCTTGGTCTTCCCTTGGGATCCTCACCCCCGGAGTCTTTTTGGAATGATATTTTGGACAGATTCAACAGGAAGATGGCTGGTTGGAAAGGGGTCTCTCTTAGTCAAGCGAGGAAATGCCTCTTAGTCAAATCTTCTCTTCAAAATCTACCAATCTACGCCCTGAGCCTCTTTGGAATTCTGGGGAAAATTGCTGAAAGAATGGAGAAAATCTAGAGAGACTTCCTCTGGAATGGTAATGAAGGGAAGAAAAGATATCCTCTTGTTGCTTGGGAGAAGGTTTGCCTCCCTATGAGGTACGGAGGTCTGGGCATTAGAAAGATCACTCACCTCAATAAGGCTCTCCTAGCTAAACAAATATGGCGGATCTTTAGTAGCACCGGTGAATGGAGGGACACCCTGGTAAACAAGTACCTTAGAAGACCCACTCTTCTTTTCACCCTTTTTAATGAAGATATCCCAAAAGGATCAAACATTTGGAATGGGATCATGAAAGCCAGGGACCTGGCTAAGGCTAGGATATCATGGAAATTGGGAAATGGGAAGGACATCTAGTTCTGGTCGGATAGATGGCTTTCCCAAGATCCACTTATCAATAACCCTGTTTTTGAGAGATGGATGCAAGATTGTACTGATCAAATTGGGTCCAAATTTTGTGATTATTGGAATGGCCAGGAATGGAGTGACCTATCCCTCATCTCTGAGGACTTGACTCCTATAATGCTTATGCTCAATTCCATGATTCCTATCAATTTGGGGGATGAGCTGGTCTGGAGGGATAATCCCAATGGAAGATACTCTGTTGCCTTAGGCTATAATTCCCTTTGGAGCTTAAAAGAGAAGGCCCCTTGGGCGGAGGCTTGGACTCCGGGTCTCATTCCAAAGATCAACATTTTTTACTGGCTGGCTCTTCAGAACAAAATCCTTACTCATGACAATCTCATGAAGCGAGGACATGTTATGCCCAGTAGATGTCCCTTGTGTAAGAATCAGGCTGAGATCGGAAATCACATTTTCATCTTATGTGACTATGCCAGGGAGGTGTGGAATGTCATCACACATGATAATGAAACCCTCTGGTGCAAACCGGATAATCTCATGGATTTTTTCCATCAGTGGAAAGGTCTTTGTAAGATTGCTGGTCGGCAGGATCACTCGGACTGGATTTTACCCCATTTTTGCTAGGGAATCTGGAAGGAAAGGAATAATAGAATATTTAGAGACAGAGAGGAGCCGGCTATAATCCTTGGCAGGAAGGTCTCGAAGAATATAAAGGAAAATCTCCAAGTGCTGAAGGAGGAAGAAGAAGAAGAAGGGGACAGAAAGATAACTAAAGAAAAAGACAGGAACCTCAAAAGGCAGGATGCTAGCTGGCTTCTCCCGCCAGATGGTTGGTCAAAAGCCAACTTTGATGGGGCCTCCAAGGGTAACCCAGGCCCTTCAGGCTGCGGTGGAATCATAAGAAATAGCTATGGGGAGGGAATAGCTGCCTTTGCTTCCCCGCTAGGAATCCAGACTATTCATCTGGCTGAAGCAAGAGCTGCGAGTAAGGTGGTCAAGTTGGCTTTTGAAGCCGGGATTACTAAACTCTGGCTTGAGGGGGACTCCAAAAACATTATTAATACCATTAATGGTATTTCCCCTCCCTCGTGGATGATTGCAAACATAATTGCTGAGACTTGCGCCACTCTCACAAAGTTCGATAAGGTCCACGTCACTCATGCTTACAGAGAGGCAAACCCAGTCGCTGATTGGTTTGCTAATAAAGGGGTTAACGCCACCAATAATCTGTCCTGGCATGCCAGAAAAGATTTTCTGGCGGAGGCAAAGTTTCTCATCGAACAAGATAATATCTTGGGAAGGACGGCTCAAATCCAATGCAATTATGGATAATAAAGATTGCTTAATAAATGGTAAGTGCCATTATTGGCATCGTGATTTGCACCAGCAAAAGGGGTTTCCTCTGTCATTTCGACACGTTCGAAAGGACGATACCATTATTTTCAAAAAGGGGTTTATTCATGGGTATCATAAAAGAAACATCACCATTTTTTCAAATGCAAATAACTTGCACAGATTAGAGTTCATGAGAATTGTGGAAGTTGATCAGGTAAACATGACAGGTGAGAGGAGCAGAAAGGAGCCGGTGGGGGAAGTTCAGAAGTGGAAGAACAAGGCCAAAGTTTGGAGAGAGCTGGAAAAGGGTGGGGTTACTAATTTCTTCGAGAAACTTCATGGCTCGGATCCTGAGATCACTAACAGCATGGTAAATTCGTGGAATAATGGTAAGGTTAAGGTGAACGGGGTCTACTTTCAAATTACTGAGGATGTGGTTGCTGAAGTCACGGGGATTCTGATGGAGGGGAATAAATTTTTCAGAGACAAGAAGATGTCTTCTAATGCTATCAAGGATTTTGTGAAAAAAACTGAAGAGTTGAACAAGCTGGGCAAGAAAGAGACATTTTTTGTAACGGATACTATAAAGAAGCTCTGGAGGTATGTTCTCTATGCTGTCATTGAATATATAACCCTAGACCCCAGGTTTGATAGGGTTAGGACTCACCATTTTGTGATTCTGAATCATTTTCGGCATGGTAGTAAGATCTCCTTCCCGTATTATCTTTTTAACTCAATGAACAAGGCCATTTCCAGTTTTAAAAAGAAAGCTACCGTCAACCCGGCACTGCATGAGGGTCTTCTGCTTCTGATTCATGAGCATTTCCACGCTCAAACCATAAGCAAAAACCCTATCCAGGGGGCGGATGTTGACAAGAGCAGCTCCAGTTTTTCCTCAGATTTCGACGATGTCGAGAGCATCAGCTCAGATGAGGTTTTTGAGCATTCAGGTAAGAAGACTAAAAGCCATAAGAAGGATTACCCCTCTATCAAATTACCCAGCAGAAAGAGCCCTAGAGGTCATACCCCAGCTAAAATTGGCTCTGCTGAGGAGGAGGAGGATATGGATACTGATGATTCTGACAAGGTTTCAAAGGAGGAGCTGGATGAGGAGAAACTGAGAAAAAGACAGAAGAGGGAAGGAGAGAGCATGGAGCGCTCCAGCAATCAGGGAAAGGATTCTCTGCCCATTCCCCTCTCCCCTATACATCCTCAGCCTCCTTTGGAGGAAAATGACAACTCTGGACAGATTGAGGGGGAAGTGCAAGTTAATAACAGAAGGAAGGCTTGGAAGAACTTCAATGTGAGAACGGCCACTATGGGAATTTATAGAGAGGCGATGAACCCCCAACTCCTGGTGGACAACCTCGAGAAGCCTAGACTCAATGAGCTAATTGACCCGGCTATGGTGGCTATTTCTGATAATGCAAGAGAAACGGGTATGAATCTGTTGAACAATGCCTGCAATAGCATGATCGACAACTTCAGATCTATTAAATGGCTTTTCCATGAGCTTGAGGATGTCAGAGGTAGGGTTTCCCAAATGGAAAAAATCAAGAGCAAGACAGGTGCTGAAAGTCAAGGCGACCGGAACAGCTGGGAGACTCTGATGGAGAGGAGAGTAAAAAATATTGAGAACTACAATCACAACCTGGCTAGTCAAATGATCTCCTTCCTCGCTTCGATCAACGACAACATCCTCTCTCTCTTGGATAATCTCAAAGACAGGAACCAGATGGAGGAAGATGATAAACAGAACAGAGACAAAGATAGGCTGGATGTGGATAAAGCCAAGGACAGCACTATGGAGCAGGATTTGACGAACGCCCAGGATCATAAGGTAGAAGAGCAACAAGAGTGCACCGAAGCTGCCCAGACCATGCTCGAGATGGAGAAGTAGTCTGCTAGGTTTGGTCTCTGTCCTTTGGTTTTTGTTTCTCCTGGCTTTGGCTTTTTGTCTGGTCTCCATTTTTTCTGGTTGGTTCTCTGGCCTTTTTAGTGGGCAGCTGTTTCGGGCTGGGCCTTTGGGCTTATTTTCAGCCGTAAGGATTATGATTTGGCTGGGCGATTTTTTGCTTATTTTCAACCTTTCTTGTTGTTAAACTTATGGGTTTCAGGACCCCTTAAAACCTGTTTACCTTATCAAAAACTATATTTAATCTAATTATATTTAATGTCTTAATAATTAACTGTATTTAATGACTTCATTAACTGTATTTAATGACATGCATTCTTAATTAACTATAATTAACAGCATTTAATTAATAAAATATAATGTGCATGTAATATGTAACATAGTTCATATAACATATACATGTAAGAACATAACGATTATATTCAAACATAAAGAATGTATCATATAAGAACATATAAAGATTATATGTACATACAAATACTAAAAAGGTTGTCTTAAGGGGAGGTCCTAAGAGACCTGGTCTTAAATGAGATATCCATGTCGAATTTAAATAAAAACAACAATACATGTCTAATTTTGCATATGCAAGATAAATGATCCAATGTACAAAAATTTATAAAACAAATATCCTATCAATATTAAATATGAAAGTATAAGAGCTATACAGGCATAACTCAACTAGAGCTCCACAATAAGTACATAGGTAAACTAGAGCTTCACAAACAATGTATTGTTAGGATCCTCTCTACTTTTTATTATCTCTAGAAGTTTATCATGTTCTTCAATAGGCAATTTCCACTTTTGATTTCTACGACGTCCTTTTCTTTGTACTGCTTCAAATTGTAATTTGGTTGCTATAACATGGTTACTGTAGTGTAAAACCTTTTCTCCAGGCTTGTATTCAATAAATTCAATACCACTACCAATTACCCTTGTTTGTTGATAATATGTTCCTTCAATAACAACTGATCCAATTGGATATGACTGTTCATCAGCATCTATAGTTCCTTCTAGCAACTTGTGCTTTGCTTTTGTGCATCTTAAAAGATAATAGTCCACATTTTTTGCATTATCTGGTAAGGCTTGAACTGCAAAAATATCTCCTGCATGTATATAAAAAGAGAAATATAAATTAATTTTAAAACAAATATACATGTATATTAATTTATATATATGTATATATGCACACAAACCTGCCACAACTAAATCAGAAATTCGCTCATAATCAACTGAATATACAGGATCATGAATGTCAATGTCAATGTCAACATCTTCAAAAGGAGGCTTTCTAACTATCTCCTTCAAATCCCAATGTGAAACATATCCATTCTCAATATTTTCACATGCACTCACTACATTGTTCTTAATGCAATCATCACAAAAACATGTTTTCTCTCTTACTTTAAGTGCTGGAGGTTTATGGTTTCCTGTAGTCATCACTTGATGTAAACTTCTAATTCCAGGAATCGTTTGAGAATTGTAAGGATCGATCTATATCTGTTACAAATACAAAAACTAATTTTCATATTTCAAAATAAATATTTAATTAAAAACTCAACTTGATTTGAAAAAGACATTAAAAATAAATATAACTTAGTTCACCTTTCACCTCCCAAAAGTAATGCTTATTGTATTCAGTATCTCGAGTAGAAAAATAAACTTTGCACCATTCAACAATTTGATTTGCGCTCTCTATCCTATTCCCTGTATGTACATAAAATATGCATGTATATATAAAATTTAAAATATATGCTATTAGAGTATTAAACATGTACATTTAAAAAATGCATATATTTACCTGCAAGTTCATGTTGTCGAAGCGCACATTTTATACATGCTCCTGCTCCATCATGCTCCCCTTTTCCATGTCCACTTTCAAAGAAATTCCATAAAAACTTAACATTGGTTCTAGCATGTTGCATTGCTAACCAATTAAATGCTTTTGTAGATTTGAATTGTCTTGTGAATGTGAAACATGATAAGTATCTACAATTATCCAAGTACATATATTAAATAGAAATAGACATGTCCAAATAAATACAAGTTAAAATAAAGTTAAATAAATGTGTAACTATTCCGTGTATACTAACTTGCACATCCATCAGACCAAATCTAGTGCTCTGAAACATTTATTCCACGATTTCTGAGATCTTCAGAGAACATTGCAAAACAATGAGCCACATAACTCCTGTCATGAACTTTATCATCACTAATATAGAAATGAACCTCTTTGATGATGATGAGTTCATTTTCATCCAATCTTTCTATCTAATCCACCTCAAATTGTGCATGTCTATAGGTCACTTGCACAAATATTGCAACTTGTTTAGAATGATAATCTTGGCTTTGGAGCTCTGTATGAGGTGCAAATGTATAATTCTCAGAAAAATCTACAATTGAAAGTATACAACTAGGTGGAAAACAATTTTTGGAATCACGAAACTGTTTAGCTTGCCATCGTGCACCATGACAATGTTGGATATGTGGATATATCAATGGACGGAACTTGGCCATGAACTCATCATAATGCAATTCACTCTCCTTCAATACAATTTTTCTGGATTCATCCCCTCTATTATTTTTGGTATGTCTCATATTCATATCTCATCCATGAAAATGGTGTGGATTCATTAATATTTTCAACTTGCATAATTTGAGAAAATTTGTGTAAATCTGCACAAACTTCACACTGATTTTTGATGCATTGCACTTTGAATTCATCTGAATCTTCTAATTTATCACATAATATGGACCTCACAAATTGTGTTGTACTGCTAGGGATGACCAAATTAGGATCAAGTATTGCCATAACTTTTTTAAATGATTGCAAGTGTAGACCAAATTCAACATGATTTCTACAAGTTTCTCGCATCTTATTTATGCATACAAAGGAAGGACGTAAACTCTCAAACATTCTCTGACATATTTTGACATTTGAAAATTCTTGTTTGAATGCTTCAAAAAGTTCACTTTGAGTTATATCTATGAAATGTTTTGGATGTTCAATTTTGGCCCCTGTTTCTTGATCTTTAATTTGTATAGTATCACGCCTGTTGGAAGAAACACGAGAATGTGTGCTCCAAAATTCAATAACTTGTCTTTTTACTTCTTCAGAAATCTTGTCTTTTCGAGGAACTCTACAAATATTCACCCAGTTATTCTCAATGTTATCATCTAGCATATTTCTCCTCTTGATGTATCTCTGGACAATTCTTCTAGATATATGTAATACATCAAAAATTGCACGTACCTATTTTCTATGTGTCAATTTTCTACTAGATATAGTAGTCATCAATGCTCTACGTGCATTACTCAAATCACCTCCTCGAGTTGTGTTGTCAATTTTGTTATAAGCATTTTGCAAATTTTCAACTATTGTTTTATTAATATTATGAGCATGGCTTTTCCTGTTATTAACACCCAACAACTCTAAGACAGGTCTCATATCTCTTCTCCTAAATAACTTGACAAATAATTATGCCTATCCAAATATACTTTTATCCTTGAAATATTCATCCCACATGTTCTGACAATGCTTTTTGATAGTGTTATTATTTATCATATTTTTAGATGGAATTTGGTTAAAAAGTAGTTCTTCATCCAAATCCATCAAAATTTTTTATGCTTTCTAATTTGTCTCTATCAATAGAACTGCCAATTTCTTCCTCTTCATTACTTTCATTTTCTTCATGAATCTCATCATGTTCAGGAATTTCAGTAGGTTGGTTTTGAGCATGTTTTGTATGGCCTTTCATTTTGTCATCTCTTTTTCTATCATATTTCCTTGATCTTTTCCTTTTACTACCCATTGAATAATTCAATCTATAGAAAAAAAAAAAAAAATTAGATTTCACTAAATATCAGCTAATGGTTCAATATATAATATATAAAAATAAAAATAATTAGAAGAGAAAAAAAGCACCTTCAAAATATTCGATCCTTTGCAATATTGATTAAATCTGCAAAACAGTTGTTGAAAATTGCTTCAAAATTAATTTTTTTTTGCAAATCTTCTTCCAATTTTTGCTGTCCCTGTATATTTAATTTTCTAAAATGGATAAAACAATATTTTTTTATATCAAAAAGTCACACTAACTGCTAGCAGTTTCTCAAACTGACTAGGGGTTTCGGCCGGAACTGTTTCGGCCGAAACTGTTATGGTCGAAACAGTTTCGGCCGTAACTGTCTATGTGGCAGCCAAACAAGCAAAAATCAGAACTTTTGTAAACATCTCACTTTGAAGGCCAATTTGACCTACTAAATTGAAGTATTTTTTAAAACTAAAAATATACTTTTGTAGTTCTCAGAGTCACGATTATGATTGTATAATTTTTTTTAAGTTTTGATTATGAATAATATGTTATAATTTAAAAATATTACAAGTAGGTATCTTAAGATTCAGGAAGATGTCTATTCAAAAATAAGAAAAAAATAGTAAATCATGTTAAAAAAATATTATTTTTTATGGTGCACTAGAGGAGAGAGTCTTCTTCAAGAATATGTAATTTTAAAAAAAAAATATGTAGATTTGATGAAAAAAGTTTGACGGGAGAAAAAAATTGTCTATTTCTGATAACTTTGACTTTGACCTGTTATAACTTCAAAAATATTAGCCAAATTTCAATTTTTATTTTTTGGTGCACTAGGTATACATGTTAACTCTAACATATTCCAAAATCAAACAAAAATATGAACATTTGCATATATTTGTTTGACGGGAAAAAAACTCTATATTTTTAGTATTTTTAAAAAATTAAAAAATACACTTTAAAAATTCAAAAATAAATAAAATTTTCACTCAATTTTTTTTAAAAAAATTATAGACATAAACTTCATCCAATTTTACACATTTCATTAGTTTACATCATCTTCAAATTCTAAGCACAAATGCCACTTTTATTTCGTTAAAGTTGAAGACTTTAAATTCTGATATCACTTCTCCTTTATAAAAGGTGACACAGGTTTGTGCTTTTACCCAAGCCATAGTCTTTAGTACCTTTTAGATATCTCATGATCCTCTTGATTTTCATCATGTGATTTTTTTTGGGATTTGTTGAGAATCTCGCCACCATGCCAACAGCTAATGCAATATCAAGCCTTGTATGCACTACATACTGCAATTTTACAATCATTGATCTATATGTGGTCTGATCTACCTCTTTTGAATCGTCACTCTTGAAGAGCTTATGTCTTGTAGACATAGGGGTTCCAATTGGTCTTGAATCTTCCATTTCATACTTCTTTAGTATCTCCTTGATATATTTAAATTGAGTAATGTAGATACTATTTTTGTTGTGTTGTATCTACAATCCAGCAAAGAATTTTATCTCACCAAACATGGACATCTCAAATTCTTTACTCATTTCTTCTGAAAATGTTTTGTACAAGTCATCATTTCTTGTAAATAGAGTATCATCAACAAATATTTTTGCCAACACAATCTTCTTGTCTAGTTCTTTTTTGATATACAAGCTATTATTATCATTTGTTCTTTGAAAACCAATCTGTACCAAATAGTTATATAATCTTTCATACCAAGCTCTAGGAGCTTTCTTGAGACCATAAAATGCTTTGTGTAATTTGCAGACCATGTCTCTTTTGCTAGAATCTACAAAACCTGTTGGTTGTTCAATGTAGACTTTTTCATCAAGAATGTAGATTTAACATCCATTTGATACACTTTCAATCCTCTGTGTCCTACTTATGCTAGTAAAGTTCTAACACCTTCTAATCTTGCAACAGGAGCAAAAGTTTCACCATTATCAATACCTTCTTCTTGAGAATAGCCTTTAAACGCTGATTTTTGTTTATTTCTGAAAACTTCTCCATCTTCATTCAGTTTATTTCTAAATAACCACTGTGTGCCAATTAATTTTTTATCCTTTCATCTAGGAACAAGAGTCCAAGTTTTGTTCTTTTCTATCTATTCTATCTCTTCATTCATTTCTTCAACCCAACTTTCATTATCCAATGCATCTTTAACATTTCTTAGTTCAAATTCAGCAAGTAAACATGTACCTTTTAATTTATTTCTTGTCATTGTTCCATTAGATCTGTCTCCAATGACCTAATCATATGCATAATGCCTTCTAACATATCTTACTAACATAGGTTCTTTGGGTTTGGAATGGGTTCCATTGATTTCATAATAAACTTCAATGTAAGTCTTGAGTCCCATTATTTGTGACTTGGGTCCATTAGACCTAGTTTGAACTATCTTGGTAGCTTTTGACTACGACTCGAGTCCTTCAGACTATGACTCAGGTTGCACTATTTGCAACTCTGTAACTGTTGGAGATTTTGGGGACTCATAAGGTGAAACCTCCTTTCTTTCAAATAGAAATGGTAGGGCATCAGGTTCATAGTAAAAAAATATTTTGTAATCCTCTGCCTCTTTTCTACTTTCTTCTTCACTCTTTTCTGTAAACTCATCAATTCTAACATGTGCACTTTCTATGATTTTATGAGTAGAAAAATTCAAACATTTGTATCCTTTACTTCTGTAGGAGTATCAAAAAAATATTTCTTCATCACCTTTCACATCAAATTTTTCTTTTCTAAATTCTTTCAAGATATAACATTTTCTACCAAATACTTTTAAGTAATTTACATTAGGTTTGTAACCATACCATAGTTTATAAGAAGTTTGGTTTGAGTCTTTCCTCAACTGTACTCTATTCAAGGTATGAATTATAGTGCTAATAGCTTTCTTCTAGTATTTGATTGCAACATTCTTTTCTATCATTAATGTTCTTGCACAATTTATGATAGATCTATTCCTTCTTTCAACTATATCATTCTACTAAGGTGTACCAAGGGTTGATACTTGTCTTTTAATTCCTCTTTCAATGCAAAAATTATTCAATTCATTTGAGATGAATTCACCACCTCTTTCTAATTTCAAACATTTCAATCTTTTTCCAATTTCATTTTCTACTCTTGCCAAATACCACTTGAACTTTTGAAAAGCTTTCTATTCCAATAGGTCCATATAAGTCTGTATGCACAATTTCTAGGACTTCTTCTGACTGGTAGTTTTTTCTTTTGAATCTAGTCTTTCCCATCTTACCAATTTGGTAATTCTTATATGGACCCATATCAAGTTTCTTCAAACTAGGAATACCTCTTACTCTTCTATGTTTGTTTATCTTAACCAAATTATCAAAATTTATATGACATAATTTTTTGTGTCATAACCATCTTTCTTCTAGTTGAGCAATAAAACATGAACATTCATTGAGATTAAGATAAAATAGGTTACCTTTTTTTGGTTGCTAAATCCAACCAAATTTCCTTTTCCATCTAGTAGTTTGGCCTATCCATTCATAAATTCTAAGTTGAATCCAATATTATTCAACTGTGCCACACTCAGTAGATTATGTTAGAGGAAAAGGATTATTTTATTTTATTAATTAAATTACCTTTTCTCCCTACTTAAGATTTTTTTTTATGCATTTTTTGATTTCTTTATTTAATAATTAATTAGTAATTATTAAATAGTTTTCCCCTTAAGGTTACCTTCTATAACTTATTAAGTTATCAATTTTTGGTTTCGATCTCCTTTTATAAGGATTGATCTCTTTGTAATTCATAATTTTTTCTTCATCTAATAATATAATTTGCATGTTTTTTAGATCAAACCCTTACCTCTTCCGATCTTTTTTCTCTCCATGACAAGCTTTATACATGCAAGTATTCGAGGGCTTCATGGATTTGATTTGCATATTTGCTCAAATCCTACATGGTATCAGAGCCAAATCTATTATAGCTTGTTTGGTATTTGGAGAAAAAGAGAGAACAATAGTTTGGCAGATCAAATCTGGTGTTTTTTGGGTATTTCCTGAGAAAACATGGGAGTCACCATTTTTTGGAGTAGTTTGAGGCTAAAAAAACTTCATAGATGGATCTAGAAGGCCTCAAAACTCCTATTTCCATATAAAGTTTGTCCAATTTGGACAACGTTGATCCAAGAGGCAAAAAAAATTTACTCGAGAGGACCATACAACCTCTGCATGCACTCTGAGATGCAAAATTTTACAAAAAAATATTATAAAAAATTAAAAACCAATTTCTTGTGCTATTGTGGTTAGGAAAACTGCTGGCAGTCATTGAAACTGCCAGTGGTTGTGGTAAACCTTCGTCCCCTAGATTGTTGTGGCTCAATAGTCATTGCGGCTCCTCACCTGCCTAGTGCAAGTGGAGCCCGTTGGTGGCACCTCCCACCCATCTCCACGACACCACTCAGCCACCCACCATCCACCCCTATGCCTAGCCACCGCTCCACCGGTGGTGTAGGGGTGGTGTGTTTTATTTTATTTTATATTTTTTTATTAAAAAATAATCATTTTTATACTTTTCCAAGGGCCCTATTAGTTTTTTCTCCATAACTTGAGCATACAGATGTGTGTTTTCAATCCAAAATATGTGCCAAAAAGCTAGTTCTGAGATGGGGATATTGGTATAGGTTTTCTTTGGTTTCGATGTATTTTGGTTGCCTATTTTGGCAGTCAAAACTGGATGTTCTATTTTTCACTCCAGAGGGCATATCTCGAGCATCCCATCTCTGTTCTTTCAAAATGTTATATTCTTACAAAATTGATTTTGTCTAATTTTTAGAAATGATGTAATTTCTTCCAGATTCTATTCCATGCTCTTTCTATCATGTTTTTTTCATTTTTGCTCTATGGTGGATATCTTGGATATTTCAGATCTGGGGATCATTTTCATGGCATGGAATCTCTTCTTCTGGGTTGTACTATTTGTTATATTAGCTCTTTGCCCTTGTTTAATTATTTTATATATCATTTGTAAGAATTTTTATCCAAACGCACTGAGATAAAGTGTCACTCCTTTCTTTTGGGGATCTTTTTCATCATTGTGACTTATTGTACTTGTACTATCTTATAAAGTTCCATATCAGGGATAGTTGTTTGTTTTTTAGTGCCCTCTTCCTTTTTCAAGTGAGTATCCCTTCCATGACAGTATCCCTATGATGTGTTAGTGACATGTGCCTTTATAGTTGTTTATACCTCTTCCTCACTCTCGATGTTCTTGGTTCTTTATGTTTTGCAGAAGACTTTTGGCCTACTTTCTCTAATTCCTGTCACCTTACCCTTGTCTACATTAAGGGGGGGTTCTTTTGTTGGTTCTAATGCTTCCTTGGTTTTTTGGAGTGAGATATGTATTTAGTATGTGATCCTACATACTAGGCGATTGTAGTGGTTGGATACCTATGCATTTCGGTGAGATGGATCATTTACCATATACACTCTTCTTTTTATTCTATTTTAGAGGAGGTTCTATAGATCAATAGTTTCCTTTTGATAGAGTTTGTGGCTTTTTCATGCTTCAACAGTTTTCTTCATAATCACTATTTGTTCCTATTTTCTAGAGCATTCCTCTAGTTGGAGGCTTCTGTAATCCTTCACTAGATTTTCTGGTATCTCTTTTTGGAGTAGAGTTTTTTCCACTAGATTTTCTCTATTTCTCCATTTCCTAGAGATTTTGTTGTCATTGAGTACCTCATCAGACCTTATTGTCAAGAGCAAGGTTTACTTTCAGCATTGCATTGTAGTCTCCTTGCTTTTTCTGCATTATTTATAGTTGCATTATTGTTCATCTTAAGGGGAGGTGTTAGAGAAAAAGGCTAATTTAATTTCATTAGTTAAATTACCTTTTCTCCCTTCTTAAAATTTTACTTTATGTGTTTTTGCTTTCTCTATTTAATAATTAATTAGCAATTATTAAATAGCTTTCCCCTTTAGATTACCATTTTTAGGTTTCGATCTCCTTTTATAATGATTGATCTCTTTGTAATTCATAATCTCTTCTTCATCTGATAATATAATTTGCATGTTTTTCAAATCAAACTCTTGCCTCTTCTTGTCTTTTTCTTCTTCGTGATAGGTTTTCTACATGCAGGTATTCGAGAGCTTCATGAATTTTATTTGCATGTTTGCTCAAATCCTATAGATTATGCTTTATTCCTTCAACCCAATAAGAATTATTATATAAAAGTTCATTGGTTAATGAGATACGACCTTTTCCTTTTATGATATAAGGTTCATTGTTTCCAAATCTCACACTACCTCCATCATAAGGTTCTATGTTCTCAAAAAAAAATTTTATCTCTAGTCATATGATGTGAACAACAACTATCAATAATCTATGTATCATTTTTGTTAACATGAGAGATAAGTTTCATATTATCTCCTTCATCATCACATTCATCCTTTACAGAAATATATACCATTTCATCTTCACTGTTATCAGAATCTTTAGCTATAAATAAGATTTTTTACTTTTTTTCTTGAAGTTATTGTAGTTTTTGAAATCCTTCTTGCCTTTGTGCTTATTGCTTTTCTTTTCATCTTTATTTTCTCTGTTTGTACACCTTGCAACAATGTGACCAATTTCTTCACAAGAAAAATAGATTAGAGGAACTTTACCTTTGTACTTTCCTCTACCTTTAGAATACTTTATTGCAAGTAGGGCTTCAACAACTTAAAGATCACCATCTGAACTCTCTTTTGATTCTTCTTGTTCACATCTTGATTAACTAGATTTTGATTCCTTACGTTTTTTCTTGATTGAGAGCTTAGCTTCAAATGCAGACTCAATAACTTTTGAACTAAGAACATAGTTATCAAAGTTATCTAACTCAAAAGCTATCAATCTTCCAACTAGAGAATCTAAAGATATTTTATTATTTGGATCACATCTCATCTCTTGAATAACAAACACTCTAATTGCATAAATAGAAAAAAAGTTCTAAGTACTTTTCTTACAACTATTT
The DNA here is from genome assembly GCA_028749045.1 of Cupressus sempervirens. Lineage (NCBI taxonomy): Eukaryota > Viridiplantae > Streptophyta > Pinopsida > Cupressales > Cupressaceae > Cupressus > Cupressus sempervirens. The sequence goes on from CM053789.1 coordinate 297,248,882, forward strand.
TCTCTTCAATGTCCCATCCAAATGCTTTGATTGCACTTACACTTGCTTTTATTCTTTCCACATATTTTGCAATGTTCTCATCTTCTCTCATTTTCATTTGATCAAAATGACGTATAAGACTTTTAGCCTTAGATTTTCTTACATTTTCATCTCCTCCATAGATATCTTTTAGTTCGGTTCAAGTTCTTCTTACATTGTCATCTCCTCCATAAATATCTTTTAGTTTGGTTCACATGTCATGAGCTATTTTGCAATCTTTAACTTTATCAAATTTGGCACAACTAAGAGCAGATGCAATATCAATCATCATGATTTTATGATCCTTCTTTTCAGTAATATCTTCAACTCATAATGTTTTAGTGAAAGTCTTGTATTCAACATCAAGATATTTGCACTCTTAATCATTGATGGTAGCCAAATATAACCTCATGAGTCCTTGCCATGCTACAAAATTATTTTTGTTCAGCTTGGGAATCTCTCTTCTATAAGATATCCTAATATTTAGCTTAAGTCTTTGAAACCTTCTCTGCAAGCACCAAAAGCTATGATACCAATTGTTGGAAATATAAGAGCAATGACTAAGAGGGGAAGGGTGAACCAATTACTACAAAAATAAATCTCAAATCCCTTAGATGTCAACATAAAATAAAACTTTGAGAACTGAATATTGTTGATGCTTGACAACCACACATAAAATATTGTAACTCGGTAAATACTGAATATACTTGGTAAGTAACTAACATGTAAATCTTTAGATGTTATCTTTGATTACTATTACTTAACTTAGTTTGCAAAACATATAAAAGAAATAGCATGAATACATTTGACACCAAGATTTAATGTGGAAACCAAATTTGGGAAAAACCACCAATTGCAACTAGTTATTATTTTCACTCTTCTAAAGTTACTCCTATTAGGAGCCAACCCTATTTAAAGGTTATAAAACACACTATTAGGTGTGACCCTGTTAGAGGATTTAATCACCCTATTAGAAATGGCCTTGTTAGAGGTCTTTAGACAATTCAACAAAACTGCCACCTTGTTAGAGGATTTACAAATATTTGTTAAGCCAACTTTGTTATGAGATTTAGATCATTGCTATGATGGTTAGAGAGTAACAATGAGATGACCTATTTTGAATGCAACTGAATTGCTGATTATAGATCTCAATTCTAGCTTTACTTGATCTTTCCTGATCAAAAATATGTTTTCTACTACACAAGGATATTCTTCTTATCCTTCAAATTTGCTTCCTCTCTTCATCATTAAATCGTCAATTACAATTTTTAGCTTTTTACTTTCTAATCCATTACTTGACCTTATACTTATATCATCCATATTGTCAATTCAGCTCATATACAACTTAGAATAGCTAATATCCATTATCACAGTTAGCTAGAACCAATAGATAAATTAATTAAGCCCAATATGCCAAGACAAAAAAACCCTTCGTTAGCCGACCTAGCTATGTAGACACCAACTCAGAAATAATTTCCTGTGTTAACCAACTTAAACTCAGTTAACACTGCAAACTTCAAAAAATCCTTTGGTAACCAAGTGAGATTGGTTAACACTGGTTCTATCCAACTTTTCCTTCATTAACCAAGTGATCTCAATTAACACTCATCTTCTGCAAACTTTCCTTCGACACCCGAGTGAGCTCAGTAGAAACTGCCTTCTGAACTAGGCAAGTACAGGAATGCTTGATAGACACAAGAAAATTATTTTCCCTACCCGAGTGAGCTCGATATGCACTGACTGATAATGATATAACATTTTTATAATATCAAAGACAATGCACAATTAATCAATTGTATCCAATAATTTTAGCCTTATAATTTTGAAGTCTCAATATATGTTTATTTGAGTATATATGGGTGCGCGCGCGCACACACACACACACACACACACACACATATTTGGACTAACTGCTAGCCTTCCCCTTTGGGATTTGTGACATCGCTTAAGTACCTCTTGTGTTTTATAAGTCAAGTAGTTGTATTGGGCATTAACAAGTTGATCTTTCGATGCAACAACAACCATAGCTTGTAACAAGTGGTATCAAAGTTTGGTCACAAGTTCAAATCTCCTCAAGTAATACTACGGGGGAATTGCTGGACTAATTGTCAGCCTTCCCTTTGAAATTCATGACATGGATTAACCACCTTTTGTGTTCTATAAGTCTAGTAGTTATATTGGGCATTAACAGGTCAATCTTTTGGTGCAATGACAACTCTGGCTCATAACATCTGTGTGTGTGTGTGTGTGTGTGTGTGTGTGTGTGTGTGTGTGTGTGTGTGTGTGGATGTAATTTCTTGCATAATTATATTCCAGTCTTTTATAACAAAAATGATAGAGGAAATAAATAAAATGTTTGAAAGGGAGATTAAAATGTTTTAGAGTTTGGAACCTAAAATCTTTCACCTTTCAATCTTACCCTTCCCCAACTCACCCACATAGCTCTTCATGAAACATAAAATGAAGGTGAATTTTAACCTATGACTTACCAAGACCAAGTAATATAACAAAAGGTTTTGAGAATTGAACCCTTGACCTCTACAGAAGGATTTTAGAGACTTGACCAACGTGCCATGAGAACCCTTTGAATAAGGAACTCTTTATAATCTAGATAACCCAATGATGGTTAGGGATTTAAATTAAATAAAATAATTAATTTTTGGTTTGATTTATTTAATCAAACCTTAGCAATTTGACTGCATGGAACACAACCATCCATAAATTTCAAATTTTCTCCTTTTAAATAAGGGACTTCTTGGCAAATAGAAATAGGGAATTATGGAGGAAAAATTGTAGTCAAATGTGCATTTTTTAAGATCATTCATGTACAAACTCAAACAAAACCAATACTAAGGATAGAAAGGATACAAACACCAAGATAATGGTCATAACCTTTCATCTTTCACAAACTCCGACCAATTCCATACCAGGTGAGGATAACAAGCAAGTCTTGATACTCTAGTTTATTTTATGCAATAACTTAGGAGGATCAAATCAAATACACACACACACACACATATATCAATATTGTGATGGAAATTTGAGTGATTCTATCCTATGCTTGTCTATGGTGGAGTCAATGTGCCAGTTATGTTTAATGGGATGCTAGGAATTGAATTCTTTGAGTAGGAATGTTTGATTCCACCTATTAATACAAATCCACATCTACCTAATTATGGTTGTCCTTGTTGGTGTACTCAAGGAAAAGATGTTATGTGTTGCAAGATAGTCTTAAGCTTGGGAGGTGGATCCTAGCACCTTAGGAAGTTCCAATGACACTCACCTAGATGTGGTTGAATCCCTCACTCTGGTTGTGCCTCCGGTTATCCATTTTTCTTTGTGACTTCATTTTGGACTTTATGATTTTTTGTGACCTAATGTTACCCTTGTGCTTGATTTTGGGTATAAGACTTTGACTACCTTAGAGCCTAGGTGGATCATGGTTTTGTCTCCTAGCTTAGGGAGTGGTTCCTTATGGTTACATGTGGTTGGCTACCATAATAAGAGGCTTGTTTGTCCATTGGAATTCTTCTTCAAGATATGCTTGGATGATGCTTAAATATGCTTAAGGGTGTTCATGTTACTTGCAAAAAATAAATTATGTAACTTGATCTAATTTGATATAATTGATGAATCATGACCGGAGGGTGGGATTTAGTTGATACATTTTAAGGAAAACATATTTATAAGGGTTGGGTAAATAAGAAAGAGGTTTGGTGCTTGAAAAGTAATTGTGTCAAAATTGTATGTCTTTTATAACATTCATCTTGGTATATATGTATGATGGTGATTACTTATATTATCTACTTGCCTTATATAAATCATGATGTATATCTTGTTATAGTGGTTATTCTTGATTATCCTCATTGTAAGGTTAGTTTAGAACTAAATAATCTTCAAGACAATAAATAATAATGCATGGAATAACTTAAGCAAAAAATAATAAATATTAAGAGAACTAGAATAGAACTTTACATCTATGATTAAAGAGTTTCACGGGGAAAGGATGTTAAAAAAAATTGCTCATCAAACTTATCGACTTTTGCCTATTCATTTGGATTCTCTTTGGAGGGGCATTACACATACGTCCATGGAAATTTAAGAGTAACATCATATGGTCAAATATGAAGCTTCTCAGAGTTACAGATTGTTCCCAAGTGACCATGTAGGAGGCTCCACATGTTGAAATCTTGCACAACCACAATCAAGAGATATTAAAGATGAGAATTGGTGAGATGATGGCATGAGGAAATGACATGGTGAAGAACCCAGAAGTAATATGAAAAATATGGTGACAGGAATCAACCGACCAATCACAAAAGGTCATGTGTTAGGAAGAGTCAACCAAGGTTTGACTAATATTGGAAGGGCCTTGATTTTGACTCAAATATATGAGTATTGTATATCAACAAAAAAGGGAATAGATGAAAAATTTAAATTTTCCATCAAATTAAGTGCATGTATCAATGGGTAACTCTTATTTTCAGATGTATCTGGTGTGCTCCACTCTGAATTGTATTTTTGTTTTATAGTGAAAAATTAGTTTTGAGCTTAATGGTGAAGTGAATTATCTTCAGATTTGGCAGGAACATGACTAGTAGTGATATTTTTCTTTCTAAAAAATTCTAGTGGGCATTTTGGCACATGTTTCAGTAGCAGATCTCGCATTTTTTTAGTTGGTTTTCTATTATCCTAATGAGATATTTTACTCAATTTGTTGGGGTAGTGATTAGATTTGATTTGTAGTTGGAAGAGGATAGATGTTTTGGAAGAAGCAAGAGAAAGATTTTCAAGTGGACAAGTGGCAACTTCAGGTCAAATTCAGTAATTCTTCCTCTTCTTTCCTTTTTCTATTGACGTTGGTTTCAGTCTATTGAGCAGAGCTCTAATTGTAATTCTACCATTATTTAGTATTTCTCCATGTTTGAACATCATTACAATTTCTTTTGAGCAAGTAGTTAATATAGTCATCTTTGGTTTATTATTCAAGTTTATTGCATGCACTTAATATATTTATTTCAAAGAGATTAATATGATAGATTCTTGTGGAAAAATTTCATTTTGAATCATGTACCTTTCTATGGGTTTATAATTTTCTATGCATGTATGGACAAAGAACATATAGTCCAATTGCAACTTGATTTGAAATTGTATGTCATTGTGTGTTTTGTCATTGAGTCAAAGACTTGAGTAAATGCTTAATATGCATTGACATAATTGCAAGGATCATGGGAGGATTTGATAAGCATGAGATTCATTTTGAATATTGATGTCTAATTTACAAAGTAAATGGATAGATCACAATGATATGGTGTATTTTACAAAATGAGCCGCCTCAAATAAATTCATTGCTCTAGCCCATAATACAATTAATTTGGCATGAGCCACATGAGCTCCAAGTAATTTTCCTGACAAATTAATAAGTCGAGCATTACTAGCCCACCAAGCGAAACAAGTGGTTTCTTGGTCATGACCAGCTAAAGTTAGAGTTCCATTAAAGAGTGTTTCCACGGGGTAGAACCTCCTCAAGGAATATAAGATTTTCATGAGGCTGATCCTGAGCCACCATCCAAGTACTAATACCTTCGTTCAAAAGAATATTTTTTGTATAAAAGTCTCAAATTCAGGATCTTCTGCTACACGAATCTCCTGGGAAACAAAATCATAAGCACGTAAGTTTAGAGCTAGGCCAACTACTCCAATGGCACTCATCCATAAACCGGTCACCAGCACAAATAACATGAAGAAATGTAACCAACATTTATTGGAAAAATCAACCCCAAAAATTTGGGACCAGAAATGGTTTGCAGTGACCATAGAATAAGTCTCTTCAGCTTGAGTTGGGTTAAAAGCACGAAATGTATTTGCACCATCACCGTCTTCAAATAAAGTATTTTCTACGATAGCACCGTCAATAGCACATAGAAGAGTAGCACCCAATACTCCGGCAACTCCCATCATATGAAATGGATTCAAGGTCCAATTATGAAAACCTTGAAAAAAGAGGATAAAATGGAAAATAGCTGCTACGCCAGAACTAGGCGCAAAAAACCAACCAGACTGACCGAATAAATAGATCAAGAATACAAAAACAAAAATAGCAATCGGAGCAGAGAACGCAATTGCATTATAAGGTCGTAATTACACAGATCGAGCAAGTTCAAATTGGCGTAACATAAAGCCTATTAGACCAAAAGCATCATGAAGAGCAACGAAAGTCCATAGACCACCTAATTGACACCAACGAGTAAAATCTCCTTGTGCTTCAAGACCCCATAATAGTAGCAAAGAATGTGCCAAACTATTAGCAAGCGTAGAAACTGTAGCAGTTACAAAATTACAACCTTCCAAATAGGAACTGGCCAACCCATGAGTATACCATGAAGTCACAAAAGTTGTGCCCATGAACCATCTGCCTAGTGCAAAATAAGCACAAGAAAAAAGCAATAAACTGGACCAACCCACAAAAATAAAATGATCTTTGTGTAGCCAGTCATCCATAATATCAAATAAAGTTTGTTCCTCTTTGGAAGACTTTCCAAGGGCTATAGTCATAGTAATCCTCCTATTTAACTATTTTAACCTTTTTTGAACACCCTATTCGATAGAACCAAAGGGTATACACTATTTTATATTGAAATATTTATGGACAATTTTTCATCCATCATCCCTTTCAATAAATCGGGTTTCGAAGATTCCTTATTGGCACGGATTTTATATTGAAACTGAATTACTTATATATAGTAAATCCATGATAATTCGAAGTTGTTTCTATTTGATTTTTTTCTTATCTTTTTTTTATCTCAATTCCAATCTATTTTCCACTGGTAGAATGACCAAAATAAATGTCTTGTACAAACATAGTAAGAATGTTTGGTACATCATAATCAAATTATGCTTTTAAAGATAAAAGGAAAATACTTCCATCTAGAATTCAGACTTACATATCCATTTTTTGTTTTTTGTTTTTTTTTAAAGAAAAAAATCATTCGACAGAATACCCAATTAACAACCAAATATGAGAGTATTTGAATAATTTCATGAAAGTTCACTTTCAAAATCTACCTCAATTTTCAATATAAGAATAACTTATATTATTAATCAGTCAATGGGTTAGGTTCACTTACTTCTCATTTTTATTTAGTTTTATAAGTAATACGTACTAATTGAAATTAGTCATTCTTCAATGAAAAATACGAAAGTGAAGTGTATTATGCCTAATCTTATACTATTCCTCATCTTATTAGTAGCGAGATATAAGAAAAAAAGTTCTATCTAAAAAAAAAAAATTATATATGTTAGTTATGCTCAATTATATTAACATGTTCTATTCCGTTATAACAAAAAAAGGTATATTGCATCTTTTTTGTCTTAATCAAATAAATGTTTAAACTAACAACTGGGCTTTATTGCAAGAAAGAGCCCTTTATTGGGCTTGAACCGATGACTTACGCCTTACCATGGTGTTACTCTACCCCTGAGTTAAAAGGGCTTTTGACCATTTCATTACCAATGGAGAAGTCTATTACATATTTGATAGATGCCATAATAATGGGGTCAATAATAGAAATTAATTGAATATAGTTATATTGTCGATCCTGACAACACAAGAAGAATATTAAATAATGAAATATGAAGAAAGATTCTTTTATATTGACAAATTCCTAGGGATTTGAATATTATAACAATAAGTAGGCCCCTATCATCTAGTGGCCCAGGACATCTCTCTTTCAAGGAGGCAACGGGGATTCGATTTCCCCTAGGGGTACTAGGTAGGCTAGGAAAGTCATTATAGTACCTAATTAGGTACTATAATCAACTTCCCATTTTTCCCTGGGTCGATGCCTGAGTCGCTAATGGGAACGGATTGTAAATTCGTTGGCAATATGCCTACGCTGCTTCAAATCCAGCTCGGCCCAATACCAACCTGATAGATTGAGATATATATTTATCTATCAGATAAGAAAGGTAATTGGTTTTTGAATCCCCTACCCTACTGTATAGAGAAAGAATCAGACTGAATATTTTTTATATATAAATTTGAAAGATAAAAGTTTTACAAATACGACCCGGCACAATTTTTTTATGACAGTTTAGTCAATAAACTATACCTAGTGGGATTGTAGGTCAATTGGTTAGAGTACCGCCCTATCAAGACGGAAGTAGCGGGTTCGAGCCTCGTCAGTCCTGATTCAATAAATTGAACAATTATTTGAGTGATTCCTACCCCAAACAAGAGAAAAAAAGGGAAATAGACTACCAAGGCGACACTTAGATTTGAACTGGGGATCGAGGATTTGCAGTCCCCTGCCTTACCACTTGGCTATGTTGTCATCCCCATATCTAGTTTATCCTAAGGTAAAACTATATTTTGCTTTATTTATCGGAGATGATATGTAAGGTATTTCACGTATTCTTGTTTATCACTCGGATATGCCATATAACCAATTTATAGTCCCCAGGTCTAATAGGGGATTTAGACTTTTCCAATAGGAAAAAGAGGGATTGGTTTTCAATTATCTTATTGAAATGGAACCTATAACCTATTAATATCGGTTAGGAATTGAAGTTCATGCCTTTAGTATAGAATAGGAATTTAGAGTACCCAATCAAGTATACTAAATCCACTTTTGTCTGTCAATAACTAGAGAATTTACATCATATATCATTTGTTTAATAATAAAAGAAAATAGCTTCCTTTTTTTCTTTTTTTCTTTTTTTAATATAGTGAACAAAACATGTCAATTTTTTGTTGAATTTATTCATCTAGATTAATGGGGAATACAATATCGAAATATAAAATTTACTATAGAAATATAAGATAGCAAACATTCAATGCAATTAGAAGAAAATAAAGGAATATTGACAATTCCCCAATTTGGTAAAATACAACTTGAAGGATTTTTTCATTTTATCAATCAAGGCTTAATAGAAGAAATCAATAACTTTTCAAAAATTGAAAGCTCAAATAAAAAGATAAAAATTATTCTTTTTGGTTCTGAATATAAATTAACAGAACCTTTCATTAAAGAGAGAGATGATGTATATATGTCTATTACATATAACTGTCAATTATATGTACCAGCAAGATTGATTAAAAAAACTAAGAAAACTTGTGAAATACAGGACTAGATTTTATATCTGGGAGATATTCCTTTGATGAATTCTAAAGGAACTTTTGTAATAAATGGAAATTACAGAGTCATGGTCAATCAAATAGTAAGAAGCCCCGATATTTATTACACTTGGAAACGAAAATCGTCGGGAAACATTATCTGGATTGGCACAATAATTTCAGATTGGAGAGGAAGATCAAGATTAGAGCTTAATAAATTAAAAAAAAGATATGGATTCGTATAAACAAAAAAAAAAATATCTGTTTTACTTTTTTTATTGGCTATGGGTCTAAATTTCGAAGAGATTTTTAACTATAAGAATGTTAAAGTGTTTTTCCAATATTCGAAGGAGTATTATACATACAAGTACGATTTGTATGGCGGGAAGTGGAAAGCTATTTTAAAACTTTATAAAAAACTTTACATAAGTGACAAAAATGAAGGAGGAGAAGAAGAAGAAGAAGAAGAAGAAGAATTGGATTTTGAGTCTATAGATCAAAAAGTAACAACATTTTTTCAAATGAAATGTTTATTAGGAAAGATGGGTCGATGAAATTTGAATAAAAAACTAAGTCTTGATATACTTGAGAACGAAATTTTATTATTACCATACGATATATTGGCTACTGTGTATTACCTTATCAAAGTGCAATTTGGAGCAGGTACACTTGATGATATAGATCACTTACAAAATCGATATATTCGTTCTGTAGCAGATTTATTACAAGAGCAATTATGATTAGCTCTATATGATTTCAGAGAAGCAGTTGAAAAAACTATATTACCTACTGTATCAATCAATGCTAAAAAGAGAATAACTCTTATTAAATTGGAAACTTTCATTTCATTAATGGTTACTTTTCAGAATTTTTTTGGGTTACATCCCTTATCACAATTTTCGGATCAAACTAATCCATTGGCAGAAATAGTTCATAGTCGAAAAGTGAGCTCTTTGGGCCCTGGAGGATTGACAAGTCGAACATCTACTTTTCATACACAGGATATTCATCCTAGTCATTATGGACATCTTTGTTCGATTACGACATCCTAAGGAATAAATGTTGGGCTTATTGGATCGTTATCTATTTAAGCAATGCTTGGTCATTATGGCTCTTTACAAAGTCCATTCTATAGGCTATCTGAGAGATCGAACAAAGACCATATGATTTATCTATTACCAGGAGAAGATGAATACTATTGGATAGCTATAGGAAATTCTCTGGCATTAAATCAAGGGGTTCCAGAGGAACAATTGACTGCAGCTTGATTTCAGCAAGAATTTTTATTTTTTGCATGGGACCAAATTCATTTCAGAAGTATTTTCCCTTCCCAATATTTTTTCATTGGAGTTTGTCTTATTCCTTTTATTGAACATAATGATGTGAATCGTGCTTTAATGGGTTCTAATATGCAGCGTCAAGCACTTCCACTTGTTCAACCTGAGAAGTGTATTGTTGGAATTGGATTGGAGGGTCAAGTAGCTCTAGATTCAAGAAGTGTAGCTATAGCCAAGCAAGGGGGAAAAATAAAGTATATTGATGGTGAAAATATAATCATAACTTCATCTGTTGCTCAAGACAATATAGAAACAAAATTGATTCTATATCAATGTTCTAATAGTGATACTTGTATGCATCAAAAACTCGAGTTCGCCAAGGGGAATATGTAAAGAGGGGACAAATTATAGCAGATAGTGCAACTTAATATGCATTGACATAATTGCTAGGATCATGGGAGGATTTGATAAGCATGAGATTCATTTTGAATATTGATGTCTAATTTACAAAGTAAATGGATAGATCACAATGATATGGTGTATGTTCTATCTTGTGTGATACCCAATGTATAAGGGAGAGGTTAGATAGGAGATTGCATGTCCTTGTTGTTGCATAGATGGGCTATGTTGATATCCATTTATAATCAATTTGTTTTCCCATTCAAGTTGAAGAGATGAAAAGGTCAACCCTCACAAGTAGCTTGTGAATGCATTGGTCATGTTATTAATTATTTCATGCATCTGTTATTGTATAAGTATAGAGGAATTTGGGGTTTTCATTTTCTTTATATAGATTTAGATTTATGGTTTTTCACTGGTCCCATAATAGAATCTAAGGTCTACCTGCTTAGGTCTTGCAAAGCCTAAAGAAGAAGAAATAGTTCAACCTTATAGTTGGCCCCAATGTTTGAATAGGTGTTAAACATGGGAATTAGGTACACTATATATATATATATATATTTTTTTTTTTATTTTTATTTTTTTTAAATTTTTAAAATTTTTTTATCTATTTATTTATTTATTTATTCTTATGATTGGGCTATTCAAAAATTGTTAAATCAAGAGCCAACACTTACTTCCATAGAACAAAAATATATTCACAGAGGAAGATATATAGAGTCTAACATCAGACACAACATTGTCAAGCACCAACCTAGTTTTGTTACAAATCATAGATTATCAAAGGATTAAAAGTGCAAAGGCTAATAATTTTGGGGTTACATTAATTAGTGATGATACAAGTGCTGAGAAATAAGGCAAGGTTATAATTGTGTTTACATAGTTCACTTCTATGCCTATATTTCAAACTGAGGAGAAGGTAGCAGAAGTCAAGGAAACAAAGTTGACAAAATAGAATGAGAAAGCAAAAGAGAAAGAAGGTATACAGGCTCTTGCACAGTTTTCGAGTGCAAAACCATCAAAACTATTAAAAACCTAAATAGTAGGTGACACCTACTAAAGAGGAGCAGGAGAATGTATCTAGATGGATTGAGAAGGGTAAAGAATTAAAAATATTACTACCTAGTGATACAACCCTGGGATCTAAGATAGTGATTCAATCAGAAGAGATGATAGATGAGTCAGTAATTCTAGATGATGTGATTACCTTATTAATGTATGACTTAAAAAATCTAACACTAGAGGATATGCAAGAATTGCAAACTCTACTAAGCCACAAGGAAAAGCAAGAACAACTAAGGAGAGAGCATATAAAGAAATAGGTATTACATAATGTTAAAGATGTTTTTGTTGAAGCATCTAGGATCACTAACTTGAATAATGACATGCCAAAAATTTATAGGGCAAAAACACAACTAAATTTTTATTTTATTTTTCAAAATCACATTTTAATTTATGCATGTTACAACAAGGTTATTGAATGGTTAAGTGTTCAGAATGCATGTACTCAAGGTCTTCGAGTAATGGTTATGTTCATAAGGTTGCAACATGCTGCAAACCACTACCAAAGTGATCCTTATATAGGTCAGTTAAATGTTTAATACTAATTGGCATCATTATCTGATGACTCAATGCATCAATAAGTTGGTTGGAAGTAAATCTATTCTTTTAAGATATCAATACAACATATAGAATTAGTAACGATCTCCAAAGGCAATGTTCCCTTACAAGGTTTGATGATATAATTATCAATAGAAGGGATATCCCTTAAGGTTATCAACCTGGCCTTAAATATATGGTTGCATTAATAAAGTATCATATAAGAATCTGTTTTGAATAGAGATTCATAGTCACATTGGTTGGACTGATTATATGTGATAAAATCCATAGTCATGTTGGACCTTGAACTCTATTCCTAAGGTAGGGTTAGATTATATGATACTCTTGTGATAGGATGGTTTAGGAAGATAATGCATGTGTATTTCTCTCTTGTTACTAATCCTAATTACTTATGTTTGATATATACTATATTACTATAAAATGCATCCAATATGGCTTATATAACTTGCCACATAATACTTACCTAATCCACTTAACCATTTAGCTAGTTGCCTAACCTTACCATTTAGCATCATCTTCTAACTGAACTATCATTAAAAATTCTATTTACTCTAACTACTGCTCACTATTAATTTATAAACACTTATGGTACCTTGCCACTAACTAATATATGAAGAACAACATCAAGGTACTATTGATCCCAACTTATGTATAACTCTTAATGTTGTTGAAGAAGGAGATTGTTGATAACAGATTGATACAAGTATGATAGATATGTTTCAATCATTGTTTTGTCACTGATGTCAAACCTACTATTTGCAAGTAAGACAACTACTCACATGATTTAAGTACTATCACTTATTTGATTGATGAACAAAATTTGATCAAAAGATGTAACAATAGCACCTAGAGGAAAGGTTAAGTTATGTTATGTAAAGGAGTACAAGAATCAGCTAAGACAATGATGACATGATGTATTGATAATCTACTTAAGGTTGCAAAGGTTGGATACACTAAGCAAGTTCAAAAGAACAAGTTAAAAAAAAAGTTGTCTACAAAGCCTGACCAAGTGGATAGTAGGTGTCGAGAAAAGTTAGTACAAACCGACCAAAAAATCAGTTAGGACTAAGTAAAAGTCTATTCTAGTGTATACCAAGTAAAATAGTGGATGTTGAGTAAAGTTTAGTTGATATCAAGCACTATTAAACTTCAGTTCGTGTGGAGTGATTTTACAAAAGATCTCGAGCAACACAGTATGTGTCGAGCATCAGAAGCAAGTTAATGCCAAGTGTTAGGATTATTTGAAAGATTGTGAAATTGATAAATCTGAGATGACAAGTTTATTTTCTTGGATTATGTGAACTAGGTGGAAGATAAGATTAATGAGCTAGTGGCATAGAATTCATGGTAAATTGTTTTGAGGTGAATTCAAAGAGGATTGAAAAAGAAGTTTCTAGAAGAGTTATGAAATATGGGGTAGATTCATTGAATCTTACCTAATCTGTCCTAACCCTAAATTGGACGATGGAGAATGAATGGAAAAATATCTTAATTTCCTATTTAAAGGAATGGTTGGTCAGAAGCAAAGGTCTTCATGTGCGAGAACCTAAGGAAGGGAAGCAATCAAGGGTATTGCTTCATTCAATGACATAAGAGAAGAGTTTGCATTAACATGATAAGAAAGAAGGCTTAAGGGTATGGATGCTTGAAGGGTGAACAAACTATCAGAGCTCAAATGTGTGAAAGCCAATCAGGATGGAGAACTGAAATAGGGTGACTATTAATAGGGTGACTGAAATCCTTTAATAGGGTCACATTTAACAGTGTGTATTGTAACCTTTCACAAGGTTGGCCTTTCACAAGGCATCACTTTAGAAGAGTGAAAAAAGAGTAGCATGTTACTAGTGGTTTTTTCCCAAATTGGGTTTTCACATAAATCATTTTACCAAGTGTGTTGTTGAATCTATTATGTTACATGTTTACATTTCAGTAAATTGATTTGACAGTAACCTACAAGTTTTTAAGTGATTGCATAATCTTATGGATGCCTGCATGATGATAAACGTTTTAAAGATTCACTAAGCTGTGAAAAGTTTTATTTATACATATGGACCTTGGATAATTGATTTGCGGACCCCCCCCCCCCCCCCTCCGCCCCCCGCCAACTCCCCCTCAGTTGTTCTTAAGAATTCCAAAAATTCGTATCAAATCCATCTGCTTAAGAGGACTAGTTTTGAAGGTACTAAAAACTTGAAGATCAAGATGTCAAAAAGAGATGTACCCAAGCTTAATAGAGATAACTTTCCTACATGGTAAAGTTTGATAAAGTTGCACCTAGGAGGACTTGGAGATCATGCACAATCTACCATTACTACTGAGCATGTTGATCCTGCTATAGCCCTAACTGTCGAGGATATGAAAAATAAAAAGAACACAATCAAGAAATGCTAGAGATTGCTTCTACCCTAAGTTATGTTGAATTTGATGATATCAAAAGTTTGAGTAATGGAAATAAAATGTGGGATTCTTTACACACCATCTATGGAGGAGACACAAATGTTCTAAGAGCCAAAGCTAAAAGTCTCAGAGGTAAATTGGATGATATGAGAATGCAAGAAGGTGAAGAATAAAAGATGTTAATGTAATAAGAGAAGCTTCTAGCACAATAGATGATGATATTGTACTAAGAAAAGTTTTAAGAACACTATTGCCTATATATGCTATCAGGGTTTCTGCAATTCAAGAGCTGAGATGTATACCAAGGAATAATCTATCACTTGACGGTCTGGTAGATAAGCTCACTACTTTTGAGTTGTCTAATTTTAATAATTACAAACTAAGAATATTGAATCTTCTTTCAAAGCTAAGTTGTCATTGAAGGAACTTAGTGAGAAGAAGAAAATAAAAATAAAGTATGTGTCTAGTGATAGTGATATAGATGAGGAGGATGTAGATTAACTTGAAGCACTATGGGCAAGAAGATTCCACAAAGGTAAAGGAAAGTGCAAAGGTAAATTACCTATCATTTGTTTCAATTGCAATGAGGTTGGTCATATTGTTGCTAGATGTCTAGAGAAGAAGAACTATAGAGGTAGTGACAAGCACAAAAGTAGAAGAGATGAAGATAGTAAGGATTACAAAGATAAAGGCAAGAAGTCTTACTATATTTCTAAAGAAGAAACAAAAGATGAATCTGATGAACATTGTGATGAAGTGGTATATGTTGCAATGAAGGATGAATTTGATGAAGATAAGGCAACTACACTTGTGTCTTGTGTGAACAAGAATGATAGATGGACCATTAATAGTGGGTGTTCACATCACATGACTAGAGATAAAATTAAGCTCATTACCTTAAATTGTTATGATGAAAATAGTGTAAGATTTGGTAGCGATGCACCATATTTGATAAAAGGAAAAAGTTCTATCAAACTCATAGAAAAGATTTTGAGTGATAATGCTTACTATGTTGAAGGACTTAATTATAATATGTTAAGTGTGTCATAATTAAATAATTTAAGATGTAAGGTTGAGTTTGAAAATAAGATTGCTAAGATATATGACAATGATGGGAAATTGATTGGAAAGGTTGATCAAACTAGGAGTAATCTATTCTATCTTGATATAGAGGATGCTACTTGTCTAATTGTAAAGTTTGATGATGTGTGGCTATGGCACAAAAGGTTATGTCATGTTAATTTTGATAACTTGGTTAGTATCAGTAACATGAGAAAAGTTAGAGGTTTTCCTAAGTTGAAGAAGCATGATAATATAATGTGCAAACAATGTTAGTTACACAAAATGATGAAGTCAAGTATTAAAGGTAAAACTCATACTTCTAAAGGAATACTAGAGATTGCTCATATTGACTTGTGTGCACCAATTCAAGTGCAAAGCTACAAAGGAGATAAGTACATTATGTTCCTTGTTGATAATTATTCTAAAATGATTACAGTTATGTTTCTGAAACAAAAATGTGATGCTTTCCAAATATTTAAGTGGTACTTGGCAAGAGTTGAGAAGGAAACAAGTATGAGTCGAAAATGTTTGAGATCTGATAGAGGAGAATTTATATCAAATGAGTTTGAGATGTTCTACAATGACAAAGGAATCAAAAGACAGACGTCTTCTCGTAGAACCCCTCCACAAAATGGAATTGTAGAAAAGAGAAACAAGTTTGTAATGGACTGTACTAGGACACTCATGATGGAGAAAAATGTTTCTTTGAAATATTGGAGAGAAGCTGTAAGTATAGATGTCTATATCTTGAATCATGTACAAGTCAAGAAAGGTACTCATTCAACACCTTTTGAACTATGGTATGGATACTCCCTAATGTAAAATATTTTAAGGTATTTGGAAGTAAATGTTATATTCTAAAAGACTTCAAGAATTGTAAACTAGATGCAAAAAGTGAAGACAGTATATTCTTAGGATATTTCACAAGAATTAAAGCTTATAATTGTTTAACTACTAACACTAACAAAGTTGTGAAAAGTGCAAATGTGAAATTTGATGAATATATAGAAGTATATGAGGTTGGACCTATGATAGAATAAGAAGAATAAAAATAATTTGTATACTTTTATGAAGGTATGCCTACTGAAGAAGATGTTGCAAATCAAGCTACAAGACAACAACAAGCTTCAGTGACTACCGAGTCACATACTATGAATGTTGAGCTCTATTTAAGAACTGAGCTACATTCAGATGTCAAGTTACAAGATGAAGTCGAAGCATATTCTGATTATGAAATTGGTGTACATGAAAGAGATGTTGAGCTACCTAATAGAGATGAACATTGTGACTCTAAAGAAAATACACCATGTGAAGAAACTAGAGCTGAACCAAGATTGTCCAAATATGTCAAGAGACATTATCCTACTACACAAATTATTGGAGATAAATATGCTAGACCAATGAAAAGAAACTAGTTGAGAAATAATACATGTTTGCTAAGCATCAAAGAGCCAAAATCAGTGAAAGATATCATAGAAGATGTGGACTAGAGTAAAGCCATGAAATAAGATATTGAACAAATTGAGAAAAACAAGAAATGGACTCTAGTTCCTAAACCAGAAGACAAAAATGTGATTGGCACCAAGTGGGTATACAGAAATAAGCTAGATAAAAATGGTGAACTCACAAAGAACAAGGCAAGATTACTCTACAAAGGATATGCACGAGAAGGAATTGAGTATGGTGAAACATTTTCTCCTATTGCTAGATTACAAGCAGTAAGAACTCTTCTTGCTTATTCTACATACAAAGGTTTCAAAGTTTATCAAATGGATGTTAAATCTACATTTCTAAATGACATATTAGAGGAAGAATTTTACATAGAATAGCCAAAAAAATTTGATATTAACAATAAGAATATTGTATGTAGATTACACAAAGCTCTATATGGTTTGAAACAAGTGCCAAGAGCATGGTATGAGAGACTTCATTATTATCTTGTGAAAATTGGATTTGAAAGGATTGATGACAATAGTAATTAATACATGAAGATAGAAAAAGAAAAAGGTATTTTGTTATCTAAAATTTTTGTTGATGATATCATATTTGGAGGTCAACATGCTTTATGTAAAACTTTTGCAAATGAAATAAAGCAAGAATTTGAGATGTCTATGTTTGGAGAGATCAAATTCTTTGTGGATTTGCAAGTACATCAGGTGAAATATGGTATATACATCACTTAGTCAAAATATGTCAAGGAAATATTGAAAACTTCTTTATTAGAGGATTCCAATCCAGTAAGTACACCTATGGTGACAAGAAATAAGTTGTCAAAAAATGATGATTCAACTGAGGTGAATCAAACATTATATAGGTCTATGATTCGCAAATTACAATATGTAGTACATAGCAGACCTGATATTGCATTATCTATAGGGATAGTTGCAAGGTTATCTGCTAATCCGAGGGAGAATAATTTGATGGTTGTAAAGAGAATAATCAAATATCTAAAAGGAATAGAGGAGTATGGTCTATACTATAAGAAAAATGAGAAATTTGAATTAAGAACCTATATTGATGTTGATTGGGTTGAAAAAATTGATAACAAAAAAAGCACTAGTGGAGGAGTATTTTTCTTAGGCAAAAGGTTGGTCACATGGACTAACAAGAAACAAAGTTGCACTGCACATCTACTGTTGAAGCTGAATATATTGTTGCTGCTATAAATTGCACAAACATTGTATAGATCAGAAAGCTACTCAAAGGTATGAAGGAAGAGACAGCTAAACCAGTGATACTTTATTGTGATAATACAAGTGCTATAAATATATCAAAGAATCATGTGATGCACACAAAGACTAAGCACATTGTAATCAAGTATCACTAGCTATATATACCTCTATATATATTACGCCGAGAGTAATCGTTCTCGAGGCGCCTATTTTTATTTAATCCCAAAGTTATTTTAATCGAAGTTGGGATTAATGAAAATAAAAATAGGCACCTCGAGAACGATTACTCTCGGCGTAATATATATAGAGGTATATATAGCTAGTGGCAGTCGCGGCGCAATAGGAAAAATATTTACTTTTTATTTTTTATTTTGATAAGGTTACTATAAAATTGTTAATTAATTTTTAATTAGAGTTGTATGAAGTTAGTATAAAATTATGCTTCAAAATATTTTTAAAAATTTAATATAAGGAGTTTAATATAGATTAAAAATATATTTTTTATTTTTGGGATATTGTAATGTAAAATGTTATAGTCATACATAGATATATGGTTAGGGACAAAGTTACCATTATAGTTAATGTTAACCTTAGGGATAGAATTAGGGTTAGGGTTAGCATTAGAGTTAGGGCTGGAGTTAGGGTTAGGGTTTGAGCTATGGTTAAGGTTAGGGATAGAGTTATGGTTATGGTTATTGTTAGAGTTATGGTTATGGTTTAGATTAGAGTTATGTTTATGGTTAAGGTTAGGGTTAATGTTATGGTCATGGTTAAGGTTAGGGTTAGAGTTATGGTTATGGTTATGATTAGGGTTAGTGTTAGGGTTATAGTAAGGCTAACGTTAGAGTTATGCTCATGGTTAAGGCTAGGGTTAGAGTTATGCTTATAGTTAGGGTTAGGGATAGGATTAGAGTCCAATTATGGTAGAGTTAGAATTAGGGTTAGAGTTAGGTGTAGAGTTATGTTTATGGTTAAGGTTAGGGTTAGAGTAATGCTCATGGTTAAGGTTAGGGTTACGGTTAAGGTTTGAGTTAAATATTATTTTAAATTTAATATAAGGAGTTTAATTTAGATAAAAATATATATTTTATTTTTGGGATATTGTAATGTAAAATGTTATAGTCATACGTAGATATATGGTTAGGGACAAAGTTAGGGTAAGGGTTTGAGCTAGGGTTAAGGTTAGGGTTAGGGTTAGATTCTAATTATGGTAGAGTTAGATTTATGGTTAGAGTTAGGGTTAGGATTAGGGTTATAGATAGGATTAGAATTAGGGTTAAGATTAGGATTAGAGTTAGGGTTAGGATTAGGGTTATAGATAGGGTTAGGGTTAGGGTTAGGGTAAGGTTCTAGGTTAGGGTTAGGGCTAGGGTCAAGTTTAGGGTTAGAGTATGAGTTAGGGTTAGAGTTTGAGTTAGGGTTAGGGTTATAGTTTGAGTTAGGGGTAGACAGAGCATTATAATTTGGGTTAGGATTAGGGTTAGGTTTAGGGTTTGAGTTTGAGTTATGGTTAGAGTTAAGGTTAGAGCTAGAGCTAGAGTTAGAGTTAGGGTTAGAATTAGGGTTAGTTTTAGGGTTTGAGTTACCAATAGAGTTAATTTTATAGTTGGGTTAATGTTAGAGTTAGGGTTAGGGTTAGAGTTTTGAGTCAAGGTTAGGGTTAGAGTTAGGGTTAGGGTTAAAATTAAAATCCAATTATGGTAGAGTTAGATTTACAGTTAGAGTTATGGGTAGGGGTGGGGTTATGCTTACAGTTAGGGTTAGAGTTAGATTTAGGGTTAGGGTTAGGGTCAGGGTTAGGTTTATATTTAGAGTTAGGGTTATATATAGAGAGAGTTATATCAATGTTAAGGTTAGGGTAAGGGGATTGAGTCAGGGTTAAGGTTAGAGTTAGGGTTAGGGTTAGGGTTTCAGTCAGGATTAAAGTTAGGGTTAGGGTTAGAGTCTAATTATGGTAGAGTTAGATTTACAGAAAGAGTTAGATTTAGGGTTAGAGTTAGGGGTAGGGTTAGGGTTAGGGTTAGGGTTAGAGATAGGGGTAGACAAAGGGTTAGGCTTAGGGTTAGGCTTAGGGTTAGGGTCAAGGTTAAGGTTAGGTTTAGGGTTAGAATATGAGTTACGGTTAGAGTTTGAGGTATAGTTAGGGCTATAGTTTGAGTTAGGGGTAGACAAAGTATTAGAATCCTAGCTATGATTAGGGTTAGGTTTTGGGTTACGGTTATGGTTACGGTTAAGGTTAGAGTTAGGTTTAGGGTTATAGTTATAGTTAGGGTTAAAGTCCAATTATGGTAGAGTTAGATTTAGGGTTACAGTTAGTGGTAGGGATAGGGTTACAATTATAGTTAGGGTTAGGGTTAGGGTTAGAGTTAGAGGAAGGGTTATATTTAGAAGTTTTCTTATGGTCACAGTTATAGTTAGGAGGGGAGTAAGGGTTGGGATTTTAGATTATATTTATTATTATATAAGGTGCCCTATATAATAATATGTATATTCCCACGCTCATGGATAAGGTTAGGGAAAGAAGTAGGACTGTGGTTATTAGTGTTACATTTAGAATTTCATTTAGGAGGGCATTGTGTGCTATTTTTTTCCCCCTATTCAACCCATCACTGATGTCTGATCTGAGAGACCTTAAATGGAATAGGTTCTTTGCAGAGGGTTAACATCGCTAAAGTTGGCGGCTAACATTTTGTGTTGGCTCGGTTTCTTCATTGACCACGCTGGATCATTTTTTCTTGGTCGGGTTGATTCATGCTGCGAGATTCGATAACTCTTATTTCTTCGCAAGCTATCTTCCCATCTTCCCAAAAGTGCAAGATGTTGCCATGCATTCCCATTCTAACGTTTCTTTATATGCTAGTGTCTTCGAAACACTCTAAAGCCTAGAATTACACAAGATGCTGCCATGCATCTCCATTCTGATGCACCGTCATGTTACATTGTTTCTTCAATTCTCTGAAGCCCAAAATTGCATCATGCTACCACGCATTGCCTTTCCAACATTTCCTCACTCCACAATGCTTTCATGAGTCTTCAAGACCCAAAATTGTGCCACATGGAGGGGGTTCACACCTTTTGCGCTATCTGCTTCGTTTGTTGGGAGGAATCTCTTCACTACATCTTAGTCATCCATTGGAAATAAAGCCAATCTTGATCGACGAATGTGACTTAATCCTTCATTGGGAGGAGTTTCCTCGTTGCATCTCAGTCATCCTTTTTGAGGGGGGAATCTACATCGAAGGTTGCGACTTAATCCTTCATTGGTGAGGATTCACAATGCATCTATGCCATCTATTTCAAGAGGAAGACCTTCATCGATGACCATCATTCATTTTTGGGGAAACCAAATTCCCCCTTGGGATCAACCTTACATTTTTTGTGGGAGGTTAAGACATCATGTTATCTCTTTTCATAGTTTTTTGCCAGCGACATGAATGTCTTTCCTCTTCTTTCCATGAGTCTCCATTCTAGCGCCTCCTTAAGCTGCATTTTTTCTGCAATGCTCTAAAGCCCAAAACTGCATCATGCTACTACATGTCACCTTTATGACATTTCCTCACTCTGTAGTGCTTTCGCAAGGCTCCAAGACCCAGAATTGTGCCATGTAGCGGGGGTCCCCACCTTTCGTGCTATGGTTACAATTTAGATTTTAGGGTTATGGTTAGAATCAAGGTCAATTCTAGAGTTTATAGAATATTTAGAGTTAAGATTAGGGATTAAATATACATGAGGGTTAGCATTGGGTTGTATGATAATTACAGTTAGGATTATAGTTAGATATATCATTTAGATTAGGTTTTAGTCAAGGTTTAATTAGACTTAAGATTAGGGTGAGGATCAAGGTGAAATCTATATTAGGGTTCATATCATGGTAGGATTGAAACTAATGTTAGGGTTAACATTGAAATTATGATTAGGGGTAAGGTGAAGATTTATATTTGGTCATGATTGTGGTTTGTGCTAGGATTAGGGTCTAAGCTATGATTAATTTTATGATTGTACCTTTAGGGTTAGGGTTTTGTTTAAGTTTATGATTATGGTTACAACTATGGTTTATGGTTCAAGTTTAAAGTTGGGAATGTGATTAGGATCAGGGATTAGTAAATTTTTTAAGAGTTCGGTTATAGGTTTACACCATGGTTAGGACCTTGGGACTGGATTTAGAGTTTAATATCATGGTTATCCATATAGGTAGGTTTAGGATTTTGATCAATATTTTGGAGTTTTTTTTTACATTATGGTTAAGGGTTAGATTTTAGGGTTAGGACTATAACCAATATTAGTGTGTAGGTTTTTGGTTTAGATTATGGTTTGGACTGAGATTTTCGTTATATCAATAGGGATATGTTTTAGTGCTATAATTATAGTTTAATGTTGGATTATAGTTATATTGTACATCATTGTTGGGGCTAGGGCTAAGGTAGGGGTTGTTGTTAGGGTTAACTAAGGATGACAATTAGGATGGTTTATCTTTTCAAGTAGAAAAAAAAACTCATATTGATTCAAAAACAAAGAAATTATACTTCGAAAATATTTTCTATGTCATAATAGATTCATTTATTTTAATTATTGTATTAGTTAATTAGTTGTTTGATGTTTCAAAGTAAACATGGCTTATTTTATTTAAATTTAAATAATATTATTGTTTTGAATTGAATTTAGCTTAATTGTTAATGATCAGATTTATATTTCTAATATTAACTCCAATTTGATCAAAGACCAAATATATTTTTGGTATTTTTGTAAATGAACTTGCTTAACACTTCCCTATTTCAAAGTTAATAAAATATCATTTCTATTGTCTTAGATTTGAGAGTAAGTATATTAAATAAGTAATAATAAATGAACATTATGATTAATATATTTCTAAAATAAAAATATATTACTTAAAAACTTGTTTACTTTAAATGAATAAAGTACTCATTTACTTGTAAATTTTAAAAATAGAAATTAATCTACATATATATAAAATATTTATTCTTTTTCCTATTTGCATACAAGTTAATTAAAATCTAAACTTTAAACTACATAAATATTTTCAAAATATATATCCATCAATAAATAGTTTAGAATAAAGTAAAATCTAAAAATTAGACACATATAGAATCTTTTTAATTTCTATATACATGTCTTTCTAATTTATTTCTACAAACATGCAACTGATATTTCTATTATCCATTTTTTTCCATTCTAAAAAAATCTAGATGTAAATAGAATTTTTTTAGATGCATGCAATCTTTCTAATTTTTTCTACATACATATATTAACATTTCTATTTTATATTTTGTTTTTACATTATGTTATTTCAATCAAAATATCTAGATGTAAATAGAATTCTTTTCAAAAAAATTTATTTAAATTTAAATAACATTATTGTTTTGAACTGAATTTAGCTTAATTGTTAATGATCATATTTATATTTCTAATATTAACTCCAATTTGATCAAAGACCAAATATATTTTTGGTATTTTTGTAAACGAACTTGCTTAACACTTCCCTATTTCAAAGTTAATAAAATATCATTTCTATTGTCTTAGATTTGAGAGTAAGTATATTAAATAAGTAATAATAAATGAACATTATGATTAATATATTTCTAAAATAAAAATATATTACTTAAAAACTTGTTTACTTTAAATGAATAAAGTACTCATTTACTTGTAAATTTTAAAAATAGAAATTAATCTACATATATATAAAATATTTATTCTTTTTCCTATTTGCATACAAATTAATTAAAATCTAAACTTTAAACTACATAAATATTTTTAAAATATATATCCATCAATAATTAGTTTAGAATAAAGTAAAATCTAAAAATTAGACACATATAGAATCTTTTTAATTTCTAGATACATGTTTTTCTAATTTATTTCTACAAACATGCAACTGATATTTCTATTATCCATTTTTTTCCATTCTAAAAAAATCTAGATGTAAATAGAATTTTTTTAGATGCATGCAATCTTTCTAATTTTTTCTACATACATATATTAACATTTCTATTTTATATTTTGTTTTCACATTAAAAATAGAAATTAATCTACATATATATATAATATTTATTCTTTTTCCTATTTGCATACAAATTAATTAAAATCTAAACTTTAAACTACATAAATATTTTTAAAATATATATCCATCAATAATTAGTTTAGAATAAAGTAAAATCTAAAAATTAGACACATATAGAATCTTTTTAATTTCTAGAGACATGTTTTTCTAATTTATTTCTACAAACATGCAACTGATATTTCTATTATCCATTTTTTTCCATTCTAAAAAAATCTAGATGTAAATAGAATTTTTTTAGATGCATGCAATCTTTCTAATTTTTTCTACATACATATATTAACATTTCTATTTTATATTTTTTTTTTTTACATTATGGTTATTTCAATCAAAATATCTAGATGTAAATAGAATTCTTTTCAATAAATCTAGATGTATATAGAATTCTTTTAATTTTTTACATACATAAAATCTTTCTAATTTTTTTCTACATACATAAAAGAATAGTTTCTATTTTCTATTTTTAAAAAAAAGCTATCATAAAGATTGATAAAAAAATTGATTGCATATGCATTCTTTAGTTTGTGCACTAAATGCACAAAATAAATTGTATAGATTAAAACTTTCCGTGCTGGGCACGAGAATATACAATAGAAATATCAGTTACCAAGAATAGTCGGCCACAAGCAATCAAATCTTAAACTCTGCAAAATTTCTTGCAAGCAATCTTTGTTCTGTCTTTGGCTGAAAAGGAAAAAAAGAATTTCAGATCTGAGATTGTTTAGATTTCCCTATTCGATTCAAAAAGCCATGGAAGTCACCGCAATTACATCTCCAAGAGGCCTAATGTGCCTTGATTCAGTACCCACATGCTTATCTCCACGAAAAACTCTGCACAGGTCCTCCAGTGGCCTCAATTTTGGTCATATGAACAGAATTCTAAATCTAAATGAAATTAATTAAAATTGAAATATAAATCAAAGTAGAATATTATAACTAATTTTGAATTTCAATTTACTTCTACATCTAAATCTAAATGAAAATGTAAATAAAAAATAGAAATCTCACCTGCAAAAATGTTACTCCAAAACTTCAATTTACTCCTATTCAAAAACTCCAATCTAATCCTCCAATAACCTCCACCTCTTCCTTCCTGCAAAAACATAAAATGAAAATGAAATGAGGAGCCTTGGTTTTATAACTTCTGAGAGGCTCCTCATATCCCCCAACAAACGTCTCTTCACATTCCACGAATTTGTTTCAAATTCCCCCACTCCCCGCAAAAAAAAAGCATGAATGTGCATGCAAAATTATATTTAACAAAAAAAAAATCATATTGAAATTATTTCGCCCCTATTTTTTCGGGCCCTATTTTTTCGGGTCCTACTTTTTCGGCCCCTACTTTTTCGAGCCTATTATTTCGGCCTCCATTTGGCTTCCTATTATTTCGGCCAGCTATTATTTCGGAAATTCTTTTTAATATTTAATTTGGAAGTTTGTAACTGCTCCCAATTCTTTTTTATTGACAGGAATCTTGGCATATTCCCGTGCTGGGCATTTGTGCTGCCATTGTATAGAACGCCTCTCGGCGTAATTACTTAAGAGAATTAGTTCAAGATAAAGAGGTGAAGATGGAATATGTTAACATAAAAAGTAAAAATTTAATATCCTCACAAAAGCATTACCTAAGGATGCTCATGAGTATCTAAGAGGTAAACTATGGGTGATAGCCCCATCAAAGGTTATTTAAGTAACAAAAGGAGTGCCCTACATCAAACAAGTTGATTTTCATATATTACAAATTGATGCAGTGGATCTTACTTTAGGAGTTGCCTAAAGTAATCAAAGCGCTAGAACTACAAATCAGTTACAAGCAAGGTGATAGAGGGAGAAACTGAAGAATTTTATATCTGCATATTAAAATGTCAAGTCTTTAGCATTGTTTTCAAAGAGGGAGATATTAAATTAATCTTAGAGGAAGAAATACAAAGATTGGAACTGAACAACTAAGAGGGAGCAATCCTAACTCACAGTATGAGGGAGAAATTTTGACTAAGTGTATTTGTTGATTACATATACCTAGCAAGAGGAAGATAATGTAGAGCGAGATATAAGAAGTAATTTAGAGAAAGTCATAAGGATGACACAATAGAGTTTTGTAACCTATTGAAAAGATGAACATTGCTGATAAGGGGGGATATTTCAATACAAAGGAATTATTTTTCTTTTTGGTATTTTGTCGATCTTACTCTTTTAACCTAGTTAGTTTGGTTGATTAGTTTGGTTTTCCATCAATGCCAAAGAGGGAGATTGTTGAAGAAGGAGAGTTTTAAGAACAAATTGATACAAGTATGATAAATATGTTTCAATCATTGTTTTGTCACTAATGTCAAACCTGCTATTTACTGGAAAGACAATTGCTTATATGATTTAAGTACTAACACTTATTTGATTGATGAAGAGGATTTGATCAAAAGATGTAACAATAGCACCTAGAGGAAAAGTTGAGTTATGTTATGTAAAGGACTACAAGAATCTATTAAGACAATGATAACATGATGTATTGATAATCTACTTAAGGTTGCAAAGGTTGGTTACACTAAGATAATTCAGAAGAACAAGTTAAGCAAAGTTTTTTTGGAAAGCTTGACCAAGTGGATAGTAGGTGTCAAGAAAAGTTAGTATAAGTCAAGCATAAAATTAGTTGGAGCCAAGTAAAAATCTATTTTAGTGTATGCCAAGAAAAGCTGTGGATGTCAAGTAAATTTTAGTTGATGTTGAGCACTAGTGAACTTTAGTTATTGCCAAGTGATTTTACAAAGGATGCCAAGCAATGCAGTATGTGTCGAGCATCAGAAGAAAGTTAATGTCAAGTGTCAGCATTATTTGAAAGATTATAAAATCGATAGATCTGAGCTAACAAGTTTATTTTCTTGGATTATGTGAACCAGGTGGAAGCTAAGATTGATGAGCTAGTGGCACAAAATTCATGGTTAACTATTTTGAGAAAAATTCATAGAGGATTAAAAAAGAAGTTTCTAGAAGAGATATGAAATATGGGGTAGATTCATTAAATCTTACCTAATATGTCCTAACCCTAAAGTGGATAATAGAAAATGAACTTGAAAAGATCTTAATTTCTTATTTAAAGGAATGGCTAGTCAGAAGCAAAGGTTGTCATGTGCGAGAACCTAAGGAAGACAAGGAGTCAAGCTTATTGCTTCATTCAATAACCTAAGAGAAGAGTCTGCATTGGCATGATAAGAAAGAAGGCTTAAGGGTATGGATGCTTGAAGGGTGAACAAGATATTAGAGCTCAAATGTGTAAAAGCTAATCAGAATGGAGGACTAAAACAAAGATTTGTAATCTACAAATGGA
Organism: Cupressus sempervirens; assembly: GCA_028749045.1. Taxonomy (NCBI): domain Eukaryota; kingdom Viridiplantae; phylum Streptophyta; class Pinopsida; order Cupressales; family Cupressaceae; genus Cupressus; species Cupressus sempervirens. The sequence continues at coordinate 297,276,834 of CM053789.1, forward strand.
GTTGTCAGTTATTATCAGAGCAAGCCTTACTTTTACTCTCTAATAATTGTATCATTTTAGGGTAAATCCTTTGGATTAAGGTTGACCAAATAGTCATTTGTAAATCTTTTAACTCGGTGACATTCCAAGTGAATGGTCTAAAGTCCTCTAACAAAGCTCACACCTAACAAGGTGATCGAAACCCTTTAACAGGGTCACATTTCACTGTGTGTATTGTAACCTTTAACAAGGTTGGACTTTCACAAGGATCACTTTAGAAGAGTGAAAAAGAGTAGCATGTTACTAGTGTTTTTTTCTCAAATTGGGTTTCCACGTAAATCATTGTGTCAAGTGTGTTGTTGAATCTGTTATGTTACATGTTTACATTTCTGCAAATTGATTTGATAGTAACCTTCAAGATTTTAAGTGATTGCACAATCTTATGGACGCATGCATGATGATAAATGTTTTATGTGTTCACTAAATTGTGATAAGTTTTATTTATACATCTGGACCTTAGATAACTGATTCACCATGCCCCCCCCCCCCCCCACCCCCCCACCCCCATTTATTATAAATGACTCCAACAAATGTGACCATTATTGATATAATATATTCATATATGTATTATTGATTACATAAAAATTAATTACCAACTAAACATTATCATTGGTTCCTAAAGTCTACAACCCATAATATTAATCCTAACTCCCTAGCACACCTTCTAACACATAAATTTATATTATAATTTATCCCAAAATATTACTAACTACCTTATTTAGTAAAGTAATGTACCCAACTAACTACCCTCACTTACCTCTTACTTTCCTAAACTTATCTTATCAACTCCCTAACACATACACTCAATAAATCCCAAACCTCCATGAGCTCTCTCCAAAACCCAAGCGCTTCTCCTAATCCTAACAAACATACTAACTCCCCATTTGCGCTATACCCTAAGCACTCCTCCTTTTCCACATGAACCTTCTGTATGCACTCGACGCTACCCATCCATGGTGGCAACTTTCTCAATGGCATATGGGAGTGTAAAGGGTGGTCCACTTTTGTTCCACGAGATCGATCTTGTTATGATGGTTGAGGTATTAGGAAGAAAGAGGGTCGCCAATCCAAAGGGGCCTCTCTCCTCCAAGTTAAACATATATAATTTTTAATTTATTTTATATATAAAAACTAAAAGTTCCTCATTTTTTGTTTAAAAGAGTCCATTTCACCATGGGACTATAATATTATAATATATATTTCTATCTGATGAGTGTGACTAGACCTCACAAGCCATAGTCACATGATATTTGATTTACCCTCATTTCTTTTGAACTTAGTAGCGCCATTGTCTACTATATCCTAGGGTTATTATTATTATACTATTATTTTTTATAAAGTGATGCTGGGAATATTTTAATGGTCTATAATAGATAGGGATTATTTCCTCCATTCCCATACAAAATCTAGAGAGCCCAAATGTATACTTCTAGCTCTCTTCTTACATTTTTTTTTTTTTTAGATCTACTCTTGTTTCTATTCTCCTTACTAATACATTATGACTTGAAATTTAGTTGTAGCACTGAATTTTAATACTACGACTAGCATTCTAATAAATATGTGTACTCTTCCTATTCCAATGTAAACTAAATGCATTCAAATAGATTCTTACAATACAACTACAAATGTCCATGTTCCAATTTCTTTAGCCCTTTCTCAAGACTATTCACGATAATATACATTTAAATGAAGATCCTCCTTTACAAAACATTACACAAAAAAACAATGGAGGTCTTGTTATCACAACTCAATACATATTGGCTTGAATAAAGAATGCTCCTTCCAACTACGCTGCATATTGCCATATCTTTGGCTTTTCCAATGCAAGGGAAAAAACCCAGATTTCTTTCATGGATCCGAAAAGCACAAAACCTGCAAAAACATACACACAAGAACTATGGAGGATCACCTCCCAACCTAGGCTTCTAAGAAGCCACCCACTGAGCTAGGGAAACAAGACTCAAATGTGTTACATTCAAGCAGCTAATAATGCATACAAACAAACATCATAATACATAAACAATTCCTCTAAAGTTTAACACAACCATTGGAATCATGCAATAATGGCTGAAGGTGTGTTTTTCAAATAGGAGACTTGCAATATCAACCAATATCGGCAATAATAATTTTCATGCCCTTTCAAGGCTTTCACAAATTAGAAAATTTCATTCCCTTTTGGGGCTTTCACAATCATCCTCCAAACACACAACCATCAACTATAGCTTCCTTGGATCCCATACTCCATAAACTTCCTTTCCACACCATACTTCCCTTATCACCCCCAAAGAAAGATATGAATGATTATGCCATACAATGGAGCTCATACTCCAAGGTTCTCAACTAATTTTTCAAGCCCAACCAACCCCTTCACCCAAGGCATGTCTTCCCTCCCAAGGGTGAGTGAAGCCTTTCCACCCATTAACATTCATACACACAAAAATAAGGAAAAATATGCAAGAGAAATCCATCACAACAATGGCACATACCAACAATCTTAACACAAGCACATGACATGAATTTTAACACCATATGAATAAGAACAACTTCATTGAGAAAGTGCAATGAGAGTTATGACATGGGCACCAACCTTGGTCTAAGCTAAAGGAAAAATGAAAGTTGTTGAAAAGCTCCCTTCTTATTAGTCCACTCCACCCTCTTTTAAAACCCTAATTGTCTCTAAACTTAGAGAGTGAGTGAACACCCCACTAGTTTGTCCAAGTCCCCTAAAAAATACTCTCCCACTATCTCTTTTTGGAAAAAACATCAAGCCACTATCTCTTACACCTTTGTCCCTACCAAATATGCTACTTTTGACTAAGTGGAAAATGGGGATAAACTCATGGGGAAAATCAAATTTCGAATTTTTGTAAGAATGCATTAGTTAAGGGGTCCCTTAGGCTAGCTAAACACTAAAATAATCAAATTTAGGCCCCTAACATGTTATGCTAACATATGAGTGGCTTATTTTCACAAAAATGACACTTTGGGACCACTTATTGACCCTTTAAAGTCCTTGTCAAGTTTGAATTCGAATTTCCCTTGATGGTGACCCATCCTATCCTTTCTCCAAGTGGATTTACTTAATCTTATGAAAGGTAATTGGTTTAAGTGTAACCATGACCAAAACCTTAGGTGACACGTCATCAACACATAAACAATTACAAGTGTCAAGTGACACATTAAACATATTACACATCACAATGACATGTTCTTACTTTACTCATGAATTTAAATTTATTACACATGCAAACTTACATTTACGAAATAAACACATCATAATGAGGCTTTGAATCCTTCCAAAGATTCACCTTGGCTATATTGTGTCCACATAAGTTTGGGCCTTGCTTCCCCGATTAAATTTCATGGTTCAATTACCTACACACTAATCTTGAACATCAGTAGCCCAATGAAAAATTATATAAAATGCATGTACAAAGGTGCATGACAATTCCATATTAAATAATTCACCTTAACAACATAATCAAATTTTATTTTCTAATCATTTTCACAAAAAACATTTAAAACATCAATATATCAAAATCTGCATATCAACATTAATGTCTAATCAAATGATCAAACTAACATTCTGAATCACATCATAATCCATTTCCTTTCATAATGATGAAATGCTAAATCTATACTTTTAAATCAGCAAACACGGAGATTAATTCCAAATACATATCTTAGGTCAAAAACACCAAAATGTAAACATCACAACTAGTATCCTTTGATTCAATTAAATATGGTTTGATTACTAATAATATCCCATTATCATTATGACACAATACATTATATGGTGTATCAATTATGTTCGGTAATCAAGATTTTTGCATAGTCACATTGTTTCAAAATTGACCGTAGAATAAATAAATTACATTTTATTGGGCCATAAAATCTTTCCTCATGAATATCAACATATCCACCTAATACTACTTGCACAATATTTAACTCATTACATTACATCATATTGAGTTCTAATGTTTAGACCCTTATCTAATTTTGATAATAATTTCCATCTATGACTATTAGTAATATCATAAGGGTGGGGTGTTGATTCATCTTTTCATAATAACCATCTAATTCAATTATCCTAATAGATCATAAAATATCATGAACCTATTGACATAGTTTCTCAGTATGACACCTCGAACCTTTATTACATAGGATCTTAGCTTATCAACCTAATGTAATTTCGAATTGGATACTTAGCAAAACAATAACTAAAATATATATCAATCTCGATAAGATCTCTGGGTCGTTATTGATAAGGAAAATGCCAATCATGACATACATAGATCCCAAACCTTCTTACCATATTTCTATCATAAGGTCTAAGGTAACAGTCTATAATTCACATTCTATACATGAGATAGAAATATGACATCTCATCTCCTTATTCTTCCCAGCTCTAATCATATTCATGTTATTAAGATTTATAATGGGGTACTGGGGAAGGGGCCTTACAAATAATCAACATACAATTTTGGATCAGTTAGCGTATATTATTGACAAATATCAAATAGAGGATATTGAGACCAATGATAAATTGATGCAATCATTTGAGAGAAAATATAAGCGCAAATTTTTGGAGAAAGACTCTAGGGAACTTGTACATAGACAAGTGGAGCTTTCTAATTTAGTCATATGCAATCAAAGGAAATATTGAAAACTATTCATTCATTGTACATGAAGCTATGTGATGATGACTTCTTCAAATTAGATAATCAATGGTATATTGATTGATTGCATGCTCATATGAGGGAAAGCACTATTTTGTTGGGAAAGACTACAAGTTCATGCACATTATCCTGTAATAAGTTGACGTTTTGTCAGTAGAGCCTAGCCAAGCTCATGGCTAGAGATAGTGAACTAAGGTATAAATTGATGTTAATTTAATTCATGTTGTTGCCACATTTGGAGATAATTCAAAAAGAAGTGTCTATAGCAAAGAGTATATTGAAGAAAGACACACATTTTTCAAATATTGAGAGTTTAATTAATCTAGCTACCAAGCTAGAAATTCATATTCAAGTTTTGGAAAGAGTAGACAAATAGTGGAATAAAGGCTTTGAAGAAATTTTAGCAAGCCAAAAATCTTTTTTTTGATAAGTTCAAGTTAACCCCAGAAGCCCCAATCCATAAGTGACAAAAAAAAGGAGAAAATTTATTAAAGGGAAAACAAATAGAGTCATTAGATGACACAGCATTAAAAAATTCAAATTAAAGACAAAATTATGGTCTCACCTGGAGCATTATTTTATGGATTGATTATTCATGACAAAGTATTTTTTCCACTAATGTCAAAGGGGGGGATTATTGATCTCTAAGCCAAAGTTTCCAATTAGTGTCCAAACATTTAGTCATTTACTAGGCAAGGTTGGTCAGTCATCACTATGACCAAGTCATCCAGTAAAGGCGAACTATATCAAAACTTGTTTATTTTGCATTACATGTTGAGAAATTCAAAAGTTGTCGAGCACCCCAGTTGAGATTGAGCACATATATAAGTCAAGCATACATAGTAGAAATTGAGCAACTTGACAGACATTTTTTGTGGAGAAAATAGAAATGATCGAACATATAGAAGCTGAGTGCTAGTAGGAATGTTATTTATGACCGAGTGTCAAAACATTTAAATGTCAAGTAAACCAATTTTGACATTTGAGTTTATAATTGTAGAAAGACTCATGTAAATCATTTTGTTCGACTTTTATACAACATTTAATAATTGTAGAGTTAGTTAAGATAGAAACTACACATCATTGCCGAAGATATTAATCCCAAGGAAAGAAGATCAACCAATAAAAAAATTCAAAGGGAAATGAAAAAAAGGATAAATTTTGAACTCCCAATTCTGATCCAGAACTTTTGAAGATTGTCTATTTAAGAAGGGTTTTAACCCTAGGCTCCATGTATGAGAATGCATGTGTGTAGATGTGAAAAAGGAATGTGTGTGTGTGTGTGTGTGAATGAATGCATGATAAAGAAAGTGAAGGAGCGAAAAGAGATAGAATAAAGCAGGAAAGGCTAAGTCTAAAAAGAGACCAAATAGAGTGACCTAAGCAATGAAGGACATAGCAAAGATATCAAATTAAGAGATCAAACTGAGATGTTTGAAAGACGAGATTCAAAATCAAATTTTAGAAAAAACTGAAGGTCAGGTATTGAAATAGTTTTAAAATATTAAGTTAGGGTAAATCTCTCAGCCGGGTGATCCTAATATATCTATGTAAATCTCCTAACAGATTCCTTACTTAATTTTAAGTGTAAAATCCTTCAATAGGTTTAGACCTAATAATCTTAAAGCTTTTAACAAGGTAGACCCTTCACTGGGTAGATCATATATTATGATCAACTTTGTAAACCTAATAGGTTGGCTTTAATATTGCAACAATGAAGCTTTGTGGGTTTCATCCCCATCCTAGTTTTACCTTCACATTGAAGTGTTTCTAGGTTACCAAATCATTTGTGTTATGTGTTAAAATTTTCATGGATGTTATATTTTGATTTCATTTCACCATTTCAGTTTGATGTTAGATCTAAGATATAAGATGACTTAGGTGTGAAATAAGTAATATGTTTTGCAAGTAAATGTTTGAAGATCCTAATCCACCCCTCTCACATTATCTTGTTTCCCATTAAATCCTTCCAACAGAAACCAAGAGATTATTCCTCATTTTCACATAAAGGACATCTATTTGAGCCTTGGTATCCCATTTTCTTAAATCTTTTAGCGGTAAGGACCTTCCTATTGAAACTTAACCATGTACAAGAATTTTCCTTGTCAAGATAAGCATCATTCCAACATAATGTTATTAGGAGGTAGTCATTTGTGCTCATCTAGAGAGACTTGCCAGAGTTATAACCATTCTTTGAGTTGTATTACTAACTCTTTTTTGTGTCCCAAATTACTTTATCCTTGCCAAGAGTGAAAGTTACTTTTATGTTTGATAAGATTCTCCCTAGATATTTTGTTTACTTAGGTGGGAGGTTCATGTCCTCAAAAACCTTCCATTTCCCCCTTTCCACCCATCCTCAAAGGTCACATAATCTGTAACTCTTTTACCGCATCTAGTTATTATAAACTACAATTGGAACAATTATTATATTTTCATTGATGTCAAACCTTATTGGTCAGACAATTGCTCCCTGAGTAGAATGTCATGGCATGATGATGATGATGATGATGAGAATTTGAGAAGAAGATATAACAAGAGGTCCTAGTGGAAAGGTTGACTTATGTTGAATCACAATGGGAAAATGATCAATTTGACTTTGAAAAGATAATGTGTTTTTTAATCATAACATTAATTAAAGAAGATAGTTGAGTTCAAGCCTAGAAGATATGATCAATGAAGAACCAAATGCATTGGTTAAACCAAGATTCAATGCAAAATATTATGGAACTTATAGTTGAAGTCACGTTGTATTACAATCGATCGAGTGAATAGTGGAAGCCAAGAAAAATATTGTGTCAACCAAGCACTAGTAAAGACAAAATATTAGAAAAGTTGGACTGGGTAAAGTCGGTATAAGCCAAGAAAGACAATTAGTATTGACCAAGTTATCTTGTAATGACTAAGGCCGAGGAACACACTTTTGGTCGACTATCAACATTTGTTATTTTGTGAAGGAATTAAGATTCCCACCCAACATAGTTTGAACTCTTAAAATATGTGAAGTGTGTTGAAGATAAGGATTGATGAGCTCAAAATTTAAATGCAAGAGAAATTGTATTTGAGTTTTTCTAGGCATGGATTCAAAGAGAGCTTTTGAGAAGTTTCTAGAAGAAGAAGGAAGAAATGAAATGATGGAAGTATTCAATGAATTTGACCTAAAGCTAAGATAAGTGATGATGCTTAAGTGGCAAAAGATCAACTTTATCTATTTAAAGAGGCATAATAATTGAACTATAGATGTTAGTAGTTTCTAATTTTTGGTGACTAGCGAACTTGAACAGAACATTGTGAAGGAGTAGAAAAGCTGAGGGGAAGAGTGATTTCTCAAAGGGTTTTCCAAGGAGATCAAAGATAGTGACGTAGACATGAATAGAGTCTATTCAATGAGTTAGTAGATGAGCTACATTATGATATGTATTTGCAAAGTGAATTATATTTATCAAACCAATGTATTATTACTTTCTAACCATTGTATCAATTAAAATCCTAAATAATAAAGGTTGAACTAACAGTCATTTGTAAATCCATTAATCATGGTGAAATTCTAATAGAGTGTTCTAAAATCATCTAACAGGGCCACTCCTAATAGGTTGATTAAATCCTTTAATAGGGTCATTCATAATAGTGTGTATTATTACCTTTAACCAGGTTGGCTCCTAAGTGATCTCACTGTGGAAGAGTAAAAATTTTGTCACATGTTATTGGTGGTTTTCCCAAATTGAGTTTGCATGTTAATTCCTAGTGTTTTACTTGTGTGAATGTTACTTGAGATGTCTTAGTATTTAATGGTTTACATTCTTCAAGTTAGTTATTATTGGAATAGTGAATTGCAAGTTTCATGTTACTAAATGTTAAGTTTCTATAGAGATCTAGTAGATTAAAAATTAGATCTAATTTGATTGATGAGTTTGAAAGTTTAATTTGTACATCTAGACTTAAGGATAACTTATTTGCCTCACCCCCAACCCACCTTATTTATTCTAAATCATTCTAACAATTGGTATTAGACTTATGCTACTTATAGTGAGAAGGTTTTAAATACTTGAAGTTAAATATAAAGATGTACAAAAATGAGGTACCCAAGTTGAACTAGGAGAACTTCTCTACATGGGAAAGTATGATGAAGACATACATTGCTAGAATTGGAGATTCAACAATATTCTACTTCGAAAATGAATATATAATAGTGCCTACACCTATGATTGCCCAACAAATAATGGAGAAAAAAGAGCACAATCATGAAATGTTGGAGATTGCATATGCCTTGAGCTATTCAAAGTTTGATGATATAAAGCACTACAATACTGCAAAAATGGTGTGAGGCAAGATGGAAAAGATCCATGGAGGAAATAAGAATCTACGAAGAGCCAAATGATAAAGCTTGAGAGGAAATTTTGATGGCATAAAGATGCTAGAAGGTGAGAACATTGCTCAATATGTTCAAAGAACCAAATAAGTTGTGAATACTATTAGAGGAGTTGAAGGAAAGATCAGTGATCAGCAAGGTACTAAGAGCCTCACTTCATATTTATGCTATTAGAGTGTCTGCATTATAAGATTTAAGATGTACTCCTAGTAGTGACTTAACCTTGGATAGTCTGGTTCATAGACTCGCTACTTTTGAATTGACAAATTTGTATAACTTTACTGCCCCTGTTGTTGAATCTACTTTCAAGTCGCAATTGGTTTTACATAAATCTAAGAAGAAGAAGGTATGAGTATATTGAGAGTGAATATTCTAAAGATGATCTTAAGGATTTTGAAGCATTAATGCCTAGGTGACTACCTAGAGATAAAGGAAAATTCAAAGGTAAAATTCATATAATATATTTTTCATGCTATAAAGTTGGTCATATTGTTGTAAGATGTCTTGACAGGGATGAGAAGTATGAAAGGAGAAACAATGAGTTCAAAGGAAGAAGATAAGGAAGAGACAACAAGGGATACAAAGACTACAAGGAAAAAGGTAAGATCATAAATGATAATGATTATTAGGTTGAAGGACTTAACTACAATATATTGAGCATGACATAGTTGAATGGTTTAGGCTACAAAGTTGAATTTGAGAATAAGGACAAGATCTACGATGGTTATAGTTAATTGATTTGAAGTGGAGACTGAACACAAGGTAATTTATTCTATCTAGATCTATATTATGAAATATGCATATTCAAACAATGTCATTGGTTATGTCATATGAGGCTATGTCATGTGATTTTTGACAATTTGGTGAGCATTAGTAATATGAAGAAAGTAAGAGGTTTACCAAGATTGAAGAAACTTGATAATGTGATGTGTAAATAATATCAATTGGGAAAAATGGTAAAGTCTAGTTTTAAGAGCAAGATTTATACTTTTGATGTTAGTTTACAGCTGGTTCATAGTGGTCTTTATGGACCTATTCGATTGTAAATCTACTAGGGTGACAAATACGTTATTCTATTTGTTGATGATTACTATAGAATGATGATTTTGATGTTTCTTAGAGAAAAATATAATGCATTTTAAATGCTTAGGTAGTATTTGGCTTGAGTTGAAAGGAAACAAATAAAATCTTGAAGTTTTTAAGATCTAATCAAGGAGGTGAATTCATATCTAAGGAATTCAACAAATTCTACAGTGATAGAAGAACCAAGAGACAAATGTCTACACTTAGAGCCCCTCCATAGAATGGTATAGTTGAAAGGAGGAATAAATCAATCATAGAATGTGTTAGGACATGGGACATGCATGATGGAGAAGAATATTGCACCTAAGTGTTGGAGAGCTCAGTTGTAAGCTAAGAAATGTACAAGTATCCAACCCTTTATATAAAAGTATGTTTTATGCACCTAATGTGAAATATTTGAAAATATTTAGAATAAAATATTATATGTTGAAAGATAATAGAAATGGAAAAATTGATGCAAAAAGTGATGAAGGTATGTTTCTAGGCTATTCCACTAAGAGAAAAACATATAAGGGCTTGAATTCTAACACTGACAAAGTTATAGAAAGTAGAAAAGTGAAGATTGATGAATATGGAGAAAAGAATGAAATTTAATGTAAGAAGGAATCTATAGATTTCAAAAGTTCCATATATATTGATGAAAGTGAGCCCAACACCTTATCTAAACCTGAAAAGAAAGCCACTGAGAAGGAGCATCCAATAGATGCTGAGTTACAATAACAAAAACATGCCGAACATCAAGCCATTGGTGTCGAGTGTCAAGAATAACATGTCGAGCATCTGCAAGTGATTATCAAACAACCAAAAGAACAAGCTAAAATAGAAGGAGTACTACATGAAGCTAATATACAAGATGAATCTAATAAAGAAGTGAAAAGACATGAGCCTTCATTAGAAAAGTATGTTACAAGACATCATGCACTTGATCAAATAATTGGAGATAAATATTTAGGAGTTATGAAAAGAAAAGGATTAAGGAGTAATACATGCTTACTATGTGAATTTGAGACAAAATCAGTGAAGGATTCTTTGGATAATGAACACTAGATTCAAAAAATGAATGAAGAGATTGAGTAGATGGAGAAAAAAAAAAAATGTGGTCACTAGTACCTAGACGAAAGGAAAAGAATATTATTGGAATAAAGTGTGTACTCAAAAACAAGTTTAATGAGAAATGTGAAGTCATGGGAAACAAAGAAAGACTATTTTGTAAGAGATATGTACAAGAAGAAGCTGTTGACTATGGGGAGACATTTACCTTGTTCTAAACTTTCAATGAGTGAGGACACTACTTGCATATGCTAATTACAAAGGATTTAAAGTATACCAAATGGATGTCAACTCTACATTTGTTAATGGAATTTAGGAAGAAGAAGTCTACATTAAACAACCTGAAGGATTTATCAATAGAAAAAAATCATATGGTATGTAAGTTGGACAAAGATTTTTATGGATTATAAAAATCCCTTTGAGAATGGTATGAAAGGTTTCACACATATTTGGTGAAGATTGGTTTTTCATGGACTAATGATAATGGAGATCTATTTTGAAGATACAATCTAAAAAAGGAGTATTGTTAGATAAGATATTTGTGGATGATATTATATTTGGAGGAAAGGTTGCATTGTGTAAGTTATTTATAGATCAAATGAGGCAAGAGTTTGAGATGTCTATGTTTGGAGAGATCAAATTATTTATTGGATTGCAAGTGTATCGAATGAAGAATGCTATCTACATTACTCAATCAAAATATATGGAGATACTAAAAACTTTCGGTATGGAAGACTCAAGATCAGTTGGGACACCCATGGTTAATCGACATAAACTTTCAAAAAATGATGATTCTACAAATGTGAAGAAAACCTTGTCTAGATCAATGATTGGAAAGTTGCAATATGGTGGTCATAGCAGGCCAAATATAATAGTGCCAATTTGGATTGTTTCTATATATTATGAAAACCCTAAGGAGAATCACATGATGGATATAAAAATAATATTGAGACATCTAATTAAGGAATAGAGGACTATGGATTATATTACAAGAATAATGACAAGTTTGAATTAAAAGTGTAGACTGATGCAGATTGGGCTAGAAATGTTGATGATTGAAAGATTAGAAAGTGGTTGAGCTTTCTTTCTAGGAAAGAGAACTTTCTTTCTAGGAAAGAGACTAATTTCATGAACAAGCAAGAAAAAAATATTGCATCTCCCAATCTACTAGAAGCATAAATATTCAGATCCTAAGATCTCATATATATAAATTTCTCTTAATCCTGAACACAAAACAAAATACCATATGATCATTTTTCCCCTACCATTACAATCAAAATTGTAGAAATTAAATCATAAAAAAAATTCCTTACTTTCCCTCTATTATAATCAATGCCAAAGTATTTTCCCTTTCCTTATAGCCACATGACTTACTCAAAAAAGAAGAATCTTGCACAGTTTTTTTTGCATACATTTAACACTTGGATATTCCTATAACCTTTCAATTACTAGCATAACTAATTCTTGGAACTAAAATCATTAATAACTTGCCACAGACATTTTATTTCATATATTTTAAGTTCTCATCTTTTAATCTTTTTTAAAATGGTCCTTTTATAATGCCATGCTTCCTCGTTAAAATTCATATAATAGTCATGAAGATAAATTGCTACAACAATCTCCACATTGAATGACATATTTCATCACCTATCACCACTGTTGATGTCAAACATTATAGAGTTCAATACATAATATATATAAGTGGTTTGCATCTATGCTCATCACTGTATAGGAATTTTGATAGGGTATCAATCAATTAAGGGACTTGATGGTCCACTAAGTTTGAATAAAGTTGTAGGGAATCTTATATTTATTACTATTGACTTTGCCTTCTATATGTAGTTGTTATAAAGGACTCAATTCTTATACCTTCTACCTAGTGGATGTTATCTCCTTCGATGATGTGAATCATATTCTTCTTGACATAGTAATCCGGCCTCCTTATGTATAGAATTTTATGTGTCAAATATTGTGCTTCTACCATGGGTGTCTATAACACATGCCCTCCACTTCCAAGAACAAGGTTTTTGGATACCTTCCCTTCAGTGATCTTGGAAAGATATAAATAAAGAATCACAAGATCTAAATCCTCTGATTCTGATAAGTTTTCTCATAAGCTCCTACCAATTTCTTATTTGTGATAGCACCAAGATAAACCCATTTGAAATCAAAACTATGTGATCACAACTTTGGCATTTAAAACATTAAGTCATAGCTCTTCCTTTAGGAAATCCAAATTCGTGTTTAGAAATTTGAGAGCTACTATTATGCCACTCTTTGCTACATTTTCGTGCCAGTCACTAGTACAATTTTGTACTTGACTTGATGCTTTTTCAATCGCATCATAGTTGGATTGTCCTATGTTTGAATTCCACCATTTTTCATTGATAGTTTTGCACATATATTAGGCTTTGCATATGGTATAAAATGAATCCCAATCATGTTGGTTTCTTATAGCAACTTGATTGTCTTGTTGTGCAATTGGGTGGCAATTCATTACACAATTAGGAGACCATCTCTGTACATTCACTCGACAATGTAAATTGCAATTAAGCTTATAAATATGGGACCTACAAATAGTACCCACATTTTATCGAAAAAAATTATTTCTTGCTTCCTCATTCAAGCGCCTTGATTGTTGCCGCATGTGAATGCACACTGATTTGGATCATATCTGGAAAGTGACATTAACCAAATATTCAATGACTTGCATCTTCTTAAGAATTTTTATCACAATTTCCATGTCAAAATCTATTGCCACCTGTTTATAGGTTATAATCCATGGCTTTCATTGTTAATTTGTGGGTCAAAGACTTGCTCAATTGATCTATGTACCATATATAAGTTTCTCCTTACCTTTATCACATCTAAATTTGGCTTGGCACCATCCATGTTCTTATATGAATATTCTTACTATTCTTACAAGGCCCTCAAAGTGCAGTTTGAGTTCAATATTCCTTAGTTGGGGTCTTAGTGGGGTTGAATCCTCATAAGTGTCAATCTAAGAGGATGCCAAATAAGACCTCTATATCTTGTAGGTGAGTACACATATTTTAAGCTATATCTGACCTGCCAACATATATGACCTAATTTTTCTAATAAATAATGGATTTTGGTAATCTTTTGAAGCACTATAGAGAACACTATTAAACCATCATCTATATCAAGACACCGATCATTTCTATCACCAACCAAAAGATAAACAAAGAACAAACCCACCACTGACATATTATGAAGTTTGAAACTTGTACCCCTAACATGGTGAGATATAATATGGATTTGAACATTGAATTTATGGTTTTAAATCATGGATTTTAAACCTTCAAACTTTTAACTTTGAACCTTGTGAATCTAAGTTCAAGTTCAACATGATCTTGGAACACTGCCACTTTACAAATCAGGCTTTACAAAAGCATCACTAGTGAAACAAACCACAAGAATTTGAAATAATTTCAGAATTCCTTCCGCAAGACTAGTTCTCAAAAGCTTGAAACTTGGGTGCTCAAAGCATACTCACAATGAGCAATAGCCAATTTTGTATTTTGGAAAGCATATAAGTAACAAAGGTTGATATTTGAAAGAAATAAGATAGAAAGGAAATGATTTTGAATGCAAAATATGAAGTACTTAAAAGTGATAATGATGATATTTTTGAGATGTGAATGCTTATCAAAGATCAGAGTAGTGTGAATTTGTGATCAAGTTTTGAGAAGTGCAACAAAGGCAAAAATCAAATATTGAAGATATCAGCAGATTGTGAAGATGTTTTTTTATCTACTCTTTGTATATTAAATTTCATGTTATATTGCATGTTTAGAGAATTGGCTAATCTTGCATACTTTTTTATATTGCAAGAACAATTCCTAACAAGGTCTAACAAGGTTTAGTCCTATAACAAGGATCGAGACACTATAATTATGTAATAGACTCCTAAAAGGGTCAATATCTTTCACGAGATAATTTTGATTAATGGATCATTTTGTGAGTACCACCCTCAATAGCATTTTCTCTTTGCGAGGATTTCCCTGCTTCAAAAAATATGGTGTTATGTGTTGCATTTCTTTATGGTTATATTTATTGTTTAGCATAATTAGTTTAGTTTCATATATAAGTTAAGGATTTGTTAATGATATCCAGTTTTAGAAAAAAAAAATTTGAAATATTGTTTCATCTCCTCTCCCCCCACTCCCCGTATAGTTACCCAAAGAAGGCCTACCAACTTGTACATAAGATCCCTATTGATATGGAAGAGTTGCAGAAGAACGTTGAAGAAGCTCTTAAGAAGATTGATATTCTTACTAAAGAAAGAGATACTTTGAAAGATAAGCATGAAGATGCAAAATACTACATTGAGAAGATGAATATATGATAGATTATCTTAAGTCCAAAAAAGATCCTAAGATGAAATTAAGGACAATGATGAAGTTTCAAGACAAAAGAAAGAGAATGGGATCTTGAAGCATGAACTAAAGATCACTAATCTAAAGTTGACCTTAAAGGATGATGATAGTAAGATAGAGTGAAATCTGAAATATGCGAATGCATATCTAGGACCCAACCTTACCTAAGTGACATCCAAGATTGAGACTACAAAGTTTTAGTATACAAAATTTGATAAATGTTATACTATTTTAAAAGAGGAATGAACTCGGACTAATAAGAATCTTGTGAAGTTGTATCCCAAAACTGAAAAATCTTGATAATCAGATCTTTGTACACAGACCAACTTATGACAAAAGTGGTCTTGGATATCTTGAAGAAAAGTTAGCTAAAATGTCTAAAGATATAAAATAACCAAATCCTATGGTCCAACAACTTGATTATAAGGAACAAAATCAAAACAAGGTTGAGTCAAATCAATCTAAAGATTGTGATATTGCTATCAAGATTTAACAGTGTGATTTTGAGTCAAACTCATTGACCCATATTTCAAGAGTAGTGATTCGACATGAATCCATCTCTCATGAGAATAAACGAAACACTTAGCACTCATTGGATCTAGGTGATGCTCACAGGGGTGAAGCACCGGGACTTCCCGGGAGGTCACCCATCCCAGTACTACTCCAACATGAGCGCACTTAACTACAGAGTTTCCTCCATGGTTAAACCCAAAGATTTCCCTAAACAAGTTGATGAATTTGTGAAAGTTGATGCACCTAAAAAACCTTAAAAAGATGAATCTCCTAAAGAAGAGAGGAATGAATTAAAAAGTAGATGTTATGAATCAAATGAATTTGGTCATATGAAAAGGGACTATATAAGTGAGTAATTTAAAAATATTCCTAGTTATTGTTATAATTGTCATGGTTAAGGGGTTTTGGTCATAGAGCAGTTAATTGTAAGAAACCTAAAATTGATAATAGAAATAATAGTAAAATTTTACAGGAACTAACCCTATAGCTAGTAGGCCTACTGAGACACACATTATAAGAGATGGAAATTAGATTTTATATTTTCAATAACTTATTCCATATTTCTAGTAATTATACAGGACTAATTGGTCAATCAGGACCTAGATATGGAAATAATGTGATAGTTTGTCAGTTTTGTAACAACATGGAATAGATAGTAATATTTTAATGAATGAATACGTCAAAAAATATGAAGAATAATATTAGGAACCCTTATTGTAGAATAATTCAATGAATTATTTGTCAAATCCAAAGACCAATTAAGTTCACACATTGTAGTAGCAAATTATACAACAAAAAATAGATTGAAGTTAGTGGTAGTTGGTAACCAATCCCTATCTATTTTAGCAACTTTTTTATAACCAAACAATAGTACTTACACAAATAATGCACAACTAAATTAGATATGATTGAAAGCAAGAAATCAAGTGTTTTTGGTACCACATTATTGTGAAAGATTTAAAGGAGACCTAGGAGAAAAAGTAAAGCCAAAATTGGATTGTTCTAAAGAAGAATTGAAACATGCCCTAGTTTTACAAAATTGAGGTATTTATTTCTTGCAAAATCATAATTTAAAGTTTGAATTTGAAAGAATGGAAACCCCAATAATATGTGATGTTAGTGAGAGAGCTACGTACAAGTTTACAAATCATTCCTGCATCTCACTAGATGATGACCCATCGAAATAATTTCCCCAAGTACCATGAAATCCTTTATACATAGAGGACATTCATTCATATATTTACTATAAATTTAGAACTATAGGTGACAATTACATCCATACTTACATGAACTTGGTTTACAATAATGACCTATCTTTTAAGCAAGGGATTGAGAACTTGGAAGACCTAAACATCACTAGGAACATGTTTCATGTTTTATACTAAGTTTGAAAACCATGAGTAGACTAGGATAATTCTATGTTACATATAAGAGGATATGTTTTATGTAGGTGACATACTAGTAATGATAGAAAACAATATGATTCAAATATTCACTTGTTTGATCAATGAGGGTAATGTTAAAATGTCAAGCAATTGGTAGAGACATACTAGAAGACAATATCTGATTGAATAAATATGAAAGTAGACATGATGAAGGAAACTGATGTCCGACTAGTACGTAAGGTTATTGGTTACAATATGAACTATAGTTCAAGGTTAAATTATATACCTACTGGATTTATCCATGCATCCTACTTGGTGGTAGTTAAGAAAGAAAAAGTGAACAAGTGTGAAATATTAAAGCAATAGATATTTGATAATGTTGATAGAATTAATAAGACACAGAATGAAATATTTTGATTTGAATTTTTTATTACATGTTTGTTCTTTCAAGCAATAAGGAAGTTCCCTTGTATACCACAATATAAGTGGAACTCAGATAGATGCACCATGGAATTGATTACTCATTACTATAGAAAACATTATCAGGATACAATGATAGAAGACATAGCTAGGATAATGAAGAGCTTTCAAGATGTGATGAACTAGAGGTTTAGGATACCTCCATCCCTAGTTGACAAGTACAAGAATGATATCTATTTATGGTTGAAACTAATGTAACTTGCATGGAAGTAGTTAAACTAAGGGTAAAATTTATTGACCCTATAGGGTATGAGATGATAGAGGAACTGATAAAAGGATATGAGAATATAATTCTTGAATTAGAAAGAGAAAATAAATGTCTTAGAAAGGGCACATATGAAGAAATAATTCAAAGAAGTTAACAGTGAATTGTATAGAAATGACATCAAGAATAAAGTTTTGATTAAGTAAAAATGGGTCTTGAAAGGACCCAAAACCTTAGACAAAGGGACTAGAAAGATATAACAATGAGAATCTTAAAACAGCTGTGGAGAACAACTCGATGAACTAGAGGGACACACTAAGGTTCCCAACAAGAGGGCAAACAACCCAAGAAATCATAAACCATCAAGATTTACATTTTTGTCCATTCTTTTGAGAACGTAAAGCCATATCAAAATAAGGTTTGGAGAATTTTCTTTTTTTTCTTTTAACTAAAGCCCAACCATTCTCCACCTTCCTTGCAGGTTTTTGCCAATCCTCACTAACCCCCAAAACCCCCGCAACAAAAGAGCTAGCAACAGTGATCTGGAAAGAGTCAACAACAGAACAAAATACAAAAAATTCTAACTCAAAGAAACCAAAGGGTCCATAACTACAGAGCCAGTAGGAGACGGATCATCAACAACACTTTGAGTGAAAAACATTGTAGGAACAACATGCGCATGATTAGAGACATCAACAATAAAGTTGATAAGAAGATTGACAACATATTAAAGGAATCTAAAATGAGCAAAGAAGATTTTATAGATGGTATGGGAATAGTAGCAAAAATAAAAGCAAGTGGATGATCAAAAATTCTCATTACTAATCCTTTAGCTATTGGAAGTGCAACAGAATGAGTGGCAGTTGCAGGACCATTTGCGTAGATACCTAGTGCACCCTATGTAGCAGTATCATGAGTACAACCATAGTTTATTACACTAGCATAGCAAAAAGAGAAAGAATACAAAAACATAGTTAAATTTTAGACAACTACCCCTCCTAGAACCAAAAGGTTTCCAAGGTTACTTGAAGTTAAACAGAAGCCAATTGAACCTCCTAGACATAAGAGTTAAACAAGTGGCTAGTAGACTAGAAAAGAAGGGGAAAACACAGAAAAATAATATAATTTCTTGAGTCAGAATCAGAAAAGGTTGAAAAGGAAGCATCAAAAGAAGAAGAGACGGGGAAAGGAAAACAAAATGAAAATGAAAAACTAAAAGGTCCAATTGAAAGAAAGTAGTGGAAACCAAGAATAGAGACACTAAATTCTACAATCATAAATGATGCTTAGTGCAACTAGAAGAAGATTCTTAGGAACATGTGTAGTTACCTAGAGGAAGAAAAGTATGCCAGGATGATGCATGTATGTGTATGAGATAGTACACTCAGTACCAATAGAATTACAATAGTTTGTAAAACACAATGTTGAAAAGACAGAGTACAAAAAAATTAAAGAAAGGAGTATTTTTGTTAAGGAATTATTTTGTGTATCAATCTAATTACTTAACTAATTACAGATGACATCCTAGATGTTAACCCTAAGTGAGAAAGAGTTAATTTTTTATTTTGGCAAGTGTGTGAGGTAATGAAGGCTGACAATTTAAAGAAATAAGTTATAAAGGAAAATATTTTGAATGCAAAATATGAAATAATTGAAAGTGATAATGATGAAATGTTTGAGATACAAATTTTGATGAAAGGTATGAGTAGTGCAAATTTGTGATCAAGTTTTGTGAAGTGCAAAAATAGAAAAAATTAGATATTGAAGATATCAACAAATTGTGAAGCAATTTATGTATCTACTCTAAATTTCATTATGTATTGCATCTTTGGGAAATGGTTTCATCTTGTATAATTTTGTATATTTTATTAACTCTCAATAGTGTTGAGGCTTCTAATAGGGCCTAGTCTTCTAACAAGGATTGAGACACTATAAAGATGTAACAAACTCCTAACAACATCAATAGTTTTTATCAAATAATTTTGATCGATGGATCATTTTGTGGTACCATCCCCATTGGGGCTTTCCCTTGGCCAACATTTGACTAAATCATATAGGGTAAAAAATTAAATGTTTTATAGTAAATTGATAAATTGTATATCCTCTCTTGAATAAGGTTGCTTCTCATGATACACTTAAATAGTAAGATCATTCAATGGCCTCAAGGATAATTCTCTATTGTGGATTTTTTGTCACTATAATATTGTGGTATGCTAATTATTACAAAGGTACTTATGTTATTCGTTCAATAAATAAAATCTTTCTCTTATATATTTATCTTGATGTGGGTAATGAAAGTAAAATATATATATTGTTTTTAACTTTCATTTTATTATGGACCTAAACATCTACTACAACTAATTCTAATAATGATTAGAAAGAACTTGTTGGTGTTTGAAAACGTTAACCGTTTCCAATTACCTTGATGAGAACAAAACATATCTAGGGGCAGCTAACTCCCATTATCAACACATCCATTCAGACACCAGGCCAACTGTAAGGTATGACCCTTCTTCTTCAGGCTCTGCAAAACCTAAGCGGGTAGACCTGAGATTCAATTGATACCGTACCAGTGCAAAACATAGCCCTGAATCTATTTAATGAGGATAAAAACCCCTAATTCTTCTATGCTTAACCAGGAGATCACAAGCATGAAATAGCTAAGGACATGACTCATGAAACTGGAAAGCTAAGTGCGGGTTATACTTTGAATACCTTTCAACATAAAATGAAAATGATTTAATAGATTGATGACAGCAAGACCCAGGTATGAGCAACCAAATTTAATGATAGTATCTGTGATCAGTGCCTTATCTATTGGGCAATTAAATGAATTATAACCATACATCTCCTGGAAATCTCAAACATATCTCTACATCAAGATCCCTGATCTATCCTTCACTTTGTGAACTGACATCTGCATCAAAATGAATCTCATACTCAGAATATCCCATCATGAAATCAGTAAACCCTGTGATAAACACCAAGCAGTTATATGGCTCTTGGTTCCATAAGCAAGGTATTTCAATCACATACATCACTAAATGAGATGCAACCTAATCTATGGTCTTCAATCATAAACTAGAAAAGATTACAGATCCACAAATAGGAGACAAGATTCAGACTGAATTTGAAACCATTGCCGCTCTTTATTTGCTTTCCTTGAAATCAAATACATGAAAGATGTACAGAATACTTCATAAATCACCTAACAAACATGAACTATTTGCATAAAACTCAAAATGTTGTTCACTACAAGAAGAAATGCTGAAGAATGGTCTCTCAGTGCAAAAACTGGAACCCTTACAATGTATCAGAGAAAGAAAGATATAGACACGAAAGAAATCCCGGATCTGATCTTTACTTGACAAGTGTCCACTTGAAAATCAATCTTCTAGCAACTGAAAACTTCTTCCTTCCTTCTCCCCTCTTGATCTGATTTTGTTTCATCATTTTTTGCAACTGATTTGCAAATGTTTGTTTCTGAATGATGAAAACTTGTTGAGTCACCAAAATATCTGATTTACCCACTGAAATGCTGGTGAAATTTTAGTTTTTACTGAACGAATCTGCTCAAATTTCGACCCATACTACATTTCAACTATTTTTTATTGATATTCGAGTCATTACCTTGACAAAAAATCAAAATTGAACTTCCTGGTCTGAATATGGTTGCAATTCAAGTACCCGATAGAAAACCTTGTACTGCTCAAACAAACGGATTCCTGTGCAAAAACTAACCTTGGAATCAAAAAATTCATCTTCTCACGATTCCGGCGGTATATGATAAGGCATACTTTGCATACCAAGAGCCTCCAAAATCACAGTTAGAAAAAGTCCTCCTCTGCCAGAAACTTCAAGTCTGTGACTCTTCACATGTTTAAAATTTGAAAAATTTAAATTAACCTAAAGTCTAGACTTTAGCCTAATTGTTCTTTGAATTAAAAGAAAAACTTGCACGTCAATCTCTTGAAAAAATCAATTTTAAAATCATTTTATTTTCCCAGCCTCTTTAATTTCAAACACTTCATCATCATCCTTGGATATCATGCTATCTCGCTATAGATAACTAGTGAGCACCTTTGCATGGCGAGGTAACGATGGCCGCAAGATCAAAACGCGTGTCGCAATCTCATGCAACCTCCATCTTTTGGCGCCATATTTTTATTTAAAATTATGCATTTAACTTCTTCCAACTGTCGTTATTCATAGGAGGCCCCACGTTATACCTTGCGGCTTTCAAAGAGACTTTATCCTTAAAACATCATTACGTGCACGTGCAGAAGTTTTTGAAAGTGTAAAATGCTTCCCACATCTCAAATGTGGGATAAAATCCTTTGAAGGCTTCCGACGTCCACTTATCTTCTGGAACGCTGCCTCTTCTAAGCCGGCTCCTCTCTCAATTGACTAGCGGCTTAAATGCTATGGTGATCTCCATCTTTTGTATGGTCGGTTTGGTTGAAAATACGAGAACCAGCCCGATTTAAAATGATCATGCTTTTAAAATTTGGGTATTCAAACTTAACTGCCATTGATCACAATGCAAGTCCTCATGCTTTGTATCACAATTCTCTAAGCCTTTGATATTCTTTGAAACCGAACATCATATCCAAACTAACATCAATTCTATCCGTGCCATAATCACTCCAGAGTCTCTCTATAGCCTGAATCAGAAGATTCCTTAAGAGAGAAATACAAGATTGTAGTTGTTCTTTTGCGTGAGATGCTTGGATGTTGAATACGGGCTCACCTTTTTCTTTTGCTTGGTTTCTCTGTTACGTCCATCTCCTGTCGTGCGTTAGCTGCTACTAGGAGTGGATGTTTTTCCTTTGAAATCTACCCTCACGCATGGGTTTTCTCCATTGCGTGGCCGGCTTCATCGGATTTTTTGGACGTTCTGCCTCCTGCAGACCATTTCAATGCTGCGTGAGCTTTGATGTTTGTTGGACGTTTTTTTTTAAATTTTTCTTTAAACCTTGAGATCCCTTGTTCATGGCATGAACCTTCCTGCCAATGCGTGGATGTCTTCAAAACTGGCATGGGCATCCCTTAATGTCTTGACGTTTGCCTGAACATAGCTGCTTCTTCCAACAGCCTGCGTGAGGAGCCTTTGATCTCTGACTGCGGATCTGTTATTGGCAGCTTCTATGTCTTTTGGCATCTTTAGCAGTGCATGGGCTGCGTTTTACGTGCCTCCCCTGCTACCTCTTCATTCAGAATCGTGTGGTGAGCCCCTTTTAATCCTGCTCTATGGCTTGGCTCAATATGGAGTCCCTTTCAATGATTGGACCATCATGTGCTCTTTTCTGACAATTATGAATTGCAGCAATATTAACTACATTGGAGCTTTTGGTGTCCCTAGGTAATATCTCCTTACTTGGCGATTCATCTTCACAAACTCTACTTGTTTCTCTGCATGCCTTATCAGAAGAGGAAACTCTTAATTCTTGGGACCTACCTAGGCTAGATACATCTAGCTTTTGAGATAACTGATCCTTATCATGGGACTCATTCTGGTCCAGATTCTGATCATTGCAGTATGAACTATTATCTTGGTCACTATCATAATAGTTATTTTCCTTAAAATAATGCCTTCGCTTAGCTTCATCCTTCGAGCATTTACTATCACATATGTCAACAGTGCACTCTTGAGATAATTTCTCCTGATACTTCCCATCTTTGCTCTTAAATTTACATTTTTTATCCTTGTGTTTGTCTTTTTTTGCATTTTTCACCTTTTATGCTCCAGTTTTTTATGCCTATCATCCTTCTGTCTTGCATCCTTGTGACAGTCTTCCTCTATTTGTCCTTCCACTAGAATTTTTTATAAAGGCCCTGGATTTCATCTTGTAGAGAAGCCAAAAGCTCCTCCTTTTTTGAATAATCAAAAGTTCGGACTTCTTGAATCTCAACAAATCGCACAATGAAAATGAATCCTCTTTTGTAAGATTGCAACACTCTTATGCTTTCAAATCAATCCATCCTTCGGAAGCAATTAGGTGGACCCCAAAGCGGGTCCAACTAAAAAATTTTTGTTTCCGCACAACTAGATTCTCAGATTGATCCACTGATCACCTCGAACTGATTAGAATCAAATTTGAAGACAAACACGCCACAGAAACTCATTTTAAATCACTTCTGCATTACTATGAAATCTCAGTCAGAAGGCTTGTTGCCTGGCTTTAAAAACTGATTCAAACACCTGACCAAGCTCTGAAACTTGAGATCTCTTTTCTCTCTGACATGTTCAACAAGTTTGCCTGATCTCGTCGCATGATGACATCAGTGTCAAAAGATATCGACCTCTGAAGTTGCTCACTTAAAATCACCTACAGATAAACATGTCAGAATGCAAGAAATTGCGTTTGGTTTCGGCTTTGAAAACTAGGCAAACGAGTACTTGAGATTCTGGTAATTGGGGCACTAGTACATTGTTATGAGGAGAATATGATTCTATGATTTGGGCTCTTGACGAATCACGACGCGTATTAGGCGAAGGTCTGAAACTAGCTACTTGAATTTGCAGGGCAGGAAACAATGACAACATAACAATTTTTATAAATGGATTGACCCTGGAAAAGTGTGAAGACGAATTCATCAAGTTCTGAAAACTGGCACACTTGTAGTATTTTCAGTGGACAATACAAGGGCACAAACCATTTGACTTGATCAATCACGGGTTAAAAGTTATGATGCCACGAACAGGGCTACTAATCAATCTGCAAATACTGACACCAGCAAAAAGTCAAAAATTCCATTTGGAATCACGCTTGAAAACTGATCAAACAGATTTGTCATGATATGAAACTTGAAATATAACAAGTCTTTGACGCCTACAATGCAATGCAACAGGAATTTCAACATTTGAATCAACTAGTCAAAAGTTATTACTCGTCAAACAAGGCTTCCCAGAATTTTGAATAATTTTCAAAAGCATGAAAACAGTAACTGACCAACTTTGAGAGATTCAAAACCTAGTCAGAAGGACTCGAAATGACTCAAAATATGAAACATAGGTTCTCAGTTATGGACACTAGACACTCTCAAAGTGGAAAGTCACAAAACCTTTCTGGGTGCGAGATATTCAAATGCAAACACAGCCTCCTATCGCTGTTTAACACTCACGTGATAATGCAGATTTGATAATTTCTCAAAACAGTGCTTCAACAAATGACTCAAAATGATGATTTAACTTCATGGAACAGGTAGACGCACTGAATGGAAGGTGTTAGAAACATTAAACACCTTACAGGCCTCACAAGTACAGTTGGGTACATAGGCTTCACAAAGCATTTATAGGCCTCAAATTTCTCAATGGTGCTCAAAATGTGGGCTACAATTTTGAGCGCCAACAGAACTATTTATTATTTTTTCGAAACTAGATTTAACTTTATCAACAATTTCACCCACCAAGTGAGAGCTTCTAAAAAGTACTCAAATGGTTCTCGCATCAATATCTCATTCCCAAACCATCAATGGATACAAACTAAAGATTGAATATCAATTGAAGTTAAGTGAAATTATTAGCCTACAATACATTATATGCTTATAGTTAGTAAGAGTCTAGTGCCCTAATTTATGTCTATGTATAGAAATAATAACTCACAATTTATCCCATCTAATTAAGTTACTAGAATAAAATTCTAATATAAGCAAGCCAAATTCAAATATATTCTAAGTGAGGGATTGAGGAAATCATGTGACACTTCAAATAATTTATTAATATTAATTCATCTTGAGAGAAACAACAAAATAGTCAACTCCTTTGATAGAACTATGGGAAAAAATTAAATATGTCTACCATCTCTATAATAATAAACTATAATTCTCTAATTATCAAATACATTGTTCATTAAATACTCTAATTCTAGCTCTCTAATATAATTATCAATAACCTATCTCTCTTCAACAAATGAGAAGCCCTTGGCCTTTTATAGATGTTTAATTATAATGAAGTTTTGTAATCAATTAAAGAACAATGGATAAGATTGGTGCTTGTAAACCCTAATTAGAGTTGTCATAATATATACTAATTACATGAAAGAAACACCCAATGGATTAGTAAGAAAATTATAATAGTTTATAAATCTAATTAGGAAATTATAGACTTGGCATGTTATGGTTGCGCATGGTAAAAACAAGAATTTATGGATTTGTTAAAGTTAAATGGATTCCACCTCAACATTATTATCAATTATTTCATGATGTAAATTCATCTCAAGAAGATTAATATTATGGGGCCTTTGAACTGTGAGAACATATTCCCAAATTTTCATCACCGTTTCAAATTTTCTCCATATCTATTCTTGTCAATTTTCTACTTCGAATGACTTGAAATTTCTTTTACTTTGAACTTAAACTTCTTTAAGGCATAAAGTCCTTCATGTATCTTGTTCCTTTATAATAACCTCATATTTTTACAAGAAATTTAAGTTGTTGACAAAATTTTCCACTCGTGGATTTATACATTTTCTCCTTGTCCATGTTAATTATCAATTGAACTTGAGCTTAACTTTCAATCCTTTCTCTAATTTTGAGGGCTCAATCATGAGGTTGAAGCATTGATCTTAACATTGACATATTCTTCATGCCCTCATATATACTTCCTTTCATATTCACCTTGAAAAACAGGAGGGTATAAAAGTATAAAGATTTGTAAAATTGATAAGTATAACAAAGTAGCAAACATATGAACATATGAAAGAACCATATGATAATTTATAGTGAGCCAGTGAGAAAAAATGAATTTTCTCGACTTTAAGATCAAATATTTCATTGCACTATAAATTTTGGAATGGAATTATGCCAAAATATAAGAAATAAGTATGTTTTCTAACGACCAACTTGCCTAGAACTCATTCTCTCTTCACCCTAAATTATCTCTATTTTTTGTGGAAAAATCATTTATAGCTTTACAATTTGGTTTCCCTTCAAGATAATTTATTTTTCCTTCAATGCATTAATTTATTTTTTCTTCAATGCACTCTATTTTATTACACAATTTTCTTCTCATTTTATGAAAAATTATGTGCTAATTGGAGAGAAATTTAGATAGCTCAATTTTATACTTATAGAGGTAAAAATGTTATTATTGGAAATTAGCCCCCTTTAAACAATATTTCTATTTATTCATGCCTTATCCAATCAATATAAGAATAAACTATAGTATAAGAGATACTCTTATCCCTGAGGGATGGAGAATTGGGTAATCTGTAAAGTAATTGTCTTCAATTATGTTCAAACTTCATCCTTAACCCTCATATTATCTAATCAAACTCTTATCAAATTTATCATTTTCTTCCTTGCTTAGACATGGATGATAATTATCATCTATAAATTTTAATAATGCATTATGGATTTTACCTTGTAGAGAGGATTTTCCTTAATATCTAGGGTATAAATTAGATTTCTTTTATGATTTAACTTCTTCAACTTTCCTTAATCATCCAACATACTATTTTCCCTTTAACATTTTACCTCACATTTTTAGTTTATGATTTAGAGAAGAATTTCCAAATTTGAACTTGTAAGGAAAAGTTAAGTGGAAGCCTAAGATTTAGTTATATTTCACATCCGTGTTTTAGTCACTCTTTAATTGTTCAATATGTCAGTCTAGTACTTGTCACCGTCCTTATGTAATCCAAGGTCTCATCCACCACTTGGATCGAATGCAAATATATTTCTCCACTATAAGAGGAAAACGACATTATGGATTTAAGAAAGTAGGGACTTCCTAAATAAAACAAAAATTTCCCATCAAAATGTTGTGACAGTTTGAATATTTTTAACGGCATAATTTTAAGTGCTATGAGAAATTTTGCAACATGGTAGAATCCACTAATCTTGAATATATTTCTCCACTATGAGAGGAAAATGACATTATGAGAGGAGATCATACTCTTAGGATGGCAAAATTTTCCACTATTTGACGATTTCTCCACAAGTGTCTGTATTTTCAATTGAATCCTTCAATTAACATTCATTATAAGAGAAAATAAATCAAAATATAATCCCAAAATATTAGGTTAAAAATTATATTATAAGAAAATTTGGATTCCTCGCATCTCGTAAATCTGTAATTAATAAACAAAAATTCAAATATATCCGTCTACTATTTGGGATAGATTGTAACCTAGAACTTTCTTTAGAATACTTGAAGGCATAATTTTAAGCGCTATGAGGAATTTTCCGACATGGTAGAATCCACTAATCTTGAATAAATTTCCACATTTTGTCATAAGCAACACTTTGTCACAAAACTTAAGGATGGTCTTTAACATTAAAACATCGAGAATATCAAAAATTCACAAGGTTAGATATCAATTCTATAAATTGAAGAGAGTAGGTACTTACCAAATAAAACAAAAATTTCCCAAAACTTAAGGATGGTCTTTAACAGTAAAACGCTAAGTAAGTTTGTTCCTTTCTACATTGTTTGTTTGCTACGTCGTATAAAGCTTCATTCTTAATTCATCCTTCCAAAAATTTCTCTCTTCTAGCCGCTACACAACCATCCATCTGTAATTCGAGACACAAATGGCAATTCATGGCAGAGGATATCTGTTTCTTTTCACTGTCGGATTGGCAATCGTGGTGGCAACAGGATTTGGCCTCGCCGGACTCAACGATGGTATGCTCCAAATCTCTTATTTGTTTCTTTCGGATCTTTCGGATCTTTCTCAATGCAGCATTTAGGTGTTTCTTTGAACCAGTCTCCCAATTAATCTTTATGCTTTCCTAATTCTTCCTGTTTTCACCAGGATCTAAATACCTCACAGAGGTAACTCCGGCGCCCATCTCCTCAAACCTGACAACAATTTGGGAACAGTTTCGAGTTTCTTGTTGTGATATGACGGGAATGTCGCAAAGCGAGCTGGTCTTCCTCACGTTTCTTTCCCGCTCACTCCTGTTTCAAGACGTTCTCTATGCTATCCTCGTGCTGCTTATCTTTCTTCTCTCACTGGTTATTGTGCTGATTTTCGTTCTTCTCCCTTTTGGTCCCCGTCATCTATTGTCCAAGTAATGAGAAGTTTACCATTTTCTTCTGGTATTTTTCTAAGTTAAGTTGGATGACGTCAAACTTTCATAATTCTTCGCTTTGGAAAGATTAATCACGGCATAATTTGCCCTAAAATGATGCTGGACTAATTTGTTTGTGGAGAAGAATATGGGTTCTTGATTTGGAAATGTTAATTCACTACAGTTTTCTGCAGCATGATTTGAGAAATATTAATTCAGAGGGTTTTGTGACCTCAAAGGTTTTCTATGTTTTTCAGGAATCAATGTGAATTCGTCCCTGCCTTTTCATCTTTTGTTCCATCAAATAATTTTGCTGAGCTCGATTTTGAGTTCGATCAAATATACTCGTTTTCCAATCTTTCAAGAAGCATGCTAAGCTTTCAGATTCCTACCTTGTGTTTTATAATTTTATAAAATTTGTTCCATGTTTAAATTAGTTCTTTTGTGTAGGAGCATAATTTTTGGTGAAGTCTGTGGCACAGACGTTCATCTAATCAGACTCCTGTTTATTTGTAGTGCATTTCAATTTGTATTGTTAATTATTTTATAATTTCTGTCGCATTATCCGACTATGCTCACTCTAGTATTTTATAATTTTGACAGAGGCGTCGTAGTTTTGACTTGTTCTTGATTGAAAATAAAATCCAAATAGTGTTTATCCAAGTCTTTCTCTATTTCTACTCCGAATGTTTATATTCTACAAAACTTAAAACAAATCTTTCCATCATTTTTTCTTCTCTGCAGTCTGAATCTTTCCGCAGTGAAACCATTCGACAAATATTATCTGTATATTTCGTTGTACATAGTGAACATTTTATACAAATCCTTCCTGTAAATTTTTATGTATATTGTTCAAATCTTCGCATATTTAAAAACCCTTACACAGCCCTCTAAATACTCAACAATCTAAAAATTCTTTCAATTCTCCGGAAATTAAATTAGGCACAACTTTCCTCTGTGACCTTCAAATCTTTTCCATTTCGACATTTAAACAAACATTTCCATCTATACATCTCAAATCTTTCAATCCTATATTTACCTGTGCAGCCGAATTTGAAGGAAAAAAATCCATAAGTTAAATGGATTTGCGTCCTAGGATTCCATGCTTCCTAAGACCTTCAAAGATTGCATACAAATAAACATTGAACAAAAATAATCACACCAGATGTTGCAATTCTCTGGATATTATTTGGAATTCCTGTTTTTATTGTTGTTTTAGTGTTATAGTGTTATCTTTTTCCTCTCTTGTTTTCGTATTTATGGCTGGAAATAGGATTTGCTAGCTTACTGATTTTTAAAGCAGTGATATGTACAGTTACTGGTTTTGCAAATCGGTTATAAAATTTTTGTTTCATGATGTTGTTGCATTATCATCTCAAACAATGTAAATGAAAGTAGTTGTTATCAACTCCTTCCCCTCGTAGTTTTGCCTTGTTCTTGAATGAAACCAAGAGTCTATGATTTTACCGAGCTCGAATTTCTCTGTGAACCCATTGTTACAGTACTAATAATATCACACTAGGCTATCAGTACTTGATAACCTAAAATTTAAAAAATAGAATAAAGCTAAGAGAGTATAGCGAAATACAAGCAAATGAAAATCTAGGATGTATAGGTAAAACAAATGTGGCCTTAATGTATAGGATAACCTAAAAGTTTCAAAATGAGCAACATATAAATAGAGAATCACAGTGGACTAAGTAGAATGCGTCTGAGAATCACGGCGGGCATTGAGTAGAGGAACTTCAATTCATTGTAGTCGCCTAGCTCCCAAATAATGTTTTCCAGAAAGATAATATCTGCTGAGGTCAAGTGACACCAGGTGGATCAACTAAGTCTGCATAAATTTAAATCCATGACTATATCTCTGTCATGAAATGCTTAACTATTAATGATACATGAAGCCATTGCTACAGTACTAATATCATGCTAGGCTATCATTACCTGATAACCTAAAATTAAAAGAATAGAATAAAGCTAAGAGAATATAGTGAGAAAAAGAAGCAAATGAAAAACTAGGATGTATAGGTAAAACCAGAGAGTTCTATTTACCATAGGAAACTATAACATCTCAAAGATTAAAGAACCGTCATAAATTGGAGCAATTGTGAAGTAGAAATCACCACATAACAAAAAAAAATGAGGGTCCTAATGAAGAGCTCACTTGAATCTTGTATATTGACAGAATCAGCAGTTGATAGGTAGCTATATGTATTTTCAGATGTAAACGAGTTTGTGTTTGAAGAAGCATTCTAGTGTTTTTATTAGCAATGTATCTTGGTGAAGATGGGTCTCAAATGGCATTTGGCATGATATGTTTTTATTAGCAATGTATCTTGTTTCTATCAGAAATCGTTATGTTTTTGTTGGATTCAGGATGCTTGATTAATATTTCTTGATTCTATTTAGAATTATCTATAGATACCATAAAAGGCCAATAGGTATATACTTGGCAAATGCAGTAGTTTTGTAATACACTGCTCCTACTCTATGTCAATTTTATTAGAAAAATGATCATGACATGTGTGTTAATGGTATTTAGATGCACAAATCAGCAAAAATAGGGACATAGGTATCAGAAGTGATATCTGTTGGAAGTGAATGCTAATGCTATTCTGAGAGGGGTGGAAGTGAATGCTAATGCTATTCTGAGAGGGATTGAATCAGAATAGTAGAATTTTATCTGATTAAAATTACTTTTATGGAAAATTAAAAAGCAAATATAACATTCATTGCAAGATAAATGATCATGAACTGAAACCAAGCAACAGAAGAAAAGACCATAACTCAGAATAGAGATGCACAAGATTTGTGCTGAGTGGGAAACCCTCGAAAGCCTTTTGGTTTCGTCATTGGGAGAAAAACCACTCCATTTGAAAAGATCATAACTCAGAATAGAGATACACAAGATTTGTGCTGAGTGGGAAACCCTCGAAAGCCTTTTGGTTTCGTCATTGGGAGAAAAACCACTCCATTTGAACCTGCCATCTTTATTGAATAATATATATCTCTGTTACAATCAGCAGCTACAACTGCTTGGGCTACAACCCCTCTTCTTACAAACAATTAGGCAAAGTTGAATACATATATATCTGTATGCTTCTATGGTACACACTTATATATGCAACCAACCTAAATGATTTTCTTTCAATAATTATCAAAACATTCTCCACAATCTCAACTCTATTTTTATTACCACACCCTTATCTTCTTTCATACATGGAGGTGCTCTAAAATATAGCATTCAATGTTTTACAATTTTACAAAAATAGTTTAGACAGTTCACAAAACTGGTTTCCTTTTTATTGTTTTAACATTCATGCCGTGAAAGATTCGATTCCTTCATTCAGTGCTGTTATATCTTAAACATTTTCAACAATTTCCTTTCTTCATAAATATAATAGGTCCAAATTTACCAGTGTAACTAAGTTTTTAATTTGTAGTGATCACCATCTAGATTGAGTATTCCATTTATTTTCCTTAGTTATTTCTTGTGAACCCACTACTCATAAAACATAAATTTCAATTTCAATTTGAGTCGGACTCAAAAATATATAATTGAATTAATTTTATTTTTTTTAAATTAATATTAGGTAGATGTAGAATATCTATAATTAGGTAGATGGAGAACATTGTAAAGCGATCTATGCAATTATCTTATGTACACAGATTAACACTTCATCCCGGCATGTACAAACATCACATTACCTTACCTAAAAATTGTCGTTCTGCCTCGAAGACTATTAAAAACTGTTCTGCCCTTCGAATTCTACCAAGAAATTTTATTTTAAGCTTTTAACCATTTCCATTGAAACATGCAATCCGTACCAACAACCACAAATAACTATAAAACTTAACAATCTTCTTATGGTTAAAGGAAAGCAGATTTTAACCATATAAAACTTTCATGTTAGAATTCATAAACTGAAATATTTTCATTAGAAAAAATATAAAACTGTCTTCATAGGAAGACTTTTTCAAACGCCATATATTGATTCCTGAAGCAAAGATTCTCCTACAGTAGAGCACTTTTCCCCTTTCTTTCTCAAGAAAAATGTGAGAAACATTGCATACCTGAGTTGTGCAAAAGGAATAAAATTCTCTTTGCTCATTTGCATTTAAAACTTCCACAATTTGTATGCTCAAGCCAAAACCTTCATAATACCTATTTAAACATTCCTGTGCATTTCACCAAAATACTATTGAAAGAATCAGCAGCAAAAGCTTTACAACATATTGAAAACCCATAACCTGATTTGCTGAAGAGATCTTCAAGAGCTGTGAAGAAACATTCATGTCGGCCGCTTGCTATGATTAGGGTAAAATAAAATACGTGAAGCTGCAAAAGTTTTCCTCTTTAAAAAACCCCAAAAACATTGTTTATACTCCTTTGAAGTCCGCCACACAAACACCACACGTGGACGTTGCTCAACAATGACTCGGATAACAAAGTTTAACAATGACTCGGATTAGTGTTTAATTTGTAAGAAATGACCACAAAATATTACATACTCGTGAAATCTGCAATCGTACATACTCGAGGGAAAATATTTCAACTTGTAATTCATGACACCCGAAATCAAGAAAACATGAATGATGTTGATTGCCGTAGCTATGCTAATTTCATGAGGATCATTTGCATTGAGGGTAGCGGTTTGCATTTCTAATTAGAATGAATAGAATCTACGAATTATATGCCATTGGGAATACTGCGGCATTACACAAGTACATTAACTAGTTTATATATATTTTTATGTATATATAAACTAGCTATATATACCTCTATATATATTACGCCGAGAGTAATCGTTCTCGAGGCGCCTATTTTTATTTTCATTAATCCCAACTTCGATTAAAATAACTTTGGGATTAAATAAAAATAGGCATCTCGAGAACGATTACTCTCGGCGTAATATATATAGAGGTATATATAGCTAGTTCCATAATTTTTATCATCGCATATTTATGTGAGTCTAAGAGGCGTGATGAAATGATTCAAGACTCTTGATCTGACTCACTTTTACTTCCATTTCCTCTCTGCAATTTTCACAATTATAATTATAATTATATTTAGTCTATTCCTATTTTATTTTTCCGACATGTAAATGAACAACAATTTTTTTCAAAATGAAAAATGTTTACATTGAAGATTGCTGCCACTATAGAAAGCCTCTCAGCTTAATCATGGTGTTGTATTTATCTATGTTAAATTTGATAATGTTAAACTATTCACACAATTGTCATCTACCATTATATTAACCCCAATCCCAAATCAAAATCTAACTGACTGAGTTATTCGAAAAACTAACAACTAACCTCCTTATTAATATTTACTAATCCATTTACACTAACCACTAACTAAATTATTTATCTCTTACTAATATCAATTACTAACTAATTTCATTTCCTTACATACTAATTACATAATACCAACTAACCTAGTAAGTTTATTAACCTTCCATTTATGTTACACTATACAACTAACATCCAAACATTCTAATTTATTAATTTTACTAACTACCTTTTATTTCATTATCTTCTAACTAAATTTGCTAACGTTATTTGTTATCTAATGATCACTACCTACTAATCAACCAACTTAATCACTAATTGTATGATACCTTGTATATTATGCAATGCTATAATCCGTATTTACAAAATATAAAATGTTTATTAATATTTAAATATAAAAAAATATTTTTTAATGTATGGCATTTAGTAAATATTTTACTCAATATGCACTAAATAACATATAATAAGTACGTTATTTTACATATGTCATAATTATATTGATATATTTAGTAATTGGCACATATTAACTATATATTGATATACCTAGTGTGATAATTGTGGTATTGTTAATTCTGATGCGAATAGAACAATTTTAGTACACAGGATTATGCAAGCCAAAAGTAGTTCATTTCATTCAAAGCTCAAGTTTCTACAATGTTTGATGAATAAGAAAGGCCACCAACATCTTGTTCTTTGCATAAGAAAACTCAAGTTTAGTACACAGGAATAAGAAAGTCTCAATATTCCATCCTTTTTCTTTGCAAGTACAATTGGGCTACCACGAGGAGATGCACTTGGGCAAATATGCTCATTTTGAATCAGTTCTTGTGTTTTCCTTTTAACCTCGTCATTTTCTAACAAAAATCTCCTATATATTGGCTCATTAGGTAATTGTGTTCCCATAATCAAATCGGTAGAATGTCTAACTTGGTAGTGTGAGGGTACTCCTACTGGCAACTCAAACACATTTTGATGTTTTAAAAAAAAAAATTCATTTTTCTTTAGTGTTTTGTTATGATGGACATGGTGGTATGAGAATCATATACTAGATTATTTTCTCTTCCTCAGAACAAATCATTAATAACACAAATATAT
Organism: Cupressus sempervirens; assembly: GCA_028749045.1. NCBI lineage: Eukaryota > Viridiplantae > Streptophyta > Pinopsida > Cupressales > Cupressaceae > Cupressus > Cupressus sempervirens. Next base: position 297,312,440 of record CM053789.1, read on the forward strand.
CAGTTGCAAGCTAGTCCAAGGAATTGAACATTTGGTGAGAAAACCTCATTTAAAGTATAAGTAAATTTTGGTATCCCAACTTTTCAAGGGAAAATTGATGCAAACTTTTATGATACATCACTCTTCCATTTCAATGCATCTAAATGCATATTAATGAAACTAAAATACAAATATTTATGATCATCTCCCATGTTCTTCATCTCTTCCATGAAATCACACTTCACAATAATGTACATAAGAAGGTGATCTCATCTTTACAACTATAATACATAACAACATAGGAGGATAAATCTTCATTTGAAGACATCACATAATTACAAGGTTCTTCCTCATGCTACAACATCGCATTGAGCAATCTGAGCTTTTCACATTGATCAATTGAACACAATATCTAAAAATACATAAAAAGGGAAAAAACAAACAAGAACCATAGAGACTCTCCTCCTAACCATAGGTCTCCTCAGAGACTATCCCCAAGAAAGTGGAAACAAGGCTCGAATGGGATACAACATACAATCTTGTAAATGCATAAACACCACAATGCATCACTTGAACATTTCCAACCCAAGGCTTTGTTAGAATATATAGTCCACCAATATAACTACGAGGATGGGGGGGGGGGGGGTGATGTTAGTTTTGTTAGAATATACAATACACCAATATAACCAGATATATTAACTAGGGAAACCCTTGATTAGAGGGAAAACCCCAATGGGGATGGTACCTACAAGATGATGTACTAATATAAATATTCCTTGTTAGAGGATGGATCATGTTAGGAGTCTATAACAACATTTAGTGCATATTGGTCCTTGTTAGGAGATTTTGAATCCCTATTAGGAGATTCCAACCCTATTAGGAGTTGTGGAAGATAGTTGGATCCACTTCCCAAATAGCTTCAAGGGCAAGATCAATGAACCAACTATCCAGATGATCTCTACATTATTCCTTGCATAATAATAGAAATGAATAGTAGTGCTCCTTCCTCTTTCTGTCTTGTAACTGGAATTCTACTCTTTCTGATCTTGTAACTAGATTACAAAAATTGCATCTAATAATCCCTTAGATTTCTTACTTGCATTCAGTAAACACTCTGCTCCTTTTCACACTTTGCACTCAATACAATACTTGATACCTTTTACAAACAAGGAAAACATCTTTCCTTTATACCATATATTCAAAACAATTCCTTAAGTCAATATTGAGGCTTTCCCAATTAATTATAATAATATAATTAATTGATTTACAATTATAGTATCACTATTGAATCATAGTAGTTACAAAACTTTGCACGTGCAACTTCAGGACCTGGGAGCTTGTTGACATCACCATCAGAGTGTCCTCTATTACTGGTTGACTGTGCATCAACATATTAGATCATTATCAAAGGATATCAAGAAAATTTTAGAAACCGCTTCTGAGATACTCTATCTAGATCTATACTTATCTTTGTAAATCAGGCACAACTTTCAAACATCTTCAACTTACGTGTTGTGCATTTAACTTTCAAATCAAGACACTATATTGAACATGTCCTTGAATGTGCATCACCCAATAATCAAACATTATCTGTACAAATAAGATCTTTGTCTTCTACTCTGTCAGTCTTTACAAACTTACTACTATGTTGACATCAATGACAAACATAGTCATGAATGCAACATGTCAATACTCTCCAATGCTTAGGATACTCCACCAAAGTAGTATCATTAACATTCATGCTAACAATCTACCACTTTGGCATTGATGGAAACATAGATGAAAAATATCTAAGTTCCAAGAATACCAGATAGTACTATATTGTTGTTGTTCTCATCTTCTCAAATTCTCTTCATTAATCAAATCTGAAATCTTTAGGAATACTGCTTTATTTTTCTTCTTCTTTAGGATTGGCAATAGTTGTTCACACTAAACAACTCGTAATACATCAGAATTCCTCATGTTGCATATCTCCCCCATAGAGATATTCCTCCTCCTTTCTTTACATGAATCTTTCTAAATCTCCCTAATAGAGTAGCTCAACTTCCATGCCTTCTCCCCATACATGCTTAGGAGATTTTTTTCATGCATATTCTCCCCCATTATCATCAATGAAAAAAGGCATCAATATGTCAATTTATTGATCTAAGTATTTAATCAACTCAAGTGTCTAAAGACATTATTCAAGACCAAATACCAACATTCCTCAATGACTTAGCTCATCACAAATACTCCCCCATATGCAAAGCATCAGCATTCAATCCAATCTAACAATAGTGCTCTGTACTACTAGACTAATGCAATCTCTAGATCATCTACTCAGAAGTAGCCAGGGGCATAACCTGAAGCATACCTCTCAAGTACTAAAATGTATCTTTAGGTAAGGGCTTCATAATGATATCTGCAATTTGATCTTTAGTACTCACATATTCTAATCTTTTTCTTTTTTTTTAAATTCCTTCTATCTCAAGACATGATACTTAATAGATATATGCGTAGTCTTAGCCTACAATACATTATTCTTAAATATAGTCACTATGCTTGTGTTACCATAGTATATGATAACAACTTCTATAAACTTAGTCCTGATATCCTTCAACATCTATTTAATCCACATCACTTGATTACATTTATTTGTTGTTGCAACATACTCTGTCTTAGTCATACTCTATGAAATACAATCTTGTTTATTACATAGTTGACAAACCAATCTTCCTCCAAGAAAGAATGCTCCACCATTGGTTCTCTTTCTTTCATCCATATTGCTTGCCCAATATGCATCAGTATATGCACATAAAGTAAAATCACTTGATCTATCATACCAAATACCATAATCAAATGTTCCTTTCAAATATTTGAATATCCTCTTTACTATTATATAATGACACTCCTTAGGATCAACTTGAAATTTAGCTACAATTCCAATTGCATTTTCTATATCTAGTCTGGTGTGAGTCAGATATTTCAAACCTCCAATCAAGGATCTATACTTCTTTTTCTCAACTATAGGTGCCTCAACTTTGTGAGATAACTTGTGACTAGTTATCATAGGTGTACCAACATGCTTTCAACTTTCCAATCTGAATCTCTTCAATAAGTATTTCAAGTAGTTAGCTTATGAAATGAAAATACCATCACTATTCTTCACAATCTCCAACCCTAGGAAAAACTTCATTTCTCATATCATGCTCATCTCAGACTTATTCTTCATTGCTTTAGTAAACTTATCGCTTATGTCATCATTACCTCCAAATATGATACCATCAACAAATATTACTATTATCAACAAACCATTCTCAAATACTTTCAGTTAAGTTGTCATTTTAATTTCTAGCATAGGTCTCCTTCAACATTTCCTTTTCTTTAGTTGTAATGACTTAAAGAGGAATTAAAGCATATACTTTCTAGTCACCCTCTCAAGCTTACACTCCTAGGTTCACAAATTAAATGAAGTTAGTCTACTATTTTAAGAAAAAGAAATGATGTTGTCTAACCATGGAATCAATGTGAAAGGATGTCCAATCCTTTGTTACTAAGGTATTAAGTTGATCAACCATTTTTGGTGCCATTGGCAAGGAAGGTGTCAATCTAATTCAGCCCTGAAGTTGTTATGTTACTTTAGATTTTGCATTATCTTGCATGCATAGAAGAAGAGACCTCCTTGGGAGATTTTTTCCCCATAATAATCAAGAAGAAATTTTTAATTCTAAACTTGAAGAACCTCATAGTGAGAACAAAGAAGAAGAACCATTTGAAAATCCTTTTGTTGCTGGTCAAGAATGAATACCCTCATCCTCTGGAGAATCCTTGCATTTGAATGATCTTTTTTCTAAACTTGAATATCAAGATAATCTAATTGCCCTTGTTATATATCAACCACCACCACCAGGTCCTACTCTAGGAGTAACTCAATGTTAGCTTGCATTTCATTTTCCTATCCCTCCTCGATAGGGTAAAAAAAACTTGAAGAACATGCCTGCTACTGCACTTCCCAAGTTTTATGGCCTAATCACTGAAGACCCTAAAACCTATCTCTTTGCATTTGACATCCTTTTAGAAGTAATGACTATACAAGTGATGCCCACAAATTGAAGTTGTTTCCATCTACCTTAAAGGAAGCTTCTTTGAGATGGTTCATGGGGTTGGGTGCGAATGCTATAGCAGATTTGCTTGCTATGAGCAACTTATTTCTTACAAAGTATAAAGAATATTGTTGCAGTTGAGATTTGAAGGGGGGTGACATTTTCAAAATGTCCCAAAAGGACGATGAAACATTGGAAGACTATATTACTTGGTTCATGTTCAACTTGCAGTGTAACACACAACATCAACTGAATAAGGAATGAAATAGACATCTTTTTCTAAGAGGTGTAAATGATGTAAGCATTGAAGCTCTAGATCCTATAGAAAGATGAGATAGCACTTAGAAAAAATTGACTGATATATAAAGTATATGTCTAAATTATTATAGGGCCACTGTGAAGAAAGGTAGGGACTTAAAGATCTACCACATAAGTCTAATGGTAGTTCAAGACTATCAAAGATAGAATTATACAATTTATTGTCATATTTCAAGCTAGACACCACTAATGATGTAGCGACACAACTGATACCATGCATGCAAAAAGGAAGAAAGATGAAGCTGATGCCATATTAGCGAAATATTGTCTGCATTGTAGGGAAAAGAAAAGACAATGTAGATGCAAATCTATTGCAAGTTTGGAGACACAACCAATGCCTACTGAGTTTGAAGCCATTGATGAAAATGGAGAAATGTTATACATTTCTCAATGAAGGTCATGGGCTCAAAGACAAGGTATGCCACAAGATGCTCTTCAAAGTTATAATAGTAACAATCAATGATAAAATTCTCAAAATACTAGTTTTAGTCAAAATAATAATTGGAAACAACCTTAGAAAAGTTGGTAACAACCCCAACAAGGTTGGTAACAACCTCAGCAAGGTTGGCACCAACCCCAACAAGGTTGGAAAAAACCTCAAAATTGGAATACCCAACCTAATCAGCAAGCCCTAATGCCACCACCTTAGCAGCAAGCTCTAATGCCCCCTCTTGCAACCACTAATACTCCTCCCAAGCAGACTCAGCTACCAATTTAGCCTAATCTTAATCTCAACAATACAAAATAGTTAGCACAACAATAAAGCTATGCTATCTCCTTGAATGATATTCACTTAAGGTTAGGCACTACTCTTCCTTAACCCCAAAAGCCTATAATAACTAAAGTTGAAGATTCCCCAATTGAACAAATGAATGTGTCAAATCAGTAGACCTCTTCTCTAGCCAAAGAACCGTTGTTTCCTCATAGGTTGATGGAACAAGGGTAGCCTATAGAAAACCATATAGTAATTGATTTGCTTAATCAACTAAAGCAAATGACAGTAAAAATACCATTACTAGACACTATCAAGGAAGTCCCTACCTATACTAAATCTATCAAGGAAGCATGTATTAAACAAGTAGGAAGGAAGAAGAAAGATCCAAAAACCATTCATGTCTTAGGACAAGTTGTCTAATTTAATGCTAGAGAAATTAACTATACCTAAATATTTTGAACCTAGGAGTCTTGTGTTGTTGTTTTCACCATCCATGGGATGCAAGTTCAAAATGATTTAGTTGACTCAGAAGGATCTATAAATGTCATGACAAAGGAAGTATTGTCTCAATTACATATCATTGGTCCTAGAGAAACACCCACCATACTTCATGTTGTTGATAACTCTACTATCAAGCCAAATGGGATGATAGAAGATGTCATAGTCACCTTAAACTCTTGGTAGTATCTAGTTAATTTTGTTGTCCTCTCCCCAAAGGCTAACATGGGTGGATATCCTTTAATTTTAGGGTGAACATGGTTGGCTATTGTAGATGCCTATATAGCTTGTCGATCCAGAAAGATGATAATAGTAAATGCTATACATACTAAGAACATGACTTTATACTCCCCTACTTAGCTACTATTGCTAGATGACTTTGGAGAGACAACAAGCTGGTGTATAGTGGGTGTTTCATTGGTCGAGTCTCTGACATGACCAATTTGGTGGCTGCATGTTCTTAGTTTATGCACTCTTTGTCAAATCTTCCTAACATCTATGGACATTGCCTTGTTTCCTTATAAAGTTACAAGGATCTTATGGAAGGTGACATAGTGACATTGTGACGTGTGTACCAAATGATGTCACTCCCTTGGTAGGATGCAAAAGTAAAGGTTTGTTAGATAGGTTGGCATACAGATGGGTTCTAATTGGTTTAGATCTTGGCATGGTTAGTAAATTGGTTACATGTTTTCAAGCCGTCAAATAAAGACATCAATATCTCTCATTATGTCAGTATGGAATACTAATTGATCTTTAGTGATAGGAACATAGCGAGTTCTTGATGTGTGTCCCCAGTGGGCCCCATTTCTCCAGATCGTAAAGGGTGAAAGTCAAGGCTATGATGATACAACTATGTTCTCATGTTACAATCTTACGACCTAGCGTAATATCATGAAGATAATTAATAGAGCCTTTGATAGTATGATATGTAGTAATGGTAACATCATAGAAGTGTATGGTTATAGGAAGTGGTAAGAAGGATGACGATCTTACAATATGTGATTTTCATAAGATCATAGGTGTAGTTGTAGAGGTCTTCTAAAGGCATGAAATGAAGGTTTATTGTAACATCGTGGCAAGCATAAGATCATAAAGAAACCTTAAAGGGAGCCCGATATTTAAATAGGTTAATGATTGTAGGATCGTAGAACCTTGGTTGACAATGGTAAATATGTTTCACATGTATAAGCTAGAAAAGGGGGTCTCTGACCAATAGAATTGCAAGAAAGATAGAGGATGAACATTGAATATGATTAACCTACTGATACATATGACTTGGTGTGTTGGTAGCAAAGACAAAACAAATCTTTAATGGTAGATAAGATATTGATCATTTGCAGATTGCTTTCAACATCTCTATGCCTATTAAATGTAAAAGGAGCATGAACTCATCACCTAGTTATCTATCTACCAAACTATGAATTGATTGGCATCATTTCCATCACTTCAGGGTTTACACTAGTCAAGGTTTCCATGATTTTCATGCCTTTGCAAGTGTACCAAATCAAATCTATTATTTGGATCATCTTGATTTTTCTCTGAGCATTTAATGGCAGTGGTTGTGGAGTAACTTCAGTAAAAAATATCTTAGTTATGCTTGAAATATAAAAGTAAGGTCATAATTCTTTCTGAAGGTGGACCCTTCTCTTTTTCTCTAATATTGCTCTAAAAATTCACTATAAATTCCCTTTGCCTCTAGACCTAATGACATCCTGCCTTATCTCCTTCAGCCATTGATGACTATGTGAGAACCATTTACCTCTCTTCAATTTTTTGTGGCTATCTACAATTTTCATGATTGCATCTCTTTTTGACCTATGAATTGTATATAAGTGAATTCTCTTCTTCCTTGTATGATTAATTTTGGTTGTCTAATCTACATGTGATAGTTGGATTTCAACAAGTCTGAATCATTATATCTTTGATGTCATAATAGTTCAAGTCTACATGTATGGGTAGAGATTGGTTTGAACACTCTATCTTTGTGCATCACCTCCTTAGAATAGATTAGGTAGTTTTCTTCTATGCATTCCCTCTCCCTTTTGCTCTTCAAGAGTAGTTAGGTGCATCTGAATAGTAAAGGAAGCCAACCTTCTCTAGAGACTCAACCTTACAGTTCAAGTCCTACAACTTGGAGGTTGTTTCCATGTTTCACAAGGTTGTCCTTAGGTAAAAACTTTGAACATGGGTGCAAACTTTTGTGACAACACCTTTAATCATGGTGAAATTCCAATAGAACCTTTTGGATTTCAACTAGTTTGAATATGTATATCTTTGATATCATAATAGTTCAAGTGTTCATGTATGGGTAGAGATTGTTTTGAACACTCTATCTTGGTGCATCACCTCCTTAGAATAGATTAGATAGTTTGCTTCTATACATTCCTTATCCCTTTTCCTCTTGAAGTGTGGTTAGGTGAATCCAAATAGTAAAGAAGTCAACCTTCTCTAAAGACTCAACCTCAAGGTTCAAGTCCCACAGCTTGGAGGTTGTTTCCATGTTTCACAATGTTGTCCTTAAGTAAAAACTTTGGAAAAGGGTGCAAACTTTTGTGACAACATGTTTAATCATGGTGAAATTCTAATAGAATGTTTTAAAGTACTTTAACAAGGTTACTCTGAATAGGTTGATTAAATCTTTCAATAGGGTCACTCATAATAGTGTGTTTTGTAAACTTTAACATGGTTGGCTCCTAACAGAGCTCAATTTAGAAGAGTGAACATTTTGTTACATGTTATTGGTGGTTATTCTCAAATTTGGTTTTCACCTAAAATTTGGGTGTTTTACTTCTATTGATGTTACTTGAGATTTTTTACTATTTAATGTTTTGTATTCTACAATTTTGTTATCATTGGGATAGTGAACTAAAATTTGCATGGTAGTAAGTGTTATGTTGCTATATAGACCAAGTGGACTAAATATTAGATTTAATTTGTTTGATGAGCTCAAAAGTTCAACTAGTACATATGGACTTGAGGATAACTGATTCACCTCACACCCCCTTCCCCAAACCCCCACACCCTACCTAAATCTCCCCTCTTAGTTATTCTAAATCATTATAAAAATTGGTATGAGGGGCATTGTACTTGTAGTAAAAATATTGAAGGAACTTGAAGCTAAATATCAATATGTATAGATAGAAGGTACCCAAGTTGAACAAGGAGAACATCACTACATGAAAAAGTCTAATAAAGATGCACATTACTAGATTTGGAGCTTCAATAGTATTCTACTTGGAAAATGAATATGTAACAGTGCTTGCACCTATGATGGACCAATAGATAAAGGAGAAATACGAGGAAAATCGTGCAATGTTGGAGATTGCATCTACCCTAGGCTATGTAAAGTTTCATGATATAATATAATTCAATAATGAAAAGTGAATGTGGAAAAAGATAGAAAAGATCCAAGGAGGAGATAAGGATTTACTAAGAGCCAAATGAGAAAGCTTGAGAGGAAATTTTGAGGACATGAAGGTGGTAGGAGGTGAGAACATTGCTCCATATGTTGGAAGAATCAAAGAAATTGTGAATACTAATAGAGGAGTTAAAGGAAAGATTAATGAACTACAAGGTACTAAGAACCTTACTTCATATTTATGCTATTAGATTGTCTACATTACAATAGGTAAGATGTACTCCCAATAATGACTTAACCTTGATACTCTAGTTGGTAGACTCAGTGCATTGGAATTGTCAAAGTTTTATAACTTTACTACCCTTGCTATTGGTCACAATCGGTTTTACATAAGTCTAAGAAGAAGAAAGGAAAGTATGAGGATACAGAGAGTGAATCTTTCGATGATGATTTGGAGGATCTTGAAGCATTAATGGCTCAGAGACTACCTAGAGGTTAAGAAAAATTCAAAGCTAAACTTCCTATAATCTATTTTTCATGCAATAAAGTTGGTCATATTACTACAAGATGTCCTAACATGAATGACAAGAATGGAGGAGAAACAACAAGTTCAAAGGAGGAAGAGATAGAAATGAGAACAAATGATACATGAACTAGAATATAAAGCCCACCAATATAATTGAGGGTGGGAATGAATAAATTATACAATTATTACAACAATTATCAACCTTAATAATCATTTACCATACAAGAAATATAATCAACAACCATAACAAGATAATCATACACAATAACACCAAATATGTTAAGTAGGGAAACCATTGATTAAAAGGAAAACCTTGGTGGGGATGGTACCCACAAAATGACGTACTAATATAAATGTTCCTTGTTAGAGATTGGACCCTATTAGGAGTCAATAAAAACATTAGTACATATTAGTCCCTTTTAGGAGACTTTGAATCCCTATTAGAAGATTCCAACCCTATTAGGAGTTGTGGCAACCCTGTTAGGAGTTGTAGAAGGTAGATGGACCCATTGTCCAAATAACTTTAGGGGAAAGAACAATGAACCCACTATCCAAATGATATTTGTATAGAATAAGATAAATGAATTGTACTTGTACTTCCTCTTCCTCTATCCTGTCAAGTAGACTTCTACTTCTCCTTCCGATCTTGATACCAGATCACCAACTTCACATTCAATAATTCCTTGGTTCACTTACTTGCATTTACCAAATACTCTTTTCTTGTTCATACATTTCATAATTCACATATATCACAAACACACTTCTCAACTAAGGAAAATAATTTCCTTAATACCATGTCCTCAAAAAATTCCTTGATTCATTCTTGAGGCTTTCCTAATTAATTATAATAGGACCACATTAAGATAGTTATTTATTCCACAATCACACAAACTATCAGCTCACAGTCTTTACATCTTCTCACACGTGTGACTCTAGGCCATGCACACTCACCAATGTCATCATCATATTGTCCTATGTCATTGTATAACTTCACATATCCTGATTCTATCTCTACTAGGAGATACAATTTGATCATCAAGAACTTCTTATCAGGTACTCTATGTTTGTGTTGCTTTCTATAAATCAAATATATCTTCTTTACATCTTCAAATTATTTGATTCCCACTTAACCTCATCATCAGGACATAGCATAGAACATGTTCTTAACCATGCTTGACCTAAACATCAAACCTCTATCTGTATGACCTTGATCTTTGTCTGCTACTCTTCTAGTCTTCATAGAAAGCATACTATGTTATCATTCATGAATGTAACATGTCAATCATACTACATGCTCTCTAATGCTTAGGATACTACCCCAAAGGAATACCATCAGAATTCATGTTAACAATATCCCCATTTGGCATTGATGGCAACATAGATGAAAAACATATAAGTTCAAAGAATACCAAAATGACACTATGTTTCAAGTGTTGTTGTTCTCTTCCTTTCAAATTCTCTTCATTAATCAAATTTGAATTTCACATGAAAAATACTTTTTTCTGCAACTTTTTCTACTCACTTTAGTGGTTCACACACTGAAAAAGGCTTAGCTTCTCCCCCATTAAATGTTTCTCCTCATTGTCATCAAAAATAATTTCTCTTATAGGAGATCTCACTCTCTCCCCCATAGATCAATTTCCCTTCCATTAGAGGATCTTCTTGATCTTCTACCTCATACATACTAAGGAGATGTTTTTCATGCACATTACATGAGATATAGGTGGAGCATGAGTAGTGCATGGGAAGAGAAGCTAGTAGTAGTGGCACACAAACAACGAATGATAGGTGGGCAATCAAGGTGGCATGCAAGCTGTGAACATCAATAGTAGTAGTGTAATGGTAGGGATATGGTGGCATGATGGTGGTATAGTTTTTTAAATTTTAAATGTGCTCATTTGAATGTGGTATTTTATTTTTTTATTTTTTTGATAGAGAACACATCAAAATGTGTGCCAAGAGTTGCATGACACTAGCAAGCAAAACAAAAATTGCCTCAGAATTTCCCAAACTCCAAAAGTGAAGTGCTTTATATGGAAATAGGTGTTTTGACATCCTCTAAATCCAATTGTGAGGTCTTTTTGGACTCAAAGTGTCCTAAAATTTAGAGACCACTATATTTTCACACAAACAACTCAAAAAAGATAGATCTACTTTGTCAAATCCTCATTCCTATTTTCCTCCAAAGAAGAAAAAGCTATAGCTACTCCAACTTTGATGCCATGAAGGATTTGATGAGAAAAAATCCATAGATCCAAAAGAACACCTGCATGCAAGACCCTGTCACAAAGAAAAAAAAGACAAGAGAATCTTAATTGGGACAAAAAGTTTAATTTTTTAATAAAGTGAAAGATTGTAATCTTCCAAACTATTCATCATGGGATTAGTAAATTTTAGCTCTGTCAATTCCTTATTGCAATATAATCACTAGTAGAGACCTTGTTTCATTCATGTAACATAGAGAATGCTCTGAAACATGATGGAACTAAGTGTTCCCAAGGTGAAATAACTAGAATTGGGCAAAAAAATTTTGATGATGACATTTAAGACCTCATGAGGATATTGGAGATTTGTGAAGTTCATAAGGATAGTGTTAAGAAGCTCCATTTGCATAAAGATTAGTTTTTTGATACAACACTTTATCTCATCATAGTAGGCACATTTTAATTAGTATAAAAAGTTGCATTCATGGTCAATCAAAATATTTTAAAGAGTTCATCTTCCAAATTTTCAATCATAGGACCAATCTTTCAAATTTGTTATCGATAGTTGGCTACGTAAATGTAATGCAATTTTTTTATTCATCTAGCATCAATAATGCTCTAACATATGCAAGATGTAAGTGTTCCCAAGGTGTACTAGAGTAGAATCAAGTAACAATTTTTAAATCTCCATATCTCATACCTAATGAAAGGTATATAATTTTTTTTAATTCATGATAATTGAGATTTGATGTAGTTCTAGTTTTCTGGTATAAACGATGTTAGTACAAAATGCTTCTCCACCAGTGCTCTTTTTGTCATCAATGCTTCCTACCCCATCAACATGAGTAAAGGTTCTTAACTCAGAGTTCCCTCCTTTCTCATATCATAAACCATATTGTTCAATTCATTTTACATACCTCAAAATCCTTTTTACTATCATCATGTAATTGTATTTGCAATTTGCAGAATACCTTGCAATTATGTTGACTTCTAATGCAATATTAGATTTGGTGCTTACCACATACTGAAGTTTCTAAATCATAGATCTGTAGGTAGTCTAATTTACCTCCTTTGAATCATCATTCTTTGACAGTTTATGTCTAGTAGACATAGGTGTCCCAACTCATTTAGAATTTTCCATTCCAAATTGTTTCAATATTTCCTTGATGTACTTTGATTCAATGATGTAGATACTATCCTTCGTTTGATGTACTTGTAGGCCAATAATGAATTCCATATCTCCAAACATAGATATTCCAAATTCTTTCCTAATTTCTTCATCAAATTATTTGCACAACATCTCATGCCCTCTAAATATGATATCATCAATAATTTTTTTGCTAGCAATATGTTGTCCTATAATCCTTCCTTTCTATATAGACTATTATTATCATTTGTTCTTTCAAAACCAATTCTTACCAGATATCAATGTAGCTATTTATACCATTCTCTTATAGCTTGTTTTTGTCTATATAGTGCTTTTTGTAGTTTTCATACCATGTCTCTTTTGTTTGACTCAACAAAACCTTTAGGCTATTCAATGTAGACTTCTTCTTCCAAGGTTCCCTTTAAGAAAGCTAATTTCACATCCATGTGATAAAATTTGTATCATTTATGTGTAACATATGCTTGTAGTGTTCTAACTCCATCAAGTCTTGCAATAGGAAAAAAGTTTTCTCCATAGTCGATACCCTCTTCGTGTGCACATCCTTTGCACACTAGCTTTCCTTGTTTCTTGTTACTTCTCATTTTTCATTTTATTTATTTCTAAATACCCATTTTATAACAATCGGATTCTTATCCTTAGGCCTAGGTACAAGAGTCTAGGTATTATTCTTTTCTATATGCTTAATTTCTTCATTCATTGCCTCTACTAAAATTTTATTTTCTAAAGCATCTTTTACTAATCTAGGTTCAAATACACTAAGAAAGCATGTACCTTTTAAATTATTCCTGGTCAGTATACCATATATCTCTCCTCTAATTATTTATTCATGTGCATGATATCTTATGACATATTTTGAAAGTTTAGGCTCTCTCCTTCTTGTTTTTGAACTAGGCTCACTTGGTTATCTATGCTTGTGATCTTATTCCTTTTTCTTGGGCTCCTCTATCTTTGACTTGGGTTCCTCTAGCTGAACTAGCTACAACTTGGGTTGCACTATCTATAACTCAAGTTGCACTATCTATAACTCAGGTTGCATTGATGAACTAGGTGACTAAGTAGGTTCATTTTATTTCTGCTCTGATTCAGTTGCTTTTTACTTGGGTAATGTCTAAGGTTCCTTCTCATAGTAAGCAAACTTTCTATAGTCTTTAGGGCCTTTTCACCTTTGTTCTTCACTTCTTTATTTAAACTCATCAATCTTCACATGTGCACTTCCTATAACTTTGTGAGTAGAAAGATTCAAACATTTATATGCCTTACTCTTATTGGAGTAACCTAGGAATATGCCTTCATCACTTTTTTTATTAAGACTTTCTTTCCTTATATCTTCCAAGATATCAAATTTACTTCCAAATACCTTAAAAAATAAAAGAATTAGGCTTATATCAATACCATAATTCATAAGTTGTTTGGTTTGTACATTTCCTTAGTTGAACTTCTGAAAAGTATCACATTTATCTTTTAAGAATATTGTAGTCATCATCCTAGAATAGTCATCAATAAATAGAATGAAATGTATGTTTTCATAGTGGTTTTCTATACCTATTGGTCCATAAAGATCTATATGAGCTATTTTGAAGACTTCTTCAGTATTGAAAGTCTTACTTTTAAACTTTATTTTACTCATCTTTCCAATTTGACATTGTTTGTACATGGCCATCTCAGGTTTCCTTAGATTTCATATGCCTCTTACTCTTCTATTATTGATTATGGTAACCAGGTTATCAAAGTTCACATGATACATACTTTTATGCAATATCCAACTTTCCTCTATTTGTGCCAATAAACATGTATTTTTGATATGATCTAGGTAAATAAAGTTACATTTTGTCTTATTGTCAGTCCCATCTAGGTTTCCTTTACCATCCAATAGTTACCTTTTCCATTCTTTAATTCTACTTTGTATCCTATATTCTTCAGACGTGCCATTCTTAGTATATTGTGTCTAAGTAGTTCAACCAAATAGAAATTGTCACATTTGATTCCTTTAGTGAATGTCATAAATCCCTTTCCTTTTACATAACATGGCTCACTATTTCAAAACCTAACACTTCCACCATCATAGTGAGTTTGAAATATAAGGTAGGCAAGGTTACTAAGAGGGGAGGGGTGAATCAGGAGCCAATAAAACTTTATCTTACCAATAAGCTCAGTAGTAACTATAGAGCTCAATAGCAATGTAACCATTTGACTAAGTGTTGAGTCACTAATAGAAATTTTTTTAAAAATGTCAAAAATCTCCCCCTTTGGCATTAGTGGCAAAGACACTTATCAAACCAAAAATATGAACTTCAAAACTATAAATCAAACACTTCCTTTATAATTATTTTGTGTCTTGAACTCGGGTTGACTTCTTGAAGCTATAACTCCGTGACATACTTTATTTTTCTAATTTTTCAAAATTGCTTTTCTAAAGATATTTTTTTGCTTATCTGTACAAGTATCTTCATAATACCATACTACTCCCCCATACATACATCTCCTATATACATATATCTGGAGTATAGTATACTTCTCTTCTTTTACAATATATTATCCCTTTTTATAGTATAACATATATACTTCTCTTCCTTTTTGACATAAATGCCAAAGGTGTATAATATCTATATGCTAATACCAAAATGTGATAAGAAATTAGTATGTACCTTCAGAATACGTACCATTGTCTTGTCCTAATTCTCTTGTAGAACCCTTCTTGGTTGCAATGCAATTTGAACTTTTGCTGATATTTCCATCATGTGATCAACTATGGAGAAGTTATTGTCATGGATGAGAGTCTTTGCATGGTCAGTGTGTTTCTGCAATGCATTCATGTTTGGAAGACATGCCTTGGATTTTTTCAAGTGTGGCCCTGATCCTGGCTTCTTCCTTCAATAAATATGCCTACAAAT
The DNA here is from genome assembly GCA_028749045.1 of Cupressus sempervirens. Taxonomy (NCBI): domain Eukaryota; kingdom Viridiplantae; phylum Streptophyta; class Pinopsida; order Cupressales; family Cupressaceae; genus Cupressus; species Cupressus sempervirens. The sequence goes on from CM053789.1 coordinate 297,328,182, forward strand.
TTGTTAGATATTTGATCTTTGTGTAATGTGTAGAACTATGACATGGGTCAAGTGACAACCAGTGTGCACTTGACTTCATGTCTTTATCTATTTTGGACAATTTCTCCTTTATTTCCTTTGTAAAGATAGATGTATCACTTAGCTTGAAAAATAATGAAACAACATTATTCACAGAGGTTTCCAATGAACCAAGAATAGTAGCTAACTCTACTTGATCTATTGCAATTCTTTATGCAACTTTTTCCAACTCTCTATTTTCAAACTTTTTTTTAGCTCTTTATAGAAATTTCTCCTATCCATTCAAGTCTTCATTAAATTTTTGAACAATTTCTACTAATTGGTTTAGAATGGGTTGATTACCATCAACCTCAATACTCAAAGCATCAACAAATATGCTCTTTATGTCTTCAAGAACTTGATTTTCTTTATTCTCTTGTTTAAGCTTCTATTGCTTAACTCTCTTCTACAAAAGTTCACCCATGGTATCCAAAAACCTTCCAATTAGAAAGTAAAAATGGGGTGGGGATAGTACCCACAAGCTTTTGTATTGCAGTTTAAAGTTAACCTATTAAGGCCTACAACTAACCACTTTTGGTGATCTGCCCTGTTAAGAGCAATAAGGACTATGAGGTCCACCTTATTAAAGGATTTACAAGCATACAATGAAGTATGCACTCAGTTAGGAAATTTAGTAAAGACTGTTAAGTCTGCCCTATTAAAGGATTTAATTGATACACCTATTAGGATGAACTAGTGGTTGATCTCTAACCTGCAACACTGATTTACTAAATGAGATTCTTTATGTTACAATGATCACCTAATTGTGATAGATAAATCTCTATTGTTTCTTATACTACTTGTAGCCTTTTTCAATTCATACTCCTACTCATTACTTGTTTCTTCACATACTTACTTGGATATGGTAACATGCATTACATATATACCAAACCAAATCACAGCTTACTAGAGTTAGTTACAATACCAATTTCATCATAATTCACAAAGTTGGCCCAACTGTTGTGGCATGGGTTCTAAAGACAAATTTAGAGATGTTCTAATACTCTAAAAACACTTTCAATGCTCGACAATCTTCGAAACTTGGTTGAACTAGAAGCTTGGTCCATACTAATGACTTTGAAGTAGCTCAAACTCAATCAACACTGTGGGACTTGGTGAACACTGAGAAACTTGGTAGCTACTGAATCACTCAGTTGACACTGCATGACTCAGTCAACACTAGATTTATATTATTAACACAATAAGATCGCTAAACACTGTTATCTTCTTCACTTGGACCACTAAATAGCTCAGTAGCATCTACTACACTCAATTTGCATTGAACATTGTCTCTGAGGCTCGCTCAACACTATGTAGCTTAGCAAACATTGCAAACAAACTGAGGCATTTAGTAGATACTATATTCTGACTACTTGGCTTAGGAACCACTAAATCACTTGGCTAACATTGCAAACTTCCTGATAATCTTGGTAGAAATGTAACCATTTGACTAAGTGTTGAGTCACTAATAGACAAATTGACTATAATGTCAACAATTCCACCATCATAGTGTTCTAAAGGTTCAAACTTATTTTTTTCACTACTCATGTGATGAGAACAAACACTATCTATTATCTATGTATCATTTCTCTTTCTAACATGAGAAATAAGTATTATCTTTTCATCTTCATCATTATCAAATTCATCCTTAGTAGCAATATAGACTACTTCTTCTTCATTATGATCACACAATCATAATCTTTATTGATGTAGCGAGGTTTCTTACATTTGTCTTTGTAATCCTTGTAGCTTTTGATGTCTTTGTTTCCTTTGAACCTTGTATTTCTTCTTTCATCTTTATCATCTTTGTTTGGACATCTTAGAAAAATATGATCAACCGTTTCACATAAGAAAAAAATTAATAAAACTTTTCCTTTAAATTTACCTTTCCTTCTTGGTCAAATTCATAATATTTCAAAGAGGAAGCTTTATCAATCATCATTGTATTGTGATATTTGTTCTTCTCCATCTGTTCCATAGTCATCAGTTAAGGTGGTGGAACATATTTTCTTTCCAATTAGAATAGACCCATATCTCCAATGTGTGATAGGTGTAGCTTCATCAATTCCTTTCATGGTGAAAAAAATTCTTTGTTAATCTTGGGAATCTCCCTTCTATATGACATCTTGATCATTAACTTAGGTCTTTGAAACCTTTGCTGCAAGAACCAAATTATTTGATACCAATTAATGGAAATGCAAGGAGTAACTAAGAGGGGAGAGGTGAATTAGTTGCCACAAAAACAATTCCAATTTCCTAGATGTCAAATCAAGCTTTTCACTGATAATGCACTTCTTTATCTAGCTCAGTTAAAACAAAGTTCTTTGTTGTAACTCAGTTAACAAATTAGTCTTATGATTGTTAATCTATTTAACATTTAGTATCTTAGTTGTAAAAATATAAAGCATAAAATAAAATAACATAAACATAGATGACACCAAGATTTAATGTGGAAACCCAATTTGGGAAAAACCACCACGTAACTAGTTACAATATTTTGACTCTTTCTAAAGTGAGCCATGCTAGGAGGGAAACCTATTAAATGTTAAAATTCATATTATTAAGTGTGAACTTGTTAAAGGATTTAGCTCACCCTATTAGGAGTCTAGTTAGAGGTCTTCAAACACTTTAATCTTGAAATGTCACATTGTTAGAGGATTTATAATCTAATTTTTAAGTCAACTCTGTTAGGAGATTTCTCCACTTCTACAATGGTTAGAAGATAACAATTATTTGAAATGATTTATGAAGCAACTTATTTTGTAGATTTAGATCTCTATTTTGGATTGACCTCTATATCTTTGATGATCAAAATATTCTTTGATGCTTATCATGCAGACTACTCAGTTAACACTATGATTTCTTTATAAGCTAACATTGAAGTTCCCTTATTGCAAGATTGGAATCCACTAACACTGAAGTTCTTACATTGCCAGACTCTATTCGATTAATACTAACATTTGTATAATATCAATGATAATATAAAATTTGAAAAATTATTTCTGGAATAATGTGATCAAATTAGTTTATGAAATTGTGAATTAATTTGAAATATTGCATCGAGGTTGTCATCTATCACTTTTCCATCCTCCTCCTCATCTTTGTTGGTAGTACCAAATTATAGCAAAGGTTGACATGACTAGAAAATATGTCCTTCTCTAGACTTAAAAGGACCATCCTTCAATAAAGGAGTCACATAATGATTAAGACTCTAAGTGAGGGAACTATTGTTGCATGGTGTGTTGATGTTCCACCATAATGAAGGAGCAGCAACATGCTTCACTTAGGGCTTGCGAAAAAATTTCCCTAGGTGTATTAGGGTCATGATGTTCTATCTTCCCCTTAAATGATGACCCTCCACCTCCACCCTTAGAGTCTAGTATATCAAAATAATTATGGATCTCTCTAGGGATAAACTCAATATAATTTCCTTAAGAAATAAATGGGAAACTCATAATTATTATAGGGAGGGGGATCAAATACCATCAAATATCTATCCCTAGAGTTATTTTTATGTCTTCATTAATGCATCGATGAATGGGAAACACCTTCACTTTTCTATTGGATACTTAAAAAATAAATATATGTCATATTTTAAACCTTTTCTCATTTTTACATCTTCATAGGATAATTTTTAAGAATAATATTGTATTTTTTCTTCTCCTTATTATGACATGCATTTATTAGCCCACTACCTTAGGCTACATTGGTCAAAATGGACTTGAGTGAGTGCATCAATTATTCCCTACTAGGATTTCTTTCAACCAATTTTTTGAGACTCCTAAGGAAAGTTTTTTAGTTTGGTTCTCCCTCTTTTGATTTCATTTAATGTATTTTCTTGCATCCTTGGAGGATGCATTTTAGTTGGTGGAGGTCATTGATGTTCTTTATCTTTTTAACAAAGGGTTTTGTGATGAATTTGATTGAATTTGTGGAGGATCTTGTGGTTGAGTGGGTGGAGATTTTTTTTAGGACAAGGTAGACATTGTTGCACATTATGTAGTAGTTAAACAAAACTATTTTTAAAAACTAATAAAACATAGTAAAAAATTGATTAAAAAATTCAAAAAATTATAATTTAATACAAAGAATTGTTTAAAAAATTACTTCCTCCCCTAGATTTAGATAGGTGTGAATGTGAAGGCATTTTAAAAGTAATTTGACTATGAAAATGACCTTGCATTCTATGTTTGCACTATTGGAAGATAGAAATGAGAGAGGATACAAGTATAACAATGTGAAAATAAAGAAATGGCTATGGCTTTCATGATTCATATTTTTTTGATAGCGCAATTTTGTTATAGTGAGATCATGCTAGATTTTAAATTTGATGAGCCTCAAGTTTGTGGCATCCAAATCATAGCATGATCAAACTATATATTTTGAGAAGCTACTATTCAATACATATATCACAAAGGTAATAAAATGGTGGATGAATTTGCAATGATTGATTACATGACAACTAACAGACGTTGTTGGGATTGATGGGCTTCCAGGTCATATTTAGGCTTTAATTGTGAAAGACATTAGTTAATCCTTTGGGATTGAATAAATTATATAGTTTAAAGTCTCCATTTTTTTGGAAATCATTACATGGAGTATCTTTCCAAAAGGTAGTTGTAATATCATTAATTATTTACAAGTTTTGATTGGTCTTCTTAGTAGTGCTCAAAATGGGAGAGATTTTTGCCTAAAATGGAATGTTGGCTTTTGCAAGATTTTGTATTATTTTACAAGGCACAAAAGGATGGGGTGAGGTGATGTCTACCTCGATCCCCCAAATCTCTACTAAGTCGATGTCTATTGGTGATGTCAAAATTCCTAAGCCAACTATATACCACATCTTTAAGAAGATTAAGATGAAGAAAAATATCTAGATTGCAGACTCTGACATAGAAACAAAAATTATTAGAAGGAGGTCCCTTAGAAACAAGAAAAATTTTGTAAATGTGGATCTTAGGCCCAAACTTGAGAGCCCCCATAGCTCAAACTCTACAAGTAGTGCTAAATGCAAACCCCTATAGAAAATAAATAAAAATACAAGTAGTACTAAATGCAAGCCCCTATAGAAAATAAATGAAAATAGAAGTAGCCAGAGGAAATATATTATACAAAGAGGAGGAGGAGGAGACTGTTAGTTAGGGAAAAGGGGAAGAAGGTAGTCATTTAAGTCGCGTCCCTTCTCATGTCTGTGATAAACATGGGGTGAAACAAGTGAGACCCTCACCTGTATCCCTTATTAGAAGGGCATAGGTAAATAGTCCCTTAATAAAGAGCCCTCCCCCCAAAGGCCTCTGCTCGTTAAATTTAAAAATATATAGAAGGGCTTAAGGACATTAATTAGAGCTTTAAAAATGTAGAGGAGAGGTAGAATATTCTCAAGTACAGATTCAATTAGGGTGATGCACTCGGCTGCATAGGCTCTTAACCTCCACCAGTGCAGTATATGATTACAATTAGGAAGACTCTAGTGCCCTTCAATATCTCAAAAAATTTACAGATAAATACATTTTTGTGCAGTACCACAGAGGAACAAATTTTGGCAGGACAGCAGGGGGGCCATTCATCTCCACTAGTTATGACTATGATGCACCTATTGATGAATATGGTATGCGAATCTTTAAATTGCTGTTGTTAATTTTCTCGAACATGCAAAGCTTAATGTGTACTTGCTTTATAGGGTATATAAGGCAGCCAAAATGGGGACAACTTAAAGAATTACACCATGCCTTTAAGCAATCTGAACCTGCTCTAGTCAATGGAGAGATGCATAACATTTCATTTAGGCATAACTTTCAGGTTTGTATTTTCATTGTGAGCATAGAACTGAAATTAAAATATTGCATTACCATCAAAATTTTATAAGAAATCTATTTTTGCTTGGCTATTAAAAATAGTTTAAAGGAAAAAGCTGTCTTAAGAACTTTGCTGAGAACAATCATTTAAGTACAAATAAAGATTATGAACTTTAGAAAACTGAGATTTTGAATGGGACATTCAGGTAATAGTGTATTCTGTGATTCTTCCTGCCATCTATGCTGCATTTCTCAGCAACATAAACCCTAAAAAAGATGCAACTGTACAATTCAAAGGAAAGTCATATTACTTACCTGCTTGGTCTGTGAGTATTTTGCCCAACTGTAAGCATGCCGTCTTCAACACGGCAAAGGTTAGTCTTCCTTTCACTAATCATTGGAGTGAAGTATACTTCATTACTGCTATCAAAGTAGCAATATCATATAAAACTATATAATGGTGTCTCTATCCATGAACTATAGGTCGGTACACAGACTTCTTCAATTGCAACGGAGAAGGTTAGCCTGGAATCACTACTTCCAACTGAAACTGAAACCTCAAGTAGCAATGCAAAACAATTCATAAACTGGTCATGGCAAAAAGAACCTGTTGGAATTAGGAGTGGCGAAAATTTGTTTGGCAATGGCTTGCTAGAGCAATTGTAGACAGCTAAAGGTAAAAGTAATTTTTTGTGGTATACAAATAGGTGTATATCAGCCCTTGTCTATCATAATCACTAGTAGGATTTCGCAATGAACACATTTGATATGAACCAATTAGTATGACCTGATTGGAAATATCAATTGGCTACAACTTGACTTCCTGGAGAATCTTTTATTTAGGAAATTTTGATTTTGGCCTTATGATTTTGTTGATGTTTCCTGGAATTTAACTTGTTATAAGATCTTCTGGTTTAAGTGTTTCAATGAGCAAGTCACAAAGTCATGTTTGTACAAGCTCTAGGGTGGATGGTTTAAACATTACATATTAAGACTTGATTCCTAAATTAAAAGTATCAAATAGTCAAAGTTGACTTGTTCAAAACTTAATTTTTCCCTTAATGTATGATGTTTATGTTGAGATAATGGGTGTTGCACACATTGCATAATATTGTTATTTTATTATTTTATTTTATTATGTAATGTTGTGCCTAGATGGACGTACAACATGTAAAGATTCCTATGGAATATTCTTGATAAGTTGTATTGTAACATTGTAAAAATATTTTATGTAATTATTTAATATTGGGGAAAAGAATTAAATGCCCAATATTAAATGTGGGGTCAGTGGGTCAGGTAGCACATGGTTTTAGCACACGGTTTATGTAATACCACTTGGTGGTTTTGTGGGACTTGCTACTATATAAGCAGCCACAAGGGTAGTTGTTGTGGAGAGAAAAAGAGTGACAAGGAGAAGACAAAAGGCAAGAGTTGAGCGGGACAAGGCTTGACAGGTTAGCCAAGGGAGCATTTGTGAAGGTTGGAAGCATGGCATGGGATGTGTGGATTCATGCTTGTTCACATAGTTTTCTCGGTTGTGGCTATGGCCATGAAGGCTTCCATGGTTGTATGGCAATGGTATTTTTGCTGAATAATACATGGTGATGGATGCTTTTGGAGGCTGGGTTTTTCCCTCAATGAGGGTTTCCCAGGGTATATCTTGTGTCACATTTTGTGGGTATGTTTTCTATTCTCTTGCATGTGGATTTTAATTCCGTGTTTATTTCAGATTTATTATGGGTTATGTGGAAACGGTTATATTCTTTATTGCCAAGTTTCCTTACAGTTTATGGATGGCTGCCACAGGGAAGTAATTTCTAAAGCTATATTTTTTTTTGCTTTATCAATACAGTGTGCATGTTGATGAAGATGAATCTTTTCTAAAGAACAATAGTCCAGTATATTTGCATGTTGCGACACGAGGGCATGCACTCCATGTGTTTATCAATGGACAACTTGCAGGTAGGCAATAGGTCCACTCATTTCTGGCTACTTAAGCACTCACAAGTTAATTTTATTAGAGTGGGGATGGGATATGCTTGGGTGTGAATTTGGTTTGGTATTTGGCTGCTGGAAAAAACAGTACTTGACATTTGTTTGCTTTACAGGAACTCAATCAGGAAGTTATACCAATACTTCATTTACAATACATACTCCAATCACCTTGAAAGCTGGTACAAATCAAATAGATCTTCTTAGTGTGACAGTTGGATGGCAGATTAGCTAAAACCTACTCAAGAATCTGAGGAATCTTGATGCATGTGACATGTTTAGGGAAGTGATGATCCTTAATCTCAACTTTGATTAAACAAAATTATGGACCATTTTTTGATACATGGGAGGCAGGAATCAATGGTCCTGTAATGTTGCTTGGCTTTGAGAATGGAACAAAAGATTTAACCTTCCAGAAGTGGAATTTATCTTTATCCGGGAGTTGTTGCCTATTTGTCATTTTGAACATTGCATTCATAGAATAATATAACTACATATAATGGGCGAATAGTCCAGTCTGTGTAGTGTAATGGTCCACCTTGAGGTGTGGGTTACCCAAATAGATCTTCTTAGTGTGACAGTTGGATGGCAGGTCCAGGTTGAGGTGTGCATGTGCTACAGACATGTGTAGACTGCTGGGCAGAGAGCAGAGGCACACCCTTAATTTAAAATAAAATTAAAAATTGCTGCATATAATCTTTCTATTGTTGAGAATAGTGATCAAAGATTTGTCATGTCATACTATGAACTGAGAACATCATAAGTATTTGTTTTGACTCCTATGTTTTCCGTATCTTCCATACAGATTGGTTTAGCAGGTGAAGACCAACGTCTATATTCAGACAAAGGGGCAAATGCTGTTCAGCGGAATTCAGGAACAAACCCTCCCAATAATACAGCCCTAATATGGTACAAGGTAACAAGTTTAATTATGCTTCAGTTTGCAATTTTGAATAATTTATAGTTTGTTTTTCCTTCGCCAAAGGCTGTCACGTATATAACTGAAAATATGGTCCATTGGCTTCACCAAAAGGAGACAATGCAGTGGCTTTAGACCTGAGCACCATGAGTAAAGGCCAAGCATGGGTGAATGGCAATCATAATGGGCGCTATTTTCCTTCATTCAATCCTACACATGGGTGCTCAAAAACATGTGATTATCACTGTGTCACCGGTTGTGGAAAATCATCTCAAGAATGGTAATTGGATTTACATGAATTAAGAAAACATTTGTTTTATAGCTATTGCATGGTTTCTGATGCAAAAATTTGATTCATTTATCAGGTACCATGTCCCTCGCTCTTGGCTAAACCTCACAAACAATGTATTAGTATTACTTGAGGATATTGGTGGTGACCCATCTGGAATTTCATTCAGAACCAGATATGTCGACACGATTTGTTCCCATGTCTCTCAAGATGATCCTACTGCTGATTACACTGTGGAGGAATCATATGGTGTTACAGTGCCTCCCCCTCTTAACTCCCCAAACCCATCAATGGATGCAAACTAGATTATGAATATCAATCAAAGTTAAGTGCAATTATTAGCTTCCAATGCAGTATATGATTACAGTTAGAAAGAGCTCATAATTTTTTTATGTCTCAGTCTACAAAAAAGAGCTCATAATTTTTTTCATCTAAGTTACTCGTAGAAAATTCTAATCTAAACAAGTCAAAATCAAATAAATTTTAAGTGAGGTATTGAGGTAATCGTGTACCACTTCAATAAACATTAAAACTAATCCACCATAAAAGGAAAAATGAATCCTCAACCTCTTTGATACCATTATGAAAAACCATTCAATATGTCTGCTATCTCTCTTCAAATGATAAGCCCCTTTGATATTTTATTAATGTCTTTTATTTCATTGTTTTCTAGTAGATTTTTCTATCTATCCAGTAATCTTGAATAGATTTCCACATTTTGTCATAAATTCAACACTTCGTCACTAACATTAAAACATGGAGAATATCAACAATTCAGGAGGTTAGATATCAATTCTATAATTATAAATTGAAGAGAGTAGGCACTTCCCAAATAAAACAAAAATTTCCCATCACGTGATCTGGAGCCATCGCATTCGCATCTACGTCGTACAAAGCATTCGCATTCTTAATTCATCCTTCCAAAAGAATATTATTTTTAGTTTTACTTGATATTAAAATATTAAAAGAATATAATAACTAACTGTTTGTTTTTTCTTAGTTACAATGAACTAATTTTCCAAGTTTCTCACTTGTATTTTACAATTTGTTACAATTATATTATTTTATAAATCTGAGGCATAAATTTGAAAACAAGAGATCATTAAATTTTTTATCTATGATTGGTTACGTGACGATGAATCCTTGCAATGATTCTTTCTTGTTGTTGTTAATTTTATTCAGTTTCACTTGTGATTGTTAGGAACGACTAAAATATCACACACTAAGCTTAATTCCTAGAGCAAAAGTGTTACATAGTCAAAGTTGACTTTTTTGTTCTGTTCTAGTATCCAACACATAACTAAATTTAAAATACATTTTCACACGCTCATTGATTTTTCCATCTTCTCTCTGTGAAACCTTAGATTCACATTGGCTGTTCCCTTATAAATAGCATATCATCAATCTCCTCCTAAATAGCCTATCATTTAATGATTTAGTGTAGTCTCAACTTAATCAAGCTATTAGCTATTAGCCATCAATATATGATTAAAAGTTGTGATAGTTTGATATTTTTAAATTTAATTGTAACCTTAGCATTGATAAAATTTAGTTATTCTGGATTGTTCAAATTGAAAACAATTAAATCAATTTATAAAACCAAGATTTTAAATTAATTAAACTAAGTTACTTAAGAGTTAAAATAAAGGTAGGCAACTACTTAAATTTAAATAATAAGTTGTTTTTATTTTTTTTTAAATTTAAATTAATCTGATATTTTGTCATCATTTTATTAGGGTTGAATAGCTCAACCTAATCTTTATTAATTCTAATTTTAGAAATAAATATAATTCAACAATAAATGGAATAAAAAAAAAAACCTTTAATCTTTATTAAATTAATTAACTAAATCAAACTAAATTTTCCAATTAATTTATAATATCAATTCAGTCTTATATTTTTAAAAAATTTCATTTAAATTATGCTAAAAGAATATAAAATCTAGTTTAAACATATAGATTGAAGTATAATAAAAGTATTAAATATTTATCTCTTATTTAAAAAAAAAAATTCTTAAAATAAAAATTGAAATCTATTTTTAGATAAAATACAAACTTATATGATATAGGGAAAACAGTATCTTAAAATGAAAATCATTAATGGAGACATGACTAAAATTGGATTGATTTGGTAAGAAAAGCAATACCATAGAATTTGGATTTGATTTTGCGTGCTACGGATTCCGTTGATTGCAACAACTAATTTTTATTTAAACGTGTTGTGAAGGGATATGTGTTTCAAATATTTGCGTTAACTACCAACAATTCCAATGTTGTTGTGTGTTTAAAAAATAATTATTTATTTAACAATTAGAGCTGGATGGCGGCGGACCAAGGTAGTTGGTCGAAATTATTTCAAAGAATAATGAGCTTGGAATTAATTCACACCATTTGTACAAACATACCTTTTTCATTTTATTCCATAGAAAAAGTGAACTACAACGAGAAATTTTACATCTAATTTTTTCAATTAATCTAAAATATAAGAAAAGTAAATTAGCACAGAGTGGGTGTTCCTACATTAGAATTTAAAATCTGGTGCAATAGGGAGTGAAAGAGTTCTAAAGAGGGAGTGAAAGAGTTCTAAAGAGTTTCGAGGTGGGGAGGAGAAGAAGAAGAAGAGAGGAGAATAAAAGAGAGAAAAGAAGGAGAAGAGGAAGGAGAAAGAAAAGCCGGAGGATGGAAGGATAAAAGAATGGAATGATGTGGAGGGAGGTAGGCACATTTCTCATTTGTAACATGTGTCCTACACAGGTAGGCTGCTGTTGTGGCTGTGCAGTATCACTTGAAGGAGGCGTGGATGTGCGAGTAAAATTACTGGTTGAAGCAGTTTGCACGTTGTTGTGTTTAGGGACATGAGTACCGGGCGAAATGGTGACTTCCAACTTCATTCCTACATTGCAGTGAGCGGGAACTCCACAAATGAAATACCTTGTCCCAATGTTGGTAAGTGAAATCCTGTTATTACCCCCTCGAAACTCCTCTATTGGATTACTTGTGTCACACGATTCATATGCTGGCTTCTCCACTTCCAAGACGTTATGCCATTCACCTCGGTACTCGAACACTGTTTCAGTTGATTCAATAAACCTCTTGTTATTATTAATACTATTACTATTGACAAGGAAAAGTAGAAGAGTTAAAAGATAAATTTACCCAAGGTGTCGCCCATGTGGAATGTTTTGGTGGAAGCCCATTCCGTATAATCTACACCGAAGTCCCACCTCTGTTCGTCTCCAACAACATACTGGGTGCCCGTGGCCTTTGCAAATGCACACAAATACATACACAAAACTAATAACTTCACTAAAGACGCCATTCCTTCTAGTCCTCAATATGCCCGTTTTCTCCTATTCAAACTGAAAAACAAGAGTGGAGAGGGGTAGGCATTTATGGTCCACACCCTCTGTATTTATAGTCCTCAGCCTTCCTTTCCCACCCCCCTTTTTTTTCCTTCCACTAGTTGTTAAATGTTATTTTTAGATTTTCAAAATAGAAACACACCAGGTTCCTATTAAAATTTTAAAAAATAATAGTGACAACCCTTTGTTTCTTCTAATTAAGATGCACTAATTAATTAAGACTCCAGCTTAAATTTATCTTTTCTCTTGGTTTCAACACCACTAGTCAGATTATTAATTTTTTATTATTGTTTCTATAATATAATATATAAATGGTATAAATTTAGCATTTCTCTTCTTTTCCACCACTCTTTGATTATACTACATTTTAGTTAGAGTGATTGTATTTTTAAATTTACAAATAGAAATACACCACCTTTATATTAAAGTATTAAAAAATTTAATGACAATTGTTTATTTTATTAATGAGGATGGACTAATTCATTAAGACTCAAGCTTTAATCTAGGTTCTCATACTAGTTGGATTATTATTATTACTATTTTTTTATTGTTTTCATAATAAATTTATAGGTGTTATAAATTTATTAGTTCCATTCTTTATCACTTTACTACTCTACTTAGATTGTAACATTTTGTTATATACAAAGACAATGTTTTTCCTATACTTTACAATGAGAATTATCCACTTAAAATAAAATAAAATATATACTTTACAATGAGAATCTTTTACTTTGAAAAAATATAATATATCCAAACTAAATTTAACATTTTTTAATCAATATTTTGAATTACATGAAAGTTCCAAGCATTGTCTAATTTAATTAGTTGAACACAAAGATTACATATACAAAGAACCTTCCAATAAATTTATGGAATGCAAAAGTGGAAAAGAAAATAATTAAACAAGCTTTCTAAAGTTCCCTCAACTTCTTACATGTAGCCTTTTTGAATCCTTACACTCTAGATCATCCTAGATACTTATACTAATAACATGCAATATGATTCTTTTTTATTGTTCTTCACAAATGGTTTTATCTTTTTTTTCCCATTAATTTTAATTTAAAAAAATCAACTCTCAATAATATTTCAAGAACTTAATTGGATACAACTAGAGTCTCGCCTAGTGCAAAAATAAAATAAAAATTAATAGCAAAAGAATGTGCTAATAGAAAATGTGTCTTTTAACAAGTTTTTTAATCAAATAATTTTTTTTTGTCATTTATAATCATATTAATGCATATCAATGATTTATTTTGGGCATCTATATTCATCTAGGAAAATAAAATATATAATAAAATATTTCATTTTTCATTCTCAGTGATTTACTATTGGCTATATGAGTAGTTGTATTAATGTAAACAAAAAATAAAATACATAAGGTTTTTTTAAAGAAATGTTGAAATATTTTACTTTGATTTTGTAGTTGAATTTAATGAAATTTTAGATAAGATATAGAAAAATTTGGGTTTAGATCAATACAAGTATAGATTGAATTCAAATTTTTTAAAAAAAATATAAGATTTTATCATAAATTTATTTTAAAAATTAAAAATTACTATTATATATCTTATGATTTTATATTTAGTAAATAGAAGTTTTATACTTAGAATCACATTAAGTGTGATTAAGATACTCCATTCACAAGAGACTCCTATCTCTCCAACACATTTTCTCACTATAATTAATTATAAAAATATAATTTATAAGATTTTTACAAAAATTAATAGTTAGAAATCCTTTGAAAGTTTCTCGTACGCCGTTGGAGGGCAAAAGAGTAAAAAGGGAGAATAAGTTTTGTTGAGCGACTGAGATAATTACATGCGAATCTCTAATATTGTTACCGCACACATAATTACATGAGATAATTTTGCTTTCTAGTGAGAATTTATTGGATTCAATTTCTTCTTTTGAATAGTTTGCACATTTTTCTGTTTTGTGCATGATAATTTGTCAATTTGAATAGTTTGCACATTTTTCTGTTTTCATGCATGATAATTTGAAATGTGTTTACGAAAAATTTGGTAGATTTATTTCTAGATTTAGTAATAAATTTTACTCATAAAAAGATTCTAATATCTTATTTTGTGAATTTATAGAATTTGAAAAATCAATATTTCAACTAAATATTTTAATACTAACATTTAATGTGAAAAATATTTAAACTAAATAGTCATAAACAACATTTTAATTGTTAATAACAACATTTATCAGAATATAAATAAATACTTCAACTCAAAATCAATATACTAAAAAAGAATACATGACAATTATTTTATTATTTTTTAAATTTTATATTGCAAATAGAATGTAACAAAAAGATCCAAGGATATATGGAATATAATTTTATTCACAAGTTTTTCACATTTAGAATTTAGAATGAAGAGTGTTTCATTGTTTTTGTTTTTTTTTTTAACAAGTTTTTAAAATAAAATAAAAATAGAAATACAATTGTACGTTTATCATTTCTAACTAGATACGAAAACAGGTGAAAGTTTATTCTCCTTCTTTTTACGAAAATAGTAAGAATGGTGTTGCCATTATATAGTTATGCTTCTAATTAATATAGTTATAATTAAACTAAGCATATTTGAATTTAACAGTAAGTCAAATTGTGATATTGCTATCAGGATTTAACTGTGTGATTTTTGAGTCAAACTCATTGACCCATGTCTCATGAGTAGTGATTCAACATGAATCCATCTCTCATGAGAATACATGGAACACTTAGCACTCATTGGATCTAGGTGATGCTCACAGGGGTGAAGCACCAGGACTTCCCGAGAGGTCACCCATCAATTTTCAAATCTATATCACTTTCAAATACTAATTTCTTAAAATGTTAGATTTTCTTGAACTTAAATCACTATTCTCATATTTTACATTTTTTAATAAATTAAAATTTATATAGAGTTAGTAGTGTAATAGGGAGCTATATAGACAAAATATGAGAACTACTGTACTCACTCATGAAATATTAGTATTAAAAGTAATTAATTGTTAAGGAGAATACTTGTAGTCAAGGTTTATTGTTATTTAATTAAGATTTTCTTTTAAACATGAAAACATATTTTATTTCCACCCACATATAATTGTTTCTAAAGAAACTCATTGACATGATACATTATTCTTTTTAAAAATTTAAATATATTTATAACAATAGATCACCAAATACTTTAACATAACCATCAAATATGCATACTCCATTTCATAATTCTTAATAAAGTTAATAATCATTTTTAAAAAATTGCTTCAGAATAACTATACCTTCCTTCCTTAACTTTTACAACTAATTAAAGCTTATTTTTTGAAATATAATAATTGTTAACAAGAAATAGCTTTCCAACTATAACTATCATCTTAATTATCACACTTCAAATTAAAAAAAAACAAATATAATTTGATAACAATATAATTAAGTAAAGACATTCCTTTTATTATAATTGATTGAATTCAACCAAGAAAATTTCACATTGATTACCCTCATGGTCCCTGATGAATGAAAATAGGGTTGATGAGACAAGAACTAGAGAATCTTAGGGAAGAGCTCCAGAATAAAGATAGTGGAAACTCTAATGATATTGGACAAAGGAGTGATGAAGAACCCCTTAACCAGGAGGAAGAAGAATACCTTGCAGAACAGAGGCTGCTGACGAGGACTCTCAAATCTATGGACATGAGAACCATGGATGCCAAGCTTGACTTTCCTACCTACAATGGGAAGATGGACCCAGATGTTACAATGGATTGGGTGGATGCCCTAACCAATTTATTTTAATGTGAAGATATCCTTGAGAACCAAAGGGTGAAGATTGCCAAGTCTAGACTAAAAGGCTCTGCACTCACATGGTGGAACTTCATCCAAGATGATAAGGTGAAGAATGAGAAGAATCCAATCACTTCATGGAAGAAGATGATGGCTCTACTTAGAGAGAAATATGTCCCTGAGGAATATGAAGTTTAACTTCATAAGAAAAGAATGAGTTTGAGACAGAAGGAGATGGACATCCCTACATTTACTAAAGAATTTCAGAAGTTGGTGATGAAATCCAAATTGGTTGAACTAGAAAGTGTAAAGCTTGCAAGGTATATGCAAGGATTAAGGCTTGTCATCCAAAATAAACTAAGTTTGACAAGCCCTACCACTGTAAATCAGTGCTATCAATTGGCACTTAAATTTGAGGAGAAGTTCAGAAGAAGAAATGAACAGAGTGGTAGAAACAAAGGGAAGAATAACAGAGGTAAAAAATTTGGAGGAAGAGGATAAAATAACAACAGACTTCAAGGAGACTCTAACAAGGAGAATACCCAAGGAGAAAGTAGTTTAAGGGGAAAATTTATAGGTAGGAGAGGTAATGGTAGAGATAGAAATGGTGGAAGGAACAATGGGTAGATCAAGTGCTATAATTGCAATCAGATGGGCCGCTACACAAACAAGTGTCCTGAGAAGAAAACCAACTAAGGAGAAAGAAGAACTAACATTGTCCAGGGTAAAAGTACAAAGTTGTGTCACCTTTCATGCTGACTAATTAGACAACTAAATTTGAGTATTTCTATCTAAAAATTAATTTTGTTCAAAGATATGATCTAGATAAATTCACTCTAGCTAAGTTATATATGGTATCACACTTTTCCAATTACAAATGTCTATTAAATTAATGTTTTATACTAGTTTGTATCCAATTACTTAAGAAACATAATTATTTCAAAAAACCAACATTTCAACAACTCTTACATTATTTTATGATATATTCTTAATAACTTATAAACACCATTTTATAGAGCCCAAAGTCAAGAATATTCTCATATAGAGTTTATAGTGTTTTAATTAGATATAACATATTATAATTAAAATATTCTACAAGCACGTATTTTAACACTCAAAAAGATGTCAATTTTGAGAAAGAAAAAATAGTAAATTATATCATAAAAATTTAAAACTTATATGACATTCTAGAGGAGAGAGTCCTCTTCTAGAATGTATAATTTTTATTTTGGTTAGAATAGATTTGTTTTGAAAAATTTAAAACTTATATGACGTGCATTAAGCTTTCTCAATAGCCAAGACAAGTTGAGTTGCAAACATATGAAATCGGTAGAGAAACTTCAAGCTTCCACATTCTCCATCAAACATAAGAAAGGTACTGCATAAAAGGTAGCAGATGCCCTAAGAAGGAGAATCACTTCGGTAGAAGAAGTTCAAATGAAAAGTATGGGGACAAATGCCCTTAAAAACATGTATAAGGATGATCTAGAGTTTGGAGAGATCCACAAGGTCTTTTCTACATTATTAGATGCCTATGACACCACATATTTAGAGTACTTGTTGTAGAATGGCCTTCTATTCAGAGGAGGACAACTTTGTATTCCTAAGTGCTCCATGAGGGAAAACCTAATAATAGAGAAGTACTATGGTACTTTAGGAGGACACTTTGGGATTGATAAAACTTTGGAAATGGTAAGGAGAAACTATTTTTGGCCCAAACTACCTTTTGATGTCAGGAAATTTGTTGAATGATGCACAATATACGAAAGAAGAAAAGGAGTAAGGATAAATCAGGGACTTTATCAACCCCTACCTATTCCAACAAAGCCATGGGGTAGTGTAAGTATGGAATTTGTCTTAGGACTTTCAAGGGCAAGAAAGGGATTTGATAGCATTTTTGTCATTGTTTTAGTCAAAATAATAATTGGAAACAACCTCATAAAATTTGGCAACAACCCCTACAAGGTTGGCAATAACCTCAACAAGGTTGGAACCAACCCCATCAAGGTTGGACAAAACCTCAAAATTGGAATACCCAACCTAGTCAGCAAGCCCTAATGCCACCACCTCAGCAGCAGGCTCTAACGCCTCCACTTGCAACCACTAATACTTCTCCCAAGCAAACTAAACTACCAATTTAGCCTAATCGTAATCCCAACAATACAAAACAGTTAGCACATCAACAAAGCTATGCTATCTCCTTGAATGATATTCACTTAAGGTCAGGCACTACTCTTCCTTAACCCCAAAAGCCTATAATAACTAAAGTTGAGGATTCCCCAACTGAATAGATGAATGTGTCAAATCAGTAGACCTCTTCTCTAGCCAAAGAACCTTTTTTTCCTCATAGGTTGATGGAACAAGGCTAGCGTACAGAAAACCATATAGTAATTGATTTGCTTAATCAATTGAAGAAAATGACAGTTAAATACCATTACTAGATGCTATCAAGGAAGTCCCCACCTATACTAAATCTATCAAGGAAGCATGTATTAAACAACTAGGAAGGAAGAAAAAAGATCCAAAAACCATTCATGTCTTGGGACAATTATCTAATTTAATGCTAGAGAAATTAACTATACCTAAATATTTTGACCCTGGGAGTCCTATGGTTATTGTCACCATCACTGGGATGCAAGTTCAAAATGATTTAGTTGACTCAGTAGGATCTATAAATGTCATGACAAAGGAAGTATTGTCTTGCTTACATATCATTGGTCGTAGAGAAACACCCACTACACTTCATCTTGTTGATAACTCTATTATCAAGCCAAATGGGATGATAGAAGATGTCATAGTCACCTTAAACTCTTGGTAGTATCTAGTTAATTTTTTTGTCCTCTCCCCAAAGGCTAACATGGGTGGATATCCTTTAATTTTAGGGTGACCATGGTTGGCTATTGTAGATGCCTATATAGCTTGTCGATTTGGAAAGATGATAATAGTAAATGGTATCCATACTAAGAACATGACTTTATACTCCCCTACTTAGTTACTATTGCTAGATGACTTTGGAGAGATAGCAAGCTAGTGTATAGTGGGTGTTTCATTGGTCGAGTCTCTAACATGACCAATTTGGTGGCTGCATGTTCTTAGTTTCTTCACTCTTTGTCAAATCTTCCTAAAATCTATGGACATTGCCTTGTTTCCTTATAAATTTACAAGGATCTTATGGAAGGTGACATTATGACATGTGTACCTAATGATGTCACTCCCTTGACAGGCCACAAAAGTAAAGGTTTGTCAGACAAGTTGGCATACGGATGGGTTCTAATTGGTTCATATCTTGGCATGGTTAGTAAATTGGTTACATATTTTTGAGCCGTCAAATAAAGACATCAATATCTCTCATTATGTCACTATGGAAAACTGATCAATCTTTAGTGATAGGAATTGTGTGTCCCTAGTGGGCCCCATTTGTCTAGATCATAAAGGGTGAAAGTCAAGGCTATGATGATATGACTATGTTATCATGTTACAATCTTACAACCTAGTGTAAGATCATGAAGATAATTAATAGAGCCTTTGATATTATGATATGTAGTAATGGTAACATCGTAGAAGTGTATGGTTACAGGAGGTGGTAAGAAGGATGGTGATCTTATGATATGTGATTGTCGTAAGATCATAGGCATAGTTGTAGAGGTCTTCTAAAGGCATGAAATGAAGGTTTATTGTAACATCGTGGCAAGTGTTAAGATCGTAAAGAAACCTTAAAGGGAGCTCGATATTCAGGTAGGTTAATGATTGTAAGATCATAGAACCTTGGTTGACAATGGTAAAGATGTTTCATGTGTACGAGCTAGAAAAGGGGGTCTCTGACCAATAGAATTGCAAGAAAGGTATAGGATGAACATTGAATATGATTAACCTACTGATACATATGACTTGGCATGTTGGTAGCAAAGACGAAACAACTCTTTAATGGTAGATTAGATTTTGATCATTTGTAGATTGCATTCAACATCCCTATGCCTATTAAATGTAAAACGAGCATGCACTCATCACCTAGTTATCTATCTACAAAACTATGAATTGATTGACGTCATTGCCATCACTTCAAGGTTTACATCAGTCAGGGTTTCCATGATTTTCATGCCTTTGCAAGTGTACCAAATCAAATCTATTATTTGGATCATCTTGATTTTTCTCTGAGCATTTAATGATAGTGGTTGTGGAGTAACTTCAGTTAAAAATATCTTAGTTATGCTTGAACTATAAAGGTGAGGTCATAATTCTTTCTGAAGGTGGAGCCTTCTCTTTTTCTCTAATATTGCTCTACAAATTCACTATAAATTCCCTTTGCCTCTAGACCTAATGACATCCTACCTTATCTCCTCCAGTCATTGATGCCTATGTAATATCCATTTACCTCTCTTCAATGTTTTGTGGCTATCTACAATTTTCATGATTGCATCTCTTTTTGACCTATGAATTGTAAATAAGTGAATTCTCTTCTTCCTTGTATGACTCATAATAGTGTGTTTTGTAACCTTTAACAAGGTTGGCTCCTAATAGAGCTCACTTTAGAAGAGTGAACATTTTGTTACATGTTATTGGTGGTTATTCCCAAATTTGGTTTTCACTTGAAATCTAGGTGTTTTACTTCTATAGATGTTACTTGAGATTTTTTTACTATTTAATGTTTTATATTCTACAATTTTGTTATAATTGGGATAGTGAACTAAAATTTGCATGGTACTAAGTGTTATGTTGCTATATAGACCAAGTGGACTAAATATCAGATTTAATTTGTTTGATGAGCTCAAAAGTTCAACTAGTACATATGGACTTGAGGATAACTGATTCACCTCACACCCCCTTCCCTGAACCCCCACACCCTACCTCACTCTCCCCTCTTAGTTATTCTAAATCATTCTAAAAATAGGTATGAGGGGCATTGTACTTGTAGTAAAAATATTGAAGGAACTTGAAGCTAAATATCAATATGTATAGATGGAAGGTTCCCAAGTTGAACAAGGAGAACATTGCTACATGAAAAAGTCTAATAAAGATGCACATTACTAGATTTGGAGCTTCAATAGTATTCTACTTGGAAAATGAATATGTAACAGTGCTTGCACCTACGATTGACCAATAGATAAAGGATAAATATGAGGATAATCATGCAATGTTGGAGATTGCATCTACCTAGGCTATTTAAAGTTTGATGATATAAAGGACTTCAATAATGAAAAGTGAATGTGGGAAAAGATAGAAAAGATCCAACGAGGAGATAAGGATTTACTAAGAGCCAAATGAAAAAGATTGAGAGGAAAGTTTGAGGACATGAAGGTGGTAGAAGGTGAGAACATTGCTCCATATGTTGGAAGAATCAAAGAAATTGTGAATACTAATAGAGGAGTTAAAGGAAAGATTAATGAAGTACAAGGTACTAAGAATCTTGCTTCATATTTATGCTATTAGAGTATGTACATTACAATAGATAAGATGTACTCCCAATAATTACTTAACCCTTGATACTCTAGTTGGTAGACTTAGTGCATTTGAATTGCCAAAGTTTTATAACTTTACAACCCCTGCTATTGGTCACAATTGGTTTTACATAAGCCTAAAAAGAAGAAAGGAAAGTAGTGAATCTCTGGATGATGATTTGGAGGATCTTGAAGCATTAATGGCTCAGAGACTACCTAGAGGTAAAGGAAATTTCAAAGCTAAACTTTCTATAATCTATTTTCATGCAATAAAGTTGGTCATATTGCTACAAGATGTCTTGACATGGATGACAAGAATGAAGGAGAAACAAAAAGTTCAAAGGAGGAAGAGATAGAAGGGAGAACAAATGATACATGAACTAGAATATAAAGTCCACCAATATAACTAAGGGTGGGGAGGAATCAGTTATACAATTATTGCAACAATTATCAACCTTATTAATCATTAACCATACGAGAAATATAATCAACAACCATAAAAAGATAATCATACACAATAATACTAGATATGTTAAGTAGGGAAAGCATTGATTAAAGGGAAAACCTTGGTGGGGATGGTACCCACAAAATGACGTACTAATATAAATGTTCCATGTTAGAGATTGGACCCTATTAGGAGTCAATAAAAACATTTAGTACATATCAATCTCTTTTAGGAGACTTTGAATCCCTGTTAGAAGATTCCAACCCTATTAGGAGTTGTGCCAACCCTGTTTGGAGTTGTAGAAGGTAGATGGACCCATTGTCCAAACAACTTTAGGGGAAAGAAAAATGAACCCACTATCCAAATGATATTTGTATTATTCCTTGTAGAATAAGAGAAATGAATTGTACTTGTACTTCCTCTTCCTCTATCCTGTCAAGAAGACTTCTACTCCTCCTTTCGATCTTGATACCAGATCACCAACTTTACATTCAATAATTCCTTGGTTCACTTACTCACATTTACCAAATACTCTTTTCTTGTTCATACATTCCATAATTCACATATATCACAAACACACTTCTCAACTAAGGAAAATACTTTCCTTAATGCCATGTCCTCAAAAAATTCCTTGATTCATCCTTGAGGCTTTCCTAATTAATTATAATAGGACTATATTAAGATAGTTATTTATTCCATGATCACACAAACTATCAGCTCACAATCTTTACATCTTCTCACATTCGCGACTCTAGACCATGTACACTCACCAATGTCATCATCATATTGTCCTATTTCATTGTATAACTTTACATACCTTGATTCTATCTCTACTAGGAGTTACAATCCAATCACCAATAACTTCTTATCAAGTACTCTATCTGTGTATTGCTTTGTATAAATAAAATATATCTTCTTTACATCTTCAAATTATTTGATTCCCACTTAACCTCATCATCAAGACACACTATAGAACATGTTCTTAACCATGCTTGACCTAAGCATCAAACCTCTATTTGTATGACCTCGATCTTTGTATGCTACTCTTCTAGTCTTCATAGAAAGCATACTATGTTATCATTCATGAATGCAACATGTCAATCATACTAAATGCTCTCCAATGCTTAGGATACTACCCCAAAGGAATACCATCAGAATTCATGCTAACAATATCCCCATTTGGAATTGATGGTAACATATATTAAAAACATATAAGTTCAAAGAATACCAAAATAACACTCTATTTCAAGTGTTGTTGTTCTCTTCCTTTCAAATTCTCTTCATTAATCAAATTTGAATCTCACATGAAAAATACTTTTTTCTGCAACTTTTTTTACTCACATTAGTGGTTCACACATTGAACAAGGCTTAGCTTCTCCTGCATTAAATGTTTGTCCTCATTGTCATCAGAAATAATTTCTCTTATAGGAGATCTCACTCTCTCCCCCATACATCAATTTCCCTCCCATTAGAGGATCTTCTTGATCTTCTACCTCATACATACTAAGGAGATGTTTTTCATGCACATTTCATGAGAGATAAATGGAGCATGAGTAGTGCATGTGAAGAGAAGCTAGTAGTAGTAGCACACAAACAATGCATGAGAGGTGGGAAATCAAGGTGGCGTACGAGCTGCGAACATCAATAGTAGTAGCGCAATGGTAGGGATAAGGTGGCACGATGGTGGTATAGTTTTTTAAATTCTAAATGTGTTCATTTGAATGTTTTATTTTATTTTTTCAATTTTTTTGATAGAGAACACATCAAAATGTGTGCCAAGGGTTGCACGACCCTAGTAGGAAAAACAAAAATTGCCTCAAAATTTTCTAGACTCCAAAAATGAAGCGCTTTATATGGAAATAGGTGTTTTGGCATCCTCTAAATCCAATTGTGAGGTCTTTTTGGACTCAAAGTTTCCTAAAATTTAAAGACCACCATATTTCCACACAAACAACTCAAAAAAGCTAGATCTACTCTCTCAAACCCTCATTCCTATTTTCCTCCAAACAAGAACAAGAAATAACTGCTCCAACTTCAATGCCATGAAGGATTTGATGAATATATTAATATAGAAGAATATATTATCAGACTAAAAAGAATGAATGAAAATACAATGGATCAATCCCAATAAAGGTGATCATAAAACCCTTATAGACTATCCCTAAGAGGTAAATGACATTTTATATTTTCCTATTTAATTATTAAATGGAAATGCATACATCGCATAAAGTGAATGAGTAAACGGTAATTAAATAAATTAAATTAAATTAATCCTTTACTCTAATAGGTATCATACATCCATAAAGATCATATGGACACTATTAAGAAGGCCTAAGTACATATTGCTCAATGTTGGAATACTCTTCTTGGTCTAATGTTTACAAGCACATCATAGTTGGTAAAAAAAATTGCATTCTTGATCAGTTAAAAGCTGTTGAATGATACATCTTTTAAATTGTTTATGATTTGACCAATTTTTCAGAATATTAAGCCCCTTTTTTCTAAGTAAATTTTATTAGACACCTTATTTCATTCATTTCCCATTGGGAGCACTCTATCGCATGTTAGTCCTTATTGTTCTTAAGGCACACTAAGTGCAATTGGAATTTTTATTATTGTGATGATATCTCGAACCTTGTGATAGTTATCAAAGATACATGAAGTGCACAAGGATGATATCAAAAAGGGCTAAGCGGACATAGATCAATTTTGGGATAATTAAGATGGTCTTATTTTGTTGAGAACATCTCTCTTGGCATAAAAAATTGCATTCTTAATTAGATTAAAGTTAAATAGTGCATCTTCCGAACCGTTCAGCATGAGACCAATGTATCAGCTTTGTTATCACTTTTTGGATAGATTGATACTATTGGAATTTTTTTTCATTTATTTAGTGTCAAGAACACTTTGACATGTTCCAAGACTAAATGTTCCAAAAATAATATTTGGTTGGCAATAGCTTAGACCTTGTAATATATAATATACATCTATGAACTATACAAGGATTGCGTTAAGAAGGCCTAAATACATGTAGCTCGGTTTTGACATACTCTAATTGGTATTTTTTGGAAAACATATCTTAGTTGGCACAAAAATTTTAATTTTTTAATAAAGTGAAAGATTGTAATCTTCAAGACTATTCATTATGGGATTAGTAAATTTTAGCTCTGTCAATTCCTTATTGCAAGATAATCACTAGTAGAGACCTTGTTTCATTCATGTAACATAGAGAATGCTCTGACACATGATGGAACTAAGTGTTCCCAAGGTGAACTAACTAGAATTGGGTAAAAACTTTTTGATGATGATATTTAAGACCTCATGATGATATTGGAGATTTGTGAAGTTCATAAGAATAGTGTTAAGAAGCTCCATTTGCATAGAGATTAGTTTTTGGATACAACACTTTATCTCATCACAGTGGGCACATTTTAATTAGTAGAAAAAGTTGCATTCATGGTCAATCAAAATAATTTAAAGAGTTCATCTTCCAAATTTCATCATAGGACCAATCTTTCAGATTTGTTATCGATAGTTGGCTAGGTAAATGTAATGCAATTTTTTAATTCATTTAGCATCAATAATGCTCTAGCATATGCAAGATGTAAGTGTTCCCAAGGTGTACTGGAGTAGAACCAAGTAACAATTTTTAAATCTCCATATCTCATACCTAATGAAAGGTATATAATTTTTGTAAATTCATGATAATTGAGATTTGATGTAGTTCTAGTCTTTTGGTATAATCGATGTCAGTAAAGAATGTTCCTCCACCAGTGCTCTTTTTTTCATCAATGCTTCCTACCCTATCAACATCAGTAAAGATTTTTAACTCAAAGTTCCCTCCTTTCTCATATCATAAACCATATTTTTCAATTCCTTTTACATACCTCAAAATCCTTTTTACTATCATCATGTAATTTTGTTTGTAATTTGTAGAAAACCTTTCAACTATGTCAACTTGTAATGCAATATCAAGTTTGGTGCTTGCCACATATTGAAGTTTCCAAATCATAGATCTGGAGGTAGTCTAATTTACCTCCTTTGAATCATCATTCTTTGATAGTTTATGTCTAGTAGATAAAGGTGTCCCAACTCGTTTAGAATTTTCCATTCCAAATTGTTTCAATATTTCCTTGACGTACTTTGATTCAATGATGTATATAACATCCTTCATTTGATGTACTTGTAGGCCAATAATGAATTCCATATCTCCAAACATAGATATTCCAAATTCTTTCCTAATTTCTTTAGCAAATTATTTGCACATCTCATGTCCTCTAAATATGATATCATAAATTTTTTTTTGGCTAGCAATATGTTGTCCTATAATCCTTCCTTTCTATATAGAATATTATTATCATTTTTAAAAAAAAAACCAATTCTTACTAGATATCAGTGTAGCCTTTCATACCATTCTCGTAGAGCTTGTTTTTGTCTATATAGTGCTTTTTGTAGTTTTCATACCATGTCTCTTTTGTTTGGATCAATAAAACCTTGAGGCTATTCAATGTAGACTTATTCTTCTAGGGTTCCTTTTGAGAAAGCTGATTTCACATTCATGTGATAAAATCTGTATCATTTATGTGCAACATATGCTTTTAGTGTTCTGACTCGATCAAGTCTTACAAGAGGAGAAAAGTTTTCTCCAGAGTCAATACCTTCTTCGTGTGCACATCCTATGCATACTACCTTTCCTTGTTTCTTGTTACTTCTCATTTTTCATTTTATTTATTTCTAAATACCCATTTTATAACAATCAGATTCTTATCCTTAGGCCTAGGTACAAGAGTCTAGGTATTATTCTTTTCTATATGCTTAATTTCTTTATTCATTGCCTCTACTGAAATTTTATTTTCTAAAGCATCTTTTACTGATCTAGGTTCAAATACACTAAGAAAGCATGTACCTTTTAAATTGTTCATTTTCAATATACCATATATCTCTCCTCTAATTATTTATTCATGTGCATAATATCTTATGACATATTTTGAAAGTTTAGGCTCTCTCCTTCTTGTTTCTAAACTAGGCTCACTTGGTTATCTATGCTTGTGATCTTCTTCCTTTTTCTTGGGCTCCTCTATCTTTGACTTGGGTTCCTCTAGCTGAACTAGCTACAACTTGGGTTGCACTATCTATAACTCAAGTTGAATTGATGAACTAGGTGACTGAGTACGTTCATTTTATTTCTACTTAGATTTAGCTATTTTGTACTTGGGTAATGTCTAAAGTTCCTTCTCATGGTAAGAAAACTTTCTATAGTCTTTAGGGTCCTTGCACCTTTTTTCTTCACTTCTTTATTCAAACTCGTCAATCTTCACATGTGCACTTCCTATAACTTTGTGAGTAGAAAGATTCAAACATTTATATGTGTCACTCTTATTGGAGTAACCTAGGAATATGACTTCATTACTTTTTGTATTAAGCTTTCCTTTCCTTATATCTTCCAAGATATAAAATTTACTTCCAAATACCTTAAAAATAAAAGCATTAGGCTTATATCGATACTATAATTCATGAGTTGTTTGGTTTGTACATTTCCTCAGTTGAACTTCTGAAAAGTATCACATTTATCTTTTAAGAATATTCTAGTCATCATCCTAGAATAGTCATCAATAAATAGAATGAAATGTATGCCTTCATAGTGGCTTTCTATACCTATTGGTCCATAAAGATCTATATGAGCTATTTCGAAGACTTCTTTAGTATTGAAAGTCTTACTTTTAAACTTTATTTTACTTATCTTTCCAATTTGACATTGTTTGTACATGGCCATCTCAGGTTTCCTTAGATTTCATATGCCTCTTACTCTTCTATTCTTGCTTATGGTAACCAAGTTACCAAAGTTAACATGATACATACTTTTATGCGATATCCAAATGTCCTCTATTTGTACCAATAAACATGTATTTTTGATATGATCTAGGTAAAACAAGTTACCTTTTGTCTTATTGTCAGTCCCATCTAGCTTTCCTTTACCATCCAATAGTTACCTTTTCCATTCTTGAATTCTACCTTGTATCCTATATTTTTTAGATGTGCCATTCTTAGTATATTGCATCTAAGTCGTTCAACCTAATAGAAATTGTCACTTCTGATTCCTTCAATTAATGTCATAAATCCCTTTCCTTTTACGTAACATGGTTCACTATTTCAAAACCTAAAACTTCCACCATCATAGTGAGTTGGAAATATAAGGTAGGAAAGGTTACTAAGAGGGGAGGGGTGAATCAAGAACCAATAAAACTTTATCTTACCAATAAGCTTGGTAGCAACTATAGAGCTTCATAGCAATGTAACCATTTGACTAAGTGTTGAGTCACTAATAGAAAAATTGAACATAATGTCAAAAATCTCCCCCTTTGGCATTGGTGGCAAAGCCACTTATCAAACAAAAAATATGAACTTCAAAACTATAAGTCAAACACTTCTTTTATAATCATTTCATGTCTTCAACTCGGGTTGACTTCTTGAAGCTATAACTCGATGACATACTTTGTTTTTCTAATTTTTCAAAATTGCTTTTGTAAAGATATTTTTTGCTTATCTGTACAAGTATCTTCATAATACCATACTACTCCCCCATACATACATCTCCTATATATATATATAGGAGATGTATGTATTTGGAGTATAGTATAATTCTCTTCCTTTACAATATCTTATCCCTTTTTATAGTATAATATATATACTTCTCTTCCTTTTTTGACATAAATGCCAAAGGTGTATACTATCTATATGCTAATACAAAAATGTGATAAGAAATTAGAATGTACCTTCAGAATACATACCATTGTCTTGTCCCAATTTTCTTGTAGAACCCTACTTGCATGTAATGTAATTTGAACTTCTGCTGATATTTCCATCATGTGATCAACTATGGAGAAGTTATTGTTATGAATGAGAGTCTTTGCATGCTCAGTGTATTTCTACAATGCATCCATGTTTGGAAGAATCATGCCTTGGATTTTTGAAAGTGTGGCCCTAATCTTGGCTTCTTCCTTCAATAATTATGCCTATAGATTTGTTAGATATCTAATCTTTGTGTAATGTGCAGAACTATGACATGGGTCAAGTGACAACTAGTGTGCACTTGACTTCATGTCTTTATCTATTTTGGACAACTTCTCCTTTATTTCCTTTCTAAAGATAGATGTATCACTTAGCTTGAAAAATAATGAAACAACATTATTCACAGAGGTTTCCAATGAACCAAGAATAGTAGCTACCTCTACTTGATCTATTGCAATTCTTTATGCAACATGTTCCAACACTCTATTTTCAAACTTTCTTTCATCTCTTTATAGCAATTTCTCCTATCCATTCAAGTCTTCATTAAATTTGTGAACAATTTCTGCTAATTGGTTTAGAATGGGTTGATTACAATCAACCTCAATACTCAGAGCATCAACAAATATGCTCTTAACGTCTTCAAGAACTTGATTTTCTTTCTTCTCTTCTCTAAGCTTCTGTTGCTTAGCTCTCTTCTTCAGTGGTTCACCCATGGTATCCAGAAACCTTCCTATTAGAAAGTAAAAATGCGGTGTGGATAGTACCCACAAGCTTTTGTACTATAGTATAAAGTTAACCTATTAAGGCTTACAGCTAACAACTTTTGGTGATTTTCTCTGTTAAGAGCAATAAGGACTATGAGGTCCACCTTATTAAAGGATTTACAAGCATACAATGAAGTACGCACTCAGTTAAGAAATTTAGTAAAGACTATTAAGTCTACCCTATTAAAGGATTTAACTGATACACCTATTAGGATGAACTAGTGGTTGATGTCTAATCTACAACACTGATTTACTAAATGAGATTCTTTATATTACAATGATCACCTGACTATGATAGATAAGTCTCTATTATCACTTATACTACTTGTAGCCTTCTTCAATTCATACTCCTGCTCATTACTTGTTTCTTCACATACTTACTTGGATATAATAACATGCATTACATATATACCAAACCAAATCACAACATACTAGACACAAACTCAGAGATGTTCTAATACTCTAAAAACACTTTCAATGCTTGACAATCTTTGGCACTTGGTTGAACTAGAAGCTCGGTCCATACTGATCACTTCGAAGTAGCTCAAACTTAGTCAACACTGTGCGACTTGGTGAACACTGAGAAACTTGGTAGCTGCTAAATCACTTGGTTGACACTACATGACGGGATCAACACTAGATTCATATTATTAACATGGTAAGATCGCTTAACACTATGATCTTCTTCACTTTGTAGCATCTAATGCACTCAATTTGTATTGAATAGCTCGGTAGCATCTACTGCACTCAATTTGTACTGAACATTGTCTTTGAAGCTTGGTCAACACTGTGTGGCTTAGCAAACACTACAAACTAACTCAGGTGTTTGGTAGATACTATATTCTGACTACTTGGCTTAGGAACCACTAAATCACTTGGCTAACATTGCAAACTTCCTGATAAGCTCAGTAGCAATGCAACCATTTGACTAAGTGTTGAGTCACTAATAGACAAATTGACTACAATGTCAACAATTCCACCATCATAGTGTTATAAAGGTTCAAACTTATTTTTGTCCCTACTCATGTGATGAGAACAAACACTATCTATTATCTATGTATCATTTTTGTTTCTAACATGAGAAATAAGTATCATCTTTTCATCTTCATCATTATTAGATTCATCCTTAGTAGCAATATAGACTACTTCTTCTTCATTATGATCATACTATCATAATCTTTATTGATGTAACAAGGTTTCTTACGTTTGTCTTTGTAATCCTTGTAGCTTTTGATGTCTTTGTTTCCTTGGAACCTTGTATTTATTCTTTCATATTTATCATCTTTGTTTGGACATCTTAGAACAATATAATCAACCTTTTCACATAAGAAAGAAATTAATAAAACTTTGCCTTTAAATTTACCTTTCCTTCTTGGTAATAAATTTTGCAATTAGGGCTTCAATGACTTCAAGATCATTAGTATCAGCTTCTTCTTCACTATCTACCTATTTTCCTTTTTAGCTTCTTCCCTTTATTCCAAGAGGTAGTTTGGCTTTGAATACAGATTCAATGTTGCTAGGATTAGGAGAATAGTAATCAAAATTATCCAATTTTAAAGTAATCAATCTTCCCACAAGTGCATCCAAGGTTATATCATTTTTTGGATTACATATCATCTCTTGAATTATTGAAAATCTAATTGCATAAATAGGTAGAAGAGTTCTTAATACCTTGTGGACCACTATTTTAGTAGTTATTTTTTCTTGTGCATCTCTGATTGCACTCACAATTTATTTGATTCATTTACTATATTGGTCAATATTTTAACCTTCTTTCATTTTTATTTGATCAAACTTGCCTCCTAAACTTTCTACCTTGGCTCTTTGCAAATTTTTGTCACCTCCATAAATGTTTTGCAGTTTTTTCCACATTTCAAATATAGTTGGACTTTCTTTAACTTGGTCAAATTCATAATAGTTCAAAGAAGAAGCTATATCAATCATCATATTTCTCAAGTTGGCTTGAATAACTTTTCAAATAACCATTACACATCCAACTAGTCAACCTTAATTAGTCAATTAATTAACAAGTACAATCTAGTGTTACTGGATTAATACTATTGATATAGGATCCCTTTGATGTCAGACTACTTAGTTAACACTGATTTCTTTATTGCCCAATTGTACTTGGCTAACATTGAAGTTCCCTTATTGCCAGACTTGAATCCACTAACACTGAAGTTCCTACATTGCCAGACTCTGTTTGATTAATATTGACATTTGTGTAATATCAATGATAGTATAAAATTTGAAGAATTATTTCTGGAACAATGTGATCAAATTAGCTTAATGGTCCAGCTTGAGGTGTGCATGTGCATGTGTATGTGCTACAGACATGTGTAGACTGCTGGGCAGATAGCAGAGGCACACCCTTAATTTAAAATAAAATTAAAAATTGCTGCATATAATCTTTCTATTGTTGAGAATAGTGATCAAAGATTTGTCATGTCATACTATGAACTGAGAACATCATAAGTATTTGTTTTGACTGCTATGTTTTCTGTATCTTCCATACAGATTGGTTTAGCAGGTGAAGACCAACGTCTATATTCAGACAAAGGGGCAAATGCTGTTCAGTGGAATTCAGGAACAAACCCTCCCAATAATACAGCCCTAATATGGTACAAGGTAAGAAGTTTAATTATGCTTCAGTTTGCAATTTTGAATAATTTATAGTTTTGGTTTTCCTTCGCCAAAGGCTGTCACGTATATAACTGAAAATATGGTCCATTGGATCCTGTAGACTGAGTTCACTGCACCAAAAGGAGACAATGCAGTGGCTTTAGACCTGAGCACCATGAGTAAAGGCCAAGCATGGGTGAATGGCCATCATATTGGGCGCTATTTTCCTTCATTCACTCCTACACATGGGTGCTCAAAAACATGTGATTATCACTGTGTCACCGGTTGTCGAAAATCATCTCAAGAATGGTAATTGGATTTACATGAATTAAGAAAACATTTGTTTTATAGCTATTGCATGGTTTCTGATGCAAAAATTTGATTCATTTATCAGGTACCATGTCCCTCGCTCTTGGCTAAACCTCACAAACAATGTATTAGTATTACTTGAGGATATTGGTGGTGACCCATCTGGAATTTCATTCAGAACCAGATATGTCGACACGATTTGTTCCCATGTCTCTCAAGATGATCCTACTGCTGATTACACTGTGGAGGAATCATATGGTGTTACAGTGCAATTATTAGCTTCCAATGCAGTATATGATTACAGTTAGAAAGAGCTCATAATTTTTTTATGTCTCAGTCTACAAAAAAGAGCTCATAATTTTTTTCATCTAAGTTACTCGTAGAAAATTCTAATCTAAACAAGTCAAAATCAAATAAATTTTAAGTGAGGTATTGAGGTAATCGTGTACCACTTCAATAAAAGAAAAAATGAATCTTCAACCTCTTTGATACCATTATGAAAAACCATCCAATATGTCTGCTATCTTACCCTAATATAATCAATCAATACCCTATCTCTCTTCAAATGATAAGCCCCTTGATATTTTATAGATGTTTAATTATAATGAAGGGTCAAAATCAATTGAAGATCAATTGATAAGATTGGTGCCTTTAAACCCTAACTGAGTTGTCCTGATATAGATTAATTACATTGTCTTTTATTTCATTGTTTTCTCGTAGATTTTTCTATCTATCCAGTAATCTTGAATAAATTTCCACATTTTCTCATAAAGTCAACACATTAAAACATGGAGAATATCAACAATTTAGGAGGTTAGATATCAATTCTATAAATTATAAATTGAAGAGAGTAGGCACTTCCCAAATAAAACAAAAATTTCCCATCACGTGATCTGGAGCCATCGCATTCGCATCTACGTCGTACACAACCATCCATCGGTAATTGGAGACACAAATGGCAATTCATGGCAGAGGATATATGCAGTCTCCCAATTAATCTAACTACCTCAGAGAGGTAACTCCGGCGCATAACTATGATGAATATTTTTTCTAATAGTTATTATAAATATTTTCTTCCTGTTATATTTCTATTGTTATTTTTAGATTTACTTGATATTAAAATATTAAAAGAATATAATAACTAACTGTTTGTTTTTTCTTAGTTACAATGAACTAATTTTCTAAGTTTCTCACGTGTACTTTACAATTTGTTACAATTATATTATTTTATAAATCTATGAGGCATAAATTTGAAAAAAACAAGAGATCATTCAAAAATTTATCCATGATTGGTTACGTGACGATGAATCCTTGCAATGATTCCTTCTTCTTGTTAATTTTATTCAGTTTCACTTGTGATTGTTGGGAATGGCTAAAATATCACACACTAAGCTTAATTCGTAGAGCAAAAGTGTTAAATAGTCAAAGTTGACTTTTTTGTTCTAGTATCCAACACATAACTAAATTTAAAATACATTTTCACACGCTCATTGATTTTTCCATCTCATTGGTTTTTCCATCTTCTCTCTGTGAAACCTTAGATTCACATTGGCAGTTCCCTTATAAATAGCATATCATCAATCTCCTCATAAATAATCTCAACTTAATCAAGCTATTAGCTATTACCTATTAGCCATCAATATAGGAAAAACTAGAGTAGAATCTCTGTAGATTAAAAGTTGTGATAGTTTGAATTTTTTTAATTTAATTGTAACCTTAGCATTGATAAAATTTGGTTATTCTGGATTGTTCAAATTGAAAACTATTAAATCAATTTATGAAACCAAGATTTTAAATTAATTAAACTAAGTTACTTCGGAGTTAAAATATGTAAATAAAGGTAGGCAACTACTTAAATTTAAATAATAAGTTGTTTTTATTTTTTTAAAATTTAAATTAATCTGATTTTTTGTAATCATTTTATTAGGGTTGAATAGCTCAACCCAATCTTTATTAATTCTAATTTTAGAAATAAATATAATTCAACAATAAATGAAAGAAAAAAAAAAACCTTTAATCTTTATTAAATTAATTAACTAAACCAAACTAAATTTTACAATTAATTTATAATATCAATTCAATCTTATATTTAAAAAAAATTTCATTTAAATTATGCTAAAAAATATGAAATTTAGTTTAAACAAATAGATTAAAGTATAATAAAAGTATTAAATATTTATCTCTTATTTCAAAAAAATATATTCTAAAAATAAAAATTGAAATCTATTTTTAGATAAAATACAAACTTATATGATATAGGGAAAACAGTATCTTAAAATGAAAATCATTAATGGGGACATGACTAAAATTGGATTGATTTGGTAAGAAAAGCAATACCATTTCAGAATCCATATTTACTTCTTCAGGTGCGTCATCACGCATTCTTGTTATGACTCATGCGGTGGACTTCGTATGGATTCCGTTGATGTGGTGAAGAAACACGCAAACTCTATTTTTATTTAAACGTGTTGTGAAGGGATATGTATTTCAAATATTTGCGTTAACTACCAACAATTCCAATGTTGTTGTGTGTTTAAAAAATAATTATTTATTTAACGATTAGAGGTGAATGGCGGCGGACCAAGGTAGTTTATCGTGTACACAGAAATTATTTATGCGCAAGTTGTTTCAAAGATTCCAGTTTTCGTGGTTGCCGGTTGTTTCGCCCTTTTCAAAGAATAATGAATGTGGAAAGCAGTTTTTAGTTCCAAATAGCTTGGAATTAATTCACACCATTTGTACAAAAATACTTTTTTCATTTTATTCTATGGAAAAAGTGAACTACAGCGAGAAATCTTACATCTAATTTTTTCAATTAATCCAAAATATAAGAAAAGTAGATAAGTACAGAGTGGTGTTCCTACATTAGAATTTAAAATCTGGTGCATGTTCCTACATTAGAATTTAAAATCTGGTACAATAGGGAGTGAAAGAGTTCTAAAGAGGGAGTGAAAGAGTTTTAAAGAGTTTCGGGGTGGGGAGGAGAAGAAGAAAAAGAGAGGAGAATAAAAGAGAGAAAAGAAGGAGAAGAGGAAGGAGAAAGAAAAGCCGGAGGATGGAAGGATAAAAGAATGGAATGATGTGGAGGGAGGTAGGCACATTTCTCATCTGTAACATGTGTCCTACGCAGGTAGGCTGCTGCTGTGGCTGTGCAGTGTCACTTGAAGGAGGCGTGGATGTGCGAGTAAAATTACCGGCTGGAGCAGTTTGCATGCTGTTGTGTTTAGGGACATGAGTACCAAGGGAAATGGTGACTTCCAACTTCATTCCTACATTGCAGTGAGCCGGAACTCCACAAATGAAATACCTTGTCTCAGTGCTAGTAAGTGAAATCCTGTTATTACCCCCTCGAAACTCCTCTATTGGATTACTTGTGTCACACGATTCATATGCCCGCTTCTCAACCTCCAAGACGTTATGCCATTCACCTCGGTACTTGAACACTGTTTCAGTTGATTCAATAAACCTCTTGTTATTACTATTACTATTACTATTGGCAAGGAAAAATAGAAGAGTTAAAAGATAAATTTACCCAAGGTGTCGCCCATGTGGAATGTTTTGGTGGAAGCCCATTCCGTATAATCTACACCGAAGTCCCACCTCTGTTCGTCTCCAACAACATACTGGGTGCCCGTGGCCTTTGCAAATGCACACAAATACATACACAAAACTAATAACTTCACTAAAGACGCCATTCCTTCTAGTCCTCAATATGCCCGTTTTCTCCTATTCAAATTGAAAAACAAGAGTGGAGAGGGGTAGGCATTTATGGTCCACACCCTCTGTATTTATAGTCCTCAGCCTTCCTTTCCCACCCCCCTTTTTTTCCTTCCACTAGTTGTTAAATGTTATTTTTAGATTTTCAAAATAGAAACACACCAGGTTCCTATTAAAATTTTAAAAAATAATAGTGACAACCCTTTGTTTCTTCTAATTAAGATGCACTAATTAATTAAGACTCCAGCTTAAATTTATCTTTTCTCTTGGTTTCAACACCACTAGTCAGATTATTAATTTTTTATTATTGTTTCTATAATATAATATATAAATGGTATAAATTTAGCATTTCTCTTCTTTTCCACCACTCTTTGATTATACTACATTTTAGTTAGAGTGATTGTATTTTTAAATTTACAAATAGAAATACACCACCTTTATATTAAAGTATTAAAAAATTTAATGACAATTGTTTATTTATTTTTTAATGAGCATGGACTAATTCATTAAGACTCAAGCTTAAGTCTAGGTTCTCATACTAGTTGGATTATTATTATTACTATTTTTTTATTGTTTTCATAAAAAATTTATAGGTGCTATAAATTTATTAGTTCCATTCTTTATCACTCTACTACTATGCTTAGATTGTAACATTTTGTTATATACAAAGACAATGTTTTTCATATACTTTACAATGAGAATTATCCACTTAAAATAAAATAAAATATATACTTTACAATGAGAATCCTCTACTTAAAAAAAATATAATATATCAAAACTAAATTTAACATTTTTTGATCAATATTTTGAATTACATGAAAGTTCCAAGCATTGTCTAATTTAATTAGTTGAACGCAAAGATTACATATACAAAGAACCTTCCACTAAAATTATGGAATGCAAAAGTGGAAAAGAAAATAATTAAACAAGCTTTCTAAAGTTCCCTCAACTTCTTACATGTAGCCTTTTTGAATCCATACACTCTAGATGATCCTAGATACTTACACTAATAACATGCAATATGATTCTTTTTTATTGTCCTTCACAAATGGTTTTATCTTCTTCTTTTTTCATTAATTTTAATTTTAAAAAATCAACTCTCAATAATATTTCAAGAACTTAATTGAACAAGAGTTGAGATACAACTAGAGTCCTGCCTAATGCAAAAATAAAATAAAAATTAATAGCAAAAGAATGTGCTAATAACTTTGAGAAAATGTGTCCTGTAACAAGTTTTTTAATCAATTTTTTTTTTTTCATTCATAATCATATTAATGCATATCAATGATTTATTTTGGGCATCTATTTTCATGTAGGAAAATAAAATACATAATAAAAAATTTCATTTTTCATTCTTAGTGATTTACTATTGGCTATATGAGTAGTTGTATTAATGTAAACAAAAAATAAAATACATAAGGATTTTTTCAAGAAATGTTGAAATATTTCTTCGGGAATTTTTTACTAAGTGTAGAAATGTTTATTTTTGTTTTCTTTTGATGGGCAGTAGAAGAAACATTTTGAATATTTGAAAAGAAAAAAAAATAGTACTAGCAAAAATATGAGGGGCCAATTAGAAAAAAGAAATAGTAGTTAAACAATAAAAATAAAAATAAGATAACCATCAAACATTACAAGTGTAATTAATATTTCTAGATTGGAGGAAAACTAACAGAGGGAAATTACAAGTTGCAAAAGAAATATTTTGAATTTTTGAATAATTTAAAAAAAAAAAACCACTAGGAAATTAAGAGGAACCAATTAGGTAAAAGAAATAGTTGTCAAAAATTAAAAATTAAAATAAGATAATTGTGAAACATTACAAATATAATTTAATATTTCTATAATTGAGGGAAACTAATGGTAGAATATGAGGTGAAAACATAAGTCTCCCCCTATATAGGTGGGACTAATAATTTATTGATCTTTTTTAGTTATTCACACTATTTTTTGTAAGTACATCACATACACTAAAAGACCAATAGAAGAGGGAAAAAGTGACTAGGTACTACTTGAATAAATTTGAATCTCCCTCTATGTGTTGTGATTGTTCTTTCTATTAAGATTGAATCTTTATCTATGTGATATGAATTATAAAATTTGTGTTTTCCTTTTGATGTTGTATTTTTTTTCAATTTATTTGAAAGAATATTTATTTAATAATGTGAGTTGACCATTCTCATCTAGATGTAGAATTATTCTACATTTTATAATGGGAGTGAACCTTTTGATTTAATTGAAAGAATATTTACCATAATGTAATAATGTGAGTGGAACATTCTCCCCCTTCTCTTGTGTGCCTATTACAATTCACAATTTCTACTATAATCATATTTGATAGAAATATTTTATACTAATAGTAGATAGAAAGAAACATGTAGCTTTTAAATTACGCATGAGAACAAATAGAAATAGAGAGTTCTTAAGGACATTAGATGTTGCTTAACTAAATGCTTTTCTTTTGGATGCGGCTATCCTCCCTACAAATTGTACAATTGGAAAAAAATTAGTTTGACTTTGTTTTATCTTTAGTGCATTTTGTCTGGAGATTAGCTTGAAATAATCGATTTCCAAATCTTCTTGAGTTAGAGAGAAAGAGATAAATCTCATATCACTTTCAGTGATCAGACGCATAGACTATTTGCACTAGATGCCATGGCCCTCAATCCCATACCATGCATGTGTCTCTCATCCAATGTCATGTGTCAGAATGTTAGCCTGTGCCTATATTGAAGTCACTTTCAAATCCAATGCAATTTAATATTTATATCCTTATATACAATCTTTATGCTTAAATGTGTGTCTTTAATTTTTTATTTGAAGTGTCATTTATATTTTCTCAAATAATATATCTTAGATTGTGTAATATATAATATTATGTTATCTAAATTTTATATTATTTATATTTAATAGTGTATTATTAAGTTTAATTTTATATTACATTAAAAAATTATTTTAAAATTTTATTAAATTTTACTTTAATTTTGTAGTTGAATTTAATGAAATTCTAAATATGATATAGAAAAATTTAAAAAAAAAAAACGATTTTATCATAGATTTATTTTAAAAATTAAAAATTACTATTATATATCTTATAATTTTATATTTAGTAAATAGAGGTTTTATACTTAGAATCACATTAAGTGTGATTAATTCATTCACAAGAGACTTCTATCCCTCAAACACATTTTTTCACTATAATTAATTATAAAAATATAATTTATAAGATTTTTACAAAAATTAATAGTTAAAAATCCTTTGAAAGTTTCTCGTACGCCGTTGGAGGGCAAAAGAGTAAAAAGGGAGAATAAGTTTTGTTGAGCGGCTGAGATAATTACATGCGAATCTCTAAAACTGTATAGGTATTTTGCTTTCTAGTGAGAATTTATTGAGAATTTATTGGATTCAATTTCTTCATTTGAATAGTTTGCACATTTTTCTGTTTTCATGCATGATAATTTGAATTTTGTTTAGGAAAAATTTGGTAGATTTATTTTCAGATTTAATAATAAATTTTAGTCATAAAAAGATTCTAATATCTTATAGAATTTGAAAAATCAATATTTCAACTAAATATTTTAATACTAACATTTAATATGAAAAATATTTCAACTAAATAATCATAAACAACATTTTAATTGTTAATAACAACATTTATCAGGATTTAAATAAATACTTCAACTAAAAATCAATATACTAAAAAAGAATACATGACAATTATTTTATTATTTTTTAAATTTTATATTGCAAATAGAATGTAATTTAAAGATCCATATGGAATATAATTTTATTCACAAGCTTTTCACATTTAGAAATTAGAATGAAGAGTGTTTATTGTTTTTGTTTTTGTTTTTTACAAGTTTTTAAAATAAAATAAAAATAGAAATACAATTGTACGTAGGGAAGACAACGTTATCATTTCTAACTAGATACGAAAACAAGTGAAAGTTTATTCTTCTTCTTTTTATGACAATAGTAAGAATGGTGATGCCATTATATAGTTATGCTTCTAATTAATATAGTTATAATTAAACTAAGCATATTTGAATTGATAAGTAGGAGATAATTTCCATAGTAAGTCAAATTGTGATATTGCTATTAGGATTTAACTGTGTAATTTTTGAGTCAAACTCATTGACCCATGTTTCATGAGTAGTGATTCAACATGAATCCATCTCTCATGAGAATAAATGGAACACTTAGCACTCATTGGATCTAGGTGATGCTCACAGGGGTGAAGCACCGGGACTTCCCGGGAGGTCACTCATCAATTGTCAAATCTAAATCACTTTCAAATACTAATTTCTTAAAATGTTAGATTTTCTTGAACTTAAATCACTATTCTCATATTTTACATTTTTTAATAAATTAAAATTTATATAGAGTTAGTAGTGTAACAGGGAGCTTCATAGACAAAATATTAGAACTATTGT
Source organism: Cupressus sempervirens (assembly GCA_028749045.1). Classification (NCBI taxonomy): domain Eukaryota; kingdom Viridiplantae; phylum Streptophyta; class Pinopsida; order Cupressales; family Cupressaceae; genus Cupressus; species Cupressus sempervirens. The sequence goes on from CM053789.1 coordinate 297,368,872, forward strand.
ACTCACTCATGAAACATTAGTATCAAAAGTAATTGATTGTTAAGGAGAATACTTGTAGTCAAGGTTCATTGTTATTTAATTAAGATTTTCTTTTAAACATTAAAACATATTTTATTTCCACCCACATATAATTGTTTCTAAAGAAACTCATTGAGATGATATGCTATTCTTTTTAAAAATTTAAATATATTTATAAAAATAGATCACTAAATACTTTATTATAACCATCAAATATGTATACTACAATTCATAATTCTTAATAAAGTTGATAATCATTTTTAAAAAATTGCTTCACAATAACTATACCTTCCTTCCTTAACTTTTACAACAAATTAAAGCTTATTTTTTGAAAAATAATAATTGTTAACAAGAAATATCTTTCCAATTATAACTATCATCTTAATTATCACACTTCAAATTAAAAACAAACAAATATAATTTGACAACAATATAATTAAGTAAAGACATTCCTTTTACTATAATTGATTGAATTCAACCAAGAAAATTTCGAATTTATTACCCTCATGGTCCCCCATAAATGAAAATAGGGTTGATGAGACAAGAAGTAGAGAATCTTAGGGAAGAGCTCCAGAATAAAGATAGTGGAAACTCTAATGATATTGGACAAAGGAGTGATGAAGAACCCCTTGACCAGGAGGAAAAAGAATACCCTAAAGAACAGAGGCTGCTGATGAGGACTCTCAAATCTATGGAGATGAGAACCATGGATGCCAAGCTTGACTTTCCTACCTACAATGGGAAGATGGACCCAGATGTTGTAATGGATTGGATGGATGCCCTAACCAATTTATTTTACTGTGAAGATATCCTTGAGAACCAAAAGGTGAAGATTGTCAAATCTAGACTAAAAGGTGATGCACTCACATGGTGGAACTTCATCCAAGATGATAAGGTGAAGAATGAGAAGAATCCAGTCACTTCATGGAAGAAGATGATGGCTCTACTTAGAGAGAAATATGTCCCTGAGGAATATGAAGTTTAACTTCATAAGAAAAGAATGAGTTTGAGACAAAAGGAGATGGACATCCATACTTATACTAAAGAATTTTAGAAGTTGGTGATGAAATCCAAATTGGTTGAACTAGAAAGTGTAAAGCTTGCAAGGTATATACAAGGATTAAGGCTTGTCATCCAAAATAAACTAAGTTTGACAAGCCCTACCACTACAAATCAGTGCTATCAATTGGCACTTAAAGTTGAGGAGAAGTTTAGAAGAAGAAATGAATAGAGTGGTAGAAACAAAGGGAAGAATAACAAACCTCAAGGAGACTCTAACAAGGAGAATACCCAAGGAGAAAGTAGTTTAAGGAGAAAATTTAGAGGTAGGAGAGGTAATGGTAGAGATAGAAATGGTGGAAAGAACAATGGGTAGATCAAGTGCTATAACTGCAATCAGATGGGCCACTACATAAACAAGTGTCTTGAGAAGCAAAACAACTAAGGAGAAAGAAGGACCAATATTGTCCAGGGTAAATTTACAAAGTTGTGTCACCTTCCATGCTGACTAATCAGAATGACTAAATTTGAGTTTTTCTATCTAAAAATTAATTTTGTTCAAAGATATGATCTAGATAAATTCACTCTAGCTAAGTTATATATGGTATCCCACTTTTCCAATTACAAATGTCTATTAAATTAATGTTTTATACTACTTTGTATCCAATTACTTAAGAAACATAATTATTTCAAAAAAATGACATTTCAACAACTCTTACATTTTTTATGATATATTCTTAATAACTTATAAACATCATTTTATAGAGCCCAAAGTCAAGAATATTCTAATATAGAGTTTATAGCATTTTAATTAGATATAGCATATTATAATTAAAATATTCTACAAGCACATATTTTAACACTTAAAAAGATGTCAATTTTGAGAAAGAAAAAATAGTAAATCATATCATAAAAATTTAAAACTTATATGACATTCTAGAGGAGAGAGTCCTCTTCTAGAATGTATAATTTTTATTCTGGTTAGAATAGATTTGTTTTGAAAAATGTGGTGGGAGATAAAAACTATCAATTTCAGGTGAGTTGAACTTTGAATGATTATAAAAGTGAAAATATAAGTCTAAAGACAAATTTTATTTTTGAATGTTCTAGATATATATGCTATCAGTAACATAGTCTGAGATCAAAGGGAAATAAGTTTATTTCCATATAGGTTTGTGGTGGGAACTAGACCCCTAATTTTTAGTATTTTTTAGTAACTTAAAAAGTTTCTATAAAAATTATGAAATTATATCAATTCTTAATCAAAATAATTGTTAAAAATTATAATCTTAAGCTTGATCAATTTCACACATTTCATTAGTTTACTTCATTTTCAAATTCTAAATAATAATATCATTGAATGTGGATAGTTGTACTTTTGTTAGCCTTTTCCTTCACAAAAGGGTGACACATGTTTGTGCTTTGACCCTCAAACAAAATGATGATGATGGAGTCAGAAATTGTTTTGGTGAAGAAGGGGCTACTCTCATGATGAAGAGGACATTGATTCAAGCACCTATGCTAGTGGAACCTCCACAAAGGAAAACTCTCTTCATGACCAACTACAAAAGTCATGGAAAGGTACACAAAGTTATCATTGATTTTGGTTCTACTAAAAATCTTGTTTCTAAGGAAATGGTAGAAAAATTGAAACTTGAAAGGATGCCCCATCCAAACCCCACCATGTATCTTGGCTAACAAAAGGCCAAAAAACCCTAATCAATGAATAAGTTTGGTTAGATTTCTCAATCAAAGACTATATGGGTAGGGTTCTCTATTATATTGTGGACATGGACATATATCACCTTCTTCTAGGTCATCAATGGCACTATGACCTCAAAGAAAACAATTATGGGGTCACAAACAAATAAAAAATTGTGAAAGATGGTAGAAAATTCAATCTCCTTCCCAACCCTGACCATCACCAAGAGAAGCCAAAGGAACAACTAAATGTTATGGCAGGTGAACAGGAAATGTTACAAACCATTTAGGACTCTTAGATTGGGTATGCCCTAGTCCTCAAGCCAATGACATAACCAAACCATCAAGAAGTCCCAAAACAAATCAATAACCTACTTCAGAAATACAAAGGAATCCTTGCAGGAGTCACACTAGATAAATTGTTCCATGACTCCATAGGAAAATTTGTAGTTGTCTATCTTGATGACATATTGATCTTTAATAGCGGTAAGGAGGAACACTTGAAACATGTTGAACAAGTCATCAAGAGGTTGCATGACAAAAAATTGGAAATCAATCTTGAGAAATGCTCATTCCTCTAGAGAGAGTTGATATTCTTGGGTTTTGTCATCTCAAAGGATACATTGAAGATAGATCCTAAAAACATAGAGGTCATCATAAATTAGCCAACACATAAGACATCTAGAGAAGTTAGGAGCTTTCATGGATTGGCCACATTTTAGAGAAAATTCATTAAGAACTTCAGTCACATTTGCGCACCTCTCTTGGATACAATCAATGGAGGTAAGAAAACAAAGTTTCAATGGACCACTCAAGAAGATACATCATTTGAGTATTTGAAGGTAGAGTAGCACAATATCCTATCTTGGCACTACCTACCTTCAACAAGCTATTCATAGTAGAGACTAATGCTAGCAACCTTGCCAAAGGAATAGTTCTTAGTCAAGAGGGGAGACCGATTGCTTTCTTCTTAGAAAAACATAGTGATGACAAGAAATAGTATAGTACCTATGACCTAGAACTATATGCTATGGTTTAGACCCCAAAGAAATGAAGGAACTAATTTCTTCCTAAGCAGTTCATTGTTTATACAGACAACCATGCATTAAGCTTTCTCAATAGCCTGGACAAGTTGAGTTGTAGACATATGAAATGGGTAGAGAAACTTCAAGCTGTCACATTCTCCATCAAACACAAGAAAGGTACTGCATAAAAGGTAGCAGATGCCCTAAGTAGGAGAATCACCTTGGTAGAAGAAGTTCAAATGCAAAGTATGGGGACAAATGCCATTAAAAACTTGTATAAGGATGATATAGAGTTTGGAGAGATCCACAAGGTCTGTTCTAAATTATTAGATGCCTATGACACCACATATTCAAAGTACTTGTTGTAGAATGGCCTTCTATTCAGAGGAGGACAACTTTGTATTCCTAAGTTCTCCATGAGGGAAAACCTAATAAGAGAGAAGCACTATTGTACTTTAGGAGGACACTTTGGGATTGGTAAAACTTTGGAATTGGTAAGAAGAAACTATTTTTGGCCCAAACTATCTACTCATGTCAGGAAATTTGTTGAATGCTACACAATATATGAAAGAGGAAAAGGAGTAAGGATAAAGCAGGGACTTTATCAACCCCTGCCTATGCCAACAAAGCCATGGGGTAGTGTGAGTATGGACTTTGTCTTAGGACTTCCAAGGGCAAGAAAGGGATTTCATAACATTTTTTTCATTATTAATAGATTTAGAAAATAGGCTCACTTTGTTCCTTGTAAGAGCTCTAATGATACGTCTCATATTGCTAACTTGTTTTTTAAGGAAGTAGTCAGGATACATGAAGTGCTAACATCCATAATATAAGAAAAAGATGTTAAATTCTATGGTCATTTTTGGAGAACCTTATGGAAAAAGATAGACACAAACTTATCCTTTAGTTCTACCTACCATCCACAAATAGATGGGCAAACTAAAGTAGTGAACAAATCAGTAGGCGACCTTTTAAGGTACCTTACCAAATATGTAGAAAATTCCTATGAAATTTATTTTCCTCCTAAAATAGAAATTTCCCCTATTTTTAATATTTCTAATCTTACCATTTTCAAAGGTGATATAGGTACTAATGATGACATGCAAGATACTGATGAGATTCAGGTAGAACGGATCAAAGATCTACCACCTAGTCAACCACTTCCGACAGAAAAGATTTTGGTTTCAAGGGTTGCCAAGAAGACAAAGAAGAAGACCTATACTGACTATTTGTTCATATGGAAGGGTCTACTAGACATAGATACTACATGGATGAATGAAGAATACATTTCCAATCATGGCACATTTGTTGGACAACTATCCTCAAGTGAGACTTGAGTTTTTCAAGCAAGGGAGTATGGTGTACGAGCACCTAACCCTCCATTCACCATGGAATCTTAATTTTTAACTATTTATGAGTTCTAATAAAAGGAATTTAAGCCTAAGAGACATTTCTAATAAGGGAGTCATAATTATTCAATAATTTGAGCCTAATTGTAAGACCTAGTCCCAATTTGGTACTTTATAAACCATGCGTTTTGAGTATGTTGAAGAGGCATTTCTTAGATCTAGGATAGAAAAATAATTTATTTAAGTTTATAAAAATATTACAGGCCACTAAGGCACAAGGAAAAGGTCCTAGAAGGGTCATATTGCACACTTTGTTAAAATTACAAAAAGTTGCTAAATGCAACAAAAAGTTGCTTGACAACTTTTCCAAAAAGTTGTCAACATTTGTTAAAACACCCCCCAATGGTCACAACCATTGAATTTTGGTTGAGATGGTTTGTGAAGGACTTCAAATAGCCCTTTTAGGTGGGTGGAAGTCATACATTGTAATTTTTTTATTTCAAATCAAATAAAGAACCTATTTTTCCTTGTAAAGCACAACAAATTTTGAGTGTACGGACATGTACAGATTGGAACATGTGAGTAACCTTGTAACGCCCTGCCAAGAGATCCAAAAGAAATAACCTAAAGTTTGACTAAGTTTGATAGCATTTTTTTTTTAAAAAAGAAAGTATAACATACACATCAAACACAAAGTAGCAGAAGCAATAACATACATAACATATTGCATTCCTTAAAGATCCCATGATGTTGAATCACATTTAAAAACTAATCTAAAACTAAGTCCATCATTTAATACATCCATATGAAAGAATAATAAAAAGTCTAATGTTTGTAAAATATACAATTGTTCCGAATGCCTCTTGGAAAATTAATTCGGAATGCTCATTCATCCACTGTACATGTCACAGGGTATGAAAGGCTTAAAAGAATGTACATAAGCAAGATAAATATACATCATCCTCTTCGGATCCATGATACATGTGCAATAAAATAAATGAAACCATCCATCATTCATAATAAATCCATACATCAAGAGATATACATCCATCATAAAATGATACTACATCAAACATATAATATAACCATCTATCATAATGATCCAAGAACAGAATGAAGGTATATGCCAACAGGAATACTCCAGCCACGGTGTCTCGAACGGATCTCAATGGTAAGAGTAAAAAGCACTACCACCCGATCACGTGGAACCTAAATGGTCCACTCCCACCGCGCTGAGGAGATAGTCTCAAGTCCCAATATGATAAAAAAACATGTAACATAAATACTCTCTAAGCCAGGAAATCCTATAAGTATTCTAACTCAAAGGTTCCTAAAATAGATCGACATCTAAACCCAGAGGCACCACAAAGACATGTAGGTATCTACTATGTAAGCGAGAAAGTGTCATTGCACAAATCACGTTTCGAGTTACCCGAGCAATCCCTTAGGACTCCCCGGTCCCTAGTGATCCCTGCGGCCACTAGTATCCTCTCGCACTGACAAGGCATACTATGGAATGCAAGGTCATAACCAAGCGCTCTCTCTACTCCCATCCTATTCTGTAATAGCACTCATGGCATGGGCGAGAACATACAATTATTTCTTATTAGGTTCATTTAAGTTAGTATTAAGTGTAAAGTTATCACTTATTAAACAACTTACAATGGGTTACCCCCAAGACCACTTAGGGTCCTTGGCCCCCATTGTAAGCCACTTCCCCACACTGCATAAAGATAACCTACCCTAAGCTCATGAAATCAAAAATCACATAATCATAGCAAAATCACCTCAGTCCTATACAAGTGACTGGAAAACATCATAAAGATAATCATAGTAATCACATCAGTTCTCTACAAGCAACTGGAAAGCAACAAGATAAATCAAAGTATTCATCGATTCTCAAGAAGCAACCGACAATAATCCAACAATACTGATCAATGACTCATAATGGTTATTCAGGTATCTCATAGCATACATTCCGCTATTTCATCAAGACACTGAAATATAATACTCAACAAAACAAATATACTCATCATAAACAAACCATCACATACATGGTTGAACAATAATGATCAAGATCGAGTCAACATGATACCAAACTCACAAAACCCCAAGCCTCTGGTAGACGTCCTATAATTGGTCAACACTCTAGTCAACCCCAAAATCCCAAAATAACATAGAGTATAAGGAAAATCAAGGTACAAGCACATGTTTTCAATTTTAAGTTGAATGTGGTGTTTCAGTTTCCATTTTCGAGTTTACTAACAAGTGATAGAATACTTTCATCGTTTTCCTTAGTAATTTCCAATATTAACTTAAGTATAAACGACTATTTACCCCATGATCAATTTTCTAAAATAAATATTATTATTATGCTTTTCAAGTTTACTATTATTTATTTATCATTATTATTTTCATTTAAAAAAATAATAATTAATATTTATTAATTAAATTTAAATAACAACTATATTAAAATCGTTTAAACAAAACTAAAAAGAATGATTTTTTTTTTTGTTATTATTATTATAACATATTTATTTATTTATATATACATATACATATACATACATATATAAATATAAATAAATAAATAAATAAATAAATATATATATAGTTTTATATAAGTTGTTTATATATATATATATATATATAAACAAAACCATTCCCCTTTATTTTATTTTTTTTACAAACTAACCGCAACAATAAAAAAAAATGTAAATCGCGTTCTTTTTATATAAAAATGTGGCCCTTTTTAATGCCTACAGCCCTTTGCGATGCAGGGACTGCTGTCGCAGTTGCCTGCCGCAGCAGTGTCACGCAGGACGTGACAAGGGTAGGGGTGGTTTAATCCGCCCCTCCCCATATTATAATTTAAAAAAAAATGATTCATTTAAATTTTTTTTTTTGCAAAACTAAAAAAAATTTCTTCCAATAATTTAAAAAAAAGGATGAATTGGGTTTTAATTAAATAAATTTTAAATGAATATATATATATATATATATATATATATATATATATATATATATATATATATATATATATATATATTGTCAGAATTCAGAATTGAATCTGAAAGACAAATACTTGGCACCCAATTTTTATTTTCTTATCAATATTTTTAAGAAGATTTTCCAATAAGAATTCTACCCTTTCCAATAAGTTTTCACCATTTACAATCTATTGAGGAGAAATTATATTGAACCATCAAAACATTACATGTATAGAATAATTCTCCAATATCCAGAATTCACAAGCATGATATATATTCTTTACCAGAATTTATCTAGACAATCATTTAGCAAACACGAAAAAGACAGGAATTAAAAGAACGTATTTGAATTATGCAAATCTTCACAAGTGTCTACTTGGACACTGATGCTAATCTGCTACGCTCCAGAAATCTGTTGAAAATAATTCCCCTTTCAAAACTTTCTCCTTCTCTGAAATTCTTCCTTCTTCTTCTCCAAAATTTCCAGCAACCTTCAAAAATGAACCCCCCAATTTTGATAAAGGAGTTCTCTCCCTAAAATCGAGGCACTAATTGTGCATTCCCCCCAGAGAACTCTTTGCTCACACCTTTTTAACTCTTTATTAACTTTCATTTATCTTTCTTTTATCTTTTCCATGCACATACAATAATCCATTAAATTAATTAATTTAATCTTTACTTGATCTCTTTTAAATTGATTTATTTAATTTAATCTCATGCACGTATTATGCAATCATAAAACTTTTAATAATTTAATTTTCTTTTCCCACTTCTAAATTTATTTTTGAACAATAATTTTGATAACTATCTATTAATTTTAATAATAATATTATTTAGCATTTATTTAAAAATGCACTCCAAATATGTATATATATTATTATTAAATTAATTAAATATTATCATGTTCAAATTTAAACCTATAGATTTATTCTCAAATTTAATTCTTTTTATAGGACTCTTTTATATAATTAATTTCTCAATTAATTAAATAAAATATTAACATAACAAATAATTTTCCATTAAATTAATTTATTAATTAAATATTTTTTTAATTAGACTTAATGAACAAAATAATCACCAAAACTCATAAAATAAAAATACGAAAACCCATCATAGTTAAACACATACAAAATTCAACTAAGGTTTAAAATCATGAATTAACGTCATCTGATGCATTCGAAAGGTAAACGACTCAGATACTTGTCCTAATTGTTAAATAGGATGAATGGCTCAAAGGTTTAGGATTTGGACTTAAGAATTTATCTCCCCTCTCTTACCATTGAGATAATGCGATAGGGTACGCTCATCTTGGCAATTCAGGGAAGTCGATACCTGGTACCTGCAACCTACATAAAATCTACGCATGTACATACACAATATATACTAAGCTAAACAGGCAATGGTAGGAAGTGGTGCATCGTGTAGATCCCGACTAGCAGGTGACTACGACTCCCTTCCTTAACCATATCATAAACATCATACATAAAGAAAACAAACACGCACACCATACACATGCAGTATGGGGTAAGTATCCATTAGAAAAGACATAGGATAATCCATCTAACTAAACATCATCAATAATCTAACAGCATTGTAATAATCATCATGCACACATGAAGTATAGAGTACCAAGTAATCTCGTCATATATCAACTAAGTCTGAAATAATATCTAATAATCTCAAGATAATGCTACTAATTATCAAACATAAAACTTGGCCTAAAAGAGTTTGGTAATGATATCAGAAATGTAACTAGAAAAATGTAGACTAGGGGCAGGCACTACATCCACCCCCCCTAGACTTAGGCTTACTCCTGGAAGCCTACAAACAAATAGGGATATAAATCCCGTAATCTAGATGCATCCTCCCATGTAGCTAAAGAGTCATCAGTAGGGTCCCATTGGACCCTTACCTACTCTATGGTTTGACCCCTAAGGATCAACTCTCGCTGATCCAGAATAAGAATTGGCTCCAAAGCCAGCTACCCGTCCTCTACCTGCAATGCATTCCAATCAAGAATATGTACAACATCAGGGATATACTGTCTAAGTACTGAAACATGGAAAACATTGTGAATGTGAGCAAGGTTGGGCGATAAAGCAAGACAATAGGCAATTGGACCAATCCTCTCAAGAATATTGAATGGTCCCACAAAGCGAGGTGTTAGCTTCAAGCCCTTTCCATAACGGATTGGACTCTTCCGTGGATGTACTCTTAAGAAAACTTTCTCTCCCACAAAAAATTTCTTATCTGTCCTATGTGCATCAGCATACTTTTTCTGCCTATCCTGTGCCGTTGTCAAGTGCTCTCGGATACGCTCAACCAGTTGCTCCATGTCACGAAGCATCTCAGGACCCAATAGGATGCGATCCTCAAGAATGTTCCAACTCAAAGGTGTATGACAAGGACGTCCATATAAGGCTTGGAAAGGTGCCATGCCAATAGAACTGTGATAGCCATTGTTGTAAGCAAACTCCACTAGGTAGAGATAGTCCTCCCAATGAGTCTGCCTATCCATCACGTACATCCTCAACATATCTTTGAGAACTTGATTCACTCTCTTTGTCTGTCCATCTATCTCTAGGTGATATGGTGAACTGAAATTCAATTGCGCTCCAAGATCATGCTGTAGTGATGTCCAAAATGCGAAAGTGAAAACATGATCCCTATCCGAAATGATCTTTCGAGGAATACCATGTAGTCTCACAATGTCGCGCATGAAGACATTAGCTACATAAGCTGTAGTGTAGGAAGACCTGATTGGTGAAAAATGTGCCACCTTAGTCAACCGATCAACGGTGACCATGATAGCATCATGACGACGAGGAGTCATACATAATCCTACTATGAAGTCCATAGAGATGATGTCCCACTTCCATGAAGGAATGAGATTCGGTTGGAAAAGTCTTGCCAGATGCTGGTGTTCTGCCTTGACTCTCTAACACTCAAGACATCTAGCCTCAAAATTAGCAATGTCGCGCTTCATCCTGGACCAATAGAATAAATGTCGCAAGTCTGCATGCATCTTCTTGACACCTGGATGTGCCGAGTAAGGTGCACGATGGGCCTATGATAGGATCAATATGTGAAGCTCATCTAGTAGTGGCACATAGATCCTTCCTGAATGTCTCAAAAGGCCATCTAACTCTAGGACATAGCCTGAAAACTTACCCTCCAAAGGTCTCCCTGAATCAATCTCACTGCACACCTCCAGATACCACGAATCGGTGGGGAGTGCCTGAAGTATCTGACACCTCAAATCAACACTAAGAGTCATAGATGATATCACATGTTTCCTGCAACTCGAAGCATTAGCTACTACATTCTCCTTCCCTTGGATATACTTCACCTCAAAGTCATACTCACATAAAAATTCCATCCAACGCCTCTGCCTAGCATTCAGATTAGGCTGCGTGAATATGTATTGAAGGCTACAATGATCGCTATGTAGTTCAAATCTATGTCCCAACAAGAAGTGTCTCCATCTCACTAAGGCATGAACTACTGCTGCTAACTCAAGGTCATGTGTAGGATAATTCAACTCATGATCCTTGAGTTTGTGTGATTCATAAGCAATCACTCAACCATTCTGCATCAGAACTGCTCCAATCCCCTCAAGGGAAGCATCTGTACACACCATGAAATCACCTTTTGGATCAAGTACTGCTAAGATCGGTGCACTGGTCAAAAGCTCTTTGAGCTTTTGAAATGTTTCTTCACATTTTTCTGTCCATAGAAACTTCTTTCCTTTCCTCTAAAGGGAGGTAATAGGATGTGCTATTCTGGAGAAGTTTTGGACAAATCTGCGATAATAACCAGCTAGACCCATGGAACTACGAATCTCCGACACAATAGTGGGTGCAGGCCAATCTACTATTGCCTAGATCTTTGCAAGGTCTATAGAGATACCTTCACCTGAAATAACGTGTCCTAAATACTGTATCTCTGATTGAAAGAAATCACACTTTGCCGCATTGGCATAAAGTTGATTATCTCTCAAGCACTGTAAAACCAAACTCAAATGTTCCTCATGTTCCTTTTGGGACTTAGAATATATCAGTATATCATCGAGGAACACAAGGAAAAATTTATCAAGATAGGAACGAAACACCCCATTCATTAAGCACATGAAAATTGATGGAGCGTTCGTCAGCCCAAAGGGTACCACTGTGAACTCATAATGCCCATAGCGAGTTCAGAAGGTGGTCTTATGAATATCAGCCTCCTTGATGCGAAGTTGATGGTATCCTAACTTAAGATCAATCTTGGAGAACACTGTGGCTCCCTTGATCTGATCAAATAAATCATCAATCCTTGGTAAAGGATACCTATTCTTTATTGTCACCTTGTTCAACTGTCTGTAATCAATGCAAAGGCGCAAAGAACCATCCTTCTTCTTCACGAAGAGCACTGGAGCTCCCCATGGTGATACACTAGGTCAAATACTACCCTTGGCCAAAAGTTCCTCTAACTACAACCGCAACTCACTTAACTCCTGAGTGGTCATATGATAAGGAGCTCTAGAGATAGGCTCCACTCCTGGAGTGAGCTCAATGCTAAAATCAATGTCTCTCTTTAGAGGCATGCCTGGAATCTCACTTGGAAAGACATCTGCATACTCCTATAAAATAGGGTGATCTAGGGTCTTCCTTGTAGAGTCTTCTTCATCTAGCTCATTTACCGTAATGAAAAATACCTAACATCCCTTACAAAAGCTCCGCTTTAATTGCATAGTAGAGATCATCCGTAGAGATATAGGTCTCAGTATCCCCACAATCTCGACATCCTTCCCTTGGTCATCCTGACACATAATGGTCTTCTTTCTGCAGTTTATACTAGCCCTATGAGAGCCAAGCCAATCCATACCTAAGACCACATCGTAGGAGCCAAGAGGAATAACTCGAAGGTCAACTAAAGTCTCAAACTCTCCTATGCTAAGTCCACACTTATGAACTATAGAATCTATGGAAACTTTAGCGCCTGAGGCTAGTTCTACTTACCAACCATGATCTTGCTTAACCGACTCCAGCTTGCACTTAACAACTAGAGATGGAGAAATAAAAGAATCTATAGCACATGAATCAAAAAATACAGAGAGAGGTGTACCTTAGATAGCTCCTGTAGTCTCAACTACTGTCCCCTGATGGTCTGCCTGATGGTGATCCACCGTTGCAAATACTCTATGAGATCTACCTACATCTTTGATTGCAGGCTCAGATGCTGCTAGCCTAGGTCCTAAATACTGAGATGCTTGCTATGGACAGTGCGTTGCAATGTGACCAACCTGTCCACATGAATAACATTCGGTGCCCCTACTAGATCCTCTCCCAATAGGTGGTGCATTCGATCGTTGGTGGCTATCCCTGCTAGCAAAAGACTGGCTGCTTTGTGCAGGCTGAGCCTGCTGATTTCATTTATTGCGTTGAGCATTGCGATTGTTCCTAGAGTTGGAACCACCGCCATCACTTTGTGCCTAACGGTAAGATCCCTTCTGCTGCTCAGGTTGCTGCTGAGACTGATTCCCCTTAGGGAAGGGAGGCTTTCTATTTCCACTAGAATTGTGGTTGCCCTTAGATCCTGCTGTAGTAGGCACTCCCACTACCCCCCTGTCCAAGGTTGACACTCTGCTCTACAAGGATAGCTCGATGTACCGCATCCTTGAGGGTTTTAGGCTCAAATACCTTAACACCCCCAACAAAATAGTTGTTCAAGCCTCGAATGAAATGTTGTGCCAACTGTGCTAGGTTGTCACTGAATCTCGAAAAGGGCATGAGCTCATAGAACTTGCGCTCATACTCTACAACGGTCATAGTGTACTATCTAAGGTTATGGAACTCATCTACTCTATGCTACTTCCATTCCTCTTGTAGGAATCGCTCATGAAAGCTCTCCAAGAAAATCTCCCAAGTGACACTACCCATGTTAATGCCCAACTTCTTTTCCTTAATAGTCCACCAAGTGGCCCCAAATAACTCCAGGTTGGTAATGGCAAACCTCACTTTGACATTACTGTAAAAGTCCTGCATAGCAAAAATCCTATCAAGGGCAATAAGCCACTGCTCAACTACATAACTAGAACCTTGCCCATTAAAGGGCTTGATCTTGGACCTCTGAAGGTCCTTCATCTGAGAAGATACAATGGATCTATGTCAATCCCTCTGAGGACTCCTAGACCTATGTCTATGCTCATGTCCTGCCTGGTGTACTCTATCCTTCTCATGAACAGGAGGTAGGCGATCAATGATGGTTCACATCATTTGCCTTAGATAAACCTCTTCAGAGTCAGCATGTTCCTCTTTGTGGTTCTCTTCCTGATGTTCACTGACATGCTCTTCCCTATTCTCTTCCTAAATGGGGCTCTCGTGGATAGACTCATGAACACTAATATCTCTTCCTCGTCCACGGCCTCTGCCACGGCCAAGGCTACAACCTCTAATGGAAGATCTCATCCCAGATACCATCCTACAATAATATCCAAGATACAGAACACTATAACAACCATAAAGCATAAAATTGTAAATCGTATATATAAAAGACACACATTTTTCAAACAGTAAAAGTGTCATTTTCAGTTTTAAAGTCTTAGTGTTGAAGTGTGAAAAATATGCAACTAATAGTTCACATCATGTTTCAGTTCAACTAGTTTCAAGTTTTAGTTTGAAAGAGACCCACATAATAGTTTAAGGTTTTCATTCTTGTTCAACTAGTTAACACTAGTGACGTTCCAATATACCCAGAGCTCCCAATGTAGAAACTCGGGCTCTGATACTAGATGTAACACCCCACCAAGGGATCCAAAAGAAATAACCTAAATTTTGACTAAGTTTGATAGCATTTTTTTTTTATAAAGAAAGTATAACATACACATCAAACACAAAATAGCAGAAGCAATAACATACATAACAGATTGCATTCCTTAAAGATCCCATGACTTTGAATCACATTTAAAAACTAATCTAAGACTAACTCCATCATTTAATACATCCATATGAAAGAATAATAAAAAGTCCAATGTTTGTAAAATATACAATTGTTCCGAATGCCTCTTGGAAAATTAATTCGGAATGCTCATTCATCCACTGTACATGTCATAGGGTATGAAAGGCTTAAAAGAATGTACATAAGCAAGATAAATATACATCATCCTCTTCGGATCCATGATACATGTGCAATAAAATAAATGAAACCATCCATCATTCATAATAAATCCATACATCAAGAGATATACATCCATCATAAAATGATACTACATAAAACATATAATATAACCATCTATCATAATGATCCAAGAACATAATGAAGGTATATGCCAACAGGAATACTCCAGCCACGGTGTCTCGAACGGATCTCAATGGTAAGAGTAAAAAGCACTACCACTCGACCACGTGGAACCTAAATGGTCCACTCCCACCGCGTTGAGGAGATAGTCTCAAGTCCCAATAGGATTAAAAAACATGTAACATAAATACTCTCTAAGCCAGGAAATCCTATAAGTATTCTAACTCAAAGGTTCCTAAAATAGATCGACATCTAAACCCAGAGGCACCACAAAGATATATATTCTACTAAATATTGGTTGAGCTCTATTCACACTTGAGTAAACCTTGATCTTTAGTGGAAGAAACATTTCCTAAATAAGAAATGCCACATCATACAAATACAAAAAATGCAGAAAAGAACCAATTAGAATAAAGTTGAAAAGTTGAGTAGTCATTCGTTATAAAGCAATTACATTTTAGCAATAATCATTAGTTTTTCATCTGTTATAAAAATGAAATGTCTATGGTGTTGATCCATACATCTAGCATCCTTTTAATTCCCATTACAAGTTGATCAAACATACATCTCATTCATAATGATTACATTATCCATTTATCAACTTACATCAATAACACATCACTGTATTGATCATCAAGATGAAGATACAAGACCATGAGCTAGGTTACTCAATCTTGACATGTGTCCTTTAATGTATCTAGTCTCCAAATCCTTCTGACATCATCCATCTACTCTCTCAGATGGGAGTGTAGCCCAAGCACTTTTACCTCGCCAACTAGAGAGTGTTTACTCCTCCAAGATTCTTCCAAGAATTCCTTGAAAATGCCATGAGAAGCCTATCTTCTTGAAACAAGATGGATCAAATGGATCTAGTGAAGCCATGGAACATACTACATACAAACATGTGCCTAGTAGCCTAATCATGGAATTTGGCAAGGAAAAGAAAAGAACACTACACATCTACTCATATGCAGTTAAAGAAAAAATGTAACACATCTGTACACATGTACATTTCTTTTAATTAAACCATATATGATCATATGCAAGATAAAAATAAATATAGTCATACAAATATGCTTCATGTCAAAGATGAGGTA
Source organism: Cupressus sempervirens (assembly GCA_028749045.1). Taxonomy (NCBI): domain Eukaryota; kingdom Viridiplantae; phylum Streptophyta; class Pinopsida; order Cupressales; family Cupressaceae; genus Cupressus; species Cupressus sempervirens. The sequence continues at coordinate 297,385,329 of CM053789.1, forward strand.
CTTAAATGCAATAAATAAATGACTTGGCCAAGCATGAAATTCGTCAACATTACTGAGATAGGCACAAAATGTAATGAATCCTATCATCAGAATCTAACAAGTTGAGAGAAGCCAAAACACAATGCATCCATCCCCACCCTCCCAAATGTCGCATTACACCCTATTAGAAGTGTGCCTAGTAAGAGGAAATAACTTACAATGAAGTAAGCACCCCGTTAAAGGATTTACAACAATCTATTAGGACTACTCTATAAGAGATTTAACTGATTCACCTATTAGAATGTTTCAGAAATGATCCTTCACTTAGCACTCTATTCCTTGATGTTAGATCACCTCTATATTGATGTGTACTTGATCCATTTTGATAAGAACTCTATTATCTTTTGATTCCTTTCCTCTATTCTACTTAAACTGATTTAGCAATGCAACTCAAAAAATAAAACCTTAATAACCATGAATGCTCTTGTTTGTGCATGCAAACTCTCTTCAATTCTCCTTAAGTAATGTTAGAAAGTCTAGGGTTTGTCCTCCTTAAGAAGACCTAGGTGACTTAGGGTTAGGTATGAATCAATGATTGTGATTCACCCATCTAGCCACTTAATCCTTCTCTTTTTTTGATTGGATGTATGCAATGCATAGGGATTCACAATTAAGATTCATCCTTATCAACAAAAGATTATAAAACAATCCAGCCCAAAAATGGTTTACATAGAAGTTTCTGCCATTACAAACAACTATGTCAAAAAAGTGTAACTTGGCACTTGATGTCCATGATTCTTGGCATGAACTATAACTTTAATGCTTTAACTCAACCTTTGAATTACTTGATATCCACTAATCACTCGGTATTTGAACATCTCAACACATACTATTTGCTCAGCACTTGAGTGACTTGGCACTTACTAGTTACTTGACTCATACTAAATATTTTTCACTTGTCATGTATTACTTGTTTGGCATGAACTAAGTAAATGACTTAAGTATATTGTCACTCATATGTCAAAACTAATATGAGATTAACAATCTTCCCCTTTGATATGAGTGGAAAAATACGTGGTCATGCATGAATAACATTGACCCTTTTGAGCATAACTTAGACAATATCGACTTACATACTAAACTTCAAAATTTTATGAAAAAATTATGACTCATGTATTTGGTACACTCTATTTTGTATGCTTCTCAGCCTTAATCTTCATGTGTCTCAGTGCCTTCCTCTTGTGTAACTATCCATTGTCAACTATGGTGACCTTGGTAACTTTCTGTTTCTCATCTTTGTCCTCATCTACCTCAATAGGTACCTACACTATTGCCTTGGGTGCTATCAAACTATATAGTGATTTCCAAATTTGAGTGGTCTTTTGTACAACATCCTCAATTTCATGCTATATTATGCTGAATGCCCTGTATTTTGGTGCAAATTTCCCTGCATGTTTCTTTAGTGCCTTAAACATTGTTACCCTATCCAATTCTGGCATTACTTGTACAAGTGTAGTCTCTCTGATTTTTATTTCTATATTGAGACTATATTGCCACTTCTGCTCAACTCTATTAGATAATTCCTTTGGTAGAGAGTTGGCAATCTAAATTGGAGTCTGTTTGAATGTTGCCATCATGGCATATATTGACTCCTCTACTTGGTTCATCTCAACTTTTCCAAGTTTTCCAAACTCAATATGTGAAAGACTAGATAAATCAACATTATTTCTTATATCCTCACATATATTGTCTAAATTAGAAGAAAGATGGTGACTTACCACTTTGAATTGGCTATTGTCATCAGATTTATTCTTCTCTTCATCAAATTCAAATGGAGCTATGTACTTTCTCCTTGATCTCTTCTCAGTATCCTCTACTTTCCTAGCTAATCTATATCTCTTCTCTTATGGTTTATCTATTTCTTGAGCCTTTTTGGTAGTATCCCTTGTGCTTTCTCTAGTAGAGGAAACTGTAGGCTTAGGTTTTGTAACCTTCCTTGGTTTTTTCACAGCCGGGGTTTTAGCTTTCCTCTTCTTTTTCTTAGGTGCTTCATTGGATTCTTCTCCCTTTGCACCCTCTTCAATTTCTACTTCTTTTCTTGATCTTCTCCTTGACCTTGAGTTAAGGCCAGTGGTGCTTGAGCAGGTATATCTTCTTCTTCTTAATCATCATCTTCTCCTTCACCAAATTTCTCTTTAAGTTTCTTCACAATCTTGTTCTTCTTTCTTATGACTGTGGTAGTCTTCAAATCCATCATTATCTTGGATTTTTCTACATCATAGTTTGCAATGGTAGTAGCTTTAGCATCTACATCTTATGCAAGTAATGTTGTGATTGTTGCAGAGGCCTCATTCACATTGATTTCATAGCCCAGTGGCCTTAGCCAACTTACCCTTGGAACTATAGCTTGAACATATGTAAAATCAGTGTCAACTAGAAAAAAAACATCATTGCATTTTTTTTCAACTAGTGAAATTGGTATCCTTAGTCTTTCCTTCATTAACTACTTAAAATTTTCAAAGTAAGTAGTCATAACTAACTCAAAGTTGTCTCTAAGCTGCTCAATAAATTCACCTATCTACGCTGCAATAGATCTATTATTTTCCATGCAACTTTACAAAATGTGGGAAATGTATTCTTTATTTAAAAGAATATACATACAAGAATTGAACCAAATTTACATTGTGCACTTTTGGTCTTCCTTATTGCTCGCAAATTTTCTGATAATTGTTGCATCTACAACTTGACAAGGTCATATGTATGATCCTTCTTAACTATCTTATATCCCATGTCAATAGAAATACATGGAACACTTTTGAGCCTATTGGATTGATAAAATTTATGTGCTATAATCCTCACTGCAAAAGTAATTAGGGGATCTAATATAATCAATTGTCATCCATCATTTGTTCCACACAACCCATGTATTCTTCTAGAAGACCTCCTTAGATTCACTCCTCATGGTTTTAGTTTAGTCAAGTGTTGGATATCCTGTTACTCTTTGTATAATTTTCTTTGTCATATTTACCTATCCATTAGCCAACCATATAGAATTATCATAAATTCTACTTAAAACTATGTTTATCCATTCAGTCTTGAAGATATTGGGAAAATCTAGGGCATGGGTTAACTCTTTCCTCTCTACAATTTTGAATTCTTCTTTCAACTCTTCATTTTCACAAAATTTTCCATAGGTTTCCCTAATCTCCATGTCACCTATGCTACCCAGCTTGCATGTGTAGCAATAACTTATGTCTTGAATCATCAAAACTTGAGGTGGTATCATTGACAACACACCAGATGGATCTTGCTTGTAAGAAATATTAGGAATGGCTCTAAAGTTTGGTTACCTAATCTCATTTCTTACCAATTGCACATTTTGAACTTCTTTACCCTCTTTAACCTTAGGAGCTAAAGAACTAGATGCCATTATGTAAACTAGGGTTTGTGAAAATTCAAACTACGTAGCTTGGCACATGATAAATACCTTTGAAAATTTGTTGTGATGGTGGCAAATGACTTTTGAATCCTACTTGCAAATTCTAGTAATAATTTCTTCAATTTTCCTTTTTCTCTTCATGCTCTCCTTCAAATTTGAATGATGTCAAATGAGTAGAAATTGATCATATAGACCTTAAAGCCTCTCATTTAATACTTAGTGCTTACACAGCTATAAGCTCAGCTTCAATAGAGATTTTAACTCACTCAGCTTCCATGAAGTTTCCTTTTTCCACTTGGCAACAATTACAAGCTTGGTCAACACTATCACTTTTGATATCCTAGCATCAACTAACATTTCACTTGGTAACCATAGTGAAACTTTTCATTCTTGGGAGTAACATGAAAAGTAACAAAACTTAAAGATTTCTTCTAAATTTAGAACTAATTCATTGGAACTGATGTATAGTAAATCTTTTAAATATCAATCACACACATACCTCTTGATTGCTTAATTAGAGGTGGTGTGATCACCTGACCCATTCGGTGAAGTGATCCCATCTGAACTTGATGTGCTATAATCTTCCTTTCTCTTCCATGTCTTTTTCATCTCATCTTTGACATTATCAACATCTTCCTTTCCTTTTCCTTTGTTGAATTCACTACTTGGTGCCTTTGACCTTGTTAGACAATTCTTGCCTATGTCACCCATCTTCAAAAGCTAAAACATGTAGTTTGACTTGACCATCTTTTGCAGTCACTTCTAGATTGTGTCCTTATGCAATTTTCAGCAACATGTCTATACTATTGATAATAGTGACATCTATACCTAGTATTATAATCCCAATTATAAAAGTTGTCATTGTGCTTTAACTTTGTCTACTTATTTGATGACCGTTTAGGCTTGGATTTGCACTCATATGCTCTATGTCCATACATCTAATAGTTATAATAGTATCCTTCAAATTTTTGTGTACTTATGGTCTTGGTTCTTCATTCATGTGTCTGATGACCTTCTTTGTTGCATTTATGACAATGATCCATGAGCTTCTACTTAGGATTATGTTTTGTAGTCTTGCTCCTACAAACATTAGTAGTATGACCTATCTTACCACAATTATGAAAAGTAGGTTTGGAGTTCTTACCTTTGTTGCTTCTTTTTTCACCACTTATGGATTATTCTCCTTCTTTAGTACTACTATAAGATAATCTAGAAGTGTCATTGTTTGATCTAGGGGATCTCATCAATTGCTCAAAGTACTTGATGGCTTCACTAGGTTAATTGAGACTTTTAGAAAACTCTTTGTCTCTTTTCAGATCATTTCTTAGTTATTCCTTTTCCAACTTCAGTGTTGTGATCTCAATATCCTTTGCATTCAGTTCATATATTGCAATCATCATTTGACTCAAATTTTCCAATTGCATGTTATTAATTGTACTTACCTGTGATGTTTTCTCTTCTAGTCTATTGGTCAAAATCCTTTTGTCATCTTCAATTACAAATTTGTCTTCTTCATCTTGCTTTTTCTACTTAGTCACTTCAGAAAGCAATACTGATTGGATCTCTTTTTCTCTTTTAAGAATTCTAACTTCTTTAGTTAGGGTTCCATTCTTTTTCATTAGATCTACAACTACTACATCAAATTCATTTGTGTTTCCATTTGCAAACAATTCAGTAGTGTCAATCTCTTGGTATTTTGTGTTATTCTCTTCAATACCTATTTCCTTCCTTCTTTTCAATGATCTCTTTAACTTATCTCTTGCTTCATTCAACTAATGTATGGCAAGTTGTATTTCAATCATCTAGTTCTCAATAGTCTTTTCTAACTTGTAGACTTCCATCTTCAAGATCTTTCCTCAAAGTTGTAAGTCTTTTCTTTTAGAGAACTTAGCTTTGATACCAATTATTGGAAATACAATAGGGAAGTAAACTCTAAGGGGAGGGGGGGTGGGGGTGAATGAGCACTTAAAGCTTTAAATTTTAAAAACATTCACCACACATCCATCTCACAGACTATAAATTTAAACTAAAATACCAAATTAAGTATATACATCCATAACATGAAAGTAAAATATTCAATCACTTATATGGTACAAGATATTTGGTTACCCATAAACCCTCCAAGGAGAAGGTAAAACTAGTGTGGGGATGACACCCACAAATCTTCACTACTATAGGAATAAAGTGTATCCAATGAAGGTTACAATGTTTAGATCATGTTTCATGATCTACCCTATGAAAGGTATGCCCTATTAAAGTATTTCAATACCCTATTACAAGTGTTCCTCGTAAGAGGACTTTAACTTATAATGGAGTAAGCACCCTGTTAAAGCATTTACAATAGTCTATTAGGACCATTAAGAAATTTAACTGATTCACCTATTAGAATGTTTCGGTAATGATCCTTTGGTTAGCACTTTGTTTCTTGATGTTAGATCATCTCTATACTGATTTGTACTTGATCTTTTCTAATCAGATATAACTCCACTATCTTTGTCTTCCTTTACTCTATTCTACTTAAACTGATTCTACAATGTAACTCAAATCATAACACCTTAATCACCATGAATTCTCTTTTTTGCACATGCAAACTCTCTTCAATTCTCCTTAAGCATTCTTAGAAATTTTAGGGTTTTTCCTCCTTAAGAAGAAAACAATATAGATTCACAACCAAGAACACAACAATATGGAGACAAAGAGAAGGTAAAATGCTTTGCAAAGCATGCTTTTATTATACTTGAAAATCCTTGCAATATTCTCTAAATGAGATAATTCCAAACTCTTACAATATAAGAGAGCTTCCACACTAATAACTGACTACATGCAATATGCCTGGCTGTAAGGCCTTCCTAGTTAGGGCCAAATACAAATAGAAATTACAAAACCAGTTCTACAAGATTCTTCAAGATCCAATCCAAACACTAGCTAGTCCATATCCACACTTTGGTAGAAACCTCTAGGATCTCAACTTGTGCTCGCAAGCCTCCAAGCAATCTCCTTGTTTCTAAACCGTAGCCACTAGCTCTTCTCACAAACTTGTAACTCTACCACAATCCTGTTGTAAATTGCTTCACATTCAACACTCTATCCATAGACTAGGGAAAACTCACTTCTTGCTTCCTCCTTCTCTCCAAGCTTCTACTAAGAAGAGATCACCTTGAAGCTTTATTAGAAATGCTTGTATGCCTTACTTAAATAGGCATTTACCACCCAAGATGTTACAAACACAACCAATGTGGAATAAAAGGTAAATACAACTACCTTCAACAAATATTTAATTCCCACCCAAATACAACTAACCACCACCATGCAGCCCAACAAATATTAAATGCATGATTTAAGAAAATGTGCACAAACTTCTACACACCTTGATAAATGGAATGACAACCATTTATATTTATTTTTCTATTTATGCCACCTATGCACATCAAAAATAGATATTTATCTTTTCTCTTTTTTTTCTATTTTCTATTTTTATGACTTTCTCTCTCCTCCATAAATTTTATAATTTTTTTTTCCAATGCACAATTCTCCTACATCAGACTCCCTAGGTAGATAGAAAAGTGTGCCCCACACTTTGATGCCAAAAGAAAGATCTACAACTATCTTCATCTTCACCAAAGGCTTCCGCCTCAATAGGGACAAGAAAACTAATCTGCACATCATCCACATTAGCATCATTCTATCAAACACCAAAATATCAACCATCCAATTTCCATCCTCACTCCCAAGAATAAATTGAACATAATACTTCATCAACAAATCCTCATCCACATTAGCAACTAGTGAGTTCATACCAACAACATCGAATACCATATTAGCAACAATATATGGATCTCCATCAATACATGCCAAACTCTCAACACCAACCATCTCAAGACTCACAACAAGATGCTCTACAACATAAAAATCATCACCAATAGCAACTAGATCATCCATGACTAAGTGCTCCACAATCTCCATGTCAAACTCAACCAACTAATCATGAAAACCAATCTCTTCCACCTTGACCTTGCTTTGCCATCTTTCATGAACAAGTCTTTTAACCTGCCAAACAACTCTCTTCTAGATCAGTTGACTCTAGCTCCACAAACATCTATGTAATGCCTTCCTCATCTTGTCCTTATCTCTATCATATGAACTAGTTTCAAACTAGACAACCATCTTCTTAGTTTGATCAACCAAACTAGCTTCAAACCAAGAAGACATCTTAGAAAAATTTCTCTCCACCACATCACAGAGATTCCCAATCATCTTAAGGTCCAATCCTCTCAAAGCCATCTCCCAAGATCTTTGTAAACCCTCTACAATAAATCCTTCCTATGCTCCTTGTGGCAAAACTGAATTGTTTGTAAGTCAGATCACAACCTACCACCTTACCTAAACAATCAGGAACCACATCACAAGTCTATGACCATGGATCTGCAATCCACAAATTCTCTACAATCATGCCTCAACAAGATCAGTCTTCCATGTTCACATGCATTGATCCATCTAAAATCCCTCTACAATTTCAAGTTAGAACCATGATTTTCCACTTTGCAACCAAGAGATCTAGGACTCCAGAAAGAAAATCCACCACTAGATCAAGATCAAATTAGATCTACTTCTCCAGCCAAGTCCTGGTGCAAACTACTTCAACTTTAGAGATCTGTCTACATGCTTAGGAACAACCTTCACTTTGATACCACTGATGAAGGGCCACACCACCCTTATAGATTCACAACCAACAACACAATAATATGGATACAAATAGAAGATAAATTTCTTTGCAAAGCATGCTTTTATTATACTTGAAAATCCTTGCAATATTCTCCAAATGGGAGAATTCCAAACTCTTAAAATATAAGAGAGCTTCCACACTAATAAATGATTACATGCAATATTCCCATCTGTAAGACCTTCTAGGTTAGGGCCAAATACAAATAGCAATTGCAAAACCAATTCTACAAGATTCCTCAAGATCCAATCCAAACACTAGCTAGTCTAGATCCACACTCTGGTAGAAACCTCCAAGATCTCAACTTGTACTCATAACCCTCTAAACAACCTCTTTGTTTCTAAACTGCAACCACTAGCTCTTCTCACAAACTTGCAACTCCACCACAATCCTACTATAAACCGCCTCACATTTGGCACTCTATGCACAAACTCAAGAAAACTTGCTCCTTGCTTCCTCCTTCTCTCCAAGCTTCTACTAAGAAGAGATCACCTTGAAGCTTGATTAGAAATGCTCATATGCCTTGCTTAAATAGGCATTTGTCACCCAAGATGTTACAAACACAACCAATGTGGGTTAAAAGGTAAATACAACTACCTTCAACAAATATCTAATTCCCACCCAAATACAACTAACCACCACCATGTGGCCCAACAAATATTAAATGCATGATTTAATAAAATGTCCAGAAACTTCTACATGCCTTGATAAATGGAATGACAACCATTTTGATTTAATTTTCCATTTATGCCACCTATGCACATCAAAAATAGAAATTTCTCTTTTCTCCTTTTTTCTATTTTATATTTTTTTATTTCTATTTTTCTTACTTTCTCTCTCCTCCACAATTTTTTTTTTTTAAAATAAAAAATTTCCCGTGCAAGATGCTCCTGCATCAAGGTGACATAGGGTTAGGTATGAATCAATGATTGTGATTGACCCATCTAGCTACTTAATCCTTCCCTTTTTCTAATTAGATGCGTGTAATGGATAGGGATCCACAGTTAAGGTTCATCATTATCAACAAAAGATCATAAAGAAATCCTTAAGTCGGCCCAAAAATAGTTTATATAGAAGTTTGTACCATTACAAACAACTATGTCAAAACTGTATAACTTGACACTTGAAGCCCCTCATGCTTGACATCAACTACAACTTCAATAATGTAACTTGGCCTCTAAATTACTTAACATCCACTGATCACTCAACATTTCAATAGCTTAGCACATACTATTTGTTGGGGACTTGAGTGACTTGGGCACTTGCTAGTTAATCAGCTTATACTAAACATTTGTTGTTCGACATATACTATTTGACAACATATGCTCGGCATGAACTAAGTGAATGAATTAAGTATATTGTCACTTATATGTCAAAACCAATATGAGAATAGGAGGAAAATCTAGAACAATCGTGACTCTGAGACTAATCCTTTGGTAATAGAGATGAATGTTTACATCACTGAATTTCAAGAAGGACCAAACTCGATACAACGAGCCATTCCTAAGGATTTATTAATTGCACACACACACACACACAACACTTCTAAAATTTCTTCCCTCTTCTATATCAAGGATAATGCAAGGTTGTGTGTGATGGTTGGTAGGAAATAGAGTAGCATGAATCACATTTTAGACAATGTAATTTATTTCACTACCTAGTAATGAAGACTAGTACATGATGCAAGAAATTCTGGCACAATCCTAAGGTTGTAGGTTATTGAAAATGGGTTGCACAAATAGTTGAAGGTTCAAAATAAAAAAGACAATAAATACCCGGCTTGGCATCAAACTCTTAGCTTGTTTAAGGAGGAGGTAAGATAGAGTGAAGGGCACATATGGTTTTCACATGGATTCATCATCCATACAATTTTCTACATTGTCAGAAATGAAAACATTGTAACCTATTTACTTTCCTAAGAAGAGAAATTCATGGATCTTGAACTTGTAGATTATCATTGTGTACATGTTGTTATAAGATTTTTGACTGATTAACCTTTTTGTTTGGACAAAAATTAAGGATTATTTAAGCTAGTTTCCTAAGTTTTGTAACATAATATCATTTATGAAGATGGATCAATGATTAATTGATGCATAGATGGAAATTATGAGATAATGCATTTCTTTTTTATGCAATTACATTATAGGGATTCATGTTACATCACCCATTAGTATATTTAATATTGTGGATTTAATTATGCTATGATGATTACTGACTCCTCTTTTGTTGCGAGTGTCTGAGTGATTGCAAGATTGGATGAGAGGAGAGTGTGGTTAAGGTAGATAGGGTTAGCATTCCAGAAGGGGATGGACTAGATCATCTCATAATCCACACACCACTTAGGATTTAGATGTTTAATTGATGTTTCATTTATTCTAAGCTTAGTTAGATGTTCAATTGGGGTTGTATTTAATCTAAGCTTACTTAGATGTTTAATTGATGTGACATTTCTTCTAAGCTTATTGAGATGCTTAGGTAATGTTGTATTTTATTATAAACCTTATCCTTGTATGTTCGATTGAGTTGAGATGTCATGCCAAAATCTTACATTATGATAAGTGAATTGCAACATGGGTCAGTTACTATACTTGGCATTTCTTATTTAGGACATGGTTCTTATATTGACTGATCTAGAACTTCTTAAATATGCAACCTTCTTCATTCTTGGCCTTTATATCCATAGTTATATCAGTTTCACATTTCCCCTATCTACCTATTTTTATGTAGACATTGTTCATGCCTAATAAAATCAACACTATCTCTTCCACCCCTACCTAAGGCAGGGACTTTAGTGTAACTCTTTTTTCCAAAGGAATTGGATAAAGTGAATTTAATCTCAATCACCTAGGATTTAAAACATCTTCATTGCATGTTATTGACATTAACAGTAAAAACATTCCATGCCTTATGTTATTTCAATTAACACACATATCATTGGATGAGTAACAAGTAAGGGTAGATATAAATGTAATATTTTCCTTAGTGTTTTTGACATATTATTGTTATTGTATTTGTGGTAGACAATATACTATTGCAAACACTTTGACTTAACTATCCATTAACCTTTTCGATTTCATCCAATTAGATTTGAGCTTTTCTATTTTTATTTTTAATTTTTAATTTTTGTAAGGTCTAAATGCAAAAAAAAGTTTCTAAGTTCAATAAAATTATTTTACTTTTAGTTGATTGTCTCAATTTTTTAGCATCTTATAGGAGCGAAATTAGAGGAAACACCACCCCTTTATTTTTGGATGCAATATAAACACATGAAACTAAAACATATTTAATCATTTTTTTATTTGAATAAAATTAAACAAAATATTAATACAATAGTATACAACTAAAAACATTACACAAAAATTAAAAATCATTTTAATGATAATATTTTATATTAAAATAACTATTCATAAAATATACTTTCAAACAAAATACAATAAAATAATTTTTCTTGATAAATTATTTAATTTTATAAATATAAAATACTTTTAACAAACTACATGCATATATTTTAATCTTTATTATTAAATTTTATGTTTAATGAACTACACTAGAAAATACAAATATAATTTTTTTAATCTTCATTATTAATTTTGTTTTATCTATAGTAGATGCCAATTTACTTAATTAAACTATTCTAATTTATGAAAAATACAAGCCACTATGTGCCACTTGTTATTATTAAATATAGGCATCCATAAGTCCTACCCTTCTCTTCAATCACCCCTAATCGTTATGAAATTAAATATAAGAAATGTCATGTTGTATGTGTTATATGTATTTCCTATATCTAGTTGCAGTCTACGGACATGCCTCTATTCAATATACCATTTGTAACCACCATCCTCTTCTCTTATATATGAACTAATCACACCTTCTATAAATACATATAATTTTTTTTTTCAAATTACTCATTTATTTTAATGACATAAAGATAAATTTTTGTATTAAAATTAAAACAAATCAAGTTTTATTAATAGTTGAATGGTCTAAGTTTTGATATATTATAAAGTACATAGACACATTCATATAATCTGCTTTACATTTTCTCCCCAACTCGTTCCTTGTGCTCCCCTTCTTTACCCTATAATCACTACATCTTGCACTTATGTTAAAGATAAAGCTCTAAATCACCAAACAAGAATATAGAAAAGGAATAGAAATGAAATGTTAATTGATAAAAATATTTCTTAAGTAAAAATTAAATATACATCTATAACATTAGAAAATACATCTTATATTATGATGTAGTTATCTTCCTTTGCTAAGAAAATATATCTTAAGAAACACAACTATCAGTTGTTATGTGAAAGGGTGTTTTCCCAACTTAGTTGGATGATCTAGGGGATAAAAATTAGTGGAAATTGAAATAATCCCACTACTCCAAAAATCAACATCATTACAAAGTGTTAAAAATTATGGCTCCAATGCAACTTGAACATGCAAAATTAGAGTCTAGATGACCAAGTTATGGCTAGTCAAAGTTTGGTCAAACTAGGAATAGAGGCCCTAAAAAGGTGAAAATTTAATCACCTCAAAAGTGGTCAATAATATATTTCAAATTGAAGAACTTGATGAGAGCTTTCCAACAACATTTGTTTCATTGAAAATGGAGATTTGATGTAAAAGTTATGACACTTTAAAATTTGGGGAAAAATATAGATTCTGATGATATCACCATTACAATTAGCATGGTGACATGGCACATTGGGAAATTGGGAATCGAGTGGAAAAGATTTTTTGAGAAGATTTGATCTCACAACTTGCATATCTTAACCTTCCTCCTTAACCATTACACCACACAAGTGGCTTTACCAATTTAAGGAGAGAAATCTATTTAAATTTAGTAAAGAAATCACCAAGAGAAAATGGAAGTTGATGAGAGTTGAACTCCTAACCAACCATCTCCTAAAGTTAATGCTGCCCAACACACCATTTACAAATTCAAAGAAGCAAATGAGGTTAGTTGTATTTGAATTTTATTTAGCTACCAACCTTAGTTAAATAAGGTTTTTTTTTAAGATGGATCCTAAAAAATGAAATAAGGCCATATTTGTAAAATGGAAAAAGGGATATTTTTGGGGATTATTTTCCCAAGGGAGATTGTTTGTTTGTTTAATGGTTAAAGACTAATTCTGACTAATTTCATGTATAAAATGAAGGTAGGAGCTCTTTGAAAAACTATCTAGGTGATGAGAAGAAGATTATGATTTTGGAGACTTGGTGACTATTCTTGCACATTGGAGAATAATGCTACAATTGTGCTTGAAGGTAATTATTTCAAAACACTTGTAATTGATTTTGGAGCTAATCAAATCAGTCCCTCTATTGGAGCAGGACCTGAAGACATAGTTTGACCTGTAAACAAACTCCATTATTAATTTTATTTTGTCTTCTATCTCTCTCTTATTTTTCTTCCAGTCACTACCTTATTATGCTTTTGAACATTTAAGCATTTAAATTATGTTAATTGACTAATTAATGCTTTAAATTAACATGATGTTTATGATAATCTCAGACAGATGAGTGTATAATTACTTTCCAGGACTAAAATGAATATCTTATAAAATGATATGTCATTTGATTACAAAATAGTGAGAATGATGTTTTTCTTCTTTAACTAAGTTGGGTAGTTCTCCTGTAGCAATGTGACATAGGGTAAAATAATTTAGATGACATATTTTGAATTAGTTTTGATGTATGCTATTATTTTTGAGGTACTAATATTTTGTAGACTTAAGCCAAAGTCAACTTAGTTAAGAGGAATCAACATCCCAAGAAAACGGTTGTAGAAATCATTAATAACCTTTCGCATCATCAACTATTTCATCCATAATAGTCAGTACCTATTTTCAGGAAAGTGAGAGTCAAAGTGGTTGCTCATGCTAATTGACACCCTTAAGTGGAGGAAATCTGGGGGTCATGAGTTCCTAATATCCTTTTTTATTTAATGCCAGAGTTAATTCTATTGTAATATTCAATGTTGTCATTTGTTTTGGTAGTTGATGGAGTCTTGAATCTAGGAATTTTTTTCCTAGTTTATGTATAAATAACTAGAAGTCTATGATCTAGAAGGAAGTTAATCAATTATTTTAGTAGATAACTTTTTAAGTTTTGATTACTGAATATAATCTATTGTTTATCAGTATATATGTATGTTATTGTTGTTATGAATAAGATCATTTAAAGTTTCCATCTTTGAGTCATTTTACTTCACTTCTCTATGGGGACCCACATAGAGAATGAACTAGTTAGTTAGTATAGGATTTACCTTTAGCTTGTAGAACTGGTATAGACTCTATTGTTCCTTCAACCATTGATCGTAGAATTGGTGGACTGTTCTTGTATCCATTGATCATAGAATTGGTGGACTATTCCTACAGCATAAGAAGTTGAAGTAGTTCTTAGTTGTATTTTCATGCTTTGTTAAAAAAATATTTGATTCTCAACTTTAGCATAGATTTCCTATAGCATAAACATTTGAATTTTTGTAGAGTAGTTTGTAAGTCAAGAGAAGTTTGAAGCATATACCTTGCAGACACCATTTCAAGTTTACATCCCTTATTGATAGATTAAATGAGTCCAAATGAGTTGGGTTAAAATTACTTGAGATGTCCAATCTTGAGTTAAGTAGTCCATTGCTATAGGATTTTGATCCCTTTATTTGGCTAAACATTTTTGATGTCATTGTTGGTGATGGTGTTAATTCAAACTAATCTTTGTAGTTGCATTTTTATTCCTTGTAGAATAGAGTTTAGTGTTAAAGAATCATGTTATGCATAGAAGAAGAGACCACCTTGGGAGATTCCTTCCTTGAGATAATCAGGAAGAACCATTCATTGATTTTCAACCTGAACTAAATGAGCCCCAAGGAGAAAATGACAAAGATGAACCTTTTAAAAATCCATTTGCTGACAATCAAGTTGAAATACCTCATTCATCTTCAAAAGAATCTCTCCACTTGAATAACCCTTTTGTTGAGCTTGAATATCAAGACAATCCACTAGCCATTGTTATCTATCAAGCAACACCTTTTCCTCCAAGAATGGCTATGCCTACATTTCCTTTTCCTATTCCACCTCAGAAAGGGAATCAAAATTTGAAGAACATATCTACTACCACCCTCCTAAAATTCCATGGCCTTATTACAAAAGACCCAAAAACCTTTCTCTTTGAGTTTGACATTCTTTATAGGAGCTATGATTATACAACTGATGCTCATAAGTTGAAGTTGTTTCCATCTACTCTAAAGGAGGCTACTCTAAGGTGATTCATGGGGTTGGGTGCAAATGTTGTAGCAAACTAGACTAATATGAGAAATTTGTTTCTTCAAAAATATAAAGAATATTGCAGAGGTCAAGATATGAATGGGGATGACATTTTGAAAATGTCACAGAAGGAGGGTGAAACCTTGGAAGACTATGTTTCCATATTCTTGTTTAATGTGTAGTGGAATACACAACATAACTTAAATAAAGAATCTAAGAAGCATCTTTTTCTAAGAGGTGTGAAAGAAGAAAGCATGGAAGCCTTGGACCTAATGGCTAATGGAGATGTTACACAAAATGATTGGAATGAAATCAAGGAGATATGTCAGAATTATTCAAGAGCTAATATGAAGAAAGGTAGAGGACTAAGTAGCCTACCACTTAAGACCAATGGTGGGTTAGAAGTATCTAAGATAAAGGTATCTAACGTACTATATGACTTCAAGAAAGATATCATTAATGATGTCACTACTCAGTTGGATACTATGCAAGCCTAAAGGAGAAAGGATGAAGGTGATGCTATGTTAATTGAATTATACCCTCTTTGTAGACAAAGGAAGAAAAATTACACATGTAAGACCATTTCAGCCATGAATCCATAGCCAATGCCTACTAAGTTCAAAGCAATTGATGAGGATATAGAAGTGATCTATATTGCTCAAAGATGATCATGGGCTCAAAGACAAGGTATGGCTCAAGACCCTTTGAGTAATTTTGGTTATAATAATTAGTGGCAAGGTAATATTCCCCCAAATTTTGCCCCTCAGGGATAGAATTGGAACAATAATTGGCCCAACTAGTAGCCATAATATAATCAAGCCTATCATCAACCCCCTTAATATCCCCACCAAAATAATGAATGGCCTAAAAAAATAAGTAGTATCCTTAGTGGGGCCCTAATCAATAATCTTTATACCAGGGAAATTGGTAGCAACCACCATATTGGGGGCCTAACCAACTACCTCAGCAGCAAGCCCTAATGCCTTCACCTCAGTAGGAAGCCTTGATATCTCTATCTCCTATAGCCACTATTAGCCCATAGAAGAAAACACAACTTCTTGCTCGAGTGGCACCAAACCCAAATAATAAGCAATAGGTTTATTCTTTGATGGTCAATGATATTCATCTAAGGTCTAGAACCAAGTTGCCTGAACCTAAAGGAGCTATAATAATTGAGGTAGCTAATTCTAAAAATATTCCAACAAGTCAACTAGCTGATGCTCCAATTCCTCCATTAGTACATACATCTACTCATCCATATCCTCAAAGATTCCTGCAGCTTCATCCAAACCAAATCTTGTAGCAACTAATCTTTTAGACCAGCTTAAGAAAATGACTATTTAGATTCTCTTATTGGATGCACTTAAGGAGATTCCTCTTTATAGTAAAACTTTAAAGGAAGCCTGCATCAAATAGTCTCGTAGAAAGAAGAAGGATCCTCCTACTATCCATGTGCTAGGACAACTTTCTAATTTAATGTTCAGCAAAGTCTTGACGCCAAAGTATTATGATCCTAGAAGTCCTATAGTTACCATACGCATAAATAGCATCTAAATTCATAAATTTTTAATTCATTTGGGAGTATCAATTAATGTAATGAATAGAGAAGTCTTGTTAAGACTTAGCACTATTGGGTTAAGGGACACTCCTACAATACTTCATTTAGAAGATAACTCAACTGTCAAGCTTGATGGTATGATTGAAGATATAATTGTGACCTTGGATTCCCTAGATTTTTTGTCAAACTTTGTTGTACTATTACCTAGAGGTACCCTTGGAGGATATCGATTAATCTTAGGAAGACCTTGGTTGGCCATTGTAGATGCATGCATTGCATTCTGATTAGGGAAAATGACCATATCAAATGGTGTCAAAACTAAAAATTTAACTCTGTACTCCCTTGCACAACCCCAACTAGATCTTGAGCAAGTTTATTGGCTAGACCTAGGTGATGATACTTCAGAAGTTAATTCTATTCAATAGCTCATTATGCTTGAGAGAAACCCATTTGTTGTATCCCAAGAAGAAGATGATATACTAGTAGCAATCCTTACTAATTAGTATGATTATGAGGAGCCCACTTCTGGAAATCCTATCAGATCCTTGCAAACTATATTGCCTAAATGTGATGCACCTCAATCTCTTGTACCACCTAATTACCTTGACACATTATTACATGATGAAATTAAGTCTCTAATAATAGCATAAGTTTTAATAATGGAAAAGGTAAAGGGAGTTGAGATTGTTGCAAGAAAAGAGTTGAATATCAATAATGACCTTTCTACAACTCAGATGACAAGTCTAATAAAACTATTGCAACATAGTCAGCAAGCCTTTGCATGGGATTATATTGACATGAAGGGTTTAGATCCTAGTCTTTGTATACATAGGATATTTATCAACTCAGACTATAAGCCAATGAGACAACCTCAAAGGAGAGTAAACCCAACATTAAAATATATAGTTAAAACATAGTTACAAAAACTTCTTAGTGGTAGATTTATCTATCCTATCTTTTATAGTTAGTGGATGTCACCTCTAGTTATTGTTCCAAAGAAGGGAGGAAAATGGAGAGTATGTCTAGACTATAGGGAGCTTAACAAAGCCACTAAAAAGGATCACTTTCCTCTATCACTTATTGATCAAGTACTAGATAACTTAGCATGAAAGAGATATTTTTTATTGCTAGATGGTTTCAATGGATATAATTAAATCTAGATCTCTCCAGAAGATCAAGATAAGACAACATTCACCTATCCATGGGGAACGATTGCTTACTCTATCTTACCATTTGGATTATGTAATGCACTTGCAACTTTCTAATAAGTGGTACTTAGAATATTTTCTGACATAGCTGCTAATTGTGCTGAGATCTATATGGATGATTTCACCACTTATGGGGACACATTTGAACAAGCTTATGCCAACTTGGAGAAGGTACTAAAAAGGTGTCAAGAATAAAACTTTTCTCTTAATAGTGAAAAGTGTTATTTCATGATGGAAGAAGGAGTTGTTCTTGGCTACTACCTTTCCTCTTTTGGAATACAAGTGGGCCTTGCAAAGATTGTTGTAGTTACTAATCTACCAATACCAACCAAGAAAACATATGTCAAAAGTTTTATTGGACATGCCAATTACTACAAGGGGTTCATTAAGGACTTCAGTAAGCTTAATGCCCCCTTGTACAACTTACTTAAGAAGACAACCAAATTTGAGTGGATAGAAGATTGTGAAGCAACATTCCAACAATTGAAAGATGTTCTGACTACAACACCTATTCTTAGAGGACCTAATTGGAAGCTACCTTTCCACATTTAGACTAATGCATCTAATACTACTTTAGGAGTAGTTCTGGGATAAATAGAAGGTATTGTTGAGCATGCCATTTCCTACATTAGTAAGAATTTGTAGGGTGCTGAGCTAAATTGTAGTATCACTAAAAAAGAATTGCTTGTTGTTGTCTATACCCTTAATAAATTTTGTAATTATATCACAAGCTATGAGCTTTTTTTCTACAGTGATCACTCTACTATAAAATACTTGATGAAAAAACTTGCTGTTTCTAGAAGATTAGCATGTTGGTACTCCTCATGTAGGATTTTAGTGTGAAGATAATAGATAAACTAGGGCAAGCCAATGTAGTAGTAGATTTTTTGTCACGACTTCAAGTACCTAATGATCTTGTAGCCATAGATGATAGCTTTCTTGATGAGCATCTATTTTCAATAGAAAGTTATAACCCATGGTTTGTAGATATAGCAAACTACCTTGCTATAGGAAGATCGCCACTACACTTTTCACCCAAGCAGTATCGTCTCATGGTGGAAAAGAGTTTTAATTTCTCATGGATAGCTGGATTGGTGTTTTATACTAGAACAAATCAAGTAACTTGACAGTGTGTGAGGGATGATGAAAACTATGACATACTATGGGCATGTCATGATGAACCATGTGGGGGACATTTTATAGCAAAGCGGACAACATACAAGATTTTGACAATTGGGTACCACTAGCCTACTCTCTACAAAGATGCATCAAAGTATACAAGGTGATGTGTTTGATGC
The DNA here is from genome assembly GCA_028749045.1 of Cupressus sempervirens. NCBI lineage: Eukaryota > Viridiplantae > Streptophyta > Pinopsida > Cupressales > Cupressaceae > Cupressus > Cupressus sempervirens. The sequence continues at coordinate 297,404,796 of CM053789.1, forward strand.
CAATGAATGGGAAGGCCCACTAAATCTAATGAAATGCCCCTGTAGCCATAGGTGGTAGTCACACCTTTTGACAAATGGGGTATTGACTTTTTTGGTCCAATAAAACCCTCTTCTCATGGTAAATTGTACATATTAGTATGTATTGAATATGCAAATAAATGGGTTGAAGCATAGGCTATGGCACATGCCAGAGATCATAAAGTAGTAGATTTTCTATATGAGTGCATATTTACAAGATTTGGAGTACCTTGAGAAATTTTCATAGACCAAGGAGCTCAATTCACATCTAACTTAATTATAGAACTCATGAAGTACATGATCCATCATGGCACATTTTCCCCATACCATCCTCAAGCTAATGGATAGGTTAAAATCACAAATAGAGAGATAGAAGCAATCCTCACCAAAATAGTTGCTATTCATAAATGAGACTGGGTTACTTGACTTCCTGAAGCAATTTGGGCTTATCAAATTACATGGAAGAGCACCATTGGATTTACCCCATTTGAATTACTCTATGGAAAATCTACCTCCATGCCTATAGAATTTGAACATAGGACTCTAAAAACTACTTTGGAGTTAGATGTTGATCTTTCAAAAGCTTAAGAAGATAGGTTATTATAGTTGAATGCCCTTGATGAATACTACAAATCTGCCTTACATAATACTCAGATAATTCAATAGCAGCAAAAGAAATGGCATGATCAATTCATCTGTGACAAGAAGTTTTTTATTGGGGACTAGGCCCTTCTATATGATTCTCATTATCAGCACACTCTATGCAAATTCCAGACACATTAGCTTGGATCCTATAAAATTATGTCTTTTTTTGAGAATGGTGCAGTGTAACTCTCTACCATTGATCCTGTTTGCTTCAAACTACTTGTTAATGGGCACCATTTAAAAGTCTACAATAGGCCGTCTAGTCATAAAGATTTCCTACAACAATTCAAGCCCTCTATGGATACTACATTTTCTGTAGCAATTGTAGATGAATTTCTTGCTCATTTGTCATCCTCTCTCTAAAAGAATTTTCCACCACATAATAAACTACTTTCTTAGTGAAAGTATTGTCTTTGTAATAATTCCACCTCACTCCACTCTTTCTCATCTTCTACCTCACCTCATCCTTCATCACCTTCTACATGATGGTATCATCTGACAACATGAATTACAAGGTTCGTACACATACTCAAGTTCAAACTTTTTCTTAATGTGTTCTTCTATTATTTTTAATTAGCTTTGTTACTAGTAGTTGTAGGAGCTATTGCCTAATTTAGTTGGGGAGAAGGGTATTATATTTCATTTTTTTTATGATCATTAAATGTTCATGTTATTCTCTATATGCCACCACACAATCAAAAGAATGATGTGATGTGACTATTACTTTTATGTCACACATTTTTGCAAATTGGTAAGTACGAGTTCCAACTAAGGTACTTAATGTAGAATTAAGTGATATTAAATGCTAAAAACGTTAGTTGCTTAAAATAAGCAATATCACTTGTTTTCTCATCTTGTTACAAGCTTTTCCATTTTTGAAATTACTCCTGTAATCACATTGGAAGAACAATGGGAGGTGGTTTGATCAAAAGAGAACCAACTGACCATACAACATTGTTAGGAGACCCAGTTTTCCTACCTATAATTTGAGCTAGGGGGTGGACAAATTACATGCTCAAATTATCTACATGGAATGAGGAGCTTGCCTTAGAATGTTTGTAAATTTTGGGGGATGGCTTTGCCATAGTCAAAGGAATAAGGGTTCCATTTTTTCCTGAAGTTGTAGCTGAGATAATGGAATTGCCTCTGGTAGGAGAAGAGTTTTTGGACACGTTGGACCTAGTTTTGGCCAGAGCCCCATTTACAGTGCACATAGACCCATGGCTCTAGATATACTACAAATAAGGTACAGTCTACACATCTTTACCAGAACCATTTAACCAATGCGATGTTTATGTTATGAAATATTTTATGTGTGAAAGGAGGCATTCATATTTTCATGCTATACATTTCAAATTTTTGAGCTATTTAAGACATGATGATTGCCCATTAAATGTTCCCCATTTCATATATCATGTTTTGTTAAAAAGAGTTGCTGTAGTGCAAAAAGGAATCCTAAAAGATGTTTCACACCATTATTTTATTAAGCTCATCATAGAAAAAGGCCTTAGGGAGCAACTTGAGATATCTTGGGATGATTTTATTGAAAAAAAAGTGTAAAACCCTATTAGGAAACCTATAGAGAAAGTTGAAGAGGAAAGAAAACCTCAGGAAAATCCTATAAGTCCAACACCAGGCTCTTCCTCATCTAGATCTAGGAGGTCACAAAGAACCCCAATTTCCACTCCCATAGCTTCTATCTCTAGGTCAGGTCCAACATCTAATAAGGGTAAAAGGAAACTGAAAATTTCCCCAAATACTGGCTCTCCTACAGTTCTTAAGGTTTCTAAGAAGAAAAAGGGGAATGTACAGGAAACATGTCCAAAACTTCCTACTATTTTAAAGGTAGCAAAAGTACCCCTCAGACATTGACCTAGAAGGAGCCAAATATCTATAAAACCCAATGAGGGTGTGTGTTTTCAATCCCCTATGTCTAAAAATGTAACTATTGAAAAGGAGCAACCCTCTTCTAACAAGGATAAGATCATCATTGAAGATGATTCAATTGAGGAAAGTGCAGAACAAAAGCCTGGAGCAACAGAAATATCCTCTATCCAACCACCCATTATTTCTATAGATTCGGATGATGATGATAGTATATCTATCAGAGTTCAAGATTCTCCACCTATTTATCAAAGAGAAACATTTCATGAAGAAGATGTTGGAGGAATAAATTTGGATGTAGTTAACACTATTGTTGAATAGATTCTTTTACAAGGACTTGATACTTTAGCATCTACAACCTAGGAAGTTGTTCCTCTTGGTCCTTCACCTGTGTTTCTTGTTACATACCATCCTAGTTCCACTATTTTATTGTTAAGAATTATTTCACAGTTATCTAATCATTTAACTTAGGAGAGGGAAGAATGGAAAAAAGAGAGAAAGCCTTGACAAAAACATCTTCAATCAAACTCAAGAATTGATTGAAAAAGACGAGGAGATTGAACAATTAAGTAGTAAACTTACAAAAGTGACTGCCATGATTCATGAGTTGATGTCTTGTCACTCTCCTTCTCTTGTTTATGCTCTCTTTTTGAAAGAACAATTTGTCAATTATCAGATGACCTGTGTAATGTAGGGTAAAAGTTTAACATTGAATACTCCTTAGGAATTCTTCCAAGCTTTTCAAATTTCCCCTATAGCCATTAAAAACTTTCTCTATGAACTCTTTTTACACAATTTAACAGTCCCTAACAATAGAGATTGGAACCCTCTACCTTATGTGGGTGATATTCAACTAAGGGCATTGATGTCTTAGATCCAAAAAGAAGTTAGTAGAGAAAACCAGGCTCACCAATACAGAGAGTTAGAGTATGAGATTTCACTTTTTCTCAGGCTTGAAGTAAAGGATGCTAGAACTTTATATTATGATTAGTTAAAAATTTCTTAATCAAAACCTATATGCTAGATTATTCCTCCTTTAAGGGAGGTAGTCTATCAAGAATTCATAGTTATGGTAGAAATGGATTTTCTTGTAGCAAAGCAGGGGAATCAATGGCATTGGATAGGATGGAGTGAAGACCTACAAAAGAAGGAACCTCATTCTCTACTGAATTTTATCATGGCTACTCAGTGATCATCTTGATATGTTAAACTAGGGGAAGAAGGAGAGAATGATTGGATCCCTTTAACTTTTTAGCCTCCATTGCTATTGTCTCTATTGCTTACTAATAAGCAAGATTTGGAAAAATTTGATATGATAGAGGAACTCTGTAGATGGGAAAAGTATAGAGAGGGTAAAGATTTTTATTGGAACATTGCTACAAGAGGAAAAGGACAGAGTATTCCCTTAGAATTTAGGATGGTTGCAAGAGTGAAAAATTTCATGTTTCTTTGAGGAAAAGTCAATGTTCAATTTGGGGGAATGATAAGATCATAATATGGTCTATTTTATCATTTTATTTTAAATTGAATTTGCAAACTTTCTAAAGGCTTTGATGTTTAAGAACATGATGTTTATGATAATCTTAGACAGATGTGTGCATAATTACTTTCTAGGACTAAAATGAATATGTTATGAAATGATATGTCATTTGATTACAAAATAGTGAGAATGTTTTTTTCATCTTTAGCTAAGTTGGGTAGTTCTCTTGTAGTAATGTGACATAGGGTAAACTAATTTAGATGACATATTTTGAATTAGTCTTGATGTATGTTATTTTTTTGGAAGTACTAATATTTTGTAGACTTAAGGTGAAGTCAACTTAGTTAAGAGGAATTAGTAACCTGAGAAAATAGTGGCAGAAATCATTAATAACTTTTCGTGTCATCAATTGTTTCATCCATAATAGGTGGTACCTATTTTTAGGAAAGCAAGAGTCATAGTGGTTGCTCATGGTAATTGACAGCCTTAGGCAGAGGAAATATGGAGGTTGGGCGTTCCTAAGTTCCTATTTTATTTAATGCTAGAGTTAATTTTGTTGTAATATTCAATGTCATCATTTATTTTGGTACTTGATGGAGTCCTGAATCTAGGAATTATGTTCCTAGTTTGTGTATAAATAACTAGAATTCTGTGATCTAGAAGGGAGTTAATTAGTAATTTTAGTAGAAATTTTTTTGAGCTTTGAGTACCAAATATAATCTATCATTTATCTATATATATGTATGTTAATGATGTTATGAATAAGAAGATCATTTCAAGTTTCCATCTTTGAGTCATTTTACTTCACTTCTCTGTGGGGGCTCAATAGAGAGTGAACTAATTAGTTAGTATAGGATTTACCTTTAGTTTGTAGAACTAGTATAGACTCTACTATTCCTACAACCATTGATAGCATAATTGGTGGATTGTCCCTACAACATAGGTAGTTTAAATAGTTCTCAGCTGTATTTTCATGTTTTGTCAAAATAAGATTTGATTCTCATCTTTAGCATAGATTTCTTGTAACATAAACATTTGAATTTCCATGGAGTAGTTTGTAAGTCAAGAGAAGTTTGAAGCACATACTTTGCAGACACCATTTCAAGTTTACATCCCTTGTTGATAGATTAAATGAGTACAAATGAGTTGAGTTAGAATCACTTGAGATGTCCAATCCTAAGTTAAGTAGTCCATTACTATAGGATTTTGATCCCTTTATTTGGCCGAACACCATGCAAAATACAAGGCTTGCCATGATAAGAATCACATCGATCACCATTTCCAATTTGGTGATAGAGTGTGGTTACATATCAATAAGGAACGAATACAAGGTGAAGGAAGGGAGCTCAAGCCTATTTGATATGGTCCTTTCGAGATCTTCAAAAAAATTGGTACCAATGCCTTTCACCTTAATCTTCCTCAATACATGCAAATTTACTCAATTGTCAATGTTGAGAATCTAAATTTGTATGGGCCTCCAATGATCTTGGATGAAGACATCAAAATTCAAGTTCAATCCTTTGATGATCTTTCACTAGAGTACATGTCAGAATCGCCAGAAGATGTCATCCTTGATAGGAATTTTAGGACATCATGAAGAGGACCAATTGAATATGTCCAAGTGGCATTGAAGGGGATGCATCCAAGCAAGTCAAGATGAATGAAGATTGGTGAATTGAGGGAACTATATCCTCACTTACTTTCTGAGTAATCAAAATTTTGGAGGTCCAAAAGCTCTTTAGTGGGAGGCTTGACCAGGGGATAAAAATTAGTAGAAATTCAAATGTCCCCAATGCTCCAAGAATTAACATCATTAAAAAGTGTTCAAAATTATAACTGCAATGTAACTTGAATGGGAAAAATCAAACTCCAGATGACCAAGTTATGGCTAGTCAAAGTTTGGTCTAACCAAGAATAGAGGCTGTAAAAAGGTGAAAAATTAATCATCTAGAAAAGAGGTTAAAAAAGGATTTCAAATTGAAGAACTCGTCAAGAGCTTTCCAACAGTGTTCATTTTGTCAAAAATAGAGACTGGATGTAGAAGTTATGACATTTGAAAGTTCAAGTAAAAATATGGATTTTGATGACGTCATGATGATGTTACCATTATAGTCAGCATGTTGACATGGAAGATTGGGAATCAAGTGGCAATTTTTTTTGAGAAGATTCTATCTCAAAACTTCCATTTCCTAACCTTCCTCCTTAACTGCTACACCACATAAGTTGCTTTACTAATTTAAGGAGGGAAATCTATTTAAATTTAGTAAAGAAAATGCCAAGAGAAAATGGAGGCCAATGGAAGTTGAACTCCTAACTAACCATCCCAAAAATTAATGCCAACCACCAAACCATTTGCAAATTCAAAGAATCAAATGGGGTTAGTTATATTTGAAGTTGATTTAGCCACCAACCTTAGTTAAATAAGGTTTATTTGTTAAGATAGGCCCTAAAAATGAAGTAAGGCCATATTTGTAAAATGGCAAAGGGGATATTTTCAAAGATTGTTTTTCCAAGGGAGATTATTTGTTTGTTTGATGGTTAAAGCCTAATTAGGGCTAATTTCATGTATAAAATGGAGGTAGGGGCTCTTTGAAAAATCATTCAGGTGATGAGAAGGAGATTATAATTTTGGATACTTGGTGATTATTCCTACACATTGGAGAGTAATGTTGTAATTGTGCTTGAATGGAATTATTTCAAAACACTTGTAATTGATTTTGGAGCTGATTAGATTGGTCCCTCTATTGGAGCTAATTAGATCAATCTCTACTCTTTTTCTTCCAATCATTACCTTATTATACTTTTGATCATTTAAGCATTTAAATTATGTTAATTCACTAATTAATGCTTTAAATTAACTTTATAGAATTATGTAATGCATTCCCCTATAATAGTCCTAGATACTAATCAGATTATTGCATAAAATACAAGAAACATGAACCTATGTTACTCTTTTGGGGAAAATTGGGGTTAAAGATGTTCCTCATCATTTTGAATATCCATCGAGTGCAAACTAAAGTATTCAATATCCTCCAAATTCACATCAAACTCATTTTTCCCATGCTCCAAAGCCATCTTCCACACAAGATTTATTTATCAAATCATATTGTTCTAGGATGTGCGATGTAGGAAGTGGATAAATGGTAAAGAAATGATGCAGGAGTACCCTAGGGATGTTTTCAATCCTGCATGTTGGGGGTATTTAGCTTGGAAGTTGAGGACTTAGTGACCAAAGGAGTGGTTCTCAGTCACTATTGAAAGTGGTGTTGGCCAAGGTACTCAATCATTGAAAGGGTTCAATCGTTATTGGGCATAATTTATGTCTAAGAGCTCATCATTCTCTATTGTGCTTGGCATGGTATATGGTGCTCATTTTGCACTATGAGCTCAATGATGCTTGGTAATTTACTTGTGCTTAGCTTGGTTTCATTGACACTCAGTTTGTCTTGGTTCTTGTTGGTGTCGAGCTCTCTGTGAGCCGACTTTTGGCATTTAATTTATGTATGGGTATTTAATTTGTGTTGTAGCCAAATTATAGCTCAACATATATTTAATCTAAGGAATTTAATTTAGTTTTTAATAAATTGGGCTAACTGGTGTCGTAGTTAGGTATAAGTAAGGGGTTTTGTGGAGTCTTTAGGCAGTATGAGATTGAGGCCATCTAGCTTGGAGAAGAGGATGTGAATTTTGAAGAACTAGAGCTGTAGCTTGAGAACCAAAAGATTTCTTGGTGGACCTAAGGGTACAAGTGTGGATTCTTCTTAGTGTTCTTATCCAGTTGTGGATCTGGACTAGCTGGGATTGGGATTGTAAGTTGGATCTTGGGAGGTCTTGCCGAATTGATATTCTGATTGCATGTAATCAATTATTTTATGAATAAAAAGTTGGGATTTGGTATCAAATATTGCATTATTGTTGCATTGTTGTGTTATCTCTGTTGTGTGGTTATTTTTTGGGATCTTGGACATCTCCTATGGGGATTTCACTTCCTTGTACTACATCAGATGGTATTAGATCCAAAGGTTTTCCTAAGTTTGTGGATAGATTGCTAATGTTGGGGTAATTTTCACTAGGATATAAAAAGAAGGATGATCTAGTGGAGTTGATTGATCTTCAGGATTTGTAGATCTATTTCTTAGGGTTTACAAAAAAATTGGAAGATGCCTCCAAGAATATTAGATCCTAGGGAAATTGATGATCTTAGTGATGTTATGGAAGAAATGATCTCAGAGAAGATTAGGATAGAATTCAGATATAAGATTGCATTGATGAAGAGTGAAATGATTGCTGAAATTGTAAGTGCTTTGGGTGGTGTACCTAGGCATGCGGGTACTGAAAATGGTTATGACGAAGTTATTGAAGAATTTCAAGTTACTAGATCTAGTGGTGAGGATAAAACTGATCATATGGAGAGACCTATTGGAACTAGAGCTGGTCAATTTTCTAGACTTGGATCTCAATTGAAACTGAAGCATAAGATGGAAGTTTCTAATTTTTTAGGTACTCTGACTCTTAAAGACCTGATTTATTGGATTAGTAAATTGGAAGACTACTTTGAGCTTGATGATATTGAGGATCCACTTAAAGTGAGGTTGGCACAAACTAAGTTTAAAGGACATGTTGCTCTTTGGTGAAAGGACATAGAAGAAGAAGGTGAAATGAAGATAACTAGATGGAGGTTGATGGTGACTAAATTAAAGGCTAAGTTCATTCTAGCTGATTATGAACTTGAGTTCTTTAAGAGGTTGCATAATCTAAATTAGAAAGATACATCTATGAAAGATTATATCGAGGAGTTCTACAAGTTGACTATTTGGTCTAGGCATAGAGAATTGTCAAAGGAAAAGGTAGCTCGATACATTAATGGTTTTAGATTCAATATTCAAGATGAGGTTGGTATGCTAAATATTTCTTCAGTTGAGGATGCTTAGTAGTATGCTCTTAAGGTAGAAGGTAAGTTGAAAAGGAAAAGTCAATGTAATATTAGAGGGGAGGAGAAGAAGGATATCTTGACACAAGTTAAACTAAGTGTAGGACATGAACCAAAACCTATTGATCAGAAGAGATAGATAGGTGGAGATGGGTTCAGAGGTAATTGTTTCATATTTGGTAAAGAAGGGTATAGATCTTTTGAGAGTCTACATGGTAGGAAAACTACTATTATGAATGAGATTGTAGTCTTAGATATTCATCCTAAACAAGGAGATAGTTTTTTAGCTTGGTGCGTACTAGTCACTTAGAGAGCATTAGATTCTTGTTAGAGGAATATTTTTTTTAGGAATTGTTATAATTCTTGTGGTGAGGTCTCCAAGGTGATTGTAGATGGTATTAGTACTGATAACCATGTTTCGTAGGAGAGTGAAACATCCTTATCCTTATAGGATTGGTTGGGAGCAAGGTGAGCATGCTTTAGAAGTGAAGGAGAAATGCCTTGTTGATTTCTAGACTGGGAAATATAAGGATCAAGTGTTTTGGAATATTGTGGACATGAATAGTTATCATGTGTTTCTTGGTAGACCTTGGTAGTATGATTTTAGGGTTCTACATAATTGTGTCAAGAATGTGTTTAGTATTGAGAAAGGTGGTAGGAAATTTTCCTTGATTCCTTTGAAGAATGAAGAGCTTAGTAGGAGAAACCTGAGTATTGGCAGCTGAGTTGGGTAGGTAGATTCTGAAAAGGTTGGAGATTAGTATATAAAGTAGACATGTAGTACATCTAGGATGGATGTGAAGAAGTATAAGAAGAACAAAGGAAAGAGTATACAAGTTGAAGACTTGGAGGATATGTATGTGAAGAACTAGTTTGGGATTTATGTGTTGAATCCCTAAAGATGTTCTTCTAGCTACTAGAACATCTTTTTGAACCTTCCATGTCTAACATAGGAGCATCATAGGGCTATTTGCAATCCTGTATGTTGTGGGTAATGGTCTTGAAAGTTGAGGACTCGATCACCAAAGGATTGGTGCTCAATCATTGTTAAAAGTGGTGTTGGTCGAGATACCCAGTCTTTGAGGGGGCTAGGTCACTATTGAGCATAGTTTATACTTGGGAACTCGACATAGTCTAGAAGCTCAACATACTCTACTATTCTTAGCATGGTCTTGGAGCTTGGCATGGTCTTTGAGTTAGACATGGTCTTTGATCTTGACATGGTATGTGGTGCTTGGTTTGTACTGTGAGCTTGGTGATGCTTGAGAATTTACTGGTGCTCAACGTGGTTGTGCTAACACTCAATTTGGTCTTGGTTCCTATTGGTGTTGAGTTTTCTATGAGCCAAATTTTGGAATTTAATTTATGTTGTAGCTAACTTCTGGGTCAACATATATTTAATGTAAGGGATTTAATTTAGTTAGTAATGAACTGGGCTGACTTGTGGCATAGTTGGGTATAAGTAAGAGGTTTTGTGGAGTCTTTAGGAAGTATGAGATTGAGGCCATCCAACTTGGAGAAGAGGATGCAAATTTTGAAGAGCTAGGGTTGTACCTTGAGAACTAGAAGATTGCTTGATGGAACTGAGGGTACAAGTATGGATTCTTCTTGGTGTTCTTATCTAGTTGTTGATCTAGACTAGCTAGGATTGGGATTGTAAGTTGGTGTTAGGATTAAACCTAAGATAGAAATAACAATTACATGCAAATATAACCAATATTAGAAAATAATAGATCACATAGAAAAGAACACAAGACACCAAGCTTTAACATGCTTCACCTAATCCCTAGGCTACGTCCACCAGATAGCAAGTCCAATATTATTATGATCCAATGATTACAACTTGAATACAATCTATAATCCCTTATAGCTCAATATCACTGCAAGAACCAATTTTTTCATCACTCACAATGAGATAATCCCTAACCCTAAGCCCTTTTATACAATTTTTTTTTTTTTGCTTTAGGGTTACAACATGTCGGCCATAAATTGGTGAATGTTAGCCCAAACTTTAGTGGTGAATCGGTGAATAGTACCAAAAAAAAAAATTGGGGTGATGCCTCGAACCCCAAAGAATTTATGAAGTATGTACAATACTTCCCTAATCAGTCAACACAAACTAATAGTTGGATCTTGTGATATCTTGCAAAACTAATACTATAAATGCTATTTATATTTGGCCCTAATTCTGAATGCCTTACAGTTGGGAATTTTTCATGTAACTAGTTCTCTTATGAATAAAGAGTTGTGATTCGGTATCAAATCTTGCATTATTGTTGCATTGCTGTGTTGTCTCTATTGTGTGGTTATTTTCTAGGGTAAGGACATCTCCTTTTGGGATGCACCTACCTTGTACTGCATCAAGAATGACCCTTGAATGTTCCTTGGAATAATGATATTTAAACTATGGTTGAAATTCTCATTAATCTAAACCATTCTTAATTGAGATGGAGTCCCTATTTAAATTTTTTTTCTTCTTATGTTTGATTTTCTTGTATATCTATATTAATTTATTCATTTTCTCTTTGATTTCCCCCTGATATATATGATAATTGCAGAACATAATTTATTTCATTTCCTTATATAAATTATGATAATTTCAAAACCTCCTTCAATCTCTACAATCTTGCAACCTATTAATCTCTATGTCCAACTTGTCTATTAGTGTCCAAATAGTTAGTCATTTACTAGGAAAACATGATTGGTCATTATTGTGACCGAGCCATCTAGTAAAGGTAAAGTATATTAGAACTCATTTATTTTTCTCTACATGCTGAAAAAGCCAAAGGTTTTTGAGCACCCTAGGTTAGATCGAGCACATATATAAGTCGACCATACATAGTAGAGACTGAGCAAGTTGACAAGAATTTTTTTGAATGAAAATAGAAAAGATCAAGCATATAGAAGCTAAGTGACAATAGGAATATTAGTTATTACTGAGTCTTAGAACATTTAGTGTCACCTCCCTATTGGTGCTAATTATGCACAATCAATTTTCTCTCTTCTTCTTGCATCCTAGCCCCCCCTCACCATTTTTCCATCATTGCATCTTGACCATCCATCTCTCTACCCCTTGGCCTATAAATGAAACCCTCTCCCTTCACAAAAATCATCCACCTTTCATGCAATGTTATAATGCTATTTTGAGAGCTTGAAAACTACCAAACTACCATTATAATGCTGAAATACCTCCATGACTCCATTGTTGAAATCATCCTCCATGCACACCATCCATCAACTTGAAGGTTGGGCACAACCATGAGCATACACATCTATTCACTAGGGACAAATCTAACTTACCACGGGTTATGTCATAAGGAGCCTACCATTCTTGGTTTTCTTTTTTGGTGGTGATAACCATATTCATCCTATCATAAGTGTTTTCCTTTTTTAGTTGTGTGAATATTTTAATAGAGTAGTATTCAAATTTACACTACTAGATAATAGGTGATACAAATGTTGAGTTCATAGTGGCTTTTGAGTTCCTCTAGTTGCCGAGATCCTTTATTTTTTGAGTTCCTTGGGTTGTCAAGTTCCTTGGTAAGTTCCTTTGGTTGTTGAGTGCTGAGTTCCTATGGATGTTGAGTTTGTGTGATTGTCGAGCTGTCTGCATGTGCTTTCCTATTGAGCCTAACCTTTAAATTTATGTTTTTGTTATATATCTATTGTGAGATAACTTGTGGCTTATCTTGGTATTTAGTATAAGCATTTATTTGGCTATATTACAATAGGCTGACTTGTGGCCATACATGTATTTAAGAAATCTTGGTTAGAGTCTTAAGGCAGATGCTTAGAGAGTAAGCCGAATGCAAAGTTTGATCATCAAAGATTCTAATTAAACTGATATATGTGGTCATAACCTAGAAGGCCTTACAACTAGGTATGTAATTGATCATTGGATGAATATATGAATGAAGGCATTTTCTTCCTTTATCTCTCAAGTTGTTGGTATTTCTTGTCATTTCCTCTATGTTGACTCTATGCAAGTGGTTTGAACAGACGGGTGTGCCTTTGGCCCTAGTTTTTCATCTCTCCCTATGTTAGGTGGCATTAGAGAACAAGGTTCATCTTGTAGAGATTAGGTCATGTAGAACCCTAAGTGAAATAGTAGCACCAAACCCTAATCTAGAACCTAAAGAAGATGAAGATGAAACAATGTTGTTGAGAGTGTTGTCTCAAGAAAATTCAAGGCCTACTATTGAAGTTATTCCATATGAGGAAAAATTGGATACCAATGCTGTGTTGGATTGTTATCTTTTATATGGAGAAGTTCTTTATGTATGAAAATATCCCTGATGATGAAATAGTAGCACCAAACCCTAATCTAGAACCTAAAGAAGACGAAGATGAAACAAGGTTGTTGAGAGTGTTGTCTCAAGAAAATTCAAGGCCTACTATTGAAGTTATTCCATATGAGGAAAAATTGGATACCAATGTTGTGTTGGATTGTTATCTTTTATATGGAGAAGTTCTTTATGTATGAAAATATCCCTGATAATAGAATGGTGAAAATAGTAGTTACAAGGTTGAAAGAAGATGCCTCACTATGGTGGGAGCATTTGCAAACTTATAGACAAAGGAGAGGAAAGGAAAAGATCAAGACTTCAGAAAAGATGGTGAACAAGGTGAAGAACAAATTCCTACCTACTGACTATCAAGTTAGTTTGTGGAGAAAGATGCAAAATTGCAGACAAAAATACATGAGTATCAAGGAGTATACTGAGGGATTAGAGAAGGTGATGAATGGAAGATTGCTTTCAAGACAACAGATGGTTTGTATTAATGGTTGTTTATGCTTGTGGTTTGACTAATGCACCTAGTACTTTCATGATGTTGATGAATTATGTTCTGACAATATTCTTGGGTAAGTTTGTGATGGTTTACTTGGATGATATTTTGATATTCAGTAAGACTAAGGTAGAATATCTTGAGCATATTAGACAAGTATTGTAAAGACTAAAAGAGGAGAAGTTGATGATTAATCTGAAGAAGTGTTCTTTTATGCAAGAAGATATTGTATATTTGGGACTTTTGATATTTGCTAATGGTTTGAAGATAGATTTAGAGAAGGTTAATGAAATTTTGGAGTGGCCTACACCTAAGAATGTGGGTGAGGTAAGATCATTTCATGGTTTGGCTAGTTTTTACAAAAAGTTTATAAGAAATTTCAGTTCTGTTTGTAATGTTATGACTGAGACAATGAGAGGAGATAAAAAAGAATTCAAGTGTACACATGGAGGTGATAACAATTTTTTACTAAATTACCTGTATTAGCTTTGCTTAATTTTAATAAGGTATTTCAAGTTGAATGTGATTCAATTGGTAGTGCAATAGGAGCTATATTAAGTCAAGAAGGAAAACCTATTGCTTTCTTTAGTGAGAAACTAAATGATGCTAAAAGGAAGTATTCTATGTATGATCAAGAATTTTAAGCTATTATTCAAGCATTGGAAAAGTGGAGACATTATTTGATTATGAAGGACTTTGTGTTGTATACTGATTATAAAGTTTTACAATACTTGGGAAGTCAACATAAATTGAATCAAAGACATATGAAATGAGTTGAGTATTTGTAGAGTTATACATTTTTGATTAAGCATAAGAGTTGAGATACTAATAGAGTTGCAGATACATTGAGTAGAAGATGTTCTTTGTTGATAGAGATTAAGGTTGGAAGTTCTTGGTTTTGATGAGATTAAGGAGTTGTATGATACATATCCTAATTTTTCTCATATGTGGAGAGAGTGCAGAGCACCTCGTTTGATAGAACAACCATGTAAGTTTGATGAATATTTAAGAAGTTGGCTTAGGCTAGAATTCACCCAAGACCAAGAAAATCAAACACAAGCACAACAATAGACCAAAGAAAGAGTATGATCAAAATAATGATATATTCATTCAATATGCCATATTTTCCATATCAAGAGTACACTAGGAGTGCCTATATATAAAGGCCTCTAGAGAGCTTCTAGAATGCATAGAAGTTAGCGACATAATAAGTCATCCAACCAGGCACATGTCCACCAGATATGGGCTATCCTTCATTAAGCATGGATGTTTGTGCGATGATGTGAGGATAAGCCTACAATGGTGTAGCACACAAATTAGTGGTGTAGACAACTCAGTGAGTGATGCAAACTCTAGTGTTGTAGACACCATGTGCTAAATTAGAGTTGCATACTTCGATGTTTTCAACATGACAACTCAAGAGAGAACACAAACTCCTAAGTGTCTCACCTAAATAAATAATAAAATAATAAAAAATAATAAAATAATGAATCAACCTAAGTAAACTTAAGTAAGTGTAAATAGTAAATACTTATTTACACCAACACCCCCCCTTAAGTGCAACGTAGGGGAATGCCCTTAAGCTTATAAAATCTAGGATGAAATGTAGAATGGGTCTTAGCTACTAGGCTATGTTAGGTACCCATGTACATAATGCAAATGCAATCTCTCATAAAGTGGAGAAAGAGGGAAATCCTCATGGGAAAAATCCCCCCCAAAAAAGAGAGATGAATAGGGATGTATAGATGGATGGAGTAATTAAGACCCCCCATTATGACATACATCTAGTATATACATAAGAGAATAATGAGGAGAGGAATAGAGACAAGATAGACTCCCCCCCAAAGAAGAATGCTGACCAGTGATTGCTTCGATGAAGAAGCTAATCCAAGACTGCAGAATGGCGTTCCTCCCCTTAGGAAGAAACAATGCCAATGGTACAAATGAGACACTTCCACTATGAATAGAAAGAATCCTAGGGATAAGTGATGTCTCTGAAACCTACTCAATTAGCTGAAGAACATGTCTTAAAGAACCATCTATCTACTCAACTAATAAAGAACCCTTCTACAATTGTCGATCATAAGTATCCACTATCACTTCAACCTATGAGGATCAATCATGTAGAGAATGAACAAGAGGGTCAGATGGAGCCCTTGTGACAACTGAAGAAGGTGTTGCTGCATCAAGAAGAAGAGGTAGATCATTAATACTATTCCCCAAATCTGACATTGAAGCTAGACTTGGAAGACTAGATGTACCCTATTGTGCTAGACCTATCACTGTGGCAATGTATGTATGTGGACTAAACTGATGGTGTGACCTCTCATTGCAACTGTCGATAGAACCCCATGTGTTTGAATCTGTTGAAGCACTATCATTGGTGTCACTATCAGGACAAGCTAAGGACAAGCTAGGTGAGCTTTCCTCAAAGTGTACATCCTTCTCCACAAAGATCTAATGTGTCTCTAGATCCAATAGTCTATATGCCTTCACATCATCTTCATAACCAATTAAAGTATAGGGCTAATGTGACTGTTCCTTGCAACCCCTAGAAGATATCTTTGCCCATGAAGGACAACTAAAGACTTTGAAATGTGTCACAATAGGTTTTCTACCACACCATGCCTCAAAAGAGTCTTTCCATCTAAGGTTGGATGAGGAGACCTGTTAAGAATGTGATTGGCACTACTAATTTCTTTGACTTCTAATGATAGATCTAGAGACTTAGCTTGTATCATGCAACTTGCCATAGAGTTAAGAGTGTGGATCCTCAAAGTTGCAACATCTATCTTATGTTGACTAAATGTTGGCAGAGTTTGAAGATCAATGCCCTCAAGTGTGCAAAAGTCTTAATGTTGTCTATTCACATACATGCTTCTATTGTCCATTCTTAGGACTTTGATGGCTTTTCTAAATTTTTGTTCAACATGAGTCTTGAAGGCTAGAAACTATCCAACACTTCATTCTTGTTATGAAGAAAGTAGACCCAAGTGTTCTTTAAAAGTCATCAATGAAAGTCAGTATATAGTGACCCTAGTTGATTGCAAAAGGACCTGCTAATACCATGTGAACCATCTGTAGAACACTTGGTGCTCTTGAAGACTTCCCTTTTTGTAGCTTCCCCTCTAGATGCATATCCATTGAATTTATTGAACATTCACCATGGGAAAAGTTGATTTGAGGTAGACCTTTGACCATTTTGTTTGTGTAAAGTTGCTGAAGATAGCAGAAGTCAAGATGACCATACCGTTGATGCAATTATTGCATTTGAGAATTTGATTGAGATAACAAGGCCTTTGAAAGAGATTTGGGCACAAAATGGGAGAAAGAGTACAACCTTTTGTTATGATTCACTTTCCCCACTACAACCAAGGAGTCTTCTTTTAGACTATGTAGCTTTACTGAGTCAGGAAGGAAGTCAACTCTATGTCCATCTCCAAGGTGAGTGATTTGGTAGATTGATAGGAGATTTGAACTTAGGTTTGGAACATAGAGAACATCTTGAAACTCTCCATTTTTCATTTCCAAGTTTCCTTTCCCTTCAACTTCCATTTTTGTATCATCTCCCACAAAGATGTGTGGCACCTTTGACTATTTCATTTTAGAAAAATCCTCCTTTGAAGAACCCATGTTTGAATCTAAAGAAGACCCTTTATCTTTATAAGCATTAGGTAATGGAACATAATGTTTCTTCATGATGTTGGTCAACTCATCAATCTTTTTAAAATAACACTCATATTCTTGATGACCCGATTTCTTGCAATAGGCACAGTTTTTCTTTTCCTTATTGTTGTCCCCCTTCTTGTTGAAATTTGAGGAAGACTTGCCTTGTTGATTGGATTGTGGTGTTGTCTTTTCTGCATCCTCTGATTTGTTCTTCCACTTCTTCTTACTCTTTCCTTTGTTTGAAGATTGTTTAGCTGAATTTTGACAACCCTCATTGTTTGCAACCAATGCTTTAGACTTAGGTGATTTGAGAATCCCCATTGATTTAAACTTCTTTTCTTCTATATCCAATAGATCAACATATTAATTGAAATTGACTTTCTTATAGGAAGAATCTAATGTAGTCTTTGAGGTGTTAAAAGAAGATACAAATGTGGAATACTCCAATGGCAGCTTGTTATGTATGAGATAGATCAATCTGTCATCTTTGATAGAACTTCCACAATCAGTAAGCTTTGTCCTTAGTTCATTCACCTTGATGATGAAATCCTATATAGAGTCATATGACTTATGATTTAAGGAGACAAGCTCATCTTCAATTTTGAAAACATCCTCTTTAGACACTTTACCATATAGGCTTTTGAAGGCATCCCAAGCTTCCTTGGATGTAGAACACTTCTTAATTTGATACATGATCTTTTCATCAACCCCCAAACATATATCACCTAGGGATTTCCTATCCATTGCTACCCAAGTTGAAATATTACTTGCTAATACTCTATCACTTGCTAGTTTAGGAAGAGTACCATCTACATATTGTGAAACTCCATTTTGCATTAAATGATACTACATTTTGATGGACCATGTAGCATAGTTATGAGGAGTTAATTTTGGAAACTCAAAATTTCCCATAATACACAAAATGAAAGAAAAGTGTGGAAAAGAGAGAACACAACACCAAGAACACCCACCCCCCCCCCCCCCGCCCCCCCAAAAAAAAAAGATGCTTTTTGGCACTTTATCAGTAGGGTGATTACAATGGCCACTTGCCAATTTTGGCTTTTATGGACTTTTGATTTTGCTTGTTACAACTTCTTAATGGATTACAAATTTGGAACTTTACAATGTGCTACAATTCTAAAGCAATACAAAGTAAAGAAAGGCCCTATTGCTGAAAGTGACACTTTTGTCCACACAACCATACAATTTATCTATAGATCTGGAAAGTAGATTAAAAATAACACACTTTAAAAAAAATTTAACCTATTTTCGAGTCTAGATGTGCCTGTATAGAGAGTTGGAAGTTGCAAAATGTAGGATTATGCAGGTACAGTCACCAAAAAATGCAAATTCTAACAAATCCTTGCACTAAAACCAAAAATAGCTATACCACTAAATTTTTAGGAAATTATACCCAATTTCAAAAAAAATTGCACCTAATTTCGAGTCTAGATGTCTGAGTTATGGCCACCCAAAGTCAAACTGCAAAATCAAAAATCAATCTGGAGAGGGGTTGCATCATCAAAAGATAGGATTAAATTTGATGGTCTTTCAAACATTGTAGTAGTTCTATTTTGGCTAAGAATGATGGTCAAATGATCATCAAATTTAGACAACTGTATTGATGATGTTAGTGCACCTTCAAGCTTTTGATGATGTTAATTGTACAGATGATAATGTCAGCATACAAAACCATTTGTCCATACTATATAGATTGTACAAATAGGAGTAAAAAAAATGGCATATACCACTGATTCGACATAAAAACACTAACATGTAGCTCTGTTGTATGGCCATGCATTCAACTTAGATTCTGAGTTGGATTTAGTACACACTAGCTGAGGTTGGAATTAGTGTCCTGCATGGCAAATGATAGAGCAACTGACGTAGGATATATGAAAAATTGTTGCATGGGGATTTTTTGGGAGGCTAACTGTGGATGTGGTAGTGAACTAAAAAGCATTGTGTGTCCCTTGTGCAAACTATCCACGAATGTTGCATGTCTTGAGATGCAATGATGGATGAGTAGACTTCCACCACTGAGAACTAGTTTCTGTGGCCAGTGATGGGAAATGCAATAGGTAGAGAATTTGATGTTGACACATGTTTTTAAATTTGCAACAACCAAATTGTACTGCAACTATCAAAAAGTTGTTTGGTAGGTTTCATTACGTGAGGCCAAAAATCTTTTGGGTGAGGCCTAGATTTATCAATGGTGGCTAGATTTTGCAAAGATACAGTTCCACATTCATGGGTGTTGCAAACATAATTTTGTTTTTAAATAATGTGTACCTCTCACATAAACAAATGTGAATCTCATGAGACTTGGTACTCGGCCAATGGTGTATGATGTCATCGAGGGTATATTCCTATCCTTCAGATGGTGGGAAATTATATAGAACCCCATAGAAGAATAATGAGTTTTCCAATTAAAATATACCCTACAAAATTAATAAAAATTTCAAAATTGTAAAGCTGGGATTTGACAATCTAATTTTGCAAAAAAATTTCTCTGCCTAAACGCCTGACAAGGCAAAAATTTCTAAAAAATAAAATTTGAAAAATATGTAGAGAAATTAAATTAAATTAGATCTAAAAATAAATGCAAATTAAATTCAATTAGATCTAAAAATAAATGCATATATCAATTAAACTGATCATATACAATTGCAAATCAGTACCTTCGGGTGCTAGTTTGCAAATTTTTTTTGCCTCACAATAAACTTTAGCCCAACATAGGAAAATTTATCGTCAATCTTCACCAAATCAAAGTTCTAGATGCAACGGTGAGGTTGGATTTGGCTCTAGACAATCCCAAATTCTTTAGATTCTCTGAATTTGGGTCAAGGTGTTGAAGCATGAATGGTCTCAAATGGCTATGTGTAGAGAATCTTCCTAAGAGCTTTGCTACTATGTAAGAATTTGGCTTAGGCCAAAATTTACCTAAGACCACAAAACTCAAACACAAGCACAACAGTAGACCAAAGAGAGAGTATGATTAGAAGGATGATATATTCATTCAATATGCCATATTTTCCATATCAATAGTACACTAGGAGTGCCTGTATATAAATTCCTTTGGAGAGCTTCTAGAATGCATATAAATTAGCAACATCATAAGTCATACAACTAGGCACATGTCCACTAGATATGGGTTATCCTCCATTAAGCACAGATATAAGTGTGATGATGTGAGGTTAAGCCTACAATGGTGTAGCACACAAATTAGTGGTGTAGACAACATGTGATAAATTAGGAGTGCAAATAACTATGTTGTCTACATGAAAACTCAATAAGTGATGCAAACTCTAGTGTTGTAGACACCATGTGCTGAATTAGAGTTGCGTACTTCTATGTTGTCAACATGACAACTCAATTTAGAACACACAAACTCCTAATTGTCTCACCTAAATAAATAATAAAATAATGCATTAACCTAAGTAAACTTAAGTAAGTGTAAATAGTAAATACTCATTTACAACAATAGAATATTTCATTCAAGAAGGTATGTTGTTTAAAGGTATTCAATTATACATTCTTAAAAGTTCTATGAGATTGAATTTGATTAAAGAAAAGCATAGTGGTGAATTGGTTGGACACTTTGGAATTAATAAGATAATGAGTTTTTTAAAGGAGAAGTATTTTTTTCCTCAAATATATAAGAATGTTCAAAATTTTGTAAGGAGTTGTGGAGTTTGTCAAGTTGCAAAAGGAGTAAGTCAGAATACTAGTTTGTATACACCTATTAGTGTTCTTGATAAAGCTTGGAGTGACATTAGTATGGATTTTTTTCTTGGAATGCCTACAATAGTGAAGGGGTATTATTCTATATTTGTGGTTATGGATATATTTCCTACAATGGCTCATTTTATACCATGTAAGAAGACATCATATGTTGAGCATGTTGTTGAACTTTTCTTTAAAGAGATTGTGAGATTGCATAGATTACCAAGAACTATTATTTTTGACAAAGATAGTAAGTTTGTTGGTTACTTTTGGGAGACTTTGTAGAAGAAGATGGGTACTGAGATGAAGTTTAGTTCAACATTTTATCTACAAATAGATGGATAGATAGAGGTTGTGAATAGAAGACTGGGTAATTTTTTGAGATGTTTGGTTGGAGGCAAACTGAATAACGGGGAGATGGTATTGGCACAAGTTAAGTTTGCATATAATAATTCTATGAATAGGAGTACAATGACAACATCTTTTGAGATTTTTAATGGAATGTAGCCTAGAGGTATATCAAATTTGAGGGATGTTGTTGGTGAAGAAAAGAGAAGTGTTGCAAGGGAAAAATTTGATGATTTTATGAAATCTTTGCATAAGGAAGTATAGTTGAGGTCAGAACAAAGTACTCAGAAGTATAAGGAGAATGTTGATAAGTTTAGAAGATGTCTTGATTTTGAAGTTAGTGATGAAGTGATGGTTCATTTGAAGAAAATAATATTTCCTGTTGGAACATATAGTAAGTTGAAAATGAAAAAGTTTGGACCTTGTAAGATTTTTAAGAAGTTTGATAGTGGTAATGCTTATGAAGTTGAGTTACTTAATGACATGGATATATCTCCTATTTTTAATGTTCCTAATTTGTATAAGTATCAAAATTCAAATGATGAAGTGGATGTATCAGATGATTAACCTAAGAAGCAAATTGAAGAAGTTGAATAGATATTAGAGCAAAGAGTTGGTAAGAGCATAAATGGAAAATACTACTATGAGTATTTTGTAAAATGGAAAAACCAACCTTGTGAAGATGCTGCATGGATTCCTTAATTTGAGTTGGATTCAGCTCAGGTTGTGACATCTTAATGATTTTGGAGGATCATTTTCTCCAACCCCGGTTGTCTGATGCAAGAGCATCCTGGGTTGTACTATTATCCTGCATGTTTTTAGTTTTCTTAGTTTTTTTCAAGTTGTAATGTCTAGCATTGCTGAGTTCTCAGTTGTTGTTGAGCATATAATGGATGCCAAGCTTCCTGGTTGATGTTGAGTTCATAGTGGATGTGAAGTTCTTTTGGTTGACGAGTTCCTTTGGTTCTTAAGTTCCTTTGGTTCTCAAGTTCCTTGGGTTGCTGAGTTCCTTTAGTTACCGACTGTCAAGTTCCCATAGATGTTGAGTTCATGTGATTGCCGAGTTGTCTATGTGTGGTTTCCTATTGAGGCTAACCTTTGCATTTATTTTTGTGTTATATATCTATTATGAGCTGACTTGTGGCTCATCTTAGTATTTAGTATAAGAGTTTATTTAATGTAGGAGCATCTTGGGTGTAAGGGAAATCTTGCATCACCCAAAAATATTTTATTTTTAGTCTTTTCTATTTTAATAAGGGCTAGTAGACAGGGTGTTTACTATTTATGGGAACTTGCTATTTTTAATAAGTTTTTCATATGAGCTCAAAATGTTTTCATTTTCTATAGGAAGGTTCATTTTAAGGTATAAGCTTACCATAAAAATCTCATTGCTCTAACTTAAGTATTAGAGAAGTTATTACTAGTTTTTCAGTGGAAAAATTTGTAGAAAAATCTTCAGGCTCACTATTGGAGGCCTTAGAGTGTCAAGACGAGGTCTAAAAACTTGATGGAAGGGTGCTAGCATAATTCTAAGCCTGTAGATCAAGAGCTGGTGGTTTCGAAAAGTGGTTATAATAGCCAATCAGAGCAACGGTTCATGAGTTACGACCTTTCAAAATTGGGCTACCAAAAATTTCTAAAATAATTGTCAAAAATGTATTTGGCCGACTTTATATGTTTTGTTAGAGTTTTTCAGCCCTAGGTATCAAGTTTGAGCATCTAGAACCTTCCCGGGTGGCATAAAATTTCCTATTTAAGAAAGGCCAAAAACATTCTCTAGAAAAGGACTAGGTGATAGTTCATAATGTCGTCTTGTAGATTATTGTAATAAAGGCACTCATTCGGGTTAGCATATTGTAATTGAGAATTCTGTAATTCTGCATTTGTGGCAATAATAAGAAGTTCATATTTTGTTCTTGCATTTTCTATTATTTCTTTTTTTTTGTTATGAATTTATGGTATTAAAGGGAGCATCCTGCTTCATTATTAGGCTGTATTAGAATAGGTCAACTTGTGGCTATCCATGTATTTAATAGATCTTGTTTAGAATCTTAAGAAAAATACTTAGAGAGGAATTAGAATGGGAAATTTGATCATCAAAGATTTTAATTAAATTGATATATGTGATCGTAACCTAGAAGGCCTTACAGTTGGGCATGTAATTGAATATTGGATGAATATATGAATCAATATATTTTCTTCCTCTATCTCCTAATTTTTTTGTATTTCTTGTTGTTTTCACTGTGTTGACTCTGTGTAGGTGGTTTGAATAGTTGGGTGTGCCTTTGGCCCTAGTTTTTCATCTCTCCCTGCGTCAAAAGAGGAGATCCAAAATTAGCTTTTAGAGAAAACTAAGGGTTAGGTACTGAATCAATTTTAATAGATTGTGTCAAGTTAAATCTCTTAGCTAAGTGATACTAACAAATGTATGTAAATCTCCTCATAGAGTCCTTAATTAATTTTAAGTGTAAAATTCTTTAACAAGGTAAGACCTAATAGTCTTAAATCTTTTAATAGGGAAGACCCTTTATTGGGTAGATCATATATTATGATCAACATTATAACCCTAGAAGGTTAACTTTATTCCTACAGTAGTGAATATTTGTGGGTTTAATCCCCACTCTAGTTTTACTTTCACATTGAAGTGTTTCTGTGTTACCAAATCATTTCTATTATGTTTTGAAATATTCATGGATGTTATATTTTTATTTCATTTCAACATTTTAGTTTGATGTTAGATTTAACATATGAAATGAATTAGGTAGGAAATCAAAAATATGTTTTTCAAGTAAAATTTTGAAGATCCTACTTCACCCTCCCCCACCTCAGTATCTTGTTTCCAATTAAATCCTTCCAACAATTTGTATCAGAGCTAAGTTCTCTTGGAAGAAGTCAAAGAACTTGAGTGGATTGGATCTTGGAGATGGAAGAATAATTGAAAACCACCAGATCATAATGCAACAACTTGAAGGAGAAAAAGATTAGTTAAGGAAATCCTTAAGAAAAGGGAAAGAGGTGGTCATTCAACAAAATGACACACTATATAAGGAAATTAATACACAAGGACTACTTGAAAATGGAAAGACTATTAATGATGATAGAGTAATAGTAGAACTAATAGAGAAGAATGTCTCTCTGAATAAAGAAGTAAAAGAACTCAAGAGAGAACATGAAATCCAATTGATAAGACTATGTGAAGTAACTGAGCAAAATAAGAAAGATGATAAATACAAAATCATGGCTGAAGAAGAAAAAAGATAAATGACTATTAGACTTGAAGAAATATCATTCAAGGTGTACAAACTAACAAAAAATTAGTTGGATATGATGAATCAATTGATAATTATAAATCAAGAAACAAACAAAAAGGACATGAAGATTACAATTTTAAGGAACAACTAAGACATGAGATGAGAACTAAAAAGGAACTTCTAGAGAGAATGAACAAGCCAAGTGAAGTTACCAAATATTTTGAAGAACTAATGAAATCACCTAAATCACCTAGGGATACTTTTGGACAACAATACATCAAGAATTTTTCATCTACTAAAGAAGGAGAATCATCAAGGAGTGGAGAAAATAGACATGAAAAATCTGAAGGCAAGCCCACATGTCATCATTGGGGAAAACTTGGACATACAACCAATATATATTTGCACAAGCAAGAATGGTATGCAAACTTCTAAACCTAATTTTATTGGTAATTGTTTCAATTGCAAGAAGGTAGGTCACCAAGAACATGAATGCAGATCAAAGAAAATTGATTCACCCACTACATCAAGATTTGAAGGACATATCTATAATTGTTAGAAATATGGACATAAAGCTCATGAATTTAGATCTAAGAAAAAATCTAATTGGACATCAAAGATACAAGAACATGTACCTAAGCAAGGTAATTCTTACAATTGGGACTATAATACATCATATAATTTTCATTATTTTTGAGAATATGGACACATTCTAGAGAATTACATTAAGACACACTTTAGAGTGAATTACAAGAAATTGTTAAATGAAGAACTAGTTTGTTTTAGTTGTCACAAAGTTGAACATGCTAGTAGAAACTGAAGAACTATAGCACTTGCATTGAATAATGGAAATGAGAAAGTTAAAGAAAAGATTTAAGAAAAGAAAATATGGAAAGAAATAGTGGAGATGGAAGCAATGGATAAAGAAAATCTAATATCACCCCATCTAATGGATCAAGTGATCACACCATAGCCAACTAAGTGAAGAAGGTATGAAGGAACTCTTTAGTTAATGATATATCTTACATTAGTTCCTAAGCTAATATGTGCCAAAGTTCATATCTGCATAAGAAAGGATGCATACATAAAAGAGCTATGAAGAGAAAAGTGAAAAAGAACCATTTGTAACATAGATTACCAAGAATTGGTAATATAGTCTCTTTTGGTTGAACATTAGAGTACACAAAAAGAATTATGGTGACCAAGTTGATGTATTGATCAAATGATTAGGTATTGATCAAGCAAGGTAATGATAATTGAGTGATTATAAATAAGAATGAAGACCAAGAAAGCTCACAAATAGCTACCAAAATACAATCACATTTAGTATAGACCTAAATGGAGAATTGAAGACATTTTATCAAATTTTAGAATCCATTTCTATTCACTAAGTGAATTCAGAGTTCAGAAGTGATTTAAGGGTGACTAAGGTGGAATTGGCAACAAAGAAAGTGAATCTTAGTGATGTATTGGTGTATTTTTTGATTGATGAATTGTAAACTGAGTATTGGTGAATTTTAAAAAGTTAATAATTGTTACTTTCAATGTTGAGTTAATTGTTTTCAATAGTTATTAAAGAATTTTTTTTTGGTAAACACTAAATTGAAATGACATCTACAACTGAAATGTTGAAAGAGAGCAATGTTCAAATTTTAAGGAACAACAAATGTTCCCTACCAATCAAAAATAGTCTAAAATTTGAAGTATCCGAAGATGATATTGGCGTCGTATCATCAATTGCACTCAGGGTTTTGACTCTTAAACATGTGAGATCTTGGTATACTTGAAAAATAATAGAAATTTAACATTTTGAGTTACAAGCATCTTATAAGAAATTATGCAAAAATGGAGTACTGAACCTAATGATTATAAGATTGTTGCTATGAAAGGACTTACCCATGCCCTACATTTTCCAAATGTTTTCAAAGTTGAGTGGATAAAGATTGTATTGAGTCATGTTCATGATATGAAGGTATTGTTAGAAGGGGGACCAATTAAGATTAACAAGGCCATAATATATTGAGTTACTGGATACACTACCTTGCATTGACCAAAGACCATGAAATATGCATCACAAAATGAGGTTGATAGATCAACTAAAGAAAAATGGAATGGTCAAGGGATGTCAATCGATGATATTGATGATCCTATGATTGAATTTTCAGCATGTGTGATTGCACACAAATTCTACCAATCTAGTAGATTGAATGGGGTGCCATGCATTGGAGTAGACTTAGGCTATAGCATTGATAAAAGGGAACATACTAATGATCTTGTCAAGCTACAATTGTATCAAATAATAGATAATCTAAGAGCAATAAGGAAAGAAAAGAACACATTGTGTAAGTTTGGAACTTTGTTAGTTTATATATTTTTCTATGTACAAAATTCATTCCTACAATTGCCATAGTAGCATGGGATAGCGACTGACCTACTATGGAATAGATTAATTGATTGATAATCTAGTTAGGAGAAAATTTTGAAGCTATTATGGAAAATTATTTTGAGTAATTAAAAAAGAAGATGAGGAATCAAATGAGTATTCCTAAATAAATTGTAGATAAATATTATGATCAAATATGTTTTATTTTAGATATAGATTTTGTATATGCACAAATAGTGTTATCAAGAGTTGCATGGTTAATACCGATGAGCTATGAGGTTAATGTTCATGAGGTCACAACTAATTATTGATCCCAAAGTAGTCACTAATCTCAAGAAAGGTGTGCAAAAGGTTGCTACACCTCAAGAGCCAAAAGGAAAAACTATAATGAGATCAAAGATAATTTAGCCCCAAGTTGTTAAATAAAATAGAAGCCTATCAAAGAGGAAATTGACTAGTTCACAAAAGTACAATATACCAAAGAGGATGATTAGAAAATGGTCATGAGACAAGAGGAAGAAGATGATGATGAAGAAACCAAGTCTAATGAACCAAGCAATCTGTCAATTGTGAATAGATTCTCTCCAATGATTGTGGATTGGGTATGTACAAATATTAAAGAAACAACTAGTTTAGTAGGATTTAGAGTTATTTATTATCATCATTTAAATAAAGATGATCAAGTGAAGATTGAAGAAGCTATGATTGATATGATGATCAAATTTAGATATACACCTTTAGAGCTAGGTGATCATTTCCCAGAAGATTTGTATGAATGGATTGATGCCAAATGGAAGTGGGCATCATCCACAAAGAAGAAAACAAGAGAAACAACATTACCGCAAGCTATGGAAGACTTAGGGAAGACACATACGTCTATAGACCTAAAATATTTTGTAAATAAATTCATGCCAAGAGATAGGGCATACAAAATTTTGAAGAATAAATCTCCTGAAGTTGAGAAAAAAAGCATTCTTATATGAAAGGAACTATTTGGACAACTTATTCCATCAATAGAAGTACATGAAGGGAGAGATCAAATAGAATTTGATGATTAGTATAATGAGGAAGTTGATAATCTTAGAGAAGAAATATGGCAATTAGTATGTTAGTGTGAACGATAAGAGGTTGTCACCATCAAATATATTTTTGACTCATTTCCATATATCCAAAATGTATTAACTGAGGAAAATATAGGTAGAGTCTAATGAGAAACAAAACACTACCAAGTACCAATCTAGTTTTATTAAAAATCATAGATTATCCAAGGATTCAAAGTGCAAAGGCTGATAATTTTGGGGTTACATCAATTAGTGATGATATAAGTGTGAAGAAACGAGGGAAATCTATAATTATGTTTACACAATTCACTTGAATGCCTATATTTCAGACTTAGGAGAAGGTAGTAGAAGTCAAGGAAATAGAGTCGGAAGAAGAGAATGAGAATGAAAAAGAGCAAGAAGGTATACATGTTATTGTATAGTTGTTGAGTGCAAAATCATTTGAACCATTGGCTAAAACACTTGAACAATAGATGACACCTACTAAAGAGGAGTAGGAGCAAGTATCTAGATTGACTCAGAAGGGTAAACAATTGAAAATATCACTACTTAGTGATACAACCCTACAATCTCAGATACTAACTCAATTAGAAGAGATGATGGAAGAGATAGTAAGTCAAGATGAGGTAATTACCTTACCCATGTATGAGTTAAATGATTTAACATTGGAGAAAATGCAGGAATTGTAAACTCTGCTAAGTTACAAGGAAAATAAGGAACAAAAAAGGAGAGAGCATAAAAATAAATAGGTATTGCATAATATTAAAGATGTTTTTATTAAGCATTCAGAATCAATAACTTGAATAGTCAACATATAATTTTGGATTAGTTACTGTATATTATTGACAAAGTTCAAACAAAGGATGTTGAGACCAATAATAAATTGATGTAGTGGTCTAAGAGAAAATATGAGCACAAAGTTTTGGAGAAAGTCTCTAGGGAACTTGTACATTGACAAGTGGAGATTTCTAATTTAGTCACACAATTAGAGGAAATTTTGGAAACTATTCATTCACTATACATGAAGCTATGTGATGCTGAGTTCTTTACATAAGAGAATCAATGTTTTATTGATTTATTACATGCTTATATGAGGGTAAACACTATTTCATTGGGCAAGACTACAAGTTAAACTCATTATCCTATAATAAGTTCACTTTTGGTCAAAATATGTTAGACAAGGTCATGGCTAGGGATAGTGAAATAAGGAATAGTTGATGTTAATTTAAGTCATGTTTTTACAACATTTGGAGATCATTCAAAAAGACCTATCTATAGAAAAAATTATAGTGAAGAAAGAAGAATATTATTCAAATATTGAGAGCTTATTTAATCTAAATGCCAAGCAAGAAATTCATATTTGTGTTTTTGAAAAAGCAAAGGAACCCCAAGCCATAAGTGACAAAATCAAGGGGGAAATATATCAAAGGGAAATCAAGTAGTGTCATCAAATGACATATCATCAGAAAATTTAGATAATAGACATAATTATATGTTGAAAATAGATTGAAAGAGATCATTGATAAGAGAGATTGTTGAACAAGATTATGTGTTTCAATCATTGTTTTTTCATTCATGTCAAACCTGCTAGTAAGACAATTGCTTAAAATATTAAAGTAATATCACTTAGTTGATTCATGAAGAGGATTTGATAAAAAGATGTAATAACAACACCTAGAGGAAGGACCAGTTAAGAGAGTGGTAACATGATGCATTAATTATCTACTTAAGGTTACAAATGTTGGCTACACTAAGAAAGATTAGAAGAACATAACATACGAATTTTTTCTACTAAGCTTGACCAAGTGAATAGTAGGTGCCGAGAAAAGTTAGTGCTAGCTGAGCAAAAAATTAGTTGGGGCTGAGTAAATGCAAATTCTAGTGGATCCCAAGCAAGATAGTTGATGTTGAACACCAATAAACTTTAGTTGATGCCGAGTAACATAGTGTGTGCCAAGCATTAGAAGATTCATAATGCCAAGCTACTATATTATTTTAAAGATCGTGGATTTGGTGAATTTGAGCCAACAAGTTTTTTTTTTGAATTTTGTGAACCAGGTGTAAGTAAGGATGATGAGCTAGTGGCACACAATTCTAGGTAAACTATTTTGAGGCGAATTCAAAGTTGATTCTAGAAGAAGTTTCTAGAATGGAAATGGAATATGGGGTAGATAGATTGTATCCTACCTAATCCATCAAAACCTAAAATTGGATAATGGATAATGAGCAAAAAAATATCTTAGTTTTCTATTTATAAGAATAGTTGGTCATGAAGTAAGGTTGTCATATGTGAGAACCTAAGGGAGACAAGAGGTCAAAGGGTTTTTCTTCATCAAGTGACTTAAGAGAAGAGTCTTCAATGACATTTTAAGCAAGAAGGCTTAAGGAGATATATGCTTGAAAGGTGAACAAGCTATCGAAGCTACAATGAGTGAAAGCCAAGAAGAATGGAGGACTAAACAATGATCTATAATCTACAAATGAAGTTGTAAGTTGTATGAGATCAAGTCTTACTATTACTCTCTAACAATTGTATTAGTCTAGGGTAAATCCTTTGGATTAAGGTTGACCTAATAGTTATTTGTAAATCCTTTAATCGGGTGGCTTTCCAAGTGAATGACCTAAAGTCCTCTAACAAGGCTCACTCTAATAGGGTGAATAAAATCCTTTAATAGGGCCACATTTAATAGTGTGTATTGTAACCTTTAATAGGGTTAGCCTTTCATAGGACATTCAGAAGAGTGAAAAGAGTAGCATGTTACTGCTGGTATTTCCCAAATTGGGTTTCTATGTAAATCATTGTGTTATGCATGTTGATGAATCTTTTATGCTTCATACTTTACATTTTTTCAAGTTGATTTGATAGTAACCTACAAGTTTTATGTGAGTGCATAATCTTATGGATGTATGCATGAGTATAAATGTTTTATGGCTTCACTATGCTATGAAAAGTTTTATTTATATATCTAAACCTTGGATAACTTATTCATCACCATGCACCCCCCCCCAAATTTATTATAAATTATTGTATGTTAAGTAGGAGATAATTTCTGCAACAAGTCAAATTGTGGTATTTCTGTTACCATTTAATTGTGTGATTTTTGAGTCAAACTCATTGAACCATGTTTCATGAGTAGTGATTCAACATGAGTCAATCTCTCAAGAGAATAAATGGAACATTTATCACTCATTTGGTCTAGGTGACACTCACAGAGGTGAAGCACCAGGACTTCCTAGGAGGTCACCCATCCTAGTACTACTCCAACCTAAACGCGCTTAACTACGAAGTTTCCTCCACGATTAAACCCAAAGTTTGAAACCCCATTTGAAAAACCTTAACTAAGTGTTGTTATTTATGAATGATTCATTAGAAAGCCCCTTAAGCTCATAAATTGATAAGTAGGAGATAATTTTCACAGCAAGTCAAATTGTGATATTGTTATCAAGATTTAACTGTGTGATTTTTGAGTCAAAATCAATGACCCATGTTTCATGATTAGTGATTCAAAATGAACCCATCTCTAATTTTCCATTTATTCTCATGAGAGATGGATTCATGTAGAATCACTACACATGAAACATGGGTCAATGAGTTTGACTCAAAAATCACACAGTTAAATCGTGATAGCAATATCACAATTTGACTTGTTGTGGAAATTATCTCTTACTTATCAATTCATGAGCTTAAGGGGATTTATAATGAATGGTTCATAAGGTACAACACTTGGTGAAGGTTTTAAAAATGGGGTTGTAAGCTTTGGGTTTAACCATGGAGGAAACTCTGTAGTTAAGCATGCTCAGGCTTGAGTAGTACTGGGATGGGTGACCTCCTGGGAAGTCCTAGTGCTTCACCCCTTTGAGTGGCACCCATATCCAATGAGTGCTAAGTGTTCCATTTATTCTCATGAGAGATAGATTCATGTTGAATCACTACTCATGAAACATGGGTCAATGAGTTTGACTCAAAAATCACACAGTTAAATCCTGATAGCAATATCACAATTTGACTTGCTGTGGAAATTGTCTCCTACTTATCAATTGAGGAGCTTAAGGGGATTTCTAATGAATGGTTCATAAGGCATAATACTTGATGAAGGTTTTTCAAATGGGGTTACAATATTTCAGTTTAACCATGGAGGAAACTCCATAGTTAAGTGTGCTGAGGCTAGAGTAGTACTAGGATGGATGACCTCCTGGGAAGTCCTGGTGCTTCACCCCTATGAGCATCACCTAGATCCAATGAGTGCTAAGATTTCCATTTATTCTCATGAGATATGGATTCATGTTGAATCACTACTCATGAAACATGGTTCAATGAGTTTGACTCAAAAATCACATAGTTAAATCTTGATAGCAATATCACAATTTGACTTTCTTTGAAAATTATATTCTACTTATCAATTGACGAACGTAAGGGGGATTTCAAATGAATGGTTCATAAGGAAAAACACTTGGTGAAGGTTTTGCAAATGGGTTTGCAAGCTTTGGGTTCAACCATGGAGTAAACTCTGTAGCTAAGCATGCTCAAGTTGGAGTAGTACTGGGATGGGTGACCTCTTGGGAAGTCTCAGCGCTTCACTCCTATGAGCATCACCTAGATCTAATGAGTGGTAAGTGTTCCATTTATTCTCATGAGAGATGGATTCATGTTGAATCACTACTCATGAAATATGTGTCAATAAGTTTGACTCAAAAATCACATAGTTAAATCCTGATAGCAATATCAAAATTATTGTATGGATTAATTATCCATCACAAAGTATTTTTTTCATAAGTATCAAACAGGGAGACTATTGATCTCTAAGCCCAAGATTCCTATTAATGTCCAAAAACTTACTCATTTACTAGGCAAGGTTGGCTTGTCATGGCTATGACTAAGTCATCTAGTAAAGGCTAAGCATATTAGAACTTTTTTATTTGCATTACATGTTGAGAAAGTCAAAGATTGGCAAGCACCATAGTTTAGATTGGGTGCATATATAAGTTGAGCATACATAGTAGTTTTTGAGAAAGCTGATAGATAGTTTTTTTGAGAAAAAAAGAAAGGATTGAGTTGAGTGATAGTAGAAATCTTAGTTATGACTGAGTGAAAGAATATTTAAATACCGAGTAAATAAATTTTAAAATATAATTTTCTAGTTGCACATACACTTATGTAAATCATTTTGGTTGACTTTTATAAAACATTTAATAATTATAAAGAAATTTGAGATGGAAACTACGTGTCATTGTAGAAGGTATTAATCCCAAGGAAAGAAGATCAACGAATCAAAAAATTAGAAGGGAAATGAGAAAAGGGATGTGAATTGTCTATTATGATCCAAAATTTTTGAAGATTGTCTATTCAATGAGGGTTTCTAACACTAGGATCAATGTATGAGAATGCATGTGTATGGATGTGAAAAAAGGAATGTGTGCATGAATGAATGCATGATAAATCAGGTGAGGTAGCAAACAAGGACATAATAGAGCAAAGAAGGCTAAGTCTAAGAGGAGACAAAACAAAGTGACCTAAGTAGTAAAGAATAGAACAAAGCTATCAGATTAAGATATTGAACTAAGATATTGGAAAGACAAGATCTAAAATCATCTTGGTCAGGTATTGAATCAGTTTTAACATATTGAGTTAGGGTAAATCTCTTAGTCAAGGTATCCTGATAGATCTATGTAAATATCCTAATAGAGTCTTGATTTAGTTGTCAATTTAAAATCCTTTAATAGGGTAAGACCTAAGACTCTTAAAGCTTTTAATAGGGTAGAAAATTCACTTGGAGAGATCATATATTATGATCAACATTGTAACCCTAACATGTTAACTTTATTGTTGCAACAGTGAAGATTTGTGGCTTTCATCCCCATCCCATTTTTACCTTCACATTGAAGTGTTTATGGGTTACTGAATCATTTGTGTTATGTGTTGAAATTTTCATGGATGTTATATTTTTATTTCATTTTAGCATTTTAGTTTGATGTTAGATCTAAGATATGAGATGAATTAGGTGTGAAATAAGTAATATATTTTGCAAGTAAAATTATGAAGATCCCAATTCACTCCCCTCTTAGTATCTTGTTTCTCATTAATCCTTGCAACAAAAATGAAGATATTATTCCTAATTCTTACATAAAGGACATCTACTTGGGCCTTGGTATACTATTTTCTTAAATCTTTTAGTGATAAGGACCTTCTTATTAAAACCTAACCATGTTCAAGAATCTTTCCTTGACAAGACAATATTTATTCCAACATAATGTTATTGGGAGGTAGTCATTTGTGCTCATCCAGAGAGACATGATGAGTTATACCCATTCTTTGAGTTCTATTACCAATTCTTGTTTTTATCCCATATTGATTTATCCTTACCAAAAGTGAAAGTTACTTTTATGTTTCATAAGATTCTCCTTAGATGTTTTTCTTCATTACATGGGAAGTTCATGTCCTAAAAAACAATCATCTCTCTCTTTCCCTCCATCCTCAAAGGTCACATAATCTATAACCATCTAGTTATTGTAAATTACAATTGCAATAACTATTATGTTGTCATTGATGTCAAACCTTATTGGTTAGACAATCACTACCTAAGTAGAGTACCATGTCATGATGGTGATGAACATGATTTGAGAAGAAGAGATAACAAGAAAACCTAATGGAAAGTTTGAGTTATGTGGAATTGCAATGGACACTTCATCAGTTTGACTTTGAAAAGATAATTTGTTGTTTAATCATAACAATAATTGAAGAAGATAGTTGAGTTGAAACCTAGAAGATATGATGAATGAATAGGTGAAACCAAGATTCAACACACAAGATTGTGGAACTCATAGTTGAAGTCGAGTTGTACTAGTGTCCACCAAGTGAACAGTGGAAGCTGAGAAAATATACTATCAACCAAGCACTAGTAAACAAAGAATATCAAAAAAGATTGATTGATAAAGTTAGTATAAGCCAAGCAAGAAAATTAGTATTGACCAAGTCATCTAGTAATGACCAACTGTCAACATTTGTTATTTATTGAAGGAATTAATATTCCCACACAACATAGTTTGAATTCTTAAAATATCTAAAGCATGTTGAAGATAAGGATTGATGAGCTAAAATATTATAATGCAAGAGAAAACATATTTAAGTGTTTTAGGAATGGATTCAAAGATAATTTTTGAGAAGTTTCTATAAGGAGAAGGAAGAAATGAAATGATGGAAGGATTCAATGAATTTGACCCAAACCTAAGAGCAACAGTGATGTTTGAGTGGAAAAAGATTAAATATATCTATTTAAGGAGGCATAATAATTAAGCTTGAGCTGTTAGTAGTTTCTATTTTTTGTGACTTGTGAACTTGAGCAGAAGGTTGTGAAGGAGTAGAAGAGATGAGGTGAAGAGTGATTTTTTAAAGGATTTTCCAAGCAGATCAGACATAATGATGGAGACATGAAAATAGTCTAGTCAATGAGTTAGTAAATGAGCTACAATGTGATATGTATTTGCAAAATGAGTTGCATTTATCATATCAATGTATTGTTACTTTCTAACCATTATATCTATTAAAATACTTTAATCAAGGTTGAATTAATAGTCATTGTAAATTCATTAATCATGGTGGAATTAAAATAGAGTGTTTTAAATTCCTCTAACAAGGCCACTCCTAATAGGGTATTTAAATCCTTTAACAAGGTCACTCATAATAGTGCATATTGTAACCTTTAACAAGGTTGGCTCCTAAGTGAGCTCACTTCAGAAGAGTGAAAATTTAGTCACATGTTATTGGTAGCTTTTCCCAAATTGAGTTTGCATGTTAAATTCTAGTATTTTGCTTGTGTAGATGTTATTTGTGATGTCTTACTATTTAATATATTACATTCTTCAAGTTATTTATTATTGGATTAGTGAACTACAAGTTACATGTTACTAAGTGTTATGTTTCTATAGAGATTGAGTGGATTAAATATTAGATCTAATTTGTTTGAGGAGTTCAAAAGTTTAATTGGTACATCTGGACTTAAGGAAACTGATTTTCCTCACTATCTCTCACCCTTATTTATTATAAATTATTTAACAATTGGTATTATATCTATGGTTCTTATAGTCAGAAGATAGAAGATACTTAAAGCTAAATATCAAGATGTACAAAAAATGAGGTACCCAAGTTGAACTAGGAGAACTTCTATATGGGAAAGTATGATGAAGCTATACATTGTTGGAATTGGAGATTCAATGGTATTATACTTGGAAAATAAATATATAATAGTGCCTACACCAATGATAGACTTATAGATAAAGGAGAAACAAGAACACAATCATGCAATGATGGAGATTGCATTTGCATTAAGCTATTGAAAGTTTGATGATATAAAGGACTACAGTACTACAATGATGATGTTGAAAAATATGGAAATTATCCATGGAGGAGAAAATAATTTCCTAAGAGATAAGTGAGAAAGCTTGAGAGGAAATTTTGATGACATAAAGATGGTAGAAGGTGAGAACATTGCTCAATATGTTGGAAGAATCAAAGAAGTTGTGAACACTATTAGAGGAGTTGAAGGAAAGATTTGTAATCAACAAGGTACTAAGAACCTTACTTCATATTTATGCTATTAGAGTGTCTATAATACAAGAAGTAATATGTACTCTTAATAATGACTTAATCTTGGATAGTCTAGTTGATAGACTCGTTGCTTTTGAATTGTCCAATTTATTACACCTGCTATTGAATCTACTTTCAAGTCATAATTGGTTTTACATAAGTCTAAGAAGAAGAAAGGAAAGTATGAGTATAGTGAGAGTGAATATTCTAGGGATGTTGTTGAGGATATTGAAGCATTAATGACTATTAGACTACCTAGAGGTAAAGGAAAATTCAAAGGTAAACTTCTTATAATCTATTTTTCATGCTATAAGTTGGTAATATTGCTACCAGTTGTCTTGACAAGGATGAAAGGAGAAATAAAAAGTTCAAAGGAAGAATATATGGAAGAGAAAATAAAGGATATAAAGACTACAAAGAAAAACGTAAGATCAGATTTGATAATGTTTATTAGGTTGAAGGACTTAACTACAATCTATTGAATGTGAAATAGTTGAATGGTTCTAGCTACAAAGTTGAATTTGAGAACAAGAAGGACAAGATCTACAATGGTTATAGTGAATTTATTGGAAGTGGAGACCAAACACAAGGTAATTTTTTCTATCTAGATCTATATAATATAATATGTTTATTAGAATAATGTGATGATATATGGATATATAATATGAGGATATGTCATGTGAACTTTGACAATTTGGTGACCATTAGTAAGATAACAAAAGTAATAGGTTTACCAAGATTGAAGAAACCAAGAAATGTGATTTGTAAATAATGTCAATTGGGAAAAATGACCAAGTCTAGTTTTAAGAGGAAGATTTATAATTCTGATGTTAGTTTAGGGTTGATTTTGCTTGAAATATAAGATAGGCAAGGTTATTGAGAGAGGAGGTGTGAATCAGGAACCAATAAAAAATTATCTTAATTTACCAATTAATCCTTCATATAATATTTTGACCTAATTGCATGCATGAAAGAATGAAGGCATTAAAATATTCATAACACTTTGATATAAGACATGGTGACATAGAAACCTTCCAAATAGAAAGTTAAAGGACCTCCAAACATACAATGAAGTATGCACTTGGTTTAGAGATTTAGAAAAAAAACTATTAAGTCTATCCTATTGAAGGATTTGACTGATGCAACTGTTAGCATGAAATAGTGGCTGATCTCTAATCTTCAACTTTGATTTTCTAAATGAGATTACTTGTATTACAAGGATAACCTAACTATGATAGATAAATATTTTTTGTACTTATACTACTTGTAGCCTTCTTCAATTCACACTTATGTACTTCATAATCTTCTTTTTATTCATGTTTGGATATGATTCAATGTATTACATATATACCAATCCAAATAAAAAACTTATTGGAGTCGGCTACAATACCAATTTCATTATAATTCACAAATTCAACCCAAATATTGTAATTTTGGTTTTAGAGAAAAACTTGGTGATTTTTTGATACATGTAAAACACTATCAAGGCTTGTCAATCATTAGAACTTGGTTGAACTTGAAGCCCAGTCCATACTAATCACTTCCAAGTAGCTTGAACTCGATAGTTACTAAGTGACTCAGTTGATATTGCATAACTTGTTGTTAACATAGTGAGCTTGATACATACAGTAGAACTTGGTTACCACACCAGAGCTTGGTTAACACTACACTCTTCTTCACTTCCACTGAATATCTTGGTAGCCTTTGCTACACTTGGTTTACATTTTTCATAGTCTTTGAAGCTCAAGAAAAAATATGTAGCTTAGAAAATACTATAAACTATCTTAGGTGCTCATTACACACTACATTTTGACTACTTGTTCGACAGAAACGAAAACACTTGGTTAACATTGCAGAATGAAAGATAAGCTTGGTAGAAACGATGGAGCTTGGTAGCAATGTAACCATTTGCCTAAGTGTTGAGTCACTAGTAGAAAAAATGACCTTAATGTCAACAATCTCCCCCTTTGGCATTAGTGACAAAAACACTTCTCAAACCAAAAAAAAATATGAACATTCAAAACTATAAGTTAAAACTTCCTTTATTGTCATTCTAAGTCTTTAACTTGGTTTTGACTTTCTACTCCTGTACCTTGGTAGCATACTCTATTTTTCTAAAAATTTAAAATTTCTTTTGTAAAAGTACTTTCTTCTTATCTATACATGCATCTTCATATTTCTATACTACTCCCCCATACATATATCTCCTATACACATACATTTGGAGTATAGTATACTTTTCTTTATTTTTCAATATCTTTGTCCTCTTAATACAATATACAATATCTTCTCCCCCTTTTTGACATAAATGGAAAAGTTTTATAATATCTATATATTAATACCAAAATGTGACAAGAAATCAGAATGTACCTTCAAAATTGGTACCATAGTCTTGTCCCAATTCTCTTGTAATACCTTACTTGCATGCAAGTCAATTTGAACTTTTGATCATAATTCCATCACATGGTTAGATATGGAGAATTTTTTATCATGAATGAGAGCCTTTACATGTGCAATGTGTTTTTGCAATACATCCATGTTTGGGAGAATCCTGCCCTAAATGTCTGCAAGTGTGACTCTAATTCTGGCTTCATCCTTTAATAATTCTACATGTTTGGGAGAATCATGCTCTGAATGTCTACAAGTGTGACTTTCATTCTAGCTTCTTGCTTCAATAATTCTACATGTAGATTTGAAAGATATCTAATCTTTGTGAAGTGTGCAAAACTATAACTTGGGTCAAGTGACAGTTGGTGTGCACTTGCCTTCATATCTAGTTCATCTATCTTGGACAATTTTTCCTTGATCTCCTTTGTGAAGATAGATGTGTCACTCAATTTGACAAATAATGAAATAACATTACTAACATATGTTTCCAGAAAAACAAGAATAGTAGATAACTCTACTAATCTATTGCAATTTAATGTGCAACATACTCCAACAC
The DNA here is from genome assembly GCA_028749045.1 of Cupressus sempervirens. Lineage (NCBI taxonomy): Eukaryota > Viridiplantae > Streptophyta > Pinopsida > Cupressales > Cupressaceae > Cupressus > Cupressus sempervirens. The sequence goes on from CM053789.1 coordinate 297,444,504, forward strand.
TTTGTTCTTAAATTTTCTTTGAGCTTTTTGCAGCAATTTATCCTATCCATTCAGATCTTCATGAATTTGTGGACAATTTATGATGTTAGTTTAGGGTTGGTTCATACTACACCTAGAATCCCTCCATAGAATGGTATAGTTGAAAGGAGGAATAGATCAATCGTAGAATGTGTTAAGCCATGTATGATGGAGAAGAATGTTGGACCTAACTATTCAAGATAATTTGTAAGTCACGTAGCTTATACCTTAAATAGAGTAAAAGTCAAAAAAGTACAAGGAAGGGTAATATTATGTTTTATGCACCTAATGTGAAATATTTCAAAATATTTAGAAGAAAATGCTATATGTTTAAAGTTAATAGAAATGGAAAGATTGATGCAAAAATTGATGAAGGTAAGAAGAAACCTATATATATATATATATATATATATATATATATATATATATATATATATATATATATATATATATATATGTATGTATATATATATATATATATATATGTATGTATATATATATATATATATATATGTATGTATATATATATATATATATATATATATATGTATGTATGTATATATATATATATGTATGTATGTATGTATATATATATATATATGTATGTATGTATATATATATATATATATGTATGTATGTATATATATATATATATATATATATGTATGTATATATATATATATATATATATATATGTATGTATGTATGTATGTATGTATGTATGTATGTATGTATGTATGTATGTATAGATATATATGTATGTATATATGTATACATACATACATACATATATATATATATATATATATATATATATATAGATAGATACATACATACATACATACATACATACATACATATATAGACAAAGGTGAGTCAAACGCCTTACCTGAGCTTTAAAAGAAAGCCATTGAGGAGCAACATCCAATGAATATTGAGTTATAATAACAACATGATGTGCATTAGGTAATTGGTGCGAAGTGTCAGGATAACATGTCGAGTATTTGCACATGACTATCAAACAACCAAAACAACAAGATAAAATACAAGAAGTACTATGTGAAGCTAATCTACAAGAAGAATCTAAAAAAGAAACTAGAAGACATGAGCCTACACTAGAAAAGTATTTGACAAGACATCATGAACCTAATCAAATAATTGGAGGTAAATATTTAAGAGTTATGAAAAGAAAAATATTGAGGATTGATACATGCTTACTATGTGAATTTGAACCAAAATTATTGAGGGATTCTTTGTGTATAATGAACACTACATTAAAGAAATGAATAAAGAGAGTGAGATGATAGAGAAGAAAAAAAATGCGGTCACTAGTACCTAGATCAAAGGACAAGAATGTTATTGGAACAAAGTGCATACTCAGAAACAAGTTTAATGAGAAACGTGAAGTCACACAAAACAAAGTAAGAGTATTTTGTAAGGGATATGTACAAGAACTAGGTATTGATTATGGGGAAAAATTTTACCTTCTTGCAAACTTTCAAGAAGTGACAACACTAATTACATATGCTAATTACAATGGATTTAACGTATACCAAATGGATGTCAAGTCCACATTTTTTAACAAAATTCTAGAAGAAGTCTACATTAAACAACCTAATGGATTTATCTACAAAAAAATGATATGATATGTACATCATACAAAGCTTTGTATTGATTGTACAAATCCCCTAGATAATGGTATGAAAGGTTGCACACAAATTCGGTGAAGATTGGTTTTTCATGGACTAATGACAATGGAGATCTATATAGATTGAATCTAGAAAGGGAGTACTATTAGCTAAGATATTTGTGGATTATATTATATTTGGATGAAAGGATGCATTGTGTAAGTTATTTATAGATAAAATGAGTTAAGAGTTTGAGATATATATATATATATATATATATATATATATATATTTGGAGAGATCAAATCATTTTTTGGATTGCAAGTGTATCAAATCAAGAATACTATCTACATTAATCAATCAAAATATATGAAGGAGATACTAAAACTATTTGGTATGGTAGAATTAAGATTTTGAGAAAATTTGACAGTGGTAATGCATATGAAGTTGAGTTACCTGATGACATGGATATATCTGCTATATTCAATGTTGCTGATTTGTATAAGTATCATGAGTCAGATGATGAAGTGGATGTGTCAAGTGATTATCCTAAGAAGGAAATTGAAGAAGTTGAATAGATATTAAATCAAAAAGTTAGCAAGAGTACAAGATGAAAACATTACTATGAGTATTTGCTAAAGTGGAAGGATAGACAAATTGAACATAATACATGGACTTCTCAATCTGAGTTAGATTCAACTCCGGTTTTCAGACTTGCATGATGATGGGGACACAACCCAAGAACAGAATGGACACAACAGAAAAGGGAAATTATATTAACTGAGAAAATAAGCTAGTACAAATAGTACAAAGAAAATAAACTTCAAAACATTCCCTAAGGGCTTACAATAGCATAAATCTAGAGATAATTTCTCCTTTTAGTACCTCCTCTCAAACTCCACTCTGAACTGCCTTTTACAATGCCAAGAATCTCCTTAAATAGACCCCAAAGGGTTAAGGACTAGGAATACATTCTAGAAAGTGCTAGTAGGCATCCACCGACCAAATAGAAGGTTATAGAAGCTGCGCTAGAAGTCGGCGCAAATCTAGAAGAATCCAAAAATGGTAACCAAACTTTCGGGAGGCATAACTTTTGAACTGTAGCTCTGATTGACGAACCGTTTACATTTTTGGAAAGCTCTCGAAGTGCTCTATAGCCCTATGAACCAGCTTTTCTCATCCCCCATTTTTTGGCCATTTTTGAGGTCATTTAATGCCCCTAACTTGACTTTGAAGCATTCTTAGGAGGTCTCCAAAACTCAAAAAATTGCAATAACTTTCAAACCGTGGGGTCTTTTGACCTAATTTTTTTTCTAGAATGCTCTAAATCATAATTACATTCATCTGGTCAATTTACACCTTCTAGTTTACCAAAATGATGGCCCAATTACATGCTCCTATTTTTTCAAGATTTTCTAGCACACTGATAGTGGAACTATGAGAGTTGGAACCTTTATTTGACCCAAATGGGTGCCCAAAAATGGAATCACATGAAATATAAACTAAGTCTAAGTACATTTTTTTGGGTGACACAGGATTGCCCTTATACCTCTGGATGCTCCTGCATCACATGATTTAGGAGAATCATTTCTCCAACCTTGGTTATCTGATGTAGGAGCATCTTGGGTTTCCTTGCAATCCTGCACTTTTTTTCATTCTCTCAGTTGCCACTGAGTTCGTAAGGTGATGTCGAGTCTTTGGTTGTTGAGTGATCCTTTGGGTGTCGAGTTATCCTTTGGGTCCTAAAAAATTCCATTGATTGTCGAGCTATTCCTTTAGTTATTGAGTTCCTTTGGTTTCTAAGCATTGGAGGATGTTGAGTTCTTATTTGTTTCCAAGTGATTCCTTTGGATGCCAAGCTCATGTTGATGCCGAGTGCTAGTATTTTGTGAAGTCTTTTTTTGTCAAGTTTTCTGTGTTTGATTCTCATGTTTGGGTCAACTTTGCTTGCATTTAATTTCTGTATAGGTTGTTGTAAATGATGTGAGCCAACTTGTGGCTGCACATTCATTTAAATTAGAATTTAATCTTGAGATAGGTCGATCTATGCTCACACATGTATTTAAGGAAGTCTAGGATTGACTTTTAGGGATAACTTAGAAAATTGGGAAAAAAGAAGAAGGATATGTGCCCGTAAATACGAACTTGAAGTTGGATCCTGAGTCTGAATTTGGAATGTATTTGTAATTGGTTATAACCCAGAAGACCTTACAGATGGGCATGTATCTTAAACATTTGATTAATCAATGAGCATTTTGTCTCTATCTCTCTCTTGGTGAACTATTTTTGTGTTGTGTTTTTTGCTATATAACTCTGGCAGGGTGGTCTGGATAGCTAGGTGTGCCCTAGGCCCTGGTGTTTGATCATCCCTACATCATAAGCTTATAAATCACCATTCACTTGATTGTCTTGTTGTGCAATCGAGTAATAGTTCATTAAGGAATTAGAAGACCATCTATGTGCAGTCACTCGATAATGTAGCTTTTAATTGGACATGAGAAGAAGTGAAAATAGAGAGTTTGTAAGCACATGGGATGTTGCACAACTAAATTATTTTCTTTTTCTATTCCTATTTCCATCTTGAATTTCATATAATCTAATCACTTTCTTAAAAAAAATATTTAAATTAAATTTTTCAAAAAAATATTTACTAAATTTTCTTGAGTCATAGAGAAAGAGATATATCTCAAGTGTCTTTCACTAATCAGATACAATCAGAGTGGTTGATTTAAAAATCATTTTATTAGTCCCTATTGTTTAAGGTGGGACTAATTATTTCGAGTTTCTTTTTGCTTTAGTCTTTGCCTTGGTAACTATGAAAATTGTCCTAACATATGTTATATATTATGGTCATAAGAATTTAGCTTATTAAAATCAAATGTCTCCTTTGAAATTTCTATTTTTCCATTGGCTCATCTAATATTTTGGGACAATCTTTTTGATTTCCTATTTCAAAAAATCAATAGAAAATTGAACTTTAGGATCATTGGAAGTGATTTCATGTTTCTCCTATGTAGTTATTTCAAAAATTATAAAAGGGCATGTTTTCTCTATATTCCTCTTACATGACAACTCCTTGAGAGGATATATTTTAAGAGTAGAGAACATATGTACTACCTTAGAGTTAAGTTGTCAAAACTCCAAAATATTTTTGCACACATCAATGTTTTTCTTAGAAAATTTGGTAAGCTTTCTTTTTGGTGCAATAGACACTAAATTTAGTAGAATTTATGGACTTAGTGAGATATTTCTATTTCTATATAGAAATAACTTCTAATATTTTTAGAAATGTTTTTGATCTTGCATTGAGAAAATGAATGAGATAGAACCCTTTGGGAGAATTTCCTCTCTTTCCCCATATGGGGGCAGTTTGTGCCTATATACAGAATATACATAAAATTATAAAATTTTGGTGTTTGTAATAGTAATTTATTTTATGAATTCTTTTAGAAATGTACTCATCAATCATCTCTACCATGATGATGTCAAATATGTATGGACTCTTTGGTTTTACAAGAATTGTTTTAGTTTAGAAAAACACCCAAAAAAATGTTCAATATATAAGTACATCATCATACCCTTATAAATAAATGGGTTATTTTTATTTTTAAAATTAATTTTTAATAATTTAGGTCTAAAATAATGAGATTTTAGTAAAAAAATTTAGAAAAGGAAAAGGAATATTATTCAATCAAATTGGGCTAATCACCATTCAATTCATTCTAGGTGAGAGCCTAATCTCATTAATCTTTTCTCAAGATTGTATGCAGATTATTTTTAATAGAATTTAGTTTGATGCATGAATTTTTCAAACTCCCATTCAACTCAATGTTGGATTTTCAATTTTCTTTACAACGAGTTACATACTAATGCTACCAAGAATCTAATTCCAACCATTATATCATTTATAAAGCATGTGTCGTGTGGTCAGCTATTTGGTCATCGAGAGATTTCATTAATTTTAATCTGTGAAATGAAATTTTAGATTCATAATGAATTTATGATATATTGAATTTATACTCATCCTTGTTTAAAGTCGCTTTTTCCTATAGGCTGCCTCTAAAGGCTAAGGCTATGTGACCTACAACATGCCCTTTTTTGTTGCACATACAACATTGCTATTTTCTTGAAACTGATGAAAAATTAAATTCATTCCAAGATTGAGGGCACTATTCAAATTTTGGTTGATATCGCAATTATGTCTTTTTAGGGATGTTATCAATTTTAATTCATAGAGAAGATATATTTACATTTGTACTTGTAATCCCTTTCTCATTTTAGTTAGTTGGTCTATGAAATTTGAGTTGAAAAACATGGTCTCAACTAATTTAATGCATTCAATAGGTTTTGGTTAAACTTTTAATTTTTTTAGGGATATCATTAAATTTGTAAGTTAAATAGATTTAGGTATTCAATAATTTTACTTCTTTGACAGCAATAATTTACCCACAAAAAGGTGAAGGCTTGGTTAAAAATTCTAAAATCATTCTATTCCAACCAATCTAGGGTTGGACTTCTTGTCATCTATGTTTTTTTTCCAATAATTATATATTTTAATCAATGTCTAACTATTTATGTACTAGATTTCCATTGAGTTTCGGAACAATTTGCCCATGAGATTGAAATTTTAGTGAACAATGCAAAATACAGTTATATTTTTGGAGGGTTCTTCTAGTCACTTTGAGATTGAGAATTTGATGAACTCCTCCATTCTTGAGAGGTAACATATGTTTTGATGACCATTCCATTCTTTACTACGTCTCCAACTCATTTTTAGTAGTTACAAGATAGTATTTTTTTGTCCAAATACAAAAATTTTCTGTGCCAAAACTATTTATTCTCTTTTTTGATATAGTAATTAAATATCAATTTAGTTATAGATCTGAACACTTTTTAGTTAAACTGGTAGAGGCATGTAGTTCTTTACTAAATCCATTTGTGGGGTTTTTGTGTATTTTGTGTGTAATAGCATAAGCTTAGACATTTCAATTGAAAATGTTAATTTATATGAATCATAGGGCATTCAACAGTTGATCCTTTCTTTCTCTTGTAAGTAATTTTTTTCCCTATAAAGATCTATTTAAAAAAATTAATTTAACCTATACAAGATATTTATGAATTTTAAGTCAATTTCATTATCATTTTTGGGATATTCTGAATCAATTTATTATATGAAAATAATGATGCTTCTACTAAAATGATATATAAATTTAGTTCTCACAAGTATAGAAAAACCATTCAATAATCTTATTTTCTTGTGTCTACTTGTATATTTTTAGAAATTCTTGTAATCTTAATTGAAGCGATTTGTGTATTGCCTATTCAGTTCATAATTGGGCTTTCACTATTTCTTCTCATACATGTAATATTGAGTTTTTTTCGACATGTTGAACCAAAAAATGATTTGGGTGTGGATAAATGTTTAATTTTTTGTTGAATATATTTCTCCTTCATTTTATATGTGACTTGTAGTGGGTTGAATGTTATTGTGAAAAAAATGTGGTGGTCTACTCTTTGTTCAACACAAACATGTCATCTATGTGTTAGGTATGCATTCATTGCTAAGAAAGAAACTTGGATTGAACGATAAATTTATTTCCCTTGCAACTACTTAGGTGATTTATTTTTTGGATTATATTTTGTTATGTTATTGACATTTCATATGTACAAACATGTCCATTGGTTCATGTAACGAAGTTCAATGGTAGCATATCTTCTGACTACAATTTGATTTTTTTTTAAAGAGATATATTATAGGAGAGTATGTAGATATTCTAAGAAATTTTTAGGACACACTTATTAGAGGATAGTTTATACATAAATATCAACTTAAATGCATTCTTGAAGACTCAATAATAGTAATTGATTTCTAATATTCTAGATTATATTTAACATTAAAGTGGTATAACATGGTTTACATGTCACAACTATCCCACCTCATGTTTCTTCACTAAGTTTTTGCCCCCATTTTTGTGATGTTTTTTTGTTCCTTTTTCTTTCCCTATAGCTGAATTTTTGCATATTATTTTTATTTTCAAAACTTCTAATTATTTAAGCATGGCCAGTTGGAGCTTTTGTTCAAGGAAAAATAACATCCCCATCCTTGTTATTGTTCCTACACCCATCTCCTTGTTTAATTGTAAGTTATTCCTTTACTAGAATTATTGGAAATTTTTTTCTCTAATCAAAGTCTTGATGATGATGCAATTAATCACTTGAGTTGGGCTAAAGTGCAAGGTGAATTGGTTGTTATCTTTAAAGTTAAGGAATTCATACTTTCTATTAAGGTTCTAGATTTATTTTGAGATGTGTTTTAGATTACAAGTGACAAAAATTTATTTTAATCGATTACCAAATATTTTTTTGTACATATGAGGAAGAGTTTCATGTTGAGAATACACTGGCCTATGTCCAATGCGTGGGGAAAATTAGATATTTAGAGTACCTTGATTATATAATGTAGAAATTACTACATCAAAATTACCCATTTTTATAACCATCTTGATCCATTTCTTGATTAGTCATCCCTAGAATGGGCTTTGTACTAACTTGAACTTGCTAGAAGGCCTTTAGATTATTTCACAAATAGAATAAGTTAATAATGTTATCGTTATCTAAAATTTTTTACTTGTGTTCATCTCAAAAAGTTTTCTGCCTATGCTCATCTAACACCAAGTTGTTTGGACCATAGAAACCCAATTAAAATAATCATTACATGGTTGAATGTTTGAAACAACTCCTTTGAATACAATGTAGAGATCACTAAGGTTTTCCACGTTATATTTACTGCTAGTGTATTTAAAATATTTTTATGTATTGAAACAATTATTTTTCTACCATTTTAGGCTTTAGCATAATTAGTTTCTTAGTTTTCCCTATATACCCATGAATTATACATTCCATGATACTTTTCAATTTTTTCAAGTTCTTTCAAATTTTAAAAATGTTTCTCTTCATTTAAGAGGGAATCTTGTGAGGAAATGTGATTGGTTCCATGATGCAATTAGATAATTTTTAAAGCATGGCAAGCCCTATCAAATTCTTCACCTGAGATGATAATTTACACTATTTTGTGCAAATGGTCTATAGATCTAATGATTGTGTCACTTGTTCAATCAAGGTATAGATTACCATCCATCAATATATCTTCTACTAAATATTGTCTAAACTCTATTCATAGTTTAGCAAACCTTGACCTTGATTGATCTAGAACTTCTTAAATGTGAAACCTTCTTCATTCATAGCATTTATATTAACAGTTATATCAGCTTCACATTTCCCATGTATTCCTATTTTTACATAGACATTTTACATACCCAAAAAAATCAACACTTTCTCCTCCACCCTTACCTAAGATAAGGATTTCAGCGCAACTCTTCTTTTCAAAGTATTTCAATAAAGTGAATCGGATCTCAGTTACCAAAGATTTAAAATATATTCATCACATTCTTTTCACATTACCCATGAAAACAATCCATGCCTTATGTTGTTTCATTTAACACACATATCATTGGATGAGTAACTAGTAAGGGTAGAAATAAAGGCAGTATTTTCCTTGCTATTTTTGGATTATTATTATTATTAAATATAGACATGCATAAGTCCTCCCCTCCTCTTCAATCATCCCTAATCATTATGAAATTTAATATAAGAAATGTCCTCTTCTACATCTTGTTTGTATTTCATGTATCTAGTTGTAGTCTACGGACATGATTCTATTCGATATACCATTTATAACCACCATCCTCTTCTCTTTGATATATATAAACTAATCACACCTTCTATAAATAAATAAATAAAATTAATTATATCTAAAAAATACTAATTTAATTTAATGACATAGAGATAAATTTATATATTAAAATTAAAAGAAATCAAGTTTTATTAATAGATGAATGGTCTAAGTTTTCATATATTGTAAAGTACATAAATACATCCATATAATCAGCTTCACATTTTCTTCCCAACTCATTCCTTTCCCTCCCCTTCTTCTTCAAACTTTTATCAATATCTATATATAATCTAAGCACTATATCTTGCACTTATGTTAAAGATAAAGCTCCAAAAAATCACCAAACATGAATATAGAAAAGGCATAGAAAAACAATATAAAGTGATAAAAGTATTTCTTAAGTAAAAATTAAATATACATCTATAGCATTAGAAAATACATCTAATATTTTGATGTAGTCATTCTTCTACCAAGAAAATATATCTTAAGAAAGATAACTATCAATTGTTATGCCAAATGGTGTTTTCCCAACTTAGTTGTATAAAATACAACAACAATGAACCTATGTTACTCTTTTGGAGAAAAATGAGGGTAAAAATTTTCTTCATCATTTTGAATATCCATCAAGTCAAAACGAAAATATTCAATAATCTCTAAATTCACCTCAAACTCATTATTTCCATTCTCCAAAATCATCATCCACACACTATTTGTTTATCAAATCATATTTTCCTATGATGTAAGATGCAGGAAGTAGATAAATGCTGAAGAAAGACCCTTGAATCTTCCTTAGGATAATGAGATTTAAACTATGGTTGAAATTCTCATAAATTTAAACCATTCTTAATTTAGATGGAGTTCCTATATTGAAAATTTGTCTTCTTATGTCCAATATTCTTCTATACCTATATCAATTAATTCATTCGCTATTTGATTTCCCTCCCTATATATGATTGATTGGGATCTTGTAAATGTTAGGAAAAGATTGATACTAGTATGAGGATATGTTTCAATCATTATTTTATCACTGATGTTAAATCTGCTAATTGTTGGTAAGGCAACTACTTAGTTTATTTGAGTACTATCATTTGTTTGATTGATAAAGAGGATTTGATCAAATGAGATAAAAAGAAAACCTAGAGGAAAGGTTGAGTTATCTCATGAATTCTTTGGTGGCTGGTGATGAATTGGACTACGATGAGGGCTTTATATCTTTCTTATGTCTTGAGCTAGGGCACCCATGACCTAGCTCTATTCTTGTGTCTTTTGAGTGCTATGACAGTGGGGAATAGTGTTTGAAGGGTTATAGATTGGGTGGCTCTTCATGTCGGGTGTGGACTGGGCTATGTTCTAGAGGAGGAGACTTTTGGTACATGCGAAGAACACTTTGTCCTTACCTACTAACCTATGTTGTGCATGGGAAGTGGACACTATTATTTGGAATTTGATAACCCATGACTTTGGTTTGTTCTTTGCTATGGAGGATTGGGGAGTGTAGGTGTAGGTTTGAAGATGGAAGGGATTGGATTAAGGGTTGGGGGGTCTCCCTTTCCCATTTTGTGGTTCTTGTTAATGGTTGATGCTAAGGGGGAGGCAACAATGAGGATCCCTTGCATGGATTTTTGGGTGGCTTTAGGCCCTAAGTTTTCAAATCAAGGGATGAAGACTTTTGACAATAACCTATTTTCTTCGAACTTTGAGATTATTGACTTGGGGTTATCTAATGGCTCAAGGATTATGAAAACCAATGGATGTCTCGAGAGGTGCAAGGAGAGGACAAAATTGGTTTTCCTAGTTGAAATGATTGTGAATGATATTGAATATTATTTGCATCATTCCCTATACTATAAGTTTTTAGGGATGAGAGTTTCTTTGCAATTCTTGGAGGTTTGGGTGTGAAGGACTTAGGAGTCAAAAGGGGAAATGGAGATAATGTTGCTGGAAAATAATTATTTCATGGTTACTTCAAACTATATTACTGATTGCAATAGGGTGTTTGAGGGAGGTCATTATTTCCACAATAAGGTTGGGTTGTTTATCAAGCCATGGCATGTTGTCTTCAACCCCGTGGAGGAGCTACCTAATCGTGTTCCAAGTATGGGTTCATTTATCAAGGTTCCTAGTGGAATGCTATCAAGAGGATGTGTTACATCTTTTGGCCTCAGTGCTTGGAAATCTTGTAGGGACTTCATCGCAGACCTTGGGAAAAAGGTAATAACTTTTTCTTGCATTTATGTTGAAATTGATCTTAGTAGACCTTTACTAGATGCAATAGAGATGTGTGCAAGTTCTTATTCTTGGGTCCAACAATTGGGTTATGAAACTCTTCCTTTTTGTTGTCTCCTTTGACAAGAATATTGTCATTTGTATCAAAATTGCCCAAGGAATAAATCTTGGGAATCCCATCCATCACAAACTATGAGCAAGCCTCTTGAGACAGATAAAGGGAAGGGCATATCTCCTAATGAGGCGAGTGCTTCTAATTGTTTTGTTTTGATCAGGGCTTAGAATTAGAACACAGGTCAAAAGATGTCTTTTAAAGAAAGGCAGGATGATACCCTAACAAGTTTGAGTTTTTGGATGAGCTTAGTCAACAAGAGGTGAATCTAAGTTTGATCAATTTGGATCATGGGCTTGTTGACTTAGCTCAAGAGGATCCTATTATTGATTCTACTTTGGATCCCCTAGGGGATGAGTGTTGGAAATTGGATGCTGCTCAGAAAAAGGGGACTTTTGAGGTGTAGGAACCGTTGGCCATAATTACAAAAACAAGTATGGATTCTCTAGATATTGGGAAACACATTTGTTCAAGTTCAACAATGAAGATTAAGCCTCCAACCAAACTGGGTTTCTACAGAAAGATATCAAGAAGGGTGGGCTAGAGAAATTTGTTAAAACTAGTCAAAAAAAGGATGTGGAAAAGATTAAATTAGCTAGTGAAAATTTGGTGGAGTTGCAGGTAGTTAAGCCTTTGGATTCTATTTTTTCTTGCCCCTTGAAATGATTGTTTTGTCATGGAATGTAAGGGGCTTGAACAATAGCCTTAGACAAAAAGTGGTTCATGAGTTAGTCAGAAGACAAGGTCCTAATGTTCTCTTTTTGCATGAAACTAAGTTATTTGTGGAGAGTATGCAAGGTTTGAAGCCTAAGTTCTAGAGAAGTGGGGAATGCCAATGCATTGGAGCTCATGGTGCTTCTGGGGGTTTGGCTTGTTTATGGAATCCTCAAAAAATCTAGCCTCTTTGGTGGATTTCCTCTAAATCCCCTCTGTCCATGATTACTACTTGCCTAGAGATAGGGGACATCATATTATTTTCCAATATTTATGCTCCTACTAATTTCTAGGGTAAACAAGCTTTGTGGTCCCACATTAGGATGATTCATAACAGGTTTCCCTTTCATCCTTGGATCTTGGCTAAGAAGCAGGGTGGTACTAGAAGATTGGAGCCTTCTGCACTGCAACTTCAAGACAATATCAATATCTGAACTTTGTGGACATTAAACCTAGCAATGGTCATTTCACCTGGAACACTTGTCAAAGTGGAGAGTTTTGTATTGCAAAAAGGTTAGATCAGTTCCTAGTTTCTTGTTACTAGATTGGAGGGATGTGCTCATCTTGCTCTAAGATCTTGGATTGGAGAGGATCAGACCATTGACCTATTAAAATTTCTACAAAGTCAACTCAAGTGCTTCAGAAGCCTTCCTTTAAGTTCCAACTTATGTAGCTTCAAAATTCATCTTTGAATGATTTGGTATCTGATTGGTGGAAGAAAGGTAGACCAGCCTATGGTACTTCAATGTATATTTTTGCTAAGCTTCTTCAATTTGTTAAATTTGAGCTCAAATGATGGAATCATTTGTACTATGGGAATCTCTTCCATGAAAAAGTAGGGGCCTAAGCAAATTTTGATGATATCACAAGAAGGATAAGAGAGGAGGGGGTAATAGATGAATTGCTTTAGGATGAGGCTTGGGCTATGAAATTTCTTGAAGAATGAGAACTGCAAGAGGAAATGTATTGGAAGCAGAAGGCATGAATTGAGTGGCTTCAGGAAGGAGACAAAAATATGGCTTTTTTCTTCAACTATGTGAAAGCCAGGAGACATGGTAACTCTATCTCAGGGTTGGTGAATGATAGGGTATATCATCTTTCTTCCTTTCTAGAAACATTTGAGGTAGTATAGTACTTTGAATCTCTCTTTAGAGAGGACTCAAAATGGGGGTCTCCTAAGGAAGTGTAAGTTCTTTCATGTATCCCCTCTCTTGTGACCAAAGATATGAATTAGCAACTCATGAGGGATATCTCACTTGAGGAGCTTGAAGGGGTTGTTTTTAATATGAAGAAAAAAAAGGCACTAGGTCTTCATGTCTTCCCTATTGAGTTTTTTCAAGAGTTTTGGGATATCATCAAATTTGATATCTTGGTTGTGGTTCATGAGTCTCAACACAATAAGTAGATGTTAAGGGCTCTAAATGCTACTTTTCTACTCTTATCACCAAGAAGAGGGGGCTAATAGGTTGAGCCAATTTTAGCCCATCTCTTTATGCAATGTTATCTACAAAATTATTTCCAAACTTATTGTAGATAGGTTGAAGAAGGGGTTTTCTGATTTGATCTCCAAGGAGCAAAGTGGTTTTGTTGCGGGTAGGCAAATTTTGGATGGGATTGTTATTGCTACTAAGGTCATCCATTCTATGGCCAGATCAAAAGAAAAAGTGATGTTTATCAAATTAGATATGGCCAAGGCATATGATAGAGTAAGGTTGTCCTTCCTACGGTGGGTTCTTAGTGCCTTTGGCTTTGCAGAAGATTGGATTCAATGGATTTGGAGTTGTGTTACTTTAGTCTCTTTCTTGATGCTTATTAATGGGAGCCATTATGAGCTTTTTGGGGTTTCAAGGGGACTTCATCCAGGGAGACACTCTCTCCCTTTATTTTATTATTATTTTGGCAAAAGGGTTGGGGAGATGGATTAAACAGAATGTGGAGTCTAGTTTTATTCAAGGGTTGAGATGGTGTGGAGCCTTACCCCCATAGACTCACTTGCAATTTGTACATGATACTAATTTGATGGGGATGGCTACAATGAGGGAGGCATCTAATCTTTGTAGGGTCTTGGATGTGTACTTGGCTACCTCAGGACAATAGACTAATGAGGGAAAATCTTCCATCTGCTTCCTCCATTACCCCAGGTTCTATTCAACAAATGATTTCTCACACTTTGAGGTTTTAGATTGGGAATCTTCCATTAAAGTATCTTGGCATTCCCATCTTAGTGAGTCTTGGAAGGTAATTTTGGACAAATTTTGGGTGAAAGTTAATCACTGGACTCACCATTGGTTATCCTTTGCTGGTCATGTCTAGTTGATTAAGTCAGTTGTGCAGGCTTTTCCCATTTATAGATGCATGCTCTAGGTTGCTCCTATGGGCTTTCTTAAGAATCTAGATTCTATGATGTGCCAATTTTTATGGGTGGGCTTCCTGGAGGCCTCCAAATGGAGCTTGGTTAGATGGGAAGTGGTGTACATCCTGAAATAGTATGGGGGACTAGGCTTGAGGCAATCAACTTTGATAGGAGAGGTGTTGGCCGCTAAACTTTACTGGCAATGGTGTAATGAGCAAGATAAGAGTTGGGTGATGGTTCTTTCTTAGAAGTATCTCCTAGGGACTCCTCATCTTGATATTTCTAGCTATCCACTTGGGGGGAAGGGATCTATGATTTGGGATACTCTAAAGAAAGGGGCTAAGCTTATTAAGTATGGCTTATTTTGGATTTGCAAGAGTGCAACAGAGGCCCAATTCTGATCGGATTCTTGGGATGGATATCCCCCAATCATTTCTCAATTTTCCTACCTAGTGTTTCTTTTTCATTGGTTTTTGGAGGCTGGTTGGTCAAGGGTGAGTGATTTTAAGTCCTTTTTACCTTGTGGTTAGATGGAAATGGCTAAATGGAAGTCCCCTGATGAATGGTCAGTTGTTGATTTATAGGAGTAGTGTGTTGTGCTACAAAATATCCTCTCTAGTAGAAGGTATTGTTCTCTCTAGGAGGATGATGTACTTGCTTGGTCTCCCAATTCTAAGGGGACCTACATGGTTGCCTTTGAGTACAAAAAATTGATGTCTCATATGATGGTTATGCCTGAAGTGTAGTGGTGGAAGAAAGTCTGGAATAATCTATCTTGGCCAAAATGTAACTATTTTATCTGGATGTTGGCTTGGAATAAGTGTTCGAATTGCGATAATATTTAGAAGAGAGAATTCCATGACCCTTTTATTTGTGTTATGTGTGGGGCTAATGAGGAGGATTCTTCCCATTTGTTCTTTCATTTCTCTTTCGCCCTCTAGCTTTGGCATTTTGGTTGGGGAGTTTGGACAACTCCATGTGTCCATGCTTCCTCCTTGATTGAGTTTTGGCAGGGGATGGGTCGACCCCCTTCTATGGCTCCTTTTCTACAGGAGGCGTGGTTTGTGAGGCCTATCTTCTTATTATGGAAAATTTGGCTAGAGTGCAATCAAAGGATTTTTTGTGGAGAGCAGAGGCTAGTGCAACAAATTTGGCAAAGGTTATTGGGAATGATTCAAGAGATAGTGGAGGCTAAGTGTGAAGTGGAATTACCTTTGTGAAAATGAGATACAGAGTTGGTGGAGAGATTGGGGACCTTGGGGTCTTCTTTGACCTTAACTAGGGCTAAGAGATGGCATCACAAGAAGCGAAAAATTGATAGGGTTGATAAATGGCAGCTTCCCTCCTATGGGATCTTGAAGATCAATACTAATGGATCTTTAAGGGGTAATCCAAGTCTGGCTAGTATTGGAAGGATTGGTAGAGATGCTATGGGCTTAGTGATTTTTATCTTTTTGATCTATGATAGGATTTAGACCATTAACCTAGTGGAAGGGTTGGCTATTCTTGTTGCTCTTGAGAAAGCTCATGCTTTAGGAAGGAGAAAAATTGTTTGTGAATCTGATTCCCAGGTTTTGATCAACTTGCTTATTGAATAGAAAGTAGCTAATGTTAATTGGCAATTGGCTAGGATTGTGCAACAAATTTTTCAAATTAGTTCTTTGATGGGAATGATGACTTTTGCCCATATTCCAAGGGAGTGGAATAGGGTGGCTCACTATTTGGTGAAATAGGCTTCTGAGCATGTTGAGGGATGGAGAATTGAGGAATGGGAGTTGGTTCCTCAAGAGCTTCATTTTGACTTAAGGAGCATTC
The DNA here is from genome assembly GCA_028749045.1 of Cupressus sempervirens. Taxonomy (NCBI): domain Eukaryota; kingdom Viridiplantae; phylum Streptophyta; class Pinopsida; order Cupressales; family Cupressaceae; genus Cupressus; species Cupressus sempervirens. The sequence continues at coordinate 297,461,102 of CM053789.1, forward strand.
TTGATGAGGATAGGGTGGAGAATGATAATAAATGATGGTGTTAGCTATTTTATCACTATTTGGGGCTATGCTTTTGTTTCTTCTCAAGACCTTAGGTCCTTGATCTCTTTGTATTAGTGTGTTCTAATATTTAATAAAAAATTTACCCCTTTATTTAAAAAAGTTATGTCATGAAAAAGGAGTACAAAGATGAGTTAAGATAGTGAACACATTGATGCAGGAGCATCTAAAGGTATAAGGGCAATCCTATGTCACCCAAAAAATGTACTTAGACTTAGTTTCTATTTCATGTGTTTTTATTTATGGATACCCATTTGGGTCAAATAAAGGTTACAACTTTCACAGTTCCACTATTAGTGTTCTAGGATAGAGTATTTGACCACCTTGGGATACGTGTAAATATCAAAAAAATAAGAGTATGTAATTGAGCCATCATTTTGGTGAACTAGGAGGTGTAAATTGGCTAGAAAAATTTAATTGTAATTTAGAGCATTCCAGAAAAAGAATCATGTCAAAAGGCCCCATGGTTTGAAAGTTATTATAGTTTTTCGAGTTTTGGAGACCTCCTAAGAGTGCTTCAAAGTCAAGTTAGGGGCATTAAATGACCTCAAAAAAGGCCAAAAAATGGGGGACGAGTGAGGCTTTTCCATAGGGCTATAGAGCACTTTGAGAGCTTTCCAAAAATATAAACGGTTCGTCAATCGAAGCTACGGTTCAAAATTTATGCCTCCAAAAAGTTCGATTACCATTTTTGGATTCTTCTAGATTTGCGTCGACCTCTAATGCAGCTTCTGGAGCCTTCTATTTGGTCGGTGGATGCCTACTAGTACTTTCTAGAATGTATTCCTAGTCCTTAACCCTCCAGGGTCTATTTAAGGACATTTCTGGCTTTGTAAAAGGCAGTTTGGAGTGGAGTTTGAGAGGAGGTACTGAAAGTAGAAATTATTCTCCAGATTTATGCTATTGTAAGCCCATAGGGCATGTTTTGAAGTCTATTTTCTCTGTACTGGATGTATTAGCTTATTTACAAAGTTAATAAAATTTCCCTTTCCTGTTGTGTCCATTCTATGCTTGGGTTGTGTCTCCATCACACATAGTGTATTATTTATTTGCTTAATGCTACAAAGGTTAGATACACTCATTAAGTTTAGAAGAAAAAGTAAGAAGAATTGTGTCTGCTAAGCTTGACTAAGTGCATAGTAGGTGTTGAGCAAAGTTAGTACAAGCCAACTAGAAAATTTGTTGGAGATGAGAAAAGTGAAGATTTAGTGTATGCCAAGCGGACATAGTGTAAGCTGAGTAAGTTTTAGTTGGTGTCAAGTATTAGTAAACTCTAGTGTGTTCCAAGTGAATTATTGGTAGAGGTTATGCAACATAATGTGTGTTAAGTATCAAAGGTTAGTTGATGCTGAGTGCTATTATTCATGTTAAATAAAAAAATTGACAAATCTAAGCCAACTATTTTGTTTTCTTGAGTTGTGTGAAGTGTGTGGAAGATAACTATGATGATCTAGAGGCACAAAATTTAAGGTAAACCATTTTGAGGTGAATTCAAGGAAGATTGTAGAAGAATTTTCTAGAGGAACCAAATGGAATAGTGGGTAGATTCATTATCCTACCTAATCCTACATAATCCTAAAATCGACGATTGTGGTTAAGTGGAAAAAGATTTTAAATCTCTATTTATAAATAGAGTTGGCCAGAAGAAAAGGTTGTCATGTACAAGAACCTAAGGAAGAAAAGGATTCTAGGGTATTGCTTCATTCAGTAGTTGAACAAAAGACACTGCTATTGGCAAGAAAAGAAAGAAGGCATAATAATATGAATGCTTGAAGGGTGAATAAGCTATTAGAGTTGAAGTGTGTGGAAGCCAAGCATAATGGAGGACTAAAATAGAGATCTATAATCTACAAGTGAGTTGTAATTTGTTATCAGATAAAGCCTTACTATTAATTTCTAATAATTATATCGATCTAGGGTAAATCTTTTGGATTAAGGTTGACCTAACAGCCATTTGTAAATCTTTTAACCAAGTGACATTCCAAGTGAATGATGTAAAGTCCACTAAGAAGGCTCACTCCTAACAAGGTGATTGAAATCCTCTAACTAGGTCACATCTAACTATGTGTATTGTAACCTTTAACAGGGTTGTGCTTTCACAAGGCATCACTTCAAAAGAGTGAGAATTGTTAGAGTAATTATTTTGTTTCACTTATTAATTAGATCATATTGATTTAGTTAATTAAGTGGTTTATAACTCTAGTTCTTAAGCTTGTTTTTAGGTGCATATAATTAATATTTTATATTAATTATAATGTGCAAACCTAGTTAGGGTTTCGTGATTCCTTTTATAAGGATTCACCTCTTTATATTTTTCATTCACTTATTGGATCATGATAGAGATTTCCCTTTGCATGTCTCTGGCCTTTTGGCCTCCATAATTTTTTCTTGCTTCTGTTCTTTATTTTTTCCATGTTATAGGATTATGCATGCAAGTGTACTTGGGAGATTAGTTTTTCACCTAATCTAACATGGTATTAGAGCCATCTTGCTGCTCATTGTTCATGTTTTGTTGAAGTATTTTAGAAGTAGGAGTTTTTCAAGGGTTTCAAATTTTTTTTGTGGATTTAGGGGGGACCTTTGTTTCTGGTCACTTTGGGCTCAAACGGACATCACCGTTGTGTTTAGAGCACCAAAAACCCTAGAATCCATATAAAACTTGTCCATTTTGGACAACGTTGATCTGGGAGGCAATTTTTTTGCCCGACTGGACCATATGGCCCCTTGCACATGTTAGGAGGCAGAAAATTTATTAAAATCACAATTTTTTTTTTTAAAAATGTGATTTTTAACTACGCAGCTGTTAACTAACCACATCGGAGCTGCTAGTGGTCACCGTTGATGACCACCGCGAGCGATTATGACTGGTGGTCCACCAGTGGCCTACAGTGGCTCTGCCAGTGGTGTCCACCACTACCCCACCATGCTTTGCCCTCCCTCTGCCCGACCACCACCCGACCACTGCTCCGCCAGCGGTGCAGGGGTGGTGTAGGATTTTTTGTTTTCTTTTAATTTTTTTTAATTAATTTTTTTTTCTTGCAATACGAAGGACCTAGAGGTTTTTTCACCATAACTTGAGCATACAGACGTATTTTTTTGATTTGAATAATATGCCAGAAAGCTGGTTCTGAGACAAAAATGTTGGTATAATTTTTTTTGGGTTTTGGTGTACTTTGGTTTCCTATTTTGGTAGTCAAAGCCAAATTTTTTTTTTCCTTCCAGGAGCCATATCTCCCTCATCCGGACTCTTTTTTGGGCTCGCTAGATATCATTGGAAAGCTATTTCTGTGAGTTAATTAGTTGTAGAGGTCTTTTATCCAGATTTTGCTCTAGGTTCTTTCTCCTCCAAGTTTTGCACTTTCACACTCTGGTGGATTACTTGGATTCTACAGGTCTTGGGATCTCTTCTTTTGTTCTTTTGGCTCTCTCTTCTTTCTGACTTCTAAGCATTGTATGCTTCTCTTTTGTTGCATTGCTTTTTCTATAAATGCACTGAGATAAAGTGCCTACTTTTTCATATCTGAGATCTTGTACACCTTGTGTTTGTTTGTACTTGCACTGAGTTATAAAGTGCCATGGGGGGTCATGATGTTTTCCCATTTTGTGCTCATCCACCTTTGTCAAGTGAATGTTTCTTCCTTGACATTAGCCCATGCTATGTGTCAGTGACACCACCCTTTATCCTATGCTTGTACTTCTATTGCACTATTGGTGTTCTTGATTCTTCTTCTTGTAGATGTTTCTGGCATTGCATTTCAGTGTTCCTGTCACCCCTCTCCCTATTCAACATTATGGGGGGGTTCACCTGTTGGCTCTTTTTCTTCCTTGGTTTGGTTGAGTGATCTACATATTTAGTTTTTGTTCCTATGTACTAGGTAGATGCAGTGGCTAGGAACCTATGCATTTCGGTGAGATGGTTCATCTACTATAAAGACATTCATTCATTCCTACTTTTGGAGGTCACCTCTTTGATTGATCATCTCTTTAGACTTTGTCTTCCCTACCTGGTCATGCACTATTTTAGTGGGGGTTCCAGTAGTTTCTTCTGACAGTGTTTGCAACTTCATGCTTCAGAGATGCTTCATGCTCTTTCTTGTTCCTTTCTTTGGGAGATTTCTTAGATTGGAGGCTTTGTTTCCTTCATCTAGTTCATTTCCTTGTATTGGGTACATGATCAGGCCTTGTTTCCGGTACCCATTTTTTTTGCTTTCATAGCTTTGCTACATTAGCTTCCTCCCGAGCTTTGCTTAAGGGGGGGTGTTAGAGTAATTATTTTGTTTCACTTATTAATTAGATCATCTTGATTTAGTTAATTAAGTGGTTTATTACTATAGTTCTTAAGCTTTCTTTTAGGTGCATATAATTAATATTTTATATTAATTATAATGTGCAAACCTAGTTAGGGTTTCATGATTCCTTTTATAAGGATTTACCTCTTTCAATTTTTTCACTCACTAATTGGATCATAATAGAGATTTCTCTTTGCATGTTCATAAGATGTCTTTGGCCTTTTGGCCTCCATAATTTTTTCTTGCTTCTGTTCTTTGCTTTTTCTATGTGACATGATTATGCATGCGAGTTTTCTTGGGAGATTAATTTTTCACCTAATCTAACAAGAATTAGTAGCATGTTACTAGTTGTTTTTCCCAAATTGGGTTTCCATGTAAAATACTTGTGTCAAATGTTTTATTGAATCTATTATGTTTCATTTTACATTTATACAAAGTTGTTTTGACCTAGGACAATAACCTACAAAGTTTAAGTGTTGTATGATCTAATAGATGCATGCATAATAAGATTTTAAGGATATGGGTAATTCACAAACTTTAGTTGCCAATTGAATATTATTTATTACTTTGAACCTTACATAAGAAATTAAACAAGTAATGCTTAATAGTAATAGTAACCATACACAAAGATAACTCATAACACCATTTTTTGTTAACTAGGGAAACCTTGGCCAAGGGAAAACTATGTTGGGGTTGATACCCACTAGATAATATACTTATATATATGTTCCTTGTTAGAGGATGGAACTTTTTAGGAGTCAATAAGAATTTTTTTTATAGAGAGTCCCTGTTAGGAGACTTTGAATCCTTGTTAGGAGATTCCAACCCTGTAAGGAGTTGTAGTTATTGGAATATTCAAATGGGAAGAATGCTTCTAAGAGGGGGGGGTGAATAAGAAGTATTGAACTTTAACCACAAAAAACTTGAGATTTTGGTAACCCAGAAACCCTCTACGGATAAGAAGTTAAAACTAGGGTGGGGATGATACCCACAAAAATTACTGTAGCAATAATGTTTGACCACTTCTGATGGTCTGCCCTATTAAAGGCTTTACACTGTGTCAATAGTGACCTAGTTAAAGGATTTAAAACACTTTACATGAGGAGTTACCCTGTTAAAGGATTTACAAAATAGCTGTTAAGCTAACCTATTGACATAGGATTTCCTTTCTAATACAATTGCTAGAGAGTATTAGGCATAATAAACTTGATAGCTTACAATCCTTTGATTGGTGAATACAGGCACTAGATCTACTTTCTCTGATCTTGATTCTATGAAATCTGATATCTGTTCGTATTCCTTGCTTAGTTCTGATCAACTAATTATTTTACTGCTGGTCTTTTTACTCTTCACTCTGAAAAATAGTTTCCCTTACTCTCCTTCATCCTCTACTATACATTAATATTTTTGTCTTCCTTATAAAGACATTCAAAGACTTAGGATTAGGTATGGATCTAATATCCATATTAAATCTCTATTTCCCACTCATTCCTTGCAATTTATTTATTGGTTGCATGTAAATTGCATAGGAAATATAGAAGATTTGATCTTATCACTTAGATCCTTTGATATTCATCAATGTCGGCCATGAAAATGGTTTACATATGAATTAGTGAAGTTACAAACTCATATGTGCATTCTGTGTTACTTGACACTTACTGATTTTTGATGCTCGGCACATGTAAGAAATCTATCTCACTTGGCTCTTGATGTGTTTTTGTTTTTCTCAACATCATCTATGACTCGAAACCTAGATATTTTTCAACATTTGTATCACGCTTGGCACCTAAAGTCACTCAGCACTTGTAGTCACTTGGCACTTAATCTTCACTCAGTATTAGATCTTCACTTGGCACCTAAAGGCTGCTCGGCACCTGAAGATCACTCAGTACCTGTTGGATTTTCTAACTTAGCACATGTTGTGGCTCGGCATACATAGTGTGCTCAGCTTGAATGTAGAAAGTAGCTAAGTGTGTTGGCACTCAAATGTCAAAATTGCTAACAATCTCCCCCTTTGACATGAGTGTCAAAAATACTTAACTAAACATTATTTGTCTAACCTTATGAGTACATTCACTAATCTTCTTGGTACATACATAACTTAATCAAAATTTTGTAACGTACAATATATATACCTCAAAATTATTGAAACTCCCCCTGAGTTAAATTGTTCCATTATCCGTGCTATCTTGGTAACCAAAATTTTGTGTTGTAAATCATGCTCCTCCTTTTTATCTTGTCTCCCCCATTCTCTCTATCTCCCCCTTTTTCTTTATCTCCCCCTTTTTGACACAAATGTCAAAGGGTACTAAGGGTTAAGACCATATTTTGCTAAAAATGTGCTATTTACCTCCATAATCATCCTGAGAGCTGTATCCCAATTATGTAAAGCAATTTCCAATGACTTGTGCTAGATGGCAGTCTTTGCAGCAAGATGAACAAGTCCATCTAAAGTAGAAAGATTAGGATCTTTCTTGAGAACAATTTTAGCATAGACCTATTCTTTATGGAGTACTTCCAAATTTGGGGTAATGGAGGATTGGAGCTGCATCAATTTAGCCTTGATGGTGGCCTCTTCTACTGTTAACACAGCTACTTCTTTTTGAGTGTGAAGCATTTGATTGAAATGCTTCTCACTTTGAGCTAGATCCTTGGGTAGTTGCATGCTTGAAATCTTCAGATTTCTCTCCAGGCTCATTATTCTTTGGCTTGTCTCCTATGTGAAGTATGAAAAGTCACACAACTTGTTGTACAATGAGAATATATTCTCAAGTACCTTTTTCACTTTATCAAGTGTTTTCGCCAATTCAACCTGGGAAAGTGCAATTTGACTAGATATTTTCTCATTTACTTTCCCTTGGAATTTCCTTTCAGACCATTCCATAAGTTTCACATTTATTTCTTGGTCTTCATTTGTCACCTGGTCAACAATATCTGATAATTGCTCCATTATATGCTTTGACTCATCTAGTGACTACAAACTAAAGGCATCCATAAAGATGTCCTTAATCTCATGTAATGTTTTCTTTTGTTTATACTCTTTCCTAAGTATCTCCTATCTCTTTCTTCTATTTAGTGCTTCTTGCACCTCATTGATTTGATCAATGCTTATTGTTTTTGAGTCATAACTTGGTATGACTATCTCGTTATCTAATTCAGGGTCTCCATAGTGAAGTGCCCTTGCAAATTTTGTAGAACTTGATCCTGGTGTTGATATTTGCAGTGTCATTGCATCATTGCTTGGCTTTTTTGAAGGAGTTCTTGAGGTAGGAAAATTTATCAATGTTTGTATTGCCTCCTACTCTTTAGGGGTTTCCTCTACTTTCTCCTCCTCCTTTCTACCTTGATCGATTATAGAAATTTTAGGAAGTGCACCTTGTGTTTGTGCTGTAGGATTAGATGTAATAGTCTATCCTGCTTGTTCTGCTTCTTTGTCTCCTGCTGCACTTGGCTTCTGTACTATGGTGTCAACTATTCTTGATGAAACAACTATTTGCATTTGAAGTTGACCACCAGTAGTTGTAGAGATGTTGGAAGGTGGTTCTTGTGGATTCACCTTATCTCTAACTATGTTTTCTACTAATTTTTGCAGTTCATCCACACTAACCAATATTGGATTTGTACATAATTTTGCTTGTTGTGTGGATTGGTCAAGGATTCTTTTGAGATCCTCTGCAGTTAAAGGATTGATGTTCTGAGCATAAGTGTTAGGAACATCCTGTATAGTTATAGTTTCTGTAGGTGTGATGGGTACATGAGGAGGGCTTAAAGGTGGAAATTGTGTATCTTGCACACTCTGCTCTTGTTGCTACTCCTGTTTAGTTGTTGCCATTTCATCCTGTTTTGGTGTTTCTTTCTCCTCACCTATTTCTATCTCCTCTCCATCTTTCTTTTCTTCTCCCTTCTTCTCTTCTTCTCCTTTCTTCTCTTCTTTTCCTTTCTTTTCTTCTTCCTTCTTCTCTTCTTCTCCTTTCTCTGTATTCTTTACTTCTTCCTTGTATTCTTCTTCAAGAACATATTCAACCTTTTTGTACAAATTCTTCCATGGTTTTGTTGTTCTTTGTACAATTTCTTCAATTTTGTTTTGGAGAATGAAGAATGCCCTATACTTAGGTGTAAACCTAGTGTTATGCCTTTTGACTACTTTAGCTATTTGCTCCTTAGTTAGATTAGGAAGTACACTTGCTAGGGTTGATTCTCTCATCTCCTTTTCCATTTTCAAACAAAAAAACCATCTGTCTTCCACAATTTTAGATAGTTCATTTGGCAATTGTCCATCTAGTTCAAGAGGTGTATACTTGAACTGTACCATCATTCCATAAATTGATTCTTCTATTCTATTTTGTTCATCTTTAGTGAACTTATTGAAATCAACTTTATTTATGTTGCTTAAGTATCCATTTCCAATCTTTTTACATAATGTATCAACTAAAGACTTAGGAGAATGGCTTACCTTTTCAGATTGATCTTCTTCATCAGTATCAGGTTGAGCCACATATTTTCTTCTTTTTCTTAGCTCTTCCTATTTTGTCTTGATTGTTTTCTTCTTTTTAGCTTCCTCTTTAGCTTTTTGTGTGGAGGCCCTTGTTGCAGCTCTAGTTGTTGCTTTTGGAGTGTTGGCTTTGCAATTTTCTTTGGTGTGGGCTGGACTGGAGGCTGTACTGTTGCCTTTCTTTTCTTTGGCTCAGCTTGGGTTGGTGCTTCCTTGACTTCTTCTTCCTCAATACCTTTCTCCTTGTCTTCACCTAAGCCTTTGGTTAATTCCATTGGGCCTTGCTCTTGTTCATCTTCTTCTTCTTCTACTTCAGCCTCAATTCCTTCACCAAATTTCTTCTTAATTTTCTTCACCAATTTATCTTTCTTCTTCATTATGGAGGTAGTCTTTAACTTCATATTCACCTTTGACCTTACCACATCATAAGTGTCAAAGTGTGGGGCACTCTTGTCTATCTCTTCTACCAATAATGCAATTATTGCTATAGATGCTTCATCTATGTTGATCTCATAACCAAATTGCCTTAGCCATCTCACCCTTGGAACTTCTACTTGGATATAGGTGAAGTCAATATCAACTAAGAAGCATATATCATTAATATATTTTTCCACTAAGGAAACCGGTATTCTCACCCTTTCCTTCATGGATTTGTTGAAATCCTCAAAGTAGCTTGTCATCAGTGTGTCAAAATTGTCTCCCATTTTTCTATATATTCATTAATTTGGGCTATGATAGTTCTATCACTTCTCCATGTAACTTTTCCAAAAGAAAGAAATTCATTCTAAACATAAAAGAATATACAAACCAAAATTGCACCAAATTTGCATTGGGCACCTTTTGTCCTTCTTATAGCCGCTAGGTTTTCATTGATCTGTTGTAGTTGCACTTCTACAAGATCATAAGTATGATCCTTTTTCACTAGTTTGTAGCTTACATCTACTGCAATACATGGCACACTATTGAGTCTACTAGATTGATAGAATTTATGTGCAATGACTCTAACAAAAAATTCAACGAGAGGATCCTGAATGGTATGAATTGTCATTCCTCTTTTGTTCCACTGAGCACCTATGTTCTTTTCAATAACCTCCTTGGATTCACTTCTCAAGGTCTTGAACTGATCTAGGGTAGGATATCTAGTTACCCTATGAATGATTCTTTTTGTGATCTTGACAGGGACATCTTCTAGCCACAAACTACCATGATGAATTCTACTCAACACAAGTATGATCCATTCTGATTTAAATATGGTGAGAAAACTCAAAACTCATGTTAAACCCTTCCTTTCAACAATTTTGTATTCATCTTTTAAGACTCCATCGACACACAGCTTCTCATAGGCTTCTCTTATTTCCATGTCTCCTATGGCTCCTATCTTACAATTATAGCATCTTCTTACATCTTGGACCATAACAACTTTTGGGGGTATGCAAGAAAGGGCTCTAGTGGGATTGTTCTTGTATACAACTTTAGGAATGGGACAAAAATTAGGCTACCTAACCTCATTAGATACTAGTGGAACTTCAAACAACTCTTTGTCCTGGGTTTTCTTAGAACTCAAAGCCATTTATGCAAACTAGGGTTTCCTTTACATAGAAATATGAAAGTGCATAGCTTGGCACAAATGAAAGTACCTCAAGATCGATGAAAACGTGTTGTAAGAGGTTGGAATCTACTTGGAATTCTGGATTCTCTACCATGAAGTCACTCTGCTCTCTTTCTCTTCTTTGCTTCTTGGTCACGATGAGGAAGAATGATTGAAATCATGATAATATATCGTATTTCCATCACATTAAATGTTTAACTACCAACTCAACTTTTGAAGGATTTAAACATTACTCGGCTTGCACTACATCTCCACTTTACTCAGCTTCCATAGGAGTTACTCAACTTGGCATCAGTCATCAACTCAGTCATTGTTAGGAACTCAACATGTATTGGAGTTTTACTCGGCATAAAAAGATAGCTTAGCATCATCATTTAACATTTTATCTTGGCATCTTGTCTCATGCTGATTTATACTTTACATTGCTTCTTCATGGTTTAGGGCTAATGTATGATACTTCCTTATATGTATCAGCCTTGTAGGCTCATCTTGTGATTAATTGGATGAGAAATGATCACTTGAACTCATGGGTGAGGTGACCCTTCCATTAGATGTTCTTGATCCATCCTTTTTCTACCATGTCTTCTTCATGTCTATTCTGATGTGTTCCACATCTATCTTTTCTTTTTCCTTATTTTCTTTAGTCTTGGGTGCCTTTGACCTTGTAGGATAGCTCCTGCTAACATGTCCAGTTTTCAAGCAACTGAAGCAAGTAGTTTAACTTAGGCACCTGCTATCATTTCCTCTGAAGTGTGTTCTTATACAATTTTTAGGGATATGTCCATATTCTTGACAATAATGATAGCTATACCTGGTGTTGTAATCCCAATTGTAATGGTTTACATAGTTGTTGCTTCTTACATGCCGATTTGGTGTCCACATGGGCTTTGATTTGCATTCAAATGCTTTGTGTCCATACTTCTTGCAATTATGGTAATGTCCATCAAATCTTTGTGTCCTTGTGACTTTGGATCTACAATCTTGTGTTATATGTCCTTGCATGTTGCACTTGTGACAGCAACACTCGTTTTTGGATGTATTAGGCTGATTGAATCTTCTACTCTTGCACACATTAGCAGTATGCCCCTTTTTATTATAGTAATGACAAGTGGGTTTAGAATCCTTACCTTTGTCACTTCTTTTCTCAGCACTCTTTGATGATTCACCAACTTCAGTGCTATTGTATCCAAGTCTTGATGTATCATGGGTTGATCTTGGGGATTTCATTAATTGTTCAAAGTACTTGATGGCTTCAATTGACTTGTTGAGATTCTCTGCTATTTCTTTTTCTCTGTTCAATTCATTTTGTAGTTGTTCTTTCTGTATCTTCAAAGTAGAAATCTCAATATCTTTCATATTGAGTTCATGATGAAGGTTCATCATTTGGGCAAGTGTATCCATCTGCATGTTTGAGATCCTTGTTAATTCAATACACTTTTCTTCAAATCTATTTGCAAGATTCCTTTTTCATCTTTGATCATGACTCTATCTTCAATTGCTCTTTTCTTTTGTTCAGTGATTTCACATAACATTATGGCCTGTGATTCATATTCCATCTTGAGAGATCTTATCTCTTCTGCTTGAACTTTGTTTTTCTCTATCAGTTTTGCTATTGCTGCATCAAACTCTTTAGTGTCTCCATTAGAAAACACTTGTGTGGTATCAATCTCCTTGTAGTTTATATCATTTTCAGCTATGGCTATCTCTTTTCTTCTTTTCAAGGATTTTCTTAATTCCACTCTAGCTTCTTCTACCTTGTGTAGAGCGAGATGCACATCTATCACCTAGTTCTCAATGATCTTTCCAAGTTTGAAAAATTCCATCTTTAGATCTTTTCCTCCAAGTTGTTAGGCTTCTTCTTGAGAGAACCTTGCTCTGATACCAATTTTTGGAATATTCAAATGGGAAGAATGCTTCTGAGAGGGGGGGGGGGGGGGTGGGTGAATCAGAAGTATTGCACTTTAACCATTAAAACTTTTAACTGAAAGTAAATTGCATGCATGTAAACATATCAAACAACTATGAAAAAAAAACATGCATCACCACATAACACTTGAGATTTTGGTAACCTAGAAACCCTCCAAGAATAAGAAGGTAAAACTAGGGTGGGGATGATACCCTCAAAAATCATTGTAACAATAATGTTTGACCACTTCTGATGTTCTACCCTGTTAAAGGCTTTACACTGTATCAATAGTGACCTGGTTAAAGGATTTAAAACACTTTACATAAAGTGTTACCCTATTAAAGGATTTAGTCACCTATTTAAAGGATTTACAAAATAGCTGTTAAGCTAACGTATTGGCATATGTTTTCCTTTCTAATAAAATTGCTAGAGAGTATTAGGTATAATAAACCTAATAGCTTACAACTGTTTGATTGCTAAATACAGGCACTAGATCTGCTTTCTCTGATCTTCATTCTGTGAAATCTGATATCTGTTCATATTCCTTGCTTAGTTCTGATCAACTAATTATTTTACTGTTGCTTTCTTCCTCTAAGTCTTTTTATTCTTCACTCTAAAAAATAGATTTCCTTACTCTCCTTCATCCTCTATTATACAATAAGATTTTTGTCTTCCTTATAAAGACATTCGAAGACTTAGGGTTAGGTATGGATCTATGATCCATATTGAATCTTTTTTTCCTGCTCAGTCCTTGCACTTTATTTATTGGTTGCATGCCTTCTCCATTTTTCTTATTGGCTGAACGTAAATTGCGTAGGAAATATAGAAGATTTGATCTTATCATTTAGATCCTTCGAGATTTATCAATGTCGGCCATGAAAATGGTTTACATATGAATTAGTGAAGTTACAAAGTCATATGTGCATTCTGTGTTACTCAGCACTTACTAATTTCTAATACTCGGCACATGTAAGAAATTTGTCTCACTTGACTCCTGTTGTGCTTTTTTTTTTTGCTCAGCATCGTCTATGACTCAACACCTAGATATTGCTCGGCACGTAAAGTCACTCAACACTTGTAGTCACTCGACAATTAATCTTCACTCGGCATCTGATCTTCACACGACACCTAAAGGCTACTTGGCATTTGAAGATCACTCGACACCTATTGGATTTTTTGACTCGACACATGTTGTGGCTCGACATACATAGTGTGCTTGGCTTGAATGTAGAAAGTAGTTAAGTGTGTTGGCACTCAAATGTGAAAACCGCTAATAGTAGTATAGTAGATGCAAGATGAGCCCACTTCCCAAACATGCACTTCCAATTACAAGAAGATCTCACTACCCAAACAATTAATGAGTCTTTAGGTATATAGGTTTTGTAAATTCTTTCTTTAGTGATCTTTGACCTCAACTAGATCTCAGATCACAAAACCAACTTCACATATATTGCTTCACATAAAGTTCACATATCACAATTATACACTTGATACACACTTGAATTTGCAAGATGTCCTTTGCATAAATACCATGCCTTATTCACAAATTTTTTCTAGGTTAGCTAAGACGATAATATAATTTTCCAACTTAGAGTAAACATCTAGGATGCTAGCCGTAATTGGTCAAGTAATTATTTAGTAAACACAATAATTCCTTTCCTTTAATTCTGTTGTCCTATTTCACTGGTAGAAAACACATATCTCTTTTCTATATAGTTTATACCAATGTTCAAGGTTATTCTTTTCATCATAAACATGTATACTATCTCTATCTAACTTCACTAGCCATAATACGATGTCAGTAACAAGTTACATACAAAACAATACACTAATGTAAACCAATTTCATACTTAGACAATTTTTTGAGTACGAAAAGCTAAGCATCTTTATTTTTGAGGTTCTCTACAAGTATGTACATCATTTTTTTCTATAAATAAATAAAATTACATATATTCATTAGCTAATTATCAACAATCTCCCCCTTTGGCATTGATGGCAACAAAATAGGGAAAATTGGCTAAGTAACAAAAACTTGTCAAAACAATACAATATCAATACATTAATCATATTTTACAACTTATCCATCTTATGTATCCTCCCCCTTTCAATATGATTTCATACCTTACCTTACTTACAATTTTCTTATGTATCTTCTTCCCCTTTGACATCAATGACAAAAGTCAAAATGTCAAAAACTATCAATCACTATTCATCTATTGTCAAAAACTTTGTTCATCTACCTTAAACTGATAATATCTTCATACAATTGTCAAAACTTGCCTTAAGACTATTTAAACCTTTTATCCATGTATCCTTGGCTATTTTGATAGAAGTGAGAATTGCACATAGGGAATATGATGCAATCTCAACTACATTAAGATCAGAGTATAAGAAGTTTGAATAGGTTTCCTTGGCTTTGTCACACTCCTCCAATTGTCTCTCAATAATAGATATATTTAGAGAAATAGACTCTAAATTCTAATAATTTGTTCAAAACAAATTCTTTCTTAAGTTCTTGTTTCTTGATATCACTAAGAAAATTGGTCACTTGTGCTTCAAAGTCATTAACGTTGTTGGAAGGTTGTTGTATCTGATTTGATAGAGCTTCTAGCTCACTCAACTTTCCTTCAATCATACTGTCAAAATCCTTGGTCAAAATATGAGATAAGGTACACTTAGTGTAAAATACATTTCCATCTTGTTGAAATTTCTAAAGTTCCTTGATACAAGTATCAAGACTCAGTAAATCATTCTTGATATTTTGACCAATGGTGCTATATAAATTCGCATCATGTGAAATCTGGGCCTTTGATTCTGCAACATTCAACAAATTTGTAAATTCTTCATCAAAAGATTTCAACACTATTTGTGCCCTCTATTCAAGATCTGCCTCTATATGCTTGACTGCCAGAGTACTGTGTAATCTATCAATTACCTCCATTAGGCTCTTTGGAGGCACTTTACTTTCCTATTTTTCTCAATAATTTTGTTAGAGATGATATCAAGTTAGTTTGATCATGATCATCAGTTTTTAGGCTAGCAAGAAAAAGTGGAGTAGATGAATTAGATGGTTTAGATTCATCTTTCCTTTACTTCTTCTCTACTACTTTTTAAAGTCTTCTCTCCTCTTTCTCTTTCTCACATAATTCATAACCTAAGGGATGAAGGAATGTTTCCTTAGGTTCTAATGCTTGAATATGAGTTAAATCTATATCAACCATAACACATAATTCATTTTTTAATCTTTCTACAATTGCAAGTGTAATTCTAAATCTTTGTCTCATCCCATTCTAAAATGTTTTCATTATCAAATTTCTATTATCCAAGCACATGTCCACCAGATATGGGTTATCCTCCATTAAGCATGGAAGTAAGTGCGGTGATTTGAGGATAAGCCTACAAGGGTGTGACATGAAAAATAGTTTTGTAGACACCATGTGCTTAAATAGAGTTGCATACTCTTGTGTTGTCAACATGAAAACTCAAAAGGTGTGCAAACTCCCAAGTGTCTCACAAATAAAATATTAAAATAATGCAAAATAATAAACTAATGCATTAACCTAAGTAAACTTAAGTAAGTGTAATAAGTAAATACTTATTTACACCAACACCCGCCCTTAAGTGCAACTAGGGGAATGCACTTAATCTTATGAACTAGGATGAAGATGCATAATGGGTCTCGGTTACTATGCCATATTAGGTACCCATGTACATAATGTAAATTGCCCATAAACCGAGGAAAGAGGGAAAACCTCATGGGCAAAACCCTCCCCCAAAAAGAGAGATAAAAGAGGATGCATGGATGGATGGAGTAATCAAGACCCCCCATTATGACATACATCTAATATATACATAAGAGAATAAGAGAAGGAAGAGAGATAGAATATTCTCACCTGCAAAAGAAGAATACCAACAAGTGAAAGCTGCTACGATGAAGAAGCTGGTCCATGAATGTAGAATGGTGTTCCTCCCCTTAGGAAGAAACAATGGCAAAGGTACACTCTTGAAGATGTATGGTGGCCCTAAAACCTGCTCAAGTATCCCTATACTGATGCTGGTACTCACCCCTTCCAACTATGTTGAAAAGAACGAATGCAAATTTGCCAAGGATGTCTGTTGAACCTATTCCACTAAACCATCTATCTCCTCAAGTGACAAAGAGACCTCCACTAATTACTATTCATAAGGATCCAAAATCATGCCAGCCTATGCAGATTAATCATGTAGAGAATGGACATGAGGGTTAGAGTGAGCCCTCACAACAACTGTAGAAGAATCATCATCAATGAGAAGATGTAAGTCCTCAAGTCTGTCTCCCAAGTCAACTGAAGTTAGAGCTGAAAGATGAGATGTACCATGCTATGATGGATCTTTCATTGTGGCAATATAAGCATGTGGATTGGACTGATGTGACCTCTCACTGCAACTGGCAATAGAACCCCATGTGTCTGAACCTATTGAAGCACTATCACTGGTGTCAATATCAGTTTCCATTTTGTATGATGTGTGGAGAGGGGTGGAGGATAAGCTTGGTAAAATTTCCTCGAAATGAACATCCTTCTCCAAAAAAATCTTGTGTGTCTCTGGATCCATAAGTCTGTAAGCCTTCACATTGTCTTCATAACTGATAAAGGTACAAGGCCTAGCTATCGGTGCCTTGCAACTCCTGGAGGATAGGTTTGCCCATGCTGGACAATTGAAGAATCTAAGATGACTCACAACTCATTTTCTACCACACCATGCCTGAAAAGTAGTCTTTCCATCTAAGGCTAGATGAGGAGACCTATTAAGTATTTGAGTAGCACTGCTAATGTCTTCAACTTCAAGTGTAGGATTGAGAGACTTGGCCTTAATCATGCAACTTGCCATGGTCTTGAGAGTCCTAATCCTCATAACTACAACATATGTCTTATGAAGACTAAGTGCTGTTGAGTTTTGAAGACCAATCCCCTCAATTCTGTAAAAGTTCTTAAGTCTTCTGTCAACATATCTATTCTCATTGTCCACCCTTAGTACTTTGATGGCTTTCCTTGACTTGTGTTCAACATGAGTCTTAAAGTCTTGAAGCTTATGAACCACTTCATTCTTATGCTGAAGGAAGAAGACCCAAGTGAATCTTGAAAAGTCATCAACAAATGTGAGTATGTAGTGGCCTTGGCTAACTGAAGTCATTGCAAAGGGTCCTGCTAATACCATGTGAACTAGCTGAAGAACAAGCTGAAGAACAATTGGAGCCCGAGAAGAATTCCCTTTATCATACTTCTCCTTGAGATTCATATGCATTGAACAAGATGAACACTCTCCCTAAGAAAATCTGATGTTGGGTAGACCTTTGACCATGTGTTTTGAGCAAAGTTGTTGAAGAGAGCGGAAGTAAAGGTGACCAAACTGCTCATGCCATAAGTTGATGTTTGAAGTAGAGTGAGTTAACAAGGCTTGGGAAGGACTCTTCAGAACAAAGTGGGAGAAGGAGTATAACCTTTTGTCATGATTGAATTTCCCCATTGCTACCAATGAATCATCTTTGAGACTTCACACCATCACAAAATTTGGAAGGAACTCAACCTTATGACCATCTCCAAGGTGAGTGATTTGGTAAATTGATAGGAGATTGGAGCTTAGATTTGGAATGTAGAGAACATCTTCGAATTCCCCATTTTCCATTTCAACATGTCCTTTTCCATCAACTTCCATCTTAGTATCATCTCCCACGAAGATGTGTGGCACCTTTGATTGCTTCAATGAAGAAAAGTCTTCCCTTGAAGAACCCATGTGGTAAGAGGCACCTAAGTCAAGTATCCATTTCGAAGAAGAATTTTTGTTTTCCATAAGTGCTTGACCTTTACCTTTTGAAGAGGTAGGAGTAGAATCCTTGGAAGTACCTGGCACGTGAATCTTGTTCTTCCTAAGTAGATTTTGTAACTCATTGATTCTTTTTGTCTTGCAATGATGCTCGACATGATTTGGATTTTTGTAATATGCACAAAAGATTTTGTCCTTCTTTTCATTAATTCCCTTCTTGTTTGAAGAAGAATGACCTTGTTGAGAGGAGTCAAGTTGTGTCTCAGATTGTGTTTTCTGCTTCCACTACTTGTTGTTGTTGCTTTTTTCCCATTGACTAGATTTCTGAGCATCACTAGCCACCAAGGCTTTGGTCTTAGATAACTTGAGAAGTCCAAAATCCACCAACCGAGATTGTTCAATAATCAACATGTCTGCAAATCCATCAAAGGAAGGTTTTTGGTAAGTAGATCCTATGGTCAACTTGTGAGTATTAAAACTCAAAACAAAGTTGACATACTCAAAAGGTAACTTCTTTAGGATGTGATGAATCAACCTATCATCCTTAATAGGATTTCCACAATCTTTAAGAAGTGTCTTATACTCATTGACTTTAATGATATAATCTTGAATTGTGTCATAATTCTTAGGATCTAAGAGAAGTAGATCATCCTCAATCTGAAATCTCTTTTCTTCATCCACTTTACCAGATAACTCTTCAAGTTTATCCCAAGCTTCTTTAGATTCTGAACAATTTTTAATGTGAAAGAGAAGATCCCCATGTAGACAACTCTTAATTACACCTAAAGCCTATTGGTCTTGTCTTTTCCATTCAATGAGTTCTTTAGCATCAGTAGGTTTGGTAATTGTACCATCAACGTAAAGACTATATCCTTTTTCCATTAATCTACTCCATGCAATATCTTTCCATGTAGAATAGTTGCGTGAAGTTAAAGGAGGACATTTAAAACCCATGATGTAGAAATACAAAGAGCACAAAAGAGAGACACAAGAACATAGTACACCCCCCCCCCCTTTCCACTCAATCAAAAGAGCCCCCCCAAAAAGATGCTTTTGGCACTTTATAACTAGTGCATTTACAATGAGCCACTTGTTAAAATGAACAAAGTGAACTTTCTCATTTTTCTTTTAAAACTACCTTATGAGGCTTAAATCTATCACTTAAGCACTATAGCTTAGTCATTCAACAATTATGAAAAAAAATCAAAGCTTCACAGTGCCAAAGAAGGCCTAATTCTGAAAGTGAGAAATTTATCCATACAACCCTAGAATGTAACTTCAGATCTGGAAAGTAGACAAAAAAACACGCATTTTCAAAAAAAATGGAACCTAAAAAAGTGACCAAATGTGCATGTACAGAGCTTTTGAAGTTGCAAAAGGCAGGATTATGTAGGTACAGTCACCGAAAAATGAAAATTCTACAAAATCTATGCACCAAAACTAGAAAACAACACCACCACTAAAAAATTAGGAAATTCTTCCTGATTTCAAAAAAAATTGCACCTGAATCAGAGTCTAGATGTCCAAGTTACAAGCTCACAAAGTCAGGCTCCTAAACTGAAAAGCAATTTGGAGAGGGGTCTAGAGGAGAAACTATGAGTCTAAATTTGATGGTCAAATGGTCGTCAATGCAATTATAAAATACCTTGGAATGATGTTCAGATGGGCATCAAATTTAACCTCAAGAAATGATGACATCAGCCAAAATGGATGCCCTAGGCTGACATGGCAGCTGAGTCATGCATCCGTACTGTACAAGCAAGACACATGTCAAAATAGCCATACACTGATGTGTCAGTGACCAAGTTCCACAAGTGATGTGCCAGTCTCGGTTGCTGACTAGGCATAGGTGGCTGAGGCAGCCAACATGGTGGAAAGAACAGTCCACGTGGCTGTCCACATGTTCATTGGGGGTCTACGTAGACATAGAGTCTATAAGCTATCAGAATACATAGGGCGGCCAAGATCAGAAATAGCCTCGCCGAAAAAAACTTCAATTGCTAGAAACCTATGAAAAACCCTCGCCGAAAAAGGCTGTTGTCTCCGGGATCTCTGCTATTGCTGGAGGGTATAGTGCAGATCGAGCCGGAAGGTGGAGGAAAGCTGAAAAAGCATGGCGATGATTTTTTTCTAGATATTCAATGCCAGAGATCAGTTGCAGGCGGGAGGTCTAGTTATTTGATCCCACATGCACCGCACTGCAAGTTTTGCAGTTGTATTAATAAAATAAGCCATGCAAGTTTAACCAAAGGAAAAGCCTATCAGACTTATGGAAGCCACTAACTGAGATCTGGGCTGAATTTGTTCACTGTGAATGGATGATAGTCTCGAGTTTTGTAGCAGTACGAACCATGGCAGAGAGTTTGACAGACTTGCCAATTAAAATAATAAATACCCTACGAGATTACAAATAATTCTACCACCGAAATAAAGAGAGCCGAGCCAGGGTGTCACTGCCCAGTTTGGCTAAAAAAATTTCTCCGATGTCGAATTGACAATTCGACTATTGAATTGACAATTAATTCTGAAAATTTACACATAAATATGACGAAAAAGAATAATTTTGAAAATTATCAAAGAAATTCCAGATTTGAATTAAATTACAGATCTAAAAAAAACCATATCCGATATTTGATTTGCAAAATTTTTTTTCCTCACGGTCGACTTTGTGCCAAGGTAGGTGTGCTTATAGTCGATTTTCACTAGTTCAGCATTCTAGATGCAATGGCGAGGTCAGATCTGGTGCTGGACACTCCCAATTTCTGCAGCATTCCGAATTCAGGTTGAGGTGATGAAGCAAGCAAGAGGTCTCGAACGACTTGTGATGAGAAAATCTCCAAGTTGCTCTTATACCGTGTAAGAATTTGCCTAAGGGAAAAATTCACCCAAGAACTAAGAACTCAAACACAAGCACAAAGTAGACCAAAGAGAGAGAGTATGATCACAATAACAATGTATTCAATAACTGGTTCCTCATGCATAAGAGTACACTAGGAGTGCCTGAATATAAAGGCCTCAGGAGAGCTTCTAGAATGCATAGAAGTTAACATCATGATGTGTCATACAACCAAGCACATGTCCACTAGATATTGGTTATCCTTCATTAAGTAAAGAAGTAAGTGCGGTGGTGTGAGGATAAGCCTGCAAGGGTGTGACACGCAAAATAGTTTTGTAGACACCATGTGCTTAAATAGAGTTGCATACTCTTGTGTTGTCAACATGACAACTCAAAAGGTGTGCAAAATCCCAAGTGTCTCACAAATAAAAATAATAAAATAATGCAAACTAATAAACTAATGCATTAACCTAAGTAAACTTAAGTAAGTGTAATAAGTAAATACTTATTTACACCAACAATTCTAATAAGTCAACCTGAAAGGTGAAACAACTTTGTACTTTTACCCAAGTAGTACTTTAGGTCCTCTACAAACCCTTAAATGTAAAAAGGTTGATTCACCAAAGAAAAGTGTGTATCTATCCCAAAAGTTAAGCATAGAAAATTGTCACACAAAACTACCAAAAATTGATACTCCAAGAGAATTACCATATCTCCCAACTTATAATGCATTAAGACTTGCACCTTAGACCATAGACAGTACTGTAGGCCCTCTTCAATCCCTAAAATGCACATCATCTCATTCATTATGAAAAATTAGTTAGATGTCTTGCAATAGGAATCAAAAAACTAGAAAACATAGTTCCAGTAGCAAAGTAAAAATGGCTCAAAAACTAAAACATACAGGATAGTAGCACAACCTAGGATGCCCTTGCATCACATTGTTTCAATCTTTTGCTATAGAATTAACCTTTTCTATAATAATAGTAACTCTTAATTCCTTCATAACAAGTTCCAATAAACTCCAAATTTAAAGCAATCTTAGATATTGTCTAAACTTATCTCGATACAACTTTTCCAAACTTCGCTACCCACAGTCTTATCTCTAAATGAAATTTCAAATTCTAGTGTCGTGAACAAGCTTAATTCAACTTAGTTGAATCAAACTCAATTAATGACTTCGATCTTCCTATCTCACTATCCTCTAACATTTCTTCTAAGATGTCTAATCCTTTTATGAATGTCTCATTGAGTTCTTCTCGAAGTTCACTGACTACATTTCTTTGTTCCTTGTTTTCTTTCTTAGTTTTGGAGTTCCTTTAATTATTTCTTCTATAAATCTTGATGTTTTTTCCATTATTCCTTTTGTTTTCAAAGTTTCTTCCATTGTTCCTTCTGTCTCTAAATTTTTAGTCCATTTTACAATACTTTGTTATATGTCCAAAGTTGTTGCATAACTAACATATTGGAGTTATGCTTCTAAGATTCTATTGATCAATAGGTGTATGCCAATTCTAGGCTATGTGTCCAAACTTGTTACACTTATAACACACAATCTATCTTTTTTCTTCATAAGGTCTTCCTTCTCTTGATGTCCTCTCATTAGATCTTCTTCTATTTGCAAGATTAGTATTTCTATACATTATACTATTTCTTCTATTGTTATATTATTTAGGTTTCCTATAGTCAATTGCTTTATAACCCATACCATGACAATTATGACAATAAATACCTTAAGATGATTGAATGACTTATTTGTACAATCTCTTTCCATATGAATTATTTCATTACATGAAAAACACTTACCTCTAAATTCATACATGGTTTCTCTAGGAGATTCCACTTGCTTTGGTTCGTCCAATATCTCAACTTCCTTATCTTGTCTAACTTTTTTAGGTTTATTAGAAGATTGACTGAATTCAATCTTAATCATCAAATTTCATATCTGTTCCATTTTTAGGTTTCTTTGTAGACATTTTAAATAGATAACCAAGACTATTCCTATCATAGGTAGGTCTCTATATTGGAATTCAATCATCAAGAATTTTTCTACTAGAATAAAGCTTCTCAAGTTGTTTCTTGCATTGAGTTAGTTCACCTTTCACAATAGTGTTGTACTTATGAAGTTCTTCATGATCTTCTTTCAATGTTTCAAATTTAGATGTTTTCTTCGCCAAACTCACTCTAAGATCTATACTTTTAGTCTTCAAATCATATTCAACTTTACGATGATCATTCTTCAAAGTCAACTTTAGATTAGTAATCTTAAATTCATGCTTCAAGATCTTGTACTCTATCTTCAGCTTTAAATAATCATCATCACTAGTTTCAGATTTAGTAGATTCAGGCTTGGATTTGAGATATTCAATCATATCCTTCAATTATCCAATATATATTTTGGAGTCTTCATATGTATCCTTCAGCTTATCTCTTTCTTTAGTAAGGAGATCAATTTGTTCAAGTGCCTCTTCAAGGTTCTTCATCAATTGTTCCATATCCATAGGGATCTTACTCAAGCTATTAAGCCTCTTCTGAGTAACTTTGCTCTGATAGCAATTGTTAGAAATAGGAATTACTACGGGAGAGGGGGGGGGGGGGTTGGGGTTGAATCATTAATTTACAAACTTTAGTTGCCAATTGAATATTATTTATTACTTTGAACCATACATAAGAAAGTAAACAAGTAATGCTGAACAGTAATAGTAAGCATGCACAAATATAACTCATAACACCATTTTTTTTAACTAGGGAAATGTTGGCCAAGAGAAAACCCCAGTGGGGATGATGAACACTAGATAATATATTGATATATATATCCCTTGTTAGAGGGTGGAACCTATAAGGAGTCAATGAGTAAATTCTGTATTAAGAGTCCTTGTTAGGAGACTTTGAATCCTTGTTAGGAGATTCAAACCCTATTAGGAGTTGTAGTATAAGAGATGCAAGATGAGCCCACTGCACAAACATGCACTTCCAATTACAAGGAGAGCTCACTACCCAAACAAGTAATTTGTCTTTAGGTATATAGGTGCTATAACTTTTTTCTTGACTGATCTCTAACCTTAGCTAGATCTCAGATCACAAAACCAACTTTGCATATATCACTTCATAGAAAGTTCACATATCAAAATTACACACTTGATACACACTTAAATTTGCAAGATGTCCTTTGCATAAATACCATGCTTTTTCACAAATTTTTGCTAGGTTGGCTAATACCATAATATAATTTCCTAACTTAAACATCTAGGATATTGGCCCTAATTCCTTTCCTTTAATTTGGATGTCTTGTTTCACAGGTAGAACAAAAATACATCTTTTCCATATAGTCTAGACTGATGTCTAAGGTTATACATGTCATCATAAATATTTATATTATCTCCATATAACTTCACTAATCATAATATGACATCAGTAACAAGCTACATACAAAATAATATACTGTTGTAAAGCAATTTCATACTTAGACAATTTTTTGAGTACCAAAAGCTAAGTATCTTTATTTCTAAGGTTCTCTATAAGCATGTACATCATGTATTTCCATAAATGAAAACAATTACATATCTTCATTAGCCAATTGTCAAAAATTCACCTCATCTCTCAATTATTCTAAAGAATTCCAATAATTGGTATCAGAGCCATAGTGCTTAAGAGGACTAGTTTGAAGGTATTAGAAGCAAAAGATCAAGATATCAAAAAGAGAGGTACCCAAGCTTAAAAAGGAGAACTTCCCTACATGGAAAATTTTGATGAAGCTATAACTAGGATGTCTTGGACACCATGCACAATCTAGCATCTCCACTAGACATGTTGACCATTATAGATCCCTAATTTCCGATGATCTAAAAAAGAAGAAAGAACACAATCAGGAAATGTTGAAAATTTCCTTTGCCCTAAGTTATGCTGAGTTTGTTGATATCAAGGGTTGTGATTCTACAAAGAAGATGTGGGATGCTCTTTACACCATTTATGGAGGAGATGCAAATGTTTTGAGATCAAAATCTAAAAGTATTAGAGGTAAGTTTGATGATATGAGAATTCAAGAAGGTGGGAATGTTACTCAATATTGCTCTAGAATAAAAGATGTTAATTCTTTAAGAGGAGCTATTGGTAAGATAGATGATGATATTGTATTCAAAAAAGTACCGAGAACACTACTTCCAATCTATACTATTAAAGTATCTTCCATAGAAGAACTATAGAAGTAGAGATTGATATAGAAATAAAAGAGATGAGGACAAAAAATATTACAAATGCAAAGGCAAGAAGTATTGTTACATTCTAGAAAAGAAAACTAGAGTTGGAACTGATGACCATGATGATGAAGTGGTGTATGTTGCAATGAAGGATCAATATAGTGAGGATGAGGCAACTGTACTAGTTTCTTGTGTGAACAAGAATGATAGATGGATTATTGATAGTGAGTGTTCACATCACATGACTAGGGATAAAAGTAAGTTCATTACCCTAAATTATTATGATGGAAATAGTGTAAGGTTTGTTAATGGTGCACCTTATCTGATAAAAGGAAAAGGATCTATCAAGCTCATAGAAAATATTTTGTGTGACAATGCTTATTATGTTGAAGGTTTTAACTATTATTTGTTAAGTTTGACACAACATAATAGTTTAGGTTGCAAAGTTGAGTTTCTAAACAAGATAGCTAAGATCTATGATACTAATGGAAAACTAATTGGAAAAGGTGATCAAACTAGAGGTAATTTATTTTCTCTTGATATGAATGATGATACTTGTCTTGTTGTAGAATTTTATTATGTGTGGTTATGACATAAGAGGTTATGTCATGTTAACTTTGACAACTTAGTGAGCACCAATAACATGAAAAGAGTCAGAGGTTTGCCTAAATTGAAAAAACCTAACAATATAATTTGCAAACAATGTAAGTTAGGCAAAATGACTAAGTCTAGTTTTAAAAGTAAGACTCACACCTCTAAATAAATTTTGGAGATTGTTCATACTAACTTGTGCGGACCGATTAATGTGAAAAGCTACAAGGATGACAAGTACATTATCCTATTTTCTGATGATTATTCTAGGATGATGACAGTTATGCTTCTAAAATAGAAATCTAATACTTTTTAAATTTTAAGTGGTACTTAGCCAGAGTTGAAAAGAAAACATGCAAAAGCTTGAAATGTTTGAGATCTAACAGAGGAACATAATTTACATCAGATGAGTTTGAGATGTTCTGTAATGACAGAGGAATCAAAAGACAAACATTTACACCTAGGACCCCTCCACAAAATGGAATTGTTGAAAGGAGGAACATATCTGTAATGAACTATGGTAGGACACTTATGATGGAGAAGAATGTTGCTTTGAAATGCTAAAGAGAGGCTATAAGTAAAACTGTCTATACCTTGAACCATATGCAAGTTAAGAAAGGTACTCATTTAACACCTTTTAAATTATGGTATGGATACTCACTATATGTAATATATTTTAAGGTATTTGGGAGCAAGTTCTATATTACTAAACATTTCAGGAATGGTAAATTAGATTCTAAAATAGAAGAAGGTATATTATTTGGCCATTCCACAAGAAGTAATTCTTATAAGTGTTTAAATACTAATACTTATAAAGTTGTCAAAAGTGCAAAAGTGAAGTTTAATGAATATAAAAAGGTACATAAGGTTGAATATATGAAGGAACCATAGGAATACAAATAGTTTGTATACTTTTATGAAGGTATTCCTACTGATGAATATGATGTAAATCATGTTGTAAATCAACAACATGTTTCAGTGATTGTCGAGTCACATACAATGAAGGTCAAGTTCCATTTAGGAACAAAGATACAATCAAGAACTAAGTTACAAAAAAAAGATGAGGCACATTTTAGTTCTAAGATTAGTGCACATGAAAGAGATGGTGAATTACCTAATAGAGAAGTACATAGTGATTTAGAAGTTGACAGACCTAATGAGGAAGGTAGAGTAGAACCAAGATTGTCAAAGTATGTCAAAAGACATCATTGTGTTGAACAAATTATGGGAGACAGAGATGCTAGATGAATGACAAGAAATAGGTTGAGAAGTGATATGTATTTTCTAAGCATGCATGAACCTAGGACAGTGAAAGATGCCTTAGAAAACAAGGACTAGAGTAAAGCCATGAAAGAAGAGATTGAGAAGATTGAGAAGAACAAAACATGTACTCTAGTTCCCAGACTAGATGACAAGAATGTGATTGGAACCAAGTGGATGTATAGAAACAAGCTCAATAAAAATAGTGAAGTCACAAAGAATAAGGCAAGACTAGTTTGCAAGGGGTATGCACAAGAAGAATATAACACCCCACTAGGGAACCTAAAAGATATTAACCTAAAGTTTCACTAAGTTTTCCTAACATTTTTTTATAAATATAATAACATCAACAAATAATATAGTGGAAGCAATAACGACAAGAGATAAAATAATAGCGGAAGCATTAACTCAGATACATAACAACCATTGTAAACATAGTACATCTCTTAGGGTTTCATGAGATTGAATCACATTTAAGTTTAATTAATACTAAAACTAATATATAAAACATCCATATTAAAGAATAACCACAAGTAAAAATCCATTTAACTAATATACAATCACAAAATACCACTTGGCAATAAACAAAATGCACAAGCATTCATTGTACAAGTCACAAGGTAAGAGAAGCTAAAATAATATACATCATGAAATAGATTACATCATCTTGTAAGATCCATGAAATAAAATATAATACAATAGAGTAACTATCTAATATGAATACAAGATTAAAATTAAAGGGACATTGGCACAAACACATCCAACAACAAAATCCAATGGTCAGATCTCAATGGTATAAGAAAATGAATTACCACTCAATCTCTTGGAACCTAAATGGCACACTCCCACTGCATTGAGGAGATAAACTCAAGTCCCTAGTATTACAAATCATTTTCATATATCTAAACCATATAAACACATCAAAGTTTATAAAAGAAAATATTAATTCTCCCAATTAATTTCTTTGATTTTCAATTGACTTTAGAATTATATTTAAATAATAAATTAATAAATCAAATTTTCAAATAATTAAATTTGAAATTTTAACAATACTTATTAAAATTATTAATAATTATTATTATCAATTATTACCATAATAATTTTAAATTTATTAAACTTTGCAAAAACTTTCTCGAAATGGAAACCTGTTAAAAATGGAAACTTTTATGAAATGGGGACCTACTAAAAATGAAAACTTTCCCAAAATGGAAATCTTCTAAAAACATAAACTTTTCTAAAATGGAAACCTGCTAAAAACACAAACTTTCTCGAAATGGAAACCTGCTAAACATAAAATTTCACAAACCCTATCCTGAAGACATAAATTTCTTAATTGATTCAAACTACAAATTATCTATAGCATAAAACCCACAAGGTCCTACCTCAATCTAATGCTAAAATAACGAGCGCATAGAACCTACAAACAATTCCCTTTTTCTTTGAAACCCTCTTCTCAAAAATCGACTGCTCAAAATTTGTGTAATTGCAAAATGATATCTAGACGTCTGATAAAGAGTTCTCCCTTAAATTTAGGGCTTCAATTGTACAATCACATAAGAGACTCGTTGATCTTTAACTGTTATTATATTTTAATTTCATGCACAACCTTTTGTCATTAATTAAAATATATTTATTAAATAATTTTCTCTCTTTAATTAATTTATTATATTTTAATTTCATGGATAAGCTTTATGTAATTTAATTAAAATAAATTTTATTAAATTTTTAGTTTTCTCTCTTATTAAATTATGAGACATTTTTAGTATAATATTTATTAATTTACCTAATAATATTATTTAGAGTTTATAATTAAAATAAATCTTCTAAATAAATTATTATTAAATTAAATAAATATAAAATGTCAAAATGAGAACTTTACTAAAAATATTTTATTTAATTAATTTCTTAATTAATTAAATATTAAATTTTATTTATAAAATTTTCATTAAATTATCTGTTAATATGATTTAATTATAACTAAAATCATCATAGCCCACAAGATGAAATACAAAAACCCATCACAAAAAATAGAATATGAAAAAAAACTCTAGGACCAGACTCACGAATTCATGTCACTTGACGAATTCATAAAAGTAAAACTAACTCAAATTCTTGTCCTATTTTCTAGGATAATTTGCTTATGTTAGGATTTGGACTTAAGAGTTATATCCTCACTTACACCATTAAAATATTGCGATAGGGTACGCTCATCCTAGCAATTCAGGGAAGTCGATACCTGGTACCTAGAATCTATATAAAATCCATGCATGTACAAACACATATATTCTAAACTAAATAGGGAATGGCAGGGAGAAGTACATCATGCGGATTCTCACTAGCGGGTGACTACAACTCCCTCCCTCAACCATATAAGGAACGTCAATCATAAAGTAAAATAGAAATGTACACCATACATATGCAAGTATGGGGTAAGTAACCATAGAAACTACATATAAATCATTCCTCTAACATACATCATGAAATAACTAAAATTAATATATGAATATACATATATCACCATAGAAATAATCTTGAAATAACTAAAATAACTTAGTAACTCATCCCATATACAAACTAAGTATGAAATGACATATAATCAAATTTGGTAACCAAGTACCAATAATCATAAAACACAATCAAAAGATTTTTCAAAAACAATCCAAAAATACAATAGGAAATTCAACTAGGTGTAGGCATTACATCCACTCCCCCTAGACTTAGGCTTACTCCTAGAAGTCTACTACAATGACTAGGGTAACTAAAAGTCAAAGAGTACTACCTACAATGTCAAATAAAAAGCTCGTTTAAGAAACTAATACAAATAAGTTCATTGTGTATACACTTTCAGTCGCTTAGAGCAATATGATTCTGGTTTAATAATAAATCGAAAACCATATTGGTCCAACATTCATCTTTTAAACAAATATTGAAATAGATCCCCTAAAACACTCCAAAAAAAAGGTCAACATCTCTAAATCCATCAGAAAACATAAAAGCTATAATGTATAGACATAAATCAAAAGTTAAGAACATAAATGTTATGAGTTTCTAAGGTTAAATACAACAAGAAAGTCAACTAGGTGTAGGCATTACATCCACTCCTCCTAGACATAGGCTTACTCCTAGAAGTCTACTACAATGACTAGGGTAACTAAAAGTCAAAGAGTACTATCTAAAATGTCAAATAAAAGGCTCATTTAAGAAACTAATACAAATAATTTAATTGTGTATACACTTTCAGTCACTTAGAGCAATATGATTTTGGTTTAATAATAAATTGAAAACCATATTGGTCTAACATTCATCTTTTAAACAAATATTTAAATAGATCCCCGAAAACACTCCAAAAAAAAGGTAAACATCTCTAAATAAATTAGAAAACATAAAAGTTATAATGTATAGACATAAATCAAAAGTTAAGAACATAAATGTTATGAGTTTCCAAGTTTCATATTTAGAAGTTCCACTGTTTCTATTTTTTTTTAAAACTATTTAGGTTCAAGTTTGTAACTCCATTGAAAACACCCAAACAAGAACAACAAAATGCTCACAAAGAAAATCAAAGGCATACTACCTTAAAGCATAATCCTAAGAAAATATGTTTTAAATTGAACTCATGTCTTTTTCTATGTTTCAAGTATCAATTCTAAAGTTTCAAGTTTCAAGTGGTCAAGTTTGAAGTTTCCAAGTGTTAAAGTTTCAAGTTTTCAAGTGTTAATGGTGCAAAAGATACATAACACTATTTATATTTCATTTTAGTTCAACTAGTTCAAGTGTTCAAGTTTGTAATAGATACATATAATAGTTCAAGTTTCATTTTCCATTCAACTAGTTAACAACTAGTGGCATTCCAATATATCTAGAGCTCCCAATGTAGAAACTAGGCTCTGATACTAGATGTAACACTCCACTAGGGAACCCAAAAGAAATTAACCTAAAATTTTACTAAGTTTGTCTACCATTTTTTTTAAAAGATAATAACATCAACAGATAATATAGCAAAAGCAATACCAAGAAAAGATAAAATAATAGTGAAAGTATTAACTCACCTACATAACAACCATTATAAATAGATTACATCTCTTAGGGCTTCATGATGTTGAATCATATTTAAGTTTAATTAATACTAAAACCAATATATAAAACATCCATATTCCAGAATATAACTACAAGTAAAAATCCATTTAAATAATATACAATTACATAATGTCACTTGGCAATAGATAGAATGTAGGTCATAGGGTATGAGAGGCTGAAATAATATACATCATGAAATAGATTACATCATCTCATAAGATCCATGAAATAAAATATAATACAACAAAGTAACTATATAATAGGAATACAAGATTAGAATGAAAGGGACATCTGCACAAACCCATCCAACAATGGAATCCAACAATCTAATCTTCATGGTATAAGAAAATGCACTACCATCTGACCTCATGGAACCTAAATGGCCCACTCCCACTGCACTGAGGAGATAAACTCAAGTCCCAAACAAATAACAAAACACAATTCAAAACCAACATCTAGGTTCAAGGAATCACTTGAAGGAAAACTATCTCAAAGGGTACCAAGACACAAGTGTCAACTAATCTCAGAGGCAAGAAAGACATATAGGAAATCTACTATCCAAGTGGGCAAGTGTCATTGCATGAGCCAAATCTAAGGTTACCCTAGCAACCACTACAGACTCTAGAACCGCTAGTGTCTCTATGCAGCATTAGTATCCTTTCGTACAAACAAGGCATACTAACAAGTAAGCTCTAAGGTTACCCTAGCAGTCTTTTAATACTCTGGACCCCATAGTGACTTTTTGTGGAACCAATATCTTATTAATTCATTTTAAACTCATTTAATGCAATGGTATCACTTATTAAAATAATCTACAATGGGTTACATGCCTGCATCTTTAGAGTCTCGACCTCCATTACAAGTCTCTTCCCAACATGACATACATATAACCTACCCTAAGCTAAGAAAAAGTAAAAGATGTCAAATGACTATAAACCACATACCAGTTCTTAAACTTGCAACTAGAAAGATATGGAAAACATCATTGACCCAAATCATAGATTTCACCAATACGATCATCCTAACAAGACCAATCCAAAATAAAGTAAATATAAACTAAATCCATATCTTAAGATGACATCACCAAAAACAAATCACATAATCACCTCAATCCTATACAAGTAACTAAGAAGCAATATAAAGATAATTGATTGAAGACTCATAGGTTATATTAGGAAAGACACATCATCCACCTCAGTTCTACACAAGAATAAAAAAGCACATCAAAATATTTGGTCAAACTCATCATAGCATACACATGACACATCAGTGTGGTCAAGTATAAAAGATCATAGTCAAAACATCAGCATGACATCACCAAAAAATACTCCTAAGAATCTGGTAAACATCCTAATTGGCCAAAGCTAAGTCAACCTCGAAACCCATAACAATAAACCACACATCATAAAGAGTACACACAAAAGTCTTTTTCATAATTCATTAGGTTTTGAAACCACAATAGTTCAATTTTCACTAAAGGTTTCAAGTTTTCATTTTTTTTTTCAGGTATTACAGATTTCCTAAAGTTTTTGAGTTCATTAGAATACTAGACAATTCAACAAATTGTTGATGTCAGATTGGTTTTGACAATTGAATGTCAATACACTTAGGCCATTTACTTAGTTCATGTCGAACTAGTCATGCATGCTAAGTACAACATGCAAATGTTAGATCATGCCGAGTTGCAATAAGTGTTGAGCCACTCATTTACCGAGTCCCTAAGTGTTAGATATCTAGACCATATCGAGTGATTGAAGTGCCAAGTAAATAGTAGATGTCAATCGTTCAAGTACCAAGTCAAAAACAAGAATTACAGTATGTACCAAGCATTAGTAACTTCAAGTGTTTAGTAACACAAATTTGACATTCTTGTTTATAATTGCACAAATAACTATGCAAGTCATTTCCTAGCCAACTTAATGATAGATTTTGATTCTTTAGAGATAAGGATGAATCTATTTGCAGAATCCCTATGTATTTGCATATTGGAATTCTTTAGAGTTATTGGTGGGGGGGGGGGGGGGGGGGGGATATGTTATTCAAGGTCTAGATGTACAAATAAAACTTTTTAAAATTTAGTGAACCCATAAAAATTTCTTAACCATGCATGCATTCATTGTGTGTTAACCAAAACTGATATGTTACTTATAACATTAACATGCAAAAGTATAAAGCATAAAACATAACACATCCATCAACATACTTGACACAATGATTTAATGTGGAAACCCAATTTGGCAAAAACCACCAGTAACTTGCTACTCCTTTTTCACTCTTCTAAAGTGATGCCTTGTTAGAGGCCAATTCTGTTAAAGGCCAACCCTATTAAAATTTACAACACACACTATTAAATGTGACTTGGTTAAGGGATTTCAATCACCCTGTTCAAAGTGAGCCTTGTTAGAGGACTTTAGGCCATTCACTTGGAATGCCACCATGTTAAAGGATTGCTCAATGATTATTAAGTCAACATTTCTCTAAAGGATTTACCCTAATCATATATAATTGTTAAAAAGTAACATTAGAGCTTTGATTTGATAAACTTACAACCTTACTTGTAGATTATAGATCACTATTCAGTCCTTAACTCTGTTTGCCTTTCAATTTTTACAATTCTAACAGCTTGTTCACCCTTCAAGAATTCATTCTCATTAAGCCTTCATGTTTAATTCACCATTGTAGATTTCTTCTCTTGGGTCACTTGATGAAGCAAACCTTCTTCCTTCTTGTCATATTTTTGCATCTAAGACTCTTTGACCTCCATCCAACATCCAACTTAGCTTCATGACTAGACATCCCTACAAATAAGGAATTAGAATTCTTTTTCTCGCTCATATCCATCTCAAAAATTAGGGTTTTTGATGGATTAGGTAGGATACAATGTATCTACCCCATATCTTGTCTTCTCTAGAAAATTATCTTTGAATTCATTTGAATTCACCTCCAAAATGGTTTACAGAAGATTTTGTGCCTCCAGCTCATCAATCTTATATTCCTCCTGATTTACAAGTTCCAAGAAAATAAACTTGTCATCTTTTAATTGGAAAATCTTCGATTTTTTTCATAATGCAACAGCTCAGCATTATCAATTTACTAATGCTCGACACATGCTGTATTACTCAACATCTATTGTAAAATCACTTGGCATCAACTGGATTTTACTGGTTCTCAACATCTATTTAAAATCACTTGGCATCTATTACCTTGCTCGACACCTATTAACTTGCTCGACATCCACTAGTTTACTCAACATCCACTAGAAATCACTTTCACTCGGCTCCAACTGACTTTTTGCTTGGCTTGCACTAACTTTGCTTGTCACCTTCTATCAACTTGATCAAGCTTGGAAAATGAACTTTGTTCAACCTTATTTTTCTAAAATTTCTAAGTGTAACTAATCATTTTTTAACCTCAAGTATATTATCAATACATTATATTATCATTGTCTTAACTAATTCTTGCACTTTAATACATGATCAAAACTCAACCTTTCCTCTAGGTACTTTTGTTATATCTTGTTGATCAAATCCTCTTCATCAATCAACTAAGTGATAGTGCTTGAAACATATAAGCAATTGTCTTACGAACATGTTTTACGATTGACATTAGTGACAAAATAAAGATTGAAAACACACATTTTTCTTTCAACAATCTTCTACTCAAATGATCTTTTCAATCATATATCAACAATATCCCTCTTTAGCATTGATGGCAAACCAAACTGATCAACCAGTCAAACAAATGATGAACATATTGTTCTATCAAACTAACTAGGTTAAAACAGTAAGGTAATACCAAAAAGAAAGCTAGTGAATAAAAATTCTCCCTCTATCAACAACTCCCTCTTAGGCTATGAAATATAACATTCTCTTCTATCATGGATCATAAAAGTATTTGAATATCTCCCTCTCTTGTTTTCTATTATCTCCCTCTTTATTTATTTTAGTCTTCTGATCTTCATTGCTCCTCTTGTGCACTGCACTTTCTCTCTCTTTACTTTGATTTTCTACTTTGATCATTTCCCTCTTGATTAGTATGCACTTGATCAGCTTACTGTATATTCTCTCTCTTTGACAACAATGCCAAAGACATCTACACAAAACTTGCCATATTTGACATATGTAGATATAAGCTTTTGCAAGCTCTTCAATTTTCACCCTCTATCACCTTGCTTGTGATTGAATTGAAATTCTAGTTCTACAATTACTTTAGGAAACTTCTTAAAGTAAGATACATTGCATCAATGTGTATGAAATGCATGTTAGCTTGTTTGATGCAGGGTGCTCCCTCTATCTTTTACATAGCCTTTGATAGGGGTATCACCCCTAATTTACCTCTCAGATACTCATAAGCATCCTTAGGTAATGTTTTGGTGAAGATATCAACAATTTTCTCCTTTGTGTTGATATATTCCATCATCACCTCTTTTTCTTGAACCAATTCCCTTAAATAATGATACTTTATTGCAATGTGCTTTGTCTTTGTATGCATAACAAGATTCTTTGATATATTTATAGCACTTATATTATCACAACAAAGTGTCACTAGTTTAGTGATCTCTTCCTTCATTCCCTTTAATAGCTGATTGATCCATACAACATTTGTGCAAATAATAGTAGTCGCAACATACTCTGCTTCAATAGTAGATTGTGAAGTACAACTCTATTTCTTGCTTGTCCATGTAACAAGTCTTCTGCCTAAGAAGAATGCTCCTCCATTGGTTCTCTTTCTATCATCAAAATTTCCAGCCCAATCAACATCAATGCACGCTTTCATTCAAACTTTCCATTCTTCTTATAGTATAAGACATACTCTTTTGTTCCTTTCAAATATCTCATTATCCATTTTACTACCATCAAGTGATTCTCTCTAGGATTAGTAGAGAATCTAGCAACTATCCCCATAGCTAATGCAATATCAGGTCTACTATGTACTGCGTATTGCATATTTACCAATCATGGATCTATATAATGTTGAGATAATGGGTGTTGCACACATTGCATAATATTGTTATTTTATTATGTAATGTTGTACCTAGATGGACGTGCAACATGTAAAGATTCTCATGTAATTTTTCTTGATGAGTTGTATTGTAACATTGTGAAAATATTTTATGTAATTATTTAATATTGGGGAAAAGAATTAAATGCCCAATATTAAATGTGGGGTCAGTGGGTTAGGTAGCACATGGTTTTAGCACATGGTTTATGTAATACCACTTGGTGGTTTTGTGGGACTTGCTACTATATAAGCAACCACAAGGGTAGTTGTTGTAGAAAGAGAGAGAGTGACAAGGAGAAGACAAAAGGCAAGAGTCGAGCAGGACAAGGCTTGATAGGTTAGCCAAGGGAGCATTTGTGAAGGTTGAAAGCATGGCATGGGATGTGTGTATTCATGCTTGTTCACATAGTTTTCTCGGTTTTGGATATGGCCATGAAGGCTTCCATGGTTGTATGGTAATGGTATTTTTGCTGAATAATACATGATGATGGATGCTTTTGGAGGCTGGTTTTTTTCCTCAATGAGGGTTTCCCAGGGTATATCTTGTGTCACAATTTTGTGGGTATGTTGTCTATTCTCTTGCATGTGGATTTTAATTTCATGTTTATTTTAGATTTATTATGGATTATGTGGAAACGGTTATATTCTTTATTGCCAAGTTTCCTTACAAGTGGTATCAAAGCTATGGTTTTATTATTGTAACCCTAGATTGAATCCATGGGAATGCATGAGAGGATAAAAGAAAAGGGCAAGATATATGAATGATTTATTGCAGATCTAAGGGTTTTGGGTTTGTTGTTATGATGGGATGTTAAAATATTTTGGGCATGTGAAATTGTTGGACAAAAATATTTTTTCGGATGTTTCATTTAAATGAGGGTTTAAGGGGGTAGCTTGCAGAAATGACCTCCTGGGTAAAAACAGACCTCACCATTGGATCCGGGTCGACATTTCCATAAAATTTGATATATAATATGCCCTAGTTTGGCCATGTTCAGAGGAAATGAAAGAGTTTTTTGGTTTCAGCCCATGATGGCCGTCAAATTTAATCCCGTCAGAATTTTCGTCGCTGAAAAAATAAAAAAAATAAAAAATCGTACTAAAAATGGTAAAAAGACTATCTTAGTAAAATGACCATAACTTTCTCTCAGAATATCAGATTTCAGAGTTCTTATAGGCGTTGGAAAGCTAATTCAGAGCGCTACAAGATGGTGTAGGTTTGGTTCTGTGATTTTAAGATTTTTTCAAGTTTTAAGAGCCCTAAAGTCAGATGTTATTTATTTTGAGCACGGATTGGGGCATAACTTGGGCATACAGAGTTAGATTTTAGACTTTGAGTAGTCAACGGAAAGCTCTTGGAGTGCTCTACACATTGGTTCAGATTTGGTGCTAGTTTGGCATGATTTATTTGTTGATATATTTATTTGAACAGTTTATGGTATATATTTTGACTATGGTAACTTGTGAGTTTATGGCATTGGAGATTTAAGATTTGATGTCATTGTATACTCAGTTCATATTTTAGATTGGTCTCATGATGATATGGTTATCAGTGTTTGGATTTGGATATGTATGATGACTTGTTGGATCTACAAGTTGTGCAGTGTTGTAAGCGGTCTATACTTACAGGTTGCATTTATAGCTTGGTTATGGGTTGTCTTTGCCCATTGATCTTTCATTATTGATGCATATTCAGATTGGTGGCTTGGATTTGGGTTGTCTATGCCCTGAGTCACATGATTTGCTGATTTTATTCTTCATGTAGAAGGGATGAAATGTTGTTACTAGGGACAGTCATGGTGGAGGATTGTGGTTGACTATGCTGACAGGTTAGACACTTTGAGAGATAGATGCTCGGTTCATGGATGTGATCATGGTGTCATGGATTTTGGCATGACATGATTGGATATACAGGTACATCCTTGATGTTCATTATCTTGGATTTCTAATTTGATTATGGTGGTATATCTTCTTGGTAGAGGATCATGGTTATTTGGTTTCTTTTGAGGAGCTCATGATGTGCACTTTGAGTTTTTTGATGGTTTGATGCCTTGGTTGATTCTCATGGTTAGAGGATGGTTTTTCATCATTATGTCATGGATAGCTTGGATACACAGTTTAGTGAGAGCTTGTGACAGTGATGGGGTGACAGTGCAGGATTAGTTCTTGGTTTGGTTTATATCTTCTTGGTTTGGAGAGGATGGATTTTATGATGCCATAGGTGACTTAGTACCACGGTTGAGTGGAAGTTGTTGGCATTGATATATTTATTAAGTGTTTGCAGATGTTGGAAGTTTGTCTTAGATCTTGTTGCTGCAGAAGCGTCTTTGACATTTGCATGGTGCACTTGTTATCTTCATGGTGTTTGAAGATGGTTAGATCTTGAGGACTCATGGAGTTCTTGGTTATCTTCATGGTGTATGGAGATGGTTCTTCTTGTACCAAAGCCATACATCATCAAATTTTGCAACAAGACATGTAATGCCCCACCAAGGGATCCAAAGAATTAACCTAGAATTTCACTAAGTTTGGTAGCATTTTTTTTAAAAAAATATGAAAGTAAATACCACATATAACTTATACACAATAACGGAAGCAATAGCAATGTCCATCTAAAAGTAAACATAACATACATAATAGATTAAATTCTTTAAAGATCCCTTAATGTTGAATTACATCTAAATCCACCAACATTATTGAATCTATCTAATATAACCACCACATGAAATAATAATGATAAGTCCAATATTTATACATTACATTTCAATTGCTCAATCATCCACTGCACATGTCACAAGGTATGATAAGCTCAAAAGAATACACATATGTGAAATATGGTACATCATCCTATTCTAATCCATGATACATCAAAGTAAAGATAATCACATGTCATACATGATAGACCATCATAGAAGACATATATATCCATCATAAAGATCAAACATAATAAACTAAGTGCATGGTTCCTCCCAACCGTTAGTAGCATCATTAAACCATCGTGGGCCCTAGCCATCCCTCCATGCGTAACATTCCAAATCACCGAAGAGATCATCGGTATTAACATAGTAGGAATGTCACTCCTAAAATATACTATATCATATGCAGAAAGTAATCTAACATGCAAATAAAAGCATAAGATAACATCATCTAACATATGCTAATCATCAATGAAAGTTTACATATCCACCATTATGAAGGACGCATCAGCCACGATGTCTCTCAAATGATAAGAGTGGAAAAACACTACCACCCGACCACGTGGTACCTAAGTGGTCCACTCCCACCATGCTAAGGAGATAATCTCAAGTCCCAAACAGGTTATCCAAAACACATAGCATAAATCTCTGTAAGTCCAAGAATCCTAAAAGTATACTAACTCAAAGGTTCCAATCACAAAATTGAAATCTAATTCCCAGAGGCACACAAAGACATGTAGGAACGTACTATGCAAGTAGGAAAGTGTCATCGCATATATCATGTACAAGTTACCCTGGCAGTTAGCTAAACTCCATGGGTCCATACTGATCCTCATGCGGCCACTAGTATCCTCTCATACTGACGAGGCATACTATGGAATGCAAGGTCGCAACCATGCGTTCTCTCTACTCCCATCCTAGTCTGTACAAGCACTTAAGGCATGGGCAAGAACAAAACAATTATCTTTTTAGGTTCATTTAGTTAGTATTAGGTGTCAATGTTTTCACTTTCTTAACCAACTTACAATGAGTTACCCTGGCAGCCTCTTAGGGCCCTGAACCCCATTGCAAGCCACATCCCGACACTACATGCAAATATCCTACCCTAAGCTCATGTAACCATAAATCTCAAAATCACAAAAGATAATCCATAATAAAATCATCAAATATGCATAAAACCTTCAAATCTCCATGAGCAAGCATCCATAGAAAATCATGACCACAACAACTCTCTATTGGCAACTGAAGCGTCACTGATAATCAAAAGTATGCATTGGTTCTCAATAACCAAAATATATCTCAAAAAATACTGATTGAAGACTGCAAAATGGTTGAGTCAAAACATGTCACAACATGACATCATAGAATAACATTTCAGCCCCATCATGGCGACAAGAAAAAAACCAAGGATAACTGATCGATGAACCAAAAATGGTTAAGTCAAGTGTCTCATACATAAGAATCTCAACTATAACAATTAGTAATTACAAACATTACATAGAACATTCCATCACATAACCATGGTTGGGTTTATAAAGATCGAGATTAAAACATCATCATGACATCACAATCACATAACGTCCAAGCCTCTGGTAGATGTCCTATAACCGGTCAACACTAGTCAACCCAAAACCCAAAACAATAGATTAAAGAATACACAATGCAAACACATGTTTTGGTTTTGCTAAAATAACATACTTGAATTAAATGTGTTTTCCAATCTAGATATCAAGTGGAGAAATTTCACATTTTACCTAACCCATGTATTTGTTTGATAGATAAAAGTTTCTCCCCAAAACTATTAGACTCAATTTTCTAATTGATCTAATAATATTTTGTTTATATAAACATTGTTTGAAGGATGACCCTTATCAAATTCCAATAATCATTTATCATTCCCAATGAATCCACTATTATCAAATAAAATTTGAATAGTTCTAATAATTAACCTTAATTAAACTAAGTTTAATTAAGTTAACTCTTAATGTCTTTCTATTTTAAATAATAATCGACAAACTTTTATTAATACTTTAGATCATTTATCTTTTAAAAAAAATGATCCATTAATTTAATCTTTGAAATATAATAATAATTTATGATTAATAATATATATACATATACACTTATATATATACATACATATATATATATATATATAAATATACATACATATATATATATATATAAATATACATATATATATATATATATAAATAGACATATATATATATACATATATATGTACATATATATATATATACATATATATGTACATATATATGTATATATACATATATATGTACATATATATATATATATATACATATATATGTACATATATATATATATATACATATATATGTACATATATATATATATATATTATAACATTTTATATAAAAATCAAATATAATTATATACATTTTCATTCAAATTTAATAACATATCCAAACGTAACAGTTAATGGTGTTTAACTTACCAAAAGTGACTTTATTATAAGCCGCGCCGCTATTATTGCCGACAGCCTGCAGACTGCAGGTACTCTACGAGTCATAGGTACACTGCGATCGTGCAGGTACTCTACACCCGCAATCCTACAACGTGTGACGACCGTGGGTGGGGTATTCCGCTCGCCTGACATATTTTTAATTAATTTTTTCTTTTATATAGCATTTTTAAAAATGCTTCCCTCCAATGTAAATTGCGATGCCTTTTTTTAACATTAGCTCATTGCAATATATATGTCATTCAACTTTTCAATTCAATAATATATATATATGTATGTATATATATATCAATGTATATATGTATATATATATATATATATATGTGTTTATATATATATAAATATGTGCAAAATTTATAAACATATATATTTAAATATATATATGAAAATGTAAGTTTATGCAGGTCTGAAACTATATATATATTTTCACAAGGAATATATATATATATATACATTTCTTATGAGTTTTCTATAAAATATTTACTCTCTAAATTTTCTCAATAATTTTCTAATGGATTTGGCTACAATTTAAACCCTAGCCTCGTGTTCTTTTCAGATCTATGAATATAAGATTCTCAAATAAATTTTAACTACCCATATTGAGAATGCATACAATTAAAATAGGAAAAACTTCAAAAGACATATGGAAGACACGAAGAAGATAGGGAATGCAAGATGCATAAATAGCATAAATAAAATCACAAGAATCTACCTGAATTCTGATGCTAATTCGCTCT
Source organism: Cupressus sempervirens (assembly GCA_028749045.1). NCBI lineage: Eukaryota > Viridiplantae > Streptophyta > Pinopsida > Cupressales > Cupressaceae > Cupressus > Cupressus sempervirens. Next base: position 297,503,160 of record CM053789.1, read on the forward strand.
TCCTTAGAAAACCCGCAGAGCAAGCTCCCCCCTTCTTCAGAGTTCCCGAGTCCTCCAATGCTCCAAATGCTCTCCCAACACTATGTCTAAGCTTCTAGGAATGCCTGAATATAAAGAGCTCTCAGGAAACAACTAGAATGTCTCTAGAAACAACTAGAAGGTGTCACCAACTAAGCATGTGTCTTTTCCAACCTTTTAGATGAGTCATAAGGTTGTAGACACCATGCGCTTAATTGATGCACTAACCCCCGTGTTGTTGACATATGAGAAATAGAAAGGTGCATTAACTCCTAGGCAAGCTTATAACTCTAATTTACTTTTTATATAACTTCTATTTAAATTTTTATAACTTTCATTCTAATTTTTATAACTTTTATTATTATTATTTATAACTTTTATTATTATTTTATTATTATTTTATAATTATTATTAATTTTAATTTTTAATTTACTTTTATTTAATTCTCAATTAATCCTCATTTAACTAATTATAATCAAAATATCAAATATAATGATATTTTATATTAATTTTTCTCAAATAATTAATTTATTAATTAAATCTATTTATTAAGACTTAATTAATAGAAAATTCACCATAGACCTCAAAGATAAAATATGAAAACCCATCATAGAGCAATTCACACAAAATCAGTCTAAAGGGTTAAAAATCATGAAATATGTCATCCGACACATTCGGTGGGTAAAATATCCAGATACTTGTCCTACCTCACTAGGGCAAATGGTTTAAGGGTTTGGGATTTGGACTTGAGAATTTATCTCCCTTCTCTTATCATTGAGATAGTATAATAGGGTACGCTCATCCTGGCAATTCAGGGAAGTCAATACCTGGTACCTGCAACCTGCAAAAAAACCATGCATGTATCTACAATATATATATGCTAAGCTAAATAGGCAATGGTAGGAAGTGGTGCATCGTGTAGATCCTGACTAGCAGGTGACTACGACTCCCTTCCTTAACCATATCAAAAATGCCATAGAATATGAACAAACATGCACACCATACACATGCAAGTATGGGGTAAGTATCCATAATAAAACACATGAGATAATAAACCATCTAACTAATCATCAACAATAACTGAAAGCAATGTAATGATCATCATGCATACATGAAAATTAAAGTCTAAATGATCTCATCCTATATCAACTGAATCCATATCATAATGTCTGATAGTCTCAAAACAATACTACTAATTCATCAACATAAAGCTAGTCTAACATAGTCCGATAATAACAACAACAATGTCCATAAAAGATGTGAATGAGGGCAGGCACTACAAGACAAGTAGCATCTTCTATATCCAAATAGAATAGATTACTCTTAGTTTGATCACCTTTTCCATTCAAGTTTCCATTTGTATCATATATCTTGGCTGGTTTTTTTTCAAACTCAACTTTGTACCCCAAATTATTCAATTATGACACAATAAGTTATAATTTAATCCTTGAACATAATAGGCATTGTCAAATGAAATCTTATCTATAAGCTTGATAGACCCTTTTCCTTTCATTAAACATGGTACATCATTACCAAATTTTACACTATTTTCATCATAATAGGTTAAGGTAATGAACTTACTTTTGTCTCTAGTCATGTGATGTGAGCATCCACTGTCAATGATCCATTTGTCATTCTTGTTTACAAAAGTCATAAGTGCAGTAGCCTCACCCTCATCTGATTTATCCTTCATTGCAACATATACCACTTCATCATCATTTTCATCAGAGTTATTTTCTTCAACAATGTAGCATGACTTATTGTCTTTATCTTTGTAGTCCCTTCCATCATCTTTTCTTCTATTTTTGTACTTGTTCCCTTCTCTGAAGTTCTTCTTCTATGTAGATCTTTCTACAATATGACCAACTTCATTGCAATTGAAACAAATGATAGGTAGCTTAACTTTGAATTTACTTTTTTCTCTATGAAATCTTCTTGCCAGCAATGCTTCCAATTGTTCAAAGTCTTCCTCATCTATATTGTTCTCACTAGATGCATACTTTATCTTTCTTTTCTTCTTCTTAGGCTTCTCCTCCTCAGAATCCTTTAGTAACAATTTGGCTTTGAAAGCTAATTCAATAGTCTCTAGTCTATAGTTGTCAAAATTAGATAACTCAAAAGTAGTGTGTCTACCCACTATAATTTCAAGGGTTAGATCATTTCCTGGTATACATCTTAACTCTTGAATTATAGATACTATAATGGCATACATAGGCAACAAAGTTCTCAAGACTTTACTTATCATAGTATCATCATCTATTTTATTAGTTGCATCTTTTATTGTATTAATAACTTCTTTTATTCTAGCAACATATTGAACAATGTTTTCACCTTCTTCCATTCTCATGTCATCAAACTTACCTCCAATGCTCTCTAACTTGGCTCTTTGAACATTTTTTTCTCCTCCATAGATGGTGTTTATGGAATCCCACATCTTCTTTGCATCCCACATCTTCTTTGCACTTTTGAGGTCTTTGATATCATCAAACTTAGCATAGCTTAGGGCAAAGGCAATCTCCAACATAGCCTAATTGTGCTCCTTTTTTTTCAAATCTCCAGCAGTGAGTGCTTCTACTAGATCAACATGTTCTATTGTAATAAAATTTTGTGCATAGTCTCCAAGTCCTCCAAGGTGTAGCTTCATCAAAATTTGGAATGTAGGAAAGTTATCTATATTCAAGTTGGGTACCTTTCTTTTTGACATCTTGATCTTTATGCTTTTAGTACCTTGAAACTAATCCTCTAAAGCAACTGTGTTCTAATATTGATTGTTGGAATTCTTTAAAATAAATGAGAGGGGTTGCGAATTAGTTATTCAAGGTCCAAATGCACAAATAAAAAATTTCATAATTCAGTGAACCCATAAAACTTTCTTAACCATGCATGCATTCATTATGTGTTAACCAAAATAGATATGTTACTTATAACATTAACATGCAAAAGTATAAAGCATAAAACATAACACATCCATCAACACACTTGAAACAATGATTTAATGTGGAAACCCAATGTGGGAAAAATTGTTGGTCTTCGATTGGTTTTGACCATTGAGTGTCAACACACTTAACCAATTCATAGGTTGATACCAAGTATGATACAGATGTTGAGCCATAGTATGTTCTGAGTCAAAAATTCAACAAGTACCGAGTGACCTTCACGTGTTGAGAAAGTATCAAGTGCTGAGTGATAAGTGATGTCAAGTCACTATAGGTGTCAAGAAAAGTATAGATGTCGAGCAAGACATAGTTACTATAGGAGTTGAGTGAGACAAAATTCCTATATGTGCCGAGCATTAGCAATCAGTAAGTGTTGAGTAACATAGAATCAACATATGAGTTTGTGCTTTCACAAACTCAAATGTAAACTATTTTTGAGCCAACTCAAGATGAATCTTGAAGGATCTAAAAGATAAGATTGAATCTTTTACATTCACTATGTAATCAACATGTAGCCAATAAGAAAAAATGGAGAAAGCATGCAACCAATAGGAAAACTAAAAGAATTGAACAAGAAATGAAGGATGAATACTAATCATAGATTCATACCTAACCCTAAGGCTTCAAAACCTTTAAAAGGAGGTAAATACCCCATAATTTGTGTGAGTGTAAGAGAGGTATATGGAAATCATGATTGAGAGTTATATGTGATAATGCTAGCGAAGTTTAGGGAGGCGTAAAGACTTAGAGAAGAAAGAAAAAAATTACAAAATTCAATTGGTTAGAATAGAGCATTAGCATTTCAAGCAGAGACATATCAGATCAGGAAGGATCAGATCAGATGGAGCAAAACAAGGATCTGGAATCAACAATTAAAGATTGTAAGTCATCAGGTCAACACATTCTAATACTCTCTAGCCATCATATTAGGAATAAAAATTCTATGATGATAGGTTGGTCTAATAGCCATGTTGTAAGCCTTTCAACAAGGTGCTAAATCCTTTAAAATGGTAACATTCTAAGTTAGTTTTTGTCAATCCTTTAACCAAGTCACTTTTAATAGAGTGTAAAGCCTTTAATAGGGCAGGCCTTTCATACAACAGACCATTCAAAGTGATCAAACTTTGTAACCTTAAATAGTTACATATTGTTGTAGTGATAATTTGTGGGTGTCATCCCCACCCAAGTTTTACCTTCTTATTTTGGAGGGTTTCTGAGTGACCAAAATCTTGTGTCATCTATTTTTATGCATATCTTTATTTTTCATGTTAATTAGATATGGTTGATGCATGTGAATGATCTCAGCTAAAAGTTTTTAAGGTTAAAGGTTAGTTACTTCTCATTCATCCCCCCCAAAAGTAAATCTTCCCACTTATAAATTTCAAAAATTGGTATCAAAGCCAAGTTCTTAAAAGGAGGAACCTTACAGCTTGGAGAAAAGATCTATAAATGGAAGTCTACAAACTTGGGAAGGTCATAAACAACTAGGTGATTGGTATACAACTCGCTCTACATACTTTGGAAGAAGCAAGAGAAGAACTTATAAAATCCTTAAAGAGAAGAAAAGAGATTTCAATAGTTGAGAATAAACACAGTACAAGGAGATTAACACCTCAAAATTGTTTACAAATAGAGATTCCAAAGAATTTGATGCAACAATAGTAGATTTGATGAAGAAAAATAGAGCTCAAGTAGAAGAGATCAAAATACTCAAGCTTGAACAAGAATCGCAAGCCATGATACTTTGTGAAGTGATTGAATAGAAGAAAAAGAGTCATTGAAGATAAGGCTATGCTAGAAGAGGACTAGAGAAACCTTGCCAATAGGCTAGAAGAAAAGTTAATTGAGCTTGCAAGAATTTCCAACATACAGCTAGACACCCTAAGTCAAATGATGAATGCACATCATGAATTGAATATCAAGGACATTGAGATCTCTACACTAAAGATGAAAAATGAACAACTAAAAAATGACCTGAAAAGAGAGAAAGAAATTGCAGAGAGCTTCAATAAACCAAATGAGACCATCAAGTACTTTGAATAGCTACTAAAATCACCAAGAGCTAGCAATGACACTTCAGGACTAGGATACACCAGCACTGAAAAAAGAGAGTCATCCAAGACTACAGAAGAAAGAAGTGACAAGGGTAAGAACACTAAACCTACTTGTCATTCTCGTGGTAAAAAGTGACATACCTCTAATGTGTGTAGGAGAAAGAACACCCATTAGCATGACAAACCTAAGAGTATGAGTCACTATCATAAGTGTGACAAGCAAGGACATCAAGCACATGATTGTAGAACTAGGACTATCAAAACACCAAGATTTGAAGGCCACTACTAAAATTGCAAGAAGTATGGACATAGATTTTTTGAGTGCAGATCAAAGTCTATATGGACACCTAATCAACTAGCAAGGGGAAATAATCATGGGCATCACTATAATTGGGATTACAACACTAGGTATAGTTGTCATTACTGTCAAGAATATGGACACATCCCTAAAAATTGAATAAGAACACATTTCAATGGAAAGTACACTAGATGGTTGAGTCAAATTACACGTTTCAATTGTTTGAAGACTAGACACATCAGTAGAAATTGCCCAACAAGGTCAAAAGCATCCAACTCAGAGTTCAAAAAAGAAAAAGGAAAGGTAGATGTTGAACACATTAGAGAAGAAATGAATAAGACATGGAAAAAGAAAGATGGAAGTAGTACATCCAATGAAGGGATCACTTCACCCAAAAGGTCAAGTGGTCACACTTCATCCAACTAAGAAAAAGAAGGTATATAGGACTAATATACAAAGCTTTATCATACATTAGTTTCAAGGCAAGTAAGTACTAAAAAGGATAGATCAACATGAATAGAGATGTAAATTTAAAACTTCAAGTTTTCACCAATATTGTTGAGTAAGAAAAGTTGCCCTCAGATGTCGAGTAAAATTCTAGTACATGCTAAGTTGATTGCTAAAGTCAGTAGAAGCTGAATGATTAGTTGTAGCCAAGTTGGTAGTGGAAGTTGAGTGAAGAAAAACTCTAGCTAAAGCCAAGAAGGGAAACTCCAGTGGATGCTGACTATTTGAAAGACAATGGAATTTGAGTAATGCAAAAATTCTTAAGAAGTCAAGTGGACAATAGTAAATGCACTAAGCATTAAATGGTATGAAATTGGGGTATATGTTTTCATTTTGCACCATTTTTCTTCATCATAAAAAAAGAGTAAAGATGAAGAAGAGTGCAGAATGATTTCAAAGCAAAGAATCCAACAGTTTGAGCCAATTTTAGCAAAGATTTAGCTTAGTTTCTTCGATGGCAAGGTATTTAGACTAGTGCCAAGCTATGTAGTTTTAAATTTCTTTTTATTTAAACCCTAGATAGTAGAAATGGCCTCCAATTCTAGGAAACCTTAGGAGAAAGAGCCGTTTGAGGTCCAGTTAGTGTCAAATGAAGTTAAAGAACCTAATTTCTAGCTAGTCCCTAAAGTTGCATACAAAAATGACCTAGTCAAAACCTCTGTTATTCGTGCTAAGGTAGTTATGGTCCAGGATGTTGGAATATGTTATAATTGTAAGATTGGTGCTATTAGAGACATAGAGATGAGAGAAGTATATGATAGGTTGTGTGAAAATGGAGTTTTGAAAGAAGAATATCAAATTGTTGAGAGGAAGGGTTTGACTTGTGCCCTAGAGTTCCCCATTTTCTTTAAAATAGAATGGATTAGAATTGTGCTCACCAAGATTCATGATGGAAGTTTGTGGTTGGGAGGTGACCCAATAAAGATATCAAAGAGAATTATTCACAGGATAATAGGGTATCCAACCCTAGATTGGCCTAAGACCCTCAAAAGTGACTCTAAGGAAGCCATTGACAACATAGGAGCCAAATGGAACAAGAGAGGAATGAAAATAGGTACCATTCAAGATCCTCTTGTTGACATTGCTATTAGATTTAGTTCACATAAGTTCTATCAGTCCAACAAACTCAACACTGTTTCATGTATAGTAGTAAATGTTGGCTACAAATTAGTTAAGATAGATCATACTTATGATCTTGTAGAATTGTAATTGCAACAAATAATGAAAACCTACGAGCTATAAGGAGAAGTAAGGGAGCAAAATGCAAATTTGGTGCAATTTTGATTTGTATATTTTTCTATGTATAGAATGAATTTCCATCCTTTGGTAAAGTTAGAAAAATAGTAGGTCCATTGTAGCTCAAGTAAATGAATACATTGAACAAATGGGAGCTAATTTTGAAACACTTATGACGAGCTATTTTGAGGATTTCAATAAATCCATGAAATAGAGAATGAGAATACCTATTTCATTAGTTAAACAACATGTAAATGATGTATGTTTTCTTGTGGATATTGATTATATCTATATTCAAGCATTCATACCAAGGATTAGATGGCTAAGACCTCTTGGTTATGAAATCAATATTGATGAGGTGTCTGTAGCAATTACAACATTGTTAGCATAAGAAGTTGATAAGAGTTCACCACATTTTGGCACTTATGATGTGGTAAGATTAAAGGTGGACATGGAGTTGAAAACTACCTCAACATTGAAGAAAAAGGATAAATTGGTGAAAAAGCTAAAAGCTAAATTTGGAGAAGGGGTAGCTGAGGCAGAGGAAGAAGAAGATGAAGAAGTAGATGATGATGAAGATGAACAAGATGAAGAGTCATTAGCACTGACCCAAGGCATGCATGAGGATGTAGAGGAAGAAGAAGGTGTCAAGTAGGAAGCACCTAAGGTTGAACCCAAGAAGAGAAAGGCACAAAAATAACCTGCAACACAACCAAATGCCAAGAAGAAAGTAGCCAAGCCAAGCCTGGCCAAACCTACCACAAGGGAAAACATAAGGGCAACAAAAAAAATGGCCAAGGAATAGGAGAAGAAGAATCCATATAGCAAGGAGGTCTAGCAGAGAAGAAGAGAAGAAAATCTGTGGCATCCCTAGAGTCAGATGAAGAGAGGATAGAATATGACAATTTAGAGTGGTAAGTCACACCACCAAATCTAACCTTTAAAATGTTTGTGATAACATTATAGATAATGCAGATTTAACTAGATTAAAGACCATTGATTTTAATAAGCTATCAAGGGAAGAGCCAAAAACAGTGGAAGAATCTATCTACACTATCATGGCCAAGTTCAAGACTACTCCACTTGAACTTGATAGTGTTATGCCTAAGGAGCTAAGCTCCGTTGTTGAAAATAAATGGCATTATTGCCTAAACATGGAGAAGGAAATAGGGGAGTCAACATTGGGTCATTTAATGTTAGACCTTACAAAAGGTCAAAAATGTAAATCTAGCAAGAAACATGGGAGTAAATTTGCACCCAAATATAGAGCCTTTAGCATTCTATAGAAAAAAAAATTGAGGATGTTGTGAAGAAGTCCACACAAATGTGGAAATTTATTTATGGGCTAACTACTATCAAAGAAGGACAAGAAGATCCCTTTGAGGGAAGAAATGATGGTGAACAAGAAGAGAAAAATGAAAAGGAAGAAGAGGGACAGAAAGAGAAGGAAGAGGTAACAATGGAGAAATAAATACAAAAAGGTGATGAGGCAACAACAGAGGAGCAGCAACAAGAACAGAGTGTCCAAAACACATAATTTCCACCACCCAATCCTCCACATGTAGCACTTACATCTATAGAAACTATAACCGTGAAAGATGTTCCTAATACTTCAAGTCAAAAGATCAATCTATTGACTACAGAGGATCTCAGAAAGATCCTTCACCAAACAACTTTGCAATCATAGTTGTGCACAAATCCAATTTTGGTGAATGTAGAGGAATTGAGAAAAGCTATAGCTGAAATAACTAAGGAGAAGGTGAATACACAAGAACCACCTTCACAATCTCCTATAGCTAGAACTGGTCAACCACAAGAGAAAGTAGCACAAGACACATCAACTAACTTTGACACTATAGTTATAGTAACTATTGAGGAGCAAACAAAGGAGAAAATAGTATAGAAGGATACCTCTGATCCTATAGGAAAAAGCCAAGGTGTGTGTCCTCTAATCACTATAATTGATCAAGGTAGAAGTGAAGAAAACAAGGAAGAGGAGAAGACCCATAAGGAGAGTAAGAAAGAGGAAATACAAACTCTAGTAAATTTTCCTACCTTAGGGAGTCCTACCAAGTAGCCAATCACTCATGTAGTACCACTACAAATTTTAGCACCAGGCTTGAGCTCTACCAAGGTAGCAAGGGTAATTCGCTATGGAGACCCTGCACTTGATGAAGAGATAGTCATACCAAGTTATGACTACAAGATAATGAATTTAGCATAGATTAAGGAAGTGCAAGAGGCACTAAAAAAGAAGAAGCAGGAGATACTCTGAAATGAGTATAGACAAAGGCAAGCATTAATAGAAATCAAAGACATCTTCCTTGATGCATTCAACTTTCTAGTACCTAATGAAACAAAGCCCTTTATGGAACAACTATCTAGCATAGTAGACTAGGTACAAAATGAATACCTTGATACCATTGTCAAATTATTAGAATGGTTTGAAAATAAATTTCAAATGAAAGTTAATGAGAAAATATCCAGTGAGATAACACTATCACAGGTGGAACTGGCTAAGAAAGTTGAGAAAGTGAAAGCAGTACTTGAGAACATATTCTCATTATACTCCAAACTATGTGACTCTTCATATTTCACACAATAGACTAGCTAGAGAATATTGAGCTTGGAGAGGAACCTTAAGGTATCAAGCACATAGCTACTTAAAGATCCAACTCAAAGTGAGAATCATTTTGCCACAATGCTTCACACCCAAAAGGATTAGCTATATTAATAGAAAATGAGGCTAATGTTAAGGCCAAACTAATACAGATCCAATCTGCAATAACACCACACATGGAATTATTGCATAAAGATATGGCCTATGCAAAGAATGTTTTGAAGAAATATCCAAATATTTCTACATGAGAAGGCCTAGTACACCTTGCAGGAGGGACAACCATCTAGCTCAAAGCATTGGAAATAACATTGGACAACTATGATGCTACTCTGAAGATAATAATGGAGGTAAGTAAAACATTTTTGGCTAAATAATCTATTCATTCTTATAACCTTTTGACATAAGTGTCAAAAAGGGGGAGATCTAATAAAGATACGAGATAATAAGAATGGATGTGTAGATAAAGGGAAGATATAATAATTTGGGGAGATAATAAGTAAGACCCAACAATACCCAAAGGGGAGATAAATTTTTTTTGAGGAGAGATAAGGAAATATAGCCAAAAGGATACAAAAACTACAAGAGATGTTTGAAAGGGGGTGTAGACACAAAGTAGAAATAGAGTAGATAGAAATAGAAGCAAACAAATGATAAGGAAAAAAATAGAAACAACATGAGACAAACTCAACATAAGAGATTTTGGATACAGAAATGGAACATTAGCTTGGGGAGAGTTACAAGTTTTTAAGGTATATAGTATTCTACAAAATTTTGAACAAGTTTTTGAAGTTTTGTACATATGTCGAACAAGATGTGTATTATACTCATAGATATTAGACTCATAATGCTTAGTTAAGTGTTTTTGCCACTCATTTCAAAGGGGGAGATTGTTGGTCTTGGATTGGTTTTGAAAATTGAGTGTCAATACACTTAACCAATTCCTAAGTTGGTGTTGAGTATGATACAGATGCTAAGCCATAGTATATGCTGAGTCAAAAATTCAACAAGTGTGGAGTGAACTCCAGGTGCCAAGCAAGTGTCAAGTGCCAAGTGATAAGTGATGCCAAGTCACTATAGGTGCCAAGGAAAGTATAAATGTCGAGCGAGACAAAGTTACTATAGGAGCCAAGCGAGATAGAATTCCTATATGTGCTAAGCATAAGCAATCCGTAAGTGTCGAGTAACACATAATCAACATATGAGTTTGTGCTTTCACAAACTCAAATGTAAAATATGTTTGAGCCAAGCGAAGATGAATCTCAAAGGATCTAAAAGATAAGATCGAATCTTTTACATTCCCTATGTAATCAACATGTAGCCAATAAGAAAAATGGAGAAAGCATGCAACCAATTAGAAAAGTGAAAGAATTGAGTGAGAAATGAAGGATGAATACTGATCATAGAATGATACCTAACCCTAAGGCTTAAAAACCTTTAAAAGGAGGTTGATACCCCATAATTTGTGCAAGTGTAAGAGAGGTATATGGAATGCAAGAGTGAGAGTTATATGCGAGAATGCTAGCAAAGTTTAGAGGGGTGTAAAGACCTAGAGAAAAAAGAATAGCATTACAAAATTCATTTGGTTAGAATAGAGCATTAGTGCTTTGAGCAGAGACATATCAGATCAAGAAGGATCAGATCAAATTAAGCAGAACAAGGATTTAGAATCAGCAATTAAAGATTGTAAGTCATTAGGTCAACACATTCTAATACTCTCTAGCCATTGTATTAAGAATTAAAATCCTATGATGATAGGTTGGTCTAATAGCCATGTTGTAAGCCTTTCAATAAGGTGTTAAATCCTTTAACAGGGTAACATTCCAAGTGAGTATTTGTAAATCCTTTAACCAAGTCTCCTTTAATAGAGTGTAAATCCTTTAATAGCGTAGGCCTTTCACAAGGAAGACCATTGGAAGTGGTCAAAATTTGTGACCTTAAACAATTTAATACTATTGTAGTGATAATTTGTGGGTGTCATCCCTACCCTAGTTTTACCTTCTCACCAAAAATCTTGTGTCATCTATTTTCATGCATGTCTTTATTTTTCATGTTAAGTAGATATGGTAGATGCATGTGAATGATCTTAGATAAAAGTTTTTAAAGTTAAAGGTTAGTTACTTTTGATTCACATCCCCCCCACTCAAAAGTAAATCTTCCAATTTGTAAATTCCAACAAAAACCACCAATAACATCCTACTCCTTGTTCACTCTTCTAAAGTGATGCCTTGCTAAAGGCCAACCCTATTAAAGGTTACAATACACACTGTTAAATGTGACCTAGTGAAGGGATTTCAATCACTCTATTAAAAGTGAGCCTTGATAGAGGACTTTAGGCCATTTACTTGGAATGCCACCCTGTTGAAGCACTTCTCAATGACTGTTAACTCAACCTTTCTCTAGAGGATTCACTCTAATCTGATACAATCGTTAGAAATTAATAGTAGAGCTTTGATCTAATATGAATTACAACCTTACTTGCAAATTATAGATCACTATTTAGTCCTCAACTCTGCTTCGCTTTCAATCTTTGTAGTTGTAATAGCTTGTTCACCCTTCAAGCATTCGTTCTCATTAAGCCTTCATGCTTAGTACACCATTGCAAACTTCTTCTCTTGGGTCACTTAATGAAGCAAACCCTCTTCCTTCTCCTTGTCATATTTTCACATCCAAGACTCTCTAACCTCCATCCAACATCCAACTTAGCTTCATGACCAAACATCCCTAAAAATAGAGAATTAGAATTTTTTTCCCACTCATTATCCATCTAAAAAATTAGGGTTTTTGATGGATTAGGTAGGATACAATATATCTACCCCATATCTTGTCTTCTCTAGAAAATTCTCTTTGAATTTATTTGAATTCACCTCCAAAATTATTTACATAAGATTTTGTGCCTCTAGCTCATCAATCTTATCTTCCTCCTAATTTACAAGTTCCAAGAAAACAAACTTGTCGGCTTTTAATTGGAAATTTTTTGATAATTTTCATAATGTAGCAACTCGGCATTATCAATTTACTAATGCTCAGCACATACTGTGTTACTTGGTATCTATTGTAAAATCACTCGGCATCAACTAGATTTTACTAGTGCTCGACATCTATTGAAAATCACTCGACATCTATTACCTTGCTCGACACCTACTAACTTGCTTGGCATCCACTAGAAATCACTTTTACTCGGTTACAACTAAATTTTTTCTCAGCTTGCACTAACTTTTCTCGGTACCTTAAATAATTGATCAATCTTGGGAAATGAACTTTGTTCATCCTTATTCTTCTAAACTTTCTAAGTGTAGCCAATCATTTTGTAACCTCAAGTAGATTATCAATACATTATGTTATCACTATCTTAACTGATTTCTGCACTACAATACATAATCATAACTCAACCTTTCCTCTAGGTACTTTTTTAACATCTTGATGATCAAATCATCTTCATCAATCAACTAAGTAATTGTGCTTGAAACATATAAGAAATTATCTTACCAACATGTAGCAGGTTTGACATTAGTGACAAAACAATGATTGAAAACACACAATCTTATTTCAACATTCTTCTACTCATATGATCTTATCAATCATATATCAACATTACATGCAGCCAATCAAAAAATAAGAAGGATTAAGTGGCAAAATGGATGACTCTCAGTTGTAGATTCATACCTAACCCTAAGCCACCAAATTCTTTATATGAAAGATGAAGCCCTAAGTTTTGAGAGAGAGAGAGCACAGTAAAGGGGTGAATAATCGAAGAAGCAAACAAGGGAGTTTTTAGAGCAATAAAAGTAACTTACCAGTGAGAGTGAATTATAGAATCTATTGGAGGAGAAAAAATAATAGAAGAATACATCAATTGTTATATCAAATCAAATAGGATCAAGGACATTGTATAGATTTGATCTTTAATCAAGAAACCGGAGCCAATCACAAGATCTATCCTAAAATATCCTAATAGATGATTTTAGTTAAATCTCCTAGGAGGAGAAATATATGCTTTGATCTAATATGTCTTACAAACTTACCTACAAATTATAGATCACTATTTAGTCCTCAACTCTACTTCACTTTCAATCTTTGTAGTTGTAATAGCTTGTTCACCCTTCGAGCATTTGTTCTCATTAAGCCTTCATGCTTAGTTCACCATTGCAAACTTCTTCTCTTGAGTCACTTGATGAAGCAAACCCTCTTCCTTCTCGTTGTTAGATTTTCACATCCAAGACTCTCTAACCTACATCCAACATCCGACTTAGCTTCATGACCAAACATCCCTAAAAATAGGGAATTAGAATTTGTTTTCCCACTCATTATCCATCTAAAAAATTAGGGTTTTTGATGGATTAGGTAGGATACAATATATCTACCCCATATCTAGTCTTCTCTAGAAAATTCTCTTTGAATTTATTTGAATTCAGCTCCAAAATTATTTACATAAGATTCTATGCCTCTAGCTCATCAATCTTATCTTCCTCCTAATTTACAAGTTCCAAGAAAACAAACTTGTCGGCTTTTAATTGGCAAATCTTTGATCTTTTTCATAATGTAGCAGCTCAGTATTATCAATTTACTAATGCTGAGCTCATACTGTGTTACTTGGTATCTATTGTAAAATCACTTGGCATCAACTAGATTTTACTAGTGCTCGACATCTACTAAAAATCACTCGGCATCTATTACCTTGCTCGACACCTACTAACTTGCTTGGCATCCACTAGAAATCACTTTTAGTCAGCTACAACTAAATTTTTTCTCAGCGTGCACTCACTTTTCTAGGTACCTTCAATAATTGATCAATCTTGGGAAATGAACTTTGTTCATCCTTATTCTTCTAAACTTTCTAAGTGTTGCCAATCATTTTGTAACCTCAAGTAGATTATCAATACATTATGTTATCACTATCTTAACTGATTTCTGCACTACAATATATAATCATAACTCAACATCTTGATGATAAAATCATCTTCATCAATCAACTAAGTAATTGTGCTTGAAACATATAAGAAATTATCTTACCAACATGTAACAGGTTTGACATTAGTGACAACACAATGATTGAAAACACACAATCTTATTTTAACAATCTTCTACTCAAATGATCTTTTCAATCATATATCAACATTACATGTAGCCAATAAAAAAATAAGAAGGATTAAGTGGCAAAATGGATGACTCTCAGTCATAGATTCATACCTAACCCTAAGCCAATAAATTCTTTATATGGAAGATGAAGCCCTAAGTTTTGAGAGAGAGAGAGCACAGTAAAGGGGTGAATAATCGAAGAAGCAAACAAGGGAGTTTGTAGAGCAATCAAAGTAACTTACCAGTGAGAGTGAATTATAGAATCTATAAGAGGAGAAAAAGTAATAAAAGGATACATCAATTGTTATATCAAATCAAATAGGATCAAGGACATTGTATAGATTTGATCTTTAATCAAGAAACTAGAGCCAATCACAAGATCTCCTAGGAGGAGAAATTCTAAATTGTTGTACTAAATGCTTTAAAAGGGTGACATTCCAAGTGAGTGAGTAGAAGTTCTTTAACTAGGCACCCTTGTAACAGGGTGTTGAAATCCTCTAACAAGGTGGGACTTAATAGTCTTTGTAATCCTTTAATTGGGCAAGCCTTTCATAGGGAAGATCATGATTCATGGTCAAACAATTATAACCTTAATTGGCTACACTTTATTGCTATAGTAGTGAATATTTGTGGGTGTCATCTCCCATCCTAGTTTTACCTTCTCATTCAGAGGGTTTTTGGGTAATCATATCTGCTATCAAAGTGTGTGTTTTTAATTGCTTATATGTTTTAGATGCATTTATTTTACATTTTATTTTAGTTTATCTATTGAATGCATAAAATGGATGTGAGGTGAAAAGTTGAATGGGTCCAAGTACAAACTCCTAATTCACCCCCCTCTTAGAAGTTTACTTCTTTCCCAATTGTAATTCCAACGATTCGTATTAGAGCTAAGTTTTTAGAAGGAGAAGCTTTGCAACTTACATGAAAGATCTTAAAGTGGAAGTCTACTAATTGGGAAAGACAATTGAGAACCAAAAGATTGAAATACATCTCATGCTACATCAGTTGAATGAAGCTAGAGATGCCATTTAAAAGAAGGGAAGAAATTTCTATACTAAAAAATGACATACAATACAAAGAGATCGACACCAAAAAGCTATTTGTAGATGGTAACTCTACTAAATTTGATGCAATAGTTGTAGATGTACTGGAGAAGAATAAAGCACAAGTTAAAGAAATTAGAAATCTCAAGTTGGAGCAAGAATCACAAGCTATATTGCTATGTAAGGTGACTAAGCAAAACAAGAAAGCCATGGAAGACATGACCATCATTGAAGAAGACAAAAGAATCCTAAACATAAGATTGGAGGAGAAGTCAATAGAGTAATCCAGAATCTCAAACATGCAAGTAGATACCTTGAGCCAAATGATGAATGTTCATCATGAGTTGAATGTCAAAGACATTGAAATAACCACATTGAAATTGTAGAATGAACAACTGCAGAATGACCTGAAAAGAGAAAAGAAATTTTTTGAAAGTTTCAACAAGCCAAATGAAGTCATCAAATACTTTGAGCAATTACTAAAATACCCTAAATCTAATAGGGATACATTAGGATTGGGGTACACAAGCACAAAGAAGGAGAATCATTCAAAGATGCTAAGGAAAGGAACAACAAAGGTAAGAACTCCAAACCCACTTGTCACAATTGTGAAAAGAAAGGACATACTTTTAATGTGTGTAGAAGCAAGAACACAAATCAAAATGCTAAGCCTAAGAACATGGTCCACTATCATAAGTGCAACAAACAAGGTCATCAGGCACATGAATGTAGATCTACAAACATGCATGCATCAAAATTTGAAGGATATTGCTACAACTGTTAGAAGTATGGACATAAAGTCTTTGAATGCAGATTCAAGTCCACATGGTCATCAAACAAGCTAGCAAAGGTAAGAAGCTATGAGAACTCTTATAATGGGGATTACAATACAAGATATAGCTATCACTATTGTCAAGAATATGGACATGTACCTAAGAATTGCATTAGGACTCACTTCAATGGTAACTACAAAAGGTGGTTGAGTCAAATCACATGCTTTAGCTATTTGAAGATTGGTCATATTAGCAAACATTTTTCAACTAGGTCAAAGGCACCAAGTTGTGAATTTGATAAAGGCGAAGGCAAGGCAAATGTAGAACACATCAAGAATGAGATGAATAAGAGATGGAAGAAGAAAGATGATTGTAGTACATTAAATGGAGAAGGGATCACTTCACCCAATGGGTCAAGTGGTTGCATCAAATTACATTAGCATGATTAAAGATGCAAGATGTTGTGAAAAGTTCAAGGTTAAATCTTAAAGTTTTCATGTTATGGCTGAGCATGAAAAGTTTTCAATAGATACTGAGTAAAGTGCTAGTTAGTGTTGAGTTGCCAAGCTAAATTAATTATTGCAAAGTCTATAGTTACTGTTGAGCAAGGATAATATCAGTAGCTATCAAGTGGAACTGAAATCATGTTGATGTCGTGTTTACAATGTATAAGCATTAAGCATTAAATGTAAGGTTTTGAAGGGTATATGGTTGATTTTCACTAATAATTTGTCATTTTGAATTCAAAGTGAGAGAAAGCAGAGCGAAAAGGTGATTCTAAAGTTTTTTTGAAGCGATTGCACAGATCTTAGTGATGATCTAACTCTAGTTCTTCGAATTTCCAAGGTATTCTTCATAAGTTGAGCTACACAATTTGAAATTTGTAAAAACCCTAGATCATCAAATGGTGTCCAGTTCAAAGAGTGTGAAAGAGAAAGATGTTTTATATGTTCAATTAGTAAGTAACAAGGTAAAGCAACCAATTTTCAAAGCAATTCTAGATGTTTCTTATAAACAAGACCCGTCAAACACTCTTTTCATGATTCCCCTGAAAGTCATAAAGATTTGAGATGTCCAAAAAATGCTAAAAATGCAAGATAGAAGGAATAGGCGATATGGAAATAAGGCAAGCCTATGATAAATTGTGTGAAAATGATATTCTAAAAGAATAATTTAAGACTATTGAAAGGAAAGGTTTAACCCATGCCCTAGACTTTCCCACGATGTTCAAAATAGAATGGATCAAGATAGTGTTGAGCAAAATACACAATGGATGTTTATGGTTGGAAGATGGTCCTATCAAAATTTCAAAGAAAATAGTTCATAAAGTAACTAGTTACCCAACCCTAGCTCAGTCGAAGACCTTTCAAAGTGACTCTAAAGGGGTTATAGAGAGAAACATTGGAGCCAAATGAAACAAATTTGGAATGACAATTGATACCATTATAGACCCTCTATTGGACTTTTCCTTAAGGGTGATTTCTCATAAATATTATCAATCCAATAGGTTAAACAATGTACCCTGCATTGCAGTTGATGTGGGCTATAAAATTGTAAAAAAGGATCATACATATGATCTTGTCAAGCTTTAATTATAGAAAATAATGGAAAATATTAGACCAATTAGAAAAACCAAGAGTGCATAGTGTAAGTTTGGATCAATACTTGTTTGCATATTTTTAAATATTTAGAACACATTCCTATGTTTTGGGGAGGTTAGTTGGAAGACAAAAAAATTAGTTGTATTTCAGGTCAATGAGTAAATTGAGCAAATGAGAGATAACTTTGAAATTATCATGACCAACTATTTTGAAGACTTTGAGAAGTCTATGAAACAAAGGATGAGAATACTAGTTTCATTGGTTGAACAATACTAAAATGATATATGCTTTCTTGTAAATATTGATCACACTTATATACAAGCTACTACACCAAGGATAAGATCATTAAGACCCTTAGGCGATGAGATCAATGTTGATGAAGCCTTTTTTTTCCATCACAACACTTCTAGTAGAAGAAGTTGATAAGAATGCAAAAATCTTTGGAAATTATGATGTTATGAAGTCCAAAGTTGAGATGGAATTAAAAATTGACTCTACATTAAAGAAGAAGGAAAAACTATTAAAGAAGCTTAAGGCCAAATTTGGTGATGGTGAAGAGGATGTAGAGGAAGGAAAAACAAGAATGAGCCCAAGAACCTCTTGCATTAACCCAAGGATTGGGAGAAGATAAGGATGAAGAAAAGGTAGAAGGTGTTGAGGAAGAAGAAACCAAGGAAGCACCAATACAAGCAGAACCAAAGAAGAGAAAGGTCAAGGCACAGCCTATGGAAAAAAAAGGGACAAAGAAGATTACTAAGCCAATAGAACCAACAACAAGGGCAAGCACACAAGCCACCACACAAAAGGCCAAGGAGAAAGCCAAAGAGAAGACAAAGGTTATAGAACAAAAAGGGCCAATGCAGAAGAAACTAAGAAGGAAATACGTTGCGCAACCAAAAACTAATGATGAGAGAATAGAATCAAAGGATACAAGACAATTTAGGGTGCTAAGAAATCAATAAAAATTTGATCTTGAAAATATCTATGAAAATATTAGAAATAATGCAGATTTGACAAGTTTGAAAAGTATCCATTTTGAAAAACTTGGTAGAGAAGAGTAGAGTTTGATTGAAGAATCAATATATGAAATGATGCAAAACTTTAAGAACACCCCACTTGAATTAGATAACACTATGCCAAAGGAATTATATACTATTGTTAAAAATAAATGACATTATTGTTTAAACTTGGAGGAACAAATTAGAGAATCCACATTAGTTCAAGTTATGCTAGAATTGATTAAAGGATATATTATCAAGGCAAACATGAAATATGGTGGAAGGTTTGCACCAAAATATAGGGCATTAGACATTCTTTAGAAAAACATTGAAGATTTTGTGAAGAAATCCACCCAAATGTGGAAAGTGGTTTATAGATTGAAAAATTTCAAACAAGGAGAGAAAGATCCCTTTGAGGGAAGGAATAATGGTGATGAAAATAATGATAATGAGGATGACAAAGAAAAAGAAACTAATGTTGAAGAGAAAAAAAAAAAAGGGAATATGAAGACATGGCAACAACTGAAAAGCAACAAGAAGAACAAAGTGTGCAAGACACACAAATGCCAAGTGTCAGCCATCTACATGACACTAGTATACCTATAGAAACTATAACTCTTAAGGATGTCCTTGATGTGTCTACTCAAAACATAAATCATTTAACTGTAGAAGATCTGAAAATGATACTAGACCAATCTACACTTTAGGCAGGATTATGGGAAAACCCAGCATTGGTCAGTGTAGATGAACTTCAAAAGGAAGTAGCTAAAATCTCAAGGGATAAGCTGAATACACAAGAACCACCTTCTGCCATACCTTCAGCTACTAGTGCTCAAAGTTTAATTCAAACATTAGTAGACACATCTACTAAGGTTGATACAAATGTTACAATTGATTTAGTTGAACAAAGACAAGTAGAAGAAAATGAGACAATAGAAGAGCATATAGGGCAGATAAATGCATATATACTTGAAGAACAAACACAAGACCAAAGAGCAACTCAAATTATTGTGATTGACCAAAGCATATCTAAAGAAAGTAAGGATGCACTAGAGGAAAATGAGCAAGAATCCATACAAGCATTGGTAACCTTACCAACATCTGACACTCCAACAAAAATCCTTCCGAAGTTGAGCACAAAAGTTGTACCCATGCAAATTTTAGCACCAGGCTCAAGCTCTACAAAAGATGACAAGGTAATTCACTATGGAGATGTAACTTTAGATAAAGAAATAATGATACCTAAGTTTGATTATGCCACTATGACTATAGAAGAAATAGGGATATTATGGCAAGCTTTGGAAAGGAAGAAGCACCAAGAAATGCTTAAGAAGGAGTATAGACAAAAGCAAGCATTACAAGAAATTAAAGATATCTTTTTAGATGCATTCAGCTTGCCTACTCTAGAAGAAACCAAGCCACTATTGGAACAATTGTCATATATTGTGGAGAAGGTTAATAATGAAGAGCTAGATACAAATGCCAAAATTTTGGAATGGTTTGAAAGAAAGTTTCAAGGTAAAGTGAATGAAAAGATATTTGCTGATATAGCACTATCACAAGTTGCTTTGACAAATAAGGTTGAGGATGTGAAGAAGGTACTTGAGAATACATTCTCATTGTACACCAAATTGTGTGATCTCACACTCTTCACCCAAGATACCAGACATAGAATATTGAGCTTCGAGAGGAACCTAAGTATATTAGGTACTCAACTACCTAAGAACCAAGCTTAGAGTGAGAAGCATTTTAATGAATTGCTTCAATTACAAAGTCAATTAGTTGTATTAACAATAGAAGAGGCTAATACAAGAGCCAAATTGACACAAATTCAGGCCTCTCTCACCTCACACATGGAAATCCTCCATAAAGAATTAGGCTATGTAGAAACTTTGCTGAAGAAAGATCCCAATCTTTCTACATCAAATGGCCTAGTACACCTTGGAGCCGAGCTCAACATCCAAATAAAGTCATTAGATGTTGCATGTGACAATTGGGATGCAGCTTTGAAAACAATCATGGAAGTCCATCAGTCCTTTTTGGAAAAATACACTATAAGTGTATAGACCCTTTGACATAAGTGTCAAAAAGGGGGAGATAAACAAAGAAGGGGAGATAAAACAAAGAAGGAAGAGGTACTAAAAGTAGCTGATAAAGCAAGGAGAGTACAATAAAAGGGGGAGAACAAAAAAATAAACGAAGGAGGAGAAAGCTCATAACAGATCATATCAGATGAAAGAGTATTAGCTACATGTAAATGTTAGACCCTGCCGAGTTACAATGAGTGTCGAGCCACTCATGTCCCAAGTCACTCAAGTGTTGAGCAGCTAGACCATACCAAGTGATTCAAGTGCTGAATAAATAGTAGATGTCAAGAAGTTCAAGTGTCGAGTTAGAAACAAGAATTATAATATGTGTCAAGCATCAGTAACTTCAAGTGCCAAGTAATATAGATTTGACATACTTGTTTATAATTGCACAAGCAACTATGTAAGTTGTTTCCTAGCCGACTTAATGATAGATTTTGATGCTTTAGAGATAAGGAAAAATCAATTTGTAGAATCCCTATGTATTTGCATGTAGCCAATCATAAAATAGGAAGGATGAACTGGCATAAAGGATGAATCTCAGTCATAGATTCATACCTAACCCTAAGCCACCAAAGTCTTTATATGAAAGAAAAAGCCCTAATTTTTTAGAGAGAGAGAGAGAGAGAGAGAGAGAGAGAGAGAGAGAGAGAGAGAGAGAGAGAGAGAGAGAGAGCACGGTGAAGGGGTGAATAATTGAAGAAGCAAACAAGAGAGTTTGTAGAGCAATCAAGGTGACTTAGCAATGAGAGTGAATTGCAGAATCAGTTGGAGGGGAACAAAGAATAGAAGGATACAATAATTGTTATATCAGATCAAAGAGGATCAAGAAGGATACTATACATATTTGATCTTTAACTAGGCAACTAGAGCCAATCACAAGATCTATGGTAAAACATCCTAACAGGTGATTTTAGTTAAATCTCCTAGACAGAGTAGTCCTAACAGGTTGTACTAAATCCTTTAATAGGGTGACATTCCAAGTGAGTGAATAGAAGTCCTTTAACCAAGCACACTTCTAATAGGGTGTTGAAATCCTCTAACAAGGTGGGACATCACAGTCTTTGTAAGCCTTTAACAAGGCAAGCCTTTCCCAGGGTAGATCATAAGTCATGGTCAAACAATTGTATCCTTAATTGGCTACACTTTATTCCTACAATAGTAAAGATTTGTGGGTGTCATCTCCACCCCAGTTTTACCTTCTCATTTGGAGAGTTTCTAGGTAATCATATTTGGTGTCAAAGTGTGTGTGTTTAATTGCTTATATGTTTTAGATGCATTTATTTTACATGTTATTTCAGTTTATCTATTGAATGCATAAAATGGATGTGAGATGAAAAGTTTTATTAGTCCAAGTACAAACTCCTGATTCACCCGCCCTCAGAAGTTTACTTCTTTCTCACTTGTAATTCCAACACAAATCATATAAAGTTGTTTAAACATTGTTTCATAGTTCAACTTGTTTTCAAAACACAAGATTTAATAACAACTAGGGTTTCAATTTTCTTTTCCAAGTATTACTATTTATAGAGTTTTCAATCTCAATCAAGGTTCACGTTTTCATTTTCTGAAAGTATTATAATTACTAAAGTTTTTGAATAATAAAATTTCTCATATTTTACAAATTATTTTCATATATCTCAACCATATAAACACATCCATGTTAATCAAAGAAAATATTAATTCTCCCAACTAATTTCTTTGATTTTTAATTTACTTTAGAATTATATTTAAATAATAAAGTAATAAATCAAATTTTCAAATAATTTAATTTAAAATTTTAACAATACTTATTAAAATTAATAATAATAATAATTATCAGTTATTACCACAATAATTTTAAATTTATTAAACTTTGAAAAAAAAATTCTTAAATGGAAACCTACTAAAAATGGAAACTTTTATGAAATGGGAACCTTCTAAAAATAAAAACTTTCCCAAAATGGAAACCTGCTAAAAATAAAAACTTTCCTGAAATCAAAACTTTCTAAAAATGGAAACTTTACCAAAATGGAAACCTATTAAAAATGGAAACTTTTCCAAAATGGAAACCTACTAAAAACAAAAACTTTCCCAAATCCTATTCCAAAAACAAAGATTTATTAATTGATTCAAACTATTGATTATCCAATTAATCAAATTAGGGTTTTAGATATTAAATTCATTTACAGATGCTTTTGAAAACAAAGAACAATCAAATTCATATGCAAGGGTTTCAACCCAAATATAATTTGAAACAATTTTGATCATAGAATGTGCTAAAACAATGAGCACATAAAACCTGCAAACAATTCCCTTTTTCCTTCGAAACCCTCTTCTGAAAAATTGGCTCCTCCAAACCTGTGTAATTGTAAAATGAGCTCTAGATCTCTGATAAAGAGTTCTCCCTTAAATTTAGTGAGAGACTCGTTGATCTTTAACTGTTATTATATTTTAATTTCATGCACAACCTTATTCCCATTAATTAAAATATCTTTATTAAATAATTTTCTTTCTCTCTTTAATTAATTTATTATATTTTAATTTCATTCATAAGCTTTATGCAATTATATTAAAATAAACTTTATTAAATTTATGTTTTCTCTCTCTTATTAAATTACGAGATGTTTTTAATATAATATTTATTAATTTAACTAATATTATTATTTAGAGTTTATAATTAATATAAAACTCCTAAATAAATTATTATTAAATTAAATAAATATAAAATGTTAAAATTAAAACTTTAATAAAATATTTTAAATATAAATCTTTTATTTAATTAATTTATAAATTAATTAAACATAATTAAATATTGAATTTTATTTATAAATTTTTTATTAAATTATCTTTTAATATGATTTAATTATAACTGAAAATCATCATAGCCCACAAGATGAAATACGAAAACACATCACAAAAAATAGAATACCAAAATAAACTCTAGGTCAAAATCATGAATTCATGTCACTTAAAAAATTTAGAATGGTGAAACTAACTTAGTTACTTGTCCTACTTTCTATGACAATTGGCTTAGGTTAGGATTTGGATTGGAGAGTTATTTCCCCACTTATATCATTGAAATATTTTGATAGAGTATGCTCATCCTGGCAATTTAGGAAAGTTGTTACCATGTATCTATAATCTGCAAAAAATCCATGCATGTACAAACACCTATATTCTAAACTAAATAGGCAATGGCGGGAAGTGGTACATCATATAGATCCAAACTAACAAGTGACTGACTCCTCCCTCAGCCATATCAAGAACGTTAATCATAAAGTAAAACAGACACATACACCATACACATGCAAGTATGGAGTAAGTAACCATAGAAACTACATATAAATCATTCCTCTAACATCATGAAATAACTAAAATCACTATATTAACATACATATATCATCATAGAAATAATCTTAAAAGAACTTAAATAACTTAGTAATTCATCCCATATATAAATTGAGTATGAAATGACATATAGTCAAATCTGGTAACCAAGTACCTATAATCATAAAACACAATCATAAAATTGGTCTAAAAGTATCTGACAATACAATAGAAAGGTCAACTAGGGGTAGGCATTACAAAGAAGGGGTAGAGTGTGGAGAAACACTTTCCCCTATTACAAGATTGGAAGGAGTAAAAACTCTATTTGCTTACTCTACATACAAAGGTTTCAAGGTTTACAAAATCAATGTGAAGTCAACATTTGTGAATGGTATATTAGAAGAAGAGGTTTACATAGAACAACCAAAAGAATTTGTTGATGCCAAAAATAAGAACTTGGTATGTAGACTAACAAAGCTTTATATGGTTTAAGGAAAGCCCCAAGAACATGGAATGAAAGGCTTCACAACTATCTTGTGAAGATTGGATTTGAAAGGATAGATGATAACAACAATTTTTACTTGAAGATAGAAGGAGGTAAAAGTATTTTACTAACTAAAATATTTGTTGATGATATCATATTTGGAGGTCAAGATGGAGTAAGGCATTTATAAGTGAAATGAAGAAACAATTTGAGATGTATATGTTTGGAGAGATCAAGTTCTTTGTTGGTTTACAAGTATATCAAATGAAATATGGTATATACATCACTCAATCTAAGTATGGAAAGGAAATATTAAAAACTTTTGGATTAGAGGAAAACAAAACAAGTTGTGAAAGAATGATGATTCAATTGATGTGAATTAAACATTGTATAGGTTTGTGATTTGAAAATTGCAATATGTAATGCATAGAAGACTTGACATTGTATTATCTATTGGGATTATTGCAAGATTCTCTGTTAATCCTAAGGAGAATCTTTTGATGGTTGTTACGAGAACAATGAGATATCTAAAAGGAACAAAAGATTATGGTCTATACTACAAGAAAAATAAGAAATTTGAGTTAAGAACCCACACTGATGTCTATTGGGTTGGAAATATTCATGACAAAAAGAGCACTAGTGAAGGAGTATTTTTCATAGGAAAGATGTTGGTCACCTAGACTAGCAAGAAAAAAAATTGCATATCTCAATCTACTATTGAAGCTAAATATGTTGTTGCTATAGTAAATTGTACAAACATTGTATGGATAAAAAAAATACTTGTAAAGCCCCGCCAAGGGATCCAAAAGAATTATCCTAAATTTTCACTATATTTTTCAAATAGTTTTTTTTTTTTTTTTTTTAATGTGAAATATAAACCATTCACATCAAACACATAGTAGCAGAAGAAATAACATACACACATAAGCATACATATCAGGTTCCATTCCTTAAGGATCTCAAGACGTTGAGTCACATTTAAACTAATTAATACTAAGTCTAACAACTACCACATCCACATGAAAGAATAATTAAAGAGTCCAATGTCAATATAACACATTTGTTCCAAATGATTCAAAATGTTCAATCATCCACTGTACATGTTACAGGGTATGAAAAGCTTAAAAGAATATACAAGTGTTAAAATAAAGATACATCATCCTCATCAAATCTATGATACAAGTGCAATAAAGTAAATGAAACCAATAACATACATGATACATCTATCCATCAATAAAGGTATAACAACCATCGTAGAAGATATCCGTACATCATAAAACCAACTGTCAATAGCATCATCAAACCATCATAGGCCCTAGCCATCCCCCACGTTTAACATCCCAAGTCACCAAAGAGATCATTGGCATTAACATAGTAGGGATGTCACTCCTAAACATACTACAACATATGCATAAAGAGATCTAACATGTAAGGAATCAAGCATAAGATGATCCTACAAAGCAGATAACATCTTCTATCACATGATAATCATCAATATAAAGAAACATGCCTGTAAAATAACATCCATCACAAGATATAATATCCATCATAATGATCCAAGAACATAATGAATGTAAATGCTAACAAAGATAGCATTGGAGGAGATAGACTCAATTATCAAACATGATATCTAATTACATAACACAAATACTCTTTTAAATCTAAGAATCCTAAAAGTATACTAACTCAAAGGTTCCAACACATAGATCGACATCTAGACCTAGAGGCACAACAAAGACATGTAGGAAACCTACTATGCAAGGGGGAAAGTGTCATCACACATATCACACTAGAGTTACCCTGGTAGTCTATCAATAGACCCCAACCCCCTAGTGATCCCTATGCAGCCACTAGTATCCTCTCATACTGACGAGGCATACTATGGAATGCAAGGTTGCAACCAAGCATTCTCTCTACTCCCATCCTAGTCTGTACTAGCACTCAAGGCATGGGCAAGAACATTCAGTTATCTTATTAGGTTCATTTAATCTCCACTTAGTGTAAATGTTTTCACTTATTAATAAAACTTACAATGAGTTACCCTGGTAGCCACTTAGGGCCTCAGCCCCCATTGCAAGCCACTTCCTAACACTACAAGTAGATAACCTACCCTAGGCTCATGGAATCATAAATCACAAAATTACCTTAGTCCTATATAGCCGACTGGAAAAATACCAAAAGATAATCCACAATAAGAGCATCAAATCCCCATGAGCAACTGAAAAGCATCCATTGATAATCATGACCATAACAACTCTCTATTGGCAACTGAAGGTATCACTGACAATCGCAATATCTATTAGTTCTCAACAAGTAGCCAAAAAGTATCTCAAAGTAATATTGATCGAAGACTCCAAAAATGGTCGAGTCGAAGCATGTCACAGCATGACATTATCAAGATTCAAACAAACACATCAGTCCCATTAAGGCAACTGGAAAGTAATCCAAGTATAACTGATCATTGACTCAAAAATGGTTAGGTCAGTATCTCAAATACATACACCTCAGCCAAACGGTAAATACAAACATCTCATAGAGCATACCATCACATAACCATAGTTGGGTTTTAAAAAGATCGAGATCAACATTAGCATGACATCGCAAACACAGAACCCCTAAGCCTCTGGTAACAACCTAAGATTGGTCAAAGCTAGGATAAACCCCAAAATAGATAGCATAGAGAAACAAAATACAAATACATGTTTTTAATTTGCTTACGCAATCACATGCAATGCAGGGTAAGTATCCATAAGAAAACACATATGATGCTTGACCATCTAACGAATCATCATCAACATCTGAAAACACTGAATCATAAGCATACATGAAATATTGAATATCAAAAGATCTCATCATCAATCTGAATCTAAAACAATCGTATCAATTTAAACTCCATTGTATAACTCAATGACCAATTAAATTTAAGTAATCAACATAACTATATTAATGACTCAGTGATTATCAAATTCACTATAGAGTTCTTGTTTGAAATAGGGACTAGCTTGTGTCTGTGTAGAGTGAAATAATTATTAAGGATTTTCATCAAGTAAGGACACTCCCTTCATCCTATAGATATCTCGTACATATACTGCATAAATTAAGGCTCAACACCCGAGATATCTGAAGTTCACCTTCCTAAAAAAAAGACTAAGGTCATATGTTTGAACAACTTAGATAATTTCTCAATAATCCACTACAAGTCATCTTACTAAAATGAATTAACTTCCATTCATTATTTGCCGCTTATCATGCTCTCAAATAATTCCCATTTGTTTAAAACATTAAAGTTATGCACTTTGATTTTTCAAGAAATTCATCTTGAATTAATATTATAATAGTTTCAAAACTTAATTACACTTCCCTTCTAATTCGATCTTGATTACAAAACATCAATTATTAACTTAAATTGAATTAAGCAATAACTATAAGAAACTAGTTATAATATTTCCATTAATAGTATGCCAAACTTAACAATTATTTAAGAAATAGTAAACTCATTAATAATTTTAATACTAATGATTAAAATTATCAATAATCTAACCAAATTCATCATTGATTTAGCCAACTAATTTTTGACTAAATTAATCAATCAATAATCCACTATACACTTATATTAATATCTCATTATTATTAATCAATAATTTATCTATTTTTATAACATATATACACCATTTATATACACCATTCCTTTATAACTTATAATTTTCCTACCAATCATAATACTATTTACAATCAAAACCCTAAATATGTCTGGGAGATGTGTTAAACAATAAAATAAATTGGATTACTGAGTCTAACTTTTGAAGAAGAACAAACATGTGTTGAGTGCTAATTGTGCTGATTTGGCTGGAGTGTCACTCAATGTCCAAACATATTTATGCCAATACAAAAACAAGCTACTGAGTTTGAAACCACATGACCTGATCAGATGAGTAATGCTGCCACAAGCCCAGTGAATGCAATAGGATCCATTACTTCTATTGATTTGATTAAATTACAGATATGATTCTTTATTTTCTAAATTAGAAACATTTCTCGTCATTTTTATATGTACTTAAGTCCACTTATTGATCTCGTTCTCTGTTAAGATTTGTCACAGTGTTTTGCATCTTTAATTACATTGCCAGGAATGACTGTCATTGAATAAAACAGTCCCAGTACTGGGCCATATCTACCTAATGAACCGTTGGATCGAGCCAAATTTTAAATATGTTGGAGAGGGCCAAGTTGTGAGAACTCTGACCGGAGCGATCGAATAAATTTGGACCAGGTAAAATGTTATGAATGTCTGAGTTCGGGTCTATTTAAGGGACAGCGATAGAGCAGTTTGTATTGAATTTCCTTCATAATTGTGTTGGGGAAGTTTTGTATATCTACATTGAATCCTCAAGCTTCTCCTTGTTCCTGCCATCATTAGTCTTGATCCTACAATCCCATACATACTCTCTTCTAGGTTTCCAATGATGCTTCTCATTTGAGATCATTTGGTTGCCACTTGCACATATTCATCCTCCTTTTGGAATAACTGATGGTAATTTCTATTGTTGTAATGGCATCCTCATTTATTTCTTCTTGAATCTTCTATATTTTATTTAAAATTTAGGTCACTTAATCTAATCTTTTCGAATAAGAGATAAAATTATCCCCTATTATTCTAAAATGATTTTCTAGAATAATTAGAAGGTTGTTATTATTTATTTAAATCATTAACAAATGAACAACATAACCATAGACATAGGAAATGGGTAGTAAAATTGGTGGAAGCTCATAGAACTTGACACAATAGAAATGATCTAGGCATTAGGTACGAGGAATTAAAGATTAAATGATTGATAACGGGTTTTGAAAACATTCTAAACTACAAGCATCCTCTATGAAGTTGAAATCCTATACAAGACAGAAGGTTGAGAATTGGGTCCGGGCCAATATTATATTACTAACATTCAAAGACAATGAGAATACTTGAGACATTATGATGCTAGCATTGTGCTGGTCCGATGATGGTTTGAGACACGGGTATTTCTGACCAGTCCCTTGTGTGACAGAATAGTGCTAAGAGGTGGATGTGGATCTATGAATATATCCTTTATTAAGATAACTTACATACTAAATTATCCCCTAGAAAGAAGGCATGCATTTCTGATGCTTTGGTCAACATAGACGGGGACTCTTTAAGCTCACTCACAAATTTTATAATCAGCATAATTTATGAATATCAAATCATCCATCATTTTCTAGTTTTATGGTAAAAATTCGCATATCCTTGTTTTCTAAGAATTAATGATCTCTCTTTATCTCTGACCTATTAGAAAATACTGATGCCCCAGCCTGTGAACATCTCAGCTTAACGATGATCCAATGTAACTTGAAATCATATTGTGCCCATTCTTCAGCAGAGTAAAGTAGATCAGTATTAAAGATGTTGAATGAGCCCAGATGATTAAATATAAGTGGTCCAGAATGGTTGTTCATAAAGAAAGAATTATTAAAATAAAATGTGTCTCCTTGACGTAATTGTGCCCCTTTTAGAATAGCTTACTTCCAAGTAAATATTACAGATGTTTTGCCTGCGGTTGTAATAATGAGAAAAATCTCCAGCTATCTGGACACATACTCTAGGGACAATTTCACTACTATTTTCATTACTGGCATGCATATTTAATACTACTAACTTAAATTAATATTAATAAACTTATTGGTAAACACTATATTTGAAAAACAATAAACGTTTAACAAACTTATTTACTAAACCATATTAAAATTCACATTAAATGGTCTGACATGATGCACTCCGATGGACCTTTTTTATACTACCCAAAACTAATTTGAATCCCATTTCCCTGCATGCCAATGTAGATCTTCACAATTTCCAGGATGCTGATGACCCCAAGCATCTCATGTTTAATTATTTCTTTTGCGAGATCCCCCTAAATGGCGTCGACGACTGAACAATGTCCAAGGTGTTCGAAAAGAAACAGAGACCATTTGAGAAGGGAATATGAATCTTTCTCACTGTAAAGAGGAACCCAGCACCGACTGTACCTCTGATACTATGGACAAGATGTCAACAATCCATTTAAAAAGTTAATCCCAGTTGTACATTCGATATGTGGTCAAGTTTAATATTTGTAGGTATGGAATTATACATCCCAAAGGAACCTCCTACTGGCTTACTAGAATTCTTTGTGGAGTAGTATGCATGGGTACAATGATATAGACCAAACAAATCTTGTTGCCAATACATGCTATGTTATATCTTATGTTTCCGTAAAGAAAACTAATATTTAGCTGACCAAGCAGTACACCTGATTGTTTTGACATATGGAGTATCGGTCTTGATAGATTTTATATCAAATATCAATTTTTTTTGCATGCATTACATAAGCATTTTCATGTGCAGTTATTCAAATAATTGCCGCTGCCAGATCTAATGTATCACTTATGCCTTCAGTAGAACCAACATAAAACACTGTAGCGTATAACTTCATTAATTGGCCTATTGTTGCATCATTTTTTGCTTAATTTGTGATCATAGAGTAGTACTGTTTGAGTAAATCGATAACACAAAGTTACAGATCATTCCCAGATTTAGTGATATAGGGTTTCATTGAGTTGTTGGGGAAGGAAGACATTCGTCACTTAACTCTCAATACCACCTAAATCCATTCTTGACTTATTTCCCCAATTTTAATTCTACTCAAGGAAGGACAAGATGATATAAACATATATTAATTTTCCTATAATCAATGAAACCAACATCACGAGATCTGAAGAGTCATTCATAGAGAGTTATTCTACCAATACTAACAGGCACGATGAAGACAGAGAGAGAGTAATGGACATTGTGGAATGATCATGAGTACTTAGCTAGACTCTAATGCTAATCCACTATGCCTCCAGAGTCCATAGGTAAGTCTCCTTCTTCAACATTCACATTTCCTCCTGAAATCAGATCTCCTTCGAGTGACTAGGAGTGCTTGTAGAAGCATATCAGGATGTCCATATACACTAGGAGAGCCTATTTATAAAGGCCTCTAAGATGCATCTAGAATGTGTCTAGAAAGAACTAAGAGATAACCATGACAACTAAGCACATAACTTCCACGATAATAAGATAAACATGATGAGGTGTATAGAATGTTGTAGACACCATGTGCTCAAATAATGCGCTAACTCCTAAGTGTAGACAACACATGCATAATTAGAGTGCAACCTCCTCTGTTGTCAACATGACAGCTCACAAGAGTTCACATACTCCTATGCAAATAAATATAATGCACATTAATTTATTCAACATTCACTTTACTCTTTTCAATTTAATTTATTAATTTTAAATCTCACGCACTTATCATGAAATTATTAATAAATTAATTTTCTTTTCCATTTTTAAATTTATTTTGAAACTTAATTGATAAAATATTTATTAAATTAAATAATAATATTATTTAGTATGTTTTTAAAAATAAACTCTAAATATGTATTCAATAACTAAATATTATCACGTTCCAAATTTAAACTTATAACTTTCATCTCCAAATTAATTCTTCTAACTTGATTCTTTCTATTTAATAAATTTTAAAATTAATTAAATAAAATCAAATATTAATATATCATATTAATTTTCTATTAAATTAAATCCTTAATTAAATCTTTAATTAGACTTAATTAATAGAAAATACCCAAGAAGGAGTTCAACAATCATAACCAAATGCGAACTAGAGGTAGGCACTACACTACTCAAACATATGAAGGAAGAAATCACTAAACATGTGGTACTTTATTATGATAATACAAGTGCTATAAATATATCAAAGAACCTTATGATGCACATAGACTAAGAACATTGCAATAAAGTATCATTACTTGAGAGAGTTGGTTCATGACAAAGGAGTGAGAATGAAATATGTGAATACAAAAGAGAAGATAGTTGATATTTTCACAAAAAATTTGCCTTAGGATACTCATGAGTATCTAAGAGTTAAACTGGAGTTGATACACCTATCCAAAGCTACTTAAGAAGTATGAGTATTTCCCTGCATCAACTAAGATGAAGTAGATATGTTACACATTGATGTAGTCAATCTTACTTTAGGGGCTACCTAAAATAATCAAAGAGATGAAAAAAAGACCAATTACAAGTTAGGTGAGAAAGGGAGAAACTAAAATTGTCAACATTTGCATGTTGAGATGACAAGTCTTTGACATTGTTGTCAAAAAGGGAGAAATAAAGGATACCATATAAAGTGAGAAAGAGGGAGAAATAATTTAGAAAGAGAAAGAAATATGAAATATCTACTCAGAGGAAGATAAAATACCTAATGTTACTGAAGAAAGATAGTGTACCTAAATATATACCTAGTAAGAGGGAGACTGTACTAAGGGAGATATAAGACTAGACCAGAAAGAGGGAGATGTAAGTTAGAAGGAGAAGCCCTACAAGATGATAGTTGAACAAATTCATAAGGAGTTGATTGTTTTTTTATCAGAATAGAATTTTGTAGCCTATATAGAAGATGAAAGTGATAGAGGGAGAGATTTAAATACAAGGAATTATTTTTCTTTTGGTATTATTGTTTGTATTGGTTTGCCATCAATGCCAAAGAGGGAGATTGTTGAGAAAATATTGATACAAGTATGAGGATGTATTTCAATCATTGTTTTGTCATTGATATAAAACCTGCTACTTCTTGGTAAGACAATTGTTTAGTTTATTTGAGTACTATCATTTGTTTGATTGATGAAGAGGATTCGATCAAATGAGATAACAAGTGTTCATAGAGGAAAGGTTCAGTTATGGTATGAAAAAGGAGTACAAAGATCAGTTAAGATAATCATGATTTAGTGTATCATTTATCTACTTAAGGCTGCAAAGGTTAGATACACTGATTAAATCAAGAACAAGTAAGAACAATTGTGCCTGCCAAGCTTGATCGAGTGCACAGTAGGTACCAGGAAAAGTTAGTGCAAGCTAAGCAGAAAATCAATTGGAGTTGAGGAAAGTAAAGATTCAGTGTTTTCCAAGTGAACATAGTGTAAGCCAAGTAAAGTTTAGTTGGTGCCAAGCATCAATAACCTTTAGTGTGTGATGAGTGAATTTTTTAGTTGATTTTGTGTAACACAGTATGTGTCATGCATCAGAGATTAGTTGATGTCAAGAGCTAGTATTTATGTTAAATCAAAGATTTGACAAATCTAAGCTAACTATTTTATTTTCTTGAATTGCGTGAAGCATATGGAAGATAACTATGATAAGTTGGTGGCAAAGAATTCAAAGTAAACTATTTTGAGGAAAATTTAATGAAGATTGTAGAAGTTTCTAGAGGAAACAAATGGAAAGGTGGGTGTATGGTGAATTTGTGGACCTCTAAACCTCACACACACTTCAATGTGGTCCTTACCTATGGATTCATCCTGGAATGAACGTGGGATAGTTCATCCAAGAGGTCCAATAGTGCAACCCATTACCTTCTATCTAGAAGGATTTTTCCTATTTATGCTCTCAGAGTTGAGATGTAGGTAACCAGGGCATTCTAGAATGAAGGGTTTAAATGCAATTAAGTCTATATGCGATGCAGGTAATCTAGATGAGATATGCACTTAATCTAATAGCATATAAACTAAAATAGACTATATGTATGCATAGAAAAGCTATATGATCTTTAAATCTAAATAATGAAAAGTTTATGAGAATAATGAGCTAATAAGCTAATGAGTGCACAATTAAATAGAGATTTGATGCAAATTCAATTCAACCTCCGTAATGAAGAATTATGAGTCTCTTAAATAGAATTCTTGGAATCTATCAACGGTTGAGATCAACTCAAATGGACAGTTAAAATTGAAGCCAAGATCCAATTAAAGTAGAAGATTCCCAGTACAGATGTAGTTAACTGACTCAAATCCTGAGTTCAAGAAACAGTTAACTTAGATTCGCTTTAGTGTGAGAGTAAGTGAATTAAGTCACTTCTAATTCAATGAGTAGTTAACTAAGAATTTCCATTTTGAACTGAGAAATAGAATTTAGGAAAGATATTTAATTTAATAAAATGAGGTATGACCTCATTAATGCCTTTTCTATTTAATTTAATAATTACATTCAATTAATTAAAATAAGCATAATTATTAAATTAAATATTTTTAATTCCTTAATACATTAGCCTTATGAGATAATTTAATTTAATTAAAGTAAAAATACTTCAAATTAAATTAAATCTTAATCAGTAGGTTTAATGTGACTAATACGAGTCAATACTTTAGAAATTAAATAAAGAGTGTGATTAATGCAGATTAGGATTTTCTACATTTGACACTTAGGTCAAGTAGTGAGTATCAAAATTAGAATTGCCTAGTAAAATAAGACTTAGAAATGATTGAATAGACCAGAATTGGTTTAGCATGGCAATGTGCCAATTTTGGGGTATTACATTTTCCCCCTCTTTGAATGAATGTGTGAGTTGCACTTTCAATTCAAAGAAAATAAAAAGAAGTGATGCATAGATTAGAAAATAAGATTGGTTTTGACGTTGATGTTACGGAGACCAATTGATAAGCTTTTAAGGACCATTTGTAAAATGGATCTTAATCCTAAAGAATCCAAGTAGAGCACCTAGATACCTAAATTGATAAGCATTTTAAAGGTTTTCTTCAGAATGAAGCTTAACCTTTAAGGATTCAAATAGAACATCTAGATACCTGAGATTGATAACATTTAAAAGATTTTCTCCAGAATAGAGCTTAACCTTTAAGGATCTAGATAGAACATCTAGATACCTTAGATTATAAGCATTTAAAAGATTTTCTCTAGAATAGATCTTAACCTTTAAGGATCTAGATAGAACATCTAGATACCTGAGATTGATAGCATTTTAAAGGTTTTCTTTAGAACAAAGTTTAACCTTTAAGGATCTAGATAGAACATCTAGATACCCAAGATGATAAGCATTTAAAAGATTATCTCTAGAATAGAGCTTAACCTTTAAGGTGTTGGTTTAAAGAATAATTTTGACAGCTGAGTGTCAATACACTTAACCATTTTTCACTATACATGCTGAGTAAAGAGTAGGAGCCGAGTCACAGTCATGTACCAAGCAATCAAGTAATATCAAGTGCCAAGTGATATAGAGTTTATCAAGTTTCGAGTAATATCAAGTGCCAAGTAATACAAAGTTTATCAAGTGCCGAGTAATATCAAATGCCAAGTGATCCAGACTGATTAGGTGTCGAGTGATACAATTTTGTTTAGGTGTCGAGCTATCCAGGAAACAACATGTGTTGAGAATCAGTAATGCTTCATGAGCCGAGTAACTCAAAATATCAGCATAAGAGTTTGTAATTGCACAAACTATGATGTAAACCATTTTTGTGGCTGACACAAGGTAAATCTCGAAAGATCTAGAGATAAGAACAAATCTTTTACATTTTCTATGCAATCTACATGCAGCCAATTAGAAACTTGGAAAGGCATGCAACCAATCAGAAAAAGGAAAGTATTGAGCAAGAAATTGAGATTCAATGTGGATTATAGATCCATACCTAACCCTAAGTCTTTGAAGTCTTTTTAAGGAAGACAAAAGTCTCACTGTAACAAGGATGAGAGAAGGAGAACAGTGTTAAGGGGAAAACATAGTGGAATTCAGTGAAAGGAGACATAGAGGGTAAGAGAAACAATTTGATATTTAGTTGATCAGAATAAAGCAAAGGAGATGAACATAAATAAGATCTTAGAGGATCAAAATTAGAGAGAGAGCTAGAACAAGTGCTTGCATTCAGCAATCAAGGATTGCAAACTATCAGGTTTATAATACCTAATACTCTCTTACCATTCTATTAGAAAGGAAACCCTATGTAGATAGGTTGGCTTAATAGCTATTTGTAGATCCTTATCAAAAGGTGATTAAATCCTTTAATAGGGTAACACTTCATGTAAAGTGTTCGAAAATCCTTTAATCAGGTCACTATTGACATAGTGTAAAGCCTTTAACAGGGCAGACCATCAGAAGTGGTTAAACATTATTATTGCAGTGATTTTGTGGGTATCATCCCCACCCCAGTTTTACCTTCTTATTTCTGGAGGGTTTTCGGGTTACCAAATTCCAATGTTATGTGTTGTTGATGCATGTATTAGTTTCATGTTTATCTGATGTGTTTACATGCACGCAATTTACTTTCAGTTAAAAGTTTTATTGGTTAAAGTGTGATACTTTTGATTCACCCCCCCTCATAGGTATTCTTTCCATATTTGAATATTCCAAAAATTGGTATTAGAGCTAGTAGGTTCTCACAAGAAAAAGCCTAAAAACTTGGAGGAAAAGTTCTAAAGATGGAAGTTTTCAAACTTGGAAAGATCATTGAAAACTAGGTGATAGATGTGCAACTTGCTCTGCATAGCTTGGAGGAAGCTAGAGATAAATTGAGAAATTCCTTGAAAAGAAGGAAGGATTTAGCCATAGCTGAAAATGAGATAAACTACAAGGATATTGATACCACAAATATATTTACCAATGGAGATACTAAAGAGTTTGATGTAGCAATTGCAGAACTGATGGAGAAAAACAAAGTTCAAGCAGATGAGATAAGATCTCTCAAGATGGAACATGAATCACAAGCCATAATGTTATGTGAAATCACTAAACAAAAGAAAAGAGTAGTTGAAGATAAAGTCATGATGGAAAATGACAAAAGAAATCTTGCAAATAGACTTGAAGAAAAATGTACTAAATTGAAAAGGATCTTCAACATGTAGATAGATACACTTGCCCAAATGATGAACCTTCATCATGAACTCAATGTGAAAGACATTGAGATCTCTACACTGAAGATGCATAATGAACAATTGTAGAATGACTTGAGAAGAGAAAAGGAAATTTCAGAGAGCTTCAACAAACCTGATGAAGCCATCAAGTATTTTGAGCAATTACTGAAATCCCCAAGGTCCAGCAATGACACTTTAGGACTAGGATATTCTAGCACTAAAGAAGGAGACACATCCAAGACAACAAAAGAAAGGAATATCAAAGGTAAAAATGTCAAACCTACATGTCATTTCTATGGAAAGAAAGGACATACATCTAATGTATGTAGAAGCAAGAATGCCCATCAGCATGATAAGCCTAAGAGTGCAAACTATTGTCATAAGTGGAAGAAGCACAGTCATCAAGTACATGAATGTAGAACGAAGACTATTAAGACATCAAGATTTGATGGACATTGTCATAATTGCAAGAAATATGGACATAGGGCATTTGAATGTAGATCAAAGCCTATGTGGACATGAAATTAGCCAACAAAAACAAAAGGGAATGAAAGTTCTTATCATTGGGATTATAACACCAGGTACAGTTGTCACTATTATTAGGAATATGGATATATACTCCAGAATTGCATAAGAACACATTTCAAGGAGAACTATAAAAGATGGTTGAGTCAAACCACATGTTTCAGTTGCTTGAAAACTAGTCATATCAGTAGGAATTGCCCAACAAGGTCAAAGGCACCAAGTTCTGAGTTCAACAATGGAAAGGCAAAGATAGATGTTGAACACATCAAAAGTGAGATGAATAAGACATGGAAGAAGAAAGATGAGTGTAGCACATCAAGTGCAGAGATCACTTCACCTAATGGGTCAAGTGATCACACTTCAACTAATTAAGCAAGAATGGGTGTGTGGAACTGATATACTAAGTTATATCATACATCAGTCCCAAGACATAGAAGAACTGCAAAGAAGAAATCAGCATAAGCAAAGATGCTAAGTCAAAATTGAGAATCTTGCAAAATTTGCCAAAGTTGTCTTCAGGTGCCGAGTTGCTAATAGCGATCGAGTTGATAGTTGATGCCGAGCTGTGAAATATCAATGGGAGCAGAGCAAAGTGAAACACAATGGGTGCCGAGTCATGTTGAAATCCTTCAGGTGCCGAG
The DNA here is from genome assembly GCA_028749045.1 of Cupressus sempervirens. Taxonomy (NCBI): domain Eukaryota; kingdom Viridiplantae; phylum Streptophyta; class Pinopsida; order Cupressales; family Cupressaceae; genus Cupressus; species Cupressus sempervirens. Next base: position 297,542,120 of record CM053789.1, read on the forward strand.
TAGACAGTTGTGAACACTCTAAGCATTAATTTCTTTGTTTTGAAGGGTACATAGGTCGATTTTCAATCATTTCTCACCATTCAAATGCGAAGCAAAGATGAGAAGAGCACAGAAGATGAAGGGCAGCTTAGAAGCCATTTACAAGGATTTCCATAGCGATTCAGTATGAGTTTCATCGATTTGAGGTATTTTAATTGTGTGCTGAGCTATGCAGTGTTTATAAACTTGTTTAAACTGTAAACCCTAGTTTGGAAAACAATGGCATCTAGGTCTAGAACCACTAAGTGCAAGGAGAGTCATGAAATGCAGTTGGTTAGTAATCAAGTCAAGCAACTATAGTTCAAGCCCATTCCAAAATTTGCATACAAGAATGATCCCATAGGTGCATTATCCATTATTTTTGATAAAATTATCATGGTCCAAGATGTTCATAAATTTTATAACTGAAAAATTGTAGCCATAGGAGATCTAGAAATTTATAATGCATATGACAAGCTATGTGAGAACAAAATACTGAAAGATGAGTTCTCAACAATCAAGAGAAAGGGATTGAACAAAACCCTAGAGTTTCCAATAGTTTTCAAAGTTGAATGGGTACGCATAGTTTTGAGCAGAATACATGATGGAGCCTTTTGGGTAGAAACATGGCTAGTGAAATTTACCAAGAAAACTGTTCACAGGGTTACTGGTATTCCAACCCTAGATCAGCCAAAGACCCTGTGTAGTGACAAAAAGGAAGTAATAGAGAGAAACACGGGTGATAAATGGAACAATAGGGGAATGACTATTGATACAATCAAAAAAATCCTACTAGATTTTGCTGTGAGAATCATTTTACACAAATTCTATCAGTCAAGCAGGTTAAACAGTGTGCCTTGTATAGCAGTTGATGTTGCATAAAAATTGGTTAAAAAGGATCATAACTATGATCTAGCAGAGCTCATGTTTCAACAGATTAATGAGAATCTAGGAGCTATAAGAAAGAGCAAGCGAGCTCAGTGCAAATTTGGATCAGTTTTGGTGTGCATGTTTTTCTATCTGATGAAAGAATTCCCTTCAGTGGGTAAGGTGAAATGAAATCTAGATAAAACAATTGTTGAACAGATCAATAGATTTATTGAACAGATGGGTGATAATTTTGATGCCCAAATGACTAGCTACTTTGAGGACTTCAAACAGTCCATGAAACAAAGAATGAGGATTCCAGTCTCATTGACCGAGAAATATGAAAAAGACATTTGCTTTCTTGTAGATATTGATTATACCTATATATAGATAGTCATACCTAGAGTGAGATGGCTTAGGCCACTAGGTTATGAACTCGATATTGATCAAGCCTCTACAACAATAACAACTCTCCTTGCAGAGGAAGTTGACAAGAATGCAAAAGGCTTTGGAACTTATGATGTTGTCAAATCAAGGGTGGTAATAGATTTGAAGACTGCCTCAGTAGTAAAGAAGAAAGAAAATTGGTAAGGAAAATAAAGAGAAAATTTGGTGTTGAAGAAGAAGGAACAGTAGAAGAGGAAGAATAAGACATTGAAGATGAGGGAGATGAACCTCAAGGTCTGACTCAAGGGTTAGGAGAAGATAAAGAGGAAAGTGTTGAGGAAGAAGAAGCCAAGGAAGCACAAGTTAGAACTAAGGTCAAAAAAAGAAAGGCCAAAACTCCTCCTACTCCTCAACCCAAGGCAAAGAAAGTAGCTGCTCCTACACCAAAGAGACCTACTACAAGGGCTACAACACAAAAAGCCCAAGAGGAGGCAGAAGAGAAGAAGAAAGCTTCAAAGAAGACTGCTGCAGAGCCAAAGAAGAGAAGAGAATTTTTTTTTCAGCCTCAAACAGATGAAGAGAAGACTGAGTCAGAGGACAACAACCAATTTCAAGTGGTAAGTCACAAACCTCAGACTGCTATTGATAAATTATGCTCAAAGATTAAGAATGATGATTTGAAAGGTTTAAAGAACCTAAATTTTTCTAAGCTCACCAAGGAGGAACAAAATAAATTAGAGGAATTAGTGTATGCTATGATGGCTTATTATAAGCACACACCTCTAGAGTTAGATGAATCGATGCCTAAGGAATTATACAAAATTGTAGAGGATAAATGGCATTTTTGTTTGCAAATGGAAAGGGAGATAAGAGAATCAACATTAGCCAGGTTGTTGCCTAATTTGACTAAGGATCAAATAACAAATGTAGTTAAGAGGCATAACAATATATTCACTCCCAAACATAGAGCTTTTAGCATTTTGCAAAACAAAATTGAGGATGTAGTTACAAAGTCCACAAGATTGTGGAAGATAGTTTACAAGAAAATAGAAGATGTTTACAATGAAGAATATAAGATAGAGACAAGCGCCAGGAAAAAGGAGATGAAGGCATCAGGAACTAAAGGAAAAAAAAAAGGAACAAATGGAGAAGAAGGTTGAAGAAGAAAAAGAAAAGGAACAAGTGGAGAAGAAGGTTGAAGAAGAAAAGAAAGATGAAGAGGCACATATAGAGGAGAAAGAGTAAGAGAAAGATACAACTGAGCAACAAGATCAAAGTGTGTAAGACACACAGCTATCACCTCCTAGTCCTGCTCATGCCATCATCACACTTGCAGAGATTATCAAAATCAAGGATGTTACAGACACTTTTGTTCCAAACATCAATCCATTAACTGCAAAGGATTTAGCAAAAATCCTTGACCAATCAACACTAGTAGCGAAATTGTGTTCAAGTCCTATATTGGTCAGTGTTGATGAATTGTAGAATCTAGTAGCTAAAACAAAGGCAGTCAAGGTGAAAGCACAAGAACCACCTTCGACCATACAATCTACTAGTATTCTATTCCTTCTTCCACCACCTCTACCAAGTGTAGTCACTGATACACTTCAGATGCCGAGTGCAGTAGTAGGGGAAGTCAAAGAAACATCTGAACAGCTAGTAAGTTCAACCCCACCTATTGATCACCAAAAGGATAAACAAGCTGAAGAAAAAGATGAGACAAGTAAGAAGGAGGAGTTTGCAATACAAACATTGGTTGCATTACCAAAATCTGGTACTCCAACACAGACTCTTCAACAGCCGAGCACTGATAGGTTACCATTACAAATTAGGACACCGGATTCAAGCTCATCAAGGGTAGTCAAGAAACTTCACTATGGAGTTCCTGAGATTGATGAAGAAATAAAGATTCCATACTATGAATCTAGCACTCTCACTAAAGAGAAGATCAATGAAATTTAGAGTGCATTGGATAGAAGAAGGAGACAAGAAGCACTAAGAAGAGAACACAAGCACAAGCATACCATGAATCAAATCAAAGACATATTCATAGAAGCTTTCAGCTTAAAGTCTCTGGATGAGTCAAGGCCAATCATAGAGCAACTATCTGGTATAGTTGACTAGGTGACTAGTGAAAACCAAGATACAAACGCCAAATTATTGGAATGGTTAGAAAGAAAGTTCCAAGGCAAGGTAAATGAGAAAATATCTGGTGATATAGCACTATCAAAAGTGGAGCTGGCTAAGAAAATTGAAACAGTCAAAACTGTACTTGGAAACATATTTTCCTTGTACAACAAGTTGTGTGATTTTTCCACATTCACACAAGACACTAGCCAAAGAATACTAAGCTTGGAGAGAAATTTGAATATTTCTAGCATGCAACTCCCTACAAATCTAGCTCAGAGTGAGAAGCATTTTTCCCAATTGCTTCACACACAAATAGAGTTAGTTGTCTTAACAGCAGAGGAGGCAACCACCAAAGCCAAATTGATGCAAATTCAATCCTCAATCACTCCTCATTTGGAAGTACTTCATAAGGAGCAGTTGTATACAAAGACAGTCCTCAAGAAACACCCCAATCTTTCTACATCTGATGGACTTGTACACCTAGCAGCAGAGATTTCCATCCAATATAAGTCATTGGATGTTGCACTAGAAAATTGGGATGCAGCTCTGAAGGTACTCCTTGAAGTAAACATTACATTTTTGGCCAATTATGGAATTTCCCTATAGAACCCTTGACATAAGTGTCAAAAAGGGGGAGATTAAGTATGGGAGAGTTAAGTAGAGACTAAGTATGGAGGAGGTATAAGCTGAGAAGGAGATACAAAATGAAGTAGGAGATACAAAATGAAATGGCAAGTATGATGAAAGGGGGAGAATTTTGAAAATTTTTGATATAACATATTGGTTAGAATGTAGAAACAGGACATAAGTCACTAAGTGTACAAGGCATAATCAACTCACAGGGAGTCATAAGGTATATTGTTATTTGTTCTTAAAATTTTTGAGCAAATAAGAGGATGCATGAAATAATGTCAAGATCACGAGATCTTAGTTAAGTGTTTTGCCACTCATGTCAAAGGGGGAGATTGTTGGTTTAAAGAATAATTTTGACAGCTGAGTGTCAATACACTTAACCATTTTTCACTATACATGCCGAGCAAAGAGTAGGAGCCGAGTCACAGTCATGTATCGAGCAATCGAGTAATATCAAGTGTCAAGTGATCCAGAGTGATCAAGTGCCAAGTGATACAATTTTGTTTAGGTGCCGAGCTATCCAGGAAACAACATGTGTCGAGCACCAGTAATGCTTCATGAGCTGAGTAACTCAGAATATCAGCATAAGAGTTTATAATTGCACAAACTATGATGTAAACCATTTTTGTAGCCGACACAAGGTAAATCTCGAAAGATCTAGAGATAAGAATGAATCTTTTACATTTCCTATGCAATTTGCACGCATCCAATTGGAAACTTGGAAAGGCATGCAACCAATCAACAAAAGGAAAGTATTGAGTGGGAAATTGAGATTCAATGTGGATCATAGATCCATACCTAACCCTAAGTCTTCGAAGTCTTTTTAAGGAAGACAAAAGTCTCACTGTAACAAGGATGAGAGAAGGAGAACAGTGTTAAGGGGAAAACATAGTGGAATTCAGCGAAAGAAGACATGGAGGGTAAGAGAAGAAATTCAATATTCAGTTGATTAGAACAAAGCAAAGGAGATGAACAAAAATTAGATCTTAGAGGATCAAAATCAGAGAGAGAGCTAGAACAAGTGCCTGCATTTAGCAATCAAGGATTGCAACCTATCAGGTTTATAATACCTAATACTCTCTTACCATTATATTAGAAAATAAACCCTATGTAGATAGGTTGGCTTAACAACTATTTGTAGATCCTTATCAAAAGGTGATTAAATCCTTTAACAGGGTAACACTTCATGTAAAGTGTTTGAAAATCCTTTAACCAGGTCACTATTGACACAGTGTAAAGCCTTTAGCAGGGTAGGCCTTTAACAAGACAGACCATTAGAAGTGGTTAAACATTATTATTGCAGTGATTTTGTGGGTATCATCCCCACCCTAGTTTTACCTTCTTATTTCTGGAGGGTTTCTGGGTTACCAAATTCCAGTGTTATGTGTTGTTGATAGCATTTTAAAGGTTTCCTCCATAAAAAAGTTTAACCTTTAAGGATCTAGATAGAACATCTAGATACTTAAAATTGATAGCATTTAAAAGACTATCTCCAAAATGGAGTTTAATATTTAAAGATACAGATAGAACATCTAGATACCTGAAATTGATAACATTTAAAAGACTATCTCTAGAATAGAGCTTAATCTTTAAGGATCTAGATAGAACATCTAGATACCTAAATTGATAAGAGATAACAAAATCCAATTATAAGTCATAGAATCATTCTCAAAATGAGGCTTGATCCTCAAGAGTTGGGGTTTAGATTGTTCTGATACCTACCCATCGAACTCTTTATAAGATGTGATAGATGGAAAAGATGCAAGAAAGAGGGGAATAAGATGCCCCAAGTGATGAGCACATAAGATGGGAACAAGATGCCCCTGAGAAATAAAGATTCAGATTGATTTGGAATTCCAGTTCAAGGATGTAATCATCATGCCCCCTCGAGAGCGAAATAGAAAGATGACACACCAAAAATATGATGTAAAGTACTATGTTGAGAGATGTAGAAGAAATACAAGATTCAAAAAAATGTAGAAGGGATCAGAATGACTAGAAGAAAATTTGGAGTCAGTTCAACATAATTTCGAGGTCCACAAGACCAAGTTTGACCAAAAGTTGACCAATTTTGACCATAATTGACTTTTTTCAGAATAAATTTTGAAAAATTAAAGAAATTTGAGTTGAAAAGGCTCCAAGATTCTCAAAGTATCAGAAGAATTTGGACTGCACAAGCATTCAATCGCGTCGGTCCCAAAATTTTAAAATGTGTTTTTGAGCTACTTAAGTGTGTTAGATTTTGAATTTGATCTCGAAAAAATGGGTTCAGAGCAGCCAAAGTAGCCAAGAGGGTGATTAATCAATCATTTGTGTAGTCATGAAGAACATTATGCATTGAAGAGACTAAGAATCCCTCATCAGAGAAGATGAAAGTAGATTTGCAATTGAATCATATGCTAAACTGAGTAATGCAATCCTATGTGATATGCAACCCTAAACTAGATGCAATCCTAGGTCTAGTTACCAAGTCTCAATAATTTATCATCACTGAGCATAGGATAGAATCTCATATGTCATACAATTTCCACTAACATTGCAATCATTGAAATATGAATAGGACATATATTATAAGATTGTCAAGATGAAATGTAAGCATTTGAAGCACAAGAAACCAGAATGACCATAACATTTGCCCCTTTTGATGTAGCAAGTTATCATAAGCATCATGTAAGAAAAAATGATTGAAATGATAAAATATAATAAAATGAAATAGCATGAAATAATAGATTTAATCCAAGAGAGCAAAAAAAGTTTTACCATACAAATGATACAAGATCAATGGAGCAATACCAAATAGGAAGAAACATAAGAGACAAGGATTTGATAAAGGGAAAGCAAAGCAAACCCCTTGTGAGTATTATGAATAAGGCAAAAGTCTAAGAGTGAGAGAGAGAGAGAGAAAAAATGGAGCAAAATAGCTCATTTACAATAGCATCAAAAATTTGATGTGAATAATGGAGACTAGATTAAAATGAGAGAGAGAAACACCTCTTTTAAAGAGATGAGAAAGGAGTTGCATGTCTTTGCATGTGTAACTCCCATTTCTATGAATGCCACATTCATAAAAGGTGTGTGCAAAGTGTCAAGTCCCTCTTAAGGAAGAATATCTATTTTTCTTATTAAAAAAAAAAAAAAAAAGAGTTGTCCTCACAAGTGGACAATAGGACAAGAATGACATGTCCTTTACATGTGGACTAGAGGAAAAATAAATAATATATAAGGGATACCTTGGTTTATCCCAATAAATAAATAAATAAAACCAAGGAAAGATTATTAATTCTAACACCCCCCTTTAATCTTTACTTGGAGAGATTTTGTCAAAACTTATTTACAATATTACAACTTGATTTTTTTAAATATCTTCATTGTGCAAGAGGACTCTTATTATCATGAGTACATCATTGGAGAGCCAAGAAAAGTGGATAATTCTTCAAGTGTGTTGCATCTTCAAGTGGATTCATGTGGCATAGGATTTGTACAAAAAATAATGATATCTTGTATGTGCCTTGATGGATTACCTGAAACATAGAAACAAAGACAACTATCCACAAAGATAATTTCATCTTATATTCAAATTAGAAACTTTTTATGTATAAGTAAATTCTCATAGAGTAAATATAAGTATAACTTGGTACCGCAAAGAAATCAAGATAAATCATATCTTGCAAAGAACAAATATGTTATCAAAACTTTCAAGAAAATATCATAGAAAAGGTTAGCTAATGAATCCAACATGAACAATGTTTCAATCACGTGGATATAGACAGTCCACTAATAAGTCATTTTACTGCAAGTTAATGGGTGATTAATCCATAACCTGCATGACTCATGATTTAAGCAAAGATGTATACATAACATTATATGGAATGTTTTCAAAGATATCAAAGGGGAAGAGTATGAGTATTAACAATTGATTGCCTTCAAATAAGAGTAAAATGCCTTCAAGATGGATCAAATTAATTAAAATTGGAGAGAAACTTCAATAATAAATGGTATTAACCATAAAGTGCCAATATGGCAATAGAATGATGCTAGAAAAGCATAAAATGCACTTATGTGCCAATCAGTAGAACAAAATAAATGTTGAAGGCAATAGTGTATAATAACTCATAATCCCAAGGAATAAGAAAAATAAATAAAATAAATTTACTTATGTGAAATAAAAAATGCACTCATATTTGATAAGTCACAAGAGACACAATAATTTGTATATTTATTAGGATATATATGTGGGCCCTCATACATACACATGAATAAATATACCTAAACTATCATGGTATGAAATCATGCAAATAGAATTAAGATCATATATAGAACATAATTTCTAGGCAACGTACTAAAGAGAAATGCCAAAGATGATGAAAGAGAATTATTAACATCAAACAATATTTGCAGTAATTAATCCTTCTAAGTTGAAGTCCACCCAGTTTAAAAATTGTTCTCTTTTACTAAGTACTTTTTGAAACTATTTATTTTTTCTCTTAACAAATTTATCACTAGAGGAAGAGTCATGATGTATGAATGCATCATTTGTTTCAACATTAGCATTATTACCATTATCAATATTAGCATTATTACCATGATCTATAAATGCATCATTACCATTACCATTGTAAGAAAGAATAGGAGGAATAAAGGTAGATATATGAGGAGCGGGGTTTAGAGAAGGAGGTTGGTCCTCCACTAACACAATTCTGCTTCTATGAACTTGTTTATTTTGAGCATTAGAAGAATCATGTACACCATTTCTTGCAAGACAAACATTTCGTACTGTGTGCACTTTGTTAGTAATAGGATTATAACCTTGATAACCTTTGGTATTTTGCATGTTTTCACTCATGCACTTTGTACATGTCATCTTAGATGAAGCAATAGGAGGTAAATTTTCAACTGTATTAGATGAGATATGCTCATTTTTCAAATGAGCAAGCCTTTCATGCTCCATATTAAAAGTAATATCTTTGTGCAAAGAGTGTCTAGAAGAGGTGAACCCAAAAAATTTAAATAAGTTATCATGGTCTAACTTAGCATTAGCAACAACTTCATTAGTGTTATGATCAATAACAGAGCACATGTCCCTATGAAACTCAACTTTGTAATTTTGACATAATTTTACAACAAAAAAAAGATTGTATTTCAACTCAGGAACATAAAGGACATCATGTAATTTTCTATTTGAAATAATAACATTATCAAATCCTTCAACTTTGCAACTATGATTATCAACTAATTGAATTGAAATATTAGAAGGATCGAGTTTTAAATAATCAAACACTTCTTTATGAAAAGTAACATGTTGAGACGCACCAATATCAATAATCCATTGTAAATTTTTAAGAACATTGTAACTAACAGTAAAAGAATTATGAGATGGATGAGAGTTTTGATTATTGTTATTCATAAGTTGCTTATCTTTTTGTTTTTTTTAAAACAATTATTAGTTACATGACCATCTTTTCCACAATAAGTACAGTGAGATTTTTTATTAGATTGATTAGGATGAGTATTATTACGATGAGTGTTTGGATGATTATTGTGATTATTATTATTATAAGTATTGGGAGAATCATTATTAGAAGATTTGAAATTCTGATTTTGACTTATAGACACAAAAGCATGTTCATTAGATCTAAGAGTACCAAATTGTAACAATTTAGCTTCCTCTTGACATAAAAAATTTTAAAAAATACTATAAGTTAATTGAGTAGACAAAGTAGGAATAGCAAGTTGAGAATGAACATTAGTAATAAATTGTTGAAATTGTCTAGGAAGACATTTCTTTAAAATAATGGTAATTAATCTAATATCAGTGAGTGTAATGCCTAATCCAATTAGTTGACTTTTAATATAATCAAATTTAAGTAAAAATTCATCTATGAATTTGAAATCAATATACCTCAAGTCTTCCAAATTGTCTTACTATTAAATCTTGTGTGATTCAGATGGCTTGTCATACATTTGCTTTAAAATATTTCAAGCTTCGTGGGCATTAGTGCAATGAGAAATTAGAACATATAAATATGGGTTAAGAGATATACCAATGAGGCCAAGGACTTCCTCATTTTTAGTATTCCATGCATTTTTTTCATCTTGTGTAGCTGAGGTACCAAGAACTACAGAAGGGTCAGTAGCAACATTTAAAATATCTTTAAAACAAAATATAAACGAAAGATGAGTTTTCCAAGCATGACAGTTTGAGTTATTTAACTTGATTTTTGAAATTAAAGTCGACATTATTTAAAAAATTACGTTTAAAATTTAAATAATAGATTTGAAATAAAAAAGTGAGACTTATTATCCACAAGAATGTTAAATAATTATTAAGAGATTTAGAGAGTCAAAATTAAAAACTAAACTGTTCCCTGCAAAACCACTGGTTAGACTGAAGAAACAGGAAAAATAAAAATTTGAAAAACTGAAAAAAATGTGTTACACACAGAGAGCGATAAATTTTTTAATTTAACTCTATTTTTAATAAAATTTAAAGAGTTTTTTCATTTTTATGTCTTCTAAATGCTGTTCAAATTTCAGCCAAACCCAGATCACGGATTGAGAGATATCATAAAAATACGAGCTGTTGTCTTAAAACTTGAAAAACAAATAATACTGCAAATATAGTATAATAACTTTTGCAATACTATTCTGATACAAATGAAATTTAAAGGGTTTTTTTATTTTTATATTTTTTAAATGCTGTTAAAATTTCAACCAAACCTAGATCATAGATTATGAGATATAAAAAAAATACGAACTACTGTACTTTCCTTTCTAAAACAAAAACAGAAAAAAAATTTGAATTTCAAAAACTTAAAAAAATTGCAACAGAAATAGTGTTAGATACAATAAATGAAAATAAAAATAAAGAATCCTTTGGCAGTTAGCCTTCCAAAGGAGGTTTAAAAAAATAAAAAATGAAGAACTCTTTGGCAGCAAGCCTTCCAAAGAGGGTTAGAATGAATAAGAAAGAAGAAAATCTGCAAAAGAATAAGATAAGATTTTCAATATTTCAAACTTCAAGATCTTCACAATATCAAGCTCTTCTAATGAACCCTTCACACAAGATCAAAACAAGGATTAGTAGCTCTGATACCATGTAAGAAAAAGTGATTGAAATGATAAAATATAATAAAATGAAATAGCATGAAATAATAGATTTAATCCAAGAGAGCAAGAAGAGTTTTACCATACAAATGATACAAGATCAATGGAGCAATACCAAAGAGGAAGCAACACAAGAGACAATGATTTGATAAGGGGAAAGCAAAGAAAACCCCTTGTGAGTATTATGAATAACGCAAAAGTCTAAGAATGAGAGAGAGAGAGAGAGAGAGAGAGAGAGAGAGAGAGAGAGAGAATGGAGCAAAATAGCTCATTTACAATAGCATCAAAAACTTGATGTGAATAATGGAGACTAAATTAAAATGAGAGAGAGAAACACCTCTTTTAAAGAGATGAGAAAGGAGTTGCATATATTTGCATGTGTAACTCTCATTTCTATGAATGCCACATTCATAAAAGGTGTGTGCAAAGTGTCAAGTCCCTCTTAAGGAGGAATATCTATTTTTATTATTAAAGGAAATATAAAAATGAGTTGTCTTCACAAGTAGATAATAGGACAAGAATGACATGTCCTTTACATGTGGACTAGAGGAAAAATAAATAATACATAATGGATACTTGGTTTATCTCAATAAATAAATAAATACAACCAAGGAAAGATTATTAATTCTAACACATCAAAACATAAATATTAGGATGACTAGAATGTTGCTTGCATGGTAGACACACCAAACACGTAAGAGATCTATCTTATGCTAAGTATTCAGTAAGTATTTTGTCCACAACAATCATTGCATTCATAAACTAAGATAGAAGTGTGCTAGATATACTCACAATGACCCATACATTCACTTAGCAGGATGAGTATCAATATTTATTGTAGCATGAAGAGTGCATTCCAACAAGCAAGGAGAAGAACCAACATTATTGATGTATCAAAATAAAAGGAGTTGAGGTACACCCAGCTATCCAATACGAGATGGAGGCTCTTATAATGCACACCCCTTTTATAGGAGTATGTCAACTTATTAAAACTAAACTACAAATAGAAAGCAAAGAAAAGATCATGCCCTTAGTCATGACTTCTCTACTTAGAATGACATCATCGAGTTGCTCAAGGAGACATGATGAAATAAAGAATAAAACAAACAAAGAAAATGCTTAGCATATCTAGACAAGTATGTCATTTTGAGTTCAATGTTTGTCATGGGATTGATGTCAAATGTCAGTGTCCAAAACATGGATGAAAGAAATCTCTTCAGTAGGGTGACAATAGTAGGTAGACACAGCCATAATGACTAGTGACTAAAGTCAAGGAGGAATCTTCAAGGTGAAGTACCTAAGAGGACTGAGTGACAGTAGATAGACACACCCAAGATGAATGGTGACTGGCGCAAGAGAGATCTTCCATAAAAGAATTGTGAAATGTGTCCTAAGCAACAATAGGAAGACATAGCTGAAAAAACTAGTGACTATTGAAAAAGAGATTATATGAGGAGAATCTTGACAAAGAGTGACATTGACAATAGTAGGCAGACATAGCTAGAACGATTGGTGACCATCGCAAAAGAGATTCTATAAGGAGGATCTTAAAAAGAGGGACACTAGCAATAGTAGGCAGACACAATGAGGACCATTGGTGACTGTTACACAAGGTTCTTATGACACTAAAGGGGAATTCCCCCAAGTTGTGACAAGACTCAATCCATGGATACATGAGCAAAAAGTGGGAAAAGTAGTAAAGCAACTATACATAAAGCAAGAAGATGCACTACAAGATGGAGTATTGGGAACAAGAGGCACCTATTTACTATGTTTTCACCTTCTTGGTAGAGCTTTCATTTTTTTGCTACCATGATGCCCATTTCTAGGTTTTCACCAATGGCATTTTTTTTGTTTTTTCAATTTTTTTGTATTTTTCTCTTTTTTTGATTTTTTTCGTATTTTTGAATTTTTTCAATTTTTTTAGTATTACCACGGTGCCTATTGCTAGGTTTTCACTAGGGCAATGATTTTTTTCAACATATTTTCAAAATTTTAGATCTTTTTTAGAGATTATTAGGTCTCAAAAAGGATTACCTCAATTTTGTTCTAGTGTCTAGCAAGGGTGTAGGATGAGATGTAGTAGCAAGTTGGTGGATAAGTGGAGATGGATAGGCAAGGATTATGAAGTGGTGAATGTTACCCTCAAGGAAAGTCTTCACAAGATTACCCAACCTAGGGAAAAATGTATAACAATATAAGATTATAGTGTAATGAAGGGTGTCATGTAAGTAATCCAAGAAAATGACCATGTCAAGAGATTGCTAAGAACTAAGTTTTCTTCTTTCTTTCATTGATCAAGACCAAAGGGTTTACTAAATAGAATAGCAAAGTTTGTTATGGAGGTTATGAGTGAATGACTTTGAGAATGAGGTCATTTGAAGGATAAGCAAGATTGTGATAGGATGTCATGGATAGAAGAATTATGCATGAAGCCTATTCATTAGGTTTTCATCATGGTATTTATCCAAGGTGCCACAAGAAGTGGTTTTTATCATAGGATGGATTTATTTTTCTTTACTTTGCTACCAAGGTGCATGTTTCCAAGTTTTCACTAAGGCATTTTTTTTTTCTTTTTCCTTTTTCTCTTTTTTTGAATTTTTGAATTTTTGGAAAGAATTCAAGCCTTCTCAAGTTAGATAGCACTCCTATAAGAATGATAAGTTATGATAAGCCAAGGCCATTGCAAGGAACACTCAAAGATGTTGATAAGGTAATGGAAGGGAAATGATAGAAAAATGAGAGGTAGATGGAGGATAAGGTTGTTTGTTTTTGAAGACTAAGACAAGAAAGGATAGCAAGTAGGCATAAGATTTAGAGGATCTCATGAGGGTGGATGAGATATTATGCAAGATCAACATTGACACACACCTTGAAGGGTGATGGAAAAATGGGGAAATCATGGACAAAATAGATTGAAGCTTAGATATATGAGGTAGCAAAGCCATTTTGGAGAGGGGTGGAGTAGAAGGTTTTAAAACCTTTTTAGGAAGATGTTGGGAAGAAGATGGAGTGGAAGTCTTTGGAAGCTTGAATGACAACTTTGATTTTTTTTCAATATTCAAGTCCTTCAAAAGAGACTTGGGAATCCATATAGCTTTTAATTTTTCATTAGATGCTTTGGAATGCATTTCTTCAATAACATATGTAAGAACCCACACTTTCCTTGGTTAAGCTCTTTGAATAGTGGACCTTTGTGGTCTCTTTTACATATTTTCTTTATTGACATTCACATGTTGATTAGAGGAGACATAATGAACTTTGAGGATGGATTCATGCACTTGTGTTTGAGTTGATCATCCAAATCACTTCCAAAGGACTTGGATTTGTGGATGAATGAGGCCAATATGACTAGTTTAGATGGAAAGGTGGATGTGAAGAGTTCAAGTATGTGTATCTTTGTTGATCTTGGGGTAGGGTAGGAGGAACATGTAATGAGCTAAGAGTGGAAGTAGGAGATAGAGGAACATAAGGTCCCAATATGGATGGAAGGTTTGAACGTTTTAGCTTAGATGGATAGGAACAAAGGATAGATTTAGAAAATGTGCATGGACCATGAGTAGGGATATCAACATCTTTAGAGTGAGCAACATAACCAATGCCATCAATAGATTTATAAGTAAGTGTTATAGGAGCAATACCTTTGATAGGAGTATTTAAAGCTTGAGCATAGTTTTTAAGTGAATGTAGTGAAGTAGAACAAGAGGGTGAGGGAACACTTTTCTCTTCAAAAGGAATTTTAGGTATCATAGGAAATGTATCCTTCTCTTCATCTCTAATAATCTCCTTATGGATGGTGGAAGGAATATCCTTGATCTTTCTTAATGGTGTTGCAGATAGAGGGACGAGATCTTGGAAGATTTGAAAGGGGATGAAGGAATCTAGGTGTTGATCAATACTTGTTTCTTCATCGTTTAAGTAGTCCTCTTGACATGAAACCAATTCTGAGGATGAGGGAATATCTGAATCTATATTCGAATCTATTTCTAGAGTCTACATAATAGGCTCTTGAAGTTCAAAAGGAAAATTACTTGGAGTGGACTTCATAGGCATAGCAAGGCATGAAGAAGTATGATCTATGAAGGTAGTGAAAAGACTTGGAGTCTAATATCTATTGGCTTGAGTTTCTTTCAAAGGTAGTCCTTGAGGGTACACATAGTCAACAAGGGGAGTAGTGAGTTCTTTTTTTGGTGAATATGAGTTGGAAAGATTGGACACTTTAGAAGGTGGTTGTATGTTGGAAGAGATAAGTGTCACATTTAAACCATTACTAGACTTGGTTTCATGATGTTGATCCTTCTTGAGAGTATAATCTATAGTAGATGAGAGCTTAGATTTTCAAATTTTGTCATTGTCAAAGAGATCTTGGATCTTTTTTTTCAACTCCTTACAATGTGAAGTTTTATGTAAATTATGTCTATGATAGGCACAATAGTTACTCATAAAGGAAACTCCTACCAAAGTGACCTTAGGTAACACAATGATTTTCTTTTGAAGAATTTCTTCCAAAGTTGATTCATAAGATCTTCCCAAAGGGGTGAAATCACGCTTTGGTTTAGGTTCCCAAGGTTTTTCTTCAAAGATATTTCTAGATTTCTTGGGTGTTTGTGAGGTGTTCTCAGATATCTTGGATTCAAGATCACAAGAATTTGATTTTTAGTTGTCATAGGAAGTAGGGAAATTTTCTCTCAAGGAGAATTTGTTCAATGATTTTTCATCTCGCTCCTCAATTTTTGAATTTGAGCACTCATTGATTGGATTTGTTGCTTCATGTTTTAAATCTGTAGCTCTTCTTCCTCACTAGAAACATTGGATTTAGTGCATTTGTTATTAGCCATTTTGATGTTCTATGTTTCAAGTAGTGACAGCCAAATTTTAGAACATAAGTTAAGTTTCCACAGTCATAGACAATGACAAAGGAAAATGCTTAGACAAGGACCACACTAGAACATAGTCTCAAAAAAGCAAGATAAGAGTATTGTCTTCTTAGGTATGAGTTGTCTAAGTAATGGCTAGAACAACCAAGTTTTATGACTATTGTGACACCAAGTATGATGAACAAAAAAGGACAATAACAAGATAACTGAAAGATGAGACTATTCAAAGTATGGATCACAAGTCATCAGCTAAGCAGGATGTTGTTGTTTGGGACTGTCTGCAAATAGAAAAGAGGTAAACTATTGTAGGAAATAGACTAGACTTAGAGGGTAGATAGCTCTAATAGACCAGTTTGATAGTTTTGACTCAAGATCCTATGTGAAGTTACTCTGGGAACTGTGCGAGAAAGTAAATAGGCACAGGTGAAGACTCAAAAAAATAATTTATACTAGTGCAAAGAGTTGTACAGAATTGTGTGAAAACATGGTAGGACTTGTAAGTGAAATAGAATCTAGATAGTAGGACAAGACTGCAAGATCTCATGTAGAGATTTGCATAAGCTCATGCAAAAACCTAGACAAGGTTGTGTGAAGAAATGATAGGAAAAAACCTACTCATGCAAAATTTTCAAAATTGTGTGCAGAAATGGAGATCAAACTGACAACTAAACTAGATTTTGAAGAGGCTTTGAAGATTTCAAACTATTTATTTGTTTGGGAGATTTCAAACAGATACTAAGTTTTATTTTCAAGTTTTTAAATAGCATTTGGTTTTGAACAAGGCAAGTTTTTTCAACAAGACACAGGAAGCAAGCAATAGTTGAATACAATCCAACTGAGGACAAAGCAACTTAGAGAAATGGGAGAGTCATGTCACCCCCTAGAGGCTTCCCATGTTTTTGGTGTATTCAAAGGGCTGCATAACATATTTACTGAGTGAACACCCTTATGGCAGGGGTCAAGCACATATATCACCTGCCAATGCCCAGTAGCATGCCTATGGTGAGTTCTACATGAGAGATTCCGCCCCCTCCTTGCACAAAGATTATGCCTCCTTTTGGAAGTGAATCAAGTAGCTTCTAACTAAAAGGTTTTTACTTGGCTTCCATTCATATTAATTCCTAGTGGCTCCATAAGTAGAGTTGAGACCAGTAACCCACACCAGCATCTAAGAGTGTACACACTTGCTTAGCAAGATTAGAGTCAATGCTGGCCAATGCAATAGATAGAGCTTCCCCTTGATAAGCAATATCAAGAATCAAGAGAAATAAATTAATCTGGCTTTGGTTTCTTTTGCTCTACAAAGCATCTTGATTATAGTGAGTTGGAATCTCTGATGAAAGGAGTGTGCTCACTTGGGTCATTCCCAGAGGTTGGATCACTTTGGGAGGCCCTCTAAAGGATTGACTCATACTAGTGGCTCAAACATAAGGGTCAAAGTTTTCAATTTCCCTCAAGGGGAAAGAGCATACTCCTCTACCATAGTTTCTCACCCAAACATGTAGAACATGCTAATTACCAACTTAGCTTAATCAATCTAGACTCATCCTTCTAAAATAGTTTTATCCCCTTGAAAGGAAACCATCATCTCATCATAGAAAAGGATTAGCACTAGAGAACCACTAAGCTACTTGCCTTCTTCAGAATGTCATCTTTCAGAAGCATCTAGGTTTTTGATTCACCCTTGTTCATGACCTCCAAGTGGTGAAGAGAATAATCCCTTATTCTTCTATCTTGCACCCTAAGAAGTTCATAAGCCCTAATTTGACTATGTTTAGAAAGTAGGAAAGAAAATACATTGTTTAGTGGGTTTTAATGTTGTTCTTTGACAAACATATCTTCAACAATCATCCTGCAAAAAAATAGTTAGTTCATGTTTGGAGAGTTTGTATAAGGAATCTTCATCAAACGTCCTGCAAACAACTGTTAAGCTACAAAAAACTAGAAAAATAGAATAGTAATGTTGTAGAGAAAACATGTCAATAAAAGATAATGAACAACATGCTAAAAAATAACAAAATTAACCTTGTTTTAAAATTTTGCGTGAAATCTTGTGCAGGACCATGCGAGATCTTTCACCGACCCACTCAAGAAAATGAGGTGTTGTACGGAGACTTGTGCAATGGGGCACTTTTTCATGCAAGAAAGTGTAGAGATTCAAGTGAGACCTTCAAATCTTTGCATGAGAATGAAATTTCTTGCACGAGAATTCAAAAAACTATACGGAACAATATAGATAGAATAACAAAAAATGATAGAAAATTAAATAAATGAGGCCAGAAAACTATTTTCCTAGCCCCATGATGGGTGCCAGAAATGTACGTATGAATTTGTGGGCCTCTTAACCTCACACACACTTCAACATGGTCCTTACCTATGGATTCATCCTAGAATGAACATGAGATAGTTCATCCAAGAGGTCCAATAGTGTGACCTGTTGCCTTCTATCTAGAAGGATTTTTCTTGTGTATGCTTTTAGAGTTGAGATGCAGGAAATTAGACCATTCTAGAATGAAGAGTTTAAATCTAATTAAGTCTATATGTGATGTAGGTAATCTAGATGAGATATGCACTTAATCTAATAGCATATAAAATAAACTAGACTATATGTATGCATAGAAAAGCTATATGATCTTTAAATCTAAATAATGAAAAGCTTATGAGAATAATGAGCTAATGAGTGCACAATTCAGCTGAGATTTGATGCAAATTCAATTCAACCTCCATAATGAAGAATTATGAGTCTCTTAAATATAATTTCTAGAATCCACCAATGGTTGAGATCAACTTAGATTGATGGTCAGAATTGAAGCCAAGATCCAATCAAAGGAGAAGATTCCCAATACAAGTGCAGTTAAGTGACTCAGTCCTGAGTGCAAGGAATAGTTAACTCATATTCACTTTAGTGTGAGAGTAAGTGAATTAAGTCACTTCTAATTCAATGAGTAGTTAACTAAGAATTTCCATTTTGAATTGAGAGATAGAATTTGGGAAAGATATTTAATTTAATAAAATGAGGTATGACCTCATTAATGCCTTTTCTATTTAATTGAATAATTACATTCAATTAATTAAAATAAGCATAATTATTAAATTAAATATTTTTATTTCCTTAATACATTAGCCTTGCAAGATAATTTAATTTAATTAAAGTACAAATACTTAAAATTAAATTAAATCTTAATCAGTAGGTTTAATGTGACTAATATGAGTCAATACTTTAGGAATTAAATAAAGAGTGTGATTAATGCAGATTAGGATTTTTTGCATTTGACACTTAGGTCAAGTAGTGAGTATCAGAATTAGAATTGCCTAGTAAAACAGGACTTAGAAATGATTGAATAGACCAGAATTGGTTTAGCATGGCAATGTGCCAATTTTGGGGTATTATAGTGGGTAGATTCATTGTATCCTACTTAATCTTACCTAACCTTAAAATAAACGATTATGGTTAAGTGGAAAAATATTTTAAATCTTTATTTATAGATAGAGTTGGTTAGAAGAAAAGGTTGTCATTTGTGAGAACCTAAGGAAGACAAGGAGTCTAGTGTATTGCTTCATTCAATGGCCAAATAGAAGAGACTATTATTGGATAGAAAATAAAGAAGGCTTAAGCATATGAATGCTTAAAGGGTGAACAAGCTATCAAAGTTGAAGTGCATGATAGCCAAGTATATTGGAGGAGTGAAACAAAGATCTGTAATCTACAAGTGAGTTGTAATTTGTTATTAGATCAAGCCTTACTATTATTTTCTAATCATTGTATGACTTTAGGGTAAGTCATTTGGATTAAGGTTAACGTAATAGTCATTTTTAAATCCTTTAACCAAGTGAAATTCCAAGTGAATGATCTAAAGTCCTATAATAAGGCTCACTCCTAATAGGGTTATAAAAATCCTCTAACAAGGTCACATTTAATAGTGTGTATTGTAACCTTTAATAGAGTTGGCCTTTCACAGGACATCACTTCAGAAGAGTGATAACTAGTAGCATGTTACTGGTGGTTTTTCCCAAGTTAGTTTTCCATATAAAATCCTTGTGTAAAATGTGTTACTGAACCTATTATGTTTCATGTTTACATTTCTACAGAAAAAATTTGACCTAGGACAGTAACCTCCAAAGTTTAAGTGTTGTATGATCTAATGGATGCATGCATAATAAGGTTTTATGGATATGGATTCACTAAGCTATAAAATTTTTTATTTGTACACATAGAATTTGCATAAATAATTCACCTCCTCTTTGAATTATTCTAAAGAATTTCAACAATTGGTATTAGAGCCATAGTGCTTAAGAGGACTAGTTTGAAGGTACTAGAAGCAAAAGATTAGGATGTCAAAAAGAGAGGTACCCAATCTTAAAAAGGATAACTTCCTTACATGAAAAAGTTTGATTAAACTACATCTAGGAGATCTTGGAGACCATGCACAATCTACCATCTCCATTGAGCATGTTGACCCTGCTGGAGCCATAATTGTTGATGATCAGAAAAAGAAGAAAGAACACAATCAAGCAATGTTGGAGATTGCCTCTACCCTAAGTTATGCTGAATTTTATGATATTAAGGGTTGTGATTTTGCAAAGTTGATTTGGGATGCTCTTCACACCATTTATGGAGGAGATTTAAATGTTTTGATAGCCAAATTTGAAAGTCTTAGAGGTAAGTTTGATGATATGAGGATGCAAGAAGGTGAGAATATTGCACAATATTGCTCTAGAATAAAATATTTTGTTAATGCTATAAGAGGAGCTACTAGTAAGATAGAGTTAGACTACCTAATTTACATTTTCCCCTGAAGCGTCAAAGTTAGTTGATGTTCAATTGTTAATCAACCTATAATGAGTTAAACTCACATTTGAAAGTATTGACTATAATACATATTAAAATTATAATCATTGGAAATATTTCTCTAAGCAACACAATTTGACATTTTTAGATTTATAGTAGGTCATTTGATTCAAATTTAGAGGGTCAAGAGGCCATTTTTTTCTTTTTTCTGATAAATAACATAGTTTTTTGTTTTTTTCAAATGTTCATGTGAACCTAGTATTTGTGCAAATATATAATATATGTTCACATGAAAATATGTTCATATGAATATATTTTTGAAAATTCTATATAAGTTTGTAAGTTTTTCCATTATATGTTCGCATGAACTCATTGAGTTCATGCAAACATTCTTAATTCAAATTTTTTTACCATTTCCAAATTTATTCATGCCACATAAGTGGAACCCACTATTTTGGGTGCAACTAGTGTCCAAAAAGTTAGTCATTTACTAGGGAAGGTTGACCGGTCATCATTGTGGCTGAGTCATCTGGTAAATGTTGAGTATATCAACACTTGTTTATTTTTCATTACATGTCAAGCAATTCCAAGGTTGTTGAGCACCCCAGTTAAGACAAAGAACATATATAAGCCAAGCATGCATAGTAGTGACCAAGCAAGTTGACAAATAGTTTTTCTTGGGAAAATAGAAAATATTGAGCATATATAAGCTAAGTGATGGTGGGACTGTTAGTTATAGCTGACTGTCAAAACATTTAAATGTTGAGTAAACCATTTTTGAAATTTGAGTTTGTAATTGCACAACCACTCATGTAAATCATTTTGGCCAACTTGTATACAACATTTAATAATTGTAGAGATAGTTAAGATGGAGACTATGCATGATTGTAGAAGGTATTAATCCTTAGGAAAGAATATTAACCAATTAGAAAATTAGAAGGGAAATAGAAAAAGGGATGAATTTTTAAACATCAATTATAATCCAAAAATTTCAAAGATTGTTTGTTTAACAAGGGTACTAACACTAGGATTGATGTATGATCATGCATATTTATGGATATGAAAAATGAATGTGTGTGTGTGTGTGAATTAATGAATGATCAAGCAAGAGAACGAGTGAACAAGGACATAACATGGCAAGGAAGGCTAAGTCTAAAAGGAGACCAAATAGAGCAACCTAAGTAGTGAAGGATAGAACAAAGATATTAGAATAAGAGATCAAACTAAGATATTGGAAATAGGAGATCCAAAATCATCTTTCAAAGAAAACTTGGGGGTTAGACACTAAATCAATTTTAATAGATTGAGTTAGGGTAAATCTCTTAGTCAATTGATCCTAAGAGGTCTATGTAAATCTTCTAATAGAGTCCTTAATTAATTGTAAGTATAAAATCCTTTAACAAGGTAAGACCTAATTATCTTAAATCTTTTAACAAGGCAAACCCTTCACTGGGTAGATCATACATTATGATCAACATTGAAACCTGAACAAGTTAATTTTATTGTTGCAATAATGAAGATTTTTGGGTAGATCATATATTATGAACAACATTGTAACCCTAGCAAGTTAACTTTATCCCCACCCTAGTTTTACCTTCACATTGAAGTGTTTCTAGGTTACAAAATCATTTGTGTTATGTGTTGAAATTTTCATGGATGTTATATTTATTTTATTTCAACATTTTGTTTTGATGTTAGATCTAAGATATGAGATAAAATAGGTATGAAATCAATAATATATGTTTTGCAAGTAAAAGTCCGAAGATTTTAATTCAAACCCCCCCTCCCCCCCCCCCACTCTCAGTATCTTGTTTCCCATTGAATCGTTCCATCAATTGGTATTAGAGCTAAGCTCTCTTAGAAGAATTCTAACAACGTGAGAGGATTAGATCTTAGATCTTGGAGATGGAGGAATATAGGATGGAATAATCATTGAAAAAAAATGATTGAAGTCCATATCATAATGCAACAACTTGAAGGAGAAAAAGAAGAGTTAAGGAAATCCTTAAGAAAAAGGAAATAGATGTTCATTCAAAAACATGACACACTGTACAAGGAAATTGATACACATGAACTACTTGATAATGGAAACACTAGTAATGATGATAGAGAAATAGAAGAACTACTAGAGAAGAACAACACCCTGAGTAAAGCAGTAAAAAAGGTCAAGAAGTAAAAAAAGTCAAGAAATAAAATGAAATCCAACCAGTAAGACTATGTGAAGTAATTGAGAAAAAGTAGATAGCAAAAAAAGACAAAATCATGGTTGAACAAGACAAAATAAAAATGACTATTAGACTTGAAGAAAGATCATTTCCAGTGTGCAAACTCACAAAAAATTAGTTGGATATGATGAATTAGTTGATAATTATAACTCAAGAAATAAACATAAAGGACATGGAGATCACACGTTTAAGGTCATAGATAGAGAAACTAAGACATGAGTTGATAACTAAAAAGGAACTTCTGGAGATAGTGAACAAACCAAGTGAAGCTAATAAATATTTTGAAGAACTAATGGGATCACCTAGATCACCAAGGTATACTTCTGGACTAAGATACATCAATAATTTTTCATCTACTTAGGAAGGAGAATGATCAAAGGGTGGAGAAAAGAGATATGAAAAATTCAAAGGCAAGCCCACGTGTCATAATTGTGGCAAACTTAGACATACAACCAATATATGTAGAAGCAAGAATGGTATACAAACTTCTAAACCAATTTTTTTTGGGAATTTTTTCAAATGCAAGAAGGTAGGTCACCAATCACATGAATGCAAATCAAAGAAAAGTGATTCACCTACTACATCAAGATTTAGGACATTGCTATAATTGTCATAAATATGGACATAGAGCTCATGAATGTAAATGTAAGGAAAATTATAACTAGACATCAAAGAAACATTCACGTGTACCTAAGAAAGTTAATTCTTACAATTGGGATTTTAGTACATGGTTTAATTTTGATTAGTGTAGAGAATATGGACACATTCTATAAAATTTCTTTAAGACACATTTCAGAGGAAATTACAAGAAATGGTTAAATAGAGAACTAGTTTGTTCTAGTTGTCACAAACTTGGACATCCTAGTAGAAACTGTAGAACTAGAGCACCAACACCAAATAATGGTAATCACAAAGTTAAAGGAAAGATTGAGGAAAAGAAAACATGGAAAGAAATAGTGGAATATGGAAGAAGTGGATCAAGAAAAGCTAAGTTCAGCCCATCTAATGGATCAGGTGATCACACCACAACCAAGTGAAGAAGGTATATAGGAACTATATAGTCAATGATATATCTTACCTTATTTCCTAACATAAAATGTGCCAAAGTTCATATTGGATAAGAAAGGATGCATACATAAAATATCTAAGGAAAGAAAAGTGAAAAATAATCATTTACAACATAGAGTGCAAAGCATCAGTAATACAGTCTTTGTTGACCAATCATTGGATTACAAACTAAGAAAAAGGATGACTTAGTTGATGCATTGATCAAATGATTTGGTATTGATTGAGCAAGTTAATGATAACCAAGTCTTTATGAATAAGAATGAAGACTGCGACAGTTGGAGAACATCTACTAGAGTAGGAACAGATTTATTATAGACCTAAATGGAAAATTGAAGATATTTTATCAAATTTGAGTATCTATTTCTATTCACCAAGATAATTCAGAGTTCATAAGCAATTCAAAGGTGTCTAAGAAGAAATTAGCGACAAAGGAAGAAAATCAAAGTGATGTATTGGTGAATTTGAAAAAGTTAGTAAGTGTTACTTTTAGTGCCAAGTTAATTATTTCAATAGTTATCAAGGAAAGTTTTTTTATGGTAAACCCTAAATTGAAATGGTATCTACAAGTGAAACATTGAAAGAGAGCAACACTCAAATTTTAAGGAATGACAATGTCCCCCACTAAATTTCTAAAATAGTGTGAATTTTGAAGTGGATGAAGATGATATTGGTGCCCTGTCATTAATTCCACCCATGGTTTGGACTATTCAAGATGTGAGATCCTGTTACATGTGTAAAAAAGGATAAATTAGAGATTTTTAGTTAAGAGTATCTTATGAGACATTATATAGAAATGGAGTACTAAAGAATGAGTATAAGATCATTATTGAGAAAGGGCTTACTCATGCACTAGTTTTTCCAAAGGTTTTCAAAGTTGATTGGATAAAGATCATATTGAGTCATGTTATGATATGAAGGTATGGTTAGAAGGGGGACTAATTAAGATTAACAAGGCCATAATATGTTGAGTTATTGGAAACCCTACCTTGGATCAACCAAAGACCATGAAATTTGCATCATGAAATGAGGTTGAGAAATCAACTAAAGAAAAATAGAATGGTTGAGTAATGTTAATCAATGGGATTGATGATCCTATGATTGGATTTCTAGTACATGTGATTGCACACAAATTCTACCAATCTAGTTGATTGAATAGTGTGTTGTGAATTGTAGTTGAGTTAGGGTGCAAGATTGTCAAAGAAATCATACTTATGATCTCACCAATCTATAGTTGTAGCAACTAATAGAGAATCTAGGATTAATAAGGAAAGCAAAGAACACATCATGCATGCTTGGATGTTTGCTAGTTTATATATTTTTCTGTGTACATAATTCATTTCTGACAATCAAAACACTAGCATGGGATAGGAACTAACCTACTATGGAATAGATTAATTTCTTGATAAGTTAGTTAGGAGAAATCAACTAAAGAAAAATAGAATGGTTGATAATGTTAATCGATGGGATTGATGATCCTATGATTGGATTTCTAGTACATGTGATTGGACACAAATTCTACCAATCTAGTTGATTGAATAGTGTGTTGTGCATTGTGGTTGAGTTAGGTTGCAAGATTGTCAAAAGCGATCATACTTATGATCTCACCAATCTATAGTTGTAGCAACTAATAGAGAATCTAGGATCAATAAGGAAAGCAAAGAACACATCATGCATGTTTGGATCTTTGCTAGTTTATATTTTTTTTTGTGTAGATAATTCATTTCTGACAATCAAAACACTAGCATGGGATAGGAACTGACCTACTATGGACAACTATTTTGAGGAGTTCAAAAATAAGATGAGAAATCGAATGAGGATTCCTAAATCGATTGTAGCTAAATATTATGATGAGATATGTTTTATGGTAGATATAAATTTTGTATATACAAAAGTAGTATTAACAAAATTTGCATGGTTAAGATTGATGCCCTATTAGGTTAATGTTGATGAGGTCACAAAAGAAGTGACTACACCTTTGTTTGAAGATATTAATGTGAATGCTAATAAATTCGACACATATGAAACAATAAAGGCTAAGTTGACTACAAAGTCAAGTGAGCCCAAGATAGAAAAGAAAAAGGAAGAAGAAAAGTCTTGAGGACAAGGATGCTGAAGAAGGGGAAGGATCCCAGCAAATAGCTAAAGCTGAGGAAGGAAAAGTTGTCGAGCCCAAGGTAACCAAGAAAAATAAAGTGGTAATTGTTGATCCCAAAGTAAAACTTGATCTCAAGAAAGGTGTGAAAAAGATTGTTGCACCTTAAGATCCAAAAGGAAAAACTATAACAAGATCATAGACAGCTCAGCCCGAGGCTGTTAATTCAAAATAAAGCCATCAAAGAGGAAGATGAACAATTCATCAAAGTAGAATATACCAAAGAGCTCAAGGATAAAATTTGTCATGAAACAAGAGTAGGAAGAAGATGATGAAGAAACCAAGTCTAATGGACCAATAAAACTACCAATCATGAATATACTTTCTCTAAAGACTGTAGCTAATGTATGTACAAAGATGACAGAAACAACTAGTTTAGTAGGATTTAGAGATATTCATTATGATTCTTTGAATAAAGATGATCAAGTGAAGATTGAAGAAGCTATGATTGATATGATGATAAAATTTAGATATACACCTTTAGAGTTGGGTGATGGTTTCCTAAAAGATTTGTATAAATGGATTGATGAAAAATAGAAGAGAGCATTATCCATGAAGAAGAAAACAAGAGAAACTAAATTAGCACAAGTTATGTAAAACTTAAGGAAGACACATATGTCTATAGCCCTCAAATATTTTTTATTGAAATTCATGCCAAGAGATAGGGCATAAAATAATTTGAAGAAAAAAGCTCATGACATCGAGCAAGAATGCAATTCATATATGGAAGGAAGTATTTGTATTTCTTATTTCATCGATAGAAGTACATGAAGGGAGAGACACAATAGAATTTGAAGATTAGTATAAGGAGGAAGTTTCTAAACTTATAGAAGAAGTCCAATAATTAGTAGGTTAGTGTGAACGACAAGAGGTTATCACCATCAAAGATGTTTCTAACTCATTGATGGCCTGTATTTTCACCAGTGTTAAAATTTTAGTAACCTAATATCAAAATCTAGGTTAAAATGATGTAATTAGGTTTTAATTTTCATGTTGTAGAGATATTCCTAAAAAAACCCTAACTTTAAGTCCATATGCATATTTTTCATGTCTTAACTTTATTGTTTCAAATTAATGTGCTAAAGATTTTTCACTTTCAAAGAAACATTAGAAATTTAAGTAGCAATGTCACAACCAATGTTCATCTCTATATCTCTACTTTGTTAAGCTTTAGTCTTTTCTAAGGAGTGATGATGTGGTTGAGTTAATTTCAAGGTGTTTGCAAAGTCTCCATTGTTTATTACAAAAGTTTAGTTCAAATAAGCAAGGCACCACATGGCCAGAGAGGCAATCTTCGTAGCGTCACCACGGTTAGGCATGTTGGCATAATTTGACTAGAGATGATGCGAAAGGCATTCATGCTAAGTCTCTATTCTCAAGAAAAAATACAAATGTGATATGTGGGAGTGTTTGGAGACAATAAATTATGTTAGAAAATTAACCTTAAGTGGTGAAGTGGAGATCAATGTTAGAAAGTATCTTCACACCACTTCACAGCTTAAAGTTTTAAGAGTTTCTATTGTGGAGAGATCTAGAGACCAGCCCTAATTGTGGTTTTACATGGCTAAATATTATATTTTTATTGATATTTGTGAAGTATAAATGTACTTAGTATATTATAAAAGCTTGGTTGATGTTGAGTCTCGTGGTTAAAGTTGTAAATTAAAAGAAAAGTTGAGAAGAGGAGACTAAGGAAAAGTCAGCAACATTCTCTATTTCACTAGTCATTTAAAAATATTGAAGATTAAGTGGTGAATCAAAAATTGTTCAAACAATAAAGTATAATACGCAGTCATAAGTTTAAAAT
Source organism: Cupressus sempervirens (assembly GCA_028749045.1). Taxonomy (NCBI): domain Eukaryota; kingdom Viridiplantae; phylum Streptophyta; class Pinopsida; order Cupressales; family Cupressaceae; genus Cupressus; species Cupressus sempervirens. The sequence continues at coordinate 297,570,177 of CM053789.1, forward strand.
GTGAAGTTTATTACTAAGTTAAGAACAGAGGATTAGATTCATCACAACTTCACAATGTAAATAACACAGTTAGTGCAAATAAGTAAGACCTTGTGATGTGGTTAAGAGATGGAGAAATTAATGTTAATGCTTGGTTTGTAACCCAAGGTAGTCATGAGTTCAAAGGAATTAACCACATAGTCAAAGAGGAAGTCACAAAGTTATGCCTAATGGTTATGCATAGGATAGAGGCAGTTTCAGATAGTTGTGAAACAAGGCATGAAGCCAACCACCATTTGATAAACTTAGATCAACAATGCCAAATGAATTTTGGACTGATTTTGGCAATAGTTGACTTGTATTAACATATTCCTCAAAAAGAGGACATGTGCCATACTTGACATAACATCTATTGTGGCATTGACATCCTTTATAGTGTTCCACATTGTTCAATCAAAAAATATCGAATGGCCCTAATCCTATTTTGGACCTAAACGTTAAAGGAAAACAAGTTTTAGAGAAAGTCTCCAAAATAATGATACCTTTCCATAGTCAAATCCATTTTAGGCCAAATCTTAAAAGGATCAAAACTTGAAAATTCATTTGAAGATATGACCAAGGCAGTGAGTGTATGTTCGTAAAGAATTTTTTGATAAGGTTTTATGTTTCCCAAACTTATGTCCATAAAGGAAGGAATATGAGCATACGTGAAACTTAAGGGTTTTTATGATGTTATGTCCAAAGAAGAAGCGTAAAGGTGTAATGCCTATCTAGCAATCCAATTTAAGATGTATTTTAGATATTAGGTTCTTATGGATTATGCATATGATACGAGGTTAGAAGTTACTTAATGTCACATGTTTTATACTTTTTCTAATACATTTCATATGTTTTTAAATATGGATTAGGAATTATAAATTATTATGGACTTCTAACCCCACTAACCCATCTAACACCTATATTACTATTGTTATGATTATATATTATTACAATGTTATTTGTAGATATATGTTTTGGTTGGTTAGTAATGTAGATGTGTGCTGGAACAAGTACTAAGTCCTCTATAATATTTGTTGATTTAGAAATGAAACCACTATCCAAATAGACACCTTGAACATAGAAGTTCTATTAGGGGAGTCAACTATCCAAATTAGGAACTTAAGTATTTCTTTTTTTCTTTGGTATAATTATATTTTACTTACGTCCTTATTGTGATTTTTGTTGGAAATATAAGAATAACTAAGAGGGGAGGCGTGAATCAGTTACTATAAAAATAAACCTTAGATCCCTTAGATGTCATCACAAAATAAAACTTTGATAACTAAATACTATTCATGCTCAGGAAATACACATAAAATATTGTAACTTGGTAAATAATGAATATGCTTGGTAAGTACTTAACATGTAAATCTTTAGATGTTATCTATGATTACCATTACTTAACTTAGTTTGCAAAACATATAAAGGAAGTAACATGAACACATCTGACACCAAGATTTAACATGGAAACCCAATTTGGGAAAATCCACCAATTGTAACTAGTTACTATTTTCACTCTTTTGAAGTGAGCCCTGTTAGAAGCCAACCCTATTTAAAGTTTACAAAAAAAACTGTTAGATGTGACCCTGTTAGAGGATTTAATCACCCTGTTAGGATTGGCCTTATTAGAGATTTTTACACAATTCAATAGGACTACCACCTTGTTAGAGGATTTAAAAATAGCTATTAAGCTAACTCTATTAAGAGATTTAGATTAGTTCTACAATGATTAGAGAGTAACAATGAGATTACCTATTTTGAGTGCAACTAAATTGTTGATTACAAATCTCAATTCAAGCTTTACTTGATCCTTCGTGATCGAATATATCTTTTTTTCTCCATAAGGATATTCTACTTATCCTTCAAATTCACTTCTTCTCTTCACCATTAAATATTCAATTGCAATTTCGAACTTCTTACTTTGTAACCCACAACTTGACCTTATACTTATATCATCCATATTTTCAAGTTGTCTCATATATAACTTAGAATAACTAATATTCATCATCATAGTTGGCTAGAACCAATAAATAAATAAATTAAGCTTAATATTCCAAGATAAGAAAATCCTTCATTAGCAGAACTAGCTCGGTAGACACTAACTCAAAAATGATTTCCTGTGTTAACCAACTTAAAATTGGTTTACACTGCAAACTTCAAAACACCATTTGGTAACTAAGTGAGCTCGATTAACACTAGTTCCAAAGAACTTTTCTTTCATTAACTAAGTGATCTCAATTAACACTCATCTTCTACAAACTTTTCTTCGATGCCCGAGTGAGATTGGTAGACACTGCCTTCTGAACTACGCAAGCACAGGAATGCTTGGTAGACACAAAAAACTATCTTCACTACCCAAGTGAGCTTGGCATGTACTAATTGATAATGATATGAAATTTTTGTAACATCAAATACAATATAAAATTAATCAATTATATCCAACAATCTCCATCTTTGGCATTGATAGCAACACAACATGTCATTACACAAAGAAATTTTAGAGAAAAAATAAAGTAAGGAACATATCCTTAGTTTTATTCATGAGAACTCCCTCTATCAGTGTGAAGTCTTTCTACATTCAATTTCTCCCTCTATTAGAAAACTTTTGCCAAGTTCATTCATCATCTTTGATATCTCTTTATAAAGTTTCTATGGTAGAAAACTTCTCCCTCTTACAGTAATAAAAAAATTCTAAGAGATATAATAGTAAACTTCTCCCTTTTTGAAAACACATGCCAAAGACAACAACTCTATTAATATCAATGTACCTTAAAATTATGATTCATTTACAATATGCCCATGCCAATTCTACATCAACTGATTGATCTTCAATATACTCTGGTTGATGCATCACTAAACTTTATTTAGTGAGCTTTAGATAGGGGATTGACCCCTAGCTTACATCTTAGATATGGAAATGCATCATTAGGTAATGGCTTGGTGAATATATCTATAATATGTTCTTTTTTGTTCACATATTCCAATTTCACTTCTTTATCCTGCATCAATTCTCTTAAGTGATATTTTATAGTAGTGTACTTTATTTTGGTATGCATCATTGGGTTCTTTGATATATCGATTGCACTATTGTTATAATAGTATATGACTACTAGATCTTTGATTTCTATCTTCATACCTAACAACAATTATTTGAACAATTAACTGTTGTTGCCACATATTTTGCCTCTGCTATGGATTGAGATGTACAATTTTGTTTCTTTCTTGTCCAAGACACTAGTCTTTTACCAAGAAAAAATGTTCCACCACTAGTGTCTTTTCTGTCATCAATACTTCATGCCCGATTAGCATCAATAAACACCTTCAAGTCCAAACTACCTCCAAGTTTGTACTATAAGCCATAATCTTTAGTACCTTTCAGATATCTCATGATCCTCTTGATTTCCATCATGTGATTTTCTCTAGATTCGCTGAGAATCTTTCCACCATACCAACTGCTAATGTAATATCAAGCCTTGTATGATCATGCACTACATACTGCAATTTTACAATCATTGATCTATATGTGGTCTGATCTACCTCTTCCAAATCATCATTCTTGGAGAGCTTATGTCATGTAGACATAGGGGTTCCAACTAGTCTTGAATCTTCAATTCCATACTTCTTTAGTATCTCCTTGATATATTTAGATTGAGTAATGTAGATACTATTTTTGTTCTGTTTTATCTACAATCCAACAAATAATTTTATCTCACCAAACATGGACATCTCAAATTCTTTACTCATTTCTTCTGAAATTTTTTTGCACAAGTCATCATTTCCTAAAAATAGAGTATAATCAACAAATATTTTTGCCAACACAATCTTCTTGTCTAGTCCTTCTTTGATATACAAGCTACTATTATCATTTGTTCTTTGAAAACCATTCTGTACTAAATAGTTATATAGTCTTTCATACCAAGCCTTGGGAGCTTGCTTGAGACCATATAATACTTTGTGTAATTTGTAGACCATGTCTCTTTTTCTAAAATCTACAAAACCTTTTGGTTGTTCAATGTAGAGTTCTTCTTCAAGAATTTTATTCAAGAATGTAGATTTAACATCCATTTGATACACTTTAAATCCTTTGTGTGTTGCATATGCTAGTAAAGTTCTAACACCTTCTAATCTTGCAATAGGAGAAATTTATTCACCATAATCAATACCTTCTTCTTGAGAATAGCCTTTAAATGTTGATCTTTCTTTATTTCTAGAAACTTCTCCATCTTCATTTAGCTTATTTCTAAATAACCACTTTGTGCCAATTACATTTTTATCCTTGGGTCTAGGAACAAGAGTTCAAGTTTTTTTTCTTTTCTATCTGTTCTATCTCTTCATTCATTTCTTCAACCCAACTTTCATTATCCAATGCATCTTTAACATTTCTTGGTTCAAATTTTGCAAGTAAACATGTACATTTTATTTTTTTCTTGTCATTGTTCCATCAAATTTGTCTCCAATGACCTGATCATGTGCACAATGCCTTCTGACATATCTCGCTTAGACATGTTCTTTGGGATTGGAATGAGTTCCATTGATTTCATAATGAACTTCAATGTAAGGCTCAGTCCCATTGTTTATGACTTGGGTCCATTAGACTTAGTTTGAACTATCTTGGTAGCTTCTAATTGTGACTCAAGTCCTTCAGACTGTGACTTGGGTTGCATTGTTTGCAACTCCATAATTGTTGGAAATTTTGGGGAATCATGAGGTGAAGCCTCCTTTCTTTCAAATAGAATTGTTAGGGCATCAATTTCATAGTAAAAAAATCTTCTATAATCCTCTGGCTTTTTTCTACTTTCTTCTTCACTCTTTTTTGTAAATTCATCAATTCTAACATGTGCACTTTCCATGATTTTATGAGTAGAAAAATTCAAACATTTGTATCCTTTACTTCTGCAAGAGTATCCAAAAAATATTTCTTCATCACCTTTACATCAAATTTTCCTTTTCTAGATTCTTTCAAGATATAAGATTTGCTGCCAAATACTTTCAAGTAACTTAGATTAGGTTTGTAGCCATACCATAGTTTATAAGAAGTTTCGTTTGAGTCTTTGCTCAACTATACTCTATTCAAGGTATGAACTATAGTGCTAATAGCTTCCTTCTAGTATTTGATTGCAACATTTTTTTCTATCATCAGTGTTCTTGCACAATCTATGATTGATCTATTCCTTCTTTCAACTATATCATTATGTTAAGGTGTACCAAGGGTTGATATTTGTCTTTTAATTCTTCTTTCAATGTAGAAATTATTCAATTCATTTGAGATGAATTCACCACCTCTTTCTAATCTCAAACATTTCAATATTTCTCTAGTTTCTTTTTCTACTCTTGCCAGATACCACTTAAACTTTTGAAAATCTTTCTATTCTAATAGGTCCATATAAGTCTATATGCAAAAATTTTAGGACTTCTTTTTATTGATAGTTTTTTCTTTTGAAACTAGTCTTTCACATCTTACTAATTTGACAATTCTTACATGGACCAATATCAAGCTTCTTCAAACCAGGAATACCTCTTACTCTTCTATGTTATTTTATCTTAACCAAATTATCAAAATTTATATGACATAGTTTTTTTGTGCCATAACCATCTTTCTTCTACTTTAGCAATAAAACATGAACATTCATTGAGATGAAGATAAAATAGATTACATTTTGTTTGGTTGCTAGATCCAACCAGATTTCCTTTTTCATCTAGTAGTTTGGCCTATCCATTCATGAATTCTACCTTGAATCCAATGTTATTCAATTGTGCCACACTTAGTAGATTATGTTAGAGAAAAAGGATAATTTAATTTCATTAATTAAATTACCTTTTCTCCCTTCTTAAGATTTTCTTTTATGCATCTTTTGCTCTCTTTATTTAATAATTAATTAGTAATTATTAAATATCTTTCCTCTTAAGGTTACCTTCTGTAACTTATTAGGTTATCCTTTTTAGGTTTTGATGTTGTTTTATAGGGATTGATCTCTTTGTACTTCATAATTTCTTCTTCATCTAATAATATAATTTGCATATTTTTTAGATCAAACCCTTGCCTCTTCTTGTCTTTTTCTTCTCCATGATAGATTTTTTACATGCAGGTATTTGAGGGCTTCATGGATTTGATTTGCATATTTTCTCAAATCCTACATAGTATTAGAGCCAAATCTATTATATCTTGTTTGGTATTTGGAGAAAAAGGGAAACAAGAGTTTGGCAAATTAGATCTAGTGTTTTTGAGTATTTCTAGAGAAAACATGGGGGTCACCATTTTTTAGAGTAGTTTGAGGCTAAAAAAACTTCATGGATGGATCCAGAAGGCATCAAAACTCCTATTTCCATATAAAGTTTGTCCAATTTAGACAATGTTGATATGAGAGGCAAACAATTTTTTCCTAGGAGGGCCATATAACCTCTACACGCACTCTAAGATGCAAAATTTTACAAAAATATTTTACAAAAATTTAAAAACCAATATTTTGTTCTATTGTGGTTAGGAAAACTGCTAGCAATCATTGAAACTACTAGTGGTTGTGGTAAACCTTCATCCCCTAGATTGTTGTGGCTCAGTGGTCATTGCCGCTTCTCACCTATCTGCCACAAGTGGAGCCCGCTAGTGGCACCTCCCGCCCACCTCCATGGTATCGCTCAGCCACCCACCATCCACCCTAATGCCCAGCCACCACTCTGCCGATGGTGCAAGGGTGGATTGTTTTATTTTATTTTTTATTTTTTATTAAAAATGATAATTTTTATGCTTTTCCAAGGGCCTTGTTAGTTTTTTCTCCATAACTTGAGCATACGGACATGTGTTTTCAATCCAAAATATATGCCAAAAAGCTAGTTCCAAGATGGAGACATTGGTGTAGGTGTTTTTTGGTTTTGATGTATTTTGATTACCTATTTTGGTGGTCAAAGCTAGATGTTCTATTTTTCACTCCAGAGGGTATATCTTGAGCATCCCATCTCCGTTTTTTGAAAATGTTATATTTTTAGAAAGTTGATTTTGTCTAATTTTCAGAAATGATGAAATTTCTTCCCGAGTCTATTCCATGCTCTTTCTCTCATTTTTCTTTTTCTTTTTCCTCTATGGTGGATAGCTTGGATATTCAGATTTGGGGATCATTTACATGACATGGAATCTCTTCTTTTGTGTTGTACTATTTTTTGTTTCAGCTCTTTTCCCTTTTTAAATTATTTTTTATATCATTTGTAAGAATTTGTATGTAAACGCACTAAGATAAAGTGTCACTCCTTACTTTTCAGGATCTTTTTCATCATTTTGACTTATTGTACTCACACTATCTTATAAAGTGCCATAAGGGGGATAGTTGTTTTTCTTTTAATTCCATCTTCCTTTGTCAAGTTAGTGTCCCTTCCATGACATTATCCCTATGATGTGTCAGTGACATCTGTCTTTATAGTTGTCTATACCTCTTCGTCACTCTCGATGTTCTTGGTTCTTTATGTTTTGCAAAATATTTTTGGCCCACTTTCTTAGCTTCTTGTCACCTCACCCTTGTCTACATTAAGGGGAGTTTCTTCGATTGGTTCTAATGCTTCCTTGGTTCATTGGAGTGAGATATGTATTCAATATTTGATCCTATGTACTAGGCAATTGCAGTGGTTGGATACCTATGCATTTTGGTGAGATGGATCATTTACCATATACACTCTTCTTTTCATTCTATTTCAAAGGAGCTTATATAGATCAGCAATTTCCTTTTGATAGAGTTTGTGTCTTTTCCATGTTTCAATGGTTTTTTTCATGATCACTCTTTGTTCCTATTTTCTGGAACATTCCTCTAGTTGGAGGCTTCTGTAATCCTTCACTAGATTTTCTGCTATCTCTTTTTGGAGTAGAGTTTTTTCCATTTGATTTTCCCTATTTCTCCATTTCATGGAGATTTTTTTGTGATTGTGTACCTCATCAGGCCTTTTTGTCAGGACCCAAGTTTTCTTTCAGCATTGCGTTGTAGTCTTCTTGCTTTTTTTACATTATTTGTAGCTGCATTGTTGTTCATTTTAAGGGAAGGTGTTAGAGAAAAAGGCTAATTTAATTTCATTAATTAAATTACCTTTTCTCCCTTCTTAAGATTTTACTTTATGTGTCTTTTTCTTTCTCTATTTAATAATTAATTAGTAATTATTAAATAGCTTTCCCCTTTAGGTTACCTTTTGTAACTTATTAGGTTACCATTTTTGTGTTTCGATCTCCTTTTAAGGATTGATCTCTTTGTAATTCATAATCTCTTCTTCATCTAATAATATAATTTGCATGTTTTTCAAATCAAACCATTGCCTCTTCTTGTCTTTTTCTTCTCCATGATAGGTTTTCTACATGTCATTATTCGATAACTTCATGAATTTTATTTACATATTTGCTCAAATCCTACAGATTATGCTTTATTCCTTCAACCCAATAAGAATTATTGCATAAAAGTTCATTTTTTAATGAGATACAACCTTTTCCTTTAATGTTACAAGGTTCATTGTTTCCAAATCTCACACTACCTCCATCATAAGGTTCTATGTTCTCAAATTTTGTTTTATCTCTAGTCATATGATGTGAATAACCACTTCCAATAATCCATGTATCATTTTTGCTAACATGAGAGATAAGTTTCATCTTATCTCCTTCATCATCAGATTTATCCTTTGTAGCAATATATAACATTTCATCTTCATTGTTATCAAAATCTTTAGTCATAAAACAAGATTTCTTACCTTTGTTCTTGAAGTTCTTGTAGTTCTTGAAATCCTTCTTAGCTTTCTTCTTATTACTTTTCTTTTCATCTTTATTTTCTCTATTTGTACACCTCGCAACAATGTGACCAATTTCTTCACAAGAAAAATAGATTAGAGAAACTTTACCTTTGTACTTTCCTCTACCTTTAGAATACTTTCTTGCAAGTAGGGCATCAACAACTTAAAGATCACAATCTGAACTCTCTTTTGATTCTTCTTGTTCACATCTTGATTGACTGGATTTTGATTCCTTACTTTTTTTCTTGATTGAGAGCTTAGCTTCAAATGAAGACTCAATAATTTTTGAACTAGGAACATAGTTATCAAAGTTATCTAACTAAAAAGCTATCAATCTTCCAACTAGAGCATCCAAAGATATTTTATTATTTGGATCACATCTCATCTCTTGAATAGCAAACACTCTAATTGCATAAATAGAAAAAAAGTTCTAAGTACTTTTTTTACAATTTTTTCTCTCTTCAATGTCCCCTCCAGATGCTTTGATTGCACTTACACTTGCTTTGATTCTTTCCACATATTTTGCAATGTTCTCATCTTATCTTAGTTTCATTTGGTCAAAATGACTTCTTAGACTTTTAGCCTTAGCTCTTCTTACATTTTCATCTCCTCCATAGATATCTTTTAGTTTGGTTCAAGTTCTTCTTACATTTTCATCTCCTCCATAGATATCTTTTAGTTTGGTCCACATGTCATGAGCTATTTTGTAATCTTTAACTTCATCAAATTTTCCATAACTAAGAGAAAATGTAATATCAATCATCATGATTTTATGATTCTTCTTTTCAGTAATATCTTCAACTAATAATGTTCTAGTGAAAGTCTTGTATTTAGCATCAAGACATTTGCACCCTAAATCATTGATGGTAGCCAAATGTAACCTCATGAGTCCTCACCATGCTGCAAAATTGTCTTTGTTTAGCTTGGGAATCTCTCTTCTATAAGACATCTCAATCTTTAGCTTAAGTCCTTGAAACCTTCTCTGCAAGCACCAAAAGCTATGATACCAATTGTTGGAAAAATAAGAGCAATAACTAAGAGGGGAAGGGTGAACTAGTTACTACAAAAATAAATCCTAGATACCTTAGATGTTAGCATAAAATAAAACTCTGAGAATTGAATACTACTGATGCTTGGCAAACACACATAAAATATTATAACTTAGTAAATACTGAATATACTTGGTAAGTAATTAACATGTAAATCTTTAGATGTTATCTATGATTACCATTACTTAACTTAGTTTGCAAAAAATATAAAGGAAATAGCATGAACACATTTGACACCAAGATTTAATGTGGAAACCCAATTTGGAAAAAACCATCAATTGCAACTAGTTATTATTTTCACTCTTCTAAAGTGAGTCCTATTAGGAGCTAACCCTATTTAAAGGTTATAAAACACACTGTTAGGTGTGACCCTATTAGAAGATTTAATCACCCTATTAGAAATGGCCTTGTTAGAGGTCTTTAGACAATTCGACAGAATTTCCACCTTGCTAGAGGATTTTAAAATATTTGTTAAGCAAACTTTGTTAAGAGATTTAGATCAGTACTATGATGGTTAGAGAGTAACAATGAGATGACCTATTTTGAATGCAACTAAATTACTGATTATAGATCCTAATTCTAGCTTTACTTGATCTTTCTTGATCAAATAGATATTTTCTGTTACACAAGGATATTCTTCTTATCCTTCAAATTCGCTTCCTCTCTTCATCATTAAATCTTCAATTACAATTTTTAGCTTCTCACTTTCTAATCCATAACTTGACCTTATACTTATATCATCCATATTGTCAATTCAACTCATATACAACTTAGAATAGCTAATATCCATCATCACAGTCTGCTAGAACCAATAGATAAATTAATTAAGCTTAATATGCCAAGACAAGAAAATCCTTTGTTAGCTAACCCAACACTGAAAACTTCAAAAAATCCTTTGGTAGCCAAGTGAGATTTTTTAACACTAGTTCTATCCAACTTTTCCTTCATTAACCAAGTGATCTCAGTTAACACTCGTCTTCTAAAAACTTTCCTTTGACACTCGAGTGAGCTCGGTAGACACTACCTTCTAAACTATGCAAGTACAAGAATGCTCAATAGACACAAGAAAACTATTTTCACTACCTGAGTGATCTTGATATGCACTGAATAATAATGATATAACATTTGTGTAATATCAAAGACAATACATAATTAATTAGTTATATCCAATAATTTTAGTCTTATGATTTTGAATGCTTAATATATGTTTATTTGAGTATATATGGGTGCACGCACACACACACACACACACACACACACACACACACACACACACACATTGTTGGACTAACTCTAGCTTACCCCTTTGGGATTTGTGACATCGCTTAACTACCTCTTGTGTTTTATAAGTCTAGTAGTTGTATTGGGCATTGACATGTTGATCTTCTGGTGCAACAACAACCATAGCTTTTAATAGGTGGTATCAGAGCTTGGTCATAGGTTCAAATCTCCTTGGGTAATGCTAAGGGGAAATTGTTGAACTAATCGTCAGCCTTCCCTTTGGAATTCATGACATGGCTTAACCAACTCTTGTGTTCTATAAGTCTAGTAGTTATATCAAGCATTAACAGGTTGATCTTTTGGTGCAATGACAACTCTATCTTGTAACATCTCTCTCTCTCTCTCTCTCTCTCTCTCTCTCTCTCTCTCTCTCTATGTTTGTGTGTGTGTGTGTTTGTGTGTGTGTGTGTGTGTGTGTGTGTGTGTGTGTGTGTGTGTGTGTGTGTGTGTGTGTGTGTGTGTGATAGTGGTTGGATGTAATTTCTTGCATAATTATATTTCAATCTTTTATAACAAAAATGATAGAGGAAATAAATAAAATGTTTGAAAGGGAGATTAAAATGTTTTAGAGTTTGGAACCTAAAATATTTCACCTTTCAATCTTACCCTTCCCCAACTCACTCACATAGCTCTTCATGAAACATGAAATGAAAGTAAATTTTAACCTATGGCATAGCAAGACCAAGTTAGATTATAGATATAGCAAAAGGTGTTGAGAATTGAACCCTTGACCTCTAGAGAAGATTTTAGAGACTTGACCATTGTGCCATGAGAACCCTTTGAATATAGAACTCTTTATAATCTAGATAACCTAGTGATGGTTAGGGATTTAAATTCAATAAAATCATTAATTTTTTCTTTGATTTATTTAATCAAACCTTAGCAATTTGACTACATCGAACACAACCATCCATAAATTTCAAATTTGCTCCTTTTAAATAAGGGACTTCTCGAAAAATAGAAACAAGGAATTATGGAGGAAAAACTAAGTCAAATGTGCATTTTTGAAGATCATTCCTATACAAACTCAAACAAAACCAAGACTAAGGATGGGAAGGATACAAACACCAAGATAATGGTCATAAGCTTTCATCTTTCACAAACTCTGGCCAATTCCATACCAGGTGAGGATAACAAGCAGGTCTTAATACTCTAGTTTATTTTATGCAATAACTTAGGATGAAAAGGATCAAATCAAATACACACACACACACACACACACACACACACACACACACAAACACACACACACATATACATATATATCAATGTTGTGATGGAAATTTGGGTGATTGTATCTTATTCTTGTCTATGGTGGAGTCAATGTGGTAGTTATGTTTAATGGGATGCTAGAAATTGAATTCCTTGAGTAGGAATGTTTGATTCCAGTTATTAATACAAATCGACATCTACCTAATTGTGGTTGTCCTTGTTGGTGTACTTAGGGAAAAGATGTTATGTGTTGCGAGATAGTCTTAAGCTTGGGAGGTGGATCCTAGCACCATAGGAGGTTCCAACGACACTCACGTAGATGTGGTTGAATCCCTCACTCTACTTGTGCCTTTGGTTATCCATTTTGTTTTGTGACTTCATTTTGGGCTTTATGATTTTGTGTGACCTAATGTTACCCTTGTGCTTGATTTTGGGTATAAGAATTTGACTACCTTAGAGCCTACCTGGATCATGGTTTTGTCTCCTAGCTTAGGGAGTGGTTCCTTATGGTTCCATGTGGTTGGGTGCCATAATAAGAGGCTTGTTTGTGCATTGGAATTCTTCTTCAAGATATGTTTGGATGATGCTTAAATATTCTTAAGGATGTTCATATTATTTGCATTAACATAAATTATGTAACTTGATCTAATTTGACATAATCAATCGAGAGCTATTAAAGATGAGAAGCAGTGAGATGAAGGCATGTGGAAATGACATGGAAAAGTACCCTGGAGTAATATGAAAAATATGGTGACATGGATCAGGCTATCAATCACAAAAGGTCATGTGTTAGGAAGAGTTAACGAGGGTTTGACTAAGATTGGAAGGGCCCTAATTTTGACTCAAATATATGAGTATTGTATATCAACAAGAAAGGGAAGAGATGAACAATTTAATTTTTCCATCAAATCAAATGCATGTATCAATGGGTAAATCTTATTTTTAGATGTATCAAGTGTGCTCCACTCGCAATTGTATTTTTGTTTTATAGTGAAAATTTAGTTTTGAGCGTAATGGTGAAGTGAATTATCTCCAGATTTGGCAGGAACATGACTAGTATTGATATTTTTCTTTCTAAAACATTCTAGTGGGCATTTTGGCACATGTTTCAATAGTAGATCTCACTTTTTTTTGGTTCATTTTCTATTATCTTAATGAGTTATTTAACTCAATTTGTTGGGGCAATGATTAGATTTGATTTGTAGTTGGAAGAGGATAGATGTTTTGGAAAAATCAAGTGGAAGATTTTCAAGTGGACAAGTGGTAGCTTCAGATCAAATTTAGGAATTCTTCCTCTTCTTTTCTTTTTCTATTGAGGTTGGTTCTAGTCTATTGAGCAAAGCTCTAACTGTAATTCTACCATTCTTTAGTATTTCTCCATGTTTTAACATCATTATAATTTCTTTTGAGCAAGTAGTTAATATAGTCATCTTTAGTTTATTATTCAAGGTTATTGCATGCACTTAATATATTTATTTCAAAGAGATTAATACAATAGATTCTTATGGAAAAATTTCATTTTGAATCTTGTCTCCTTTCTATGGGTTTATAATTTTCTATGATGTATGGACAAAGAACATATAGTCCAATTGCAACTTGATTTGAATTTGTATATCATTGTGTGTTTTATCGTTGAGTCAAAGACTGAGTAAATGCTTAATATGCATTGACATAATTGTAGGGATCATGGGAGGATTTGAGAAGCATGCGATTCATTTTGAATATTGATGTCTAATTTACAAAGTAAATGGATAGATCACAATGATATGGTATATGTTCTAACTTGTGTGATACCCAATGTATAAGGGACTGGTTAGATAGGAGATTGCATGTCCTTGTTGTTGCATAGATGGGTTATGTTGATATCCATTTATAATCAATATATTTTGCCATTCAAGTTGAAAAGATGAAAATGTCAACCCTCACAAGTAGCTTGTGAATGCATTGGTCATGTTATCAACTATTTCATGCATCTGTTATTGTATAAGTATACAGGAATTTGGGGTTTTCATCTTCTTTATATAGATATAGATTTTTTGTTTTTCACTGGTCACATAATAGAATCTAAGGTCTACTTACCTAGGTCTTGTAAAGCCTAAAGAAGAAGAAATAGTTCATCCTTATAGTTGGCCCCGATGTCTGAATAGGTGTTAAACATGGGAATTAGGTACACCCTATATATATTTATTCTTATGATTGGGCTATTCAAAATTTGTTAAATCAAGAGCCAACACTTACTTCCATAGAACCAAAATATATTCACAGAGGAAGATATATAGAGTCTAACATCAAATACAACATTGTTGAGCACCAATCTAGTTTTGTTACAAATCATAGATTATCAAAGGATTAAAAGTGCAAAGGCTAATAATTTTGGGCTTATATCAATTAGTGATGATACAAGTGTTGAGAAATAAAGCAAGGTTTGTTAGAATTCTTTAGAATGACTGAGACGGGTGGTGAATCAGTTATCCAAAGTCCAATAATATCCAATATAACTTTTTCTCTTGATCCTTAATGGCACATAACTGAAATCATCATGCATGCAATTAAATATCAAACAATCATGAAAAGTAAACATGCATCACACCATAACACTAAGGATTTGATAACCCAGAAAGACTCTAGGAATAAGAAGGTAAAAATGGATTGGGGATGATACCCACAAAATAACTGCGCAATTTATTTCAACCACTTTTGATGGTCTACCTTTTTAAAGGACTGCCCTATTAAAGGCTACACCACATTGTTAAATGTGACCTTGTTAAAGGATTTAAGAATATTCAACTTGGAATGTCACCCTGTTAAAGGATTTACATAGAGCTATTAGACTCACCCAAGTTTATGGGATTTTCAATCAGCTTCACAAAAGAATCTTTCATCCCTCTCTAAGGATCTTCTACCCTCCTCTTGAGGATCTCTTTATCCTTCTCCCGAGGATCTCTTTTTCCTTCTCCTAGGGATCTCCTATCCTTTTCCTTAGGCTTATCCACCTAGCTGTTAAGCTAACCTAGCAATGTAGGATTTTAATATCTAATACAATGATAAGAAAGTATTAGAAGGGTTTTGACCTGATATAGATTTGCAACCCTAAATATGTAGATTTCAAATCACTTCTTCAATTTCTTTCTTTGCTTGACTTTCCTCCCTTGTAGTGTTGACAGCTTGTTCACCCTTCAAGATCTATCTCCTTGAGTTCTTCCACTCATTATGCCAATGCAATCTCTGGTCACTCGATCAATTTCAAGTCTTGATGCTCTGTCCTTACTCATCTTGGCTTCTTCATATGATTATACTTATAACCAATTCCCTCTCATGCATACACATTTGATTTCTGACCTGTAGCTCCTTATAAAGAAGTTATGCTCTCGATTTCCCACTCAAATCTTAATTTACTCTTGAGAAAATGGTATTGTTTTCCCTCCAATTTTCTTCTTCTAGAAACTTCATGATAAATCCATTAGCATTCCCCAAAAAAAATTTACATAATGTTTTGTGTCACCAGCTCATCATTCTTATCTTCTATCTAGTTCACAAAATTCTAGAAAACTACCATGTCGGCTCAAATCTGGCAAATCTTTGACTTTTCAAAATAATGCAGCAACTTGGCATCATTGGTTTACTGATGCTCAGCTCCTTCTATGTTACTCGGCTTCTATTGTTCTTTTACTGGCGCTCGACATCTGAAGAAATTATGTGTTACTCGACACCTGATCTTGCTCGGCACTTATATCATGCTCAACACTTGATCTTTACTCAGCACCTGTATCTTGCTCGACACTTGATCTTTACTCGGCACTTATATCTTGCTTGGCACTTGATCTTTACTCAGCACCTAAAGACTTCTTGGCACCTGAAGATCAGTCGGTACACACTAAGTTGAACTTTCTCGGCTTCAACTTAGAATCTGTTCGGTACTAACTAGAACTTAGTTAATGCTTACATCTATAATCCATCATCTATGTCTTATAGTATGTCATCAATATACTATTTCATCAATGGATTAGCTGATCCTTATACTTCATTACAACATCATAATTTCAACCTTTCTCTGGGTACTCTAGTTACATCTTATTGATTGCCACCTCCTTGTCAATCAACCAATTGATAGTATTTGGATCACCCAAGCAATTGTCATTCCTGCAAGTAGAAATTTTGACATCAATGACAAAAAAATGATTGAAAATATTCTTTACCAATTCCATTATTATTCATTCATTATCTGTTCAATCATTTCCAATAATCTCCCTCTTTGGCATTGATGGCAAACCAAACTGATCAAATGATTAAGTTGATCAACTTAGTTACCACCAAAATTTGAACCTGAATCCTTTGTTGTGTCTCCCTTTGGATAGTTGCATCCTTACTCTATATTCCTAATCCTTCATATATATCTCCCTCTTACTTTGTATTGATCAGTTTCTCATATATCTCCCTCTTTGACATAAATGCCAAAGATGTAACATATTCAACATGCTAAATATAAACTTTGCATCTTCATGTTTTTCTCCCTCTGTCACCATGCTTGTGACTGATCTAGAGTTTCTACTCTTATTGTCATCCTCTACATCATTCTTCTGATATTGCAATGATCTAGTCCTATTGATGCAAGGCAGCTTCTATGTTACTTTAGATTGCTTGAGTTAGGGGCATTACCCCCATCTTGCCTCTAAGATATTCATAAGCATCCTTGGGAAATGGTTTGATGAAGATATCTACAATTTGTTTCTTTGTGTGAATGTACTCCATCTTCACTTGTTTGTCTTCCACCAATTCTCTAACATAGTGATACTTGATTGCAATATGCTTGGTTTTTGCATGCATCACTAGATTCTTGGATATGTTTATAGCACTTGTATTATCACAATACAATATCACAGGTTTGGTTACCTCTTCTTTCATTCCTTTCAATAGATGTTTGAGCCACACAATGTTTGTGCAATTGACTGCTGCTACCACATATTCTGCTTCTGCAGTGGACTAAGATGTGTATGCTTATTTCCTGCTAGTCCAAGTAACTAGCCTTTTACCTAAGAATAATGCTCCTCCACTTGTTCTTTTTCTATCATCAATGTTTCCTCCCCAATCTACATCTATGTATGTATTAAACACAAACTTCTCATTCTTTTTGTAATATAGGCCAAAATCATCAATTCCTTTGAGATACCTCATTATCCTTTTTACTACCATGAGATGATTTTCTCTAGGATTGGCAAAGAATCTAGACACTGTTCCAACTGCTAGTGCTATGTCTGGTCTACTATGTACAACATATTGTAGTTTTCCAATCATGGATTTGTACATTGTTTGATTGACTTTAGCTGATTCATCATTTTTAGATAGCTTATGTCCTATTGCCATTGGTGTACTAACAGGTTTGGAGTCTTCTAATTGAAACTTCTTGAGTATCTCCTTGATGTATTTTGATTGTGTCACAAATATACCATGTTTTAGTTGATGCACCTGCAATCCTACAAAGAACTTGATTTCCCCAAACATAGACATCTCAAACTCATGTTTCATTTTGTTAGCAAAACTTTTGCAAAGTGCTTCCTTTCCTCCAAAAAACTATATCATCCATAAATATTTCAGATACAAGAATATCCTTACCTTCTTCTAATTTGATGTACATGTTTCTATTGTCATCAATTCTTTCAAATCTTATTTGCACCAAATACTTGTGAAGTCTCTCATACCAAGCTCTAGGGACTTGCTTTAATCCATATAGAGCCTTGTGTAATTTTCATACCTTATTTTTGTTCTTTTCATCAAAAAAACCTTCTAGTTTCTCTATGTAGACTTCCTCTTCAAGTATACCATTCAAAAATGCAAACTTTACATCCATTTGATAGACTTTAAATCCTTTGAAGGTTGCATATTCCAGTAAGGTCCTTACTCCTTCCATTTTGGCAACTGGAGCAAAGGTTTCTCCATAATCTAGTCCTTCTTCTTATGCATATCCTTTGCAAACTAGTCTTGCCTTTTTTCTTGTGATTTCACCATTCTCATCTATCTTGTTTCTAAACACTCACTTGGTTCCAATAACATTCTTATCAACTAGTCTTGAGACTAAGGTCCATGTCTTGCTCTTCTCAATTTTTTCTATTTCCTCTTTCATAGAATTATACCAGTCATCATCTGTTATGGCTTCGATTACTATTTTTGGTTCCATTTTGTTGAGTAGACATGTTTCATTTTTGAGTCTATTCCTTGTCATTGGTCCTACCTCTTTGTTTCTATTTATTTGATCTCCAGGATGATGTCTTTACACATATTTTGCCAATACAGGTTCTTTCCTTATTTGCATGTTGTCTCTTTTAGAATATATATCCTCATGCATATTTTCATTAGGTATTTATTCATTTTCTTCATGTTGGCTGTTCTCAAAATTTGAATGATCATTTTCTATATTCTATAGCTCAGCTTCTAAATGTGTCTAATTTTTAGTGTTTTTTGTCTGTGACTCAGTAAATATTGGATTTTGTTGCTAATTATCATTCTGAGTTGTAACTTCACCATTATTACGTATACCTTCATAAAAGTATACAAAGGAATTGTATTCTTCTTCTTTCTTGATGTTTTCAATACCTTGAGCTTCTACAAGCTCATCAAATTTCACATTTTTGCTTTCTACTACTTTGTTAGTGTTACTATTCAAGCACTTATAAGCTTTGTTTCTAGTAGAATAACCAAGAAATGTTCCTTCCTCACTCTTTGCATCAAACTTTCCATTTCTAGACTCTTTATATATATAAAATTTACATCCAAATATTTTGAAATGTTTTACCTTAGGAGAATGGCCATACCACAATTCAAAATGTGTTGCATTTGTACCTTTCTTCACTTGAAGTCTATTGAGTGTGTAGACTATAGTACTTATAGCTTCTCTCTAGTACTTGAGTGCAATAGTTTTATCCATAATTAAGGTCCTAACACAGTCAATAACTAATCTTTTCCTTCTCTCTACTATACCATTCTGAGGTGGAGTCTTGGGTGCTAATGTCTGCCTTTTGATTCCTCTTTCATTGCAGAACTCTTAAAATTATTTTAATGTGAATTCACCTCCTCTATCAGATCTGAGACATTTTAGGCTCTTTCTAGTTTCTTTCTCAACTCTGGCCAAGAACCATTTGAACATTTGGAATGCATCAAATTTTTGTTTCAGGAACATGACTGTCATCATCCTTGAATAGTCATCTACAAATAGCATTATGTATTTGTCACCTTTGTAGCTTTCTACTTCAATAGGACCACACAAGTCAGTATGAACTAGCTTTAATACATCATTGGAAGTATAAGTCTCGCTTTTGAAAGTTGACTTTGTCATCTTCCCTAGTTGGCATTGTTTGCACATGATGTTATCTAGCTTCGTCAACTTTGGTAGTCCTTTGACTTTCTTCATCTTGTTGATGCTTATAAGATTGTTAAAATTTACATGACATAGCCTTGTGTGCCATAACCATACATCATCAATTTGAACAATAAGACAAGAAGCATCTTCCATGTCCAGGTAAAACAAATTACTCTTAGTCTAATCACCTTTTCCTATTTGACTTCCTTGAGAATCATAGATCTTAGCAATTCCTTTTTCAAATTCAACCTTACACCCTATGTTGCTTAATTGTGAGACACTTAACAAGTTATAATTCAGTCCTTCAACATAGTATGTATTATCACATGATATCTTTTTAGTAAGCTTGATGCTACCTTTCCCTTTGATCTAACATGGTGCATTGTTACCAAATCTAACACTATTTCCTTCATATTGAGTAAAGGAAATGAACTTACTTTTGTCTCCAATCATGTGATGCAAGCATCCACTATCTATGATCCATCTATCATTCTTGTGCATGCAGGTTACTAGTATAGTTGCTTCATCTTCATCTAATTCATCTTTCATAGCCACATAGACTACTTCATCATCATTCTCGTTAGAGTCTTCTTCAACAATATAGCATCTTTTGCCTTTACATTTGTAGTCCTTGTTTTCCTCTCTCTTGTTCTTGAAGTTGCCTCCATCCCTATAATTTTTCTTTTGTGTGCATCTGGCTACAATGTGACCAACTTCATTACAATTGAAACAAATGATTGGTAACTTACCTTTGAATTTGCCTCTTCCTCTATGAAATATTCTTGCTATTAATGCCTCCAATTGGTCCACATCATCTTCATCAGTACTGCTATCACTGGATACATACTTTCCTTTTCCATTCTTTTTCTTTCTTTGAACCTCCTCATTGTCTTTCATTGACATCTTAGATTTGAATGCAAATTCAAAATTTTTTGGCTTGTAGTTGTCAAAGTTGGATAGCTCAAAAGTAGTGAGTCTTCCAATTATTCCTTCAAATGTCACTGTGTTGCTTGGTACATACCTTAGTTCTTGGATGGCTAATACTCTTATATCATAGATGGGAAGCAAAGTTCTCAAGTATTTGCTACATGTTGTTTCTTCTACTAACTGTCCTCCTAGGCTTCTTATGGCACTGACTACTTCCTTCATTCTTGCATCGTATTGAGCAACATTCTCTCCTTCTTCCATTTTCATATCATCAAATTTTCCTCTTAGGCTTTCTATTTTGGCTCTCTTGACATTATCATCTCTTTTATAGATTCTTTATAATGTTTCCCACATGTGATGTGAAGTATCACATCCTTTGATGTCATCATACTTAGCATAGCTTAGTGCTAAAGCAATATCTAACATTGCTTGATTGTGCTCCTTCTTCTTGCTCAAGTCATCTGTAGTGAGGGGTCCTGCAAGGTCTACATGATCAACTGTGATTGAGGTCTGTGCACAGTCACCTATTGATCTGATGTGTAGCTTCATCAGACTTTGCCATGCAACAAAGTTATCTTTGTTTAGATTGGGAACTTCTCTCTTGGACATCTTGATCTTCCTACTACTAGTACCTTGAAACAAATAAGTAGTCAGCTCTGATACCAATTGTTAGAATTCTTTAGAATAACTGAGAGGAGGGGGGGGGGGGGGGGGTGGGTGAATCAGTTACCCAAAGTCCAATAATGTCCAATACAACTTTTTCCCTTGATCCTTAATGGCACATAACTAAAATCATCATGCATGCAATTAAATATCAAACAATCATGAAAAGTAAACATGCATCACACCATAACACTAAGGATTTGATAATCCAAAAACCCTCCAGGAATAAGAAGGTAAAATAGGAGTGGGGATGATACCCATAAAATAACTATGCAATTGATTTCAACCACTTTTGATGGTCTGCCATGTTAAAGGCCTACCCTATTAAAGGCTACAACACATTGTTAAATGTGACCTTGTTAAAGGATTTAAGAACATTCAACTTGGAATGTCACCCTGTTAAAGGATTTACATAGAGCTATTAGACTCACCCAAGTTTATGGGATTTTTAGTCACCTTCACAAAATAATCTTTCATCCCTCTCTAAGGATCTCCTATCCTCCTCCTGAGGATCTCTTTATCCTTCTCCTGAGGATCTCTTTTTCCTTCTCCTAGGGATCTCCTATCCTTTTTCCTAAGGCTTATCCACCTAGCTGTTAAGCTAACCTAGCAATGTAGGATTTTAATATCTAATACAATGATAAGAAAGTATTAGAAGGGTTTTGACCTGATATAGATTTGCAACCCTAACTGTGCAGATTTTAGATCACTTATTCAGTTCCTTTCTTTGCTTGGCTTTCCTCCCTTGCAGTGATGATAGCTTGTTCACCCTTCAAGATCTATCTCCTTGAGTCCTTCAATCATTATGCCAATGCAATCTTTGATCACTCAATCAATTTAGATTCTTGATGCTCTATCCTTACTCATCTTGGCTTCTTTGCATGATTATACTTATAACCAATTCCCTCTCATGCATATGCATTTGATTTCTGACTTGTAGCTCCTTATAAAGAAGTTTTGTTCTCGATTTCCTGCTCAAATCTTAATTTTCTCTTGAGAAAATAGTATTGTTTTGCCTCTAATTTGCTTCTTCTAAAAACTTCATCATAAATCCATTAGCATTCGCCAAAAATGTTTTACATAGTGTTCTGTCCCACCAGCTCATCATTCTTATCTTGCATCTGGTTCACAAAATTCTAGATAACTACCATGTCGACTCAGATCTGGTGAATCTTTGACTTTTCAAAATAATGCAACAACTTGGCATCATTGGTTTACTGATGCTTGGCTCCTTCTGTGTTACTTAGCTTCTATTGTTCTTTTACTAGCACTCAACACCTGATCTTGCTCGACACTTATATCTTGCTTAGCACTTGATCTTTACTTGGCACCTGTATCTTGCTTGGCACTTGATCTTTACTCAACACTTATATCTTGCTCGGCACTTGATCTTTACTTGGTACTTGAAGATTGCTCAGCACCTGAAGATCACTCAATACACACTAAGTTGAACTTGCTCAACTTCAACTTAGAATCTGTTTGGCACTAACTAGAACTTAGTTAATCCTTACATCTATAATCCATCCTCTATGTCTTAGAGTATGTCATCTATATAATATTTCATCAATGGCTTAGCTGATTTTTATACTTCATTATAACATCATAACTTCAACCTTTCTTTGGGTACTCTAGTTACATCTTATTGATTGCCACCTCCTTGTCAATCAACCAATTGATAGTATTTGGATCACCCAAGCAATTGTCATTCCTACAAGTAGAAAGTTTGACATCAATGAAAAAATAATTATTGAAAAAATTCTTTACCAATTCTATTATTCTTCATTCATGATTTTTTCAATCATTTCCAATAAGGTTATAATTGTGTTTACATAGTTCTCTTCTATGCTTATATTTCAGACTGAGGAGAAGGTAGTAGAAGTCAAGGAAACAAACTCGACAAAAGAGAATGAGAAAGCAAAAGAGAAAGAAGGTATACATGCTCTTGTATAGTTTTCAAGTGCAAAACCATCAAAACTATTTACTCAAAAACCTGAATAGTAGGTGATACCTACTAAAGAGGAGTAGGAGAATGTATCTAGATTGATTGAGAAGGGTAAAGAATTAAAAATATCACTACCTAGTGATACAACCCTAGGATCTTAGTGATTCAATCAAAAGAGATGACAGATGAGTTAGTAATTCTAGATGATATATTTACCTTACTAATGTATGACTTAAAAAATCTAACATTGGAAAAAATGCAGGAATTACAAACTCTACTAAGCCACAAGGAAAAGGAAGAACAACTAAGGAGAGAGTATATAAAGAAATAGGTATTACATAATGTAAAGATATTTTTGTTGAAGCATCCAAGATCACTAACTTGAATAATACCATGCCCAAAATTTATAGGGAAAAAACACAACTAAATTTTTATTTTATTTTTTAAAATCACATATTAATTTATGCATGTTACAACAAGGTTATTGAATGGTTAAGTGTTTAGAATACATCTACTCAAGGTCTTTGAGTAATGGTTATGTTCATAAGGTTGCAACATGCTACAAACCACTACCAAAGTGATCCTTATATAGTTCAGTTAAATGTTCAATACTAATTGGCATCATGATCTGATGACTCAATCCATCAATAATTTGGTTGGAAATAAATCTATTCTTTTAAGATATCAATACAACATATAGAATTAGTAATGATCTCAAAAAGTGGTGTTCCCTTACAAGGTTTGATGATATAATTATCAATAGAAGGGATATCCCTTAAGGTTATCAACTTGGCCTTAAATATATGGTTGCATTAATAAAGTATCATATAAAAATCTTTTTTGAATAGAGATTCATAGTCGCATTGGTTGGAGTGATTATCTGTGATAAAATCCATAGTTATGTTTGTAGGAGTTGATGAAATCCAACTCCACTGTCACCAAGATCACCTACATGTAAAATAACCTATCGAAGGGAAACCAAGAAGGAAGAGGTGGAGCTTGGAAAAACCCTAAATGGACATGAGAGAGAAATAATGCAAAATAATGAAATTGTATTTACAATGAGAATGTGATGTTAGATACAATGAGAGAGCCTGAATATAAAGGCCTCATGGAAGCTTGTAGAATAAGTTGGAAGGTAGTAGAAGATAAGGTTGAAAACCAAGCACACTTCCACAAAAAGGTGGAACATCCTAGAAGGGAACAAACTCCCATGTTGTCAACAACTCATCACTATATGCATTAAATACTAAATATTAAATAAATGCATTATCCTTAGTAAGCTTAAGTAAATAAAATAAATTATTAATAATTAATTAATTAGGTACTCTAACAATGTTGGACCTTGAACTCTATTCCTAAAGTAGGGTTACATTATATGATACTCTTGTGATAGGATGGTTTAGGAAGATAATGCATGTGTATTCCTCTCTTATTACTAATCCTAATTACTTATGTTTGATATATACTATATTACTATAAAATACCTCCAATATGGCTTATATAACTTCCCACATAATACATACCTAATCCACTTAACCATTTAGCTAGTTGCTTAACCTTACCATTTAGTGTCATCTTGTAACTGAACTATCATTAATGATTCCATTTTCTCTAACTACCACTCACTATTAATTAATAAACACTTATGGTACCCCACCACTAACTAATATATGAAGAACAACATTAGGGTACTATTCATCCCAACTTATGTGTAACACTTAATGTTGTTGAAGAAGGAGATTGTTGATAATAGATTGATACAAGTATGATAAATATGTTTCAATCATTGTTTTTTCACTAATGTCAAACCTACTATTTGCAGGTAAGAAAATTGTTTATATGATTTAAATACTATCACTTATTTGATTGATGAATACAATTTGATCAAAACATGTAACAATAGCACCTAGAGGAAAGGTTAAGTTATGTTATGTAAAGGAGTACAAGAATCAACTAAGACAATTATGACATGATGTATTGATAATCTACTTAAGGTTGTAAAGGTTGGATACACTAAGCAAGTCCAAAAGAACAAGTTGAAAAAAGGTTGTCTACAAAGCTTGACTAAGTTGATAGTAGGTGTCGAGCAAAGTTAGTACAAGCCAAACAAAAAATTAGTTAGAGCTGAGTAAAAGTCTATTCTAGTGTATGCCTAGAAAAATAGTGGATGTTGAGTAAAGTTTAGTTGATATCAAGCACTATTAAACTTTAGTTCATGTCAAGTGATTTTACAAAGGATCTTGAGCAATGTAGTATGTACCAAGCATCAAAAGAAAGTTAATGCCAAGTGTTAGGATTATTTGAAATATTGTGAAATTGATATATCTGAGCTGACAAGTTTGTTTTCTTGGATTATGTGAACTAGGTGGAAGATAAGATTAATGAGCTGGTGGCATAGAATTCATGGTAAACCATTTTGAGGTGAATTCAAAAAGGATTGAAAAAGAATTCAAAAAGGATTGAAAAAGAAGTTTCTAGAAGAGTTATGAAATATGGGGTAGATTCATTGAATCTTACCTAATCTATCCTAACCATAAATTGGATGATGGAGAATGAATGGAAAAATATCTTAATTTCCTATTTAAAGGAATGGTTGGTCAGAAGAAAAGGTTTTCATGTGCGAGCACGTAAGGGAAGGAGTCAAGGGTATTGCTTCATTCAATGACATAAGAGAAGAGTTTGCATTGGCATGATAAGAAATAAGGCTTAAGGGTATGGATGCTTGAAGAGTGAACAAGCTATTAGAGCTAAACGTGTGAAAGCCAATCAAGATGGAGGATTGAAATAGAGATCTATAATCTGCAAATAGATTTATAAGTTATTATCAAATCAAGTCTTACTGTTACTCTCTAATAATTAAATCGGTCTAGGGTAAATCCTTTGGATTAAGGTTGACCTAACAATCATTTGTAAATTATTTAATCAAGTGACATTCCAAGTGAATGGTCTAAAGTCCTATAACAAGGCTCACTCTTAATAGGGTTACTGAAATCCTTTAATAGAGTCACATTTAATAGTGTGTATTGTAACCTTTAACAAGCTTGGCCTTTCATAGGGCATCACTTTAGAAGAGTGAAAAAGAGTAGCATGTTACTAGTGGTTTATTTACAAATTGAGTTTTCATGTAAATCATTTTACCAAGTGTGTTGTGGAATCTATTATGTTACATGTTTACATTTTAGTAAATTGATTTGATTGTAACCTACAAGTTTTTAAGTGATTGCATAATCTTATGGATGCATGCATGATGATAAATGTTTTAAAGGTTCAATAAGTTGTGAAAAGTTTTTTTATACATATGGACCTTGGATAACTAATTCCACCCCCCCCCTCCCCCTCAATTGTTCTTAAGAATTCCAACAATTCATATTAGAGTCATCTACTTAAGAGGACTAGTTTTGAAGGTACTAGAAGCCCAAAGATCAAGATGTCAAAAAGAGATGTACCCAAGCTTAATAGAGATAACTTTCCTACATGGAAAAGTTTGATGACCCTGTACCTAGGAGGACTAGGAGATCATGCACAATCTACGATTACTACTGAGCATGTTGATCTTGCTATAGCCCTAACTATCAAGGATATGAAAAAAGAAGAAGAATACAATCAAGCAATGTTGGAGATTGCTTCTGCCCTAAGTTATGCTAAATTTGATGCTATCAAAAGTTTAGGTAGTGCAAATAAAATGTGGGATGCTTTACACACCATCTGTGGAGGAGACACAAATGTTCTAAGAGCCAAAGCTAAAAGTCTCAGAGGTAAATTGGATGATATGAGAATGTAAGAAGGTGAAGGATAAAAGATGTTAATACAATAAGAAAAGCTTCTGGCACAATAGATGGTGATATTGTACTAAGCAAAGTTTTAAGAACGTTGTTGCCTATATAAGCTATCAGAGTTTCTACAATTCAAAAGCTGAGATGTATACCAAGGAATAATCTATCACTTGAAGGTCTGGTAGGTAGGCTCACTACTTTTAAGTTGTCTAATTTTGATAATTACAAACTAAGAATATTGAATCTGCTTTCAAAGCTAAGTTGTCATTCAAAGAACTTGGTGAGAAGAAGAAGTAGATAAAAATAAAGTATGTGTCTAGTGATAGTGATATAGATGAGGAGGATGTAGATCAACTTGAAGCACTACTGGTAAGAAGATTCCATAGAGGTAAAGGAAAGTTCAAAAGTAAATTACCTATCATTTGTTTCAATTGCAATGAGGTTGGTCATATTGCTACTAGATGTCTAGAGAAGAAGAAATATAGAGGTAGTGAAAAGCACAAAAGTAGAAGAGATGAAGACAGTAAAAATTACAAAGATAAAGGCAAGAAGTCTTGATATATTTTTAAAGAAGAAATAAAAGACGAATCTGATGAACACTGTGATGAAGTGGTGTATGTTGTAATGAAGGATGAATTTGGTGAAGATGAGACAACTGCACTTGTGTCTTGTGTGAACAAGAATGATAGATGGACCATTGATAGTGGGTTTTCACATCACATGACTAGAGATAAAAGTAAGTTCATTACCTCAAATTTTTTTGATCAAAATAGTGTAAGATTTGGTAACGATGCACAATGTTTGATAAAAGGAAAAAGTTCTACCAAACTTATAGAAAAGATTTTGTGTGATAATGCTTACTATGTTGAAGGACTTAATTATAATCTGTTAAGTGTGTCATAACTAAATAATTTAGGATGTAAGGTTGAGTTTGAAAATAATATTGCTAAGATATATGACACTGATGGGAAATTGATTGGAAAGGTTGATCAAACTACGAGTAATCTATTCTATCTTGATATAGAGGATGCTACTTGTCTAATTATAAAGTTTGATTATGTGTGGCTATGGCACAAAAGATTATGTCATGTTAATTTTGATAACTTAGTTAGTATCAGTAACATGAGAAAAGTTAGAGGTTTTCCTAATTTGAAAAAGCATGATAATATAATGTACAAACAATGTTAGTTATGCAAAATGATGAAGTCAAGTTTTAAAAGTAAAACTCATACTTCTAAAGGAATACTAGAGATTTCTCATATTGAATTGTGTGCACCATTTCAAGTGCAAAGCTACAAAGGAGATAAGTACATTATGTTCCTTGTTGATAATTATTCTAAAATGATGAAAGTTATATTTCTAAAAATCTAATGCTTTCCAAATATTTAAGTGGTACTTGGCAAGAGTTGAGAAGGAAATAACTATGAGTCCAAAATGTTTGAGATCTTATAGAGGAGGAGAATTTACATCAAATGAGTTTGAGATGTTCTACAATGACAAAGGAATCAAAAGACAAGCATCTTCTCCTAGAACCCCTTCACAAAAAGGAATTGTAGAAAAGAGAAACTAGTCTATAATGGACTGTACTAGGACACTCATGATGGATAAAAATGTTTCTTTGAAATATTGGAGAGAAGTTGTAAGTATAGATGTCTATACCTTGAATCATGTACAAGTCAAGAAAGGTACTCCTTCAACACCTTTTGAACTATGGTATGGATACTCCCCTATGTAAAATATTTTAAGGTATTTGGAAGTAAATGCTATATTCTAAAAGACTTCAAGAATGGTAAACTAGATGCAAAAAGTGAAGATGGTATATTCCTAGGATATTCCATGAGAATTAAAGCTTATAATTGTTTAAATACTAACACTAACAAAGTTGTGGAAAGTACAAATGTGAAATTTGATGAATATATAGAAGTGTATGAGGTTGGATCTATGATAGAATAAGAAGAATACAAATCATTTGTATACTTTTATGAAGGTATGCCTACTAAAGAAGATTTTGCAAATCAAGCTACAAACCAACAACAAGTTTTAGTGACTGTCGAGTCACATACTATGAATGTCGAGCTCCATTTAGGAACCGAGCTACATTCAGATGTCAAGTTACAGAATGAAGTTGAAGCATATTCTGATAATGAAATTGGTGTACATGAGAGAGATGTTGAGCTACCTGACAAAGATGAACATAGTGACTCTAAAGAAAATACACCAAATGAAGAAACTAGAGCTAAAGCAAGATTGTCCAAATATGTCAAAAGATATTATCCTACTGCACAAATTATTGGAGATAAATATACTAGACCAATGAAAAGAAACAAGTTGAGAAATAATACATGTTTGTTGAGCATCAAAGAGCCAAAATCAGTGAAAGATATCATAGAAGATGTGGATTGGAGTAAAGTCATGGAAGAAGATATTGAAAAAATTGAGAAAAACAAGACATGGACTCTAGTTCCTAAACCAAAAGACAAAAATGTGATTGGCACCAAGTGGGTATATACAAATAAGTGAGATGAAAATGGTGAAGTCACAAAGATCAAGGAAAGATTAGTCTACAAAGGATATGCATGAGAAGAAGGAATTGACTATGGAGAAATATTTTTTCCTTTTTCTAAATTACAAGTAGTAAGAACTCTACTTGCTTATTCTGCATATAAAGGTTTCAAAGTTCATCAAATGGATGTTAAATCTGCATTTCTGAATGACATATTAGAGGAATAATTTTACATAGAATAGCCAAAAAAAAAAATTGACATTAACAATAAGAACATTGTATGTAGATTACACAAAGCTCTATATGGTTTGAAACAAGTGCCAAGAGCATGGTATGAGAGACTTCATTATTATCTTGTGAAAATTGGATTTGAAAGGATTGATGAGAATAGTAATCTATACATGAAGATAGAAAAAGGCAAAGGTATTTTGTTATCTGAATTTTTTGTTGATGATATCATATTTGGAGGTCAAGATTCTTTATGTAAGGCTTTTGCAAATGAAATGAAACAAGAATTTGAGATGTCTATGTTTGGAGACATAAATTCTTTGTGGGTTTACAAGTACATCAGATGAAATATGGTATATACATCACTTAGTCAAAATATGTCAACGAAATATTGAAATTTTTTTGATTAGAGGATTCCAAACTAGTAAGTACACCTATGGTGACAAGACAGAAGTTGTCAAAAAATGATGATTCAACTGAGGTAAATCAAACATTATACAGGTCTATGATTGGAAAATTACAATATGTAGTACATAGTAGACCTAATATTGCATTATCTATAAGGATAGTTGCAAGGTTATCTGATAATCCTAAGGAGAATAATTTGATAGTTGTAAAGAGAATAATGAGCTATTTGAAAGGAATAGAGTAGTATGGTCTATACTATAAGAAAAATGAGAATTTTGAATTAAGAACCTATACTAATGTTGATTGGGCTGAAAAAATTAATGACAAAAACAACACTAGTGGAGGAGCATTTTTCTTAGGCAAAAGGCTAGTCACATGGACTAGGAAGAAACAAAATTGCACTTCACATCTACTGTTGAAGCTGAATATATTGTTGTTGCTATAAATTGCACAAACATTGCATAGATCAAATAGCTACTCAAAGGTATGAAGGAAGGGATAACTGAACTAGTGATACTTTATTGTGATAATACAAGTGCTATAAATATATCAAAGAATCCTATGATGCATACAAAGACTAAGCACATTGCAATCAAGTATCATTACTTGAGAGAATTAGTTCAAGATAAAGGGGTGAAGATGGAATATGTTAACATAAAAAGTAAAAAATTTAATATTTCACAAAAGCATTACCTAAGGATGCTCATGAGTATCTAGGAGGTAACGTAGGGGTGATACACCTATCAAATGTTATTTAAGTAACAAAAGGAGTGCCCTATATCAAACAAGTTGATTTTCATATGTTACAAATTGATGTAGTGGATCTTACTTTAGTAGTTGCCTAAAGTAATCAAAGTGCTAGAATTACAAATCAATCACAAGCAAGGTGATAGAAGGAGAAACTAAAGAAGTTTATATCTACATATTAAAATGTCAAGTCTTCAACATTTTTGTCAAAGAGGGAGATGAATACAGAGATTGGAACTAAATAGTAAAGAGGGAGATATTAAATTGATCTTAGAGGAAGAAATATAGAGATTGGAACTGAACAGCTAAGAGGGAGCAATCCTAACTCATAGTATGAGGGAGAAATTTTGACTAAGTGTATCTATTGATTACATCTACCTAGCAAGAGGAAGATAATGTAGAGGGAGATATAAGAAGTAATTTAGAGGGAGTCATAAGGATGACACAATAGATTTTTGTAACCTATTGAGAAGATGAACATTGCTGATAAGAAGGGAGATTTCAATACAAAGGAATTATTTTTCTTTTTGGTACTTTGTTGGGCTTACTATTTTAACCTAGCTAGTTTGGTTGATAAGTTTGGTTTTCCATCAATGCCAAAGAGAGACATTGTTGAAGAAGGAGATTGTTAAGAATAGATTGATACGGGTATGATAAATATGTTTCAATCATTATTTTTTCACTAATGTCAAGCCTGCTATTTATTGAAAAGACAACTACTTATATGATTTAAGTGCTAACACTTATTTGATTGATGAAGAAGATTTGATCAAAAGATGTAACAATAGCACCTAGAGGAAAGGTTGAGTTATGTTATGTAAAGGAGTACAAGAATATATTAAGACAATGATAACATGATGTATTGGTAATCTACTTAAGGTTGCAAAGGTTGGTTACACTAAGAAAATTCAAAAGAACAAGTCAAGAAAAGTTTTTTTGCAAAGCTGGACCGAGTGGATAGTAGGTGCCGAGCAAAGTCAGTATAGGTCAAGCATAAAATTAGTTGGAGCTGAGTAAAAGTCTATTTTAGTGTATGTCCAAAAAAACTATGGATGTCAAGTAAAGTATAGCTGGTGTTGAGTACTAGTGAACTTTAGTTCCCGTCGAGTGATTTTATAGAGGATACCAAGCAATGCAGTGTGTCGAGCATCAGAAGAAAGTTAATGCCGAGTGTCAGCATTATTTGAAAGATTGTGAAATCGATAGATCTGAGCCAAAAAGTTTATTTTCTTGGATTATATGAACCAGGTAGAAGCTAAGATTGATGAGCTAGTGGCACAAAATTCATGGTTAACTATTTTGAGGAAAATTCATAAAGGATTAAAAAAGAAGTTTCTAGAAGAGATATAAAGTATGTGGTAGATTCATTAAATCTTACCTAATCTATCCTAACCTTAAATTGGATAATAGAAAATGAATAGAAAAATATCTTAATTTCCTATTTAAAGGAATGGCTAGTTAGAAGCAAAGGTTGTCATGCGTGAGAACCTAAGGAAGATAAGGAGTTAAGCTTATTGCTTCATTCAGTAACCTAAGAGAAGAGTCTGCATTGGCATGATAAGAAAGAAGGCTTAAGGGTATGGATGCTTGAAGGGTGAACAAGATATCAGAGCTAAAATGTGTGAAAGCCAATTATAATGGAGGATTGAAATAGAGATCTGTAATCTACAAATGTAGTTATTAGTTGTTATTAGAGAAAGCCTTACTTTTACTCTCTAATAATTGTATCATTCTAGGGTAAATTGTTTGGATTAAAGTTGACCTAACAGTCATTTGTAAGTCCTTTAATTGGGTGAAATTCCAAGTGAATGGTCTAAAGTCCTCTAACAAGGCTCACACCTAATAGGGTCCCATTTAACAGTGTGTATTGTAACCTTTAACAAGGTTGGACTTTCACAAGGCATCACTTTAGAAGAGTGAAAAAGAGTTGCATGTTACTGGTGGTTTTTTCTCAAATTGGGTTTCCACGTAAATCATGGTGTCAAGTGTGTTGCTAAATCTATTATGTTACATGTTTATATTTCTACAAATTGATTTGATAGTAACCTACAATATTTTAAGTGATTGCACAATCTTATGGATGCATGCATGATGATAAATGTTTTATGTGTTCACTAAATTATGATAAGTTTTAATTATACATCTAGACCTTGGATAATTGATTCACACGCCCCCCCCCCCCCCCCTCATTTATTCTAAAGAACTCCAAAAAATGTGACCATTATTGATATAATATATTTATATATGTATTATTGATTACATAAAAATTAATTACCAACTAAAGATTATCATTAGCTCCCAAAGTCTACAACCCATAATATTAATCCTAACTCCCTAGCACACCTTCTAACACATAAATTTATATTATAATTTATCCCAAAATATTACTAACTACCCTATTTACTAAAGTAATGTACCTTGCTAACTACCCTTACTTACCTCTTACTTTCCTAAACTTATCTTATCAAGTCCCCAACACATACACTCCATAAATCTCAAACCTCCATGAGCTCTCTCTGAAACCCAAGCACTTCTCCTAATCCTAACATAATAACTCCCCACTTAATCATCCATGTCACTTTCCCAAGTGCTATACCCTAAGTGCTCCTCCTTTTCCACATGAACCTTCCCTATGCACTCAAAGCTACCCATCCATGGTGGCAACTTTCTCAATGGCATATGGAAGTGTGAAGGGTGGTCCCCTTTTGTTCCACGAGATCGATCTTGTTAGGATGGTTGACGTATTAGGAAGAGAGAGGGTCACCGATCCAAAGGGGCCTCTCTCCTTCAAGTTAAACATATATCATTTTTAATTTATTTTATATATAAAAACTAAAAGTTCCTCCTTTTTTGTTTAAAAGAGTCCATTTCACCATGGGAGTATAATATTATAATATATATTTATATCTGATGAGTGTGACTAGACCTCACAAGCCATAGTTACATGATATTTGATTTACCCTCATTTCTTTTGAATTTAGTAGTGCCATTGTCTACTATATCCTAGGGTTATTATTATTATACTATTATTTTTTATAAAGTGATGCTGGGAATATTTTA
The DNA here is from genome assembly GCA_028749045.1 of Cupressus sempervirens. NCBI lineage: Eukaryota > Viridiplantae > Streptophyta > Pinopsida > Cupressales > Cupressaceae > Cupressus > Cupressus sempervirens. The sequence continues at coordinate 297,604,093 of CM053789.1, forward strand.
ATGGTCTATAATAGATAGGGATTATTTCCTCCATTCCCATACAAAATCTAGAGAGCCCAAATGTATTTCTAGCTCTCTTCTTACCTTTTTTTTTTTTTTTTTATCTACTCTTGTTTCTATTCTCCTTAATAATACATTATGACTTGAAATTTAGTTGTAGCACTAAATTTTAATACTATGACTAGCATTCTAATAAATATGTGTACTTGAATGTTTTATGTCACCTTGTTGAAGATATTGACATCTAAAAGAAACAAAAGAAAAAACTTATTGAATCATTTCATACTACTCACTTGCAACAATCAATTTGAATCTATTTTAAACTAACAATTCTAGTCTTTCTCTTCTATATTGAAACTCTAAATGAAATTTCTTATCAACTAATTACAATATTTAACTCTTTTACATGAGAAACCACAATAGAATGTATTTTCCATCTATGATTCAAAAATAGTCATGCCTATTTCTTTACATGAAACTCTCCCCTTTCCTTCATATATGATTATGATGATGAACAACTCTTCCTATTCCAATGTATACTAAATGCATACAAATAGATTCTTACAATACAACTACAAATGCCCATGTTCCAATTTATTTAGCCCATTCTCAAGACTATTCACAATAATATACATTTAAATAAAGATCCTCCTTTACAACACATTACACAAAACAACAATGGAGGTCTTGTTATCACAACTCAATACATATTGGCTTGAAGGAAGAATGCTTCTTCCACTACACTGCATACTAACACATCTTTGGCTTTTCCAATGCAAGGGAAAAAAACCCAGATTTCTTTCATGGATCTGAAAAGCACAAAACCTACAAAAAAATGTACACAAGAACCATGGAGGATCACCTCCCAACCTAGGCTTCTAAGAAGCCACCCATTGAGCTAGGGAAACAAGACTCAAATTGTTTACATTTAAGCAGCTAATAATGCATACAAAAAAACACAATACATAAACAATCCATCTAAGTTTTAACACAATGATTCACCATTGGAATCATGCAATAATGGGTGAAGGTGTGATTTTCAAATAGGAGAGTTGCCATATCAACCAATATCAGCAATAATAATTTTTATGCCCTTTTAGGGTTTTCACAAATTAGAAAATTTCATTCCCTTTTGGGGCTTTCACAATCATCCTCCAAGAACACAACCATCAACTATAGCTCCCTTGGATCCCATACTCCATAAACTTCCTTTCCACACCATACTTCCCTTATCAACTCCAAAGAAAGATATAAATGATTATGGCGTACAATAGAGCTCATACTCCAAGGTTCTCAACTAATTTTTCAAGCCCAACTAACCCCTTCACCCAAGGAATGTCTTCCCTCCCAAGGGTGAGTGAAGCCTTCACACCCATTAACATTCATACACACAAAAATAAGTAAAAATATGTGAGAGAAATCCATCACAAAAATGGCACATACCAATAATCTCAACACAAGCACATGACATGAATTTTAACACCATATGAATAAGAACAACTTAATTGAGAAAGTGCAATGAGAGTTATGGCATGGGCACCAACCTTTATCTAAGCTAAAGGCAAAATGAAAGTTGTTGAAAAGCTCCCTTCTTCTTAGTCCACCCTCTTTTCAAACCCTAATTGTCTCTAAACTTAGAGAGTGAGTGGACACCCCACTAGTTTGTCCAAGTCCCCTAAAAAATACTCACCCACTATCTCTTTTTGGCAAAAACATCAAGCCACTATCTCTTACAAATTTGTCCCTACAACCTATGCTACTTTTGACAAAGTGGAAAAATGGGGATAAACTCATGGGGAAAATCAAATTTAGAATTGGTGTAAGAATGCATTAGTTAAGGGGTCCCCTAGGCTAGCTAAACACTAAAATGTTCAAATTTAGGCCCCTAACATGTTATGCTAACATATGAGTGGCTTATTTTCACAAAAATGATTCTTTGGGACCACTTATTGACCCTTTAAAATCCTTATCAAGTTTGAATTCAAATTTCCCTCGATGGTGACCCATGTAGTGCCTACCCTCATTCACATTTTTCTAGATATATTGTTGCTATCATGGTCAAACTCTATTAGACTAGTTTTATGTTGATGGTTAGTAGCATTTTTTTGAGACTATCAGATATTGTGCTATGGATTCAGTTGATATATGATGCAATTATTTAGACTCTACATTTCATATATGCGTGATGATTATTACATTATTTCTAGTTATTGATGATGATTAGTTAGATGGTCTATTATCACATGTGTTTTCTTATGGATACTTACCCCATACTTGCATGTTTATGGTGTGCATGTTTGTTCTCTTATTGTATGGCATTTTTGATGTGGTTAAGGAAGGGAGTCATAGTCACCTACTAGTCGAGATCTACACGATGCACCACTTCCTGCCATTTCCTATTTAGCTTAGCATATATATATATATATATATATATATATATATATATATATATATATACATGCATGGATTTTATGCAGGTTGTAGGTAATGGGTATTGACTTCAAGATGAGCGTACCCTATCACACTATCTTAGTGGTAAGAGACGGGAGACAAATTCTCAAGTCCAAATCCTAAACCCTTAAACCTTTTGTCCTAGGAAGGTAGGACAAGTATCTGAGATATTTCATCTTTCAAATGTGTCAGATGACATAATTCATGATTTTAAACCTTTAGACTGATTTTGTATGGATTGTTCTATAATGGGTTTCATATTTTTATTTTGGAAGTCTATGGGAATTTTCTATTAATTAAGTCTGAAATTAAAAGATTTAATTAATAATTTAATTATTCTGGGGAAAATTAATATAATATCATGATCTTTAGATATTTTGATTTTAATTAATTAAATGGGAATTAATTGAGAAAAAGTATTAAATAAAAGAAATTAAAATTAATAATAATAGAAATAATAAAAGAATTAAAATAAAAGTTATAAGTCTACCTAGGAGTAAATGCACCTCTTGATTGCACATATGTCTACAACACAGGAGTTAGCACACAAATTAAGCACATGGTGTCTACAACCTTGGGACTCATCTAGAAGGTTGGAAAAATCTTGTGCTTAGTTGTCAACACTTATCTCATCTTCTGGTTGTTTCTAGAGAAATTCTAGGTGCTTCTTGAGAGTTCTTTATATTCAGACACTCCTAGAAGCTCAAGGAGTGTGTTTGGTGGACCCGTGAACATTGGAGAAGGAAGGAGCTTTCTTTGTAGATTCTGAGGAGAAGTGATTTAGCATCAGCGTCCATGTAGACACTCATGATTTTTGCATATGATATTTCGCTTCTTGCACTTCCTGTTTTCTTCGTGTCTTCTAAATACTTTCCGAGGATTCCATGTGTGAATGTTCTAGTGTTTTAATCTTGTCATGGATATCTAATTTTCTATGCGAGAAAACCCCCACATGCGTAGATCTGATGAATTTATGAAAGTAGGGTTTAAATGCTTAGACAAACCTATTAAAAGAATTAAATAGGGGATACGTTACATGCATACCTCAGAATTGGTCTTGAACTCGATATATGTACTATGAGGAACCAGTAGATATATTTGTCTATAGACTAGGATCCCCAAATATTTATTTTAAATTAATGTTGAAAACATTTTAGGAATATATATATATATATATATATATATATATATATATATATATATATATATATTCATTAGGAAAACCTAAAAATGTTATTAAAAAAAAATGTTGCATTTAAAAATATATATAATGAAAAATGTGTTTGCGAATACAGAATCATTTCATATAAATGTTTATTGAGAAATGTTTTAATAAAATTATTTTGGGAAAAATGTTTATTAAAAACATTTAAACAAATATTTGTTTTTTTAAAAATTACTATATCGTAGAGGGAGGGACGAAGCTCATGCCCCACGAATTCCGCAGGTTGCAGGTACCTGCCGTCACAGGTACTACAATGACAGGTAGTACTATGTACCACTGCCACCGCAAGCCCTGTGACAGCAGGGTACTACTTGCTCAGCAATGGATTTATTTTATTTGTTATGTTTTTTTTAAAAAATGCTTATAATATATGTATTATGAAATCATTTTTTAATATTTCAATTTTCATAAATAATATTATTAAATATTAATAAATTTTAAATATTATATATTTTAATATTAATAATTTATTATTATTATTATTATTAATGATATATATATATATATATATATATATAATAATTTATAATTATTAATTGTTATATAAGTTGTTAATGATATTTTATTTAATTAATAAGATATCAAATAAAGATGTAGTTATAATTAAACATTAAAATAAATTAGAATTTAAGAGATATGGGGATGTTTAATAGCATGCGAGGATGTTTTTAAATGATTATAAAATTAGTTGCAAATGATAAATGATTTAAATAGATAATTCTTTCTATAGTAATTTAGAGGAAATTGATCTTTTTAAAAGAGGAATCATTTATCAATATAGTGATTAAGTAAAATATTCTTAAAACATTTTAGAAAATTGTTTTTAAGAAAAGAGCTAAGGAGGAAAACTTTGATCTATCAAAACAATTACTTGGGTTAGAGAAGAACGTACAAACATTCCCTCACTTGATATCTAAATCTGAAATGAAAACTGGAACCCCACATTTATTTCAACTATGTAACTCTAGCGAACCCAAACATGTGCTTGCATTTTGTGTTTTCTCTATGCTTCTTGTTTTGGGTTTGGGTTGACTAGTTATAGGATGTCTACCAAAGGCTAGGGGGTTATGATTGTGATGTTATGATGATGTCTTTTGATCTTGATCTATTTAAACCCAACCATGGTTATGTGATGGCATGCTCTATGGTGTGTGTGGTTTATTGATTGTTATTGTTTTCAGTCCTCTTGTGTAAGCTATGATATATGTAACCTTTTATGAGTTATCGATCAGTTGTATTTGGATTACTTTCTAGTCACCTTGATGGGATTGAATTGTTTATCTAATCTTGATGATGTTAGGTTGTGACATGTTTTGATTCGACCATTTTGGAGTCTTTGATCAGTATTACTTTGAGACACTTTTTGGTTGCTTGTTGAGAACCAATGGTTAATGTGATTATCATTGATACCTTCAGTTGCCAATAGAGAATTGTTGTGGTCATGAGTATTAATGGATGCTTTTAATTTGCTCTTGGAGATTTGATGTTCTTATTGTGGATTATATTTTGATTTTTTTCTAGTCGCTTGTATAGGATTGAGGTGATTTTGTGATTTATGATTCCATGAGCCTAGGGTAGGTTATCTACTTGTAGTGTCAAGAAGTGGCTTGCAATGGAGTTCGAGGCCCTAAGTGGCTACCAAGGTAACTCATTGTAAGTTGTTTTAATAAGTGAAAACATTTACACTAAATGGGGATTAAATGAACCTAATAAGATAATTGTATGTTCTCACCCATGCCTCGAGTGCTAGTATAGACTAGGATGGGAGTAGAGAGAATTCTTGGTTGCAACCTTGCATTTCGTAGTATGCCTCCTTAGTATGAGAGGATATTAGTGGCTGCATAGGGATCACTAGGGGCCAGGGTCTATTGGGAGACTACCAGGGTAACTCTAGCATGATTTGTGTGAAGACATTTTCCTGCTTGCATAGTAGGTTTCCTACATGTCTTTCTTGTGCCTCTAGGATTAGATGTCAGTTTTTGATTGGAACTTTTGAGTTAGTATACTTTTAGGATTCTTGGACTTAGAGAGTACTTGCACTATGTGATTTGATATTTTTTTTGGGACTTGAGATTATCTCCTCAGCGCAGTGGGAGTGGACCATTTAGGTTCCACGCAGTCAGGTGGTAGTGCTTCTTCACTCTTACCATTGAGATCCGTCTAAGACACCGTGGCTAATGCATTCTTTGTTGGCATCTATCTTCATTATATTCATGGATTATGATGGTGGAAACATATCCTTATATTGATGATTAGCATATGAAAAATGATGTTTACTTATCTTATGTTTTACTTTGCATGATTAGATTTCTTTCTACATATGATGTAGTATGTTTTAGGAGTGACATTCCTACTATGATAATATCGATGATCTCTTCGATGATTTGGGATGTTATGCATGGAGGGATGGCTAGGGCCCATGATGGTCTAATGGTACTATTTATAGTTGGGAGGAACCATGCACTTGGATAGTTGTGTTTGTGATTTATGGTTATCTCTTATGTCAATATATCATGTATGATATGTGGTTTCATTTACTTTATTATATCATGGATTAGAATAGGACAATGATGTACTTTATTTTCATGTATTTATATTCTTTGATGTCTTTCATACCCTGTGGCATGTACAATGGATGATTGAACATTCTAAAATGTAATTTACTAAAGGGACATTTGGAATAAAGTATATTGGTAAAGAATGTTGAACTTATCATTATTTAGATGTGATGTTAGATGGAATCATTAATAGTTAATTTAGATGTGATTCAATGTTAAGGGATCCTTAAAGAATGTAACTTGTTATGTATGTTTATGCTTACTTTTAGTTGAATGATGTTATTGCTTCTATTACTATGTTGTGAATGGTTTTACTTTCATGTTTCAAAAAAAAAAATGCTACCAAACTTAGTGAAACTTTAGGTTAATTCTTTGGATCCCTTGGCGGGGCGTTACAACCCATCCTATCCTTTCTCCAAGTGGATTTACTTAATCTTATGAAAGGTAACTAGTTTAAGGTTAAGTATAACCATGACCAAAACCCTAGGTGGCATGTCATCAACACATAAACAATTACAAGTGTCAAGTGACATATTAAATGCATTACACATCATAATGACATGTTCTTACTTTACTCATGAATTTAAATTTATTACACATGAAAACTTACATTTACAAAATAAACACATCATAATGAGGCTTTGAATCCTTCCAAAGATTCACCTTGGCTATACTGTGTCCACATAAGTTTGGGCCTTGTTTCCCCGATTAAATTTCATGGTTCAATTACCTGCATACTAAACTCAAACATTAGTAGCCCAATGAAAAATCATATAAAATGCATGTACAAAGGTACATGACAATTTCATATTAAATAATTCACCTTAACAACATAATCAATTTTTTTTTCTAATCATTTTCACAAAAAAATATTAAAATATTAATATATTAGAACCTCAATATCAACATTAATGACTAATCAAATGATCCAACCAATATTCTAAACCACATGATAATCCATTTCCTTTCATAATGATGAAATGCTAAATATATACTTTTAAATCAGCAAACATGAAGATTAATTCCAAATACATATCTTAGGTCAAAAACACCAAAATGTAAACATCACAACTAGTATCTGTACACTCGAATTGTGTCCCAATTTAAACCCTTCTATCCAAACGATTCCATGAGTTTGGAATGATTGGATGTTGACTTAGAGCTCCCTATCCATGGAGTGCAAGAGAGTATATTTTAAGAATAAGAAGGCTCTCAGATGAGCCTTAGAGATACTCTTCTTGCTAGTAAACCATGCAATGGGAGTTTCCAAAGACGAGATGCAAGAATGCAAATGTCTCAAGGAGTTACTCAAGGATGCAATGCAAATATGGAAACTAATCTAAGATGAGAATGCAAAATGTAGCTATGCTAAAACATGTATGAAAGTGTTACAATCCAAATATTAAGCTATGTGAGATACATTATTGCAAAATAGAAGCTAAACTAACATGCAACATGAATCTAAGCTAAAATGCTATGGTATGAGAGAATGTAGACAAGAAATAGAAGTTCTCCACAAAGCTCCAAAGAAACCTGTTAGAAAACCTGCAACATAACAATACTCAAAAAATGGATCTTTTGAGGGGGAAAGCTCTCTCCCTTTTAAAGTCATATGGATGGTAGAGATCAAGATGAAGATAGTGGATGATCAACGATGGAATTTGAAAAGAGGAGTGATCCATGTGCACACACAAGTCAACCAATAGAATATAAGTTGACTTGTTATATAAGAAAAAAGTCACAAAGCCTTTTCTTTTAACTGAAAAATAGAAAAATGACTTTATGTGTGCACTTTAAGTGGGTTAGAAGAATGGGGTCTTTTATTTAATTAAAAGGGGACATGTTCTTTTAATCAAATAAAAAACTTAGGATAGCATAGTTAAACTATAGGTTATAATCAAATAAATTGATTATTAGCAATTTGGTCTAGGTAAATGATTAAATTAATTTAGCCAAAATGTTGAGAAGGGGGCTAATAGTCTAGGTGACCATTTTTAGGTGATTACATTTGCCCCTCTTTGACTAATGTGTGATCGATCTGGGAACACATTACATCAAAGAAAATAGAAGCCAAGTAGGCAGCAATAGAAATAGATATCTAATTTAGAAAAATGAAATGTAGAAAGAGCTAACAAATTCTGAATGTATAGTCTAATAGCAGTAGTACTAAACTCTAGGATAGAGGTGATGTCATAATTCAAGAAGAATACTAACACCTAGCAAAGAAAATAGATCAAGAGCAAGTGAAAAGATCAAACAAATGCTCCTAAGAAGTAGATAGCTGTAGCAAGTATTGATAAACTATTTTTGCCCCCTCGAGATCGAAATCAAAATGAAGGGGAATGCAGAAATGAGCTAGATATGAATAAATCAAGATATAGCAATATCTAGGATGATAGATGAATGATTATAACCAAAGAGTGACTATAAGAAACTGATAGAATGCCCCAATTTGACCAAAGTTGACCACGAAAGATAAATCATAAAAATTAGGTCAAATCGAGTAGAAAGAGGATTTAGACATGAAAAGTTGAATAGAAGTAGATATGAAGCCTAGAAATGATGAAGACATGAAGAAATGAAGGTGCCCCAGCGATGATTCAGAGATTAGACCTCAAAAGGTCAGCTAACTACTCAAAAGAAAGTAGAATTTTAAAAGACAATTTTGACCATCAAGATGAACTCAAATTTGGATTTCAATCCCAAAAATGAATCTAGGATGTCAAAATTATATAAGAGGTCAAAATTTTATATAAGATGATGACAAGATAGAAAAGAGATGAAACTAAAGATTAAGAAGGTCAAAAGACATGAACAAGAAGAAAGTAAAGAAATATATAAAAGGAGTTAGCTGATATGTCCACAAAAAGATTAAGAGAGAGCTCTCCCCATATGCAAGAATACAAGATTAAGCTAGAAAAATGAACCTAAAATGCAAGCTAATATGAAAAGTATTTTACCAAGAAGAAGTGCATAACATTTAGACTCTTAATTTCATCATTGAGCATTTATTAGGGACATCATGAGATCATACAACCATCACTAGTATAACTATGAGGATATGAATATGATCGATATTAGATAAGTATGTGGAAATCCAATCTAAGCATCAGAGACATGCAAGTCAAGATAACTACGTGATTAGATTTCCTAAGTTTAATTTAGCAAGATTACACCTGTATTAAGGCATAAGCGCCAGGACAAACCCCAAGTGCAGTCATGCGAAACAGTCAAGGATGATACATTTGTAAGTCAAAATGTTGAATAGGTCAAGCATAAATGCTTAAAACACTATAGACAAACAAAATATACCCACAAGAAGAAATCAAGAAAACATGCTCCATGCCCCCAGTCTTCTAGTCAATGACATCATTGAAGGACTATTAGGGATGGAACATATAGTAAAGAAATTGTCATAGACAACACACAAAGTAGATAAAGATCAACATAGCTCAGTTGTTTAAGTGTTAAAGTGCATGTATGAGAAATATTGCGACATCGAAGACCATAGGTAAACTATCTAAAAAGTGTTAAAAAACACTTGATGTCATGGTGGGGGAAGTGTTGAGAAACATTGTTTTGTGAGTTGTCAAAGAAACCCTAATGCACAAGAATACCTCAATAGGATAAGTAGCTATGCCCCTGAGATGAGGACAAGAAACAATTCCAAGCTAGGAAATGTGTAGCGAAGTAGGTGATTGAGACTGATAAACATAGGTGCAAGGGTTTCAAGTAGTTCTCAAGCAAGATCACTAGTTCTCAAGCAAGATCACATCATTTTCTCCCAATGTCTAGCAAGGTATAGGACACGATGGACAAATAAGCGGATGGATAAGCAAAGATGTATAAGAAAGGAATGTGAAGCAAGTGATAGTGATCCTCAAGAACTAACTCCTCAAGAGTATCCAAGCTAGGGAATGAGGTGAAATAGTCATATGAAGCATATTTTGGATAAGCAATGGAAGTAATGAGAAAGATAGTATGTAGGATAAGAAATGAAGCCAACAAGTGAGATAGCATGAAGTGTGTAGTCCAAAAGAGTAGCCATGTCAAGAGACCTATGAGAACCATGTTTCATTTATTATGATCAAAACCAAGGGGTCAATAGGATAGTGATGGGATAGAGAAATAAAAATAAAGCTCAAGATGGAGGCTATGAGGGAATGAGAAAGCACAAATAGAGAATCTCATGGATAAGATTGCCAATATGCAAAGATAGCTCAACATTATCAAGATCAAAGATAAAAGAGGGGATAGATGGATGATGGAAGAATTACACATGATGCCTATTTGCCAAGTTTTCATCATGGTACTTATCCAAGGTACCTCAAGATGTAGTTTTTCACCATAGGACCCATTTATTTCTCTTTACTTTTTCTACCAAGGTGCCACAAGAAGTGGTTTTTACCAAGGCACATTTTCATTTTTTTTTTTTTTTGCTTTTTTTCTTTTTTTATTTTTTTGAATTTTTAGAAAGAGCTCAAGCTTTTTGAATGTAGATAGTGCTCCTATAGGAAAGATAAGTCATGCTAAGCCAAGACCATAGAAAGGTATGCTCAAGGATGTTGATAGGGTGATGAAAGAGAAATTCTAGTAGGAAGAATATATTGAGGACAAGAGTTCATGTATAGAAAGTAAGTGTAAGCTTTAGAGGATTTCATGAGGGTAGCTAAAATATTGGATAAGATCAAAATTAACACACACCTTGAAAGGTATTGGAACGATGGAGGAATCATGGATGAAATAGCTTGAGGTTTAGATGTATGAGGTGGTAGAAGAGATTTGGAAAAAAGTGGAGTGGAAGGCTTTCGAATATTTTTAGAAATATTTTTGGAAGAAGATGGAATGGAAGCCTTTGGAAGCTTGAATGTCAACTTTGAAGTATTTTCAATATTCAAGTCTTTTAAAAGAGGCTTGGAAATCCATATAGCTTTAGATTTTCCTTTGGATACTTCAAAACACATTTCTTCAATAATGGGTTTAGGAACCCATATTTTCTTTGATTTAGCTTTTCTAATAGTGGACCTTTGCGGTCTCTTTTGTGCATTCTCCTTCTTAGAATTCACATGTCGAATAGATGGGACATAGTGATCTTTCTTTTTCAATGGATTCTTATTTTTATTCTCACTTCCAAAGGACTTGGGATTTGTGGATGAATAAGGATGATATGACTGGTTTAGATGTATAGATGGGTGAAAAGTCATCAAGGATGAGTTTCTTTATTGATCGTGAGGTATTATAGGAGAGCTAGGGAATGAGCTAGGAGTGAATGTAGGAGATGGAGGAACATAAGGCCCCAATATGGATGGAAGGTTTGAATGCTTTAGCTTAGATGGATAAGGACCAAGGATAGATTTACAAGATGCAAAGGGATAGTGGGAAGGGATATCAACATCTTTAGAGTGAGCAACATGGTCAAAGCCATCAATAGATTCATGAGTACTTTTGATAGGAACAACTTTTTTAATAGAAGCACTTGAAGCTTGAGAACAATTATGAAGTGGATGTGGAGAAGTAGAACATGAGAGGATACATTGATCTTGACAAGTAGCTTTGGATAGCATATGAAGAGAACTTTTCTCATAATTTTTAGTAAGCTCAAGGGAGATAATAGAAGTGGTATCTTCATCATACTTAGGAGGTGGAAAAGATATAGGATATGGAGGGGAAAATCTTGAAAGAGATGAAAGGGTGCTTGATCTTGATCTTTCTTGACATTTATAGCTTTTTTTTTTAGAGTCCTCTTGACATGGAGTCACTTCTAAGGACAAGGGAGAATGAAGAGTGAATGGAGTAGTGCTTGGATTAGGCATAGTAGTGCATGAAGGTTGAGGATGTTTAGGATTAGTAGCATGGAAAATGTTTGCAGCCAAGTGAAGGTTAGCTTGAGTTTCTTTTAGAGGTAGCCCTTGAGGATACACATAGTCAATGTGAAAAGCATTAGATTCCTTTTTTGATAGAGGCATGTTGGAAAGCTTTGAATTGTTGGGAGATGCATGAGTTTTGGAAGAAGTGGAAGATGTAATGGAGCCACTACTAGACATAGGTTCATCAATGTAATCTTGCTCAAGAGAAGTATCCTCAGCACATGAGTCACTAGAGGTTCCAAGATCAACAATCTCATCATCAATCAGATCTTGGATTTTATGTTTCAGCTCTATACAATCACAAGTAGCATGGTCATTAGATTGATGATAGGCACAATAGGTATCCAAGAATGAATTTCCATAGGAGCTAGACTTAGGCAACATGATGAGCTTGGTGCCAAGAAGTGTTCTCAAAATGTCATCCTAAGAATTCCCCAAGGGAGTAAACTTTCTCTCAAAAGTATCTCTAGAGTCCTTTGGTTGCTTCCCAAGTGAATAGCATGCATACATGTCTTCATCATTGTCTTGGTCAAAGATAGGTTTATCATGAAATTTTGACATATGCTCCAAGGATGTATCATTTTTTAGCTCTCTAAAAAGGCCTTTGGATCTAGTACGTGAAGACAATTGATGTCCTTAAGTAGAGCATGAACTAGAAAGAGAATCATCTGATGATGTTGTTTGTTCCTTGTAATGTCCCCTTTTTAGCATTCATAGCATAATGTTTTCGTTAGCCTATTTCCCCATGGTCCCGTAGGCTAACTAGGACATTAAAGGGGCTTAGAGGTTATTTGGCCTAGATAGTTTCAGTTGCAGGTCTTTCTAAGGGGTTTTGAGGCAACTTTGGGCATACTTACTACTTATAGTAAGTCATCTTGGATATGGTCGGACATCTAGTTGTAGCGGTATGTCGATGGTAATTGTTTAGAATTGGCAATAAGACTTGTTTATCATTGATAAGATTTCTTATGCATTGATAAAACTATTTTATAAAGCTAAATTTAAATATTACACTTTATTAATGCATAGACTATAGTTTGTGGGAAATATTTAAATTAAAAAAGTCCCCTTTAATTTATAACACATTGGAGACATAAGTTACATAAAGGGAGTGATGTTTTATACCACATTGAGAAAACGAAGGATTGAGCTCTTATGAGAACACTAATAAAAGAAAGGGAAGAGCTTCTTTTTAGTATGTTTGGAAAATATCAAAGAAATTGGGGATGTTTTTGGAGATTATGTCTCAATAGTTTGAAGGACGAAATTCCTTCAAGCTAAAAATTTTGACGCCATTGAAAGATATAGTCTTGAGATTCAACATAGTAGCAATATGAAAAAGCAGATACAAAAAAGTAGTCCGAAAAAGTGAAACCAAAAAAGTAGGCTGAAAAAGCGGGTACAAAAAAGCGGTCCGAAAAAGTAGAACCGAAAAAGCGAGCCAAAAAAGCAGTTCAAAAAAAATAAAGCAGAAGGGGCAGCATTGAAGGAAATTACTATAGCCATTGACAACTAGGTTCTTCTATTAGTATTGCTTTTTAGGGTGTTATAAGCTTTCAGCTGTAAGTGTGCATTATACCCACATTATCATTTTGTAATCCATGGAAATGCCAAAGTCTTGGCCATATTTCATGAGCATTGTATTTTTTCATTGCAATTAAGAAGATAATAGTTGCTGGTGTCATTTAAGAAATTTAATATCATTATTTATCAGCTAGTTAGTTTGCATACCAACTGTTTGTCAAAATGCCAATTGGTTGTAGGTGTTCATTTCTCGTGCTTATATCATATATATGCACTAAATATTGCCAAAATTAGTAGCACACTCATGTTAGGTCATTGTGTAGTCCATTGTAGTCTTCTAACACAAGATTCTCATTGATGCAAATTGAAGAAAAAGTCATTTGAAGCTAGCTGAAATATTATATCACTCATACGTCCCTTGCATGTGAATTGTTTGATGAAATTCTTTGAGCTTTCATCAGCCTTTTTTTGAGGGCAGATTTGTGGAGGGTTATTATAGTGGTATCAAAGCTTGCTTGAAAAGTGTTTGATGAAATGTCAAACCACTGAAGTATAAAGATTTTTTTTGTTTGAAGAAGTTATAACCTATTGGGGTTATTACATTCCTTGACCATTTTCTCAAATCTAGCATATGTTTTTATCATGCCCTTAGTGAGACTAGTGTAAGCAGGGTTTGAGGTATCTTCAAGTTTATTGTATTGAGTGTGCATGAGTTGAAATTCTCTAAAGAGCTCAAACAATTCAGGATCATCCAGACTCGATTGAGATGTGATAGCACAAGATTTAGACCCCATAGTTGTAGATGCAAAGCCAAGCATAAAAGAGCCTAGAAGATAACTTGATGTTCAAACTATAGTAGATAGAGTGTCCACTTGTCAAATAGAGGGTAGCAATAAGAAATTGACTTGTCAAACAACATGTCTAAGAAAATTGTGACATGAATGATTCAAGTCAATAGATATAGCAAGAGGGGTGACAAGTGAACAAACTTCCCAACCCAAGAGTGTAGTCAATAAATCAAGGTGACAGTTTCAGCAAAAGGATAGGTAGCAAGCGAACATAAACCATGAAGAAAAAATGACCAAGAGCACTAAGACCAAAGAGCCATTTTAATCATGTTCAAGAACTAGAGACATAGAAAATAAAAATCAAATGATGAGACTCCCCTTAGCAAGCAACACAAGAAAAATGTTAAGACTTGATGCTTTGACTAGGTTGACATAGTTTGACAATAGTTGATAGCATAGTAAGTTTGATGTTCAAAAAAAAATTCTTTCCAAGAAAGATAGTGACACATGGAGTAGTCTTCAAAAAATCAAGCAAGGGACAAAGCAACCTTGCATGATACAAGCATATCTGAGGTCTCAAAATAAATCCCTAGAATTATTGTCATGTGTATGTTCAAAAGATTTTCACAGGTATACCACATTTGAGAACACATCAAGCAATATCTACCTAAAGGACATGGTTCATTACTCAAAAACGTGGCCCATTATTGATGCTCCTTCACCTCACACCAAGTGGTTTCCACAAGAGATATTGGATTTGTCATGGAAATGCCATAAGCATAACCAAGGGAACACAGATGGTGAGTGTAAAATCTTGGGGTGATCTGGGTAGTCCACTAGGATCGATCCTTGCACCAAAAAGTTGACCAACTAAAAAAGGTAGTTACTAACTTAGGGTGTTTAGATAGGGCTTTTGTTCATAGTGTTCCTCTTGCTCCCAATTACAAGACACCTCACCTTGCGATGAGTAACCAATCTTGCAACCACAAGAGTACCTTAAGCATTCTTGCCTAGTGATCTCCCTAGGGTCAAAATCCCATAAGGGATCACACTAGGAAAAGACAAACACTATGTCTACCAAGGTTTTGTGTCCTTGATAGCCTTGAGTTTATAGTTGGTTGGAAGAGCCAGATAATCTACTTGTCCCCACTTGGGTCGTTTCTCTCAGGTTGTTTGAGAGTAGGCCCTCTAAAGGATTCAAAACTACACAAAGAGTGGATCAACTTTTAGAAGTCAAGATTTTTGATTCACCACAAGGGTGAAGAGCATACTCTCCTATTCCAATAATTTTCTCCCAAATGCCTCTTACTCTTGAAACCAAATGATAAGTCAAGATTTCTGATTCACCACAAGGGTGAAAAGCATACTCTCCTATCACCAAAATATCCCAATCATAAGTTTTAATGTGCCTAAAAATAAGAAACTAGTATATTCCACACATGCAAAAATAAAGAACAAAAAAAATTGGGTTTTTATGCATTGGGCAGCCCTGCAAACAATTGTTAGTAGCCCTTGTGCATTTGAAGCTTTGACATGCGTTCTTTTTATGCAATGTTTCAATTTTTTCACAATGATGGCAATCTACAATCACAACTTGTTAGCACCACAAGTTATTGTGAAATAACATAAAAAAATATGATAAAAAGTGGTTAGTTGCCTCAAACATCCAAGTTATCTTCCAACCAAGTGTATGCAAAGAAAGTGCAAACTAATCACAAATGCTCTCATTTTTACTCTTTGCTTTTAACCTAGTCAACAAGATTAGATTTTTTTGCTATGATTTTGGATTCAAAAATAGAAATGAAAAGAGGAGAACCCAACTAAAAGTCAGAGAGATTTGAAAAAATTTAAGAAATTCAAAAAAATCTCTTCATTTGTGCCTTAGGGACCCATTTTGTCAAAACAAGCTAGATTTATCAAATTGGGTTTTTGATCCCTAATACGACCTTAAAAGTCAAAACACAAAGAAAGTACCCCCCTTAAAATTCAAAAAAAAATTTGAAAATGTAAGTTTTTCCAAAAAAATATGCTGATTTGTGATCCAAAATGATTTTTATGAAAAATAAAGAAAAAATCATAACATCCGCAAATCACATCCAAATGTTCTAAAAATCGGATTGAGACATGTTAGACACATACCCAACTTGTAAAAATAATTTCAGAACCAAAATCCAAGCGGTTTAAAAGATATGATCAAATCTTTAAACCAACTAGATTTTTGGCCTTCAAACCAATCTCCTTATGGGTTGGCCTTAAAACCAAAGTGATAATTCTACAAAAGAACTTGATTAGATCTAATATGCTGCTGTAAAAAATTAGAGATAAAATATAAAAGCAAATGGAGCTAGAAACTTGATTCAAGCCCCACGGTGGGTGCCAAAAATGTACACTCGAATTGTGTCCCACTCTAAACCCTTCTATCCAAATGATTCCATGAGTTTGGAATGCTTGGATGTTGACTTAGAGCTCCCTATCCATGGAGTGCAAGAGAGTATATTTTAAGAATAAGAAGGCTCTTAGATGAGCCTTAGAGATACTCTTCTTGCTAGTAACACTAATACATTTGGCATCAATTTACGATAGATATGTGTCGCAATTACAAAAGCTATGTGTCGCCACTCTGACAATAATAGACATCACTATTTTTTAGTCACAAAATATGACATCTACCTTATTCCATTGCAATTATGATGCATAGCCGTCGCAATCCAACCCCTTTCTTGTGACACCAATCTCATCACAATTTGTGGGGTATCCATCGCAATAGCAACACCTCTAAGGTTTTTGCGATGGCAGTTGGGGTGTCGACCTGTAACGACTCCAAAAGAAACCCCGTCACAATAATTCCTTTTTGTGTTGCAATTGCGACGACGATAGTTGAATTGTGAAAAAAGGGGGCATCGCCAAGTTATAGCAACCTCATCACAATTCATCATTTTTTATGTCATAATTGCGACAAGATGCGATGGAACATGGCGTCGCCACTACTGCTCTCCCATCAGAATTGCGATGGCGGCAGAGTAAAACATACAAAAAAAATTTTTGGCTTCCAGCTACATCAAACAAAATCAAACCTCTTAAACCTTGCATAGCTTCATTTGGTCACATCTTATATTTGAGTAGGATGGTGTCTTATTGGTGCTCCCTCAATTATTTCATGAGCTATTATTATCAAGCCATCCAATTGGCTATAGGACAAGGATGATTCCTGAACAATCAAATTAGCAATACGGTCGATCTACATTGCATTTGGACACTTGGTTTGAGGTTCATCTTATCGATTCCCATTCATCAAAGGATCTTTATTTGATTAGACCTTGATAGAAAACATTGAGATTTCCTAAGCCCCAAGCCCAAATCATGCAAGCTTCAATCTCCACATATCATAAAGCCTGTATATGGAGTTGAGCATCCTGTAGCTGGAAGCTTCACTTGCATCAACTCTCAGATGGTGTGAGAATGCTCAACTCTATATACAGGCTTTATGATATGCAAAGATTGAAGCCTGCATGATTTGGACTTGGGGCTCGAGAAATCTCAATGTTTTCTATCGAAGTCTAATCAGATAAAGATCTTGTGATGAATGGGAATCAATGAGATGAACCTCAAACCAAGTGTCCAAATGCAATGCAAATCAACCGTATTGCTAATTCGATTGTTCAAGAATCATCTTTCTCCTATAGTCAATTGGATGGCTTGATAATAATATATCATGAAATAATGGAAGGAGCATCAATAAAAAACCATCCTACTCAAATATAAGATGTGACCAAATGAAGTTACGTAGGGTTTAAGAGGTTTGATTTTGTTTGATGTTGGAGGTAGTTGAGAATGACATAGCTAGAAGCTTCACCTCCCTTGTCTCCTCCCTTTGCCTCACTCCTTCTCAGGCCTTAATATGTCATACTTATGTTGCTTAAATCATTGAGTACTGACAATTTCGCTAAAATTGATTCCTTAAATTTCTCTTTTCAAAAGCTTTCTTATAAGGATAAACTATGATAGAAACAATCTCTTGAACATGCACACACTTTTTTAGCTATGGTGGACTAGGAATGTGCAATATATATTTTGTGCACTGCAATATCATGTGTGAAATTGATTATACAAATACAAATATAGAAGTAGTGAAACCATGGAAGCAAAAGCTAGTAAAATTGGGAAGGTTTAGTGAAAACAAATATTATGAAGAAAGATTGCAATGATGTGTCATTAGATTGAATACATCAATATATGTAATTGGATCAAAAATATCTCTGGATATTAATGCCTATAAAACAGCTTTATAATTTTCTAAGATGTGCATATTGATCTTATCATTTTTTATTTAGTTAACATTACTTGAATGATTTGAACAAAACTTACACAGAGTAATCAAGCTACTTTGATTTTTAATCCATGTCACTCAGGTAGAAGAAAAATAGAACAACTTTCTTTTTTAATAATATGTATAGCATACCTGAAATTGTTAGAATTCTTTTAGAATAACTAAGACGGGGGGGGGGGGTTGAATCAGTTATCCAAGGTCCAAATGCCCTATTAATACTTTTTCACTACTTTTAATGAATCCATACACTTTTCATCCATCCAAACTTAAATCAACCATATTAGCAAGTTACAGTAAATCAACATGCAAAGATAAAGTATGCAAGATCAAAACATGACATAATGATTTTTGTGGAAACCCAATTTGGGAAAAACCACCAATAACATGTTACTTGATTCTCACTCTTTTGAAGTGATGCCCTATTAAAAGCTTACAACACACTGTTAAATGTGACCTTGTTAGAGGATTTCACCAAACTATTAGGAATGGGCCTAGTTAAAGTTCTTTACAACATTCACTTGGAATGTCACCTTGTTAAAGGATTTATCTTATGTTAATCAAACCAACCTAAGTCCATAGGATATAAACTTACTCTTACAATTGCTAGAAAGTAATGATCATGGTCTTTTGATCTGATATAACTTACAACATACTTTGCAGATTTCATATCACACTTTCAGTTCAATCCTTATGCTTGGCTTTAATCACTTCAGCTCTAATTGCTTGTTTTCTTCTCAAGCTTCATCTCCTTGAGTCTTCTAACTCATTGTACCAATGCATCTATATCAGGGGTCTTCTTACTGAAACAAAGTAACTATGCTATCTTTCCTCCTTAGCACCTTCTTCAGCATTTCATGCTTTCATGCTTGACCACTTCTCTCTCTCTCTTCCTTCATTAACTTATGACTCCTTAAATATAAATCTGATTTTTCTTTGCTGCTCAAGTCTTCCTCTCCAACTTTACGATTTTGAATGGATTAGGTAAGATACAATGTATCTACCTCATATCCTTTTCTTATCTTCAAACTTCATCAGTTGTATCCTTAAAAATGTTTTACATGGTGTTCTGTGCCACCAACTCATCATTCTTATCTTCCATTTAATTCACAAACTTCTACGTAACAACCTTTTCAGCTTCGATCTAGCGAATCTTCAATTTCCAAAATAATGCAACAACTCGGCATTATTGAGTTACTGGTACTCGACATCTCTGTGTTACTCGACACTATTGGTTTTACTAGTGCTCAACATCTCTGTGTTACTCAGCACTATTGGTTTTACTAGTGCTCGACATCTGTGTTACTTGGCACCTATATCTGCTCGACACTTGGTTCTGCTCAGCACTTGATAAACTCGATGTCACTCAGCATCTAAACTTGCTCGGCACTTGAAGTTTACTCAGCTTTAACTAGGAATTTTCTTGGCACTTACTAACTTGCTCGGCTCCTTCTTTCTAATGAACTTAGTTGAGCTTTACAAAAAGACTTAGCTAAAACCTTACATCTTTGATATGTTTTAGTGTGCCCATTCTTTGTATCTTATAGTATGTCATCAAATACACTTTTTCATCAATGGCTTAGCTGACCCTTGTACTTCATTACAACATCATAACTTCAACCTTTCTCTAGGTGTTCTAGTTACATCTTATTGATTTCCTCCTCCTTGATAGTCAACTAATTGATAGTATTTGGATCACTAAAGCAATTGTCATTCTTGCAAGTAGCAAGTTTGACATCAATGACAAAACAATGACTGAGAACATTCTTTATCAGTTCCATATATCATTCCAACAACTTTTCTTATGATCATTTCAATCATTTCCAACATAAATGCACTCGTAAAGCCCCATCTCAGTTGATTTGTTGTCAATCTTGGGATGACAAAAGAAAATTACTAGCATAGTAGGCCTGTACTTATCAATCAACCTGGGGCAAATAAAACATAAATATCGTGCTGAGAATTAGAATTCATAGATGTGTTATCTGTATATCAAAAAATCAAATTCACATTGGCATGGTAACAGATAAATCTAGAATTGAATAAATTGCCTGCATTATGAGCTAATGATTTTGATTACCAAACCCCAATAGTGGCAAAAATGAAACCAAATTGTAACTTATCACAAATTTCCCAAATGTGATAGTTTCAAATGTCCAAGGAATATATAATATAGAATAAGAAAATAATTACTTTGCAATTCGTCTGGATGTTGTAAATACTGCTATGATAGAAGGTTTCACTTTGATTTTTGCACTTACCTAAAATTATCATACAAATACTTCTATTAAATTTATATCATTTTCCACATATCAAACGAATAGTAAATTACAACCAACATTAAAATTCATCTGTAAACAAAACTTGAGTCATGACAAAAGGAATTAAAATAATTTTATGTACTTACTGTAGAGGTTGCAATGCATTCCAACTGAGACATCGGTTCACTTTGACATTTGAGAGTCTTCTTAAAATAAACAACCTAATTGTACACTTTCTTTGCCTGCATAAAATAATTAGAATATGTTATCTTTTAAGCATTTGTTCAGATCATAATATGATATCACAATACATAGATTTAGAGAAGGGGGAGAGAAGGTTATTGGTTGACCTTAATTCTAATGATCAGTGGCGGAAACAATCGACTGTAACTAATCTCTATATCCTCCCACCTAGTGCTGAAGCAAAGTTTGTTCCAAAGATTTTTTTTCCCCTTAGAGAGTAAATTAGGTGAGATCGAGAAAATACGGTTGAAAGAAATCAGAATATATAAAAGAAAGAATGATGAACACAAAAAAACCACATTTGTGATGGATTTTTAACAAGACACAGCTATTAGGTGGATAGTCAAATAACATCCTTCTGCTTGATCCTTCATTTAGAAACTGAAAACAACTTAATAAGCCATCAGAATGATCAAATGCCACATTGTCTCTTGTTTACAACATTTATTAGTTATCACTAGTCTAGATCATTCTTAGTTCATATTCACCTGCCATTGTAATGTACCTCACCCATGGCAATGCTTGATATCCACTCTTTTTAATGATTTTTAGATACCTGACCTGCAGTAAAGAATTGCAACAAAAGTAAGTTGTTATAAAGTAGCAGCCTAAATCTAAAGGAACAAAATGTAAATTCTCAACCATTTATTCAATGCATCAATTTACTTGTGGAGCTAAATATTTAAAAAGTATAATGATTTTCATTGAGGCCAATATAAATATAAGAAATGAGCTTGTTCTCATCAGAAATATAGAAGTGAACACACAAAAGGGTCCAACACTGTGATGACTTTTATGGAGTCAGTCCAAAATGACCTGAAATGACTCAAATTTCAAATAAGTTATAAATCATGGTAATGAGCTAATGATACTCACAAAAGAAATAATCTACATTTGTAAACTAAAGTTAAGAAATGACCTAAATTCTTGATACAGTAAAATATGGTATCTCAAATTTGACACGAATAGGCGCCCACTTTTCTTGGGTTGCTTCTTTAGCAGTTATGCTAGAAAGGCTAAATTCAGCCCTCAATATGTATTCATGAATCAAAACCCACATAATAATTCAATCAAGAAACTAAAACATCAGGGTCCAAAACCATGGTACTATTAACCATCTTTGAACAAGAAAACCAATGAAAGCTACAAGATACCTTTCCACCAGGAAATGATTTTATTTTCCAAAGCAAAGCATCCCTCTCTAGGGAGTATGTAGAAGTACCCATTGATGTGCGTACATGAGGTGTAGATGCATCAACTGGTACTGGCAATTCAATTTCAACATTTTTTGTCGTACTGCAAAGTTAAAGAAAACCATGAGACAAATTAGCAATTACACAGAAATATCGATCATACTTAAACCATTCCCTGAAGTTAACATGTTAGAAAGATCTATCTAAACAGTAGATAAATCAGATCTAAAATAGGCATACATAAGCCAGAGAGATAATTTGAAACTTGTGATCTTTGTATTGGCTGCATGCTCTCACCAAATATTCTACCCATCTTCTTGAATGATTTTCTACTTGAGCTTCAACCCATATCAATGGCTTTACCTGCAAAGTAATAAAAACATATGATATGAAACCTACTTTAGAAGGATATCCTTCATAACAAAACTTCAAATATTTGACAACAACTACATTCTGTTGAATATATGAACAAACATGTGTGCTAAGTCTATAGTTCATAAGATCAAAAGTCCCATCATGAGGTATGAAGGATATAGTTCTATCATTTTCAAAATGAGCAAGATGAACACACCTGACAGAAGAAATAGAAATTAACATATACCTTTTCAAGGGAAAAAGAGACCAAGTACAACATCAAAGGAATTTGCAAGCACTTTAATATAAGATAAAATTGATGGTTTAAGGAATTGAATAAGAAAATGAGCTTGATTTCACACTGATGAAACTTGATGTCATCCAAATCAATTACTTTACCCTTTGACGCTTTGCCTTGAGCTTCTAGTAGCACCCATCATTGAGTCCAAGTTTGCATTCTGGCATTCCGTTGAAAAAAAGTGAATCAAAATACACTTGTCATTAACAGCTAGCTATGTAACATTTCAGCAGTCATGCTAAAAGTACATTATAAATAAATAAAAATTAGAAACAACCACATTTTGCACAAAACAAGCTAAATTAACCATGAAACACAATCAATAATTCAATGCCAAATATTAAATCAAAAGTGATAAAGGTTTAATACTTATGGCATATGTATAAAACAAAACAATCATTAGTGGTCAAAATACTTCCAACACTCAATAATTATATAAAACGTCTAAAGATATATACATATCAGTATTTTATTCTTTTTTTGTAATTTTTCATACTATTTTATTTCCAAGATCGGTTGTGGGGATCTAGCTTCAGCCTTGATATGGCAAGGGCATGGGTGTCCTGACCAAATTATTCCAGATACATCTATTACAGACTCGGGGAAGGCCTACAAACTGTACAAATTGGACTTGGTCTTTGTATGGGACCCAGTGCAGCATAATCTAAACTTCAACATTTGGTCATTATAATTTGACTTTTAATCTATCACTCTAAACTCTCCAAGAAATTGGACTTTGTTCCATCATCCACTAGAATTCATTATTCTTCTATATTTGTTTTATTCTCATTGAAGCATGTAATCTGTTGAAATGCAAGTATCCAGCAATGAAGTTGGTTGTCTCATGACCAAAAAATTGTTATTTATTAAATCTTAACAATGAATATGAACATAATATTTGTACTTATAAAAGTTGGACAATTTGTAGATTTTTTGTCTGATGGTAATTCATAATTCTACCATGTAAAAATAAACACAAGATGTTTATTATCTAAACTCTCATGTGTGAATCCCGTTCTCATAATATATGTCTATTTGTTTAGCTGTGTATAAGCATACATGGGCCTTTTAGCTTAGAAAATGGGGTTTGTCCTATTTCAAGGCATTCCACAAATGGGGTACATATTTAAGAAAATAGGTGTGCAGTAACATTATAATGTTCTCCATGAACCTAGTTGGAGTTTACAGTGTTTCAACTTAGCAAAGATTATGGGAAACAGTTCCATGTTTCCTCTCTATAGTCTATTAGTTTTATTTCTAAAAGAACTCAATAATAAGATTATGCATAGGGTAGGAAAAAACTACCTCAAGTACGCTCTCATCTTCAGCGCTCCAACCACATCAGATCAAACTATTTGCCCATTGCTACTCACAAGAATATTTACACTTTCTACTACATCCAAAAAGACCTTTAATAAAAAATTAAATGCACAAAATTAGTTAAATATCAATTGCCATATTCAAGCAAAGCACAAAGTTAAATCTGGATTAGCCTTCAACCTAATTTTTTTTGTATTGTATTCCTTCACTTCGCCAGGAAACTGCATGTAACAACCATTAGAGGTCGCTAAGTGACTTCCATCCTATAATCATCCATTTTGATGAATTCACTAAGAATCTTTACCTCTGTATATTGAGGGTACCCGATATCCATTATTTCATCTATTAGTTCATACTGCACAATGGGAAATAAAAGTGGTGAAATAATATACACATATTTTAAATTTTAAGTTCATGATAAAATATTCTCAAATAGTTCATTACAAGGAATTCTGAACCCTCGACCCTTTGTGGCATAGATTAAAAATAGATGTGTACACTCACAACAACGAAAAAATTGTCTCTCAAAGACTCTTCTTCTAGCTCTTCAAAATAGTGCTTGAATACTTGCAGAAATAACACACATGACAATCCAAAACTGAACCTAAAGTTGACATGTGAATGATTTATCGCAACACACTAATCATAGCAGAAAACAAAGAGGAACATTAACAACTCTTGATTACCGTAATAACACCTAAATATGCATGCAATAGCTACAAATAAAAGAATTATATGCATACACTAGAATCCCTGGCTCTACAGGTTTAGTAAGTCCCCTAAATGTAGTGTTCCATTTAATAATTGAAAATAGAGCCTCGGACAAGAAATAAATTGTGAATGAGAAGTGTAGATTGTTGAACTTACATCTGCAACTCGATGTAAAAATAATAGTAAGCTAGTTGCATTAGATTTCTATCTTGATGCTGCCATAAGGTAGATATTGTTATGCTGAATGAACATGTAAGTCACCCCATTGTCATAGAGTACTAGATTTTGTAATGTAGGATCACCTTGTCCATGTAATTTCATCAAAAAACTTGTCAAAACACATATGTTGAAACCATCCTCACACATGGCCAATTCAGCCTAATAAGAGACAAGATATAAGAGAGAGCGGTACATTTTAATGAATATATTCATACGAGACAATGTAATTTATGTGAGATTGGCCACCTAAACATCTTTAAATTTTAAGTAATTTTCATACCTCTATGTAAATATTCCATATTTGAGAAGCTTCTTTGTACAACATTGCAATTTTTAACTTTGTGATGCACATAGCATAGATGAGTCAATAGAAACTATAGTTTCTTGTGTTCTTTCCACAGTTTTAAAAAAGTTCTTATCGATAGATCCAGGTAAGAATTTTATTCCTCTAAAAATGGTTTTATTACCAGTTTTAAAGAAAGTGGACACAAACTAACTAAAGAATCTTCAAATCAAGGACTGGAAGTTACATTGATGTAGAGCTTTCTAATATCCCCTTAAGGAACCCTATTCAACTCGAGGATTCAACAATGTCTTGGAATCCACTCAAGGAACTAGAGTTCAACTCAAGGATCAATAAGAACTCCTTGACTTAGTAGATCTCTTCCACACACCATACCCATGAATTCACTTCCTACCTTGTTACCACAATCTCTTATTGTATCAATTTCCTTCTAGGTCACCTAGTGTACCTAGCACCTCCATCATACCAAAATCCAACTCAAGCATCTCTCACTGACCCTAACACCTTTGACCATCTTATCATGGCCTATCTACCATGCTTCAATTCTTCACTAGCTTCCAACAACCCATCTTTCACCATTTCCTACTTTAGCCCTTCTAGGCCTGTCTAGTAGCCCTGTCTTGCAATAGATTGCACTTTTCTCTCTAACTACCCAAACAACCTAGTGACTTAGTCACCTTTTCAAATACCCTTTATGGTTTTTCTTTAAACCTTGCAAATATCAATTTCTCAACCTGTGACTATTGCACCTTTCTATGGCTATCACCACAGAAATTAGTCCTAATTAGCCCTTGCCTAACAAAGAAACTATGCTTTTCACACACACCCAACTCTCCAAACCTTGAAATAGTCTTTAGGCATCTAATAAATGATAGGATTCCACAATTTTTTTGACTGTCCATACATTTCTAGACACCTTTTCATCAAATCCTCCCTTTAAGGGTTTCTAGCCTAGGGCTTCCTAGAAAAGACCCTAAATCAACTCATAAAACCTTTCTATTGGCTCAAACACCTTTAAACATACTCCCTAAAATTTTTTCAACACACATTTATCCATTCCAACCTCCATTTTCTCATATTCACCATGTGGTAACTTGCAAATGCACCATCGCTGTTTGGTACAACAGTCACCCTATTGTTCTTTTCTTTGTTCACTATCACCTACATCCTCTTGCATTAAAATCATAAAAATGACATATTCATACACTTAAGTTCCTCTCCCAAAAGTTACATTCCATTCATAGAAAGTGGGAGAGGCTTGTCTCTATTAATGACTACAAAACTGTGACAATCAGTCACGTTCCCTGTGACAGCAGAGATTTCAAAGATAGTTTTTTTTTTTAAAATAACTTACAAAGTCCTTGCCAAGAGTTAACAAATCATGAAAATATTTTCGAGGAGTAAGCACAATAAATCTTGAATATAAAGAACTTTATTGGATTACCAAGTCGAATTTTGCAATTAGGAAATTGTCACTATGATAGTGAATAGTAGATTTCTTTTATTTATTTATTTTCTTGTTACATACACCTCTCTTCAACTTCTTCCCTTGTGTCTTATAAAGAAATTTATTTTCTAAATATTTTCCCATCTAACTAACTCATAAAACTAAACTAGAGCCCCCTTGGATGCCAACTGCTCTTCTAACTGTCTTATGATAGCAAATAGACAGATTTTATAACATTTTTAACATCATTACCTTTGATTATCTTTTGTGGCCTTTTCTCGGCTAAAGACTTATGAAAACTATAATGTCATTCCTAAATGACTCTAAAAGACCTTTTAAAACACTCTTCACACACCTATAACCTTAACTAACCCCATTCAAGCCTAAGTTGGCTTATGTTGCCAATGTTGGCAATTTTACAAGATCTTGCACTTTGAGTGCATTTTACATCATTTAGGGGTTTTAATAGCCTATTACATCATGTAAACACTACCATCCACCCATAACTCTTCCTAGGACACCCTAGGACTTCAAATGACCCCTTACATCATATTGACTCCCTATTTGTGCCAATTTGCCTATTCTTGACAATACCTTACATTTTGTCAACTTTGTGAAATTCATTACATTTAATGGCTTTAATAGCAATGATTCATCATCAAATAACTCAATAGATCTCCATTAGGCATTTATTTCCCTTGTACCTTCATTATCTCCTACATAGCTCCTGGTGTACCCTGTAGGTTCATTTTTTCTTGGGTGCCCCTACACCATACATGGATTCAAATGAAGGATCGGTAAAAAAATGGACAGGAAATTAACAAGTATTAACAGTGATACCTCCTTTACTACTTAGTAATATCAAAAGTGAGCTTCACCACTAAGTATGTTGGTTAAGTGGTGGTGGTGATGGTGTAGGGGCCAATAAGGTTCAAACAACCACTAGGCCATCGTCATTGTAGGCTTGTGCCAATTTGTTCTCAGGGTTGAGCCTTAACTTTGTTAATTGTGGATGAGGTCCCCCATTTGTGGCCTCACCAATCCATAGCTCCAGGTCAAAAGCATTTTTCTTGGGGCCAAAGTGTGTGTTGTGTTATGTTAGCATCACTAATATGATAAATCCTAATTCCCTTTGCTTAAAATAACCTCTTCCAAGCAGCAACATATTTAGATAACATAGTCCCAAGACAATGTTGATCAAGGGTTTCCCTAGCTAATTATGATAATCATATCATTGGTTATAACATAGTCCCAAGATAGTGCTGAGATCCAAGGATGCAATAAAAAAGCTACAAGTTTAGAACTTCATGACAGTTCAAAGCATGAAGCCTTAGATGCATAGGACAACAATCTAAACATAGGAAAAAATAGAGAAATATTTAGTATCTTATTGAGCTTCACTTTGTTTCGAGAATAGTTTAATATTCTCTACTAAATAGGGATAACCATGTGAAGGTGGAAGCTCATTTGGCCCTACCCCCCTCCCCCTAACATCAATCTACATTCCCTATTAACATCTAACATTCATTCATTCTTTCAACCATTAATAAAATGTAACATTCAATCAATATCACATGATAACATTCATTAACTCATTAGATTCATAAACATGAAACATTCATCAATATTTTCCATTAACACATAATTCATGAACATTCATTAGCACATAATTAAATTCATTGAGACATAAAATTCAGTCATTATCAATTAAGGTATGTAGATGACAATCATTTCTTTTTTTTCTTTCTATTTCTTTTTTCTATGTAAGGTCTAAGAGGAGCATCAGTGTCATCATCAATTCCCCCCTCATCAGTTGTTCTTTTCTCTATTCTTGATGATCTCAAATTCCTATGTTGTTGCAAAGGGGGGTCCCCTACAATAACAAATAAAAGAGTTAAGTTAGAAATAATTTATTATAATTGTTACAAGTATATAATTATTTTAAATAACATAACTGTGGCGCTCTTTACCTGATCTGACAACATCATTTTGTCTGGACTCAACATCAACATGCTCATGAACATCGACCCCTCGATCCTCTATAGCTGCTATAAAAAATGTTACATTAATCCAAACACCAATTGCAATTACATATAAAAAATTAATAGCAAATGTATACCTCCACCACTGGGATGCACATCATGCAAACCTTCAGCATTCACAAATTGTGTAGAAGGATTGTGAGGCTGCATTCCAACATCCTACGCATTGTTATCATTGCTTACTTAAAATAGATATAATCACTTTATATTTGAACTTAACATCAAATAGACTAATTGGTAAAGTATTCAATTTGAAATACATTTCATTTAGCTTATTTACTTGTAGCTCATATGCATCATTATTAGAACCTTCCACACTAATTTCAGCTCATAGCCATTCAGCCACGGCTCTATAGCCTTGTTGGAAGCCAATTCTCTTATCCTCTTCTATTAGGAATCTCTTGAACTCTGAGCCCTACTTTTTTGCGTGGTATGGTGAAATTTACTTGCATTGTTTCATCAACCAATGTAGGGTAGCTAAAATATCAAAAGGAAATACAAAAGTTGCAAAAGTTGCGGATCAGGAGCATAGACAAGCTAGTCTATCCTAGCATTTCCCATCACAATATATATAAAATTTTATACAATTTTTCATTTACTAATACTAACAACTCGTGCTTGAAGTTTTGAAAAACCACCAGAGCCGAGCTTGTGTGTCCTGTGCTTTTCTAGTCTTGCCTTTGTTGCCTTTGATGTGTCAAGCAATCTATGAAAAGTTTGAAATATGTTAGATAGTATAAATATAGAGGTTAATTAGTACATAATTACATTCTCAATAGTATCACATACCTTGGTGTACTCTCTAATAGTGTAATTACATTTTTCTTGTTAGCTTTATACTTTCCATCCAAAATTAGAGCCCGCTACTCAGCCTCAGGAACATAGGGCGGACGCTCGTACCTAGGGTTATCCCATAATTTTTTTCTATACTAGTCCCTAATATAATTCAAACATAAACTAGCTTTTTCAAGGAGCTTGTTTCTCTTGAATGCATGAGGTCCAAAGAGTTAGGTCATGCTCTCTATAAAATCATCCTTCAACTTTTTCTCTTGGTTATTCCACCTTTTAAGTAAAAAAATACATGTTAGACTCATAAATGAAGTGAAGGTACCTTTAATATAGTTCAAGAAATGGATGAAAAGGAAAAATATTCTAGCAATGATATGAAATCAAAATAGTGGTTTGGGGTTTTAGTTAGGATATGATGTTCCACCAGGTATGCACGGTGGGCCCGAATATTCGCAAACACTCATCACTAATTTTTTTCCAAAAAACATCATTCCCTACAAAAAAATCATGGGATCATTAGTCGATGAAGAGTGATCAAAAACTAAATTACTATTATATCACTATAGAATAATAACTTTAAAGTACTTGGAACTTTGTCTACTTTTAATGGAATACCTTCATTGTCACTGACGATCAATATGACATCCTTCACCATTCCTGTACTAGGAACATAGGAACATCCAAGAAATGATGTTGCAGCTCCTGTTGCAAAAGGTTTCATAAGTTTCATAAGTCTTTTTCATGAAGTATAAACACATAACACTTAAACACATAATAAAAGAGAGAAAAAGAGAAATTTGTGTACCTGTAGATGGTGCAATAGTCAATGCCTGTAAGCTGGATGTTGTCAACTCAGCAATCGAAAAGAGATTTGTGGTTGTCCTAGATGGAGGCGACGTCGTCATAGGATCTAAAGCTGAAGAATAAAATTGTTAGAGCATGCATAAATATAGAACGTGTGGACTAGCATGGACAAGATTGTTAGAGAATTAAAAAAAAGGATTGTTTAAGCATGTATTATCAATGATTATGATAATTACTATATATATTCAGTGGAAAACACAAGTGGGGAATGGAACATGCGCTACCAGAAACACCTGTAGCACCCTCATCATGGGAATGGGGCTTGAAATCACGCAAAAATCTCTATAAAGACAACACATCCATATTTTAATTAATTCCATAAAAGAGCATAACATAAAAACCATTATTGAACTCTTGTTATAGTTAAAAATTTCATTAATACTTACTTTTAAGGTTTCAGAGGTGTGTAATAATTCAGATGCCCTATCTTTTACTTCCTGAGTAGTAGGCTTAATGGTTGCCAAACATATAATTTCTTTGCCAATTTTCTTTAGCAACTTTTTAATTGAACCGATTGGGTCATCGATCTCTGCTAAATCAATATAAAAAGGGTCCTCCTCAGGCCGGGCTGCTGAGGGACTATAGGTTCCTTTCCCTCCCTTTGACCACTGGCCCTCTATAACAACAATAGTATTAGTATTATCAAAATTAATCCAAAACAATGAAGAAAACAACATTAAAAAAAAAAACATTTTGCTTCTATCTAGTTTACACAATTACAATGAGTTTTACCTGCTCATGTGTAGATGAGCCAGGAACATCGCCAGCATCCCCTCCGGGCGGTTGCTCCATATTGTGCCCCTGTGTCAAAGATCAAGTATAAAAATGTTAGCCAAAAATTTCTTGACTAAATGGTATGTTGGAGTCATTGATTAGAAGTTGGTTTAATAGTATGTACCACCCCCATGATAGTAGCCTCGTTTGTATCTATGCAGTTCAAATTATAATCAATAAGAAGCTCTTCCCCTACACGTATTGATTTTATCACACAGATGAGTACACAATTTCCCTCACATGCCTCAAATATGCAATTGGGTTGCTTTATAGTTGACCCGGGTCATGTACTATTTATAAAACCTGCAATATTCCCTGTTGCTTTTAGCCTTCCATCAATATATATAGCCACACTTTTACTTTGATTATTGTCTTGTTGTTGTATATAATTTTTTGAGAGGGTATACCTATGCATACTTTTTTTATATTGAACAATATGCATCCAACTTTTGTAATCGTAACATGGTCCAACGTACTCCATCAATTCAGAAACTTTGTTGTAAGACACCTTTATGCCATCCATAGAAAATAGGCCCAAACCATGTAATGATGATGGTGATATGTGATATATCCTCTCGTTAACACAAAAATCAGTGTTTATTGGAGAAAGTTCCTTGGGTACCTAATGTTTCTGTAGATGTTGGTACCTGAAGGGCACCTCGATGTCACCTTCCATCTCATCATCATAAGAACATGAACCCCCTTGAGCAAGGAAAAATTTCATGCATTTATTGAATTTCCTTCTAGTCCTTTGACCTCTAGTTAATCTCCCTATTCTAGATAAACTGCATGTCTCACTTTCCTCTTCTATTCCTATATTTCCCTCACTCGAGGAAGACACTTCTAAAAAATACCTATTCACTGGTACCTGCAAATGGGAGAGATCTTAGAAGACATCAATCTTACTACTGATAAGTGTATTAAATAGACTATCTATAAGGAGTATTGATGTATACCTATTGATCCATGAGACTATGTGGGATGCTCCTGAAAGGGGTTCAGTTTCCATCAAATGTAATTCAATTATCATGAGCATAATCACATCATAATCATAATCACATCCATCATAAGGATCACATAAAAATTAAAAACATTAAAAGGTACACAATATAACACTTAAATCAGGCTCACATTATAAGCCTACTAGGGAAGTAGGCATAGTGAAGGGCTAAGCACTTATATTATGTTTTCCCTATGAATTTTATTCTAGGTACAACTCCCTTTTATAGATATTTAATGAATTTCCTTTTCTAAACTAAACACTTACAAATGCTTTTGACCTGAAAGAAAATAAGGCTCAATACATTCACGCATCAATATGTGTTTTAAATAGTTTTACTTAATTAATTTAGATTAATAGTTAATTTAGATTAGCAGTATTCTATTTCTAGTTGAAACTTGTAGCTTTTAAATAGATAATGAATAAACTATGTAACCATATAAGACAAATATATTTCTATCAAGAAATGAATATTAAATAGATGAAGGATTGATGGCCTACCTCTAAATTTCATCATCATCATCCTTGTCATCATCATCATCATCATCGTCATCATCATCATCATCCTCGCCATCATCATCGTTGTCGTCATCATCATCATCGTCATCATCAACATCCACATCATCTTCATCATCATCATCAGTAGCAGCATCTACATCATCTTCTACTTCTTCAGTATCTTCTTCTTCCATCACATTATACTTTATTGGCCTTCCTCTCAGTTCATGTCTAACAACAAATGACCAACCCGGTTTATGTGGAACCTTTGAGTAAAATACCTGCTCACATTGGCTTGGAAGAACATAGGGCTCATCCCCAACTGGCTCAAATGACCTTGTATTAACCATTGTAAATCCATTATCATGTTCAATAATAGTTCTATTAGGATCATTTGGATTAAGTCGTAGCCTGTACCATTTGACAATGAAGAGTACTAATTTGAAGGAACTAAAGTCAAACTCAAGTATATCATCCAAAATGCCATAGTATCAATTTTCAGACTCTCGAGGATGTAAGTCATTTCTAGATGAAATGTTAGTCACTTGAAATACTGTAGTTATTCCTTAATCACAAGTTTTCTTCGTGTCATCCAACACTTTGACCAAAATTTTTGACCATTACAGAACATAGCCTTGTGGTGTTTAACCTGCAATAATATGTGAAACATGTCAAAATTATTGTATCATGAGTTGATAAACATATGGGTGATTAATAAATTTGTACATACCTAGAAATCTCTTAAACCACGTGCTAAATCTATTTCCCTTTGCGTAACATTGGAATCTTCATTACGATGAGCTTCTTTAACCAATGAAGATACACCTTCCCATGTTAATGTCTGACCAGAATGTTGACATCGTTCAATCCATACCATCATCCAATCAAGATTGTTTGCAATATACAAATGTAGTGCATCCCACTCTCGAGCACCTGTACAAAAAAAAAATAGACAACTTACAATTGATTTATTTTGAAGATTAAGAAATAATTTATTACAATAACATCTTATAATTTATTACCTCTCACTTTCCTCAATGTACCTTTCCCCATCAAATACTCCCCTTCTAATTTTTTAAAAGGCTCGAGATTCCAAATGCGATCTACATGGATATTTGATGCAAACTTAGGAAGATATTTAGTAATGTAAACTATAGTCTAGTATACCATATATCCCTCTACCATATAACCCTTAGGATGTGCTCTTTGTTGAACCAATGCCTTCAAAGATTTCAAATGCCTCTCAACCATCCACAATGACCTAGTGTGTACAGGTCCACACAATTCAATCTCCTCAACTAGGTGTATGAGGTAGTGTTCCTGTGCATTGAAAAAAGTTGGAGGTAGACACTTTTGCATTTCACACAGTAAATGAGGAATTCTTCTCTTCCAATAGTTTATATCTTCTTTATGGATTTCTTTAGATGACAACCACCTACATTAAGAGATTCAAGTCACAAAAAATATATAGATAAGAGACTTTACAAAATAATATATAATAGATTACATAGCAAGAAAAAAAAAACACGAATATAATAAATATATACAACAAATTGAACAGATTTTACTACTTACCTCATGTATTTTCCAAGATCGTATATCACTTGTTTAATGTTATTGTTGAAGGGCTCTGGGAGAGATAGAGGAAGCATGTGTATATGAGCAATGTTTGCACTTTAAAATATTTGTAAATGAGATTCATTTTATCCTTGATTGATGCTTTGAGTTTGATTTAGATTTTAGTGTGCACTTAGTGTTGATTTTGAACCTTTTAAAATGGAAATTTGAAGTTCTTTTTAAATTCCCAAAAATGAAGTGTTCCTAACTTTGCATGAATGCATCTAAAACCTTGATGTTGCAAGGATGCAAATGATTGGATTGGTTTAGTTTCACTTGTTAAAAGATTTTTTCTTTTTTGCAAATTTTTAATGGATTTAAGTATGATTTGGGGGTTCATTTTAAGCACTAAAAAGAAGTGTATGATTTTGCTTCCTTAAAAAAAAATGGCCAAGATATCCCACAAGAAGAAGAAGAAGAAGTAGATGCACTAAGAAGAATATAGACAAGAAGAGGAAGAAGAATTCCAAGTGCTTTGTCCACCTATAAGCTTGAAAAATCTACAAATACTATGAGTTTCTTTGTCTTCTTCATGCTCATGTGGACCTACAAAATCAATTTATACAATCCTACCAATAAAAAAAACAAGCAAAATTAGCCAAAATTAGAAAATGACATACAAAACTTGACCAAAAAAGCTAATGAAAATGAACCATGCGGGGTCCCACCAGGCATGCCAAAATGTATATGAGCAATGTTAGTATGCTAATAGAAACCAAATTTAAATAAAGCTTCTAAAAACTAAACAAAATTCATAAACTTCAAGATAGACTAAGATGAACTCTTAATTGAGAACATGAGCCATTAATGGACTCTCTCAATAAGAAGCTCTCTTGTTGAGTGGCTTTGTCTAAATAGATAGGATGTATGCTCAAGCTTATGTTTCAAAAATGGCTTCAAATGGAGTTGGAATTTGGGTGTGAGTGTATGGTTTTGATGTAAAATGGCTTCTTCAAATGGCATTATGACTTTACTTCATGGATTGTGTTATTTTGCAAAGGGGAAGGATCCAATTTATAGGCAAGAGGCTTGAGGGATTGAGGGCTAAGATGCAAGGATGGAAAAAAGGTCATGGAGGGCTCAGATTGCATGAGAAGAGAGCACATGGATTGTGCTTCCTTATAGCCAATCAAGGAGTGACACATGTCACAAGGAGAGAGGATGGAGGAAAGGGGAAGGATGAGTCAACAAAGGAGGCTCAAGAGATAAAATCTTCATAAAGACCCTCATAATGGCGTGTAAGAGCAATAAAAGGGCTTGGAAGAGTCATTTATGGCCTAGTGGACTTCATAAAGTTTTATGGTTGAGATATTTTGAGGGAGATGAGAGAAATTTTGACTTGGGCTTGATTAGGAGGGTTTTAAGCTTACTTAGGCTTGTGCAAATGATTAGAGGATGGATTAGGATGGTTTAGGATTAGCTTAGGGATAGGCAAGTGGATGGCATTTAATGAGGGTGGGTGAAGGAGGAGATATTTGTTAACTTTGGCTTGGGTTAGTAAGTTTTAACCCATGTTTAGGGAATGTGACAAGGTTAGGAGGGGATTAGGATTAGGTTTAAAGACATCTTCTAGAAGAGTCTAGACTTTGGATGAGGATAAAGACTTTCTAGAATAGTCTAGAATTTCCTAGGATGAGGATGAAGACTTTCTAGAAGAGTCTAGAACTTCTTAGGATGAGGATAAATTAGATTTTTAGAAAATAAATAAATTTTTATTTATTTCAAGGGTTTGGGTTGAGGAGATATTTATCAAAACTTATTTATTTTCGGTTTTTTGGTCAATTTATTAATTAAATAATTAACAAATAAGGAAATAATGTTTAAATAAGATTTAAACATTTTTGGGAGGGATTCCTTAATTAAATATTTTTAATTAAGATAAAGGGATTTAATGGCATAAAAATAAATTAATTAATTAAATAATTAATTAATTAATAAATGATGATGTCATCAGGAATTTTTCAGAAAATAAAAATACTTTATTTTCTAAAGGTTTTTAGGTGTCTACATTTTGCCCCTCTTTGATATGATGTCACAAGTGGCATGGCATCAAAGATAAGAAAATAAGATGCCCAAGGCTAGAGCAGAAGAGGAGAGAATGGACTACACGATGCCCCCTCAAGAAGGCAGCAAGGAGAGAAAGTGAGGCTCAACGACTTCTTGAAAAGTACAAGAATTTGAGATGAGCAAAAAGACTCAGATTGGCAAAGAGAAGGGGCTGAATTAGCTCAAACTCTCACTATGGGAGAATGATAAAGGAGAATTAGATGCACAAGAGGAAGCAAGCTTAAGACTTTAGGGAAGGTGGAGGATAAAGGAGCGGAGCGCTATAAAAGGAATCCAAGATGGGGAGATGGGTGAGGGGATTAAAAGGCTGATGCAACAAGATTTCAAAGAGTCAAATTGGTAGAAGATGGGTTTCAGAGATCCCTAGGACTAGGATTGTGGATCTCGAAAGATGAGGCTTGGTGGATTGATTTGGATTGGTGGATCCCTAAGACTAGGATTGTGGATCCCTAAAGCTAAAGGTGAGGAGTGATTCAAAGAGATACTAATGCATAAGTTGGGGTAGGAGAGAGGGATGTTGGATATGGATGGGGGATAATGGAGATGAAGGAAAACCTTTGAAGCTTTTTGAGCGGGGGGGATACTTCAAAGAGAAGTACCACCATGTAGTTGAGCACTAAATTTGCTATAGGACTGTTGGTTAATTGCCAAGGTTACCAAGAACATCAAAGCCTTTTCACCAACTGTCCAGAGGACTGACGAATTGACTCAAAACAAACACGCAAGGATTGCCCCAATATCACACATGAATCCCAGAGGAAGCAGTGTGGAAACAACACTAGGTGACCCACAAGAAAAAAAGAAAACAAGCAAAAGACATGATCAAGACCTTACACTCTGATTGCCCCATTCACAGTATACCATGATATGGAAGATCGTGGAAACCTTGAGGAGGGAACAAGGAGATTGCTTGGAAAAGATATTTCAAGACCCAGCAAGGAAGAGTCCAAATCAAAAGAAAGCAAAAATCCAAAAGAGAACTATTTGCCAATGAGATGGGTAGGACGAAGTACTAACGGACCAAGATCAGACATGAGGAAAGCTATATCCTACAAGGACCTATCGGAGAGCACCTAAGCTAGTGGATTTGGATGAGTGATGCATTTGGCAAGCTGAAATAAGAAAGATAACACTTTGGTGATAGGAAATCTAGCTAAAGGATGCATTAGAATAGCTAACCAAGATGTGCGATGGGTGCAAGATGTTGATCAAGGATGAACTAACACAAACGCTGGAT
This sequence comes from Cupressus sempervirens, assembly GCA_028749045.1. Classification (NCBI taxonomy): domain Eukaryota; kingdom Viridiplantae; phylum Streptophyta; class Pinopsida; order Cupressales; family Cupressaceae; genus Cupressus; species Cupressus sempervirens. The sequence continues at coordinate 297,642,068 of CM053789.1, forward strand.
AGATACAATGGTACTAAGCTAAAGAGGATGTACAAGCTGATGATCCAAGATATGTTACAAATGTACAAGTTTGTTCATGTTTTGGTTTTTGTGAGATGGAAATGTTTGTGAAGGATGGGATGTCTATAATAGGTGATAGGTGGATAGGTAGATGGTTTGCGAAAAGCTTAAGTGAAAATGGGGTTTTGTGTGTGCACATGATAGTATACAAGCTAGGATACAAGATTATTTACAGGCTAGAATATGGTACAAACTTTGGACAAGATTCGATATACAAGGTATGGTACAAGATTTACAATGTATAATACAAGCTTTGGTACAAGATTTTACAAGCTGAGGTACAAGATTTTACAAGCTGTACAGGAGGTATTTACAAGCTCCATTAGATTTTGGATATTTGGTTGGAACACGAAGGGAACAAGAAGGTGTTTTATGGGATGGTGGGTGAATGGATGAGGGATAGGATAGTGATATATAATGGATTAGTCTTAGTACAAAAGGCACCTGAATTACCAAGTTTTCACCAAGGTACCTATCCAAGGCGCTTGAATTGCCAAGTTTTCACCATTGCACGCTTATTTCTCTTTACTATTTTTTTAATGTATTTCTCAAAAGATGGGTATACCAAGGATCTTCAAGCATAGAACTTCTTGAGATGAATGATGTTAGTAGGATCATTCAAGAGTTCTCCTTCTAGTGTAGATAGCTGATAGGCTCCAGAGCCAAAGGAAGCAGTGACAACATAAGGACCAAGCCATGTAGGTTAAAACTTGCCTTTCTTTTCTCGATCTGTTTGGACTTTCATGTTTTCTTTGAGGACCATGTCACCTGGCTGGAAGTGTTGTGGAAGCACCTTCTTATTGAAATTCCTTTTGAGACGAGTTTGATAGATTGTGAGATGATCATAGGCTTATTGTTGCTTCTCGTCTAAGAGATCTAGCTAGGTGAGCCGAGCTACTCTGTATTCTTCATTTCATATTTCCCCTTGCAAAGATATGTGCAAGGAGGGAAGTTCAACCTCTATAGGTAGTACCACTTCAGCACCATAGACTAGGGAGTATGGAGTTGTGCCTGTGGATGTACAAAAGGAAGTTTGATAGGCCCATAGGGCTGGATTTATTTGTAGGTGCCAATCACAGCTAGAATCATTGACAACTTTCTTTAGGATTTCGAGGAGGGTTTTGTTAGTTGCCTCTGCCTGGCCGTTACCTTGTGGGAAACATGGGCTAGAAAAATGGTGATGGATGTGGAGGGAAGTGCATAATTCTTCCATGTTGAGATTTTCAAAGTTACCTCTGTGGTCGGTGAAGATGGTGGATGGGATGCCAAAGCGACAAACAATGTGGTACAAGATGAACTTGGAGACCTGAACTCCTGTAGCTGAGACTAGGGGGATTGCTTCCACCTATTTAGTGAAATAGTCTGTAGCTATTATTATCCATTTATGTCCATTAGATGAGAGGGGTATGATAGTTCTAACTAGATCAAGGCCCCAACAAGCGAAAGGCCAAGGTGGTGGAATAGGCTGTAGATCCTGTGCTGGAGCGTGCACAAGATTTGCATGCTGCTGACATGGGAGACACTTTCTGACAAAGTCATAGGAGTCTTCTTCAATGGTAGGCCAATAATAGCCTGCTCTAAGGATTTGTCATGCTAGGAAAATACCACATGTGTGGGCACCACAAAGTCTAGAGTGTACTTTTTTTAACACCATCGTGGCCTCGGTTTGGTCTAAACATCGAGAGAGAGTATCGTGATAACCCTGACGATATAGGGTATTGGCTATGATAACATAGTTGGATGATTTTTGGATGAGGTTCTGGCGTTGGGTACGTGTGAGGTGAGGGGATATGGTACCATCATTAAGGTAAGCATGAATCTCATGGTACCAAGGGGATTGGGGACCAACCAAGATAGAAACACGGTTTGAATCTTCATTCGCATAGGCGGGTGTGAGGAGCTACTCCACTAAAAACTCATACTGTGTAGCTTCTTGGGGAATTTCCAAGAGCGAGCCTATAGTAGCCATAGAATCTACTGCTTTGTTCTGTATTTGAGGCACTTGTGTAAACTGAAGCCTTGTAAAATGCTGGGTTAGCTGATCAACTAGCTCTTTGTAGGGTAATAGCTTTTCATCTTTGGTTTGATATTCATTTACGGCTTGCTTGATGATGAGCTGAGAATCGCCAAAGATTTGTAGCTCAGCAATGTTCCATTCTGCAACTATCTTTAATTCTGCTATGAGGGCCTCATATTCAGCTATATTGTTGGTGCTAGGGAATTGTAGCTTGAAGGCTTTTGGAATGTAATCTCCTTGAGGTGTGACCAACAATATTCCTGCCCCTTATCCATGAGATGTGTATGAGCAATCAAAATAAAGTTTCCATGGGGGTTGTTCTTCAATTAGACAGATATGCTCATCTGGAAATTTTGTGATCAACGGATAAGCATCTATTAGAGGTGCATCAGCTAGGTGATCTGCTATAGCTTGCCCTTTGATTGCCTTTCTGTCCACATATTAGATGTCAAATTCGCTAAGGAGCATAACCCATTTGGCCAAATGGCCTGTAAGTGTTGTTCTGGAGAGCATATACTTGAGAGGGTCAATCTTGGAGACTAGTTAGATGGTATGACTTAGCATGTAATGGTGAAGCTTTTGAGTTGAGAAAAAAACTGCCAAACAAGCTTTTTCTATAGGAGTGTAATTGAGTTCATAACCAACTAGGGTTCTACTGATGTAGTAGATGGCTCTTTCTCTGCTGTAGTCATCGAGTTGTGCTAGAAGTGCCCCTAGAGTAGTAGGTGTTGCTGATATGTACAAAATTAGGGGATGACGAGGAACTGATAGAACCAAGATAGGGGGATTGATGAGATACTGCTTGAGATGGTCGAAGCTATGCTGACATAAAGGATCCCACTTGAAGTTCTAATCCTTCTTCAGTAAATGTGAAAATGGTGTACACTTATCTGCAAGCTAGGAGATGAAGCGCCGAATAGATTGAAGCTTTCCTTGAAGAGAAAAAAGTTGTCACAGTGTCTGGGGAGGAGGCATGTCTAAGATAGCCTTGACCTTCTTGGGGTCGATCTCTATACACCGTTTAGAAACTATAAAGCCTAGAAGCTTGCCAAATGTGACCCCAAAGACACATTTCTTGGGATTCAGCATGAGATGATATTTGGCTAACCTATCAAAGACTTTCTCCAGGTCAGCAAGATGATCCATGAAGGTATGAGACTTGACCAAGATATCATCCACATAATCCTCCAAAATTCTATGGATGAGATCATGAAAAATGGCTGTCATAGCTCTTTGATAGGTAGCCCCAACATTCTTTAGGCCAAAAGGCATCATGTTGTAGCAAAAGGTTCCCCAAGGGGTAGTGAATGTTGTCTTATGCTAATCCTCTTCTGCAATCTTGATTTGATTATACTCAGAAAATCCATCCATGAGGGACAAAATTTTATGTCCAGCTGTAAGATCTACAATCATATCTATGTTGGGCAAGGGAAAATCATCTTTTGGACAAGATTTGTTAAGATCTCTAAAATCAGTGCAGATTCTGATGTCACCGAAAGGTTTAGTGATAGGGACCATGTTGGAGATCCACTCTGAGTAGTTGATAGGTCGGATAACCTTAGCAGCTAACATTCTTTCTAATTCAGCTTTGACCAATAATGCCATCTCGGGGTGCATTTTTCTAAGCTTTTGTCTGACGGGCTTGATCTTTGGATCAATGGCAAGATGATGAACTACAAGCTTTGGATCAAGTCCTAGCATGTCCTGATATGACCATGCAAATTAGCCAATGTTCTCTCTTAAGACCTCAAAGAGGAGATCAACTTGGTCTTGTGATAGGGATGGAGCAATGTGAACAAGCCTAGGGATCTCTGAAGAACCAATGTTGACTTCCCTAGTATCCTCAATTAGAATAGAAGATATCTCTAGTCGATTATCTTCAGGAGGTAATGCTAAATCCTCATGTTCTGCTTGTGGCTCTGGATGCTCTTGCTGAGGGGTTCTCTTCACTGCCTTAGCTAGTCTCAGATTCACCTTAGTTCCAGTTTTGGGTGTATCGGAACTAGGTTGGGGATTTTCTCCAAAATACCCCTTGGGATCTAGCTTGTAGATATAGGCAAAATATGGCTTTGTTTTCTTGTGAGGTGTTTTAGCTCCCATGAATCTCAGAAGTGCTTCCTCTGATGTGAACTCATCAATGTGTATGATGCTTGGTTGGTCCCAATCTATGAGTTGTGGATGGGTGAGTGGTAGGTCAATGAGGTGGATGGATAGTTCTTGGAGAACAGAGTCTTCAAGGGAGATTTGGTCTAGGATATCATCGTAGGCTCTCTTTTCAACTTCCTCAAGAATGTCTTCAATTTTGACAAGGTCGCAGTGAATGTTTGAAAAAGCATGATCATTCTCATTGGTGCCCCCAGTTGTGGGTATGCCAAATCCAAGACCTGACTTCGATTCCCACTTGTGTGTGTCGATGGGGCACTGCATGCCTCTTTCTTCTGGTCCTAGACCACCACCTTGATAGTTCCATTTGTCAGTGATGAGATTATGTTCTTGTGGATACTTTTGGCTGAATTGATCAAGGCGTGCTTGATTTCTTTGAGGTGCATCCTTATGTAACCAATTGTTGATATCCGGAGTGAGCTCCTCATGAAGAGGGATTTTCAAGGATACAAAGGTTGTTGGGCCAAAATGTTTGTATCGAGGAGGTGGAATCTCCTTAGCTTTGTGATATGTCGGTCTTCCATGGGCATGTGGATCAAGTGGGAGTGCCCCGACAAAAAAGGCATCTGATAGACTATACTCTCCACAGCCTTTGTTTATGATCTTCACGATAGATAGGGTGGAGGCGAGGATGGTTTCTGGGTCATTACAAGTGTGGGATGAGATGGCGATGGCTATGCCAATATCAATTCCATGGAAATGGTTTGTATATGAGGCTTCAACCAAATTGCAGTAAGCAAAGGGTTCTGGATCAGCATGGATGGTTACCTCAGTGCCTTGATGGAAAAATTTGACGCACTGATGGTAAGTGGATGGAACGGCTTTAATGGCATGAATCCATGGGCGACCGAGGAGGATGTTGAATGGTAGGTTTAGATCAATAACATGGTAGAGTGTCTCTTGGCTGACTGGCCCAACCTTGATTGGCAGCAAAATAGTTCCTTCTATGGTTCTTTCCAAGTTGTCATAAGCTTTGATGGTGATAACCTCACTGATGATATCTGCCTCAGTATACCCAGCTTTTTTTATGAATTTTAGGGTGCAAATATTCAAGGCTGATCCATTATCTATCATTACTCTTTTCATGGAAAAATTGGATACCATGATGGCTATGCGAAGTGGAAGGGTGTGATCTGGCTCGACCATGGGTATGTCGGTGGGTTTGAAAGATAGGGCACATGAGGATGAAAGGTGTCCAACAAGATTACGAAAATCAGTAGCATTGATATCAAAAGGGACACAAGATTCTATGGGAGCATTTTCAAGGATGTTCTTGTACATAGGACTAGTGCGAAGAAGGTCTAAAATGGAGATTTGGGCTGGCATGTTCCCAAGGTGTTCCAAGATATTATACTGGCTTTTTGATAGAGGTGATGGTGCTGGTGAAACTGGTGGGCCTACAATGTTAAATTGCACTCTTCGAGTGGTAACTGCACACTCATTGTTTGGTCCTTGGATATTTATAACATTGACAGAAGGCTCTTTCCTGGATATACAACCTATAAGGCTACCATAGTCTATATAGGATGAAGTGTGGTCATTGTTCTTCCCATGCTGGTTGTTTGGCTGACGGTTGTTGGTGTTGTTGTTGTTGGTTTGGATAGGTGCTTTTCTAGGATTTTGGTTGTTGTGTGGAGGAAAAGCATTTTGATAGATCTGTAAGCCTGCATTGGGAGAGGTTTGGGCTCCAACAGTGATTTTCTTCTGATCAATGAGGTCCTGCACATAGTCTTTCAGTTTCATGCATCTAAGGGTAGTCTGACCTTTTACCCTATGAAATTTTTAGTACTCATTGTCTTTGTACCATGTAGCTTTGGATTGGCTTGGGTCAATTTTTTGGGTAGGAGGAAATTTGATGAGGTTTTCCTTGACTAATTTCTCAAAAAAATGACATCCAATGGCTCACCAAGGGGTGTATAGTTTCTAGGTGTAGGTTGGAATCTGGGCTTTTTTCTTGTAGCTACATTGATGGCATTAGGTTGATTGCTAGACCCTTGGAAGTTGGGTCTTGGATTGTGGTTTTGATAGCTTTCGTTATTTTGTTGTTGGTAGTTGATAGCTTGTTGATTGTTTGGTTGATATGGTGGGTTGGACTGGTTGTGAGAAGGACCAACAATATTCACATGTCTGGTGTCAGTGACGCCATCTGTTGCAACGTGCTTGTTTTTGTTCCAATATCTAGACTTGTCATTGAAATGTGATTGATTTTGGTTGGCCTCTTTGTAAATCTTGACCACACCATCTTTAATGAGTCATTGCTCAAGGATCATTCCTTTCTCTTTGATATCTTTGTAGGTTTGCAAATAGTTCATGGTCATGTAGTGAGCCAAGCTAGGATGGGCATTATCAATAAACATTTTCACCACATGGCACTCTGGCAAGGTGTAGGATATGCGGGTGGTAAGGGTTTGCCATCTTTGCAGGTATTCAGCAAGGCTTTCTCCACCTTTTTGCTTAGTGTGGACAAGGTCAACTATTGATAGCTCTGTTTCAACAAGATGGGCATATTGGGCTACAAATGCCTCAGATAATTTAGCAAAGTTTTTAATTGTGCCATAGGGGATTCTGTAAAACCATTCAAGAGCTGGTCCAGCCAAGCTTTTGGGAAAAAGGCGCAAGAGGAAGACATCATTGTATGCCACGTCCTAGTAGTGCATGTAAAATTCTTTGATATGTGTGACAGGGTCTCCTTTTCCTCTAAATTTGTCAAATTTGGGTACCTCAAAGTGTTTGGGAAATGGTGTCATGGTAATGGCTCTGTCAAATGGGTAAGGACACACATTCTCAAACTTGAATATCTTCGGATCATTCCCTTATTGGATGGCTTTCAGAGTTGTCTTCATTTGCTCCCATTCTGAATTGATAGGTGATGGCTGGGGTGCCCCCAATGTAGGAGTGCCTTGAGGTAGGTATGCGCTAGATGGGGCCACTGAATATGGATGGTTGTGAGGGATTTGTTGATAGGGATTATACATTGTTTGGGCAGCTGCATGGTCGATGACGAGTTTCTGAGGGAGATGTGGCGCATATTGTTGCATGTGCTGCGAGGCTTGCTATTGATATGGGATTTGAGGTTGGGATTGAGGAACATAAGCTGGCTGTGGGATAAATTAATGGCTTTGTGGAGGTAAGGTATAAGATGTTTGTGAAGCTTGGGGAAAGGATCAGGGGGCTTTTGGGGTTTGACCAAGGTATGTGGGCTGCACCCCCATTTGGGATGGTACCTGCAAATAATTGGTGGTTGGCTAGATTGGTGGGTTACCTCCTAGAAGTGGCATTGAAAATTAGTTGGTAATAGGAGGTAATGGATTAGTTGGTGGTGGAGGTGGTGGGAATTGAAAGCTAGAAAACGGAATTGATGGGGTTTGATAGCTTGGTGGCTGGATTTGGAAGCTTGGTAGAGTGGTGGTGGGAGCTTGGGTCACTTGAGAGCTAGGCAGAACATTGGTAGTAGCTTGTGGGGTTTGATAACTTTGTGGAGTGAGGGTAGTAGCTTGTGGATTTGTGGCTAATGGCACTGAGCTTCCAAGACCTAATGGAAATGATGGGATTGTGCTTTGGGCTATGCTGAACAAGCTGGGGGTGATGAAAGGTTGATTACTTGGCCCCATGGGTGGCATCCCTGTTGTATATTGCTGAGGTTGGCAAAAGATGCTAGCACTGATTTGGGAGATGGGTGGATTTGGAAGGCTGGGTTGGGGAGCAGCAACAACAATAGTAAAGGGGGTGAACGGTGAGGTGTTTTTGGTAAAGGGGGTTTGGAGCGGAGAGGTATGAACCAAGGATGGTGTGGTGGTGGCTGGATTGGCTTGCAGCATGGAGATTTCAACTTGGGTGGATGATGGTATGTTTGGGTTTGTTGGATCATATGGATTGGCTGGAGGCTCTTCTTTTGGCATATATTGAGGTTAATTTGGATCATAAGAGCCTATGGGTGGTGGCAGCTGCCTAAACAATGGGTGAGATGGATCTGATAATGGAGGGGGTCTTCCAAAGTCAAAGGTTCCTACATTGTCCCTTTGAAAATTAGCCATTATTGTCTCTTTGTTCTTTTCTATAATGGCATTTACCAATACTGCATTTCCTGGTTGGTTCATGAAAGCTTCAATGTCAGTAGATGATGGCATAGCTTTCTCTAGGCTGAAGGATGGCTAAGTACTCAAGGGGGGTGACGCTGTTCGATCTAAATGATAGGGCTCCATTATTTCTTTCTTCTTGGCTAAGCGAGTGACGGGTGACATGAAAAATGCTCCTAGGGATGAGATGCAACAAATGCTGGTGGATGCAAAAGGGAGGAAGGCTTTTCTATGCAAATGATTTCCTAGGTTGAGACAAAGCTATATGAAAAAACCTAAGGAGGATTGGGTTGGGGATTCTAACTTCAAAGATATGTTGCCAAAGTGCAAAAGGTCTGCTTTCCTATGTGCAAGCTTGGTGGTGATTGTGTCAACTTAAGGATAGATTGATGATCCTTTAGGAAGAACACGAGATTGACCACTTGTGGATCCCAACCTTCAGCTCAAGGTCATGAGGGATAACAAGTGGTAAAGCTAGATTACCCTAGACAAAGCTTTGTCAAAAGGGATAACCTTGGTGAGATTGGTGGTTTTGAAAGTTTTTAGGAATGGCAAACTTTTAGCAAGGTGACAACAATTTTTAAAGGCTTGGATGTGCAATTTTTGGATTGCTGGCTAGATGGTTTGATTCTAAATGAGATGGATGAGCTAATAATGCTTAAGGGGATAATCTAAGATGGCTGGATTTTCTACAAATATGACTCTAAAGTGAAGCTTATCGAAGAAGATGTGGAGAAACAAGGGTGTCTAATCATAGAAATCATGCCTAGTTGGTAAGGCATAAGCAAGATTAACTCCTGGATGTTGGCTAAATTTGATGGTGTGCTCTAACCAAGCCTCTTGAAGTGATTTGTCAGTAGCTTTGTCCTCTACTTTGTGGAGTTTGGCAATTCACAGGCTTGGTGTTATTTATTTTCTCTTGGTTGAAAGTTCTTGGTATGCCTGAGATGGCTTGAGTTTAACTTTATGAAACTTTTGTTTGGGTTTGGGTTGCTCTGACATGAATTCTTGAATCTTCTTGGCTTTGAGAGACCTCGGTTATTTTGCTTCAACTTGTTCAACTTCTAGAATAGGTAGTGACTACGCTAAGTGTACCCTAAGCTAGGATTGACCAAGTTTGGAAAACATTCATTCAATAAGTAAAAGACCAAGCAATAGATATAAACAACTAGATAGAAGTTTTGATTCCCAGAATGTGATACTTGTGCCAAGGAGTGTGTGTGTTCTACAAATGTTTTGATCAGTCACTTTAAGCACATTAACATCCTAGATGATTGTCTACAAGGCTGACAGTTGGTTTAGTTAGGGAGTCCTCGATATACCCAAGGTATGTGAGGCCCAAATCCATAGATGAAACCAAAAAGATGTCACACAGCCGAGAGGATCGGTAACCCACTTCTCCTCTTGCACTTCTCAAGGGTATAAAGTTCCTTGAGGCTTAGCCTGAGTGACAAAATCTTGATCCCAAGAGAGGTGTCTTTCGATTCACCTCCCATTTCTTATACTCCGCGGGGACATAGGAGTTGAGGTCATCTAAGGGGTGATGAAATCCCCAAGCAGGCCTCCTAAAAAGAAACAAGGTTTTGGATCCTAATCTTATGCACCCAAGATGGCCTCGAAAGATGACAAGGGGAGAGAAAACTTGGATGACCTTGGGCTAAAAAAAAACACGCTTGTTCTTTTACCAACTAACTCTTATGTGTGCTAATCTAGACTTTGCAAGCACTCATGTTCAAGAGATAATGTTCAATTCCAACTTGAAGCACCAACAAAAGTAAATCGATCGAAGAATGCAAACAAGAAGAAGAGTTAGGGTCAACAAAAGCGAACTCACGCGCCCGGATGCCCTCCACGTCAAGTATCAATTAATTTCCTTTAAAGCATTCAAGAGTTGGTGTGATTTTGTTTTAAGCCCAAAGCAAAGATGTGTGAGACTCGATTTGTCAAGCGCACACCCGGAGGCCCTCCAAATCAATAGTTGTTCAATTTTAGTGCCCAAACTTGAAGTGTGATCAATTTAATCTAGATTTTTGGTCATTTAAAAATTTTGATAAAGTTAAAGCAAATGTTCAAAGACCAAGTGAGTGAGTTAGATTGTGGAACATTTAACACCTTTTTCAAGTAGACCCATCCCCATAAATGGCGTTGAGATTACAACCAATGGTTGAATTGATGGGTGATTAGAAAAGAGGTGAGTCCAAGGAACTACTCAAATTGATTTTTGCAGATTTGTATTTAACTCAACAAAGTTTCTTAAATGTCCAAAAATCAAACTTTACCTAAATTGCATGTGGAAAAGAGATTTGTTTTGTTCAATTTTAGAAGCTCCAAATGAAGTGTTTGATATTGAAATGGTTAATTGATCCTTGGCATTTAAGGTTGGATTTTTTGTTTTAATCATGCACTCATAAAAAAAAAAAACTTGATTTTAATCCATGGCACTCAAGAGTGATTTTAGCAAGATGCATTCAAAGACAAGTGATTAAACATTCAAGTTTTTTCCTTTGAGCATTCAAGATTGAGATTTTGTGTGTTGTTTTAAGAACTTTGAAGTGCTTTGTTTAAACCTTAGATCATTCAAGATTTTTTTGGACTCAAAAGTGAAAATGACTCTTTGGACTTTGGTTTTCATTCAAGATTTTGTGTTCTAGTTTGCATATTTTAAGCCCAAAAATGATACTCCTAGATTGTTTTGATGCATGAAAAACCTAAGAAACATTCAAGATTTTGCAACAAGACATTTTTTTGGAACAAAAAACAAAGCTTTTAGGACAATTTTTGGCAACCATTTAGGATTATTAGTTTGCATGAGATTTTTAAAAGAACTTTAAAATATTTGCAAATGAGGTTCATTTTATCCTTGATTGATGCTTTGAGTTTGATTTAGATTTTAGTGTGCACTTAGTGTTGATTTTGAACCTTTTGAAATGGAAACTTGAAGTTCTTTTTAAATTCCCAAAAATGAAGTGTTCCTAACTTTGCATGAATGCATCTAAAACCTTGATGTTGCAAGGATGCAAATGATTGGATTGGTTTAGTTTCACTTGTTAAAAGATTTTTTCTTTTTTGCAAATTTTTAATTTTTTAATGGATTTAAGTATGATTTGGGGGTTCATTTTAAGCACTAAAAAGAAGTGTATGATTTTGCTTCCTTAAAAAAAAATGGCCAAGATCTCCCACAAGAAGAAGAAGAAGAAGTAGATGGAATAAGAAGAATATAGACAAGAAGAGGAAGAAGAATTCCAAGTGCTTTGTCCACCTATAAGCTTGAAAAATTTGCAAATACTATGAGTTCCTTTGTCTTCTTCATGCTCATGTGGACCTACAAAACCAATTAATACAATCCTACCAATCACAAAATTAGCCAAAATTAGCAAATGACATACAAAACTTGACTAAAAAAGATAATGAAGATGACCCATGCAGGGTCCCACCGGGTGTGCCAAAATGTATATGAGCAATGTTAGTATGCTAATAGAAACCAAATTTAAATAAAGCTTCTACAAACTAAACAAAATTCATAAACTTCAAGATAGACTAAGATGAACTCTCAATTGAGAATATGAGCCATTAATGGACTCTCTCAATAAGAAGCTCTCTTGTTGAGTGGCTTTGTCTGAATAGATAGAATGTATTCTCAAGCTTATGCTTCAAAAATGGCTTCAAATGGAGTTGGAATTTAGGTGTGAGTGTGTGGTTTTGATGTAAAATGGCTTCTTAAAATGGCATTATGACTTTACTTCATGTATTATGTTATTTTGCAAAGGTGAAGGATCCAATTTATAGGAAAGAGGCTTGAGGGACCGAGGGCTAAGATGCAAGGATGAGAAAAAGCTCACGGAGGGCTCAGATTGCATGAGAAGAGAGCACATGGATTGTGCTTCCTTATAGCCAATCAGGGAGTGACACATGTCACAGGGTGAGAGGATGGAGGAAAGGGGAAGGATGAGTCAACAAAGGAGGCTCAAGAGATAAAATCTTCATAAAGACCCTCATAATGGCGTGTAAGAGCAATAAAAGGGCTTGGAAGAGTCATTTATGGCCTAGTGGACTTCATAAAGTTTTATGGTTGAGATATTTTGAGGGAGATGAGAGCAAATTTGACTTGGGCTTGATTAGTAGGGTTTTAAGCTTGCTTAGGCTTGTGCAAATTATTAGAGGATGGATTAGGATGGTTTAAGATTAGCTTAGGGATAGGCAAGTGGATGGCATTTAATGAGGGTGGGTGAAGGAGGAGATATTTGTTAACTTTGGCTTGGGTTAGTAAGTTTTAACCTATGTTTAGGGAATGTGACAAGGTTAGGAGGGGATTAGGATTAGGTTTAAAGACATCTTCTAGAAGAGTCTAGACTTTGGATGAGGATAAAGACTTTCTAGAATAGTCTAGAATTTCCTAGGATGAGCATGAAGACTTTCTAGAAGAGTCTAGAACTTCTTAGGATGAGGATAAATTAGATTTTTAGAAAATAAATAATTTTTTATTTATTTCAAGGGTTTGGGTTGAGGAGATATTTATTAAAACTTATTTATTTTGGGTTTTTTGGTCAATTTATTAATTAAATAATTAATAAATAAGGAAATAATGTTTAAATAAGATTTAAACATTTTTGGGAGGGATTCCTTAATTAAATATTTTTAATTAAGATAAAGGGATTTAATGGCATAAAAATAAATAAATAAATAAATTAATTAATTAATTAATTAATGATGATGTCATCAGGAATTTTTTCAGAAAATAAAAATACTTTATTTTCTAAAGGTTTTTAGGTTTCTACAGCATGTACTACGGTAGTTATAAACCAATCATTTCATTGTTTTCTAACATAACATAACGAATAGTACATGTAGTTTATGAATATATTATAAATATAGAACATAACTTACCTTGATGAAAGTATGCCAATCATGCATTTTGAGCCCTAGCCCAAATTCAATTATTTTTGATATGAGATTGTTTATGTTCGCACCAAATCTTGTGGGAAATCAAATTTTTCGTATGACTTCTTTTATGGCATCACTTTGTTGCTCCGTTAATAACCCAGGAAGGGCACTTATATTAATCTGATCTCTGTTGCTATTTGAGTGAATGAAATTCTTCAATGCATGATTGGATTCATGAATGTCATTACAAATTTTGACAATTTTTTCTTTGTCACACCTTCCATCCAATATTTTCCACAATGTCTCTATTATATTCTTTCCAATATGCATAGAATCAAACAAATGCACAATTTGTAAGTGCTCGTAGCAGGGCAACCTACTAAATTGTCTGGGATAGGTTTTTAGTCCCTTTGGAAGGTTGTCAGTACTGCCTTGATGACCTTCACGATCATCAATTACACAATTAGTAAAAAAAAATCACAATAGAAATATATAAATTACAAACATAAACCATTAGGTGGAATGACATTACCTCGATGATTAATTCTATTATATTCTAACTTCCATAGGCAAGGTGTCATTCTTCGTGGCTTTGATGTAGTCTCTTCTTTCCCATTGAAAAGATGTTTTTTCATACTTCGATACTTATGATTCCTGTAGAGGAAGTGTCTACACTCATCAAACACCTGCTTTCCTAAACATTTTGAATGACGAGATTTCATCTTTGGACCACAAACTGGACATGCAAATTTTCCCTTTGTTTGAAGACCTACAAGATAATGATATAATTGGATTATTAAATATGTTGATTTTTATAATTAGAATTATCGTATGCAACTTGAATTCACTATAACATACCACAAAAATGTGTTAGCTCTAGGGCACCATGTATTGTCCATGCAAATATTTCATGGAATTGAAATTGTCTTTGTCCTATTGGTCTAGACACGTCATACATAGTGACACCATTCCATAACTTCACCAAATCGTCGATAAGAGGCTCAATATATAAATTCATATCTTTAACTTGATATTTACCTACTTGAATGAATTGTAACATTACTTAATTATTGTGACCATTTTACTACAAGATTTGTAAGTACATGTAAATTAATAACTATCAAATGATAAGATACCTAGAACAACCATTGCCAACATAATGTGCTCCCTCTTTATTGACATCCATAGAGGAATGTTATTGTTAATAACAAAAATAAGCCACATTGAGTAAATAGATCTCATCTCTCCAAATGGATTGACACCATCTGCTGCCAATGAAACCCTGCGATTATGAGGTTCTTCTTTGAAGTGTTTCCACTTTTCCTCTATGTGCATAAATGTCAAACCATCCATAGGGATTCGAATAATGTCATCTCAACTTCTACTGCATGCATGATAATCCATAAATTGAGCCAAGCTACTACACCTGAATAATTGTCACATCCGTGGAATAATGGGGATGTAACGAAGAACCTTTTGAGGCACCTTTTTTGTTAGTCGGTCTGTTCGATATCTACTCGTATGACATACAAGGCATTGTGTTGCAAATTCATGTTCTTTATAATATATAATATGATCATTGGGACAAGCATGTATTGCTTGATACTCCATTCCAATATCTTTCATAACAATAGATAATTCTTGATATGAGTGAGGTAGAATATTTGATGATGGTAATAGAAACTCACCTATCAATCTATAGCAAAAAATATAAGTTGTTAATATAAAAAATATTAGCGGTACATTATTCACCCTTTGTTAACTATAAAGACATATATGACATACCTTAACATACATGACATTGTTATGTTTGATAAACCATTCATAACCTTGAAGTTCAACAACAACAATACAGTAGAGAGAAGAGTTGTTTGGGAGTCTTTGTATAGGGGCTTTTATGCCTTCTCAAGTAGAGGTACATCGAGGCTATCATCATCATTATGATCAGATACGCTTGGACTAAATGTGTCATGGATCAATATATTTATACCATCATCTTCAATTGTGTTTTCTGGCACATGATCATCATCTTCCATGGGATCATTATCTTCACCTTGGATATTTGCACCTCCATGTTCCTCCACTTCGAAAACCATATTCTTCAGATTGTTTTGGTTCATATCATGTACTTCCCTAGGGAGATCAACCTATATAAAATTGATTAACATAAATAAATTATGATCATCAACTCATGATCAAGTGATTTCATATGTATATAAATTGTTAAAATGATATAATGAATGACTTACCAGTGGATGATAGTCATGCCCCCCTTTAATGTGACCATTCTCCCTACAATGTCTCTTAACTATTTTCATTAGCAGTCTTCTACAGTTTAAGCCCTTACAAATTTTGCAAGGACAATAACATTTTCCATCACCTTTTCTTTTCAACTTAGACCACAATCTAGTGATTGTCTCCCTATTTTTTTCTTCACTTATATTATCTGACATGATCGTTCTTTGCAGGAAGCAAAAATCAGGCTATGAAAACTTTGGTCTACAACTTTCACAAACTAAGAAAAACTATCAAAAGTACACAAATATTCTTAGACCTAGCTAAATACTTTAATATTTTAAAAATACTTTCTTTGACTTTATTCCTAAGACATTTAACCCAATCACCTTTTATAACATTCAATTAATTGCTCTAGGAAAATTTGTGGATAAGATTATTTGTAAAACTTTGACCAACCGCCTGAAGGTCTTATTGCAAGAGACCTTACAACATTAAACCACTAAAATCAATTTCAAAAAATATAAGCTAAAAGTCTAGTTAAAATATACATTAGATTAAAAAATATACAATTTTCATACCCGAGTGCTTGGCTATAACTCGTGCAACGACCTTCTTGCTTAGTTATAGAAGCTCTTCAGCAATCAAATTATACAAACTACAAGGCCTAATAGAAATTCAAAAACATATAAGCTACAAGTCTAGTTAAAATATACATTAGATTAAAAAATATACAATTTTCATACCTAAGCACGCAGCTATAACTTGTGCAACGGCCTTCTTGCTTAGCTGTAGAAGCTCTCCAGCAATCAAATTATATAAGCTACAAGGCCTAACAACAATTTCAAAACATATAAGCTACAAGGAAAGACATATTACATGACATGGCAAAAGGAACAAAATTTACAAGCTTTAGCAAGACATATTAAATGACATCATAGTGCTAGAGAGATCACAATTATATGAGTCAAACATAGTCATGAAAAAGTACATAAATTAGTTATTATATGCAATTAAAAGATATAAATTTAGATAGGGACATCCATATGGCATATTGAAGAAATGAAATGGTCATATAGATTTCATATGGGATTTTGAAGATGATAGTGTTCTAAGGCAAAGAATCCATTCATATAACCATAATGACATTAAATGTTTAAGCATGGACAATCATCAAATACCAAAATAGAGTAGCAATAAATCATTAGCAATAGTATTTGCTTGAAATTTTCTAAAGCCTTTTCAAAAAATCCATTTTGTTATTTTAACTCTTTAATCATTTGCTTTCGTTTATGTGATGATACAATAGCAAGCAATGTTATTTAGAATTAGATTCAACAAACCTTAACAGTGTAAATAGCCATCTCCTCTAAATTGGACTTCAAACACGAGGGGGCATTCAAATACTCTTCCCCTAAAGATATCCTGAAGAACAAAAGCCACTATTCTTAAGTTTGTGAATTGCACCTCGAGATGAATGAAGCTTAAAAGGAATGAAAATTGTTTTCATACATTTAAATCAGGATGTAATATTTATTCATAAGTATATACCTTGCAAGCACTTATAATTTTTGTTATATGTGTTGCAGGAAAAGAAGAACTTTACATTGCTTTAACTTGCCATTGATGAGTATCATCTAAGACTTTTAGCAAAATTTTCCCAAATTTTTTTTATCAATTTTGCCTCTCCATAATTATACTTATTAAATTAAATAAACCACACAATTATCGTTTAGTATAGGAGAGTTATGTTCATATGTTAAGAGACAATTCATTTTCTGTTATGAAAATATGGGGATGCCAAATGCTCTCAAATATGTTATATTAACTTTTGTTCTAATTTTATTACAGTTAATTTCAATGTAAATTAAGGTTATTCTTTTTCTGAAGAATGATATTGAATGGTTTGTCACAAGTATGTGCTTCGTCACTTGGTGAGATTTTTGCTAAGGCTCAATTAGATGAGAGAGCTATGATTGAAGAGGCCTCAAATTCTGTAGCTGCTGATATGCCAACCATTCATCCAAGTGCTACTAAGGAACATGGTGAAGTAGAGAAACCAGAGTCTTCAGAAAAACCAAAGGAAATGAATGAACCACTTGAGGAAGATGGATGCCAGTTAGGTAAGGTTGATTCTAGTGAAAAAAGACTGGAAATTTTTGAAACTCCCATGCAACAAGATATAAATGAAGAGCTTGAGATGCACCTAGTGGAAAAGTAGGAATCTCCAACCATATTTCAATCATCAATTGAGATCCTATCTCAGGGTGATGATATTGTGAAGCAACAAGAAGAAGGGTTGCTAATTGTGGAGCTGGTTGCTGGAGCTGATACTAATGCTTCTACTTCTAAAGAACCTGAGTCTCAAGGGGTACATTCTGGTGTTGATGTTTAGAATGAAAAAAATGTGATAGATACCAGTGATATTCAATGGAACAATGATATTCAAAGTAACAATGATATTCAAAGTAACAATGATATCAACAGTTCTTTAAGACAGTATGCATCTCTTAGACAGTGAGATATCAATAAAAGACAGTGATGCTCAATAGATGTCACTACTATGACAAGCAAGGTCTTTTATATTAAAAAGATCTTAAAGATTATAAGAGCAGTTAGGAGTAGCATTATGAAGAGTTGTGACAAAAGGAAATAAACTAAGAAATGAAGACAATATCAAGGGCGCTAATGAAAACATCGAAAGAATGTGATAGTTGTTAGAGAAGATATGGAGCAGATGAAATACATTTTTACACAAATGTTTCCAGTATAGGAGTTCTTAAAATAGTTTTCCATTTTTATTAACTTTCATTATATAAATGAAGATCTATCTAGGCTGCATTTCTTGCAAAGAAAATCTTTATGATTCTGGTAAACTTACTATTGGTAGTTGGGTAAGAATGGCACCTTACATCAAATGTAGGATGATTAGGTTGATCTAGACATCCATGGAAAATATTGTGACTTAGAGGGATTTTACATGAATATTAGGTCCTGAATGATATTTACCACTATAGAATTTTGAAAAAAAAGTGATGGTCATGACAACTCAGTCAAAAGGATGTTCAATAGAGCATAAGGTATCGTGAATATTATAGTAGTGAGAAAGAGATAATGGAAGGCACGTGTCTTAGAGACAAAGATACAAGTTTGTCTAAGAGAAAAGCATTACATAAAATAAGACAAGAACATTTTTGTTGAAAAGAAGAATACTGAAATCTAAAAGGAAAGCCCAAAGAACGAGAATTCCAGTGCAAAATAGTGATCAACAAATTAAAGGACATCAGCAGTCAAGAATCATGCAATTAAGATAGTAAAAAGAAAATTAATAGACAAGAGCCATGTCATTAAATGGTGCTCATTCAAAGAAAAATATAGGTGCTGCAAAAGACTAAAAATAGTGAGAAGGAATTGGAGATATCTTGAGTAGAGATCAATCAGAAGTCATCAAAATTAGTCATTGTTATCAAGGAACAATGTTAAAGGACAGTGATAAAGAAATACGACATTAAAGGATAGTGATGAAGAAATTTTGACACACTTTTATATGTATGTTCAGTGAGCATAGATCAGGAACAATGGTAAATGTTGAAAATAACAAAATAGATATGTCATCAAATGGAATCCATAGCAGTGATGATGAGACAGTGAGATGGACTATTATAGAAATTCAGAGATGATAGGACATGACAAGATGTACATTAACCATTGTATAGAGGAGCATCATCATCAGAGGTTACAAAAAAGCTATCAACAATGATATGAGTAGATTTAGTGACATTAAAACAACATCATCACAATTAATTTCAATGAAGAAGAAGATCAAAACTATGATAAATATTAGAGAGCATGAATCATATGATGACGGGCAGAAAGAGAGATAATTTCACCTTTTTTTTAAAGGTATTTAGAGTGTTTCCAAGGTGATTCGCTATCCTTAGATACATTCACAACTTTTATTTGAAGGATATTCACCATATAATGATCATCAATTTACTGTCTTGTCTAAGGGGTCCAAGCACTAATGTCAAAGACCATTTTCTATTAATAATGGTACAACACTTTTGGTGAAGATACAATATCTGCGATTGTATGAAATGATGATCTTGTTTACACAAAGTAGACCTAGAAACGCAGTAAGAATATTATGATCGCCATCAGACAACAAAGAGCAATGAGGTGGCCAAGGGTAGAAAAAATGTGTGCCATATAAAAGTAGCAATAATATATTTATAAGAGAAAAAATAGTGATCAAAAAATGTAAGGAAATAGTGAGCAAATATGCATCCAAATAGCGCTACTGCAATGCAAAAAATAGTGACATCAGAGAGAAAGATAGTGGTGAATATACATGTAAAATAGTTATTGATGTTATGAATAAATTATAAAAAAGGAATGTGAATAACAGTGACATGGAAATAGTGAGTAAATAGGAATATCAATATTAGAGGATAGGAAGATCAGAAATAGTAGTCAGAGATTAGTAATATAGCAAAATTGGGTACATTATCTGGTTTTTGAAGTTCTTGATTGGAGGGGTTTAGATAATTGGCCTATTAAGTTTTATGCTACTCAAGTTGTACTTCCTAAGAATCCTCCTTTTAAGTTCCAACCAATGTGGCTTCATTTCATGGCTTCGTGGTTCTGAGATGGAGGCTTGCCATATGAGCATATGATAGAAGTAAGAAATTGCAATATTTTTAAATGGCATATCATGAAATGGTCATGTATTGGTAATATTTATGCTAGGAAGAGGTAGGCACAAGATCGTGTGTTGTCACTTACAAAAATTCAAGATCTTGTCTTTTCATAAGATTTGAGTAGAGAGGAGTCTCAATTTGTTTGAGAACTTAAGTAAGTAATGAGAACTATTTTTAGGAAGTAGAAGGTAAGGGTTGATTGGCTTTAGGAAGGAGATACTAATATAGTCTTTTTCTATAATTATGTGCAAACTTATAGTTAAAATAGGATTTATATGTCTACTTTGGTTAATTTAGATGGAATTTATCTGATCTTTTCATATGTTTTGTCTCGAAAAAATCTATGTGGTACTATTTAGAAGATTCATCCCTACTAAGGATGAGGGGAATGATGCAGAGATGGGTAAGAGCTCTTTATCAACTATTAGGCAATCTTGCCAAAAGATCAAATTGCAATCCAAACTAACAATGTTCCTTAGGGCTACTAATGGCTTACATACACCTAACCCAACCCAAAAAGTTCACTCACCAAGTTAATGGTTATAAAGATTAATTTGAGCTTGTAAAAATTGTTTTAGGTTTACAATTTTTTGTTCTCTAAATAAATAAACCCTCTATGATCAAGTAGTTGGAGCAGGAAAACATCAAATGCTTGGAGTGTATTTGCAGCATTCATTTTTAATACTACTGGTTGCATCAATGCTCTTGAGTTCTATTTACATCTTTGCAACTCCAATCCTGAAGCTATTATGGCAGGAGGAGAATGTAGCAAATCTATTAGGAGAATATGCACTTTGGATGCTACCAAAACTATTTGCCTATGCATTTGGTTTCCCAATGCAAAATTTTCTTCAAGCACAGAGAAAAGTCGTGGTAATGGCTTGGATTGCCTTGACAGTGTTGATGTTTCATGCATTTTTGAGCTAGTTATTAAACTTCCAAGTGGGTTTAGGGTTAGCTAGAGTAGCTATTACATCAAACATATCATGGTATATTGTCGATATTAGTCAGCTTTTGTATATAGTTTAATTTTGCCAAGAGGCTTCGAAAGGGTTCTCCTGGCTTGCTTTTCATGATCTATGGGCTTTTCTTATAATTTCAGTGGCTTTGAGTGTCATGCTATGGTTAGTAGCACAATCAATCTTTCTATTTTGTGTTCTAAACTCAATTTTTGGTATAAACCCTAATTAGGATATGCAATGATGGGTAATTTTAAAAATGCAACAATTCAAGTTTGATGCGCTGTCTATTTGGTAAGGAACTCCTTCACAAGTTTGATGTGCTATCATTTAGTCATAAAACTTCCACCCACACAAATTGCTAAGTTGTGGATATTTCTCACCTGCAGAGCCTAATAATATACCCTTCTCCAAATGAATATAACACAAAACACCAGTGCACGTACCCTTCTCCAAATGCATATAACATACGCGATGGCCCCTGGTTTTGTAGGTAAGTTTGAGGGTTTTTGAACACAAAAGAAGTTGGAATGAGTCTCGCAATGCACCTCAAAGTTTAGGTTTTCAATGTTTGAAATGGCATATAACACGACTTGATATGTCACAAAAGAAAACCCACCGAATGACCAACGTGGGCTTTTTTTTTTCAATTATAGCCTGACAATGTTGCAATTGTGACACCTACATTGCCTGATGTCGCAATTGCGATGTCATCGGGCTATAATTGAAAAAAAAAAACCAAAAAAAAAACATTTTCCTGCCGTCGCAAATTGACCCCTAATGTATTAGTGTAAACCATGCAATGGGAGGTTCCAAAGACAAGATGCAAGAATGCAAATGTCTCAAGGATTTCCTCAAGGATGCAATGCAAATATGGAAACTAATCTAAGATGAGAATGCAAAATGCAGCTATGCTAAAACATGTATGAAAGTGTTACAATCCAAATATTAAGCTATGTGAGATAGATTATTGCAAAATAGAAGCTTAACTAACATGCAACATGAATCTAAGCTAAAATGCTATGGTATGAGAGAATGTAGACAAGAAATAGAAGTTCTCCACAAAGCTCCAAAGAAACCTATCAGAAAACCTGTAGCATAACAATACTCAAAAAATAGATCCTTTGAGGGGGAAAGCTCTCTCCCTTTTAAAGTCATACGGATAGTAGAGATCAAGATGAAGATGATGGATGATCAATGGTGAAATTTGAACAGAGGAGTGATCCATGTGCACACACAAGTAAACCAATAGAATATAAGTTGACTTGCCATATAAGACAAAAGTCACAAGGTGTTTTCTTTTAATTACAAAATAGAAAAAGGACTTTATTTGTGCACTTTAAGTGGGTTAGAAGAATGGGGTCTTTTATTTAATTAAAAGGGGACATGTTCTTTTAATCAAATAATGAACTTAGGATAGCATAGTTAAACTATAGGTTATAATCAAATAAATTGATTATTAGCAATTTGGTCTAGGTAAATGATTAAATTAATTTAGCCAAAATGTTGAGAAGGGGGCTAATAGTCTAGGTGACCATTTTTAGGTGATTAGAGTATCCTTTGATTCAATTAAATATGGTTTGATTACTAATAATATCCCATTATCATTATGAGACAATACATTATATGGTGTATCAATTATGTTAGGTAATCAAGATTTTTGCATAGCCACATTGTTTCAAAATTGACTTTAGAATAAATCCATCACATTTTATTGGGCCATAAAATCTTTCCTCATGAATATCAACATATCCACCTAATACCACTTGCACAATAGCTAACTCATTACATTACATCATATTGAGTTCTAACATTTAGAACCTTGTCTAATTTTGATAATAATTTTCATCTATGACTATTAGTAATATCATAAGGGTGGGTGTTGATTCATCTTTTCATAATAGCCATCTAATTCAATTATCCTGATAGATCATAAAATATCATTAACCTATTGATATAGTTTCTCAGTATGACACCTCGAGCCCTTATTACATAGGATCTTAGCTTATCAACCTAATGTAATTTTGAATTGGATACTTAACACAATGATAACTAAAATATATATCAATCTCAATAAGATCTCAGGTTTATTATTGATAAGGAAAATGTCAATCATGACATAACTAGATCTCAAACCTTCTTACCATCATTCTATCATAAGGTATAAGGTAACTGTCTATAATTCACTTTCTATACCTAAGATAGAAATATGACATCTCATCTCCTTATTCTTCCTAGCTCTAATCATATTCATGTTATTAAGATTTATAATGGGGTACTAGGGAAGGGGCCTTACAAATAATCAACATACAATTTTGGATCAGTTAGCATATATTATTGACAAATATCAAATAGAGGATATTGAGACCAATGATAAATTGATGCAATCATTTGAGAGAAAATATGAGCACAAATTTTTGGAGAAAGACTCTAGGGAACTTGTACATAGACAAGTGGAGCTTTCTAATTTAATCATATGCAATCAAAGGAAATACTGAAAACTATTCATTCATTATACATGAAGCTATGTGATGTTGACTTCTTCAAATTAGATAATCAATGGTCTATTGATTTATTGCATGCTCATATGAGAGCAAGCACTATTTTTTTGGGAAAGACTACAAGTTCATGCGCATTATCCTATAATAAGTTGACTTATTGTCAGCAAAGGCTAGCCAAGCTCATGGCTAGAGATAGTGAACTAAGGAATAAATTGATGTTAATTTAATTCATATTGTTGCCACATTTGGAGATAATTCAAAAAGAAGTGTCTATAGCAGAGAGTATATTGAAGAAAGACACATTTTCCAAATATTGAGAGTTTAATTAATCTAGTTTCCAAGCTAGAAATTTGTATTCAAGTTTTGGAAAGAGTAGACAAATAGTGGAATAAAGGCTTTGAAGAAATTCTAGCAAGCCAAAAATCTTTTTTTCAATAGGTTCGAGTTAACACTAGAAGCCCCAATCCATCAGTGACAAAAAAAAGGGGGAAATTTATCAAAGGGAAAATAGATAGAGTAATCAGATGACACAACATCAAAAAATTCAAATTAAAGACAAAATTATGGTCTCACCCTGAGCATTATTTTATGGATTGATTATTCATGAAAAAGTATTTTTTCCACTAATGTCAAAGAGGGGGATTATTGATCTCTAAGCCAAAATTTCCAATTAGTCTCCAAACATTTATTCATTTACTAGGCAAGGTTGGTCGGTCATCACTACGACCAAGTCATCCAGTAAAGGCCAACTATATCAAAACTTGTTTATTTTGCATTACATGTTGAGCAAGTCAAAAGTTGTCGAGTACCCCAGTTGAGATTAAATGCATATATAAGTCGAGCATACATAGTAGAAATGAAGCAACTTGACAGACATTTTTTGTGGAGAAAATAGAAATGATCAAACATATAGAAGATAAGTGCTAGTAGGAATGTTAGTTATGACCGAGTGTTAGAACATTTAAATGTCGAGTAAACTAGTTTTGACATTTGAGTTCATAATTGCAGAAACACTCATGTAAATCATTTTGTTTGACTTTTATAAAACATTTAATAATTATAGAGTTAGTTAAGATATAAACTACACATCATTGCCAAAGGTATTAATCCCAAGGAAAGAAGATCAACCAATAATAAAATTCAAATGGAAACAAAAAAAAGGATAAATTTTGAACTCTCAATTATGATCCAAAACTTTTGAGGATTGTCTATTTAACAAGGGTTCTAACCCTAGGCTCCATGTATGAGAATGTGTGTGTGTGTGTGTGTGTGTGTGTGTGTGTGTGTGTGTGTGCGTGAATGAATGCATGATAAAGAAATTGAAGGAGCGAACAAGGATAGAATAAAGTAGGAAAGGCTAAGTCTGAAAAGAGACCAAATAGAGTGACCTAAGTAGTGAAGGACATAGAAAAGATAAAAAATTAAGAGATCAAACTGAGATGTTTGAAAGAGGAGATTCAAAATAAGATTTTAGAAAAAACTGAGGGTTAGGTATTGAAATAGTTTTAACATATTAAGTTAGGGTAAATCTCTCAACCAAGTGATCCTAATAGATCTATGTAAATCTCTTAATAGATTCCTTACTTAATTGTAAGTGTAAAATCCTTTAATAGGGTAGATCCTTCACTGGGTAGATCATATATTATGATCAACTTTGTAAACCTAATAGGTTGGCTTTATTATTGCAATAGTGAAGCTTTGTGGGTTTCATCCCCATCCTAGTTTTACCTTCACATTGAAGTGTTTCTGGGTTACCAAAGCATTTGTGTTACATGTTAAAATTTTCATGGACGTTATATTTTGATTTCATTTCACCATTTCAGTTTGATGTTAGATCTAAGATATAAGATGACTTAGGTGTGAAATAAGAAATATGTTTTGCAAGTAAATGTTTGAAGATCCTAACCCACCCCTCTCATAGTATCTTGTTTCCCATTAAATCCTTCCAATATAAACCAAGAGATTATTCCTCATTTTCACATAAAGGACATCTATTTGGGCCTTGGTATCCCATTTTCTTAAATCTTTTAGTGGTAAGGACCTTCCTATTGAAACCTAACCATGTACAAGAATTTTCCTTGTCAAGATAAGCATTATTCCAACATAATTTTATTGGGAGGTAGTCATTTGTGCTCATCTAGAGAGACTTGCTAGAGTTATAACCATTCTTTGAGTTGTATTACTAACTCTTGTTTGTGTCCCAAATTAATTTATACTTGCCAAGAGTAAAAGTTACTTTTATGTTTGATAAGCTTCTCCTTAGATATTTTGTTTACATAGATGGGAGGTTCATGTCCCTAAAAACCTTCCATTTCCCCCTTTCCACCCATCCTCAAAGGTCACATAATCTATAACTCTTTTACCGCATCTAGTTATTATAAACTATAATTGGAACAATTATTATATTTTCATTGATGTCAAACCTTATTGGTCAGACAATTTTTGCCTGAGTAGAGTGTCATGGCATCATGATGATGATGATGAAGAGAATTTGAGAAGAAGATATAACAAGAGGACCTAGTGGAAAGGTTGACTTATGTTGAATCACAATGGGCAAATGATCAATTTGACTTTGAAAAGATAATGTGTCATTTAGTCATAACATTAATTAAAGAAGATAGTTGAGTTCAAGCCTAGAAGATATGATTAATGAAGAACCAAACGCATAGGTTAAAACAAGATTCAATGAAAAATATTAAGGAACTTATAGTTGAAGTCACGTTGTATTAATATTGATCGAGTGAATAGTGGAAGCAAAGAAAAATATTGTGTCAACCAAGCAGTAGTAAAGACAGAATATTAGAAAAGTTTGACTGGATAAAGTTAGTATAAGCCAAGAAAGACAATTAGTATTGACCAAGTTATCTAGTAATGACTGAGGCTGAGGAACACAATTTTGGTCGACTATCAACATTTTTTATTTTGTGAAGGAATTAATATTCCCACCCAACATAATTTGAAATCTTAAAATATGTAAAGTGTGTTGAAGATAAGGATTGATGAGCTCAAAAATTTAATGCAAGAGAAAATTTATTTGAGTTTTTCTAAGCATGGATTCAAAGAGAGGTTTTGAGAAGTTTCTAGAAGGAGAAGGAAGAAATGAAATGATGGAAGGATTAAATGAATTTGACCTAAAGCTAAGATGAGAAGTGATTCTTAAGTGGCAAAAGATCAACTTTATCTATTTAAGGAGGCATATTAATTAAACTATAGATGTTAGTAGTTTCTAATTTTTGGTGACTAGCGAACTTGAACAGAAGGTTGTGAAGGAGTAGAAGAGCTAAGGGGAAGAGTGATCTCTTAAAGGGCTTTCCAAGAAGATCAAAGATAGTGATGGAGACATGAATAGAGTCTATTCAATGAGTTAGTAGATGAGCTACATTATGATATGTATTTGCAAAGTGAATTATATTTATCAGACCAATGTATTGTTACTTTCTAACCATTGTATCAATTAAAATCCTAAATAATAAAGGTTGAACTAAAAATCATTTGTAAATCCATTAATCATGGTGAAATTCTAATAGAGTGTTCTAAATTCCTCTAACAAGGCCACTCCAAATAGGTTGATTAAATCCTTTAACAGGGTCACTCATATTAGTGTGTATTATTACCTTTAACAAGGTTGGCTCCTAAGTGATCTCACTATGGAAGAGAGAAAATTTTGTCACATGTTATTGGTGGTTTTCCCAAATTGAGTTTGCATGTTAATTCCTAGTGTTTTACTTGTGCGGATGTTACTTGAAATGTCTTACTATTTAATGGTTTACATTCTTCAAGTTAGTTATTATTGGAATAGTGAATTACAAGTTTCATGTTACTAAATGTTAAATTTCTATAGAGATCTATTAGATTAAAAATTAGATCTAATATGATTGATGAGTTAAAAAGTTTAATTTGTACATCTAGACTTGAGGATAACTTATTTGCCTCACCCCCACCTCACCTTATTTATTCTAAATCATTCTAACAATTTGTATTAGAGTTATGGTGCTTATAGTGAGAAGGTTTAAAATACTTGAATCTAAATATAAAGATGCATAGAAATGAGGTACCCAAGTTGAACTAGGAGAACTTCTCCACATGGGAAAGTATGATGATTACATACATTGCTAGAATTGGAGATTCAACAATATTCTACTTTGAAAATGAATATATAATAGTGCCTACACCTATGATATCCCAACAAATAATGGAGAAACAAGAGCACAATCATAAAATGTTGGATATTGCATCTGCCTTAAGCTATTCAAAGTTTGATGATATAAAGCACTACAATACTGCAAAGATAGTGTGGGGCAAGGTGGAAAAGATCCATGGAGGAAATAAGAATCTACTAAGACCCAAATGATAAAGCTTGAGAGGAAATTTTTATGGCATAAATATGGTAGAAGGTGAGAATATTCCTCAGTATGTTCAAAGAACCAAATAAGTTGTGAATACTATTAGAGGAGTTGAAGGAAAGATCAGTGATCAACAAGGTACTAAGAGTCTTACTTCATATTTATGCTATTAGAGTCTCTACATTATAAGATTTAAGATGTACTCCTAGAAATGACTTAACCTTGGTTAGTTTGGTTCATAGACTCATTACTTTTGAATTAACAAATTTTTATAACTTTACTACCTGTGTTGTTGAATCTACTTTCAAGTCACAATTGGTTTTACATAAATCTAAGAAGAAGAAACTATGAGTATATTGAGAGTGAATATTCTAAAGATGATCTTGAGGATCTTGAAGCATTAATGCCTAGGTGACTACCTAGAGGTAAAAGAAAATTGAAAGGTAAAATTCATATAATATATTTTTCATGCTATAAAGTTGGTCATATTGTTGTAAGATGTCTTGATAGGGATGAGAAGTATGAAAGGAGAAACAACAAGTTCAAAGGAAGAAGATAAGGAAGAGAAAACAAGGGATACAAAGACTACAAAGAAAAAGGTAAGATTAGATGTGATAATGATTATTAGGTTGAAGGACTTAACTACAATATATTGAGCATGAAAAAGTTGAATGGTTCACGCTACAAAGTTGAATTTGAGAATAAGGACAAGATCTACAATGATTATAGTGAATTGATTTGAAGTGGAGACTAAACACAAGGTAATTTATTCTATCTAGATCTATATTATGAAATATTCTTATTCAAACAATGTGACAATATATGGTTATGTCATATGAGGGTATGTCATGTGATTTTTGACAATTTGGTGAGCATTAGTAATATGAAGAAAGTAAGAGGTTTACCAAGATTGAAGAAACTTGATAATGTGATGTGTAAATAATATCAATTGGAAACAATGGAAAAGTCTAGTTTTAAGAGCAAGATTTATACGTTTGATGTTAGTTTAGAGCTGGTTCATAGTGGTCTTTATAGACCTATTCGATTGTAAATCTACTAGGGTGACAAATACATTATTCTATTTGTTGATGATTACTATAGAATGATTATTTTGATGTTTCTTAGAGAAAAATATAATGCATTTCAAATTCTTAGATAGTATTTGGCTTGAGTTGAAAAGGAAACATATAAAATCTTGAAGTGTTTGAGATCTAATAGAGGAGGTGAATTCGTATCTAAGGAATTCAACACATTCTACAATGATAGAAGAATCAAGAGACAAATGTCTACACTTAGAGCCCCTCCATAGAATGGTATAGTTGAAAGGTGGAACAAATCAATCATAGAATGTGTTAGGACATGGGACATGCATGATGGAGACAAATATTGCACCTAACTACTGGAGAGTTCAGTTGTAAGTCAAGAAATGTACAAGTATCAAACCCTTTATATAATAGTATATTTTATGCACCTAATGTGAAATATTTCAAAATATTTAGAAGAAAATGTTATATGTTGAAAGATAATAGAAATGGAAAACTTGATGCAAAAAGTG
The DNA here is from genome assembly GCA_028749045.1 of Cupressus sempervirens. NCBI lineage: Eukaryota > Viridiplantae > Streptophyta > Pinopsida > Cupressales > Cupressaceae > Cupressus > Cupressus sempervirens. The sequence continues at coordinate 297,671,558 of CM053789.1, forward strand.
ATGAAGGTATGTTTCTAGGCTATTCCACTAAGAGAAAAATATCTAAGGGTTTGAATTCTAACACTGACAAAGTTATAGAAAGTAGAAATGTGAAGATTGATGAATATGGAGAAAAGAATGAATTGAATGTAAGAAGGAACCTATAGATTTCAAAAGTTCCATATATATTGATGAAAGTGAGCCCAACACCTTATCTAAACCTGAAAAGAAAGCCACTGAGAAGGAGCATCTAATAGATGATGAGTTACAATAACAAAAACATGCCGCACATCAAGCCATTGGTGTCGAGTGTCAAGAATAACATGTTGAGCATCTGCAAGTGATTGTCAAACAACCAGAAGAACAAGCTAAAGTAGAAGAAGTAATACATGAAGCTAATATACAAGATGAATCTAATAAAGAAGTGAGAAGACATGAGCCTTCATTAGAAAAGTATGTTGCAAGACATCATGCACTTGATCAAATAATTGAAGATAAATACTTAGGAGTTATGAAAAGAAAAGGATTAACGAGTGATGCATGCTTACTATGTGAATTTGAGACAAAATTAGTGAAGGATGCTTTTGATAATGAACACTAGATTCAAAAAATGAATGAAGAGATTGAGAAGATGGAGAAAAACAAAACGTGGTCACTAGTACCTAGAAAAAAGGAAAAGAATATTATTGGAATAAAGTGTGTACTCAAAAATAAGTTTAATGAGAAATGTGAAGTCATGGGAAACAAAGAAGGACTATTTTGTAAGGGATATGTACAAGAAGAACGTATTGACTATGGGGAGAAATTTACCTTGTTGTAATCTTTCAATGAGTGAGGACACTACTTGCATATGCTAATTACAAAGGATTTAAAGTATACCAAATGGATGTTGACTCTGCATTTGTTAATGGAATTCAGGAAGAAGTCTACATTAAATGACCTGAAGGATTTATCAATAGAAAAAAATCATATGGTATGTAAGTTGTACAGAGATTTTTATGGATTATAAAAAATCCCTTAGAGAATGGTATGAAAGGTTTGACACATATTTGGTGAAGATTGGTTTTTCATGGACTAATGAAAATGGAGATCTATTTTGAAGATAGAATCTAAAAAAAGAGTATTGTTAGCTAAGATATTTGTGGATGATATTATATTTGGAGGAAAGGTTGCATTGTCTAAGTTATTTATAGATAAAATGAGGCAAGAGTTTGAGATGTCTATGTTTGGATTGCAAGTGTATCGAGTGAAGAATGCTATCTACATTACTCAATCAAAATATATGGAGATAATAAAAAAATTTGGTTTGGAAGACTCAAGATTAGTTGGGACACCCATGGGTACTGGACATAAACTTTCAAAAAATCATGATTCTACAAATGTGAAGGAAACCTTGTCTAGATCAATGATTGGAAAGTTGCAATATGGTGGTCATAGCAAGCTAGATATAACAGTGCCAATTGGATTGTTTCTATATATTTTGAAAACCCTAAGGAGAATCACATGAAGGATATAAAAATAATATTGAGACATCTAATTAAGGAATAGAGGACTATGGATTATATTACAAGAATAATGGCAAGTTTGAATCTAAAACTAGATATCATTAACAAAAACATAAAACAAAAGTAATGGTATTTGAAAAAATATATTATGTAATTTGTTCAATGCAAAGAATATGAAATAATTATTTAAACAAGAATAATTAATACTACAAAAGGCTACCAAGAAATAGAGACAAGTCAAGGTAAAAAGATGTTTTCTATAATAGTTATGATTAATATTATTTTTTGGACATAATGATGGTAAAATCGAAATACAAGATAAGATTTTTTTGTCAACATATACATTTAACATATTCATATTATTAATTCAAATTATATAAATTATTATAATTGGAATCATATAATGTTAAAATTTGAATATATCCAAATGCAATTTATTGAATATTATTTTGAAATTAAAAACAATTTAATATTCATTTCTTTATAATAATTAAATTCTTAATACCAACATTTATATTTAAATTATCAATCTCAACTACCATTAATTAATCTTAATCAATTTATATAATCTATTTAACCAATCTGAATTTTGTTAAATTAATTTTTAATTTATTTAATCTAAAACATGCCTTGAAACAAGAACTTTGATGATAGTAGTTATAAAAATTTATAGATTTGTCTTTGTTTACATACAGTTGGCTGTATGTCAAAGATGCCAAACTCAAGGGGGAAGTAGTACATGGCATAATTTACACTGACGGAAGGGGGCGGTGCGATACATGGCTACGCATAGCGGAAAGGTAAACAAAATAGTTTACCCTTTAGCCATTGCCCTCAAAATCAAGAAAACATGAATGATGTTAATGCCCTAGCTATGCTAATTTCATGAGGATAATTTAATGTCACAAATTTATGTCCATTGGGACTAGTAGTTTGCATTTTTAATTACAATGAATCGAATCTACAAATTATATGTCATTGGGAATATTGCGGCATTATACAAGTACTTAATAATGGTGTTGTCTCTATATATGTTAAATTTGATAATGTTAAACTATCCACACAATTGTCATATATGCTACATTACACGTACCATTATATTATTATCATCTACAACACATAGAGTAGTCTACCCTAACCCCAAATCAAAATCTAACTTACTAAGTTATTAGTACCTGCCTTTTGCCCCCTCCCAATTAATTTATGTCAAATAAACGAATGACATATTCTAAAGTTTGAAAGGTTTGATTAAAAAAATTCTATTATCACATGCTAATTCTAAATTTTTGATTGGTTGGATGGAAATTTCTTATGCTTTATTATGATTTTTAGAAACTAAAAATATGAAAATTAAAAGGCGGTGCTCTGAGGAAATTTCCAGAGTGCCTTTCTCTCCACCTATCTGATGGCGATAGTCTCCTCTACAATTACCAATGAAATCCACAAGTCTCATAAGCATCACCTGTAGAGGCATAAGTGAAATAGAAAGGCTTATTTTAGTCTCTTGTGAAGGGAGAGGTGGCCATTACCAGGAAATCCATTACATATAGAAGGTGCATGGAGATGAAATAATGGGTAAACTATGAGGCCTCGCCTCGACCCATCGTAGCATAGTGATACATTATTATTTTGATACTCATGACTCGATATGTCGAGACACTACCAGATACACTAAATATATTATGTTATTTCATGTTGTGTGATGTTTTACTTTTAGATATTTGATTATGTCATTTAATGCTTTATGAACATGTATACTAATGAAGCAATTGAATGCAGAATTAACACTTTGATTATGCAAATTTAATGGTTAAGTATATGAGTAGATTTGAGATAAATAGTTAATTAATTGAAGGATAATATCCTAAGTTATGTGATTTCCTTGATACATATATGCATGTGATTTTCTTGTGCTACTAATGTGTGTAATGAGTGTGTAGGATATTTTAACTAAGAAATCTAACAGAGAAATGAAACAGAACCCTATGTACCGTCTATGGAAATCAGGGTTAAATCTAATGAAAGATGCAAACCCCATTGTTCATATTTTATTTTTATCATGGTTTGAATGAATGTATCATTCTATAATCAATAAATGTTAATGTTTCGTAACAATGTTTTTATAGTGTCACTTGACACTCATGAATTGTATATGTGTGCTAGCATGATAGTTAGGGTTAACCAAGTAACTTAAAGATCTAATTTAGACTAGGTTAGTGACCTTTTTGCTAATAAGTTAGTAATCAAGATTAATTACCCCTAATCTAGATTAGTGTTTAATATGCATTTTTAAGGTTGTTAGAAAGTTCTAAAAATTTCTAGTTTTTGATAAGACCCTAATTAATCCTAAAGGCCTAAAATCATTAAATCTAAGTACCTAAGGGGTATGGGTATGGTTTGGGGGTATTTTCCACCCCCTTAGCCCCTTTTGTTGACTTTTATGGTCACTCAAAAACCTCATTTTTGCTTTATTGCGAAAATTGAGTGTTTCATCATGAGTTGGATAACTTTAACTCCACCTTTATGTCAGCCTTATGTCTAGTTGAGTTAGAAGACTCTAGAAATTTTCAGCAAGTGGAGGAGTTACTGCATTTTAGAGGTGGTTGAGTTTAGGATCTTATTCAGAAGCAATTTTGAGATGGTTTTGAGTCTTCATCCAACCTCTAGTTTTAGAGTGGATTTTAGAATTGAAGGAGAAGGAGAAGAAAGCAAGCTCATCTCACACTTGTTCATTTTTCATAACCCAATTTTGAAGGTAGGAATACTTTACCTCATTTTGTTCATGTTGTGCTTCATGTTTTAGTTTTATTTCTTACGTATTATTCATGTGTGTGTTTTGAGTATGTTGGGAGGGATTGGAACAGATTTTCTTAAATATTTTTCCTTTGTAGTTTTTGTTTTGAATTTTGAAGAGATTGTATGGGTGTATTGGCATTACTCACCCTCAAATAGGGTAGAAGTAGCCATGTATGGGGGAAGGTTTTTAGTTGGACTCTGACAATGTAGAGTCTCTTCTCAGGACAAGAAGAGAGAGAGAGAGGGTAGAGTGTTATGGGCCCCTACTTGTTAGAACAAACCACATATGAGTTTCAGAATGTAAGAATGGAAGAATGAAATTTCTTGAGTTATAGCCCCGAAAGGGCACCTATTTTGGCGTTGTGTTTGACATCTCCTATTGGAAAAATTCACCTTCTCCCTAGTCTAGTTCAATGTCAAACCTATTGTGTAAACCCAAGATGGGAGTGAATGTTTTGTTTTGTCTTCATGTTATCATTGGTTGTCTCCTAGTTAGTTTTCATTCTCTCCATGATCACCATGATGTATTGTAGAATTTGTAATGGATCCCTTGTTAAGTGCTAGAAAGGAAATTTAGAATTGTATTGGATTTCAAATATGTTGGGAGTTTTCCCTTGGAATAATATCCTGTGTAAAAATGTACATTTAAACTTATTATGGAAGTGGCAACAATGTCAGGTTTTCTTACTGGTTCTTTCCTGATAGAGCCTTTGAATTAGGTGGTTTAATATAAGAAAGAGATTGAGTAATATTATTGCATCTGAGTCTTATAGAATTCAGTTTATGCATATGTATTGGAAAATAGATAAAATGGTAACATACAATTTATGCAATTTTGAGTTCAATTATGTTAAGGAAAAGTGATATGGTTGGAACTTCAATTCAATTTCGTGCTTATTAGGAGACAAATAATCTTACCTTGTGGTTAAAAAAAATTAATCAACCCCTTGGTTAAATAAGCATTTGTTAACTCCAATTAGGAAAAAAAAAATGTTAACCCCCCTCCCCCCTTGTAAAAAAAATAAATTGCATTGAAAAATTAACACTTGGGTAAATATGACTTGGAAAAAAAAATACCCTTCCTAGAGAAAAAATGCTCATTGCATTTCGTATGGGGAGAAAGATTTATTGTTTTCTTGCAACAGAGCATCAAAAAAAAGATTCTTTTAAATATTATTTCTTTTTGATATTTTGTTATATTCTATAATTCTATAAAAGAAGAATAATGAATAAAATATAAAAAATAAAGCAAATATTATTAATACTTTTAACAAAAATCTTATCTATCCTAAGTCTATCCTATCAACCACCTAATTAACTTTAGGTAATAAATGGAGGCAATGGGTAGCTTGGAGTGGGCAAAGATCTTGTGTTAAAACTTTTAAAAATAACCCTACCTCAACCGCTTCACCACCTTCTGTGCAAGTTGACGTGGGTAGATTTAATGGTGACATAACTCATGTTCAGTCCCCATAAAATATGCGGCTAGACGTGATCCACATGATGTACTAGAAAAGTGGCATTAAGGCCAATGCTAATGAAATTGTTTAAAATAAAAAACTATCCTCACTTGTTCCTTTAGCGCCTAGCCTTGAAAGGCCTTTTCATGCATGTGTGGAGGGGACAATCCTGCAAAGGGTAGTCTTAGTTAGTGCACGCCAAACTTGGGAAGCCCTTTAGAAAGTACTAAAGTTAAAGATGGAGTGGGTAGGATGGGGAGGTAGTTGTATAAAGTATTTATTAAAACCATATTTTAAACTTCTAACCACATGCCTTGTTGAGCGCTTAAGGGTGTGATGTGGGTAGTTGAGGGTGGAATTAAATTTAAATGTTTTTTATTTAGGAAAATAGGTTTTATAGGGACCTAAAACCTGAAAGTTAAAAAGCATAAAAGTTAAGACATTAAAGTCCAACAAACACGAAATAGCAACCTAAAGCCAAAAAGAAAAAAATGGCCTAAGGCTAGGAGGAAAAAGCCAATAGCTAGACCAACAAGGAAAACCAAACCTAATGGTTCTCCTTACCCAAATCTTGTAGAGTTTCTACAGCTTCGTTGTCCTTCTGGTTGTTCGCTCCTTCCTGGTTCATGTTCTAGGCTTCCTCCTAGTCCAAATGATCCACCTAGTCCTTGGGAGCATTCAAATAAACCTCTTCCTTGCTAATATTCTAGCTAGTAAGCTTCCCCATGTTCCCACCGATGCCAACTCTCATTAGAGTATCCCCTAGGTTGACAATGTTCTCATTTGAAGTGTGCAGAGTTCACACAATTTGATTAGTTAGAATTTGGATGATGTTGTCTAACCTCTAGACTTTCTATTCAACTAAGGAAAATCTATCCTCTTGATCATTTCTAGAGTCCTAGCCGCTGCAGTGCTTCTGGCTATCATCCTGGTCATTCATCCTTCCAGTGTTCTCCTGGACTCTACAAGGGCTTTGGCCATAATCCTAGATAATATTTTCCTTAAGAGTCTTGATTTCTTGAAACAACCATTTGATAGATCAAAAATTATCTATCATGTTGTTCTTCACATTGTTCAGAAGGTTGAAGCTGGACTCCCACATGTTATCAGACAAGACCAGCAGAGTGGGGTTGATAAGCTCATCATAATGGGTTCTACCATCGAGGTCCTCCATCACCTAGATGTTCATTGGCTCTCTGACAATTCCCAACCTAGCATTATCCATGTTAAAATTACTCCAAGCCCTCCTCCTATCCTTTCTTATCACCTCCCCACTTTTTTCCAGTGTTCTCCTTAGGCAGGGAAGAGGGTGAGATAGGACTAGGGGTCTCGAAGGTCAGGGTGATGGGGTCTTCCTGGAGCATGGCTTGGTCCACTTTTCTTTTCTTGGGGTTATTCAGGGGAGAAATGAGGGTATCGAGGGTAACTTCCTCCCTATCTCTCTCCCACCCCTTTTTCTCATCCTTCACAGTGTCCTTCCCCTTTGCCTTGTCCTCATCCTCAAACTCAATCTATGTCTCATCTTCTTCTTCACTGTCTTCTTTCTCCTCCTGGGGCTCAGGCTTGGGAAGGATGGGGGGAAGACCTCTAGGGATCTTACTATTGGGAAAGCAAGGGTTACAGGAAGCAGAGATGGCTTTGGTGGAGTAATCCCCATCCTTAGATTTAACATCTTAAACATCCTCAGAGTCTGAGCTAACAGTGTCCTTCGAAGCATTACCTGAGTCAGTGAGGGATTTTCCCTTGGTTTGAGCTTTCAGAAACTCATAAACCAAGATGAGAAGGCCTTCAGGGAGGGAAAGATTAGTGCTGGATTTTCTCTTCAAACCCTCAATATTCTTAGACATGGAGGTGAAAAGAAAGGAAAGGAAATTTGAACAACATGCCTAAAGTGGTTTAGCAACACAAAATGGTGTGTTCTTATCTGTCAAACCTAGAGTCAAGAGTGATATACTCAATGAGAATCCTGAGAACATACCTCCACAAATTTTTGATGGATTCTATCTCATAGTAAGTTTTGATATTGATAAGTTTGTTCCTCTCAGCATCATCCTTGACAAATTTGCTAACAGCATTGGCCAACATCTTTTTATCCCTGAAGAAGTTTATGCCAACCTGAGGGATTTTCGTCACCTCTGCAATCAAGCCCTTAATGATTTGGTGGGTGACACCAATATTTTCACATTCTCATTATTCTATGTTTCCATCATCCCCTTGGTAACTCTAGCATCAAAGCCATGAATCTTCTCCATGAACCTGGTTATACCCCCTTTTTCGAGCTTTTTCCAAACCTTCTCCTTCCCCTTCCACTTCTTTGTTTCCCCCCAAGGCCCTCTTTTGATCCTTTCCTGGACCATAGAGGACTTTGGCTTTGTAAACCCTATACCTCTAGCAAAAATGTTGAGTTTAGTTTTCCTTGGGATGCTAAAAACAAAAATGTAATTACACTTTTTGGTGGTTTTGTTGATGCCAGCCCTCAAAGCGTGCCATCTGTATACGTGATTATGACTTGAAAAGAGGTTCACATGACTTCTAATTACACCCCTTCTGATGTGTGATTTGGCACATATTTCCATAATTAAAAAGGGGTGATATTAGTACCCTAGATTTGATCCTTCTAGAGTAACTCAATCGCTACTGTCAAGATTTCATCTATATTCTTCCATGTCATCACCGAGTTTCTGGTAACCACATCATTGGAAAACTAGTTAGCAACTGAGTTGGCTTCTCAGTAAGTGTGGCTGATGAAAGTCCTTTTGAACTTTCCCAAGTCAGATTTGAGGTCCTCAATGATGTTAGCAATCATCTAAGAGGGCAGGGAATGTCCTTTGATACAATTGATAATGTTTAGGGAGTCACGCTCAAGCCATAGGCACTCAATCCCAGAAGCCACGACTAGCTTAACTATCTGTTTGGCCACACTGGCTTTAGCAAAGTGATTGGTCTAGTGACCAAGAGAGAAAGAAATGGCCACAATTCCTCCTCCTAAACTATTTCTAATGATGCCTCAACTTCCAGCGGGTCCAGGATTCCCCTTAGCCACCCCATCAAAGTTGGCTTTGTGCCAGTCCTTAGGGGGGAAGGACCATCTTTCTTCCTGTCTTCTCTTGTCCCTATCTTTCTTCATGGCTTTATTGTTCCCTCATTCCTTGATATTTCCTCCCTTTTTAATAGAAAAGTTCTCCCTAGTGAGACCTTAAATTTTCTCTGCAATTATGAACTCATGAAACTCTCTATCTCTGATGAAAAGCTAAGTTTTCAAAACAAAGTGGTGGCTTCTCCACTGGCAGAAGAAGTCCTAGATATTGTCAGGGGGGTACCAGCAAAACCAAGACCCCTAGTCAAAAGATTCCACACCTTAGAAGAATAGGGGCAAAGGATGAATAAGTGATTTACTGATTCTAGGTTAAGCTTGCAAAGGTTGCACCTATTAGGGATGATTTGGCCTTTCTTGGCTAAATTGTTTAGGGTAAGGATTTGGTCTTGCATGAGCAGCCAGAAAAAGATATTAATTTTAGGAGTGAGGCCAGAAATCTAGGCATTGGCCCATAATGGCTTCTCCATTCTGGCACATAAAGAGAAATAGCTAGAGGCGACAGAGAAAAGCCCATTCGAGTTATCAACCCAAATGATAGAGTCCCTATTGTTGTTGATGGGGGTGGCATTCAACATAATAATCAGAGGGATAAGGTTCAAGGATAGCTCAGAGAGATCCTACCAACCTTGACCAGTTCTATAATCACTGACTTAGGCACCATAACTTTCAATGCACTGTCCTGCCCATCTTCCATAAATGGGGTGGTTGATAAGAGGTCCTTGACTAGTCCAGTTATCCTACCAGAATAAGATATTATTTTTGGAATTATGATATATTTTTCATTAGTGCAAACACTTATTCAATTCTGAATGCTATCTAGCTTATCACTCAGTCTATAGTGTATACCGAGCATTCAGTGGTTACCTTATAAAATCAGCAGGTAAACACTTCTCATCGAGCTTTCCAGAGGATACTGAGTGAATGTGAAGAACTCAATATTTACTGAACAAAGCAAGGTAAATGAAGAACTCAGTGTTCACTAAGAAAAGCAAGGTAAATAAAGAACTCAATGTTCACCGAGCAAAGCAAGGTAAATGAAGAAGTTAGTTTCTACTGAGTGACACTATATCTACTGAGTCTCCAATGGTTTCCGAGTTTCAAGCAATGTTGTGTGGCTAGTATGAACTAAGCCTCTACTTCTACTAAGTGCATGATGATGCCAAGTAATGTATTGGATGCTAAGTATCAGAAGGTCACCAAGTCAGCTTGAGGAACCTGAGTTTTCTACTATCTGGCCAACTCAGTAATGTTTTGTTCACTTATGTTTTGGCCGACCTTGTAGTTGTAAATAATGGAATGTTATATATGTAATATATGATATCATTTGTAGTATGTATTGTGTGTGTGAAAAAGATAAAAAGGAAGAAATTAATGTTCACATGAAAAGAGGATATTGAAAATCAGCAACAGAATAAAAGGAATATAGCAAGGTCAACATAGGAGCAAAAAAGTTATATCTATCACATTAGGTGATCAATGCAAAAAGGATCTTATCAGCAAACAGTTGTAAGTAGATTCATTGCTTCATCCTAATAGGTGAATCAGTTTATAAATCCTTTAACAGGGTAGACTTAACAATCTTTTTGTAAATCTCCTAACAGAGTGCATACTTCACTATATGTTTGTAAATCCTCTAACAAGGTGGATCTAGTAGTCCCACTTGCTCCTAATAGGGAAGATCACCGGAAGTGATCATTGTAAGCCTTAACAGGCCAACTTTATACTGTAGTATTGAACTTTTGTGGGCATCATCCCCACCCTAGCTTTACTTTCTATTTGGAAGGTTTCTGGGTCACCAAATCTCTGTGTACATGTGCAATGAATGTTTGTCCTTTCAGTTATGCAGTAGATTAGATAAATGACTGGTGAATGATTAAAATGCTGAATTATTTAAAAGTTTTATAAGTTACTGATTCACCCCTCCCCTCTCAGTAACCTATCTTAACCTGAATATTTCCAACAATTGGTATCAAAGCTGTGTGGTTCTCAAGAGAAAGTTTGACAGCTTGAGCAAAGATCAAGGACAATGGAGATATTCAAACTTGACAAATCTATTGAAAATGAAAAGCTAGATCTGGAAATGGCCATGGCTCAACTTAAAGAAGCAAACGAGCATCTTTCTCAATCTCTAAAAAGAAGGAAGGAACTTGCAAGACAAATAAATGATCATCAGTATGTTGAAAAAAAAATTGAAGACCTTTTACCATTAAGCAGTTCCAATGAAGCTAATGAAGCAATCAAAGAACTCCTAGGAAAGAATGGTTCTCTGTAGGAAGAAGCAAGGAAGCTTAAAAGAGAATAAGAAGTCCAATCAATCAGGCTATGTGAAGCTTTGGAACAAAGAAACAAGGAAAATGAAGGCTTAGAGATAAGAAATAATCAATTCCTTCAGCATGAAAATCTTGTAGGTCAACTATCTAATGCAAATGAAGAAATTTTGAATCTAATATCTGAGAATGAAAGTTTGAGAAATGATTTAATCACTGAAAGACAAATCAATGCAAGCTTACAAAGTGATCTGAGATCTGAAAGACAAATCAATGAAAGTTTGGAAAATGATTTGATCACTAAAATGCAAGTCAATGAAAGAATGATGAAATCTCAAACATACATGAACCAATTGAATCAGCAAAATGAGCAGAATCTTCATAGACAAAAGGGTAAAACCAGTCCTGGATATAAGGAAGAAGGTGAATCCTCCAAACAAGGTGCCCAAGGGAATCAAAGACCCACTTGCAATCATTGTGGCAAGATAGGTCATACATTAAAAAAATGTTGGAGTAATGGAAAGACAAAATTCAATGGTAAATGCTTCAACTGCAATCATCATGGTCACAAAGCTAATGAATGCAAAGAAAAACCAAAATTTGAAGGCAAATGTCACAAATGCAAGAAAAAAGGTCACAAGGCATCTGAATGCAAATAAAAAACATTCAATCTAGTAGAACAAATTATGAAAGCAATATTTTTTTGGGACTACAATACTTGGTATAGGTGTTACTATTGTGGAGAATATGGACACATTGGGATAAACTGTGCAAGACATCACCTAAGAAAGAAGGATACAACTATAAGATGTTACACATGTACTGAACTTGGTCATATAGCCAAGAATTTCATGAATATTGGAAGAATTGAAGATGAAAAGAAAACTAAAGCTGATGACATTTGAAAGCGGATGAGACAATAATGGATTCCTAAATCTATTGAGCCAGATAGTTCAAATGATGGTCATGTCACTCAAGAAATGGGTGACTCCACCATTTCCAATTAGATTTAAGAAGAATCAAGAACTGCATCCTCTAGCCATATCTTAAGCAGTTTTAGTGTAAAAGAGTGCAAATGGTCAAAATCAATATTTTAGATACAAGGACCAAAGAAAAGTTATCATTCATTGTGTTGCATCTATCGAGAAAGGTTGGTTAAATACCTTACCGAGCTAGGTCGAGAGTAACTAAAAGCTTTATTTGATCACTGAGTAGATCGATGACAGACTAGCAAGCACTATGTCATCTCATCTACCTTTGTACCAAGCATTAATGAAAATATTTCCATCAAAAGTGTAGAATTCGATTTCATCTCTCATCATGACTTAAGAATACTCATACCTAAAATATTTCCAGTGAATCTAGAGAAAATCCCAAGCGATTCCAAGCAATTTTCAAGCGAAGAATTTGTTCAAGATTTTCTTATACCTACCAAGCAGCTATGGAATCCGCAAGCACCAATAGCACCAAGGCAAAAAGAGGTTCAACAATGTTGATAAAGGATACATAATGGAAAGCGCCCAACTTTAAGATTATTCTGGCCATTGCAGAATCAATCGACCCAACTAGAGCTCAATCACAAATACCACCTAAGGTACTTCTTAACAATGATATTCATACTCATTTCAAGTGTTCTATTCAAGAAATCAGAAACCTAGAGATGGACAATGCCCTAGGTGAAATGAGTGTAGATGGCTCTCTGAAACTTGAGTTCAAGCATCTTGAAACCAAAGGCTTGACACATATCTCGCATATGCCTAGAAATTTCCAAACCAAATGGATTAGGTATATCATGAGTCGGGTGCATAATGGAAAATTATGGTTAGAGCAGCTAGTGCTAATCACAAAGAAGATGATTCACAAAATCACGGGTCTCCCTATGCTCAATAAAGCAAAAACCACCAAAACCCTAGTTTGGGAGGAGCTACAAAAGAAAACCCTAGCCGAGTGGGACAATAGAGGTTTAAAGGTAAACATTGTATTAGATGTTGAACTAAGATTTGGAATTCATGTAATTGCATATAAATTATATAGTTCCAGTAGATTGAATAGTGTACCTTGTGAAGTTGTGGATTTGGCCCTCAAGATTGTAAAGAAAAACCTTGAATTTGATCTGTCTGAAGTATTGCTAAAACAATTGAATAAAAATATGGATAGTATAAGGACTTCCAAGAATAACTCTTGTAAATTCAGTTCTCTATTGATCTATTTATTTTTCTTTGTTCAAAAATTCTTTCCATCTAAAGGAACTGTCATATAGAGAAAAGACATTCCAATTTTGTATCAGATAAATGAGTTTGTAGCAGAGATGGGTGAAAATTTTGATAGCATCATGGACAATTATTTTGAAGATTTTAAGGAGAGAATGAATAATAGGTTCCAGATTCCAACCAAATTAGTTGAAGATTACAGAGATGATGAATGCTTTATGGTTGACTGTGATAAGGTATACATCCAGGCAGTCAGACCCCGAGTTGCATGGGTAAAACCTCTTCCCTATGAGGTAAATATTGATGAAGCCAGAGACATCATAGAAGCACTAGTAAATGAGCTAGTAGACCCGAGGCAACCAATTTTTGGAACCTATGATGAAAAAAAGGCCAGAATTGAGCTTGAAATAAGCAAAGGCAAGAGGAAGATAGCAAAATTGAAAACTGCATCCAACCCTCTTATGCTAATAGAAAGAAAAGGTGAGGATGAAGGAGATGATGAAGAAGAAGGAGGAGAAGAAGAAAAAGAAGAACCTCCAAAGAAGAAAGGTAAGGCAATAATTACCAAACCTAAGAAGAAGCCTACTGCCATATTCACAAGAACTAGAAAAGGTAAGTAGGAACCTATACTAGTCAGGCCTGCACCCACATTCAAGCAAAGGCTTAAACAATTGGAAGAAGGAGCAGGCATCACAAATTTCAAGGCATTGAAATTTGAAACCAGAACATATGCGGAGAAAATGCAGATAGAGGAACTGGTACTCAGTAAGATGGGAAAATGGAAATACTCCCTGGACCAGCTTGCCTCCCAAATTTGAAAAGAACTATTGGAGAGATCATTGCAACTGAGATGGGAGTCGGCCACCCAAATGGTAAAATAAATCTATGAGCAATCCCTGGAGAATCTTCAACCAAGTCTCACTAAGGCAAAAATAAAAATTACAATGAAAAACCATGAAGGTAAGATGATGATAATATTTCACACATGTTTAATTTTGATCAAAGACATTGAGCATGTTGTAAATGATGATACAAACATGTGGAAACACATCTATCATCTGCATAAGCCCAGTTAAGACCTAGTGGGAATCAAGGATGATGATAGTAGTAACAGTGATAATATTAATGGCACTCCATCCATCACAGTCTCACCAGGTGAGCTGCATGCATTAATGGGAGAAGATAATGAGGAAGAAGTTGAAGAGGAAGATAAGGAGGAAGATGATCTAGTAAAAATTGCAGCAGCAGTGATTGCATCCCTTCCTCACTCTCCACCAAAAATTGTTTCATCCACTAAGGAGATAGCTTCTACAAGTGAGATTGTGAGCACAATTGCCACATCAATTGTTCAATCTTCACCAGCCTCCTCCCAGCTCCAGGTACCTGAGACAGATGTGCCAAGCACTTCATCTACCGAGCTAACTATTACTTCTTCAGCTACCAAGCCAGTCTCCTCATATCCATCATCATCAGTCAAAAAAATAGTAAGTTCCACAGTTTTGTCTTCATCAATTCCATCTTGTTCTACAATTTTGTCAGCACTATCTGCATCTACTTCAAATCCAGTTAGATTAGATACTGCATTACCGAGTGTATCATCATTTTTGGGAAGTATTCTAGTTTTTGATCCGATAAATACTCCTATTGGCACTCAATCCTCAAGTCCTATCCCAGTTTTCACTGCTAGTCCTTCCATCTCCACTATTGCGTCTACTCCTAAGGTCAAACTAGTCATCACAGAAGTCAAACAAAAGCAACCATTAAGACTTTTGATCACTGGAAAGGAATTTCCTAAAGATATTGACTTAGACACAGAGATAGTGATTCCAAAGATTGACTACGAAAGTGCTACCATTGAAGAAATGAGGTATGCTAGTCAACTAATAGAGATGAAGGCTATACAGAAGCAGTTAAGGTCTAAAAGGGATAAGGAGTACAGAATAATTGAGAATGCCAAGAATATAATTACAGAAGCTATAGGTGTTGAAGTAGATTCTACTCAACAAATTTTGATTTAGTTACAAAAGGCTGTAAATAAATTCAATGAGGACACCTTTGGTGAAGAAAAATTGATTGAAAAGGCTGAAAGAAAATTTGATAATAAGGTGCTTGAGCACACTGCTCAGCATATTGCAATAAAACAGATAGAATTGTTCGCAATTTTTCTCAATCTTGAAAATTCTTTTAATAATGTATCTTCACTTTTTACCAAACTTTGTCATGTTATCGAGTATACCAAGGAGATCAAAGAAAAATTAAATAAAATTGATGAGGATATGAAGGTCAGTGCACAAATGTTGCAACTTGACCCCAATTCAAGTTCATCCCATCATCTCAGAATCAGATTTTTGTTAGAAAAGCATGCAGAATTGTTGAGAGAGGAAGCAAGGATCAAATCTACATTAATTGACATTCAGAATATGATCCTTCTTGTCATGGACACAATGCACAAACGCATTGTATGCTCCAAAACATTGATCCATGACAACAATTTTTCAGTTGCAAATCATGTGATTGAACTTTCAGCTGAAGTTTAGATAGCACTACCCACCTGCAAAATTTTGCAAGAAAATCAGGATAAGACTTTGGCTCTTATTCTCAAGGTACATTCTAAGTTTATCTCTCATTTTGGTGTTTCTGTGTAAATACATATTGTCTATTTTGGCATTATTGTCAAAAAGGGGGAGATAGAGTACCAAAGAAGAGATAAGAGATAGAGAAAAGAGATAGAGATATATGTAAATAAGGAAGCCATGTGTAAAGATAGAGAGATTTGTAAATACTCTATCCATATTATATGGGGGAGATATATGTAAATTAGTACATCAAATTTTGCACATAAGTTTTGGCTCATAAGTGTTTTTGTCACTAATGCCAAAGGGGGAGATTGTTGGAATTATGATATATTTGTCATTAGTGCAAACACTTATTCAATTCTGAATGCTTATCTAGCTCATCACTTAGTCTACAGTGTATACCGAGCATTCAGTGGTTACTAAATAAGATCAGTAGGTAAACACTTCTCACCGAGCATTCCAGAGGATACCGAGTGAATGTGAAGAACTTAGTGTTCACCAAGCAAAGCAAGGTAAATGAAGAACTTAGTGTTCGTCGTGCAAAGCAAGGTAAATGAAGAACTCAGTGTTCACTAAGAAAAGCAAGGTAAATGAAGAACTCAGTGTTCACTAAGCAAAGCAAGTTAAATGAAGAACTCAATGTTCACCAAGAAAAGCAAGGTAAATGAAGAACTCAGTGTTCACCAAGCAAAGCAAGGTAAATAAAGAACTCAGTGTTCACCGAGCAAAGCAAGGTAAATGAAGAAGTTAGTTTCTACTGAGTGACACTATATCTACCAAGTCTCCAATGGTTACCAAGTTTCAAGAAGTGTTGTGTGGCTAGTATGAACCAAGTCTCTACTTCTACCAAGTGCATGATGATGCCGAGTAATATAGTGGATGCCGAGTATCAGAAGGTCACCGAGTTAGCTTGAAGAACCTAAGTTTTCTACTATCTGGCCAACTTAGTAATGTTTTGTTCACTTATGTTTTCGCTGACCTTGTAGTTGTAAATAATGGAATTGTATATATGTAATGTATGATATCATTTGTAGTATTTATGGTGTGTGTGAAAAAGATAAAAAGGAAGAAATTAATGTTTGCATGAAAAGAGGATATTGAAAATCAGTAGCAGAATAAAAGGAATACAACAAGGTCAACATAGTCCAGCAAAAAAGTTATATCTATCACATTAGGTGATCAATGAAAAAAAGATCTTATCAGCAAACAGTTGTAAGAAAATCCATTACTTCATCCTAACAGGTGAATCAGTTTATAAATCATTTAACAGAGTAGACTTAACAGTCTTTTTGTAAATCTCCTAACAGAGTGCATACTTCACTGTATGTTTGTAAGTCCTCTAACAAGGTGGATCTAGTAGTCCTACTTGCTCCTAACAGGGTAGATCACCAGAAGTGATCATTGTAAGCCTTAACAGGCCAACTTTATACTGTAGTATTGAACTTTTGTGGGCATCATCCCCACCCCAGTTTTACTTTCTATTTGGAAGGTTTCTGGGTTACCAAATCTCTATGTACATGTGCAATGAATGTTTGTTCTTTCAGTTATGCAGTAGATTAGATAAATGAATGGTGAATGATTAAAATGCTGAATTGTTTAAAAGTTTTATAAGTTACTGATTCACCATTCCCCTCTCAGTAACCTATCTTATCCTGAATATTTCCAACAATTATCCCCTTTTTCAACTTTCCATTTGGCTTTTGACTTGGCCAGGGGTCTAGCCTTTGAGATCCCATTCCAAATATAGGACCCCTGGGGAATCTCAGTCTCTTTTATCAGGGAGTTAAAGGACTGTCTTCTTAGATATTTCTCGGTCAAGATATCCCTCTTAACACCTATGCTTTGAAAGATACGCCATAATTGTTTGGCCAAAAGGGCATTATTGAGGAGTTTGATCTTTCTGATGCCTAGACCTCCATAGCATTTTGGGAGATAGCCGAGGTCCCAGGAAACAAGGTGATATCTCTTATGATCATGAGTCCCTAACTAGAGAAAGTCCCTTTGAATCTTCTCCATTCTATCCACATGTTTGGCAGGGATTCCAAAGAGGCTTAAAGCATAAGTGGGGAGGTTCTGAAAAATGGATTTCACTAGGGTACACTTGCAAGCTTGCTAAGGGTGCCCCCTTTCCATCCAGCAAGTTTATTATTGAATCTATCAATGATGCTATTCCGGAAGGAATCTAGGGATCTAGAACCCAAAGGCAAGCCAAGATAGTTGGCTGGCAGAGAGCAATGTTGCTTCCCAAAATTTGAGCAATTTTCCTCTATCTCTCCAAAGGGGTGTTGATGAAGAAAAGTGAGCTCTTCTCCCATTTAATAGCTTGGCCTAAACCCCTAATATAGGTGTTTAGAATGCCCTTGAAAGCTTTAGCTTCATGGATAGAAGGTTCTCCCCCCAAGATGGTGTCATCCACAAATTACTAGTGAGTGAAGGTTGAGGGGCCCAAAGAGGGCTTGAGACCCTGCAGACTCCTATCCTAACATTTCCCCTAGATGAGTCTTCCTAGGCATTTAGCCAAAATGATAAAGAGAATAGGGGAGATGGGGTCAACCTACCTCAATCCTCTTGAGGGGAAGAACAAATGAGAGGGGGATCCATTAACCAAAATAGAAAAAGAAGGTGAGGAGATAAGTTGAGAGATAATCTTGCACACTTGAGCATCAAAACCAAACGCCTAAAGAATCGCCAAGAGAAAATTCCAATCCACCCTATCGTAGGCTTTAGACATATCCAACTTAGGCAGAAAGCCTTCCTTCTTACCGGCTTCCAGAGAGTGGATGACCTCATGAACCATGACAATAGAGTCAAGAATCTACCTGCCAGGGACAAAACTAGTCTGCTGAGGGGAGATGATCAGGGGGAGAGTGTTGAGGAGTCTAGTGGTAAGAACCTAAAAATGTTAGTAGGGTTAGTTATCAGGGTTAGTTATTAGATTAGTTTAGGATGTAGTTTTTAGGATTTATTTTAAAGTTTTGTAGTTAGTTTGTTAGTAGTTAATGTTTAGTTTAGTAAGCTTTATTTTTATATATAAATTTTTAAAATTTAATTAGTATTTTCTTTAATAATAGTATAGGTTAACATCAATATAGTTTAGTGTTAAGTGTAATTTACAAAGTTTTAATTAGTTTTAAATTTGTAGGTTTTAATTATTGTTTAGTTAGTAAAATTTTCTTTTAAAAAAGTTGGTTAAGTTTATGATTTAATTATTATTTTTAAATGGTAGTTAGTGTTAATGTAGATTAATTTAGTGTTAAGTGTAGTGATTTTTATTTTCTAATGTTAGATTATTAGATAAATTATTATCTACTCGTATTTAATTTAATTTATATTGTTATTATTTTTAGAAATGTTTTATTTCTAATAGAATTATAGATTTAAATAAAATTGTGATTAGAATAAAGTTTAATTGTGGATGTAAAGTTCTTTTGAATTCAAATGATTTGAAGGAGTTGACTTATCTTTATTTTTAAATTGTTATTTGAATAATTTTAAATGTTGAAACAAATGTCAAAATCAAATCAACAGCGAAATTTTAATTTAACAATCTAGTCCTACATATTGTTTTTTAAACCTTCATGGAATGTCAAGGTATTGATAGGAATCACCCATCGATATCTTGCAATGTAGTTACCTAAGCTTTAAGTGAGTTAAACTTATCAACTTAGTAGATTTAATTATTACTATCTAAAAAATAAAAATTAGCCCTTTGTATTTTGGGCATGACACAAACAAATAGGTTCAATGCCTACAATCAATAGCCATGCTTGCCAACTTGCCCTGCCAATCTCTAGTGGTACTGGCCAGGAGCAATCAGCAATGTTAAAAAATATTACACGTCAACTTTTGAGGAATTCTAAGCATGCACAGTTAGCAATAAATTACCTATATAAAACCCTACACCTGGTTCATAATATTGCCCAGAGAAATTCCCATGCTAGACTTTTCTAGTTGGGATTCTTACCCCTGAGCTAATGTGGGCTATGGCATGAGCATTTTATTAATTTATTAATGTGTTGCTTAAGTTCTCTGAGTTTCTCAGAACCTGTCATGTCTGCCATTTCCTTCCTCACTTGCTCCTCTATGCCCATACGCAACAAAGAAGGTAACTTTAGGAATACCAAAGCATACAATTCTCAACAAAGTGTGACTGCAGCTATATACAAATCCTAGTTTTAAGGAGAAATGACTTTAAAAAAATCAAGCCAGGATAGGCGAACACAATTCACAGTCTTTTCATCTTCACATGTCACAAGATGATCACCACAATGGTCATCCTCAACTCATGCTTGTGTAGGCTTGAAATAAAATCTGTACACAAAACGTATACATGCACCTTCAAATCACAAAAAATCTATGCAAAAACACCATTAATTACGCCCTAAGAACATTATATTCATTCTCTCATGTTTTGGTACAATAGTTTGTTAAACAAGTAGAATATAAATCACTATGATCCCCAGGTCAGGAGTGGTTTCAAACGCTTCACAGCACACAAATGAGTCTTGCTCCACATAGCTTTAAAACACACCAGGCCTTCTGTGTTGCTCTTGGGGAGGAAAGCGCATGGGCAACTATTAATCCTCAACCTGGACCGGTCGAATCCATCGGCAGTCGGATGAATTCATCTTCATCTGGTGGCAATGATAACAATAGTCGGCTTGGAAGGCAAAGTTTGAAGGTCAATTCAGCGATTTTGAAATTGCTTGGAGGGCACATGTTTCCTCAATGGGCATTACATTTGAATCAGAGAATATGTTCTTTCTTAAATTGCTGAGGCTTCCCACATATTGACACCCTCTTTGTCCTCTACGTAATTGAAAAAGATGCAAACTAGACATTTGGATAACCGACGACACCTATAATCCCTACGGGCTGGACCGGTCACCTTCTACAGTTGTTGCAGAGGACATATGTTCCCATCACCACTCCCACTATAATGTCGTGTCAAACTAGAAGGCTAAAGTGGTGTTGTCATCAGGAGTTAAAAAATCATCCGTCAGAGGTGAAGGAAGTGCCCAAGCTTTTCAAACCATAGACAAAAATTTCACATGGATTTTATTATTATTTTCTTGATTTATAGGTACACAGAAATATTGATGATTTGTTTATGTTCCTAGATCATTATTTAGGAAATCGGTAAAGCTTTGTCTCACAAACATCTTAAACTAGCTTATATATACCTATATATATATATTACGCCGAGAGTAATCATTCTCGAGGCGCCTATTTTCATTTTAATCCCAAGATTATTTTTCTCAAATGGAATTTATAAAAATAGGCGCCTCGAGAATGATTACTCTCAGCGTAATATATATATATATATATATATATATATATATATGTATGTATATATGTATGTATATATATATGTATGTATATATGTATGTATATATATATATGTATATATATATATGTATACATATATATATATACATACATATATATATACATACATATATATATATATACATATATATATATATATATGTATGTATATATATATGTATGTATATATATATGTATGTATATATGTATGTATATATATATATGTATACATATATATATATATATATGTATATATATATACATACATATATACATACATATATATATACATACATATATATATACATACATATATATATATATATATGTATATATATATATATATATATATATAAGCTAGTGGCAGTCGCGGTGCATTAGGAAAAATATTTACTTTTTATTTTTATTTTGATAAGGTTATTATAAAAACTTTAAGAACTTTTTAATTTTACTTGTATAAAGTTACTATTACTATAAAATTATACTTCAACATTTTATTTTTTAATTTAATATATGGAGTTTAATTTTAATAATTTTTTTAATTTTTATTTTGGGATATTACAATGTAAAATGTTATAGCCAAACATAGACATATAGTTAGGGTTAGGTTAGAATTAGGGTTAGGTTTAGGGTTAGAGTATGAATTAGGGTTAGAGTTTGAGTTAGGGTTAGGGTTTTAGCTTGAGTTAGGGGTAGAGAGTGAGTTTGAGTTAGGGTTGGAGTTAGGGCTAGGCTTGAAGGCCAATTATGGTAGAGTTAGATTTAGGGTTACAACTATGGATAGGTTTAGATTTAGGGTTACGGTTATGGTTAGGTTTATAATTAAAGTTAGGGTTACATATAAGGTTAGCATTAGGGTTAAGGTAAGGGTTAGAGTTACAATTAAGATCAGGGTTAGAGTTAGATAAAAGGGTAAAGAAAGGGTTAGATTTAGGGTTACAATTATGGTTACATTTATAATTAGAGTTAGGGTTATATAAGGTAAGCATTAGGGTTAAGGTAAGGGTTAGGGTTTGAGTTAGGGTTAGAAATAGGGTTATGGTTAGGGTTAGAATTTGGATTACAGTTATAATTAGAATTACCTTTAGAGTTATTGTTAGGGTTTATAATTATGGATAGAGATAGGGCTAAAGAAAGTGTTAGGGTTAGGTTTAGAGTTCGGGTTAAGGAAAGAGTGGAGTTAGGGTTAGAGTTAGTTTTTTAATTTTGGGTTAAGGTTAGGATTAGGGTTAGGGTCAAAGTCTAATTATGATAGAATTAGATTTAGAGTGAGTGGCAGGGGTAGGGTTATAGTTAGGATTAAGGTTAGAGATAGAGAAAACTTTCTCTAGTCCTATCTCTAGGATTTGTAGCTTATATATACTTATATATATAATATGCTGAGAGTCATCATCTCTCTCTCTCTCTCTCTCTCTCTCTCCAACCCATCACCAAGTTTATCCATTCAATGCCATAACTATTATTTTCTCTCTACCTCATCTCTTTTTCCATCCCTATTGCCTATTTCTACCTCATCTCTTCCCCCTCTTCTACATTTTTCCTATCTCCTACCCCCTCATACCATATTTTTTCACTAATTGCCATCTCTCTCTCTCTCTCTCTCTCTCTCTCTCTCTCTCTATGTTAACCTCATTCTCTCTCCCTATATCCCCTTGTCTCACTGTCTCTCACATCTTGTCTCCCACATGCCTCCTTTTCTCTAAAATTCTCTCAATATGTGTATCTCATTGTCTTTCACTCTCTCCCTATCCCTCTCTCTATCTCTATTATTCCATCCTATTATTACCACCTACTTTCATAGTCTCATACACCTTTACCTCTCATAATCTCTCTTGGTGCCTACTTTATGTCTCACCCTTATCTCTTTATCTTATTTTCTTTGAGATCTCTCTCTCTCTCTCTCTCTCTCTCTCTCTCTCTCTCTCTCTCTCTATATATATATATATATATATATATATATATATATATATATATATATATATATATATATATATATATATATATATATATATAGGACCCTATTTATCATCGTTCTCTCTTTACCACATCACTTCCCCCTCTCATTCTCTCTTACATATACGCTCCTATAATTACCCCAATCTCTCTCTCTCTACAGACACACATTTATCTCTCCCCTCCCTCAATGTCATAACTATTAGTTTCTCTTATATCGTAACTATTATATCTCTTATAACTCTTATATCTCTTATGTCCCCACACAATCTCTATATCTCTTATATCTCTTATAATTACCCTCTTAAACTCTCTCCCTCTCACCATCTCTTTCACTTATTTATCCTCTTTCTCCACCTCATTTGCCTCCCATCTCTTTAATATCTCTTATGTCCCCACACAATCTCTCTCTCTCTCTCTCTCTCTCTCTCTCTCTCCAACCCATCATCAATTTTATCCATTCAATGTCATAACTATTATTTTCTCTCTATGTCATTTCTTTTTCCATCCCTACCTCTTCTACATTTATCCTATCTCCTACCCCCTCATACCATATTTTTTCACTAATTACCATCTCTCTCTCTCTCTCTCTCTCTCTCTCTCTCTCTCTCTCCCTCTCACTCTCTCAATCTCTATTATTCCATTCTATTATTACCACCTACTTTCATAGTCTCATACACCTTTACCTCTCACAATCTCTCTTGGTGTCTACTTTATGTCTCACCCTTATCTCTTTATCTTATTTTCTCTGGCATATCCTCTCTCTCTCTCTCTCTCTCTCTCTCTCTCTCTCTCTCTCTCTCTCTCTCTCTCTCTCTCTCTCCATCTATATTGGACCCTATTTATCATCATTCTCTCTTTACCACATCGCTTCCCCCTCTTATTCTCTCAATCTCTTTATCTCTTACATATATGCTCCTATAATTACCCCAATATCTCTCTCTACAAACACACATATACACTCCTATAATTACCCCAATATCTCTCTCTACAAATATACATCTAAAACTCTTTTGACTTAAATCCACTTCTTGTAATAGTTGAAGTTGCTATTATAAGCATAATTTTTACAATCTATAATGGGATTTCAGAACAAAATGCAAACATTGGATTCCTGCTACAAATCCTCATCTTCGATGAAGTTAAAATATAGAGGGCACACCCCGACCACCCACTACTCCTTGCTGCCATGTTGTGCTTGGAATAGTCCATGGTTGTGGACCCATTTCCAAATGGGTGCTTAGCCAGCAAAAGACACGTACCTTTAGAGCTTTTAACTACTGTCAACAAAAGATCGTTTCAATACAATCTCTATGACTGTTAACATATGTGAAACGTAGTATGAGACCACTGTGAATTGATTTTGAAATCATTAAATGTACAGATTAAAGACTAATATGTTTCGGTGTGTTGATGGTGTACAGTAAATTTCCATTTCAATCATTTATGACAGTTGTGCAGAACCGAATTTAGGCAATGAAATGCCTTCTTTCATATGCAACATAATGTTCTGTTCAAGTTTAGAGTAATCAGTCCTTTCAGCTTCCCAATTTCCCCTGGAATTTCTCCTCTGAGATTGTTTGCAGAGAGGTCAATAACAGTAAAAGCCGCAGGAATTGAAGAATAGTCCAGCTATCCTCAAACATAAGAACGAAAGTCTTGGCCGTTTAAGGGATTCACAGTTTGAAATATTTCTTCACGGTTTCCATGCATAACAAAGGTGGCAATTTATTAAAAGAAATTGAGAGTGAAAATGTCAATGAGAATACGAACCGATTCTTTTTTATGTACATTGTAACTGCCGTGCTGTGGCTGTTTAGAACGCCTCTCGGCGTAATTAGGGATTTGATTTATTTTTAAACATAACTATCTTTCAATGGTTTATATTGTACAATGGATTAATTAAATTAGTAATTAGGGAATAAGAAGCATATTGGAAAATCAATAGAAATATGATACATAGATAGTTAATTTTTCAAAAGAATAGAAATGCCTTATATATATATATATATATAATTGGAAAAAAATTATTTTAAGAAAAAATTACTTGTCAAATAATTTTGTTTAAAAGAAACAATTTCAAAACAAAAACTTATATTCTATTTTGAAATCCCCACCGTAGAATATAAATCATTCAACATAAATTTTTTTAAATTTATGTTTAACAATTGTTCATACCTATATTGTTGTATCTTTACTTTCCTTATTGCTACATCAGTGCAAAAATTCTAACAAAATATTCATAATTTCAAATAAATATTTATGATTATGAAGTATGATTCGAAACGTTGATGTTTAAAAAATTTCTACACAATCTGACCCATAAAAACAGCTGCATAAATATTTATGTTTTAGTTAGTGAATAATTTTAAAAATATTTTTGTTACTATTTAGAACTGTCGCTAAATTTTCAGCTAATATACTTTTTTTTCCCTATGCCTCCACTATAATATTTTAATACGTTCAATAGATGTAAATTCCACTCATGTCATTTTCTCTAAGAGAAAAATAAAATGTGAACTTTTAAGCTTTTAAGAAAAATATAATACATTCGCTAGATGTACATTCCACTCATGTCATTTTCTCTAAAAGAAAAATAACATGTCAACTTTTAAGCTTTAAAGAAAAATAACTTATTTGCTACCATGATTGTTTCTAATTTTTTTAAGATAGTAAAGCATTGAAATAAATTTTTAAAATTTATTTTCTATTTCCAATTGCTTACTTTAAAAATATTATGTACTAGTAGTATTTGAAGTCTCCAAGTTGGTTAGCTTCATTCTGCTCCTATAACTTTAAGAATTTATGGACAATGGAGCTTAAATTATTTGATAATAAACTTGTTTACTTATTTATTGGTCCAATTTTCAGTTTAAATTTAATATAATTGAACTTTTTTTTTTTCAGATTTAGTGTCATATTAATTTATTTTAGAAAAATTAATAAAGTGTTTGTGTTAGTGACTAACATAACTGGTGATTGCCTTAAAAATTTGACATCTATCAAATCAATGTAACACATTCAATAGTTATTTTGATGATTTACACACTAAATATTGCAAAATGACTTCCATTGTAAACACAACCTCATAGTTACAACCCCTACTATGCCTCCAAAATGTAAGGACTCAAGCTCACAAAGAGCTCTTGTTCGATAAACTAACAGCTAACCTCCTAATTAATATTTACTAATCCATTTACACTAACCACTAACTAAATTATTTATCTCTTACTAATATCAATTACTAACTAATTTCATTTACTTACATACTAATTACATAATACTAACTAACCTAGTAAATTTATGAACCTTCCATTTATATTACACTATACAACTAACATCTAAAAATTATAATCTATTAAAATCTACTAGCTACCCTTTATTTCATTATCTTCTAACTAAATTTGCTAATGTTATTTGTTATTTAATGATCACTAGCAACTAATTAACCAACTCAATGACTAATTTTGTGATACCTTGTATATTATATAATGTTATAATTCATATTTACAAAATATAAAATGTTTATTTAATATTTAAATATAATAAAATATTATTTAATGTATGGCATTTAGTAAATATTTTACTCGATATGTACTAAATAACATATAATTAGTATGTTATTTCACATATGTCATAATTATATTAATATATTTAGTAATTGGAACATATTAACTATAGAAATTTCCTTGTATATATGTATAACTTTCTAACTAGCTAACCACTATCTAAGAGATAATCCTAGATTTTTAACTACTTGCCAACCCAACATTAGTAACAATTAATACTATTACTATTACTTAACATCAGTAACAATTATGACTAATACAATTACTTACTAACTTACTCACATACTAACATACCCATAATCCTAACTAACCACCCCATGTGACTCCCTGACTCTAATCCCTTTTCCCTTATCTCTTTCTACCCATCATGCCTTTCATGGCACTCACCCACAGACTACCTACCCTAACATCCTCCTAGCTCCACTCAATCTACCTTCCCCATTTTCCAAACACCCTTTTTCATTAAATTTCTATTGACATCCTTATCTCTCCTTTTATGTGGCCCCTCTAACTAACTCCTTGGCTAGCCCACGTGGCATTACCTTCTCTCCTAACTCTACTTTCTAATTCACCTATAGCCTAACCACCCCCCGTGGTCCTTTGTAGACTTGACTCATCAAGGACATGTGAATAGAAGGTAGTGACTATATAGCCACAAAATCTGTCGTGGTTGGATGCTCCATGCCACATGCCACCATACATGATCCAAATTATGATTCTGGATTACAATACCTAGTGTGATAATTGCAGTACTATTAATTATAATGTGAATAGAACAATTTTAGTACAATAGATTATGC
Organism: Cupressus sempervirens; assembly: GCA_028749045.1. Taxonomy (NCBI): domain Eukaryota; kingdom Viridiplantae; phylum Streptophyta; class Pinopsida; order Cupressales; family Cupressaceae; genus Cupressus; species Cupressus sempervirens. Next base: position 297,699,098 of record CM053789.1, read on the forward strand.
AAGCCAAAAGTAGTTCATCTAATTCAAAACTCAATTTTATACAATGTTTGATGAATACAAAGGGCCACCAACATCCCTTCAAAAAGAAATGAACAATTCACATAATATTTACTATATAATAAAACATTAAAACTATGAAAACTATTTAAAAACTATTTCAAATTTTAAGTCTACTTGTAGAAGTCATAACTTTCAACACAACTCAAAAATATATGCCACTCACACTATTGGAAAGGTAACCAAATTTTCTATCTCAAAATTTTAAGAGATGTGACTTTCAAGAGATTTCATGGCCCAAAAATGCTCCGAATGCCTCTAAAAATACAAAGTACTAAAGTATAGAAAATAATGGAAAAATAGATATTGATATTTTCCCAATTTTCCTTTTGTCAACCTCCTCTGGATCATCATAGACCATGTTCTGATCATTCCTCCCCACTTGAGAGGAAATGGGCCCCATTGCATCCACACTCTGCAGTAGGTGTGGAAAATGAATATCAATTTATTCATGTGTAAGACACTTTCCCTGATGAGAAAATTGGTCTTCTTTCACTGCACAATACAAGTAAATAGTCAGATTCTTCTTGTTCTTCATAGACTTCTCTACAACTTGATCAGTTTGGAGTGGATTATCCAATTCTGGGTTTAATTCTATATGGTTGATCTCCTCAACAACACTTGCAATGTCTAGTACTGGAGAAAAATAAGGCTTCAACAATTCAACATTGAAAACTGGGTGAATACTCTAGAATGGTGGGAAGTTAAGTTCAAATGCATTTTTGCATTTTCACCAACTTGTTTGATAATATTATATGGACCATAACAAAGGGGATGAAGATTTTTGTGAGGTCCTTGCAATCTCTCCTTCTGAAAATGCAACCATACCTTACCCCTAATCTTAAAATTATGTGAGGAGTTTGATGCTCATTGTACCTCTATTTTTACTTCTTAGTGGTATGCTCCAAAATCTCATGAACCTGTTGTTGTAAATGGTGAATTCTATCAATGAACTTCATTAATTTTTCCTTCTCTTTATCAAAGCATGAGGTCAAATTAGGATGCATATATGGGATAGAAATACTTACTAGTGCCAATGCTTGATATCCAAGATAAACTTCAAAGGGCCTATGACCAATTGAACTATGAGGTGCCCTGTTGTATCTATGTTGTACATAGGGATGACTATCATCCCATGTATGAGGATGTTATGATTGATACACACGCAATATTTGAATGATCATGTGATTGACAACCTTAGTTTCACCATCTGTTTGAGGATAGAATTGAATGGACCTTGTTAGTTTTGTGGCCATCATTGCCCATAATGAAGACCAAAATCTACTTAGAAACCAACTACCTGTAGGGCCCATTTGTTGTTGCACCAAAAGCCATGACTATTAGTGAACATGGAACACCACATAATTAACCACCTGTGGGCAATGGAGCGCATCGCATCACCCAACAATCTCCCCCTCGACGTGCATACTAGGTGCTTACGTGGGTTGGGAAGGCATTGGGGATATTTGAACCCATGACCAGGCCAAAACTAGGCTCTGATACCAATTGTAGGGCCCATTTGCCATTGCACCAAAAGCCATGACTATTAGTGAACATGGAATACCACATAATTAACCACCTATGGGCAAGGGAGTGCGTCGCATCACCCAACACTACCCCTATCTAAAATAATTCTACTTGGTTGCCAAAAATGAACCCAAACATGCTCAAAGAGGAGCTTTGTGGTGTCTTCTACAAGAATTTTCTTTCTACAGGCTACAAAGATTGCCATTTTAAAAAATCTATCTACAACAACATATACACAATCATGCCCATGTCTAGTGGTAGTAAGGCTAGACATGAAATCTATAGAAATCAAATGCCAAGGCTTCTTTGGAATGGGAAGTGATAGATACAAACCATACTTACAATTTGAAGGCTTTGCAATGGCACAAGTTGTACATGCTTGAATGTTTGCAATCACATCATTTTTAATTTTTGGCCAATAAAAATATCTTTTAAGTATAACAATAGTTTTACCTATTCCAAAATGTCCCATAACCTTGTTGTAGTGAGCTTCACATATAAATTTCTTTTTTTCTACCTCAAGTACATAGATTTAGCCAATGTGGCAAAGCATCACATCTTGCAAATAAAAATCATTCACATGTTTACCTTCTACAAGCTGAGTATATACATTAGCAAATTGATTGTCATGTTGATACAAGTGAGTCCAATTTTCTATTTCATGCCCACATGATTCTAACACCATACTTACTCTTATAGTTGGGGGCCTGCTCAAGCAATCTTCTACCTTATTGGCACTTCCCTTCTTATGGAAAATTTTGAGATGAAATTATTGAGGATAGGCTTACCACCTTTAATGTCTATCATTCTGCAATTTTCCTTGTGTTTACAAAATTTTAAGGGGTTTTTGATCTTTATGGATAATAATTTTCTTTCCTAGAATGTAATTCTTTCATTGTTTGCAAACTTGAACAATGGCATATAATTCCTTATCATATGTGGGATACCTACATACTGTATTAGAGAATGTTTCACTATGGTACACAATTAGATGTGCATATTGCATGAGGACTGCTCCTAGTGCATGTTTTGATGCATCAATTTGTATCTCAAATGATTGTTGTAAATCAGGAAGAGATAAAATTGGTGCAAAACATAACCTTTGTTTTAATTCCGCAAATGCTTGTTGATGAGCACATGTCCATTTAAGTTTTTCTTGCATTTCTCTTCATAGTTGCTGATTTAGAGGCCAAGACAGATGTGAAAACCCAAGCACAAATCTGTGATAGAATTTAGCCAACCCCAAGAAGCTACACAACTCAAGGAGATTCCTTGGAGAAGGCTAGTTTTTTATTACTTGTATCTTTTTAGGATTAACATGAACCCCCTCACTATCAATAACATAGACCAAATATTAAATACTTTACATACCAAAAGAGCATTATTCCTTGTTAGCATAGAGTCCATGGTCTTGCAAGGCAAAAAATAGTTGTTCAACATGTTATAGAAGCTCTTCCAAAGTTTTGATAAAAATGAGAATGTTATCTAGATAAATGTGGTTGGAGCATTTGTGAGGCCAAAAGGCATTACCAACCATTTAAGTAATCCCTCCTTAGATTTAAAAGATGTATTAATACATCTATTGGATCAATTGGCACTTGATGGTACCCAAATTTAAAACCAATTTTAGTGAAGAAATTTTCCCCTCTAAGATGGTCCAACAAATCATATATTTGGGGGATTAGATATCTATTTTTTATAGTGGTATTATTCACTATTCTATAGTCAATACAAAGTCTCAATGTTCCATCCCTATTCTTTGCAAGTACAATTAGGCTACCACAAGGAGATGCACTTGGGTGAATATGCCCATTCTAAATTAGTTCTTGTGTTTTCCTTTTAACCTCATCATTTTCTAACATAGGTCTCCTCTATACTAGCTTTTAAGGTAATGGTGTTCCTAGAATCAAATCAATAGAATGTCTAACTTGGTAGTGTGAGGGTACTCTTGGTAACTCAAACACATTTTGATATTTTCAAAAAAATGTTCCATTGATCTTCGTTGTTTTGTTATGATGGAAATGGTGGTATGAGAATTATATACTGGATTATTTTATCTTCCTCAAAATGAATCATTAAAAACACAAATATACTAGTTGTAGGCCAATCTAAGATATTCAACATTTGGCAAGAAAGCCCCATTTAAAAGACAGGTAAATTTTGGTATCCCAAATTTTCAAGGGAAATTTGATGCAAACTTTTATGATACATCACTCTTCCATTTCAATTCATCTAAATGCATATTAATGAAACTACAATAAAAATATTTATGACCATCTCCCATGTTCTTCATCTCTTCCATGAAATCACACTTCACAATAATGTACATAAGAAGGTGATCTGATCTTTACAACTACAATACATAACAACATAGGAGGATAAATATTCATTTTAAGACATCACCTAATGAAAGGTTTCTTCCTCATGCTACATCATCACATTGAGCAATCTGAGCTTTTCACATTGATCAATTGAGCACAAAATCTGCAAATACATAAAAAAGGAATAAAAAAACAAGAACCATGGAGACTCTCCTCCTAACCATAGGTGTCCAAAGAGACCACCCTTGAGCAAGGGGAAACAAGGCTCAAATGAGATACAACTTACAATCTTGCAAATGCATAAACACCACAATGCATCACTTGAACATTCCCAACCCAAGGTTTTGATAGAATATATAGTCCACCAATATAAATTAGGCTGGGGGGGGGGGATGCTAGTTTGTGGTGACTAATTAGGGAAGTACTATACATATTCCATAATTTATTGTCATTTTTGGGCCGATGTGTTGTAACTAATTTCAACCCAAAAGTAGCAAAAATACTTGTATAAAAGGGCTTAGGGTTAGGGATTTTCACAAGTGGTGATGTCGTAATTGCTACTTATGGTAGTATTGAGCTGTAAGGGATTACAGATTTTAATCAAGTTGTAATCACTGGATCGTAATAATATTGCACTTGTTGTTTGGTGGATGTAGCCCAAAAATTGGGTGAACCATGTTAAATCTTGGTGTCTTGTGTTCTCTTCTGTGTGATTTATTATTTTATATTTTTTTTAATATTTGCATGCAAGTGTTATTTTTGTTTGTGGTTTAGCCTAATAGGTGAATCACTTATCCAACTAATACCACAATTATCAACCTTATTAAACTTTAACCATATCAAAATAAGAATCAAAAACCACAACAATATACTCATGCACAATAACACCAAATATATTAACTAGGGAAACCCTTGATCAGAGGGAAATCCCCAGTGGGGATGGTACCCACAAGATGATGTACTAATATAAATATTCCTTGTTAGAGGATGGATCATGTTAGGAGTCTATAACAACATTCAATGCATATTGGTCCCTATTAGGAGATTTTGTATCCCTATTAGGAGATTCCAACCCTGTTAGGAGTTGTGCCAACCTATTAGGAGTTGTGGAAGATAAATGGATCCACTTCCAAAAGAACTTCAAGGGAAAGATCAATGAACCAATTGTCCAAATGATCCTTGTATTATTCTTTGTATAATAATAGAAATGAATAATACTGATCCTTCTGATCTTGTAACTAGATCACAAAAAGTGCATCCAATAATACCTTAGATTGCTTACTCACATTCAATAAACACTCTTCTCCTTTTCACACTTTGCACTCAATACAATACTTGATACCTTTTAAAAATAAGGAAAATATCTTAACTTTATACCATATCTTCAAAATAATTCCTTAAGTCGACCTTGAGGCTTTCCTAATTAATTATAATAAGATAATTAATTAATTTACAATTATAATAGTACTTTCAAATCATAGTATATACAAAACTTCTTATGTGCGACTTTAGGACTTTGGCAGTTGCTGAAATCACCATCAAAGTGTCCTATGTTATTGGTTGAACGCACATCAATATATTAGATCATTATTAAAGGATATAATACAAATGTCAAAAACCACTCCTAAGGTACTCTATCTCTGTACTTCTCTTTGTAAATTAGGCACAACTTTTGAATGTCTTCAACTTATGTGGTGTGCATTTAACCTTCAAATCAAGACACTATACTAAATGTGTCCTTAAACATGCATCACCCAATAATCAAACATTGTTCATACAACTAAGATCTTTGTCTTCTACTCTATCAGTCTTCACAAACTTACTACTATGTTGACATCAATGACAAAGACAATCATGAATGCAACATGTATCATCAAAATTCATGTTGATAATCTCCCCTAGAGTAGTATCACCAACATTTATGCTAACAATCTTCACCTTTGGCATTGATGTCAATGTAGATGAAAAATATCTAAGTTCCAAGAATGCTAGATAGTACACTATTGTTTTTATTCTCATTTTCACAAATTCTCTTCATCAATCAAATCTAAAATCTCCCCAAAGTAGTATCATCAACATGTATGCTAACAATATCCCCCTTTGGCATTGATGGCAACATAGATGAAAAATATCTAAGTTCTAAGAATACCAGATAGTACTTTGATGTTGTTGTTCTCATCTTCTCAAATTCTCTTCATCAATCAAATTTGAAATCTTCTGGAACATTACTTTATTTTTCTTCTTCTTTCAGATTGGCAATAGTTGTTCACACTAAACAACTCACAATACATCAGAATTCCTCATGTTGCATATCTCCCCCATAGAGATATTCCTCCTTTTTTCTTTACATGAATCTTTCTAAATCTCCCTAATAAAGTAGAGACTTCCATGCACTCTCCTGATACATACTTAGGAGATTTTTTTCATGCATATTCTCCCCCATTGACATTAATGACGAAAGGGCTCAATATTTAAGACAAGATAGCAAGACTCCTCAATGACTCAACTCATCACAAACACTCCCCCATACAAGAAGCATCAGCATTAAGTCCAGTCCAACAATAGTGTTCTATACTACTAGATTGATGTAATATCTACATCATCTACTCAGAAGTAGTTAGGGGCATAACGTGAAGCATACCTCTCAAGTACTCAAATATATCTTTAGGTAAGGGCTTCATAAAGATATATACAATCTAATATTTAGTACTAACATACTCCAATCTAATTTTTCTATTTCCTTCTCTCTCAAGACATGATATTTAATAGATATATGCTTAGTCTTAGCATGCAATACATGATTCTTAGATATACTCACTGTACTTGTGTTATCACAATATATGATAGCAACTTATGTAAACGTATATTTCATCCACATCACTTGATTACAATTATTTATTGCTGCAACATACTTTGCCTTAGACTCTATGAAATACAATCTTGTTTATTGCATAGCCAAGAAACCAATCTTCCTCCATGAAAGAATGCTACACCACTGGTGTTATTTATATCATCCATACTACCTACCTAATATGCATTAGTATATGCACATAGAGTGAAATCACTTGAACTATCATACCAAATACCATAATCAAATGTTCCTTTCAAATATTCAAATATCCTCTTTACTGTTGGATAATGATACTCCTTAGGATTAGCTTGAAATCTAGCTATAATTCCAACTACATTTTCTATATCTAGTCTAGTGTGAGTCAGATATTGCAAACCTCCAGTCATGGATCTATACTTCTTCTACTCAACTTTAGGTCTCTCATCTTTGCTAGACAACTTGTGACTAGTTATCATAGGTCTACCAACAAGCTTTCAACTTTCCAATCCAAATATTTTCAACAAGACTTTCAAGTACTTAGTTTATGAAATTAAAATACCATCACTATTCTACATAGTCTCCAACCCTAGGTAAAACTTCATTTCTCATATCATGCTCATCTCAAACTCATTCTTCATCTCTTCAATAAACTTATCACTTACATCATCATTACCTCAAAATATGATATTATCAACAAATATTACTATTATCAACAAACCATTCTCAATTTATTTCAAATAAAAGTTACTATCTACTGTACTTTTAGCAAAATCAATATTTTCCAAATAGTTGTCCAACCTTGCATACCAGGTTCTAGGTGCTTTCTTTAGTCCATATCAAGCTTTCTTTCTGCATACCATATCTTTGTCTTCTATTAAAGGAAAACCTTCAAGTTGCTCAATATATACCTCTTCTTCAAGTTCTCCATTCAGGAAAACTGATTTAACATCCATGATATAATTTAAATTTCTTATTCATTATATAAGGCATGAGCATTCTTACTATTTCCATTTTGGCTATAGGGGCACATGTTTCCTCATAGTCTATGCCTTTTTTTTGTGAGTAACCTTTGCATAGAAGTTTGGCCTTGTTTCTCACAACTTCACCATGTTTATTCATCTTATTTCTATAACCAACTTTTTTTCTATAACATTCTTGTCTATAGATCTAGGAAATAACTCCAATGTCTCATTCTTCACAATTTGATCTAATTCTTCCTTTATTGCTTGAATCCAATGATAATCTTTATAGGATTCATCTATACTTTTAGGTTTAACTTTAGAAATCAAACATATCTCCTCATTAACTTTGTCTCTTGTCATCACACCTTTGTCTTTTCTTCTAATTATTTTCTCTTGAGGGTGATTCTTTGTCAGATTCTAGTTAGGGATAGGTGTTGACATCTCAACTTGTATCTCATCTCTAGGTTCAGATCTATCTCCTCCTTGTTCAACAATTTGTACATCATTTTGCAGATCATTATTAGTCTCAAAGAAAACTTCCACATTCTATCTAACAATTCTAGAAATATATTCTTCTTCATCTAAATTGTTCTCTAACATCTCTTCCTTAGTTCCAAACTTTTCATCAATCTTTACATTGGCACATTCAACCATGGTCTTAGTTCTATGATTAAAACATTTGTATGCCTTTCTCTTTAATGAATGGCCAAGAAACATATCTAAATCACTTATTGGATCAAACTTACCAACATCATCATCTCTCTTAGTATAAAACTTTCTTCCAAATATTTTGAAATACTTAACTAATCGTAAATGACCAAACCATATTTTATAAGTTCTCTTTCTCATACCTTTTCATATTTTTACTTTGTTTGCAGTGTATACTTTTGTATTGATGGCTTCTTTCCAAAATTTCTTGGATACATCATCCTCAAACAAAATTTCTCTAGCTCCCTCTACTACTAATTTGTTTCTTCCTTCTACAATCTCATTTTGTTCAGGTGTTCTGGGTGGAGATAACTCTCTCTTGATTTCATTCTCTTCACAAAACTTATTAAACTTTCTAGAGGTGAATTCTCCCCCTCTATTTGATCTCAAACATTTTATCTTAACACCAAATTCATTCTCAACTCTATTCTTAAATATCTTAAACTTCTCAAAAGCTTCAAAATTCTCTTGAAGAGATGTTACCCACACCATTCTAGTGAAATCATCAACAAAAATCATGAAATACCTTTCACCATAGAATCCTCTTGTTCTAGAGGGACCACTCAGATTTGTGTGAACAATCTCCATCTTCTTTGTGGTCATGAACTTCTTGTTAGGAAATGATACCTTCTTCTTCTTAGCCAAAATACATTCTTTGCAAACAACATTAGTTGGCTTTATTATCATAGGAAAATCTCTAGCTACAAATATTCTACCATCTTTCACAATATTATCAAATTTTATATGATAGAATCTCCTATGCCATAACCAATTGTTTTCCACTTTAGCAATCAAAAATGTCATTTCAATGGGATTCCATTGAAATACATTACCTCTAGACCTAGTTCTTGTTCCAATCATTTTACTGTCCTTATCCTTGATAGTGCAAGTCTTTTCTATGAATTGCTATTGATACCCTTTGTCCACCAACTGTCCAACACTCAAAAAATTATGCTTTAATCCATCAACAAAATAAACATCACCAGTGTTAGTTTTTCCATCTAAAATAATGGATCTAATCCCTATAATATGGTAGGTTACATTGTTACCAACTCTAACAATACCTCCATCATTTTTTTTGAATTTAACAAACTTATTCATATCACCAGTCATGTGATGTCAACAACCACTGCCTATTATCTAATTAGATTTCTTTTCAACTTGGAAAACTAGAGCCTTTTCTTCTCTAATTTCTCTATCAAGATCATCTTCCTTAATAGCTACCAATCCTAGCTCATCATCACTTTCACTCTGACCTTTTTTATTAGATTAGCCTTCTTCATTAGCATACTAGGTCATCTGGGATTAAACTTTCCCTTATACTTTTTCTCTCTTTTAGGAAATTTAGATGCATAATGACCAAACTCATTACAAGTCCAACATTTAAAGATATTTTTATCATCTTATTCTCTTATCACTATAATTATTATACCTTCTTCAATGTTATTGTCTTCATCAAATCCGGTTCTACTACTACTGAAAAAAATTCCATGTGTGCTTGCACTTCTAGATAGACTTGTCCAAACATTTAAAGCACCAAAAGAAGTCTCCACATAGATTGTTAGTTCTCCTTATTGTCTCAAACCTACTTTTGTTGCTTCCAATATTCCAAGAAATTTTTTTCTAGTAAACTCCTTAGTACAAGGTATAAGTAGTTGAATCATCTAAGCTACTTACCTAAATGGTGGTGTCAAAGTCCTCAAAATATTCTAGACCACTTCATCTTCTTCCTTGGATCCACTATATGTCTTAATTCCTATAACAATATCTTATATCCTACCAATATAGCTTTTTACAAATTCATCTTCCATCATGTTAGCATCTTAAAATGCACATATCCAATTCTACAATCATACTCTTTTTGTGTGTGTATCACCTTCAAAAATAGATTCTACTATTTTACAAATCTTATGAAATATTTCTATTTGATTTTAGCTAATAATATTCATTCTTTGGAAGAGTTGATAGTAAAGCTTCTCTAGCATTCATGTTGCACGTGACTAAATCTCTCTCTACTTCACTACATTTTTCAAGTTTCCCTTCTTCGACAATTATGTTTTCACTCTTTGTCAAGAACCAATAACCTAGACCCATACAAAGTAGATGAGTCTTCATCTTATCCTTCCAACTATCATAGTTGGCCCCATCAAATCCAGGGCTATCCTTTCTAAAAATATTGGCCATCAATCTCCTAAAGTTTTTAAGCTTATCCTTCAAGGACTTGATGCTCTAATACCAATTGTTAGAATAAATATTCTACCAATATACTTGAGAGGGGTAGTGAATCAATTATCTAACAAATACAAGAATTAACAAATTTATTAAACTTTAATCATATTCTTAATATATATGAAACCACAACAAGATACTCATGCACAATAACACCATATATGTTAACTAGGGAAACCATTGATCAGAAGGAAAACCCTAGTGAGGATGTACCCACAAGATGATGTGCTAATAAAAATATTCCTTGTTAGAGGATAGACCCTATTGGGAGTTTATACATAAATTGAGTACATATCAATCCCTAGGAGGAGATTCCAACCTTGTTAGAAGCTATGCCAACCCTATTAGGAGTTGTGGAAGACAATTGGACCCACTACCCAAACAACTTCAAGGGCAATATCAATGAAACCACTATCAAAATGATGTTTGTATTATTCCTTGTAGAATAATAGAAATGAATAGTAGTTCTCCTTCCTCTTTTTATCTTGTCAACCAGAATTCTTCTCCTTCTGATCTTGTAACCATATCACAAAACTCACATCCAATAATCCCTTGGATTGCTTACTTGCATTCCATAAACACTCTACTCCTTTTCATAGTTCATACTCAATAAAATAATTGATAACTTTTACAAACAAGGAAAACATCTTTCCTTTATACCATATCTTCAAAATAATTCCTTAAGTCAGCCTTGAGGCTTTCTGAATTAATTATAATAAGATAATTAATTAATTCACAATTACAATAGCACTGTCATCTCATAGTATATACAAAACTTCATGCATATGACTTCAATACCTACACACTTATTGACATCACTATCAAACTATCCTCTATCACTGGCTGGCTACACATCAATAGAAAAAATTAGAAACCACTTCTCAAGTACTTTAACTTTGTACTTCTCTCTATAAATTAGGTATAACTTCCATACATCTTCGACTTATGTGCTGCACATTTAAACTTCACATTAGGACAATATACTAAACATGTCCATGAACGTCCATCGCTTGATAATCAAAATATTGTTCATACAACTAGTATATCTATCTGGTACTTTGTCAATCTTCATAGACTTACTACTATGTTGACATCAATAAAAAAAAATAGTCATGAATGCAACATCCCAATACTCTCTAATGCTTAGGATACTCACCCAAAGTAGTATCATCAATGTTCATGCTAACATGTTTTTCACAATGGTTCACAAATAGAACCATGAACATAGGGTGAAGGTGGTCTCTTCAAGAAGATAAATGTCATGTCAATACCAATCATATACATTAAAACTCACCATGCCTCTACAAGGCTTGCACAACCCATTCTTCTCTTCATATTTTCCACTTGTCACCCCCAAATCATAATATAAGGGCAATGGCTTCAATGGAGCCCATACTCCATGAAATCTCTCTTCCCTCCAAGAGAAGAGGCTCTCAACTACATTGTTGGTCCCAACTAACCCCTTCACCCAAGACTTATATTCCCTTCCTAAAAGGACAAGTAAAGTCTTAACACCCATAACAACACTCACATAGAAAGATGAGGAAAAGCAATGAGAAGATCAAATAAAACAAAAGCACATGTTCACTAGAAAATAACATAAACCACAATCTCTATACAATATGAAATCACACTACTATGCAAGTTTTTTAGAAGGTTAGCTACATTGGCAAGAAGCACTTATCTTGGTCCTATATAAATGGCAATGACAATTGTAGATGAGCTCCATTTTCCTTCCCTCAAAGTCTCCAAAATCCTACGTGTCTCTAAAGTTAGATAGTGGGTAGACAACCCACCAATTTGATCCCATGTCCTCTGAAAAGGTTCCCTAAACCCTCAGTATCTAGAAATAGGCATAACATAAGCCTTCCTTACAAAATTGTCTCCTTCTAAAATAATAGCCTTGACAAACTAAGAGGGTGTGGAAGAAGTCTTGTGACACTCCAAATTTGGAAATACTTTGTAAGTGACTTATTTGGAGGTTCCCCTAAGCCATCTAAACCAATTTATGGTGAAATTTAGACCCCCAACCCATACTACTATCATGTGGTCCAATGGACCTCCAAAAGGCCATTATTTTAAGAATCTATGGACAAAAATGGTATAAAGAAGGAATGTTACATGCTAGTAAATGTTTCCCCATCTATGTTATGTCTTGGCTAGTTTTCCTCCTGCAACCATAGGATTTGCAAGAGTGGTAATATGGACATTACACCTTTTTCTCTAACATTGATGATGAAATAAATATATGGATGTGGAAGTTGTGTGCATATTCAATGTTTTTCAAGTGCTTGTCATGTGTATTCAAAGATCAACACCTCAATGCTAAAGTCAAAGTTGACTAGATTTATAAACTATCACAAATGGAGAAGTCATTATATTCTTTCTATCATTGCAATAGAAAAATATAGCTCCCACAACTTTCTATATTCTTGGAGGGTTTATTTACAATTAATGTTATTTATATTTCAAATTTTATGAGTCTATAATTGATCCTCATTAATGGAGTGATCGTAGAGATAGGAAGTTGTAGTTTCCTTTAAATAATTACTATTGTAGCTTTGAGTGCAATTTTGGAAGAAGATAGAAAAGGTTTATTTTCATAGCAGTAGAATGTGATACTATTTTTAATTAGATGTAATCTGTTACCATGAATGAATATAATATGAAGTTCAAGTATACATCTTTTGTCTTAATTGTCTTTTTTGTTCACTCATCCAAGGGGGGCTACTTGGTGAGTGAACTTCTCTCTTAGCATAGATTTCATTTCTTATTTGTTTCCTTACAAGATAGAATTCCACTATTCCTACAACCATTGAAAATATAATCAATGAATTGTTCCTGTAGCATTACATATAGCTTTCAGTTAAGTTGTCATTTTAGTTTCTAGCATAGGTTTCCTTCAACATTTCTTTTTCTTTAACTTTGTAATGACTTAAAGAGCAATTAAAGCATATACTTTGCAGTCACCCTCTCAGGCTTACGCTCCTAGGTTGACAAATTAAATGAAGTGAGTCTACTAATTTAGAAAAATAATATGATGTTGTCTAACCATGGAATCAATGTGAAAGGATGCCCAATCCTTTGTTATCAAGGTATTAAGTTCATTGTCCATTTTTGGCACCATTGACAAGGATGGTGTTAATTTGATTCAACCCCAAAGTCATTATATTAGTTTAGATTTTGTATTATCTTTCATGCATAGAAGAAGAGACCTCCTTGTGAGATTTCTTCCCCATAATATCTAGGAAGATATTTTTAATCCCAAACTTGAAGAACCTCACAAAGAGAATGAAGAAGAAGAACCTTTTGAAAATCCATTCACTGCTGCTCATGAAGAACAAATACCCTCATCCTCTGAAGAATCCTTGCATTTGAATGATCTTTTTGCTAAAGTTGAATATCAAGATAATCCAATTGCCCTTGTTATATATCAACCACCACCACCAGGTCCTCCTCTAGGAGTGGCTCAGCCTTAGTCTACATTTCCTTTTCCTATCCCTCCTAGGAAGGGTTTTAAAAAATTGAAGAACATACCTACTACTGCACTTCCCAAGTTTTATGGCCTAATCATTGAAGACCTTGAAACCTTTCTCTTTGAGTTTGACATCATTTTTGAAAGTTATGTGTTGGTGTTTGAAAATACTGGAGGGTTTTCAATTATCCCCATGAGAATATGACATATCTAGGGGCATCTAACTCCCATTATCAACATATCATTTTAGACATAGGGCCAACTATAAGGCTTGACCCTTCTTCTACTTTAGGCTTTGCTAAACCTAGGTGGGTAGACCTCCAATTCAAATGATACCGTACCAGTGCAAAAACATATCCCTAAATCTATTAACAAAATTTTACCCTTATTTCTCCTAATGACTCATGAAATGACACAAATCTACAGTAGCAAGTTGCAAATCTAGGAAATTCACAAGTCGAGTGAGGGCATTACTATTCTAGCTCTTCAACATAAAATGTAAAGATGATTTGAATTTGATTTTTATTTTATGTGGGTGGGAAAGTGGATGAAAACCAAGTATGGACAACAAACTAATGATCATGTAGTTGATCAATGCCTAATCCATTGGGAAATTAATGAATCTCTCTCATGCATTTTGGATATCTGATACTTATTTATATATTCAGATATACAATCTATCCATTCACCTTGTAAATAGATGTATCAATGGTCAACTAGATCTCATTCTTACCTGATATCCCCCTCAAAAAAACTGCAACCTTGTTAAATCTCTGAAGCATTTACATAATTCCTTGAATTAAAAGTAACAATGAAGCAACATACAGCCTTAAGGGACTGCACTTATGATCTAGGCTCTTTTTTTAAAGACCATAAAACATTACAGCTCAATTTAGAAAGGAGACAAGATTTAAATTGAAACTAAACACTTGCTACTCACTGTATTAATTTCCTTGAAATAACACATGAAAATGCATGAAATGACTCACAAATCACCTAATAAACCAGACTGTACAATAACATATGCTATCATACAAGAGAGAAAATGGCAGGAATGAGAAACTGATGGGATGGGAAGGGGGTATCACAGCCAAAGCATAGCTTCATTGTCTGGAACTAGCACATCCCATGTCTTCCATTCAAGGTTTATCAATTCCAGGGCTAGTTCTACTAAATGTCTTCATTCTAGAGAAACTTTCCAATATTTTCCCAACCCCTACAATGAAAGAAAGAAAGAATGATATAGGATGAATGAATTCTCGGATCTAATCTATGCCTGACATGTGTCCACTTAAAATTCAATCTCTTGCAGTTGAATAACCTCTTTCATCTTTCTACCCCTTATATCTGGTTCTTGTTTTCATCATTATTTATAACTGATCTTGAAATATCTCTACTCAATGATGAAAAACCTTTATGCATCCAAAATATCTAATCTTCCTTAGTAAATGCTAGTGAAATTTTGAGTTTTTACTGAATATGGGTGACCAAATTTGACCTTAACTGCATTTCCATGGTCTTTTACCTATATTTGGGACATTACCTTACCAGAAATTAGTTTTGAACTTTGATAGCTAAATTCAGTTGCAAGATAGGAATCTAGAAGAAAACCTACTATAGCTCAAACCAACGACATTCTGTGCAAAAACCAACCCCAGAATTAGAAAGTTCATTCTCTCTCAATTCCAATGATATATAATATCGCTATATTTGCATCTCAAGAACCTCTTGAAAGTCGATTTGAAAAATAATCCCCTACTACAAGTCTCTAGTCTGCAACCCAATGTTTTAAATTTTTTGGAAAATTTTAAAAAACTTTCCTAAGTTTGAACCTTTAGAATTAATCCTTTTTTATTTAAAAATATTTGACATGCAATTTTTTAGAAAATATATTAAAATTTTATCCTTTCAAATATTTCATATTTTCCCTCTCCTTCCATCTGGGTCAACAAGCTTTGACCAACCTTTTGCCATGTGGTAGCCTCTGATTGGTCAACCTTCCACCTCATCACCACGTGGTGCTCACCCACTTGCCCACATTTCTTAATGACCTTGCAACTCCATTTTGTGGGCAAGCACCAGCCGTTGGATCTCGCCACGTGGTGAAATTTGATGGCTCCATCTCAGGCTCCTACAGATCTCCATGCTACCACTTGTCACTTTACGACTCACCCAATGGATGCCATGTGTCTCCTCGCAATTGGCTGTTGGGTCCACCTTATTTCTCTATTGCAAGTATGTCATGTCACCTTTGAGTGTGGCTCACTGCCATGTGGAAACAACCTGCTTTCTTGCATTACAGTTAGTAGGGTGCTGATTGTGCATGCGAGAATGCGCCTAAGCAACATGTGTTCACCGCACCATGTCAACATCCTAGAATCAGTGCCCAGCTAGAATGTCCTCTACCACATCATCACTTTGTTAGCATCTTCATTCAAAAAATTTGTTACATTTTGTGCCAGCTATTCTCCATCTGACGTCACCAAGGTTGGGTCCACTATGCAAGTGTTTCCTTTAAAAGGCAATGTCTTAAGACACTCTTTAAAGTGTGTGTTCTTGTATTTAAAAGGTATAAAACTTCAACCCACAGACAATGTGCGACTAAGCATTTTTCCTTCCTCTTCCTTACTCTGTTCCCCCTCTAGGCTTATGGCTTATTTAAATCCTCAAATGCATCTAATGTCCACATAATCCTGAAAAGGATTAAAAGGCAAGAGAAAAGGCATGAGCCAATCCAGTCCCTCCTACCGCTGACTGTTTATGGAGGCTTTAGCAGCCAAGCAAAAAAATTGTCGATCATATAGGCCACGCCTAAGCTTCACTTCCTACCACTACTACTCTGTTTCAGCTACTTTTAGCCTCTGCAAGTTGTGTACCATCTAGGTCATCTAGTCTTAAAAGACTACGACTCTTCATTGGACCAACGACATTTTTCCTACTGTGGACACGATCATCTCTGATATGTTGTTGTCCTTCCAACTCCCTTATTCTTGGTGTACGGTAGGCTTTGCTATTTACATGTGTGTCCTGGTAGTCGGTTGTGGGATTCTTCCTTGCATAAGGTCTTCTCTAATAATGCCTCCCTCTACTGCTATGTCCTTGTTGAGGCTTCATTCACCTTATTGCAGGGGCTGCTTCTTCTTTCTCAATGCACGAACATAGCCAATTCCTTGAAGGCCATGGGTCCTTTTAATGTTTCTTCATTTCATCGGCATGGATTGCTCTATTTGTAAGATAAGTTACATGACTGATGCCATATTTGACAAAAATAGGCTCCTTGACTTCAATAGGTTTTCCTTCTACCTCTGCTTGAGCCCTTTTCAAAAGCCTCTCCTTTTTGGATAACAAGTAGGAAAAATGTTCTATGGAAGTAAAAACATTATAATCATTTATGAACAAAAGATTCCAACAATCACATGGCCAAAAGTATGGCTATTGGGCATTTTATAGTTATTGAAATGACAAATTGAGTTGTGTGCAGAGCATTCCTTGTCTTGCTCGACATATAATATTTTTATCTTTGGACAGTGGACAAAATGTATCCTTCCTTGGTTTGCATAGTAAAATGAAGCATCTTCAAGACAACTTCATTGTCCTCAATACACTTTGCACCATCCTTATGTTTAGGTTGTCATTTAGAAAATTTGAACCCTTTATATCATGATGCAAAACACCATGGGAAAAAATACCATGGGCATGGCGAGAGTCAAGCCAGTATGATAATCATTGGATATAGCCCTTCACCTGGGTTTCATTGAAATTTATAAAAGGACATGCAAGAAATCCAATGAGATTATGATCCACATATTCAAATATCAAGATACAGACTATAGGATATCCTTAATGTAATCGAATTCTCATTTCGCACCAAATAGTATGAAAAATTTAACATAATTCCTTCATGCACAAAACATGAAAGCTCACATTTGTCTTATTTGATTCCACTAATCATGTGTACACATCTTGAAAACCAACCTTGATGTCTTATTAATTTGGTAGAATTAGTCGGACCCCAAAATGGGTCTAGCTAAAAAATTTTTGTTCCCGAACAACTAAAACCTCAAACTAGCCCATCAACCTTTTAATATCCACTAGAATTGATTTAAAACATTAATTTGATCATTAAAAACTCATTTACCCACTTTTTGCAAACTATGAATTTGGTGTCAAAAGGTTCGTTGACTAGCCTTAAAAACTGACTCAAACCTCTGACCAAGTTCTGAAAATTGGCACACTGAATCTCCGTTCTACATACTTTCACCCTGTCAGATCTCATGTTATGAAAAGTTCCAAGTCAAAAGATATTCCCTGTCAAAGTTAACCTCTTAGAATTGCTTGCAATAAAACACTAAATTAAGTTTAGAATTGGCTTCAAAAACTGGGGAAACTGACACTTGGGAGAATGAAAACTAGGGTGTTGGTTCTCTGTCATGAGGAGAATATAAATCTACACTTTGGGCTCATGATGAATAACTAGATGCAAACTGGCGAGCAGTCAAAGTGAGCTACTTAGAATTTGTAGACTGGACCAATGGCAGAAAAACATTTTTGGCAAATGGAATTGACCTGGAAAAGTGTGCAAATGGATTCTTCATGACTTGAAAATTGACACACTTGGATTATTTTCAAAGGAGAACACAAGGTTATAATCTATTTGATGTCACCAATTATGGATCTCAATATATAACATCACGAACAGGGGTACCAATCAATCTGCAAATGCTAACACTAATAAAACTTTAGAAATTCCATTTGGAATTATGCTTGAAAACTGATCAAACGGATTCGTCATGACTTGAAAATTGAAAGATTACAAGCCGCTGATGTCTAAAATGCAACACAAAAGGAAATTTCTTGTTTTGGTGTACTGGTTCAAAATTATAGCTCGTCAAACAGGGTCTTCTAGATTTGTGCGCAATTGCATCAACATGACAATATTAAATGAGCAACTTTGAAGGATTCAAAACCTAGTCAAACAGATTTGAAATGACTTGAAATCTAAAACATAGGTTCTCAGTTATGGAAAGTAGACACTTCCAAAGCGGTGAGTCATGAAGCATTTTTGGGTGTGAGATATTCACTTGCAAACATGGCCTTCTATCGCTATTTGACACTTAGGGTAAAATGCAAATTTGACACTACCTCAAAATGAGACTTCGCGAAATGGCTCAAAATGGAAATTTAACTAAGCTAAATGCAAGGTGTTAGAAACATTAAACACCTTAGGGGCCTCAAAGGTACAACCAGGTACAATCTCATTTATGGGCATTCAAAGGGCTTGATTTAACTCAAAATTTCAAATAGACGCTCAAAATGGGAATGCAATTTTGAGTGCCAACATTATGAATATACAACTAATGCCCACAAATTGAAGTTTTTTCCATCTACCTTAAAGGATCCTTCTTTGAGATGGTTCATGGGGTTGGGTGCCAAAATTGTAGCTAATTCACCTACAATGAGAAACTTGTTTCTTACAAAGTATAAAGAATATTGCAGGGGTCAAGATTTGAAAGAGGATGACATTTTCAAAATGTCCCACAAGGATGATGAAACCTTGGAAGACTATGTGTCTCGATTCATGTTCAACTTGCAATATAACACACAACATCAACTAAATAAGGAATCAAAGAAACGTCTTTTTCTGAGAGTTGTAAATGTTGGAAGCATTGAAACTCTAGATCTTATGGCAAGATGATGTATCACTTAGAAAAATTGGACTGATATATAGAGTATATGTTTGAATTATTCCAAGGCCACTATGGAGAATGGTAGGGGACTCAGAGATCTACCACATAAGTCTAATGGTAGTTCAAGAGTATCAAAGATATAATTATCTATTTTGTTGTCAAATTTCAAGCAAGACACCATTAATGATGTAGCCACTTAGCTAGATACTATATGTGCAAGAAGGAAGAAAGATGAAGCTAATGTCATGTTAGCATAATACTATCCATATTTTTGGAAAAAGAAAAGACATTGTAGATGCAAGTCTATTGTAAGTCTAGAGACACAACCAATGCCTACTGAGTTTAAAGCCATTGATGTAAATGGAGAAGTGTTATACATTTCTCAACAAAGGCCATGGGCTCAAAGACAAGGTATTCCAAAAGATCCTCTTAAAAGTTATAATAGTAACAATCAATGGAAAATTTCCCAAAATATTGGTTTTAGTGGAAATAATTATTGGAAAAAACCTCAAAAAAGTTGGAAACAACCCCAACAAGGTTGGCAACAACCCTAGCAATGTTTGCAGTAACCTCAAAATTAGAATACAAAACCTAGTCAACAATCCCTAATGCCACTACCTCAATAGTAGGCTCTAATGCCTTCTCCCGAGCAGACTCAACTACCAATTCAACCTAATCCTAATTCCAAAAATACCAAATAGTTAGCACAACAATAAAGATTTGCTATCTCCTTGAATGAAATTCACTTAAGGTCAAGCACTACTCTTCCTTAACCCCAAAAGTCTATAATAACTAAATTTGAAGATTCCCTAACTAAACAGATAGATGTGTCAAATCAATAGACCTCTTCTCTAGCTGAAGAAACTCTATTTCTTCATAGGTTGATGGAACAAGGCCAACCTATAGAAAATCATGTAGTAATTGATTTTCTTAATTAGCTGAAGCAAATAATAGTAAAAATACCATTACTAGACATTATCAAGGAAGTCCCTACCTATACTAAATCTATCAAGGAAGCATGTATTAAATAGGCAAGAAGGAAGAAGAAAGATCCAAAAACCATTCATGTCTTAGTACAATTGTTTGATTTAATGTTGGAGAAATTAACTATACCTAAATATTCTAACCCTCGGAATCTTATGGTTACTATCACCATCCATGGGATGCAAGTTCAAAATGCTTTAGTTGACTTAGGAGCATTTAAAAATGTTATGACAAAGGAATCATTGTCTCGATTACATATCATTGGTCTTAGAGAAACACCCACCATACTTCATCTTGCTAATAGCTCTACTATCAAGCTAGATGGAATGATAGAAGATGTCATAGTCACCTTAAACTCTTGGGAGTATCCAGTTGATTTTTTTGCTCTCTCTCCAAAGGCTAACATGGGTGGATATCCTTTAATTTTAGGGTGACCATGGTTGGTCAATATATATGCCTATATAGCCTGTCGATCTAGAAAGATGATAATATCCAATGGTATCCATACTAAGAACCCAATGAGTAATCTGGCCAGACTTGGGTGATGACAATCTAGAGGTCAATTCAATCCATCCACTAATGATGATAGGTTGAGAATAATTTGTAGTTTCTTGAGAAGAATAGAGTCTCAAGTGTGTCCTCAAGAAGAATGTATCTTAGAGACCATACTACCACCCTTGAACTCACCACATCATTCAAAAGCTTCCCAATTTCTTCTCATTATTACCTTACGAGATGGATTCTTCTCATGTTGCCTAGTTATTCATGGAAAATAAGGTCATTAAAATGGAAGTTGGTATGGGCAAAGAGTTAAATGTAAACAATGCCTTATCACCCTCTCATTAGAAAATTATGTTGTAGTTATTGTAGAAGAATTAAAAAGCATTTGCTCAGGATTACATGGACATGAAAGGACTAGATCCCATGCTTTGAAGTCACAAGATTTACATCAGTCCTGACTTCAAGCCTGTCTAGCAACCTCAAAGGAGAGTTAACCCTATTTTGAAAGGTATTGTTAAGAATGAATTGCAAAAACTATTAATTGTTGGTTTTATCTACCCCATCTCAGATATCCAATGGGTCTCATCCCTGGTTATAGTACCAAAGAAGGGAGGAAAATGGTGAGTTTGTGTAGATTATAGGGAGCTCAATTTAGTCACTAAGAAAGACCATTTCCCCTTACCATTTATAGATCAAGTCCTTAACAACATTGCTGACAAAACATATTTTTCTTTTCTAGATAGTTTTAGTGTTTACAATCAAATACAAATAGCTCCAGAGGATCAAGAAAAAACAACTTTTTCCTACCGATGGGGAACATTTTCCTACTTAGTTTTACCTTTTGGCTTGTGTAATGCCCCAACTACATTCCAACGAGTTGTCATTAGTATATTTTCAAATATATTTGCTAACTATACGGAGATCTACATGGATGATTTTACTATTTATTTCATCTAAGGGCATACAAGTAGATCCAACAAATATTGAAGTCGTTAGTACCTTGCCTACACTAAGAAAGCAAAAGGATGTATGGAGTTTCTTAGGATATGGTGGATATTATAAAAAGTTCATCAAAAACTTCAATCAACTTGTAGTACCCCTCTATAACCTATTAAAAAAGGATTTTGAAGTTTCCTGGGACTCTGATTGCAATACAAATTTTCTGTAGCTTAAAAAAGTTCTTACCACAACACCTATTCTGAGAGGACCCAATTGGGGATTACCTTTCCACATTCATACAGATGCCTCATACTTTGCTATAGGTGTCATGCTATGATAGAAGGTAGACTTAGTTGAACATGATATTTATTTTATCAGTAAAAATTTGCAAGGTGCAGAGTTTAACTACACAGTCACTGAAAAGGAGCTACTTGAAGTTATCTATGCCCTCAATAAATTTAGGCACTATATTACTGGATATGAAATATTTTTCCATACTAATAATTTTTCTATAAAGTATTTGGTGAAAAATCCTGCAATCTTAGGAAGATTGGCTCATTAGTTGTTACTTATGCAAGAATTTGATATCACCATAGTTGATAAACCTGACAAGGCTAATGTGGTAGCTAAATTTCTCGCTTGGTTGCATGTCCCTAATGATCTTGTAGCTATTGACAATAGTTTTCCAGATGAACACCTTTTTCTATTGTCAGCACAAAATCCATGATATGTATATATTGCTAATTACCTAAGCACATGAAATTTTCTAGTCTACTTTTTCAAAGAAAGAAAGTTGCTAGTTGAAAAGAGATTTAATCATTCTTGGATTGTTAGATTTATTTTTTATACCAGACTTGATCAAGAAATGTGTCAATGTATAAGGGAGGATGAAACATATGATATCTTAATGGCATGCCATGATGAGCCCTGTGGAGGTCATTGTGTAGCTAAACACACAACCTTTAAGATATTTACAATTGGGTACTATTGGCCAAGTTTACACAAGGATGCAAATAGATAGACAAAGAAATGTGACAAGTGTCAATGTATGGTAAGACACACTAAATCAAATGAAATACCCCTACAACCTAAAGTTTTTATTACACACTTTGATAAATGGGGGATTGACTTTTTAGGACATATTGAAGCTTCTTCAAAAGGAAAATCCTATATTTTAGTTTGTACTAACTATGTAACCAAGTGGCTAGAGGGTAAACCCATGAAACACCCAAGGGATAATAACATTGCCAAATTCTTGTATGAATCCATCTTTACACTGTTTGGAGTTCCTAGGGAGTTGACATTTGATCAAGGAGCTTAGTTTACATCAAATTTGATAGCTTCTCTCATGTAGGAATATACTATTTGGCATGGTAAATCATCACCTTATCATCTACAAGCTAGTGGTTAGGTAGATGATACCAATAGGGAGTTGGAAACCATTCTCACCAAAACAATAGCACTCCATATGAAGGATTAGGCCACACACCTTCTTGAAGTTCTCTGGACTTATAGAGCCACTTGGAAATCTATAATAGGTTTTACTCCTTTTGATCTCATCTATGTTAGGTTAGATGTAATGCCTATGGAGTTTAAATGAAAAACATTGAGGACTACTATGGAGCTTGGTATGGAACATACATATTGCACAACAAGTCTACATTTTGAGTTTAAATGGTCTTTGATGAATAACAAAAATCTGCATTGAATAACACTAAACTCATCCAACATCAGTAGAAATAGAGGCATGATAGGTTTGTAAAAGAAACAATGTCTGTTGTAGGAGATTGGGCACTCCTTTATGACTCCAAATATAAGTTCCAAAACTACTAGTTAGGACCATATGAGATTGTTGTTGTATTTCCAAATAGAGTAGTCCAATTGTCTCCTATTGCCCTTCTCTAATTCAAGTTACTTGTCAATGGGCATCACCTTAATATTTACAATAAACTAGTTAGTCATGAGGAGTTCCTGCAACAATTCCAACACAATAAGGATATACTTTTTCCTGCAGTGAAAGATTTTGGGTTGTCTACCCTGACTTTTGGTACTTCTTGATTTTGTTCAAGACTTTCATAATAAATACTTTCTTCTTGAAAGTAATTTCTCTATCATATGCTCCACTCCATTTTCTCTCTTTCCCATCTTTCAATTCCATCCCATCACTGTGTCAATTCTGACGATCTTTTCCAAAACACTTTTCTTGCAGCACTTGCTAGGTACGTACCACATAACCTTGCATATGTTTTATTCATTCTTTGTTAGAAAATCATGTTGTTTGAATTTATTTACTATTGCATATCTTGGCCTAGTGGGACCCATGCCTTTTGTTAGTTGGGGGAAGGGAAATATTCATTTTCAAATCAATTTTGAATCGCATGTAAACTTAGCTTTTAAATGCCTTTACAAGTGATGACTTGTCCTTTTGTGATTGCATCATTATGAAATTAAGGACAATAAAAGTGATCACTTAACTTTTAATGATAATTTGCAATGTATTCGAGGTGGAAGACCTGTACACGAGCAAAAATTATGAAACTTGATGCAAGAAGGATATCACAAGATATTGTGCATTAAAATCTTTAATTATTGTGACCATTTTTTTTATGTTTAAGATATTTTGTATTGTAACATTAAAAATTTTGATTGATCATTGTTGAGCTCTAAAAACACCACAGTTTTTTTTTTTTACAAAATTTTGCTATGTGTAACAATGGGTGGAGGTTTTTAGAGAAATGAACTAGTTGATCATAGGGTCTTGTTAAGTGGCGTAGCCAGTTGCAAGATGTTTAGGAGAAGAGGATGATTAAACTACTATCTTAGTGTAAAAGGATTTGATGAAGAGGTTTTTCTTCAATTTATGAACACCTTGAAGGATGGCTTTCCAATGGTTAAGGGTCTCATAATTGAATTTATAGAAGATGTGGTAGCCAAAGTCACTAGGTTACCTCATGAAGGAGAAAGGGGGGAAAAGGATTCTGACCTACTTATGGCTAGGGCACAATTTAGTGTGCATCTTGATGCTCCACTAGACATTGACAAGAATTAGGGTACCTTTAGATTATCTTTGCCGATGGAATTTATTTAGCAACAATGTTTATCATTCAATATTTAACTTGTGAAGGTAGTTATGAATACTTGCATGCCCTACATTTCAAGATTTTACCTCATCTGTGACATGATTATAGACAGGTAAATCTTCCCAATTTCATGTTTAACATTGTTAAGAATCAATCTTTTTTAGTACAATCAAGAAAGGATTAGTTTGTCTCTCACCATTGCTAAATAAAATTAGTTGTGGAAAGAGAATTGAACAAGAAATCAATTGGGAAATGAGAAGAGTTTTTGTAGTTAAATAAGATAGAGGCTAGGTTGGTTAGCCCTAGAGGCCATGGTATTGGATGAAGGGAAAGGACATCTACAGGTAAAGTTGTGAAGCCTAAAGAAGAGAAGTTAGAACAACCTAATGATGAGAGTAATATTAATGAAACCATGCACTTGCAAGAGGAGGAAGCTTCAAAAAAACCTCCTGAAGCATCTACAGTATAAGAAATGTCTGCAAGTAAGAGGAAATAAAATAATCGTCCATGCTTGTCTACACCACCCACGAGGTGAAGTGTGAGGATTTCTAAGGGGAATAAGGTTACTAAAACCCTGATGTAGGAGCATCCTAGGTTGCCTTGTTATCCTGCTCATTTTGTTCATCCTTCAGTTGGTGTCGAGTTACTTAGTTGGTGCCAACTTACTGTGGCACTCTTCATGTGCCGAGTTATTCCTTCATGTGCTGAGTTTCCAGTGGATGTCGAGTGATGTCGAGCACCAGTTTCCAGTTGATTCCAAGTGCTAGTTGATGTCAACTGCTAGTTTATAGTGGGTGTCGACTTGTCTGTGTTAGGTTCCTATTTGGGTCGACCTTGCTCGCATTTAAATCTGGTATAGGTAGTTATATTTGCTGAGAGCTGACTTGTGGTTGCTTTATGTTCTAGAATTTTGTGTAAGCCATTTTTGCAAGTATAAATAGATTGCTTAGGCTTAGATTAAAGGCAAATTTTGGGAGAGTTTAGAAAGAGCAAGGTATGAGTCTAGAAATGCAAATTTGAATCTGGATCATGGATCTGGAAGTTGCATTCTATATCTAGCCATAATCCAAAAGGCCTTATAGTTGGGCATGTATGTTGTTTACTTGATGAATTAAGTAAAGATATCTTGTTCTCTCTCCTTGGTACTATGTTTGTGTTGTGTTTTCCGCTATGTTAACTCTTGCAGGGTGGTTTGGATAGCTAGGTGAGCCTTTGGCCCTAGTTATTCATCTGTGCTTTCCTGTGTCAGTTGGTATCAAAGCTTGAGGTTCATCCCTATGGAGATTGGATTGTGTAGAACCTTGATTTGGATTTGGTTGTAGGGTGGCAGATCTGCGGATTTGACCTATAACTTGTAGAGGGTTACAATCTTGCAGGAGCCTGATTTGTGAAGATGGTTTGTGGTAGAAAAAATAATGTTGATAATGCTATATTGGATCAGTTTAGACAAATTGTAGCTAGATTAGATAATGTGGAGACAGCCTAGAGGAGAGGAGCACATTTTGATGATGGAAGTGATGATGAAGCAGAAGCACCAAACCTTAATCAAGAACTTGAAGAAGACCAAGATGAAGCAAGATTTTTGAGAGTATTGTCTAGAGAGAATTCAAAGCCTGCTGTAGAATTTGTTCCTTATGACAAAAAATTGGACACCAATTTTGTGTTGGATTGGATCTCTGATATGGAGAAGTTCTTTGAGTATGAAAACACTCTTGATAATAGAAAGGTGAAGATTGCAATCACTAGGTTGAAAGGTCATGCATCTCTATGGTGGGAGCACTTGTAAAATGATAGACAAAGGAGAGGAAAGGAGAAGATCATAACTTGGCCGAAGATGGTGAACAAGGTAAAGAACAAATGGCTTCTTGTTGATTACCAAGTTAGCTTGTTGAGAAAGATGCAAAATTTGAAACAAAAAGACATGACTGTGGAAGAGTATATTGAGGAATTCTATAGACTGGACATCAGATCTGAACATGTGGATGATGATGTTGAGAAAATTGCAAGGTACATTAATGGATTGAGATCTAGAATACAAGATGAAATAAGATTTTTGAACCTGGAAAGTGTAGAAGAAGCATATCAATATGCCTTGAAAGCTGAGGAGATATTGATAAAGAAGCAGGAACAAAGACAGAGAGGTAGAGGTGGTAGATTCCAGAGAGGCAGAGGTAGATCTTATGGAGAAAGTGACAGATCTGATAGTTCTATGCAGGATAAAGCCAAATATGAATGGAAGAATGATGAAAAAGGCAAGATTGAATGGAAAAGTGGTATTTCTTAGCAAGGAGGCACTAATTCTTATCAAGGAAGAGGTAATTCTTATTCTAGAGGTGGATTTCATGGTAATTGTTTTACATGTGGCAAAGAAGGGCATAGATCCTTTGAATGTAGATCTTTTGAAGGTGGGTAGAATAATAGAAATGTTATGATTCAAGAAGATATTAAGAGTTCACCAAGTGGACCTGAGGCTAGAGAAAATTTGATGGTGAGAAGAACCTTATGTAATAAGGGAGGTGATGAGAAACCTATTTTAAGGAGAAGTCTTTTCAAGACAAGATGTAAGATGGCTGGAAAATTTTGTAAAGTGATCATTGATAGTGGAAGTTCTACAAATTTGGCATTAGAAGAGCTAGTTACAAAGTTGTAGTTGCAGAGGCTAAAAAATCCCAAACCTTATCATGTTTCATGGATCAAAGATGAGCATAAGATATTGGTAAGTGAGCAATGCCTTGTGAAGTTCAAAATTGGACATTAATTTGATGAAGTTTTGTACGATATTATGCCCATAGATTTTTGTCATATTTTGTTAGGTAGGCCTTGACAATATGATTGATATGTTGTACATGGTGGAAGATTGAATCAATATACTGTTTGGGTAAATGGGAAGAAGCAAACATTGTTGTCTTTGATCAAAAGTCCAGATGAGGTTAATTGTACTGCTATAAAAATTTGTATGGTTAATGGGAAACAATTTGAAAAAAAAGTGAAGAAGAATCAGGTTTGTTTTGCTATAATTCCAAGAAAATTGGGTTTGGTCAATGGAGACCAAGTGCCAGAAAACAATGGTAACCGAGTTCTAGTCAATGGTGACTGAGTGATAGCAAAAACCAATGGAAGCCAAGTACCAAGAGAAATTGTAGAGTTGCTAAATGAGTATAAAGGCATTATTGTTGAAGATATTCCTGATGGTTTACCTCCTATAAGAAGTATAAGTCATTGTATGGATCTGATTCCTGGAGCTAGTTTTCCAAACAAAGCACCATATAGATTGACACCTGCAGAGAATGAAGAACTTAATAGACAAGTGCATGAGTTGTTGCAGAAAGGTTTGATTAGAGAAAGCTTGAGTCCATGTGATGTACCTATTGTATTAGCACCTAAAAAGAATGGAGAATGCAGAATGTGTACTAATTCTAGAGCCATTAACAAGATAACAATGAAATATAGATTTCCTATGCCGAGGATGGATGACATAATGGATTGTTTGAGTGGAGCAAAGTATTTTATCAAGATTGATTTGAAGAGTGGCTATCATCATATCAGAATTAGAGAAGGTGATGAATGGAAGACTACTTTCAAGACAAAAGATGGTTTGTATGAATGGTTGGTTATGCCTTTTGGTTTGACTAATGCACCTAGTACTTTCATGAACTTGATGAATGAAGTTCTAAAAAGATTCTTGGGTAAATTTGTGATTGTTTATTTGGATGATATTTTGATATTTAGCAAGACTAAGGAAGAGCATCTTGAGCATATTAGATAAGTATTTCAGAGGTTGATAGAGGAAAAGTTGCTAATTAATCTTAAAAAGTGTTCTTTTATGCAAGAGGAGATTGTGTATCTAGGATTTGTGATTTTAGCTGATGGATTGAGGATGGATCCTGAGAAGGTTAAAGAAATTTTGGAATGGCCTACACCTAAAAATGTGAGTGAGGTAAGATCATTTCATGGTTTGGCTAGTTTTCACAAAATTTTTATAAAGAATTTTAGTGCTATTTGTAATGCTGTGACTGAAATAATGAGGGGAGGTAAAAAGGAATTCAAGTGGACACATGGAGCTGATAAGAGTTTTGAGACTTTAAAACAAAAGGTCATTGAATTACCTGTATTGGCTTTACCTGATTTCAACAAAGTATTTCAAGTTGAATGTGATGCAAGTGGTAATGCAACAGGAGCTATATTAAGTCAAGAAGGTAAGCTTTTTGCTTTCTTTAGTGAAATGTTGAATGATACTAAAAGGAAATATTTTGTGTATGATCAAGAGTTTTATACTATTGTTCAAGCATTGAAGAAGTGGAGACATTATTTGATGCCTAAGGAGTTTGTGTTGTATACTAATCATAAAGCTTTACAATACTTGGGAAGTCAACATAAATTGAATCAAAGACAAATGAAGTGGGTTGAGTATTTGTAGAGTTTACATTTGTGATCAAGCATAAGAGTGGAGTTACTAACAAAGTTGTTGATGCATTGAGTAGAAGACATTCTTTGCTGATTGAAATGAAGGTTGAAGTTCTTGGTTTTGATGAGATGAAATAATTATATGATGTTGATCCTAATTTTTTTGAGGCATTGAGAGAGTGCAGAGCACCAAATCTAACAGATCACATAAGTAAGTATGATGAGTATTTCATTCAAGAAGGTATTTTTTTCAAAGGAATTCAATTGTGTATTCCTAGAATTTCTATGAGGTTGAATTTGAATAAGGAAAATCATAGTGGTGGATTAGCTGGACATTTTGGAATTGATAAGACATTGAGTTTGCTGAAAGAGAAATATTATTGGCCACAAATGTATAAGAATGTTCAAAAAAATTTAAAGAGTTGTGGATTTTGTCAAGTTGGAAAGGGAGTGAGTGAAAATACTGGTCTGTATACAACTATTACTATTCCTAAGAAACCTTGGACTG
Organism: Cupressus sempervirens; assembly: GCA_028749045.1. Lineage (NCBI taxonomy): Eukaryota > Viridiplantae > Streptophyta > Pinopsida > Cupressales > Cupressaceae > Cupressus > Cupressus sempervirens. The sequence goes on from CM053789.1 coordinate 297,729,310, forward strand.
ACATTAGTATGGATTTTGTTCTTGGATTGCCTAAAATAGTGAAGGGGTATGATTTCATATTTTTTGCAGTAGAAAAATTTTATAAGATGGCTCATTTTATACCATGTAAGAAGACATCAGATGCTGAGCATGTTGCTGAACTTTTCTTTAAAGAGATTTTGAGATTTCATGGATTACCAAGAAGCGTTATTTTAGATAGAGACAATAAGTTTGTTGGTTATTTTTGGAAGACTTTGTGGAAGAAGATGGGTACTGAATTGAATTTTAGTTCTGCATTCCATCCACAAATAGATGGATAGACAGAGATTGTGAATAGAAGCTTGGATAATTTGTTGAGATGTTTAGCTAGGAATAAGCCAAGTAATTGTGAGAAGGTATTGGCACAAGCTGAATTTACATATAACAATTTTGTGAATAGGAGTACAGGGAAGACACTTTTTGAGATTGTTACTGGAATGCATCCTAGAGGTATATTATATTTGAGAGATGTTGCTAGTGAAGAAAAGAGAAGCATTGTAGAAGAAGAATTTGCTAATTTCATGGAATCTTTGCATAAGGAAGTGAATTTAAGGCTGGAACAAAGTAATTGAAAGTATAAGAAGAATGCTGATTAGTCTAGAAGACACCATGATTTTCAAGTTGGTGATGAGGTGATGGTTCATCTAAAGAAAGGAAGATTCCCAGTTGGAACATACAATAAGCTGAAGATGAAGAAATTTGGACCTTGTAAGATCTTAAAGAAGTTTGATAGTGGTAATACTTATGAAGTTGAGTTAACTAATGACATGGATATATCTCCTATATTTAATATTTCTGATTTGTATAAGTAGCATGGGTTAGAAGATGAAGTTGTTATACCAAATGATTATCCTAAGAAACAGATTGAGGAAGTTGAACAGATATTGGATCGGAGAGTTGGCAAGAGTACAAGAGGAAAAGATTACTATGAATATTTGGTGAAGTGGAAGAATGGACCTATTGAAGATGTTTCATGGATTTATTAGTTTGAGTTGCATTCAGCTCAGGTTGGGACATCTCAATGATTCAAGAGAATCATTTCTTTCAACCCCAGTTGTCTAATGTAGGAGCATTCTGGGTTGCCTTGTTATCCTACTCATTTTGTTCATCCTTCAGTTGGTGCCGAGTTACTTAGTTGGTGCCAAGTTACTATGGCATTCTTCATGTGCCAAGTTATTCCTTCATGTGTCGAGTTTCTAGTGGATGTCGAGTGATGGTGAGCACCAATTTCCAGTTGATGTCGAGTGATGCCAAGCGCCAGTTTCTAGTTGATGTCGAGTGATGCTGAGTGCCAGTTTCTAGTTGATGCTGAGTGATGCTAAGTGCCAATTTCCAGTTGATGCCAAGTGCTAGTTGATGCTGAGTGCCAGTTTATATTGGATACCGACTTGTCTGTGTCTGGTTCTTGTTTGGGCTAACTTTTCTTGCATTTAATTTTGGTATAGGTAGTTATATTTTTTGAGAGCTAACTTGTGGCTACTCTATGTTCTAGAATGTTCTGTAAGCCATTTTGGCAAGTATAAATAGAGTGCTTAGGCTTAGATTAAAGGTAGATTTTGGGAGAGTTTAGAAAGAGCAAGGTATGAGTCTAGAAATGCAAATTGGAATCTGGATCATGGATCTAGAAGTTGTATTCTATATTTGGTCGTAATCCAGAAGGCCTTATAGCTGGGCATGTATGTTGTTTACTTGATGAATTAAGTAAAGATATCTTTTTCTCTCTCCTTGATGTTGTATTTGTGTTGTGTTTTCCACTGTGTTAACTTGTGCAGGATGGTTTGGATAGCTGGGCGAGCTTTTGGCCCAGTTATTCATCTTCTTGCCTGTGTCAAACCCCTAGTCCAATAGTTAACCTTGAGTCTTTTGAGTTTGAGGAGTCCTCTTTAGAGGAAAAATTGCAACAAAACATAGCCAACAAAAATGATTGCAATACCCAAAGTCCACAACCTGAAGTTGACCTTAGTGTTAACTATGTGCTTATTGATAGTGATAAGGAGTCTAGTGATCCTGAAGCATCTAAGGAGTTTGAAGAAAGTACTATTATTTAGGATACTGGTGAAAATTTTGCAGACCTTCCTACAAAGGACTACCTAGAATTTAGGAAAGAAATTGTTGAAGAGGTAATGGAAAAGCTCAATTAAGATGGGCTAGATACATTGGCTACAACAATAACTAAATCCAATAAGGAATAGAATGTGGTGATAACACTTGATATAAGGAAAGGAGAATGCTCCATGCCACAAAGTGCCAACTTAATTCCTCATTCAACATTTGATTGGATAGACATTTTTAACCAAGAACTATTGCGACCACCCAAACTATCTACACCTTTGTCCATTAGAATTAATTTGTTTCAACAATTGTTATGGGAAAGAGCTTAATGGAAATTGGAAAGAAAAAAATTGAAACATATTATTAATGAAAAAATCTATCAGTTGAAGTAGGGCTCAGACCATAATGAAGTTTTAAAAAGAAGGATTGAAAAAATCACAAGATTGATTCTTGAATTAATGGAATGTAGGTCACCATCACCAATATATGCATTGTTTCTCAAAGAGCAACTTGTAAATTTCAAGTTGACTAGAATTGTGGATGGCACTTAATCCCTCCATTTCTACTCCACATGAGTTTTATGACATATTCCAATCTATTCCAATGCCTTTGAAAAATGTATTATATGAATTGTATCTCCATAATCTGATAGTACCTAATGACATAGAGTAGAACTCTCTCCTGTTTGTAGGAGATGTGTAGTTGAAAGTAGTGATGTCTTGGATATAGAATGAGATAAGTAGGAAACATCAAGCTACACCTTACATAGACAATAAAATTATAGTCCCTCTTCTCATGAGACCCAAAGTTTAGAACTCCAGACATAAATTTCTGGATTGGGTTTCTATTCTAGACAACCCTGTTGGGGCTCGCACAGTATTCTTAGTCAGAGAACAAGTCTCTATAGAATGGAAACAAAACTCATCCCAAGAGGTTGAGACAACAATTTTTGCTTTATGAAAAAGGTGGACCAAGATGCCACATGGCCTAAAGATAAGAGAACCCCACTCTCCTCAAAATTCACTAGTACAAAAACAATAATATATGACTAAATAAACTATTACAAATTGTAGATATATGACTAAATTTGATTTCGTGGCCAATGGTAGTTTATTGCCAAACATTTATCTCTCAACGAAATTTATGACTAAACTATTTTAATCATCAATTTGGTCATTGATTTGGTTGTTTATTGTTGTTACCTAGTAGTTTGTTTAGTAATTTTGTAGAATATTTGGTAGTTTATTTGGTAATATATTCGATAGTTTATTTGGTAGTATATTTGGTAGTTTTTTTGATAGTATATTTGGTATTTGATTTGATAGTATATTTGGTAGTAAATTTTAGAGTTTATTTGGTAGTAAATTTTATAGTTTATTTGGTAATATATTTAGTATTATATTTGTTAGTTTATTTAATCATTAATTTAATCATAGTAAAGTACGATGGAATCAAAGCACCATCCTCCTACTTGCAAAGTAGGTGCTCTTCCATTGAGCTAGTACCCTTAAAAGAAATGTGTTGTTATTAAATGAAAAATATAAATATCAAGAGAATTTTTTCATTGTCAAATTCATTAGATGTGGCTTGTTCCCCTTATTAACAAATATGAAAGATTTAATCATCTTTATTTTACTTATTTTTTAATAAAACCTCATTTTCTATGTAATAATACAAATGAAAAAATAGACAAGAGCCTTCAACACATCGATAAATTATGAGCCTCTCATCATGAAAGTCTTAGGTTTGAATCTAGTAGAGATTAAAACATAATAATAATTAATATAATAATAATAATACAATGAATAATGAATAATCTAGGCTTCAGTCAAGTACCTATCAAAAACATATTAATAAATAAATTATTTTAACAATCTCAACCATTTATTAGAAAATTTATCTCTAATATAACCCCTAACTCATTTTAAAACTTTAAAAAGATAAGTAATTTTGTAGAAGTACAAGCTATATAGTTATTAATATTTATTCAAAATTTGAGAATATGTTGCATTTGAATATGGATTATGTAACTAGATTTCTAATATGAACCATTTATTCATCTTTATTTTGTTTATTTTTTTGATAAAAACTCATTGTCTATGAATTTTAAACATGAATATAGTTCTTTTTATAAAAATTTAGAAAGATCACATTTACAATCTAAACTAATTAAATCATCCAAAATCCCTCCCACAGGCATCTTTTCCTTAATTCTTCAGTTGACTTTTTCTATTACTAATGCTTTCCAATAAAACTTCTCATTCTTCTTCCTTTCAAAATTATTATATGTAATTCATGAACAAGATCAGTTGATATCAATGAAAATTCTACACTCATTGGAGTGATGCATTGGATAGAATTCTGGATTCATTGGCTCTGCACAAAACATGATAAAGTTGAAATTTGACTACAATTTTGATACAATAGCACCTAATTCCAAGATCCAACGTTATTTTTCTTCAGAAAATATAGTTTTCTAATCAAGTCAGGACAAAACTAACAATTACATGCCTTCTTGTTGGTTTAAATTGCATTTGTAGGTACAAGCAGGAAATGAGAACACAAGCTTTGATGAAGTGCTCAAATCATGACTATGAAAAGCCCTTAGAGTGAAATACATAATGGTATATCTTATTATATCTATTTGTAGAAAAAACTAAAAGAGATCCCTTTTGTATATTCTCATCTCCTGATCAGGAGGCTCCTATATGATATGTATATGTTGGAATCCATAAACTGAAGTTGCTGTAATTTTGATTCTTGGGAATATAAAAATAGGAATAGGAATATCTATTTTGGAATACTTATTCTCAAATAGAAAATTGGGTTGTGTATTCTTGTTCTTGTTTGGTTCACCCAAAATTTGATGTGGAATACACAGACTCAAAAAATTATGTTTTTTAAATTTAAAAAAAATAAGAATAGGAATACGTATTCGTATTCCACCTATTTAGGTGGAATAGAAAATCCTCATTTTTGGGCCAAAATTGGAATATGTATTCCAATCTTTTTCCTATTCCAATTCTGATTTGGTGCATCCAAACAGAGAATTCAAAATTTTAAGAATATACATATGCCTATTCCACTTGTGTTCCCATTTCCAAATGGGCCCTTAATAGAGAAAAAGAAGCTCTCTAAATACACCTTAAAGTAATAAAGAAAGATTACTCTACTACCAAAACCATATGAACTTTTCATACCTTTCACATATTTCTAGAGAATAGTGGTCATTTTCCAAGCAATCTTACTTGCTACATCATCTTTAGTTAGTTTGATTTGAAGTTGCAATGAGTTTACCAAGAATAAAAACCTTTTGAGAATGCTAGAATTTTTCAATCCACAAACTTTGGGAAGTTTAGTTTAAATTTTTGTGCATCAAAAGTTTAAATTAAGTTTTTTTCCCTTGCAACTACTAACTAGTAATGAATGCCTTATTTTCTAGCAGATTATTACTAACTAGTATTGGTTAAATTTGTTAGTCCCCTCCATCTCCTAATAGCAATCCAATTTCTACATTCTAGGGCAGAAATGTTCCTCCCAATCAAGATCTAAATGATTTAGCCTTTGAAGTCAAGGAGATAAATTTTGAGATCCTATAATTTTTGTTGTGATCTTTTTCTCCCACCAAACAATATATCTTGTTCTCTATAGTTTGGTTCAATAAAATTTAGGGATTCTTTAATTTTATAATAGAATAAACTAAAAAATTGTATGTACCAATTATAGTGTCAAATATTAGGTGGAAAATTTGTTAGAACAAGTAAGGGATGCAAGAGGTCAAGTAGTAAGTGTAACTAGTTAATGAGAAAAATATTAGGCCAAGCTTTCCACCTAATTATTGTTTTCTTTTACTTCTCAGACATTAGATTTTTTAGATAGTAACAAATGTAGGGCATGAAAGAAATTTAGAAGCCTTTGATTCTATTGTTCCTACTTCATGACATAAAGAGAAAGAAGTAATAGCAGCAACAACACCAATAACTTATCATCCAAAGTAGTGGTTTAGTTCTTGACAAGTTTGTGATCGAGTTAGTATTCTAACAACTTAGTTGAGCTTAGAAATTAATTTATCATTGCATATTTATAATGAAATTAGATACCATAAATAAATAATAGATAAACACAACTATCATTTCCTAAGATCTTTTCTTGAGAGAAATTTATATTCATATCTTCTATTTTTTTCAGCTTATTGATAAGAAGCTTTATTCTTATTTTAAATGATTAAGTTAAGTCTTTAATCTGGAAAAATCTTAAAGTTCAAGAGTTTGATTAAAGTTCATGTTTGAATATAATCATATGCTATGTGTGATGATGTACCTCATACTATGTATTTTTATTTTGGTTTCATTATTTTTCTAAAATCTTGATTGGTAGATCAAGTAATTGGAATTCCTTCATATGGGAGCTTTACTTTCATTTAGCCAGTCAAAATGGGTGAAATTTCCTTTGAATACTTACATTTGTATATAACCTTTTTTGACATTATATTTTTTTATTTCAGGTTGATAGGCTAAAAGCATCTCTCATTGACCTCAACTACTATAACAACTAACATATAATAGGAAAACCTCTAGTACCACCGAATACTATAGCAACTAAAATATAATATGAAAGCCTCTAGTACCACCATAAATTGAAGCTATTAAACATTATTTGCAACATCCAAATGAAGGAATATATATTAAAATTGAGAAATAAAATACATGTCTAAGAGCTCATTCAAAAATATATTCTACTAACCTGTTGTTCACATCTGTCAATTATAGTCATATAATTCATCCATTTTATATGCAAATAATGTCTTTGACACCAACCCATTAACAAGAGTCTCCAAATTTTGTGTCCTATCAAAGAAATCCATAACCAATAAATATTATATAATGATAAGAAATATGTTTCAGAATAATCTAGAATAATTTTGGGTACTAGCATGGCCACTAAAATATATGCTCAAATTTTCTCAAAGATCACCACAAACAATTGAATGTTTGATAGAGAAAAATTATCTACAAACCCTTAAAGAAGATTCATCATAGTATCTCCAAAAACCCCTAGCAAATGTATTAGAAGTAAGAGGAGCTCTTGTTGTTAAAACCTTCTTATTATTTATATATAAATCCTCAACTCCAAATGATGATTATAGAAAAAAAATAATAGTAAGGAATATAAGAGGGATTTTACCATTAAGATATTATGGTTCACATTGCAAGAAATAAACAAAGACAAAGCCCTCTCTATCAGATAGTTTAATTCTTTCAAAACATCCATACCATGAAACTCATTACACAATTCTTCAATTAGAATGATGTAAAATAATTGAAGAATTGCGTGATGAGGAGAAAAATTCAAAAAATCAATAGAATCTATGTTTATTATCACATTGCACTAACGTCACTTTTGATAGTACATCACACTTCTAACTCTTGAACCCAAGCATGAATTTGGTGCTAGGATGTGTCCAGATTTAGATACAAAAATACCTAGATATGGTAGTATCACCTTGGACAACAAGTGCCCAAATATGGATCTGTCGCACATGAAATGGGTGTTACAGGGTAGAGGATTCCCTCAGGGAACGTGTAAATGGTGAATGGGTTTCTAAAGTAACCACATCCATTACAAGTCTATGTGGTGATAAAAAACATTAGCCCAATGGACAAGATAAAAATTTGAGGGTATTTTTCAGGAAGGAAGAGTATACCACTAAGAGCTCTATTAAAAATTGCACTTAATAATTATATTTTTTAAATTATTTGAAAGATGCATTATTTTTTAAATAAAAAGAATGTATATAATATATTAAGAAGTTCCAAATTTGTACAAGCTTAAGAAAATATAGTCCAAATATAAAAGCATTCTAATGTGAAGGAAATTCTGAAACAACTTATATAGGATCACTTCCAATAATCAATAATTTGAAAGTGACACAATGCAAATTGAATACATTGTAGATTGTGCTAAAATATTGATATTTGTGTTTGACAAAAGTGAATGATATGAACCCATCTTACATATTTCATTTATACTATTGAATAAATTTGACAATATTAAGTTATTGAATATATTTTTTGATTATATTAATTTTTATTATAATTATTCCTTAGTAAATGTTTATAATTAGTAATTATAAATTAACTATAAAAATTATTATTATTAATATAATATTTTGCATTCATTTTTAGAATATAAGATATATATTTAAGTAAAAATAAGATTAGTAAATATAATTTACATGAATGTATATTTAGATATTGACAAATAAAGAATAGTTGACATAATAATAAAAGATCATTAACAAACAAAATGGAAAAATGAATAAAGAAGAAATCTTAATTAGTGAATTGGTTAAATCCTAATACGATCTAAAATAGAAATTCAATTTAAATATTAGACATGTGAATAAAATTAAAACTTAAAAAATCACAACTCTAAGTTATGTAGGAAGGATTAGGTTCATATAGATAAATGTAAGGAAATTTTAAAAAATCTCTTACAAAAATAGTAGACAATTTATAAATAAAAATTATTTTTACTAAAATATGATTTGCAATAATTTGAGGAATACATGATGTCACGTAATGATGTAATATAACCTAGAATGCTAATGGCACAAGACAATATATTATTACTATTCCAACCTCTAAATGTGCAAGTGAAATATTTAGACTTCAAATTGATCCATGATATCAAGTGGAGAGAAACAAGCATACCTAAAATTGAATTTGAAAATGAAAGGTTCAAGAGTTCTCAAAAATTTCAAATTAACATGACCTAAATTAGTTATTTATTAGTCCCACCTATATAGGCGGAGACTTATGTTTTCACCTCATTCTGTACTATTAGTTTGCCTCCATTGTAGATTTATTATATTACATTTGTAATGTTTCACATTTCTCTTATTTTTATTTTTATTTTTTAAAGATTATTTATTTTTTCTCATGGTTCCTCCTATTTTTGCTAGTGGTTTTTAATTTTTCTTTTCAATAATTCAAAATATTTCTTCTGTACTTTTTCTACTATTAATTTTCCCTATTAATTTTCCTCCATTGTATAAATATTAATTACATTTGTAATCTCTGACTGTTTGACCGTTATCTTATTTTTATTTTTTAAGATCTATTTCTCTTTCCTAATTGGTTCCTCATATTTTTGTTAGTATTTTTTTAATTTTTCTTTTAAAAAATCAAAATGTTTCTTATGCCACAAACAAGAAAATGAAATATTTCTACATTTCTTCATGAAATTTTTTCTAATATATTTTTATTTTTTTACATTAATATGGTTGCACTCAAAAAAATATTGATAAACCAAGTTATATAAATATTTTATAGCTATTAAATTATCATTTATTAAACTGGAAAAAATATTTTATTAGTGATGCAAAAACTTGTATACACCATAGATTTGCTCAAAATTATACCACAAATTTATTTTTTCAAATTATAGGCACATTTCCTTTTGCTATTTTTGCATTAGGCGAGACTCCAATTGTATCACAACTCTTGTTTAGTGAAAGGTTGAAGATAAAATTAGTCCTTGCATCAAATATATAAGCAAATGAAGTGAGTTTGTATCAAATATATCAACACTTAGCTATAATCATGCTACTCATCACATTAAGCTAATCAAATCTATAAATGTTTATCTTTCAAGTTAAATTTTATTAATATGTGTTAATAGCACAATATATTTTTGTCCAAGCTAAAACTTATGACACTAAAACTTTAAAATAAATTTAAATCATTTCTAGTTTAATATGAACTGAGAGGACATTCGAGGATATTAACTAATAATGATGTATTGATAGGACAAAATCTTCATCAGTGAGCAATAAAAGTTATTAAGAAGTTGAAGAATGCATTAATATTATATATATAAATTATTGTTCATTCATTCAGTCATTTGTGACCAATTAGTTAATCATTTATTTGATCACTTATTTAGTCACTTATCTTTGTTTAACCTTGGGACTTTACTTAATGATCAAATTAGTCATTTATTTAATCACTTGTACTTATAAATTGTAAAGTGTTACTAGAATTTGATCATTTTTCATCACATGACTAAAATCTTTAGTCTCGTGACTAGAAGTTTTAGTCACATGGTCATTTATTTGCTAAAATTTTACTAGTGATTTAACACTTGCTACTATCTGAATTCCATGGAATATCGATTTGGGAAGAAGTCAATGCAAATATTGACTTCCATTAAGGTATCAACCTCCGCTTCTCCTACATCCATTACTCATAGTGAACGACAATGTAGAAGATCATGATACAGCAACAAAAGTTTGACATTGGAGAAGGCTCAAGGAAAATTATGGGTACTTTGACTATGTTAATAATGAACCAAGGGAGAGGTCAACATGTGATTGGAGATTTTGGGCTTGAATCAGAAACTTCAAGGTTGCTAGGGACTAGCAATAGCTCAGTTGTGGGGAATGATGGGCCTACGAAAGGCCATTATTTTAAGATCTTTTTTAGTTGTTTTTAAGAAATTATCTTGCAAAAAAAGTCACGACTTTATGGTTTTAAGCAAATGAACTTGTGTTTTTATGTATATGTTACATATATGTTAAAACATGAAGTAGAAGTATGGATAGTTCAAATATGCTATATTTGCTTTAATCTATGGGGAAAATGGTATAATGAAGGAATGTTACATGTTGATAAATGTTTCCCCATCCATGCTATGTCTTGGGTAGTTTTCCTCCTTGACCCATAAGATTTTCAAGAGCGGTAATTTGGACATTACACCTTTTTCTCTGACATTGATGATGAAATAAATATATGTATGTAGAAGTTGTGTTCACATTCAATGTTTTGTAGGTACTTGCTACATGTATTTAAATATTAGCACCTCATTGCTAAAGTCAAAGCTAACCAGATTGCTAAATTGTCACAAATGGAACAATTCATTATATGATTTCTATTGTTGCAATGCACAAATATAGCTCCCACAACTTGCTATATTCTTGGAGGATTTATTTACAGTTAATGTTATTTTCATTTCAAAATTTATGAGTCTCTAATTGATCCTCATGAATGGAGTGATCTTAGAGATAGGAATTTGTTGTAATTTCCTTTAAATAATGACTATAGTAGCTTTTCTCACAATTTTTGAAGAAGATAGAATAGGTTGATTTTCATAGCAGTAGAGTGTGATACTATTTTTAATAAGATGTTATCTCTTACCATGAATGAATAGAATATATGAAGTTCAAGTTTACAATTTTTTTTTCTTGATTGTTTTTTCTGTCCACTCATCCAAGGGGGCCCACTTGGTGAGTGAACTACTCTATTAATATAGATTTCATTTCTTCATTTGTATCTTTGTAAGGTAGAATTTTGTTGTTCCTACAACCATTGATAATAAAATCAGTGAATTATTCCTACAACATAGGTGTATAGATAGGTTTACTATTTGAAGCATTACTTTAACCTTTTAGTTAAGTTATCATTTTAGTTTCTAGCATAAGTCTCCTTCAACATTTCCTTTTCTTTAGTTTTAATGACTTAAAGAGAAATTAGAGCATATAATTTGTAGTCACCCTCTTAAGCTTACACTTGCAGCTTGACAGATTAAATGAAGTCAGTCTACTATTTTAGGAAAAACACATGATTTTGTCTAACCATGGAATCACTATGAGAGGATGTCTAATCCTTTGTTACTGAGGTATTAAGATGACCATCCATAGGGACTATTTTTTCACAAAAATAACCCCCTATGACTACTTTTAGATCCCCTAAAGGCACTAGGAAGTAGGAATTTGAATTTCCAAAGGATGGAGAATTCTCCTAACATTTTTCCATGTGAGGTTAACTTGGGAACTATATTGAGGTTAGGTTTAGGTTAGGTTACTTCTTTCCAAAAACCTAAATGACATATCATCTACACATGGATGATACAAGTGTTAAGTGACACATTAAAACACATTACAATTCAAAATGACATGTCTCTAATTTCTCATAAGGTTAAATCTATCAGACACATACAATTCACATTTATGAAACAAAAATCACAGTACAATGAGGCTTTTGAATATTCTAAAAATTTTCCTTGGCTTAACCATGTATACAAGAGTTTGAGCCTTGATTCATCCATTTAATTCCAAGGATAATTCCCTGCACACTAAACTCGAGCATTATTTATCTAAGGAAATCACAAAATTAATATATAAACAAAATAATTCATTATCACATAATTGCATTCAACATTAGTTCTTCATGTCTACATATTTCAATTAACTCTTCGTACTAACAATATCACATAAACCATTACCACATCATGATGTACTTATTGACATCCATCCTTCACCTAAACATTACAATTTAATATTTTCAAGCATATATGCAATTTAGTTAAAATCAAAATATTAAAACACTAAAAACATATATCACCAATCATTAAAACTTATAAATTAGGTCCTACAATATAAGTGAGTTTCATCACAATGCAAGTATTAAAATAACATAGTCATTAAAGTTTCTATCTACCTAAGTCACAAGTGTCTGAAAACATCAAGTCATGAAATGTCAAAATGTGAATATGTCCTCTATGTTATGATAGGTGGGAAGAGGCCTCACATTGTATTTTGTTTTCCAATTTATTTGAAATAGTATTTATTGTAACATAATAATGTGAGTTGACTATTCTCATCTAGATGTAGAATTATTCTACATTTTATAATGCGAGTATAACTTTCAATTTATTTAAAATAATATTTATTATAAAGTAATAATGTGAGTGGACCATTCTCCTCATTCTATGGTCTACCTATTACAATTCACGATTTCTATAAGATCCATATTTAAGAGAAATATATCATACTAGTGGTAGATAGAAGGAAGCTTGTAGCTTTTAATTGGATGTGAGAAGAAGTAGAAATAGAGAGCTCTTAAGGACATGGGATGGTGCCTAACTAAATGTTTTTCTCATTCCATTACTGCTTGTGTCTTGAATGTTGTCTAATTTGGTCACTTTCTAAAGGATTATTTAAACTCAAAAATTAAAATTTTAATTTTATTGAGTCACATAGAAAGTGATAAATCTCCAATGACTTTCACTGATCAAATATGGCCAATGTGAATGACTCAAAATCCATTTCATTTCTAGAGTGTTTGAATAGAGTAACTTCACTTTTGGTTGGCTAGGATTTAAAACATCTTCATCACATGTTATTCACATTAACCACAAATTTTCCACCACAAAAACTTTATCAAATCCCTAAGTAAATAGCCTATCAAATAAAAATGTTCCTATCCCTTATGTTGGTTTTTACTAGACAATATTAAGAGCTACCACAACTCCTCCTTCAAAGAATGAAAACTATGTAACAAGTGTTTCAATTAATGCACATATCATTGGATGAGTAACAAGTAAGGGTAGAGATAAAAAAACTAAGCACAAGTAATGAGTAACAAGGGTCCTTCCCTTCTTCTTCAACCTCTAATCAGTAGCTATATATAATCTAAGCACTACATATTTTACTACATCTTGCACCTATGTTAAAGATAAAGCTCTAAAAAAATACTTAACAAGAATATAGAAAGGGTGTAGAAACAAAATGTAAAGTGATAAAATAATTTCTTCTATAAAAATTAAATATACATCTATATCATTGTAAGATACACCTAATATTGTGATACATAGTATTTCTTTGCTAAGAAAGTATATCTTAAGAAACACAACTATCAATTTTTAAGACAAAGGGTGTTTCTCCAACTTAGTTGCATAAAATAAAACAAAAACCAACCCATGTTACTATTTTGGGGGGAAAGTAGGTGGTAAAGATGTTCTTTGTCATTTTGAATATCCATCGAGTCCAAGCTGAAAGATTCGATAACCTCCAAATTTACTCAAACTCATTGTTCCCTTGCTCCAAAACCATCTTGTAGACAATAATCATTTATAGGATCATATTCAAAAATATAAACCATCCTTATTTCAAATGGATTCCCTATATTGAGATGTTGTCTCCTTTTGTTTTATCTTCTTATATACATATATTAGTCAATTCATTTGCTCTTTGATTTCCCTCCCAGTATATATGATTGATTGGGATCTTATAAAAAGTCTAACTAAGTGATAGGACCATAGAAACAATTGAGTCCAATCTGTAATTAATGAGGAATCCTCTCCTTATGGAATTTATTATAATTACAAAACCTCCTTCAATCTCTAGATTCTTGCAACCAAAAGATTATTTCTCATTTTCACGTAAAGGACATCTACTTGGGCCTTGGTATCCCATTTTCTTAATTCTTTTTGTGGTAAGGACCTTCCAATTAAAACCTAATAATGTACACAAATATTTTATTAGGAAGACAATATTTATTCAAACATAACTTTATTGGGAGGTAGTCATTTGTGCTCATCCAAAGAGACTTGAGGAAGTTGTACCCATCCTTTGAGATGTATTACTTACTCTTCTTTCCATCCCATATTAATTTATCCTTGCCAAAATTGAAAGTTGATAAGAGTCTTCTTAGATTTTTGTCTTTGTTAAGTGGGAGATTCATGTCCTCAAAAACCTTTCATTTCCCCCTTTCACTCAATCCTCAAAGGTCACATAATCTATAACTCTTTTAACATATCTAGTTGTTGGAAACTAAAATTAGAGCAATATTTATGTTGTCATTGATTTTAAACCCTATTAATGAGATAGGTGCTAATAGAGTAGAGTACCATGTTAAGATGATTATGAAGAGGATTTGAGAAGAAGAGATAATAAGAGAACCTAGTGGAAAGGTTGAGTTACATGGAACTTCAATATATACTAGGTCAATTGGACTCTAAAAAGATAACATGTTCTTTAATCATAACACTAAGTGAAGAAGATAGTTGAGTTGAAGCCTAGAAGGAAAATATTAAGGAAATTATAGTTGGAGTTGAGCTATGATAGTGTTGACTAAGTGAATAGTATAAGCAAGAAAATATAAGAGAATAACACACAATCACACCCAATCACACAAGTTGATGCTATTAAAATAACACACAATTGCACCCAGAAACATACATAGAAGAGAAGAAAATATAATTTAAACCAAGTACCAGTAAAGATAGAATATCACAAAAGTTGGGCTGAGTGAAGTCACTGTAAGAGCAAGACAATTAGTATTGACCAAGTTATATAGTAATGACTGAGGCCAAGGAATGTAGTTTTTTTTTTAGTATCAACATTTATTTTTTTGTGAAGGAATTAAGATTCCCACCCAAAATAGTTTGAATTATTTAAATATGTAAAGCATGTTGGATATAAGGATTGATGAGCTGAAAATTTTAATGTAAGAGAAACTGTATTTGAGTGTTTATAGGCATGAATTAAAAGAGAAGTTTTGAGAAGTTTCTAGAAGAAGGAAGAAACAAAATGATGGAAGGATTTAATGAATTTGACTTAAACCTAACATAAATGGTGATATTTAAGTGGGAAAATATCAAATTTGTGTATTTAAGGAGGCATAAGGATTAACCTAGAGATGTTAGTAGTCGTTGCTAATTTTGGTGATAGGAAAACTTGAGAAAAAGGTTGTGAAGGAGTAGAAGAGTTGAGGTGAAGAGGGATTGCTTCAAATATTTTCCAAGTAGATAAGAGATAGTGATGGAGACTTGAATGGATTCAATTCAATGAGTTAGCAGATGAGCTACATTATGATATGTATTTTCAAAGTGAGTTGTATTTATCAGATCGACCTATTGTTACTTTCTAACCATTATATCAATTGAAATCCTTTAATCAAGGTTGAATGAATAATCATTTCTAAATCCTTTTGTTGGTCATTTTTTGCCTTCTTGCCAAAATTTCCATGTATTTGAATTCAAACGTAGTAATGTTTACATATTTAAAAATAAAAATAAAATGGGGCACAAAAATACTTTATGGTAAAACCTTAGGTTACATTCCAATTCCTAAGTGACTATGCACTTTAATATTTCCACGAGCTTGCATCTCCCCCATCGTTAGATCCTTTCATAATCCACAACCATCTCTTTACTGCCTTGTAGAAATAATTGACTTTTATTTCATGCAACAAAGCAACATCACATTGTGTGTATGTGTGGGTCCAAGTTAGTGTGGTGGGCCACAATGTGAAAAGGTGATGAGTTGGACTGATCTAGCATACGGTGGGCATTTCATTGGCCAAATCTCTAACATGACTAGTTTGGTGATACATGTTCTTAGTTTCTACTCTCTTCGTCAGATCTTCCTAACATCTACAGCCATCACCTTGCCATCTTATAAAGTTACAAGGATCTTATGGAAGGAAACATAGAAACATTGTGAAACATGTACCTGGTGATGTCATTCCCTTGGTAGGTCACAAAATTAAAGGTTTGTTAGATAGGTTGGCATACAAATGGGTTCTAGTTGGTTCAAATCCTAGCATGGTCAATAAATTGGTTACATATTTTTGAGCCATCAGATAAAGGTAGATCAATACATCTCATTATGTTGCTATGGAAAACTAATCAATCTTTAGTTATAGTGAGATAGCAATGTCTTCACGAGTGTACCAAGTAGGCCCCATTTCTCTAGATCACAAAGGGTGAAAGTCAAGGCTACGATGATAGGACTATGTTCTCATGCTATGATTTTATGACCCAATGTAAGATCATGAAGATATTTAATAGAGATGTAGATGTTACTATATGTAGTTATTGTAATATCGTAGAAGCATATGGTCATGGTAGGTGCTAAGAAGGATGATGATCTTATGATATGTGGTTGTCATAAGATCATAGGTGTAGCTACAAAGGTCTTCTAAAGGCATGAAATAAAGGTTTGTTGTAACATCCTGGCAAGCATAAGATTGTAAAGAAACTTTAAAGGGAGTTTGATGTTAAGATAGGTTGACGATCATAGGATTGTAGAACCTTGGTTGACCATGGTAAAGATGTTTCACTTGTCTAAACTGGAAAAGAAAAGGGGTCTCCAACCAATAGAATTGCAAGAAAGCTACAGGATGAACATTGAATATGATTGACCTACTGATACATCTAACTTGGTGTGCTTGTAGCAAAGATGAAACAACTCTTTAATGGCAAATTAGATTTTGATCATCTGTAGATTACTTTCAGCATCCCCATGCCTAATAAATGCAAAAGGAGCATGCACTCATCAATGGTTCTCCATCTACCCAATTATGCATTGATTGGCACCATTACCATCACTTTAAGGTTTACTCCAATCAAGGTTTCCATTATTTTCATGCCTCTGCAAGTGTACAAAATCAAATCTATTATTTGCATCATCTTGATTATTCTCTAAGAACTTAATGGTAGTGGTTGAGGAGTAACTCTAGTTAGAAATATCTTAGTTATGCTTGAACTATAAAAGTAAGGATTTAATTCTTTCTAAAGGTGTACCCTTCTCCATTTCTTTGATATTGCTCTGCAAATTCAATCTAAATTCTCTTTCCCTCTAGACCTAATGACATCTTGCCTTATCTACTTTAGCCATTGATGACTATGTAAGATCCATTTATCTCTCTTCAATATTTTGTGGCTATCTGTAATGTTCATGATTGTATCTCTTTTTGACCTATGAATTATATATAAGTGAATTATATTCTTCCTAGTATGATTCATTTTGGTTGTCTAATCTGCATGTGATTATTGTATTTCAACAAGTCTGAATCTGTATATATTTGATGTCATAATAGTTCAAGTGTGCAGGTATCGATAGAGATTGGTTTGAACACTCTATCCTGGTGCATCACCTCCTTAGAATAGATTAGGTAGTTTTCTTCTATGTGTTCCTTCTCCCTTTTCCTCTTCAAGAGTAGTTAGGTGCATATGAATAGTAAAGGAAGCCAACCTTCTCTAGAGACTCAAACTTAGAGTTCAAGTCTCATAGCTTGGAGGTTGTTTCCATTTTTCACAAGGTTTTCATTAGGTAAAAATTTTAGACAAGGGTACAAAATTTTGTGACAACACCTTTAATCATGGTGAAATTCTAATAGAATGTTTTAAAGTACTTTAAATAGGTCACTCCAAAAAAGTTTATTAAATCCTTTAATAGGGTCACTCATAATAGTGTGTTTTGTAACCTTTAATTGGGTTGGCTCCTAATATATCTCACATTAGAAGAGTGGAAATTGTGTTACATGTTACTGGTGGTTATTCCCAAATTTGGTTTTCACATCAAATCTGGGTGTTTTACTTCTACAGATATTATTTGAGATTTTTTACTATTCAATGTTTTATATTCTACAAGTTTGTTATAATTGGGATATTGAACTACAAGTTGCATATTACTAAGTGTTATGTTTCTCTTGAGACCAAGTGGATTAAATATTAGATCTAATTTTTTTGACGAGCTCAAAAGTTTAATAACTACATATGGAATTGAGGATAATTGATTCACCTCACACCCCCTTCCCCATCCCCCCCATGTGCTGCAAGACTCTCCCCTCTTAGTTATTCTAAATCATTCTTAAAATTGGTATGAGTGGCATCATACTTGTAGTAAAAATATTGAAGTTACTTGAAGCTAAATATCAATATGTACAGATAGAAGGTACCCAAGTTGAACAAGGAGAACATCACTGCATGAAAAATTCTTATAAAGATTCACATTACTAGACTTGGAGCTTCAATAGTATTCTACTTAGAAAATGAATATGTAATAGTGCTTGCACCTATGATGTCCCAATAGATAAAGGAGAAACATGAGCACAATCATGCAATTTTGGAGATTGCATCTACCCTCAGCTATATAAAGTTTGACAATATAAAGGACTTCAATACTGAAAAGAGGATGTGGAAAAAGATAGAAAAGATCTAAGGAGGAGATAAGAATGTACTAAGAGCTAAATGAGAAATCTTAAGAGGAAATTTTGAGGACATGAAGGTGGTAGAAGGTGAGAACATTGCTCAATATGTTGGAAGAATCAAAGAAATTGTGAATACTAATAGAGGAGTTAAGGGAAAGATTAATGAACTGCAAGGTACAAGTACCTTACTTCCTATTTATGCTATTAGAGTGTCTACATTAAAATAAGTAAGATGTACTCCCAATAATGACTTAACCCTTGATACTCTGGTTGGTAGACTCAGTGTGTTTGAGTTGTCAGAGTTTTATAACTTTACTACTCCCACTATTGAATCTTCTTTCAAGTCAGAATTGGTTTTACATAAGACTAAAAAGAAGAAAGGAAAGTATGAGGATAGTGAAAGTGAATCTTTGGATGATGATCTGGAGGATCTTGAAGCATTAATGGCTCATATACTACCAAGAGGTAAAGGAAAATTAAAAGCTAAACTTTTTATAATCTATTTTTCATGCAATAAAGTTGGTCATATTGCTACAAGATGTCTTGACATGGATGACAAGGATGAAAGGAGAAAATACAATTTCAAAGGAGGAAGAGATAGAAGAGAGAATAAATGATACAATGAACTAGAATATAAAGTCCACCAATATAACTGATGGTGGGGATGAATCAATTATACAATTATTAAAATAATTATCAACCTTATTAATCATTAAACATATGAGAAATATAATAAAAGACCATAACAAGATAATCATACACAATAACACTAGATATGTGAAGTAGGGAAATGATTGATTAAATGGAAAACCCTGGTGGGGATGGTACCCACAAAATGATGTACTAATATAAATGTTCCTTGTTAGAGATTAGACCTTGTTAGGAGTCAATAAAAACATTTAGTACATATCATTCCATTTTAGGAGACATTGAATCCCTCTTAGAAGATTCCAACCCTATTAGGAGTTGTGCCAACCCTGTTAGGAGTTGTAGAAGGTAGATGGACCCATTGTTCAAACAACTTGAGGGGAAGAACAATGAACCCACTGTCCAAATGATCTTTGTATTATTCTTTATAGAATAAGAGAAATAAATTTTGCTTGTTCTTCCTCTTCCTCTGTCTTTTCAAGCGTACTTCTACTCCTTCTAATCTTGATACTAGATCACCAACTTCACATTCAATAATTCATTGGATTGCTTACTCGCACTTACCAAATACTCTTCTCTTATTTTTACACTTCATAATTCACATATATCACAAGCACACTTCTCAATCAGGGAAAATACTTTCCTTAGTACCATGTCCTCAAAACAATTCCTTGATTTGGCCTTTGAGGATTTCCCAATTAATTATAATAGGACCATAATAAGATAATTAATTATTCTTTAATCATACAACACTGTCAGCTCACAATCTTTACATCTTCTCACATGTGCAACTCTAGACCATGCACACTCACCAATGTCATCATCATATTGTCCTATGTCAATCTATTACTTTACATATCCTGATTCTATCTCTACTAGGAGATACAATCCAATCATCGGGAACTTCTTATCAAGTACTCTATCTCTATATTACTTTCTATAAATCAAACATATCTTCTTTACATCTTTAAATTATTTCACTCACACTTAACCAAATCATTAGGACACAGTTTAGAACATATTCTTAACCACACTTGACCTAATTATTAAACCTCTATTTGTACAACCTCGATCTTTGTCTGTTACTTTTCTAGTCTTCACAGAAACTATACTATGTTATCATAAATGACAAACATAGTCATGAATGCAACATGGCAATCATACTACATGCTCTCCAATGCTTAGGATACTATCCCAAAGGAATACCATCAGCATTCATGCTAACAATATCCCCATTTGAATTTGATGGAAACATAGATGAAAAATAGATAAGTTCCAAGAATACCAAAATAACACTCTATTTCAAGTGTTGTTTTTCTCTTCTTTTCAAATTCCCTTCATCAATAAAATTTGAGACTCACATGAACAATGCTTTTTTCTACAACTCTTTCTACTCACATCAGTGATTCACACATTGAACAAGGCTTAGCTTCTCACCCATTCAATGTTACTCCTCATTGTCATCAAAAATTATTTATCTTATAGGAGATCTCACTCTCTCCCCCATACATCAATTTCCCCCCATTAGAGGATCTTCTTGATCTTCTACCTCGAAGATACTAAGGAGATGTTTTTCATGCACACCGCATGAGAGATGGGTGGAGCATGAGTACTGCATGGGCTGAGAAGCTAGTAGCAGTGGCATGCACATGACACATGATAGGTGGACAATAAAGGTAGTGCGTGAGCTATGGACATCAATGGTAGTGGAACAATAGTAGGGATATGGTGGCACAATGGTGGTATAGTTTTTTAAATTCTAAATGTGTTAATTTGAATGCGTTATTTTATTTTTTCAATTTTTTCTTTATAGAAAATACATCAAAATGTGTGTCAAGGTTGTACGAACCTAGTAGGAAAAACAAAAATTGCCTCATAATTTTTGAGACTCTAAAAATGAAGTTCTTTATATGGAAATAGGGGTTTTGACATCCTCTAGATCCAATCATAAGGTCTCTTTGAACTCAAAGTGTCCTAAAATTTAGAGACCACCCTATATCCACACAAACAACTCAAAAAAAGCTAGATCTACTCTGTCAAACCCTCATTCCTATTTTTCTCCAAATAACAAGCAGCTACAAAAGATCCAACTTCGATGCCATGAAGGATTTGATGAGAAAAAATCCACAAGTCCAAAAGAACACCAGCATGCGAGAACCTATCACAAAGAAAAAAAAGACAAGAGAAGGAAAGGTTTGGTTTTGAAAATATAGAAGAATATATTATTAGACTAAAAAAAATAATGAAAATACAATGGATCAATCAAAATAAAGTTGACTGTAAAACCCTTATAGAATATCCCTAAGAGGTAAATGACATTTTATATTTCCTATTTAATTATTAAATGGAAATGCATGTGCATAAAGTGAAACCTTAAGTATGGAGTAAAAGTAGTTACATAAAATAAATTATATTAATCCTTTACTGTAATAGGTATCATACATCCATGAAGATCATATGGAGACTATTAAGAAGGCCTAAGTACATATTGCTTAATTTTGGGATACTCCTCTTGGTCTAATCTTTTCAAGCACATCATAGTTGGTCAAAAAAAATGCATTCTTGATCAGTTAAAAGTTGTTGAATAATACATCTTTTAATTGTTTGTGATTTGACCAATTTTTCAAAATATTAAGCCCCTTTTTCCTAAGTAAATTTTATTAGATACCTTATTTCATACATTTCCCATTGGGAGCACTCTGGTGCATGTTACTCCTTATTGTTCCCAAGGCACACTAAGTATAAATGGACAAAACTTTAACTATGATTATATCTTGAACCTTGTGATAGTTATCAAAGATACATGAAGTGCACAAGGAGGATATCAAGAAGGGCTAAGTGTACATAGATCAATTTTAGGATAATTAACTGATGCAGGAGCATCCAGAGGTATAAGGGCAATCTTGTGTCACCCAAAAAAAATGTACTTAGACTTAGTTTCTGTTTCATGTGTTTTCATTTTTTTATACCCATTTGGGTCAAATAAAGGTTCCAACTCTTACAGTTCCATTATCAATGTTCTAGGATAGAGTATTTGAACACCTTGGGATACGTGTAAATGCCAAAAAAAATAGGAGTATGTAATTGGGCCATAATTTTGGTCAACTAGAATGTGTAAATTGGCCAGATGAATGTAATTGTAATTTAGAGCAGTCCAGAAAAAGAATCAGGTCAAAAGGCCCCACGGTTTGAAAGTTATTGCATTTTTTCAAGTTTTGGAGACCTCTTAAGAATACTTCAAAGTCAGGTTAGGGTCATTAAATGACCTCAAAAAGGGCCAAAAAATGGGGGATGAGTGAAGCTGGTCCATACGGTTATAGAGTGCTTCGAGAGCTTTTTGAAAATGTAAACGGTTCGTCAATCAGAGCTACGGTTCAAAAGTTATGCCTCCTGAAAGTTTGGTTTCCATTTTTGGATTCTTCTAGATTTGTGTTGACTTCTAACATAGCTTTTGGAGCCTTCTATTTGGTCGGTGGATGCCTACTAGCACTTTCTAGAATGTATTCCTAGTCCTTAACCCTCTGGGGTCTATTTAAGGAGATTTCTGGCATTGTTAAAGTTCAGTTCGGAGTGGAGTTTGAGAGGAGGTACTAAAAGGAGAAATTATCTCCAGATTTATGCTATTGTAAGCCCTTAGGGCATGTTTTGAAGTTTATTTTCTCTGTACTATATGTACTAGCTTATTTTCCCAGTTAATACAATATCCCCTTTTCTGTTGTGTCCATTCTATGCTTGGGTTGTGTCCCCATCATTAACATGTTCTCATTTTGGTGAGAACATCTCTCTTAGCATAAAAAATGCATTCTTAATTAGTTTAAAGCTGTTAAATAGTGCATCTTCTAAACTATTCATCATGAGACCAATGTATCAACTTTGTTATCTCTTTTTGGATAGATAGATACTATTGGAAATTTTTTTCATTTATTTATTTTCAAGAATACTTTGACATGTTCCAAGACTAAATGTTCCCAAGGTGAACTAAGAGGACTTCAAAAATAATATTTGGGTGGCAATATCTTAGACCTTGTGATATGTAGTATAGATATGTGAGCTATACAAGGATTGTGTTAAGAAGGCCTAAGTACATGTAGCTCAGTTTTGAGATACTCCACTTGGCTTTTTTGGTGAACATATCTTAGTTGATACAAAAAGTTTAATTTTTTTAGTCAAGTGAAAAATTGTAACTAATGTATCTTCTGAACTATTAATTATGGGATTAGTAAATTTTAGCTCTATTAGTTCCATATTGCAAGATAATCATTAGTAGAGACCTTGTGTCATTTATGTAAATAGAGAATACTCTGACACATGATGGAACTAAGTGTTCCCAAGGTGAATTAACTAGAATTGGGCAATAATTTTTTGATGATGATATTTTAGACCTCATGATGGTATTGGAGGTTTGTGAAGTTCAAAAGGATAGTGTCAAGAAACTCCATGTGCATGGAGATTTTTTTTGGATACAACACTTTATCTCATCATAGTAGGCACATTTTAATTAGTACAAAAAGTTGCATTCATGGTCAGCTAAAAGATTTTAAATAGTGCATCTTCTAAATTTTTCATCATATGATGAATCTTTCAAATTTTTTATCTATAGTTGGTTAGGTAAACATAATGCAATGTTTTTATTCATTTAGCATCAATAATGCTCTAGGACATACAACATGTAAATGTCCTCAAGGTTTACTAGAGTAGAATCAAGTAACAATTTTTATATCTCCATATCTCATACCTCATGAAAGATATATAATTTTTGTAAATTCATGATAATTGAGATTTGATGTAGTTCTAGTTTTTTGGGATAATCAATGTCATTAAAGAATGCTCCTCCACTAGTGCTCTTTCTATCATCAATGTTTCCTACCCAATCAACATTAGTAAAGGTTCTTAACTCAAAGTTTCCTAATTTCTCATATGATAAACCATATTGTTCAGTTCCTTTTAGGTACCTCAAAATTCTTTTTACTTTAATCATGTAATTTTCTTTGCAATTGGTAAAAAACCTTGCAACTATGTTGACATCTAATGTACAATATCAAGTTTGGTGTTTGCCATATACTGAAGTTTTCAAATCATGGATCTATAGGTAGTCTAATTTACCTCCTTTGAATCATCATTCATTGACAGTTTATGTCTAGTAGACATAGGTGTTGCAACTCATTTAGAACTTTCCATTCCAAATTGTTTCAATATTTCTTTGAGATACTTTAATTGAGTGATGTATATACCATCCTTCATTTGATGTACTCTTAGGAAACCAAAGAATTTTATATCTCCAAACATAGATATTCCAAATTCTTTCCTCATTTCTTTAGAAAATGATTTTCATAACATCTCATGCCTCTAAGTTAGATATCATCAATAAATTTTTTACTAGCAATACATTTTCCTATATTACTTCCTTTCTATATAGAGTATTATTATCATTTTATTTCAAAACCAATTCTTACTAGATATCAGTGTAGCCTTTATACCATGCTCTCAGAGCTTGTTTTTGTTCATATAGTGTTTTTTGTAGTTTTCATACCATGTCTCTTTTGTTTGGAACAATGAAACCTTTAGGCTATTCAATATCGACTTCTTCTTCTAGGGTTCCTTTTAAGAAAGCCAATTTCACATCCATGTGATAAACTTTGTATCATTTATGTGCAACATATACTAGTAGTGTTCTGACTCCTTCAAGTCTTGCAATAGGAAAAAAAAATTCTCCACAATCAATACCTTCTTCTTGTGCATATCCTTTGCATACTACCTTTCCTTGTTTCTTGTTACATCTCCTTTTTCATTTTATTTATTTCTAAATACCCATTTTATAATAATCAAATTCTTATCATTAGGTCTAGATAAAAGAGTCTTGGTATTATTCTTGTCTATTTGCTTAATTTCTTCATTCATTACCTCTACCCAAATTTCATTTTCTAAAGAATCTTTTACTAATCTAGGTTCAAATACACTAAGGAAGCATGTACCTTTTTTTGGAGTTCTTTCTTGTAAAGAACATATCAGGTGAATTTAAACCTAATACTAGGAAACAAAGATAGGGACACACCTAAGGATGAGCTAAATATGAAAACCTAAGGGGTTTATCTTATTAACTTGATATTCTTCTTTGTAAGACTATCCCCTATAGTAGAAATGGTCAATATTCTTCTATAATTTGCTCACAAACTTTTTGATTATAGTAGTTAATTATAACAAAAAAGTAACAACAAATAAGCCATGACTAACACTTCTAGTTTTTCAAAACATAAAATGGGAAATTGATATTCAATTAAAGATTTTGATCTCAACATAGCTTGGGTATGCAACAATAGAGACATGTAACCTTCAAGCTAACTAGTCCCTTATCCATTGGGCATCAACTAAACCTTCACATACAGATGGACATCTGAAGTATACTCATATATTTAGACATCTGATCTATCTATTTGACTTGCAAATAGACATCAATCTTCATAAATACTCGCATATTTATCGTAATATCCTCCTGGTATAACCTACAACCCTGTCAATGTAAACAAGGATTTACATGGATCGTTGTTCCAACAACAAGTCTATTCTAACATACAACCCTAAGGAATTGCAATTGAGTTCAAGCTCTTAGTTCTTAAACACAAAACATTGTAGATAACAGAAGTAGGAGATGAGAATCAGAATGAAACTAAAAAAAAATGAAGCTCTTGCAGCTGAGGCTAGAAGAAAAATCTAGTTCATTAAATCAAATTCTACCTTAGTAGCTCAGTTAAGCCATCCTTCATACATTTTACCTACCATATCTAGTGTTGGTCCTCTCACAATAGGCCAAAGTTCCTCACATCTAGCTCTGTTTCAACTTTTGCTACAATTGGCCATTTTCCCCTTCTCCAATTTTCCCAATAGGTTCAACTTCCTTTCCAAAGTTAGGCTATTGCAGCAAGTACTTCAAGCATCCTAGTCTCCCAAAGGAGACCAATCCATATGGAGAAATATAAGCAGATGTATTTCTTGGGTATCCCTAGTTTTCCTCATCCTTTTTCAAATGACCTTAGGGACAAAGTCACCAAGTTTGCTAGCAATAATGCTATTACTGGTGAAGAGCATCTCAAAAAGTTCATTGATATGTTAGTGATTATGAGGTAGAACATGAAGATGTAGTGATGAAAATGTTTGTTCATTCATTGATTGAGGATGCTAGAGATTGGTTTAGAAGATTGTCTGATGATAGTATCAAATCATGGAGTGATCTTGAAATACTATTCAAAGAAAAATATGGTGACAAGACTAATGTTGGTTTCATGTTGAGTGACTTCAACAACATCAAGAAGAATCCAAATAAATTAACATTTGACTTCAATGTCATGTTTCAAAAAGGTGTGTACAAATTATTCCAAATAGTGAGATTAAATGAAGATGTGTGTCTCACTACTTACTTCAATGCTTTTGATAGTAATATGTCTTATGTCCTTAGGGATAAAGATCCAAAAACATTAAGGGATGCTTATGCAATGGCTATAAATATTGAAAACAATAGAAGAGCTACTAAAAAACTTGGAAAAAGGGATGACCCTAAGTTGTTGAATCATAGAGGGAAGAAAGATAATGAAAAGCCTGTTATAGGAAAGAAACCTAAGGATGATACAATGGGATAGGTTTTAAGTTTACTAAAGAAATTAAGTCCTCTAGCTTACCAAGCAAATAAAACAAATGCTACAGAGAAGGTTCCTTTTAACAAAAATTTTAATTGGCAATTGAGGATGCAAAATTATCCTTATACTACTCAGTAGAAGGATGGAAAGCTACTTCCTAATCCCACATAGGGGAATATGGGAAAAGGAACACTAGATCCTTTGCAAAGAAACTCTATAAATCTGACTGAAGTTTTTCATTGATGTCTCATTTGTCAGTCACCACATTCCCCTAGTTTTTGTGCTATGGTTTAGTCTTTTACTACAAATTAGTAGATACAAAATGATGAAGATGCTAATGATAAAGATCAAGAGGATGTTACATGTAATATGATTCATCTTTGTGATAGTGATGGAGAATTAGATATTAATGAATCTAACCATGATGTTACAAACCAAAGAGATTTTTATCACACATATCACCAACAAGTGTTTTCTGACAGTGAAGTTCAAGATGAAAATGTCATACATAACACTTTACCTACAATTAATTACATCAATTTTATAAAACCTTCCAATGAGGAAATTGGTAGGATTACTTTAGATTTAGTTGCACAAGTCCAAAGTACTTACAATTTGAGTAGAGGTCGGTTGTCTGTAGAATTTTCATACATGTCATATTATTATTTTGTAGTCCGTCTAGAGTGTTATGTGGTTATTTGAATGAGTTCATTTGTATGCATACTTGAATACAAAAAGGAAAACATTTTGGAACATAGGTTTATCTATGTGTTATATTATGAGTTTTATTAGCAATATTGAGATCAAAGCAGAAGGATTTATCCTTAATTTTCATTATCTTTGAAGTTTTGTCTCTTTTCCATATGTCTATAAACTTTTAGATTGAATGAACAAGTTTTTCTTTAGTTTAATGCAACTCAAGTGGTTGTATATCTCTCCTTGATTGTTGTTGATTTAAAGAATTGCATAATGACTTTCTATAATTGATAAGGTTTAGGGTTTATGAAAAGGATAAGAATCAGAATGAAACTAAAACTTTAATGTTGACTTTCTTAATCACAAGTTGATTAAATAGGTTTAAGTTTGTTAACCTTTATTTCTATAACCCAACAGATAAGGCACTAGCCCATTCTAAAGTTCAAGGGTGCACTGGAAAATTTATATAATTGTAGGACATTTACATATAACAACAAATAAATTTACCTTTTTTATGTTTTGAAGAACTAGAAGTATCGATCATGGCTTATTTGCTGTTAATTTGTTGTTATAATTAGTTACTATGATAAAAAAGTTTGTTAGCAAATTATAGAAGAATATTGACCATTTTTTCTATAGGGGATAGTCTTGCAGAGAATATCAATTTAATAGGATAAATCCCTTAGGTTTGCCCACCTTGGCTTAGCAAAGCCTAAAGTGAAGTGAGTCCTGATGACTCTGTTAATGTTAGCCTAGAACTAAGATTTAGCCTCACTAAATATAGGATTTAGTTCATCCTTAGGCTTGTCCCTATCTTTGTTACTTGGTATCAGGTTTAAATCCACTTGATATGTTCTTTACAGGAAAGAACTCTAAAAAAATGGTGACTCGACTGGGGAACTGAGGAATTATTATCAAGGTGTGCTTTAGAAACATCAAAATCCATATGTTGTTCTTTATTCTAGCTTTATTTCATTTTTTCCCATCATAGGGTGGCGACTCAAGTTAAGGTTTTGTAGCTAGTGCTATAAAGTTTAAAGAAATCCTAAAACCAATGGCTGAGAAAAAAAGGAATACACGTTCCTTTACTAAAAATCATCCTGAGATACCATTGTTAGCTAAGCTACCTCCTGAGGTAAAAAGGAACCAGAATAAGAAGAAGTCTAATTTTAATTCTACATGGGTCCCTAGAAGAAATGTGTCAACCCAATCATTATATCACCCTATGGAAGAAAAGGAGTTGTCATCCAAAAGTACCGAGTCAAAGGAGGTTGCACTCTTGGGAGAAACCTTTTCAACCCCATAAAAGTTTTTCCATGATAAAAATATGTCGTCTGTGGGGGAATTTGCTTGTAGATCAAATATGGTGAATGAAATGAACCATAGTTGGGGTTTTAGGGAAAACATGGAGAAGGGTTTTAGCCCTAGACAAGAACCATATGTACCAAACCTTATAGATTTTGACTAGGTGGATTTTGAGGTTGCTACTATAGATCATGAGGAGCTAGTTCCAGATCTTGTCCTTCTTAGGAAGAAAGTTATAGATGAGGAAGCTAGACATATGCGATTAGAAAAAGAAAAGGAGAAAATTATTCTGAATACTATTATTGAAAGAGATAACATACTTAGGAGAATGGCTTCCTTACTAGAGTAGAACAAGAGATTGGAAGAGAGGTCTTCTAATTTACACTCTAACATATTTGGAGATATGGATGTTCTGAAGATTAATATTCAAAGGAAAGAACAAATGCTTAAACAGAATTAGGCCCCTGTTGTTACACATGTTCAGCCTTACAAGCCTTTGGAGACTAGAATGGAGGAGGTACATAGGAAGGACTTAGATAAGGAAAAAAAAAAGGTTATTGGGATACAAATTAGTGAGCCCCATCTCCCTAATAATCCCATTTCTTTAGTTATGTCAAAACTTGATTTAGATTTAGAGAAGTCAAGAAAAGAAAACGAAGATCTAACCAAGGAACTTGAAAAGGTTAGAAAATGAAGCTCAAGTAGTTGAGGCTAGAAGAAAAATCTAGTTCATTAAATCAAATTCTACCTTAGTAGCTTAGTCAAGCTAGCCTTCATAGGTTTTACCTACCATATCTAGTGTTGGTCCTCTCACAGTGGGCCAAAGTTCCTCACATCTAGCCCCTGTTTCAACTTATGCTACAATAGGCCATTTTCCCCTTCTCCAAGTTTCCTAGTAGGCTCAATTTCCTTTCCAAAGTTAGGTTGTTGGGGAAAATACTTCAAGCATCCCAGTCTCCCAAAGGAAACCAATCCATATGGAGAAATATAAGCAGATGTCTTTCTTGGGTATCCCTAGTTTTCCTCATCCTGTTTCAAATAACCTTAGGGACAAAGTCACTAAGTTTGCTGGAAATAATGCTATTACTGGTGAAGAGCATCTCAAAAAGTTCATTTATATGTTAGTGATCATGAAGTAGAATATAAAGATGTAGTGATGAAACTATTTGTTAATTCACTGATTGAGGATGCTAGAGATTGGTTTAGAAGATTGCCTAATGATAGTATCAAATCATGGAGTGATCTTGAAATACTATTCAAAGAACAATATGGTGACCAGACTAATGTTGGTTTCATGTTGAATGAATTCAACAAAATCAAGAAGAATCCAAATGAATCAGCATTTGACTTCAATGTCAAGTTTCAAAAAGGTATGTACAAGTTATTCCAAGTAATGTGATTAAATGAAGATGTGTGTCTCGCTACTTCAATGCTTTTGATAGTAAGATGGCTTATGTCCTTAGGGATAAAGATCCAAAAACATTAAGGGATGCTTATACAATGGCTATAAATATTGAAAACAATACAAGAGTTGCTAGAAAACTTGGAAAAAAGGATGAACCTAAGTTATTCAATCCTAGAGGGAAGAAAGATAATGAAAAGCCTGTTATAGGAAAGAAACCTAAGGATGATACAATGGGACAAGTTTTAAGTTTACTAATGAAATTAAGTCCTCTAGCTTACCAAGAAAATAATTCCAATGTTGCAGAGAAGGTTCCTTTTAATAACAATATTAATAGATAACTTAGGATGCAAAATTATCCTTATACTACTCAGTGGAAGGATAGAAACCCAGTTCCTAATCCCACATAGGGGAATATGGGAAAAGGAACACTAGATCCTTTGCAAAGAAACTCTGTAAATATGACTAAAGATGTCCCTTGGTGTCTCATTTTTCAGTCACCACATTCCAACACTCTATTTTCAAACTTTCTTTCAGATCTTGATAGTAATTTCTTTTATCCATTCAAGTCTTCCTTGAATTTGTGAACAATTTCTGCTAACTAGTCCATAATGGGTTGATTACCATTAGCCTCAATACTCAGAGCATCAACAAATATGCTCTTTATGTCTTCAAGAACTTGATTTTATTTCTTTGTCTCTTTTCTAATCTTTTGTTTCTTAGCTCTCTTCTTTAGTGGTTCACCCATGATATCCATTTGATTAGGAGTAAGGGTAGAAATATCCCAATTTGGAATAACTATATCCTCATCCAGATCAATAGCTTCTACTTCTTTTCCCTTTTCCTTTAGAAAGGTAGAGATAATTTGCTTTCCCTTTTCTAGGACTTTAGTACTTGCTTGAGACCGGTTCTTAACTATCATTGTACTAGCTATGGATATACTTGGGATATTGGACTAGCAAAAAATGTAGAAACATCACTAACAACAAAAATACCTTGTTGTTGCTTGGTCAAGTCTGATGATGGAGAGACTTTTCTCTTGGTAGATGAAGTGTTGGGAACTTTTTTCATTGAAACACTTGGTTGAACTGATTTAGATCTTAGTTGGGTACTTGGTGTAGCAATTTTATCCACAACCAAGTTGGTAGAATATATCTCTAAACCAGATTACACTAATGATGGGGACACAACCCAAGAGCAGAATGGACACAATAGAAAAGGGAAATTATATTAACTGAGAAAATAAGCTAGTACAAATAGTACAAAGAAAATAAACTTCAGAACATGCCCTAAGGGCTTACAATAGCATAAATTTGGAGAATATTTCTCCTTTTAGCACCTCCTCTCAAACTCCACTCCGAACTGCCTTTTACAATGCCAGAAATCTCCTTAAATAGACCACGGAGGGTTAAGGACTAGGAGTACATTCTAGAAAGTTCTAGTAGGCATCCACCGACAAAATAGAAGGTTCCAGAAGCTGCGTTAGAAGTCGGTGCAAATCTAGAAGAATCCAGAAACGGTAGTCAAACTTTCGGGAGGCATAACTTTTGAACCGTAGCTCCGATTGACGAACCGTTTACATTTTTGGAAAGCTCTTGAAGTGATCTAGAGCCCTATGGACCAGCTTTGCTCATCCCCCATTTTTTGACCCTTTTCAAGGTCATTTAATGCCCCAAACCTAACTTTGAAGCATTCTTAGGAGGTCTCCAAAACTCAAAAAACTGCAATAACTTTCAAACCGTGCAGCCTATTGACCTGATTCTTTTTCTAGAATGCTCTAAATCATGATTACATTCATCTGGCCAATTCACACCTTCTAGTTTA
Organism: Cupressus sempervirens; assembly: GCA_028749045.1. Taxonomy (NCBI): domain Eukaryota; kingdom Viridiplantae; phylum Streptophyta; class Pinopsida; order Cupressales; family Cupressaceae; genus Cupressus; species Cupressus sempervirens. The sequence goes on from CM053789.1 coordinate 297,761,661, forward strand.
CCGAAATGATAGCCCAAATACATGCTCCTATTTTTTCGGGATTTTCAAACGCACTGATAGTTGATCTATGAGAGTTGGAACCCTTATTTGAGCCAAATGGGTATCCAAAAATGTAAAGACATGAAACAGAAACTAAGTCTAAGTACTTTTTTTTTTGGGTGACACTGGATTGCCCTTATACCTCTGGATGCTCCTGCATCAACTAAGGTTGTTCTCAGAGAGTGAGGAAATGAGGCCATGACTGCTACTACATGTTTCTCTACATCAATTTCCTCAATGATTTAAATTCATGGAAGGCTTCCTCCAATAGCTTCCTATTCTTCCTCCTTATCATCTAGATTGAAATCATCTATCTCATCATCTTTTATTTCTACATATTCTTCCTCATCTTCATCATCCTTGTCATCAACATATACAAAAAAGTCACTAAGTTAATGTAAATAATAGATGTCTTTACATGTAGTTTTAGTTTTCTTCACCATATATTAAATTCCCTTAAACAATATCATACAAGTGTTTAACTTGAGAGTGAAATTCTTCTCATTTTTCTTCAAGGATTCTTTTACCTCCTTATTGCTAAGACTTGTCATGACTTGCCTCAATGTCTGTTCATAGATGTCCTTGGAAATCTTCTCTATATTTTCCCATCTAGGCTTTATTGTATGCATAAGTTCATTAGGTATTTTTTGTGCAAGCTCATCTAGTGAGTACTTCCATTTACCTTGCTTAGCCATAACAACATCCTTAATCTATCTTTTATTTGCCTTATTCCTTGTCTCATATTTGAGAAATTTGAAACATGCCATGCCAGTTCCTTCTTTCATCTTCTTCATTCTTTCTTAAAGTATAGGTGCATATCTTTTTAAGATAACTTGCTCGACTTCATCTTCACCTAACTTCAACTTCTTCTTGGACTTAGTTTCCATTCTTGTGAATAGAGAAGGGGATGACTTGGTAGGTATGATTATAATAATTTTATGTTTCTTCCCTAGAGGTTCTTCTTCCTCATATTTTGCTTCCTCTTCTTCATCCTTTTCATCATCCTCTTCTATATCATCACATTTTCCCTTGGTAAGCATTAGAGGAGAACTTTCTTGCTTTGTGCTTTTCATTAGCTTCTCTACTCTTTTCCTTCCTTTACTCATTGCTTGAGGTAGCTTGATCTCAAGGTCAATTCTTTCCTTTGCCTCATTATATGTTCCAAAATAGGTGGCTTTAGGATCCATTGTCTCATTCAAAAGAGCTTCTATGATATCCTTAGTGTCATCAATTTTAACCCCATATTCTAGAGGCTTAACCCATGCCATTCTAGGTTTGACTGCTTGAATGTATACTTTGTCATAGTCAACCATGGAATAGATATCATCTTTGTAGTCTTCTACAAGTTTCTTAGGGATCCTAAATCTATTATGCATCTTCTCTTTGAATGATTCAAAATAGTTATCCATGATGCTATCAAAAATTTCACCCATTTTTGCTATATATTCATTGATCTAATATAAAATAAGAACATCTTTCCTTATTCTTATTGTATCTTTGGAATAGAAAAATTTATGAACAAAGAAGAAGAAACATGCCAAAAGATATCCAAACTTACATTGGTTATTCTCTGATCCTTTTATGCTCTCCATGTTTTTGTTGAACTGATTCAACAATAACTCGACAAGGTCAAAGGATAGGTTATTCTTCACAACTTGTATGCAAGATTGGTAACATCACATGACACACTATTTAACCAACTAGAGTAACATTCTCTGATCTTAGATTCATAATATCCTCATTTGCATCGATGGGTTGATCAATAAAGTCTTCTTGCTAAAGGGATAGTTGTTGAATTTCATTATTCTTTTCCTCTATCTCTTCTTTGTCTTTGTCTTTTTCTTCCATGACTTCACATAATTTTATTGATTGGATTTCATGTTCTCTTTTAAGCTTTCTAACTTCTTCTTGAAGATTGGAATTCTTTTCTAATAGGTCTTTGATTGCTTCATCAAGTTCATTTGAATTTCTTTTTGGACATATGTCTTCAATTCTTTCTTCAGTATAGAGATTGTCATTCATTTGTACTACAAGATCTTTCCTTCTTTTCAATTACTGAGAGAGTTTCTCCTTTTCTTTCTTGATTTGTCCAATAGCCAATTCTAGATCCAACTTTTCATTATCAATAGCCTTATCTAACTTGTATACCTCAATTGCCTTTGATCCTATATCAAGATGTTAAACTTATAATGTGGGAACTACTACTCTAATACCAATTATTGGAAATATAAGGTAGGAAAGGTTACTAAGAGGGGAGGGGTGAATTAGGAACCAATAAAACTTTATCTTACCAATTAATCCTTCATAGAATATTCTGATCTAATTGCATGCATGAAAGAATGAAAGCATTCAAAATATTCATAACACTTTGACACAAGATATGGTGACCCAGAAACCTTCCAATTAGAAAGTAAAAATGAGGTGGGGATAGTACCCAAAAGCTTTTGTACTAAAGTATAAAGTTAACCTATTAAGGCTTACAACTTACCACTTTTGGTGATCTAACTTGTTAGGAGCAATAAGGACTATGAGGTCCACCTTATTAAAGGATTTAAAAACATACAATGAACTATGCACTCATTTAAGAAATTTAGCAAAGACTATTAAGTCTACCTTATTAAAGGATTTAACTTATACACCTGTTAGGATAAACTAGTGGTTGATCTCTGATCTACAACTCTTATTTGCTAAATGAGATTCTTTGTATTACAATGATCACTTGACTGTGATAGATAAATCTCTATTGTCCCTTATACTACTTGTAGCCTTCTTCAATTCACACTCCTTCTCATTACATGTTTCTTCACATACTCACTTGGATATGATAACATGCATTACATATATACCAATCCAAATCACAACTTACTGGAGTTAGCTACAATAAGAATTTCATCATAATTCACAAAGTCGGCCCAACTGTTGTAATATAGGTTCTAAAGACAAACTTGGTTACATTCTAATACTCTAAAAATATTTTCAACACTTGGAAATCTTTGGCACTCAATTGAACTAGAATCTCGGTCTTGTTGAGTTGTCATTTTGCATGATGTTTAATGGCAGGAATTTTTTCAAACTCCTCTCTTGAAAAGTCAATCTTGTGAATCAACTCCAAGGTTCTAGGTGATCTTGCGACCTACTAAGATCTTCTCAGTTGAAGATAAATGTTTTTGTTCATGAGGATGCCTTTTTGGGTTTTTTTTTCAAATGAAAAGTTGAATCTATTCACTATTTCAAAATAAAACAGGCAAAAGAAAGAACTATGCTTTTGTATTTTTTATGTTTTCCAATTAATGCAATCTAAGAATGCAACTAATATGAATTCCTAATTTAACAAGGGGTTAGTAAAGCCAATAACAAGAACTTTAAAGCAAATAATGTGAAAGTAAAATCCTAATGGACATAAGCTATAGAAAACAACACGTTTGTAAGTAAAGCTTTAAAGAAATTAGTGGGTAACCAATGAAAACAGGAGCAACACTTCCTTAATCCCACTAATGCAATTTTTGATGGGAAACTTTAATAACCATATAATATTTCACTCTTCATTGAATCTCAAGGCCATAGAAAGTGTGCTCATGCGAGACAAAGAGTTATGCAGGCACAATTTAGTGATTTCTTCTTCAGCTAGATACGTCAACAAAATTCGTCAAATAGTAGCAGACACCAAAACTAAAAGATTGCACAACTAGAAACAAAGAAATAAACATTTGGCTCAATCACAACTTTGTGAACATAAATTCACAAAAAACATGACACATTCAGGCAAGAATAAATACACTCCAAATGCGAGAACCAAAAGCATAATTTTATTGCAAAATATCAATGGCCCCGATTACATATTACAATCCTAAATTTATAAGAAATCTTCTCCTTAATTTGTGTTGAGAGTGAGAGATATCTTTATGCAATCATATGCTTCTAAACTAATAAAATAAATCTGTTTATGTACAACCTATCTATCTAACTGGTGCTAAGTAGGACTCCATCCATATCATACCATTAATTGGATGCATGAGCCTTTACATATCTTAAAACAAAGAAAGCATGAAAAAATAAGAAGAGAAAGCCTTCAGATGATGTAGAAGTGACTAGAAGTGACAAAAATAGAAGCTCCATCTTCACTAGTCGTCCATAGGAGTTAAACTATTGTCAGAATGTGTTTTCGATGCATGGAAAGCTCTAAATTTGGAACTGGTAGTTAACTATCAATGCACCTCTAAATTCTCAAAATCTTCTAGAACACCACTAAAAAAATGCACCTGCACACCTCAGAAGAAGCACATTTTCTCAAAATAGTGTTGCTGCACACTTGTGAAGAAGCATATTTTCTCAAAACAACACACCTACACACCTATGTAGCTACGCACCTGCACACCTTGGTGAAATTTGTGTGACATGCTCAATTCACCAAAAAAAATATTTAAAAATCAAACTTCTCAATTTTGAAAATGGTTAATGGGTTTTCCTCAAATGGGCTTTTAGATCACTTTTGTGTATCTACTTTGATCCTTTTGATGATTTATACCCTCTTTATAGCCAAAAACTTGTTACAAATGCTTTAGAATAACTGAGAGTAGGGGTGAATCAATTATTCAAGGTCCAAATGTCCAATTCAAACTTTTTCATCAAGTAAAGTGAGCCTATTAAACTGTTCATTCATCTAAGCTTAACCTTTCCTACTTAGCAAGTTACTGTAAATCAACATGCAAGCGTAACACATGAAGAATCAACACATAACAGAATGATTTACGTCGAAACCCAATTTGGGAAAAACTACCAGTAACATGCTACTCAATTCTCACTCTTTTGACATGATGCATTGTGAAAGGTCTACCCTGTTAAAGGCTACAACACACTATTAAATGTGACCTAGTTAAAGGATTTAACCACCCTATTAGAAGTGGGCCTGGTTAGAGGACTTTAGAACATTCACTTGGAATTTCATCCTATTAAAGAATTTGCAAATGGCTATTAAACCAACCTAAGTCCATAGGATTTTTACCCTAACCGATACAATTACTAGAGAGTAACAATAAGGGGTTTTGACCTAATTATAGTTCACAACTTATCTTGCAGATTTCAAATCACCATTCATCTCTTTACATTGCTTGGCTTTCAGTTTCTATAGCTCTAACAACTTGTTCTCCTTTCAAGTTTTGTCTCCTTGAGTCTTCATGCTTGGTATACCAATGCAATCTTCTTTTTGACCAGTAATCAAAGCAGAGTCTCTATGCTCTGTTCTCCCTTCTCGTTGATGCCTTCTTCTTGACACCCTTCAATCACTTCACAATTTGGCACACCAGCAACTCTAGCTTTTTGTCCCGTGACTCCTTAAATAGAAGTCTATAATTTCTTTTCTCACTTGATTCTTCCCTCCTTTATTCTTAGTCCAAATGGATTAGGTAGGATTCATTAAATCTAACCCACATCTTGTTCCTTCTAGAAACATCTTGAAGAATCCTCTTGAATTCGGCCAAAAAAGATTCGTCTAAATTTTTGTGCTACTAGCTCATCATCCTTATCCTCCAAATGGTTCACAAAATTCAAGGTAACAACTTTGTCAGCTTAGATTTGGAAAATCTTTGATTTTTCCAATAATGCAGCAGCTTGACACTATTGAAATTCTAGTGTACGGTACATACTGTATTACTTGGCATCAACTATGTCTTACTGATGCTTGAGACCTAATGTGGATTCACTCAGCATCCACTAAGTTTTTATGATGCTTGGCACCTACTACTTTACTTGAACATGCTTTGCTCCTTCTGTATTATTCGGTACATACAAGATTTTGCATTTGCTCAACACTAACTAAAAATTTTCTCGGCTCCAACTAGCTTGTTCAGCACTTACTAATGAACTAGGTTAAGCTTTCCAGTCAACCTTGTTACAACTTATTCCTCTAGTGTTTCTAAGTATGGCCAACCTCTATATCTTCAAGTATATTATCAATACATCATTTTACCATTGTCTTAACTGATCCTTGCACTTCATTACAAAATCATAACTCAACCTTTATTTTAGGTTCTTTTGTTACATCTTTTTGATTAAATCCTCTTCATCAATCAACTAAGTGATAGTACTTGGATCTTATAAGCAATTGTCATTCCAAAAAAAAGAAGGTTTGACAACAATGGCAAAATAATGATTGAAAACATTCTTTATCAATAATCTCCCTCTTTGCAATCAAATTTCCAACAAAACTTTCATAGACCTAAACTCCTTCTACTTCTAAAATCCCAAGGCATGTGTGTTGAATCTTGTCATTAATAGTTGCATAAGATGAAGAAACTATTCTAGTTCATATGTCTAACCTGTGTATCTTTAATCTTTTCTTCTCTCCAACTGTCTAATCCTTCTAGGTCAGAGACCAAGTGATCTGAACTATCCAAAATGATCAAATGTTTGAAACATTTCACAAGATTTTCTAGGTCCTCCTAACTTTCTTTTTTAGAGGTCTTTTGCCCAAAATATCAAGTTTAAAACTTCATTAGTCTCTAAAATTTGGTAGCCGAAGGCTCGCTATTTTAGGGACTGAAATTAGATCTTTAGTTCTTCTTTCCAATGGTGTAAATAGTTTTGAATTCTGAGCCCTAGGTCAAAACTTATGACTTTGAGTCACTAATAGACAAATTGACTATAATGTCAAAAATTCCACCATCATAGTGTTCTAAAGATCTTGATCATTAACTTAGGTCTTTGGAACCTTTCCTACAAGAACCAAATTCTTTGATACCAATTAGTGGAAATGCAAGGAGTAACTAAGAGGGGAGGGGTGAATCAGTTACTACAAAAACAATTCCAAGTTCCTAGATGTCAAATCAAACTTTTCACTGATAATGCACTTCTTTATCTGGCTTAGTTAAAACTAAGTTCTTTATTGTAACTCAATTAACAAATTAGTCTTATGATTGTTAATCTATTTAAAATTTAGTATCTTAGTTGTAGAAATATAAAGCATAAAGAAAATAACATAAACATAGATGACACCACGATTTAATGTGGGAACCCAATTTGGGAAAAACCACCATGCAACTAGTTACAATATTTTCACTCTTTCTAAAGTGAGCCATGTTAGGAGGGAAACCTATTAAATGTTAAAATGCATACTTTAAAGTATGACCTTGTTAAAGGATTTAGTTCACCCTATTAGGATTCTATTTAGAGGTCTTAAAACACTTTAATCTTGAAATGTCACATTGTTAGAAGATTTACAATCTAACTGTCAAGTCAACTCTATTAGGATATTTCTTCACTTCTACAATGGTTAGAAGGTAACAATTATTTGAAATGATTTATGAAAAAACTTATTTTGTAGATCTAGATCTCTATTTTCTATTGACCTCTGGATCTTTGATGATCAAAATATTCTTTGATGCTTATCATCAACACTTGCCTACTCTTCTCTCTTACTTTGATCACATATTCATCTTTTCTACACACATGCACACTCTTCATTTCACATCTTGACCCTTGTTATATATCATAGTCTTTGTCAAGTAAGCTTGAATAACTTTTCAAATAACCATAAAACATCCAACTAGCCGACCTTAATTAGTTAATCAATTAACAAGAACATTTTTTTGTTACTCGGTTAATACTATTGATATAGGATTCATTTGATGTGAGACTACTTAGTTAACACTTTGATTTCTTTATTGCCCAATTGTACTTGGCTAACATTGAAGTCCCTTTGTTTCCTAAATGGAATCCTTTAACACTGAAGTTCTTGCATTGCTAGACTCTATTTGGTTAATACTAAGATTTGTGTAAATCAATGATAATATAAAATTTGAAGAATTATTTCCAAAAATGTGATCAAAATAGTTTATACAATTTTAAATATTTAATTCTGAATTAATTTGAAATATTACATTGAGGTAGTCTGTAGTGCCTGCCCCTAAGTCGCATTTTTGTCATCATTGCCAAACTCTTTTAGGCCAATTTATGTTTGATGATTAGTACTATTATTTTAGAGGTTATCAGATGTTGTTTTACACTCAGTTTATTATATGATGAGATTACCTGGTACTCTATATATTTCATGCATGTATGATGATTATTCAATGTTTTCAGTTATCGATGATGATTAGTTAGATGGTTTATTAGTCCATATGCTTCTTATGGATACTTACCCCATACTGCATGTGTATGGTGTGTGTGTTTGTTTTATTTATGTATGGTGTTTCTGATGTGGTTAAGGAAGGGAGTCGTAGTCACCTGCTAGATGGGATCTACACGATGCACCACTTCCTGTCATTGTTTGTTTAGCTTAGAATATTGTGTTTGTACATGCGTGGATTTTATGCAAGTTGCAGGTACCGAGTATCGACTTCCCTGAATTGTCAGGATGAGCGTACCCTATCGCACTGTCTCAATGGTAAGAGAGGGAAGATAAACTCTTAAGTTCAATTCCTAAACCATTTAACCAATTGTCCTAATTGATAATTAGGACAAGTATCTGAGTTAATTACCCTCTGAATGCATCAAATGATGTAATTTCGGGATTATAACCTTTTTGTTTTGATTTAGTATATGTTTTTCTATGTAGGGTTTTCGTATGTTGTTATATGAGTCCTTGATGTGTTTTCTATTAATTAAGTCTAATTAAAAAGATTAATTAAAGATTTAATTTAATGGAGAATTATTATGATATCTTTAATATTTAATTAATTGAGAAATTAATTAAATAAAAGAATTAAATTTGGAGATTAAAGTTCAAAGATAAATTTAGAATAGGATAATATTTATTTAATTTAATAATAATATATTTGGAGTTCATTTTTAAATAAATGCTAAATATTATTGTTATTTAAATTAATTAAATATGTTATCAATTAAGTTCTAAAATAAATTAAAAGTTGAAAGATATTAAATTATTAAGAATTCTAGATCGCATGATCTAAGCATGAGTTTAAATATGAGAATTAAATTAAAAGATTAAATTATATAAACTAATAATGTTATTTTAATTTCTTAAAAGTGCACATAAGATTAAAGTAATAAATTAATTTAAAATAGAAGTCAAGTGGAATATTAAATAAAGTTATTTAATAATTCAACTTAATGTGCATGAAAGTTGAATGCAAAATAAAAGAAAAGATAATAAAGGTTAATTTGGAGTTAACTGAGTTGTGCAAAGAGTCTTCTCGGGTAAACGCACAATTAGTGCCCCGATTTGAGGAGAAATTGCTTATCACAACTTTGGGGGTTCATTTTTGAGATATACGTATTTGGACGAGAATTTTTGGGAGACTACTTTTGGAAGCAAAATTCAAAAGGCTGAGACCAAGAAATTTTTCCAGAGGAAGGTTATTGAGGGAAGCGAATTCTCTTACAGTTCCTGGAGATTGCATAATAGCATCAGGATCAGGTAGGGTCTTGTATTTTTGATTATCGATTTATTACGCAATTATCCTTTCCTGTCTTCTTTGTGTCTGGGGTTTGTAAATCTGAAATTCTCTGTGAGGAATATTTAAACATTACGATATTGGAATTTATTAAATGTTTGTTTATAAACTTCTGTATACATGAGATTTAAATGGGAAGGGTTGAATCTTAGACTGGAATTTTAAATTAAACGTTCGGATGATTGACTATATTTTCTATATTAATATATATAGAAGGAAAAAAAATTTCAATGCATATGTTTATATATATATTAAAAGAAATTATTTTAATATATATATAGTTATAAATTGATATATATATTTATATCCAAACAAATTTAATTTAATTTTAAAAAAATTTGATATAACATATATTCGTACTTCTAAAAAATATATATATTTAATAATATAATTTTTAAGTGGGGGGGAGGGATTTACCCCGTGCCCACCCCCACTGTCGGCATAGCCGATAGAACCTGCGTTGCAGGTACTGCAATCGCAGGTATGATGTACCTGCTGCCGCAGGACTGCGGCAGGTTGTCGGCTTATATAAGTCGACAGTTATATATATTACATGGTTTTATTTTTTTTATAACATATTTGTTAATTCATTTTTTTTTATATAATAAAGTATATTATTTACAAAACGATTTTATTATTATTTAAAATTTTTAATTAATAAAATTATAATATATTTTATTTAATAATAGTTTTATTTTTATTAATATTTAATAAATAAATATTAAATGTATTTCACATAGTTTGTAAATATTAATTTATTAATAATTTTGGTTTAATATTAATAAGTTAATAATTAATGAATAGATTAAGATAGGTAATTAGAACAAGAAATTATTGATTAATTTAATTAAAATTGGTTTAATTAAAGTTAATTAATAATGAATATCAAATGATTAATGGCAGATTTGGAATATTGACTTAATGGAAGTTATTATAGAAATGGGTTAATCGTAAAAGGGTAGTTGAGAAAACTGAGTTACTTGAATTCGACATTAAACTGAAACATAAACCTTACCTTAACTCAATAATATACTTTCAAATCCAATCTCTGAGACTTTCACGTTTTCTTTGTGTTCTCTGTGTTTTGGGGTTGTTCTAGTATTGACCAATTTAGGTCATTACCAGAGGCTCGGGGTTGTGATTGTGATGTCATGATGATTTGGTCTCGATCTTTCTTAACCCGACCATGGTAATGTGATGAAGTGCTCTATGACATGGTTGTGTTTACTGTTTGTTATTGCTTTCCAGTTTCCTTGTGTGAAGCTGAGGTGTATGTATTTGAGATACCTAACTTAACCATTTTTGAGTCTCGATCAATTATATTTGATAACCATTTCTGAGTCTCGATCAGTTATACTTGTATTACTTTCTGGTTGCTCATTGGAGAACCATTGGATTTTATGACTTATCATTGATGCCTTCAGTTGCTGATAGAGAATTGTCGTGATCATATGATTACTAATTGATATTATCTGTTGCTAATGAAGAACTGATGTAATTTTGTGGATTATCTTTTATGATGTTTTTCAGTTGCTTGTATAGGATTGAGGTGGTTTTATTATGATTCTTTGATTTATGATTTCATGAGCCTAGGGTAGGTTATCTATGTGTAGATTCGGGAAGTGGCTTGCAATGGGGGTCGGAGCCCTAAGAGGCTGCCTTGAGAAACCCATTGTAAGTCATTTTTAATAAGTGAAAACATTTACACTAAATGAGAGAAAATGAACCTAACAAGATAATTGTATGTTCTCTCCCATGCCTTGAGTGCTAGTACAGACTAGGATGGGGTAGAGAGAACGCTTGGTTACGACCTTGCATTCCATAGTAGGCCTCATGAGTACGAGAGGATACTAGTGGCCGCAGGATCAGTAGGGACCTGGGATTCCTAAGGGATTGCTCGGGTAACTTCTACATGACTTTTGCGATGACACTTTCCCGCTTGCATATTAGGTTTCCTACGTGTCTTGTGGTACCTCTGGGATTTAGATCTCAATCTTTTTAGGAACCCTTGAGTTAGCATACTTATAGGATTTCCTGGACTTAGAGAGTATTTATGATTATAGGTTTTGTTATCCTATTTGGGACTTGAGACTATCTCCTCAGGGCGGTGGGAGTGGACCATTTAAGTTCCACGCGGTCGGGTGGTAGTGCTTTTACTCTTACCATTGAGATCCGTTCCGTGGTCACCGTGGCTGGAGTTTTCGTGATTGGCATTTACCTTCACTATGTTCTTGGATTATTATGATGGATGGTTAGATTTTATGATAGATGTTTTATCATTATGGATGTATGGATGTATCATGTATGGTGAATAGTTTCATATATTTTTACTGTACTTTGTATCATGGATTTGAGGATGTTGTATCTTGATCTTTACATATGTATATTCTTTTAAGCCTTTCATACCCTGTGACTTGTACAGTGGATGATTGGGCATTCCGAATTAATTTGCCGAGAGGCATTCGGAACAAATGTATATTATGGACATGGGACTTTCTGATTATTCTTTCATATGTATGTGATAGTTGTTAGACTTAGAATTAATTAAATTTTAAACGTGACTCAACGTCTTGGGATCTTTAAGAAATGTAACTTACAATGTATATTTGTCGATGATTACATGTTATTGCTTCCGCTACTATGTGTTTGATGTGTATGTTATACATTCTTACTTTAAAAAAAAAAAAAAATGTTTAGCAAACTTAGTGAAACTTTAGGTTAATTCTTTTGGATCCCTTGGCGGGGCGTTACATAGTCATCTATAAATTTTCCATCCTCCTCCTCCTTATCTCTATTAGTAGTGCCAAATTACAACAAAGGTTGACATGACTAGAAAATATGTCCTTGTCTAGACTTAAAAGGACCATCCTTTAGTAAATGAGTCACAAACTGATTGAGACTATGAGTGAGGGAACTATTGTTGCTTAGTGTGTTGGTGTTCCACCATAATAAAAGGAGAAACAACATTCTCCACGTAGGGCTTGCAAAAATAGTTCCCTAGGTGTATTAGGGTCATGACGTTCTATCTTCCCTTTAAATGATGACCCTCCACCTCTACCCTTAGACTCTATTATATCAAAATAATTATGAATCTCCCTAGGGATAAACTCAATATAATTTCCTTAAGAGATAAATAGGAACCTCATAATTATTATAGGGAGGGGGATCAAATACCATCCAATATATATCTCGAGAGTTATTTTTATGTCTTCGTTAATGCAGCAATGAATGGGAAACATATTTGCTATATTTGTAAGGGTTGTTCTTTTCTGTTGGATACTTAAACAATAAATATATGTCATATTTTAAACTTTTTTTTTCATTTTTATATCTTCGTAGGATAATTTTTAAGCATAATATTGTGTTAGAATTTGGTATAGCTATGATACCAAATAAGAATTTGCCTTAGGGAAAAATCACCGAAGATCAAGGAACTCAAGCACAAGCACAATAGTAGACCAGCATGGTATGATCAAAGTAACAATATCCAAAATTGATTTATTATCATTCAATGTTCAGTTCAATAAATATCAAGTACACTAGGACTGCCTATATATAAAGGCCTTTGGAATGCTTCTAGAATGCCTAGGAATCAGCATATTGATAAGTCTTACAACAAGGCACATTTCCACCAGAAGTAGATTATCTTCCATTAAGCATAGAAGTAAGTGTGATGATGAGAGGATAAGCCTACAAAGGTGTAGCATGTGAAATCATGTGCTCAATTAGAGATGCTTACTCCAATTTTGTAAACATGACAACTTAGTTATTTATGCAAACTCCAGTCAAAATCAAATAAATTTTAAGTGAGGGATTGAGGTAATCGTGTACCACTTCAAATAAACATCAAACCTAATTCACCATAAAAGGAAAAAAGAATCCTCAACCTCTTTGATACCAAATTATGAAAAACCATCCAATATGTCTACTATCTTAATCTAATATAACCAATCAATATCCTATCTGTCTTCAAATGATAAGCATTGATATTTTATAGATATTTAATTATAATGAAGGGTCAGAATCAATTGAAGATCAATTGATAAGATTTAGGTAAACGCAAAAGACAGAAAGGAAGATGGCTTCAAGTAGCAGATGACATCAAAATATCAAATATAAGAATTTCTAATAGGGTTCAGCTCAAGGGTTCAGAGACAACTTAAGAAACTACAACTTTTATCAAGTGATTTTTTCCTTGCAAAGTATGGAATTCTTTAAAAATCTATTAAGGATATTAAATTCAAACAAGCAAAAATGATTCTATGTAAAAGAAAATAATGATTGTTCTTAAATATCATATACTAAGAAACTGGAAAAAAATAGTTAAGAAAATTATTAGTTTTAAAATTAATCATTCATATATGATGCTTAAGCCACATGAAAACCATGATACCAAAAGAATAAATGATTTAACTATGTTTAACAAATGCTTTAAATTATGTTTTTTCTTTTGTTTGTATTTTTTAATAAATTAAAATTTATAAAACTATTATACTATTTTTAAAATTAATTAATAAGAGTACATTTTGGACCCTGCATTGACAATGCCAACTTATATGTTCTACCGAATTTTACTTTTTATATATATGTCTAAGTACTGGACTGATGGCAATAATTTTCTTTAATACTGGAATGTTTTTCGGTTTTATTTACTGCTCAGCAATAGGACTGATGGTATTCTGTTTTTTAAAATGAACTGAACTACCAATATGCGTTTAGAACAAGATTCTTATTTACTAAAGTATGACAAAACTTAACAACCTCTACTCTTTGCATACAAGGTGAGTCACTTAGAATTCTGACTATAAAATCTTTCCACATAATATAACTTCTATGTTAAATCTTTTGATTGTAATATTCAGTCCACTACAATATATTTTAGAGGCTTGCTTAACTGTATTTATTGTATACTTAAGTTTCATCTCTCCTAATAATATGTAGACAAAAAGGTTAGCTAGCGATGTCAATGTTATATATAGATATTTAAATAAAAAACTCAAGATTGGTGAATACACGTTAGACTCATGACACTATATTATTATGTAGTAGTGACTTTGTACATGATCTGGAGCCATCGCATTCGCGCTAAGTAAGTTTGTTCCTTTCTACATTGTTTGTTTGTTTGTTTGTTTGCACAGATTTCGGTCTTAATTCATCCTTCCAAAAATTTCTCTCTTTTAGCCGCTACACAACCATCCATCCGTAGTTGGAGACACAAATGGCAATTATATTAGGTGTTTCTTTCAACCAGTCTCCCAATTAATCTAACTAACTAGATAAGTAATTGTTGCTCAATTTTTTCTAATAGTTATTATAAATATTTTCTTCCTGTTATATTTCTATTGTTATTTTTAGATTTACTTGATATTAAAATATTAAAAGAATATAATAATTAACTTTTTGTTTTCTCTTAGTTACAATGAACTAATTTTCCAAGTTCCTTACTTGTATTTTACAATTTTGTTGCAATTATATTATTTTATAAATCTGTGAGGCATAAATTTGAAAACAAGAGATCATTCGAAATTTATCTATCCTCATCCACGGTAATTTGAATTTGATTGGTTACGTGACGATGAATCCTTGCAATTATTCCTTCTTCTTCTTGTTAATTTTATTCAGTTTCACTTGTGATTGTTCTTGTTCTAGTATCCAACACATAACTAAATTTAAAACACATTTGCATAAGCTCATTGATTTTTCCATCTTCTCTCTGTGAAGCCTATCATCAATCTCGCCATCAATATAGGAAAAACTAGAGTAGAGTCTATATAGATTAAAAGTTATGACAGTTTGAATTTTTTTAACTTAATTGTAGCCTTAGCATTGATAAAGTTTAGTTATTCTTGATTGTTCAAATTGAAAACTATTAAATCAATTTATGAAACCAAGATTTTAAATTAATTAAACTAAGTTACTTAAGAGTTAAAATATGTAAATAAAGATAGACAACTACTTAAATTTAAACAATAAATTGTTTTATTTAAAAAAATAAATATATCTGATTTTTTGTAATGGTTGAATTGCTCAACCGAATCTTAATTAATTCTAATTTTAAAAATAAATATAATTCAACAACAAATAGAAGAAAAAAATAACCTTCAATCTTTATCAAACTAAAATTTCCAATTAATTTATAATATCAATTCAATCTTATATTTTTTAAAATTTTCATTTAAATTATGCTCAAAAATATGAAATCTATTTTAAACAAATAGATTAAAGTATAATAAACACACAAACTCTATTTTTATTTAAACGTGTTGTGAAGGGATATGTGTTTCAAATATTTGCGTTAACTACCAACAATTCCAATGTTGTTGTGTGTTTAAAAAATAATTATTTATTTAACAATTAGAGCTGCGGCGAACCAAGGTAGTTTGTCGAAATTATTTATGCGCAAGTTGTTTCAAGCTTTTCCATGGCGGCTTCAAGTAAAAGATTCTGATTCCAGTTTTCGTGGTTTCGCCCTTTTCAAAGAATAATGAATGTGGACAGCAGTTTTTAGTTCCAAATAGCTTCGAATTAATCCACACCATTTGTACAAACATACCTTTTTCATTTTATTCCATGGAAAAAGTGAACTACAGCAAGAAATCTTACATCTAATTTTTTCAATTAATCGAAAATATAAGAAAAGTAGATAAGTATAGAGTGGGTGTTCCTACATTAGAATTTAAAATTTGGTGCAATAGGGAGTGAAAGAGTTCTAAAGAGTTTTGGGGTGAGGAGGAGAAGAAGAAGCAGAGAGGAGAATAAAAGAGAGAAAAGAAGGAGAAGAGGAAGAAGAAAGAAAAGTTGGAGAATGGAAAGATAAAAGAATGGAATGATATGGAGGGAGGTAGGCACATTTCTCATCTGTAACACGTGTCCTACGCAGGTAGGCTGCTGTTGTGGCTGTGCAATGTCACTTGAAGGAGGCGTGGATGTGCGAGTAAAATTACCGGCTGGAGTAGTTTGTGTGTTGTTGTGTTTAGGGACATGAGTACCGGGCGAAACGGTGACTTCCAACTTCATTCCTACATTGCAGTGACCGGGAACTCCACAAATAAAATACTTTGTCCCCGTGCTGGTAAGTGAAATCCTGTTATTACCCCCTCGAAACTCCTCTATTGGATTACTTGTGTCACACAATTCATATGCTTGCTTCTCAACCTCCAAGATGTTATGCCATTCACCTCGGTACTCGAACACTGTTTCAGTTGATTCAATAAACCTCTTGTTATTACTATTACTATTACTATTGACAAGGACAAGTAGAAGAGTTAAAAGACAAATTTACCCAAGGTGTCGCCCACATGGAATGTTTTGGTGGAAGCCCATTCCGTATAATCTACACCAAAGTCCCACCTTTGTTCGTCTCCAATAGCATACTGGGTGCCCATGGCCTTCACAAATGCACACAAATACATACACAAAACTAATAACTTCACCAAAGACGCCATTCCTTCTAGTCCTCAATATGCCCATTTTCTCCTATTCAAACTGCAAAACAAGAGTGGAGAGGGGTAGGCATTTATGGTCCACACTGTCCGTATTTATAGTCCCCAGCATTCCCTTCCCACCCTCCCATTTTTTTCCTTCCACTAGTTGTTAAATGTTATTTTTAGATTAGCCTTCCCTTCCCAACCCCTTTTTTTTCCTTCCACTAGTTGTTAAATGTTATTTTTAGATTTTCAAAATAGAAATACACCAGGTTCTTATTAAAAACAACCCTTTGTTTCTTCTAATTAAGATGCACTAATTAATTAAGACTCCAACTTAAATTTATCTTTTCTCTTGATTTCGACACCACTAGTTAGATTATTAATTTTTTATTATTGTTTCTCTAATATAATATATAAATGCTATAAATTTAGCATTTCTCTTCTTTTCCACCACACTTTGATTATACTGCATTTTAGTTAGAGTGAATGTATTTTTAAATTTACAAATAGAAATACACCACCTTTATATTAAAGTATTAAAAAAATTAATGACAATTGTTTTTTTTTTAATGAGGATGGACTAATTCATTAAGACTCAAGCTTAAATCTAGGTTCGCATACTAGTTGGATTATTATTATTACTATTTCTTTATTGTTTTCATAATAAATTTATAGGTGCTATAAATTTATTAGTTCCATTCTTTATCACTTTACTATTCTACTTAGATTGTAACATTTTGTTATATACAAAGACAATGTTTTTTCCTATACTTTACAATGAGAATTATTCACTTAAAATAAAATAAAATAAAATATATACTTTATAATGAGAATCCTCTACTTTAAAAAAATATAATATATCGAAACTAAATTTAACAATTTTTAATCAATATTTTTAGTTACATGAAAGTTCCAAGTATTGTCTAATTTAATTAGTTGAACACAAAGATTACATATACAAAGAACCTTCTAATAAAATTATGGAATGCAAAAGTGGAAAAGAAAATAATTAAACAAGCTTTCTAAAGTTCCCTCAACTTCTTACATGTAGCCTTTTTGAATCCTTACACTCTAGATCATCCTAGATACTTACACTAATAACATGCAATATGATTCTTTTTTATTGTCCTTCACAAATGGTTTTATCTTCTTCTTTTTTCATTAATTTTAATTTTAAAAAATCAACTCTCAAGAACTTAATTGAACAAGAGTTGAGATACAACTAGAGTCCTGCCTAATGCAAAAATAAAATAAAAATTAATAGCAAAATAATGTGCTAATAACTTTGAGAAAATGTGTCATGTAACAAGTTTTTTAATCAAATAAATTTTTTTTGTCATTTATAATCATATTAATGCATATCAATGATTTATTTTGGGCATCTATATCCATGTAGGAAAATAAAATACATAATAAAAATTTTTATTTTTCATTCTTAGTGATTTACTATTGGCTATATGAGTAGTTGTATTAATGTAAACAAAAAATAAAATACATAAGGATTTTATAAAGAAATGTTGAAATATTTCTTTGGGAATTTTTTTACTAAGGTTAGAAATGTTTATTTTTGTTTTCTTTTGATTGGCAGTAGAAGAAATATTTTGAATATTTGAAAAGAAAAAAAAATAGTAGCAAAAATATGAGGGGCCAATTAGAAAAAAGAAATAGTAGTTAAACAATAAAAATAAAAATAATATAACCATCAAACATTACAAGTGTAATTAATATTTCTAGATTGGAGGAAAACTAATAGAAGAAAATTACAAGTTGCAAAAGAAATATTTTGAATTTTTGAATAGAAAAATTTAAGAAAAACTACTAGGAAATTAAGAGGAACCAATTAGGTAAAAGAAATAGTTTTCAAAAATTAAAAATTAAAATAAGATAATTGTGAAACATTACAAATATAATTTAGTATTTCTATAATTGAGGGAAACTAATAGTAGAATATGAGGTGAAAACATAAGTCTCCCCCTATATAGGCGGGACTAATAATTTATTGGTCTTTTTTAGTTGTACACACTATTTTTTGTAAGTACATCACATACACTAAAAGACCAATAGAAGAGGGATAAATTGACTAGGTACTACCTGAAAATTTTTAATCTCCCTCAATGTGGTGTGATTGTTCTTTTTATTAAGATTGAATCTTTATCTATGTGATATGAATTCTAAAATTTGTGTTTTCCTTTTGATGTTGAATTTTTTTTTCAATTTATTTGAAAGAGTATTTATTTAATAATGTGAGTTGACCATTCTCATCTAGATGTAGAATTCTACATTTTATAATGGGATTGAACCTTTTGATTTAATTGAAAGAATATTTACCATAACGTAATAATGTGAGTGGAACATTCTCCCCCTTCTCTTGTGTGCCTATACAATTCACAAATTCTACTATAACCATATTTGATAGAAATATTTTATACTAATAGTAGATAGAAAGAAACATGTAGCTTTTAAATTAGACATGAGAAGAAATAGAAATAGAGAGTTCTTAAGGACATGGGATGTTGCTTAACTAAATGCTTTTCTTTTCGATGTGGCTATCCTCCCTACAAACTGTACAATTGGAAAAAAATAAGTTTGACTTTGTTTTATCTTTAGTGCATTTTGTCTAGAGATTAGCTTGAAATAATCAATTTCCAAATCTTCTTGAGTTAGAGAGAAAGAGATAAATCTCATATCACTTTCAGTGATCAGACGCATAGACTATTTGCATCGGATGCCATGGCCCTCAATCTCATACCATGCATGTGTCTCTCATCCAATGTCATGTGTCAGAATGTTAGCCTATACCTATATTGAAGTCACTTTCAAATCCAATGCAATTTAATATTTATATCCTTATATACAATCTTTATGCTTAAATGCGTGTCTTTAATTTTTTATTTGAAGTGTCATTTATATTTTCTCAAATAATATATCTTAGATTGTGTAATATATAATATTATGTTATCTAAATTTTATATTATTTATATTTAATAGTGTATTATTAAGTTTAATTTTATATTACATTAAATAATTATTTTAAAATTTTATTAAATTTTACTTTAATTTTGTAGTTGAATTTAATGAAATTCTAGATATGATATAGAAATTTTTAAAAAAATATATAAGATTTTATCATAGATTTATTTTAAAAATTAAAAATTACTATTATATATCTTATGATTTTATATTTAGTAAATAGAGGTTTTATACTTAGAGTCACATTAAGTATGATTAAACTACTTCATTCACAAGAGACTTCTATCCTTCGAACACATTTTTTCACTATAATTAATTATAAAATTATAATTTATAAGATTTTTACAAAAATTAATAGTTAAAAATTCTTTGAAAGTTTCTCGTACGCCGTTGGAGGGCAAAAGAGTAAAAAGGGAGAATAAGTTTTGTTGAGCACACATATTTGTTGGATTCAATTTCTTCATTTGAAAAGTTTGCACATTTTTCTGTTTTCGAGCATGATAATTTGTCCATTTGAATAGTTTGCACATTTTTCAGTTTTCATACATGATAATTTGAATTGTGTTTAAGAAAAATTTGGTAGATTTATTTTCAGATTTAGTAATAAATTTTAGTCATAAAAAGATTCTAATATCTTATAGAATTTGAAAAATCAATGAAAATTCAATATTTCAACTAAATATTTTAATACTAACATTTAATGTGAAAAATATTTCAACTAAATAGTCATAAACAACATTTATCAGGATATAAATAACTACTTCAACTAAAAATCAATATACTAAAAAAGAATACATGACAATTATTTTATTATTTTTTAAATTTTATATTGCAAATAGAATGTAACTTAAAGATTCATATGGAATATAATTTTATTCACAAGTTTTTCACATTTATAATTTAGAATGAAGAGTGTTTCATTGTTTTTGTTTTTTTTTTTCACAAATTTTTAAAATAAAATAAAATTAGAAGTACAATTGTACGTAGGGAAGACAACGTTATCATTTCTAACTAGATATGAAAACAAGTGAAAGTTTATTCTCCTTCTTTTTATGACAACAGTAAGAATGGTGATGCCATTATATAGTTATGCTTCTAATTAATATAGTTATAATTAAACTAAGCATATTTGAATTGATAAGTAGGAGATAATTTCCATAGTAAGTCAAATTGTGATATTGCTATTAGGATTTAACTGTGTAATTTTTGAGTCAAACTCATTGACCCATGTTTCATGAGTAGTGATTCAACATGAATCCATCTCTCATGAGAATAAATGGAACACTTAGCACTCATTGGATCTAGGTGATGCTCACAGGGGTGAAGCACCGGGACTTCCCAGGAGGTCACCCATCAATTGTCAAATCTATATCACTTTCAAATACTAATTTCTTAAAATGTCAGATTTTCTTGAACTTAAATCACTATTCTCATATTTTACATTTTTTAATAAATTAAAATTTATATAGAGTTAGTAGTGTAACAGGGGGCTTCATAGACAAAATATGAGAACTATTGTACTCACTCATGAAACATTAGTATTAAAAGTAATTGATTGTTAAGGAGAATACTTGTAGTCAAGGTTCATTGTTATTTAATTAAGATTTTCTTTTAAACATTAAAACATATTTTATTTCCACCCACATATAATTGTTTCTAAAGAAACTCATTGAGATGATATGCTATTCTTTTTAAAAATTTAAACATATTTATAACAATAGATCACTAAATACTTTAATATAACCATCAAATATGCATACTCCAATTCATAATTCTTAATAAAGTTAATAATCTTTTTTAAAAAATTGCTTCACAATAACTATACCTTCCTTCCTTAACTTTTACAACTAATTAAAGCTTATTTTTTGAAAAATAATAATTGTTAACAAGATATATCTTTCCAATTATAACTATCATCTTAATTATCACACTTCAAATTAAAAATAAACAAATATAATTTGACAACAATATAATTAAGTAAAGGCATTCCTTTTACTATAATTGATTGAATTCAACCAAAAAAATTTCACATTTATTACCCTCATGGTCCCCCATGAATGAAAATAGGGTTGATGAGACAAGAAGTAGAGAATCTTAGGGAAGAGCTCCAAAATAAAGATAGTGGAAACTCTAATGATATTGGACAAAGGAGTGATGAAGAACCCTTTAACGAGGAGGAAGAAGAATAACCTGTAGAAGAGAGGTTGTTGATGAGGACTCTCACATCTATGGAGATGAGAACCATTGATGCCAAGCTTGAATTTCCTACCTACAATGGGAAGATGGACATAGATGTTGCAATGGATTGGGTGGATGCCCTAACCAATTTATTTTAATTTGAAGATATCCTTGAGAACCAAAGGGTGAAGATTGCCAAGTCTAGACTAAAAGGCTCTGCACTCACATGGTGGAACTTCATCCAAGATGATAAGGTGAAGAATGAGAAGAATCTAGTCACTTCATGGAAGAAGATGATGGCTCTACTTAGAGAGAAATATGTCCCTGAGGAATATGAAGTTTAACTTCATAAGAAAAAAATGAGTTTGAGATAGAAGGAGATGGACATCCCTACTTATACTAAAGAATTTTAGAAGTTGGTGATGAAATCCAAATTAGTTGAACTAGAAAGTGTAAAGCTTGCAAGGTACATACAAGGATTAAGGCTTGTCATCCAAAATAAACTAAGTTTGACAAGCCCTACCACTATAAATTAGTGCTATCAATTCGCACTTAAATTTGAGGAGAAGTTCAGAAGAAGAAATGAACAAAGTGGTAGAAACAAAGGGAAGAATAACAGAGGTAAAAAAATTGGAGGAAGATGATAAAAAAATAATAGACCTCAAGGAGACTCTAACAAGGAGAATACCCAAGGAGAAAGTAGTTTAAGGGGAAAATTCAGAGGTAGGAGAGGTAATGGTAGAGATAGAAATGGTGGAAGGAACAATGGGTAGATCAAGTGCTATAACTACAATCAAATGGGCCGCTACACAAACAAGTGTCCTGAGAAGCAAAACAACAAAGGAGGAAGAAGGACCAACATTGTCAAAGGTAAAAGTACAAAGTTGTGTCACCTTTCATGCTGACTAATCAGACAACTAAATTTGAGTATTTCTATCTAAAAATTAATTTTGTTCAAAGATATGATCTAGATAAATTCACTCTAGCTAAGTTATATATGGTATCACACTTTTCCAATTAGAAATGTCTATTAAATAAATGTTTTATACTAGTTTGTATCCAATTACTTAAGAAACATAATTGTTTCAAAAAACTAATGTTTCAACAACTCTTACATTTTTTTATGATATATTCTTAATAACTTATAAACACCATTTTATAGAGCCCAAAGTCAAGAATATTCTCATATAGAGTTTATAGTGTTCTGATTAGATATAGCATATTATAACTAAAATATTCTACAAGCACATATTTTAACACTAAAAAAGATGTCAATTTTGAGAAAGAAAAAATAGTAAATTATATCATAAAAATTTAAAACTTATATGAAATTCTAGAGGAGAGAGTCCTCTTCTAGAATGTATAATTTTTATTCTGGTTAGAATAGATTTATTTTGAAAAATGTGGTGGGAGATAAAAACTATCGATTTTAGGTGAGTTGAACTTTGAATGATTATAAAAGTGAAAATATAAGTCTAAAGACAATTTTTATTTTTGAATGTTCTAGATATATATGCTATCAGTAACATAGTTTGAGATCAAAGGGAAATAAGTTTATTTCCATATAGGTTTGTGGTGGGAACTAGACCCCTCATTTTTAGTGTCTTTCAATAACTTAAAAATTATCTATAAAAATTATGAAAATATATCAATCCTTAATCAAAATAATTGTTAAAAATTATAATCTTAAACTTGATCAATTTCTGCACATTTCATTATTTTACTTCATTTTCAAATTATAAATAATAATACCAGTTTTATATCATTGAATGTGGACAATGGTTCATTGTTAGCCTTTTCCTTCACAAAAGAGTGACACAAGTTTGTGCTTTGACCCTCCAAAAAGATGATGATGATGACGAAGGAGTTAGCAATTATACTGGTGAAGAAGGGGCTACTCTCATGATGAAGAGGACATTGATTCAAGCAGCTATGCTAGTGGAACCTCCACAAAGGATAACTCCCTTCATGACCAACTGCAAAAGCCATGGAAAGGTACGTAAAGTTATCATTGATTTTGGTTCTACTAAAAATCTTGTTTCTAAGGAAATGGTAGAAAAATTGAATCTTGAAAGGATGCTCCACCCAAACTCCCCTATGTATCTTGGTTAATAGAAGGCCAACAAACCCTAATCAATGAATAAGGTTGGGTTGATTTCTCAATAAAAGACTATATGTGTAGGGTTCTTTGTTATATTGTGGACATGGACATATATCACCTTCTTCTAGGTCATCAATGGCAGTGTGACCTTAAAGAAAACAATGATGGGGTCACAAACAAACAAAAAATTGTGAAAGATGGTAGAAAATTCAATCTCCTTTCCAATGCCGACCCTCACCAAGAGAAGCCAAACAAACAACTAAATGTTATGGTAGGTGAACAAGAAATGTTACAAACTATTTAGGACTCTTAGATTGGGTATGCCCTAGTCGTCAAGCCAATGACATAACCAAACCATCAAGAAGTACCAAAAGAAATCAATAACCTACTTCAGAAATACAAAGGAATCCTTGCAGGAGACACACTAGATAAATTGTTGCATGACTCCATGGGAAAATTTGTAGTTGTCTATCTTGATGACATAATGATCTTTAGTAGTGGTAAGGAGTAACACTTGAAATGTGTTGAACAAGTCCTCAAGAGGCTGAATGAAAAAAAATTGGAAATCAATCTTGAGAAATGCTCATTCCTCCAGAGAGAGTTGACATTCTTGGGTTTTGTCATCTCAAAGAATACATTGAAGATAGATCCTAAAAACATAGAGGTGATCCTAAATTGGCCAACTCCTAAGAAATTTGGAGAAGTCAGGAGCTTTCATGGATTGGCCACATTTTACAAAAAATTCATCAAGAAATTTAGTCACATTTATGCACCTCTCTTGGATACAATCAAAGGAGGTAAGAAAACAAAGTTCCAATGGACCTCTCAAGAAGATACATTATTTGAGTATTTGAAGGTAGATTTGCACAATATCCTATCTTGGCACTACCTAGCTTCAACAAGCTATTCATAATAGATACTGATGCTAGCAACCTTGCCAAAGGAGCAGTTCTCAGTTAGGAGGGGAGACTAGTTGTTTTCTTCTCAAAAAAACATAATGATGACAAGAAAAAGTATAGTACCTATGACCTAGAACTATATGCTATGGTTCAGGCCCTAAAGAAAAGAAGGAACTACTTTCTTCCTAAGGAGTTCATCGTTTATACAGACAACCATGCATTAAGCTTTCTCAATAGCCAGGGCAAGTTGAGTTGCAGATATATGAAATGGGTAGAGAAACTTCAAGCTTTCACATTCTCCATCAAACACAAGAAAGGTACTACATAAAGGGTAGCAGATGCCCTAAGTAGGAGAATCACCTTGGTAGAAGAAGTTCAAATGCAAAGTATGGGGGAAAATGCCCTTAAAGACATGTATAAGGATGATCTAGAGTTTGGAGAGATCCAAAAGATCTGTTCTACATTATTAGATGCCTATGATGCCACATATTCAGAGTACTTGTTGTAGAATGGCCTTCTATTCAGAGGAGGACAACTTTGTATTCCTAAGTGCTCCATGAGGGAAAACCTAATAAGAGAGAAGCACTATGGTACTTTAGGAGGACACTTTGGGATTGATAAAACTTTGTAATTGGTAAGAAGAAAATATTTTTGGCCCAAACTACCTATTGATGTCAGGAAATTTGTTGAATGGTTCACAATATACGAAAGAGGAAAATGAGTAAGGATAAATCAAGGACTTTATAACTCCTACCTATTCGAACAAAGCCAAGGGGTAGTGTGAGTATGGAATTTGTCTTAGGACTTCCAAGGGCAAGAAAGGGATTTCATAGCATTTTTTTCATTGCTGATAGATTTAGGAAAATGGCTCACTTTGTTCCTTGTAAGAGTTCTAATGATGCTTCTTGTATTGCTAACTTATTTTTTAAGGAAGTAGTTAGGATACATGAAGTGCTAACATCCATAATATTAGATAAAGATGTTAAATTATAGGGTCATTTTTGGAGAACCTTATGGAAAAAGATAGACACAAACTTATCCTTCAGTTCTGCATACCATCCACAAACAGATGGGCAAACTAAATTAGTGAACAAATCACTAGGCAACCTTTTAAGGTACCTTACCAAATATGTAGAAAATGCCTATGAAATTTCTTTGCCTTCTAAAATATAAATTTACCCTATATTTAATATTTCTAATCTCACCATTTTCAAAGTGAGATTTTCAAAGTTGGTGCAGGTACTAATGATGACATGTAGGATATTGATGAGATCCAGGCAGAATGGATCAAAGATCTACCACCTAGTCAACCACTTCAAATGGAAAATATTTTGGCTTCAAGGGTGGCCAAGAAGACAAGGAAGAAGGCCTATACTAACTATTTTTTCATATGGAAGGGTCTACTAGACATAGATAATACATGGATGAATGAAGAATACATTTCCAAGCATGGCACATTTGTTGAGCAACTATCCTCAAGTGGGACTTGAGTTTTTCAAGCAAGGGAGTATGGTGTAGGAGCACCTAACCCTCCATTCACCATGGAATCTTAATTTTTAACTGTTTATGAGTTCTACTAAAAGGAATTTAAGCCTAAGATACATTTCTAATAAGGGAGTTGTAATTATTCAATATTTAATCCTAATTGTAAGACCTAGTCCCCATTTGGTACTTTATAAACCATGGGTTTTGACTATGTTCAAGAGGCATTTATTAGATCTAGCATAGGATAGGAATTTAATTAATTTTATAAAAATATTATAGGCCCCTAAGGCACAAGGAAAATTTCCTAGAAGGGTCATATTGTACAATTTGTTAAAATTGCAAAAAGTTGCTAAATGCAACAAAAAGTTGCTTGACAACTTTTGCAAAAAGTTGTCAACATTTGTTAAAACACCCCCCAATGGTCAAAACCTTTGAATTTTGGTTGGGATGATTGGTGAATGACTTAAAATAGCCCTTTAAGGTGGGTGGAAGTCATACATTGTAATTTTTCCTTTTAAATCAAATAAAGATCCTATTTTTCCTTGTAAAGCACAACAATTTCTGAGTGTATGGACATGTACGGATTGGAACATGTGAGTAACCTATTATTCTAGAATCATAGATATCATAGTTGATCAATTAAATTGATTTGAGGGTTTTAAGTTCTTTACAACTCAATTTATTTTCAGATCTTTCTC
Source organism: Cupressus sempervirens (assembly GCA_028749045.1). Classification (NCBI taxonomy): domain Eukaryota; kingdom Viridiplantae; phylum Streptophyta; class Pinopsida; order Cupressales; family Cupressaceae; genus Cupressus; species Cupressus sempervirens. The sequence goes on from CM053789.1 coordinate 297,788,868, forward strand.
GAGTGCACCAAAACCCTCCTTTTGGTGGTCAATTTCAATAATGAAGCCCTAACTTGCATTCCCACTATGGCATTTCCAAATTACTTGGTAAAATGAAAGTTAGAAATTTTTATCATAAAATTCCTTAATTATGGGAGATGTAAGTCAAGTATTATATATTTTCTAGCAAACCCTAACCCAAACGTCTCTATGTGTTTGGTGTAGAACAACATATATTAGAGTGTTGCATGCACTTGGGGGATGGATGAAGCTAATATAATGGTGGATAATAAAGCATGAAATTTCCCTACATGTTTCCTCATTTTTATTTTTTCCTGGTCAAGCATCTAATTAGAAATTCCTTCACAAACCCTAGCAAGTAGGCTTAAACAAGGAATTTGCTACATTTTTTGTTAGGGCATCACCTAACCAATCTAGAGACTGCAAGTTTAGAATCTTGTATTTCTTCCAAAAGGGTAACTAGATATGTAGTTTTTTTTTAGGATCCTTTGGATCATTTTCAAGCCAAGTCCTAATTACCTAGTTGATAGGGCCAATAGGGGCTCCTTTGCCTAATAGGCAATATGGTTGTTTGATATCTTTGGGAACAAAATGGGCTTACCAAACTCACTAGTTTGAGATTCTTGATCATTAAGGAACCTTTCCATGCCCCCTTAAACTTGTAGGTCCCATATCCAAGCCAAAACATAGTTTTAGTAGATTTTGTGCTTTGAAGCCTTGTTATGCAACTTTGGTGCCTAGGCTGTATTTTGGAGTAGAATCATTTCAAAGGTGTTGATCCCTCCCTTGAATCTATTTTGGAGTGCTTGGAAGTATCCTAAGGCTACAAAAAAAGTATTTTACTATTTAAGGGAGAGCTTTGCATCAAAGACTCAATAATAGTAATTGATTTATAAACTTCTTGATTAGATTTGACATTAAAGTGTTACAACATGGTTTACACGTCACAACTATCCTATATTGTATTTCTTCACTGCATTTTTGGCCCTATTATTGTGATGTTGGTTTGTGTCTTTTACTTTCCCTATAGTTGAATTCTTGTATATTATTTTATTTTGAGAACTTATAATTATTTAAGCATGGCTAGTTTGAACTCTTGTTTAAGGAAAAATAATATCCCCATCCTTGTTTTCTTCCTACCCCATTCTCCTTGTTTAATTGTAACTTATTTCTTTACTAAAATTATTGGAAGTTTATTTCTCGAATCAAAGTCTTGATGATGATGCAGGATTAGAAGATGAAGGTTGATAATCGCATGAGATGGAATAAAGTGTAAGGTGAATTGGTTGTTATCTTTAAAGTTAAGGGATTCATACTTTCTACTAATAAGATTTAGTTGTGATTAAAGGTATAGATTTATTTTAATATGTGCTTTAGACTACAAGTGACTAAACTTTATTTTAATGGATTACCAACTATTTTTGTTGTACATAGGAGGAAGAGTTTCATGTTGAGAACACACCAGCCTAAGTCCAATAGGTGAGGAAAATTAGATACTCAAAGTACCTTGGTTATATAATGTAGACATTACTACATAAAACATACCCATTTTTTTATAACCATCTTGATTCAGTCATCACTAGAATGGGCTTTGTAGTAATCTGAACTCACTATAAGCTCTTTAGATTATTTTATACATATAATATGCCAATAATGCTAAATTTATCTAAAAATTTCTATGTGTGTTCATCTAATATTGTTATCTACCTATACCCACCTAACACCGAGTTGTTTGGACCATAGAAACATAATTAAAATAATAATTACATGTTTGAACGATTGAAATGACTCCTTTGAATATGATTTAGTGCTTACTAAGATTTTCCACATTAGTGTATTTTAAACATTTTTTATGTATCGAAACAAATTTTTTTTGTTCTTTTAGCTTTTACCATAAGTAGTTTCTTGGTTTTCCATATATACCCACAAACTACATTCCATAACATCATTTAATTTTTTCAAGCTCTTTTGAATTTTAAAAATGTTTCTCTTTGTTTAAGAGGAAATCTTATGGGGAAATGTGATTCATTCCATGATGCAATTAGATTATTTCTAAAGTATGGCAAGCACTATCAAATTCCTCACCTGAGAAGATAATTTACATTATTTTGTACAAGTGGTCTGAAGATCTAATGATTCTATCATTTTTTCAATTATAGGATAGATTACCATCCATTAATATATATTCTACTAAATATTGGCTAAGTTCTATTCACACTCGAGTAAAGCTTGATCTGTAGTGTAAGAAACATGTCCTAAATAAGAAATGCCACATCATACAAATAAAACAAATGCAGAAAAGAACCAATCAGAATAAAGTTGAAAAGTTGAGTAATCATTCATTATAAAGCAATTAAATTTTAGCAATAATCATTAGTTTTTCATCTGTTATAAAAATGAAATGTCTATGTTGTTGATCCATACATCTAGCATCCTTTGAATTCCCATTACAAGTTGATCAAACATAAATCTCATTCATAATGATTACATTATCCATTTATCAACTTACATCAATAGCATATCACTATATTGATCATCAAGATGAAGATACAAGACCATGAGATAGGTTACTCAGTCTTGACATGTTTCCTTTAATGTATCTAGTTTCCAAATCCTCTTGACATCATCCATCTACTCTCTGAGATGGGAGTGTTGCCCAAACACTTTTACCTAGCCAACCACAAAGTGTTTACTCCTCCAGGATTCTTTCAAGAATTTTCTAAAAATGGCACGAGAAGCCTATCTTCTTGAAACAAGATATTTGGTTACCCAGAAACCCTCCAAGGAGAAGGTAGAACTGGGGTGGGGATGACACCCAAAAATCTTCACTACTACAGTAATAAAGTGTATCTAATGAAGGTTATAATGTTTTTATCATGAAACATGATCTACCCTATGAAAGGTCTACCATGTTAAATGCTTACAAGATTGTTAGACCTTACCTTGTTAAAGGATTTTAACACCCTGTTAGAAGTGTGCCTAGTAAGAGGACTTTAACTTACAATGAAGTAAGCACCCAATTAAAGGATTTACAATAATCTATTAGGACTACTCTATAAGAGATTTAATTGATTCACCTATTAAAATGTTTCAACAATGATCCTTCAGTTAGCACTCTATTCCTTGATGTTAGATCACCTCTATACTGATGTGTACTTGATCTATTTTGATAAGATGTAACTCTTTTATCTTCTGATTCCTTTCCTCTATTCTACTTAAACTAATTATACAAAGTAACTCAAAAAATAAAACCTCAATCACCATGAATTCTCTTGTTTGTTCATGCAAAATCTCTTCAATTTTCGTTAAGCAATGTTAGAAAGTTTAGGGTTTGACCTTCTTAAGAAGACCTAGGTGAGTTAGGGTTAGGTATGAATCAATGATTGTGATTCACCAATGTAGCCACTTAATCATTCTCTTTTTTTTATTGGATGTATGTAATGCATAAGGATTCAAAATTGAGATTCATCCTTATCAACAAAAGATCATAAAACAATCCTTAAGTGGCCCAAAAATGGTTTACATAGAAGTTTGTGCCATTGCAAACAACTATGTCAAAAAAGTGTAACTTGGCACTTGAAGTCCATGATTCTTGGCATCAACTATAATTTTAATGCTTTAACTCAGCCGTTGAATTATTTGACATCCACTAATCACTTGGTATTCGAACATCTTGGCACATACTATTTGCTCAGCACTTGACTGACTTGGCACTTACTAGTTACTCGACTCATACTAAATATTTTTCACTTGGCATGTATTAATTTATTTGGCATGAACTAAGTAAATTACTTAAGTATATTGTCACTCATATGTCAAGACCAATATGAGATTAACAATCTTTCCCATTGATATGAGTGGAAAAATACATGGTCATGCATGAATAAGATTTACCCTTTTAGGCATAACTCACATAATATCGACTTACATACTAAACTTCAAAAACTTCAAAATTTTATGAAAAACTTATGACTCATGTATTTGGTACACTCTATTTTGTATGCTTCTCATCCTCAGTCTTCATGTGTCTCAGTGCCTTCCTCTTGTGCAACTATCTCATTGTTAACAATGGTGACCTTGGTTACTTTCTATTTCTCATCTTTGTCCCCATCTACCTCAATAGGTACCTACATTGTTGCCTTGGTTGCTATCAGATCATATAGTGATTTCCAAATTTGAGTGGTCTTTTGTAAAACATCCTCAATATCATGTTGTAGTATGCTGAATGCCCTATATTTTAGTGCAAATTTCCCTACATGTTTCTTTAGTGCCTTAGACATTGTCACCCTATTCAATTCTGGCATTACTTGTACAAGTGTATTCTCTCTTATTTGTATTTCTATATTGAGACTATATTGCCACTTTTGCTCAACTCTATTAGATAATTCCTTTGGTAGAGAGTTGGCAATCTAAATTGGAGTTTGTTTGAATGTTGCCATCATGGCATATATTGACTCCTCTACTTGGTTCATCTCAACTTTTGCCAATTTTCCAAACTCAATATGTGGAAGACTAGATAAATCAACATTATTTCTTATATCCTCACATATATTGTCTAAATCAGAATAAAGATGGTGACTTACCACTTTGAATTGGCTATTGTCATTAGATTTAGTCTTCTCTTCATCAAATTTATATGGAGCTATGTACTTTCTCCTTGGTCTCTTCTTAGAATCCTCTTCTTTCCTTGCTAATATATCTCTCTTCTCTTTTGGTTTATCTATTTCTTGAGCTTTTTTGGTAGTATCCCTTGTGCTTTCTCTAGTAGAGGAAATTGTAGGCTTAGGTTTTGCAAGCTTCCTTGGTCTTTTCACTGCTGGGGTTTTAGCTTTCCTCTTCTTTTTCTTAAGTGCTTCACTGGCTTCTTCTCCCTTGGCACCCTCTGTAAGTTCTACTTCTTTGCTTGATCTTCTCCTTGACCTTGAGTTAAGGCTAGTGGTTCTTGAGCAGGTATATCTTCTTCTTCTTCTTCATCATCTTCTCATTTACCAAATTTCTCTTTAAGTTTCTTCACAATCTTGTTCTTCTTTCTTATGACTATGGTAGTCTTCAAATCTATCATTATCTTGAATTTTTACACATCATAGTTTGCAATGGTAGTAGCCTTAGCATCTACATCTTATGCAAGTAATGTTGTGATTGTTGCAGAGGCCTCAGTCACATTGATTTCATAGCCTAGTGGCCTTAGCCAACTTACCCTTGGAACTATAGCTTGAACATATGTAAAATCAGTGTCAACTAGAAAGAAAACATCATTGAAATGTTTTTTAACTAGAAAAATTAGTATCCTCAGCATTTCCTTCATTGACTATTTAAATTCTTTAAAGTAGCTAGTCATAACTAACTCAAAGTTGTCTCTAAGTTGCTCAATAAATTCACATATCTACACTGCAATAGATCTGTTATTTTCCATGCAACTTTACCAAATGTGGGAAATGTATTCTTTATTTAAAAGAATATACATACAAGAATTGAACCAAATTTACATTATGCACTTTTGGTCTTCCTTATTGCTCCCAAATTTTCTAACAATTGTTGCATCTACAACTTTGCAAGGTCATATGTATGATCCTTCTTAACTATCTTATAGCCCTTGTCAATAGCAATACATGGAACACTTTTGAGCCTATTGGTTTGATAAAATTTATGTGCTATAATCCTCATTGCAAAATTAATTAGTTGATCTGATATAATCAATTATCATCCATCATTTATTCCACAGAACCCATGTATTCTTCTCAATGAACTCCTTAGATTCACTCCTTATGGTTTTAGTTTAGTCAAGTGTTGGATACCCTATTACTCTATGTATAATTTTCTTTGTAATATTTCCCTATCCATTATCCAACCATATAGAATTATCATAAATTCTACTTAAAACTATGTTTATCCATTCAGTCTTGAAGATATTGGGAAAATCTAGAGCATGGGTTAACTCTTTCCTCTCTACAATTTTGAATTCTTCTTTCAACTCTTTATTTTCACACAATTTTCCATAGGTTTCCCTAATCTCCATGTCACCTATGCTACCCAACTTTCATGTGTAGCAATAACTTATGTCTTGAATCATCAAAACTTGAGGTGGTCTCATTGACAACATACTAGATGGATCTTGCTTGTAAGAAATATTAGGAATGGCTCTAAAGTTTGGTTGTCTGATCTCATTGCTTACCAATTTCATATTCAAAACTTCTTTACCCTCTTTAACCTTAGGAGCTAAAGAACTAGATGCCATTATGTAAACTAGGGTTTGTGAAAATTTAAACTATGTAGCTTAGCACATGATAAATACCTTTAAAAATCTATTGTGATAGTGGTGAGTGACTATTGAATCCTACTTGCAAGTTATAGGAATAATTTCTTCAACTTTCCTTTTTCTCTTCGCACTCTCCTTCAAATTTGAATGATGTCAAGTGAGTAGATATTGATAATATAGACCTTAAAACCTTGCATTTAATACTTAGTGCTTACATAGCTATAAGCTCAACTTCAATAGAGATTTTGACTCACTCAGCTTCCATGAAGTTACCTTTTTATGCTTGGAAATCACTATGAGCTTGGTCAACACTATCACTTTCGATATCCCTACATCAACTAACATTTCACTTGGTAACCATAGTGAAACTTTTCATGCTTGGGAGTAACATGAAAAGTAACAAATCTTAAAGTATTTTTCTAAATTTAGAACTAATTCATTGGAACTGATGTATAGTAAATCTTTTAAATATCAATCCCACACATACCTCTTGATTGCTTAATTGGAGGTGGTCTAATCACCTGACCCATTCGGGGAATTGATCCCATCTAAACTTGATGTGCTGAAATCTTTCTTTCTCTTCCATGTCTTTTTCATCTCATCTCTAACATTATCAACATCTTTCTTTCCTTTTCCTTTGTTGAACTTACTGCTTGGTGCCTGTGACCTTGTTGGACAATTCTTGCTTATGTCACCCATCTTCAAAAAGCTAAAACATGTAGTTTGACTCAACCATCTTTTGTAGTCACTTCTAGATTGTGTCCTTATGCAATTTTCAGCAACATGTCCATACTATTGACAATAGTGACATCTATCCCTAGTATTATAATCCCAATTATAAAATATATCATTGTGCTTTACCTTTGTCTACTTATTTGATGACCGTTTAGGCTTGGATCTGCACTCATATGCTCTATGTTCATACATCTAATAGTTATAGCAGTATGCTTCAAATCTTTGTGTACTTATGGTCTTGGTTCTTCATTCATGTGTCTGATGAACTTATTTGTTGCATTTACGACAATGACCCATGAACTTCTACTTAGGATTCTATTTTGTAGTCTTGCTTCTACAAACATTAGTAGTATGACATGTCTTATCACAATTATGACAAGTAGGTATTGAGTTCTTACCTTTGTTACATCTTTTTTCACCATGTATAGATTATTCTCCTTCTTTAGTACTACTATAACCTAATCTAGAAGTGTCACTATTGGATCTAGGGGATCTCATCAATTGCTCAAAGTACTTGATGACTTCACTTGGTTTATTGAAACTTTTAGAAAACTCTTTGTCTCTTTTCAAATCATTTTTTAGTTATTCATTCCACAACTTCAGTGTTGTGATCTCAATATCCTTTGCATTCAATTCATATATTGCAATCATCATTTTACTCAAAGTTTCCAATTGCATGTTAGCAATTGTACTTGCCTCTAATGTTTTCTATTCCAGTCTATTGGTCAAAATCCTTTTGTCATCTTCAATTATGACTTTGTCTTCTTCATCTTTCTTTTTCTACTTAATCACTTCAGAAAGAAATACTGATTGGATCTCTTTTTCTCTCTTAAGACTTTTGACTTCTTCAGTTAGGGTTCCATTCTTTTTCATTAGATCTGCAACTGTTGCATCAAATTCATTCATGTTTCCATCTACAAACAATTCAATAGTGTCAATCTCTTTGTATTTTGTGTCATTCTCTTCAATATCTATTTCCTTCCTTCTTTTCAACAATATCTTTAACTCATCTCTTGCTTCATTCAACCAATGTATGGCAAGTTGTATTGCAATCATCTAGTTCTCAATAGTCTTTTCTAACTTGTAGACTTCCATCTTCAAGATCTTTCCTCAAAGTTGTAAGTCTTTTCTTTTAGAGAACTTAGCTTTGATAGAAATTATTGGAAATACAATAGGGAAGTAAACTCTAAGGGGTGGGGGGTGCGGGTGGTGAATTAGCACTTAAAGTTTTCAACTTAAAAAAAATTCACCACACATCCATCTCACAGACTATGCATTTAAATTGAAATACCAAATTAATTATATACATCCATAACATGAAAGTTAAATATTCAATCACTTATATGGCACAAGATATTTGGTTACCCATAAACCCTCCAAGGAGAAGGTAAAACTAGGGTGGGGATGACACCCAAAAATCTTCACTACTATAGCAATAAAGTGTATCCAATGAAGGTTACAATGTTTAGATCATGAAACATGATCTACCCTATGAAAGGTTTTCCCTATTAAAGGATTTCAATACCCTATTACAAGTGTGCCTGGTAAGAGGACTTTAACTTACAATGGAGTAAGCACCCTATTAAAGTATTTACAATAGTCTATTAGGATTACTCTGTTAAAAAATTTAACTGATTCACCTATTAGAATATTTTAGCAATGATCCTTTGGTTAGCACTTTTTTTCTTGATGTTAGATCACCTCTATATTGATTTGTACTTGATCCTTTCTAATCAAATGTAACTCCACTATCTTTGTTTTCCTTTACTCTATTCTACTTTAACTGATTCTGCAATGTAACTCAAATGATAACGCCTTAATCACGATGAATGCTCTTTATTGCACATGCAAACTCTCTTCAATTCTCCTTAAGCATTCTTAGAAATTTTAGGGTTTGTCCTCCTTAAGAATACTTAGGTGTGATGAAGGGTCACACCACCCTTATAGATTCACAATCAAGAACACAACAATATGGAGATAAAGCGAAGGTAAAATGCTTCACAAAGAATACTTTTATTATACTTGAAAATCCTTGCAATATTCTCCAAATGAGAGAATTCCAAACCACACTAATAACTTATTACATGCAATATGCCTAGTTGTAAGGCCTTCCTAGTTAGGGCCAAATACAAAGAGAAATTACAAAACTAGTTCTACAAGATCCCTCAAGATCCAATCCAAACACTAGCTAGTCTAGATCCACACTTTGATAGAAACTTCAAGGATCTCAACTTGTGCTCACAAGCCTCCAAGAAACCTCCTTGTTTCTAAACTGGAGCCACTAGCTATTCTCACAAATTTGTAACTCCACCACAATCTTGCTATAAAGTGCCTCACATTCAACACTCTATTCACAGACTTGGAAAAACACACTCCTCACTTCCTCCTTCTCTCCAAGCTTCTACTAAGAAGAGATCACCTTGAAGCTTTATTAGAAATGCTCATATGCCTTGCTTAAATATGAATTTACTACCCAAGATGTTACAAACACAACCAATGTGGGATAAAAGGTAAATACAATTACCTTCAAAAAATATTTAATTCCCACCCAAATACAACTAACCACCACCATATGGCCCAACAAATATTAAATGCATGATTTAATAAAATGTCCACAAACTTCTACACACCTTGATAAATGGAATGACAACCATTTTAATTTATTTTTCTATTTATGCCACCTATGCACATCAAAAATAGATATTTATCTTTTCTCTTTTTTTTTTTCTATTTTCTATTTTTTTCTTTCTATTTTCGTAACTTTCTCTCTCCTTCATAATTTTTTAATTTTTTTTTCCCAATGCAAGATGCTCTTGCATCAAATTCCCTAGGTAGATAGAAAAGTGTGCCCCACACTTTGATTTCAAAAGAAAGATCTACAACTATCTTCATCTTCACCAAAGGTTTCCACCTCAATAGGGACAAAAAAACCAATTTGCACATCATGCACATCAGAATCATTCTATCAAACACCAGAATCTCAACCATCCAATCGGTATCCTCACTCCTAGGAACAAATTGAACATAATACTTCATCAAAAAATCCTCATCCACATTAGCAACTAGTGAATCCATACCAACAACATCGAACTCTAGATCAGCAGCAATATATAGATCTCCATCAACACATGCCAAACTCTCAACACCAACCATCTCACTACTCACCAAAGGATGCTCTACAACATACAAATCATCACCAATAGAAACTAGATCATCCATGACTAAGTGCTCCACAATCTCCATGTCAGACTCAACCAACTAATCATGAAAACCAATCTCTTCCACCTCAACCTTTCTATGCCATCTTTCATAAACAAGTCTTTTAACCTACCAAACAACTCTCTTCCAGATCAGTAGACTCTAGCTCCACAAACATCTATAGAATGACTTCCTCATTGTGTCCTTATCTTAATCATATGAACTAGTTTCAAACTAGAAAACCATCTTCTTAGTTCGATTAGCCAAACTAGCTTCAAAGCAAGTAGACATCTCAAAAAAATCCCTCTCCACCACATCATAGAGATTCACAGTCATCTTAGGGTCCAATCCTCTCAAAGCCACCTCCCAAGATCTTTGTAAACCCTCTGCAATAAATCCTTCCTATGCTCCTTGTGGCAAAATTGAATTGTTTGCAAGTCAAATCACAACCTTCCACCTTACATGAACAATCAGGAACCACATCACAAGTCTAGGACCATGGATCTGCAATCCACAAACTCTCTACAATCATGCCTCAACAAGATCAATCTTCCATCTTCACATCCATTGATCCATCTACAATTCCTCTATAATTGTAAGTTAGAACCATGATTTTTCACTTTACAACCAAGAGATCTAGGACTCTAGAAAGAAAATCCACCACTAGATCAAGATCAAATTAGAGCTACTTCTCCACCCAAGTGCTGGTGTAAACTACCTCAACTTCAAAGATCTGTCTACTTGCTCAGCAACAACCTTGACTTTGATACCACTATTGAATAGCCACACCACCCTTACAAATTCACAACCAAGAACACAATAATATGGAGACAAAGAGAAGATAAATTGGTTCACAAAGCATGCTTTTATTATACTTGAAAATCCTTGCAATATTCTCCAAATGGGAGAATTCCAAATTCTTACAATATAAGAGAGCTTCCACACTAATAACTGATTACATGCAATATGCTTGACTGCAAGCCCTTTCCAGTTAGGGCCAAATACAAATAGCAATTACAAACCAATTCTACAAGATTCCTCATGATCTAATCCAAATGCTAGCTAGTCCAGATCCACACTCTAGTAGAAACCTCCAAGATCTCAACTTGTACTCGCAAGCCTCTAAGAAACCTCCTTGTTTCTAAACTACAACCTCTAGCTCTTCTCACAAACTCGCAACTCCACCACAATCCTGCTTTAAACTGCCTCACATTCAGCACTATGTGCATAGACTTAGGAAAACTCACTCCTTGCTTCCTCCTTCTCTCCAAGATTCTATTAAGAAGAGATCACCTTGAAGCTTGATTAGAAATGCTCATATGCCTTGCTTAAATAGGCATTTACCACCCAAGATGTTACAAACATAACCAATGTAATGCATAGGGATTCATAGTTAAGGTTCAACATTATCTACAAAAGATAGTAAAACAATCCTTAAGTCAGCCCAAAAATGGTTTCTATAGAAGTTTGTGCCATTACAAACAACTATGTCAAAACTGTGTAACTCAACACTCGAAGCCCCTCATGATTAACATCAACTGTAACTTCAATGCTATAACTTGGCCTCTAAATGACTTAGCATCCACTAATCACTCAATATCTAAATAGCTTGGCACATACTATCTGTTGGGGACTTGAGTGACTTGGCACTTACTAGTTAATCAGCTCATACTAAATATTTGTTTCTTGACATATACTATCTAACAACATATGCTCAGCATGAACTAAGTGAATGACTTAAGTATGTTGTCACTTATATGTCAAAACCAATCTAAGATTAACAATAGGAAGAAAATCTGGAACAATCGTGAGTCTGAGACTAATCCTTTGGTAATAGAGATGAATGTTTATACCACTGAATTTCAAGGACCATACTCGATAGAACAGGTCATTCCTAAGGATTTATTAATTACACACGCACACAACACTTCTATAATTTCTTCCCTCTTCTATATCAAGGATAATGCAAGGTTTTGTGTGATGGCTGGTAGGAAACATAGTAGCATGATTCACATTTTAGACAATGTAATTTATTCACTACCTAGCTATGAAGACTAGTACATGATGCAAGAAATTCTGGCACAATCCTAAGATCATAGTTTATTGAAAATGGGTTGCACAAATAGATGAAGGTTTAGAAGAAAAGAGATAACAAACACCTAGCTTGGCATCAAACTCTCAACTTGTTTAAGGAGTAGGTAAGACAAAGTGAAGGGCACATATGGTTTTCACATGGATTCATCATCCATACAATTTTTTACATTGTCAAAAATGAAAACTTTGTAGCCTATTTACCTTCCTAAGAAGAGAAACTCGTGGATCTTTAACCCATATATTATCATTGTGTACATGTTGTTATAAGATTTTTGATTGGTTAACCTTTTTGTTTGGACAAAAATTAAGAAATATTTAAGTTTTGTAACATAATTTCATTTATGAAGATGGATCAATGATTAATTGATGCATAGATCTAAATTATGAGATATTGCATTTCTTTTTTATGCGATTAAATTATAGGGATTCATATTACATCACCCATTAGTATATTTAGTATCGTGGGTTTAATTATGCTATGATGATTACTGACTCCTCTTTTGTTGCGAGTGTCTGAGTGATTGCGGGATTGGATGAGATGAGAGTGTGGTTGAGGTAGATAGGGTTCACATTCTAGAAGGGGATGAATTGGATCATCTCATAATCCACACACCACTTAGGATTTAGATGTTTAATTTGTGTTGCATTTATTCTAAGCTTAGTTAGATTTTCAATTGAGGTTGCATTTAATCTAAGCTTATTTAGATGTTTAGTTGATGTGACATTTCTTCTAAGCTTATTGAGATGCTTAAGTAATGTTGTATTTTATTGTAAACCTTATCCTTGTATGTTCGATTGAGTTGAGATGTCATGTCAAAATCTTACATTATGATAAGTGAATTGCATGATGGGTCAGTTACTATATTAGTTGGCATTTCTTATTTAGGACATGGTACTTATATTGACTGATCTAGAACTTCTTACATGTTCAACCTTCTTCATTCTTGGCCTTTATATCCACAATTATATCAGTTTCACATTTCCCCTATCTACCTATTTTTACATAGACATTGTTCATGCCCAATCAAATCAACACTATCTCTTCCACCCCTACCTAAGGCAGGGACTTTAGTGTAACTCTTTTTTTCCAAAGGAATTGGATAAAGCGAATTTGATCGCAGTTACCCAAGATTTAAAACATCTTCATTGCATGTTATTGACATTAATGGTAAAAACATTCCATGCCTTATGTTTTTTCAATTAACGCACATATCATTGGATGAGTAACAAGTAAGGGTAGATATAAATGTGATATTTTCCTTAGTATTTTTGGCATGTTATTGTTATTGTATTTGTGGTAGACAATATACTATTGCAAACACTTTGACTTAACTATCCATTAACCTTTTTTGATTTCATCCAGTTAGATTTGAGTTTTTCTATTTCTATTTCTATATTTTTTATTTTTGTAAGGTCTAAATGCAAAAAAAAAGTTTCTAAGTTCAATAAAATTATTTTACTTTTAATTGATTGTCTCATTTTTTTAGGGTCTTATATGAGCGAAATTAGAGGAAACACTACCCCTTTATTTTCGGATGCAATATAAACACATGAAACTAAAGCATATTTAATCATTTTTTTATTTGAATAAAATTAAACACAATATTAATACAATAGTATAAAACTAAAAATATTACACATAAATTAAAAATGATTTTAATGATAACTATTTTATATTAAAATAACTATTCATAAAATATACTTTCAAACAAAATACAATAAAATATTTTTTCCTGATAAACTATTTAACTTTAAAAATATTTAAATATAAAATACTTTTAACAAACTACAAAGCATATATTTTAATCTTTATTATTAAATTTTATGTTTAATGAACTACTCTAGAAAATACAACTATAATTTTTTTAATCTTCATTATTAATTTTGTTTTATCTATAGTAGATGCCAATTTACTTAATTAAACTATTCTAATTTTAAAAAAAATACAAGCCACTATGTAGCACTTGTTATTATTAAATATAGGCATCCATAAGTCCTACCCTCATCTTCAATCATCCCTAATCATTATAAAATTAAATATAAGGAATGTCATGTTCTATGTGTTATATGTATTTCCTATATCTAGTTGTAGTCTATGGACATGCCTCTATTCAATATACCATTTGTAACCACCATCCTCTTCTCTTATATATGAACTAATCACACCTTCTATAAATAAATATAATATTTTTTTTCAAATTACTAATTTATTTTAATGACATAAAGATAAATTTATGTATTAAAATTAAAACAAATCAAGTTTTATTAATAGCTGAATGGTCTAAGTTTTGATATATTATAAAGTACATAACACATTCATATAATCTGCTTTACATTTTCTCCCCAACTTGTTCCTTGTCCTCCCTTTCTTTACCCTCTAATCATTACATCTTGCACTTATGTTAAAGATAAAGCTCTAAATCACCAAACAAGAATATAAAAAAGGAATAGAAATGAAATGTAAAGTGATACAAATATTTCTTAAGTAAAAATTAATTATACATCTATAACATTAGAAAATACATCTTATATTATGATGTAGTTATCTTCCTTTGCTAAGAAAATATATCTTAAGCAACACAACTATCAATTGTTATGTGAAAGGGTGTTTTCCCAACATAGTTGGATGATATGGGGGATAAAAATAAGTGGAAATTGAAATAACCACATTGCTCCAAGAATCAACATCATTACAATGTGTTAAAAATTATGACTCCAATGCAACTTGAATAGGAAAAATTAGAGTCTAGATGACTAAGTTATGGCCAGTCAAAGTTTGGTCAAATTGGGAATAGAGGCCCTAAAAATGTGAAAATTTAATCACCTCAAAAGTGGTCAACAATAGATTTCAAATTGAAGAACTTGTTGAGAGCTTTCTAATGACATTTGTTTCATCAAAAATGGAGACTTGATATAAAAGTTATGACACTTTAAAATTTAGGGAAAAATATGGATTCTGATGTCATCAACATTACAATCAGCATGGTGATGTGGCACATTGGGAAATTGGTAATTGAGTGGAAAAGATTTGTTGAGAAGTTTTGATCCCACAACTTCCATATCTTAACCTTCCTCCTTAACCATTACACTACACAAGTGGCTTTACTAATTTAAGGAGGAAAATCTATTCAAATTTAGTAAAGAAATCACCAAGAGAAAATGGAAATCATTGAGAGTTGAACTCCTAACCAACCATCTCCTAAAATTAATGCTGACTAGCACACCATTGACAAATTCAAAGAAGCAAATGAGGTCAGCTGTATTTGAATTTTATTTAGCCGCCAACCTAATTTAAATAAGGTTTATTTGTTAAGATATCCCCTAAAAATGAAATAAGGCCATATTTGTAAAATGGTAAAGGGGATTTTTTTGGAATTATTTTACCAAGGGAGATTATTTGTTTGTTTAATGGTTAATGACTAATTATGACTAATTTCATGTATAAAATGGAGGTAGGAGCTCTTTGAAAAGCCATCTAGGTGATGAGAAGAAGATTGTGATTTTGGAGACTTGGTGACTATTCTTGCACATTGGAGAATAATGCTACAATTGTTCTTGAAGGGAATCATTTCAAAACACTTGTAATTGATTTTGGAGCTAATCAGATCGGTCCCTCTATTGGAGCAGGACCCAAAGACATAGTCTGACCCGCAAACAAACTCCATTATTAATTGTGTTTTGTCTTCTATCTCTTTACTCTTTTTCTTCCAGTCATTACCTTATTATGCTTTTGAACATTTAAGCATTTAAATTATGTTAATTCACTAGTTAATGCTTTAAATTAACTTTATGTAATTATGTAATGCATTCCATTGTAATAGTCTTAGATCCTAATCAGATCAAATTTGGTATTAGAGATCTTGTGTGACTAGTATTGTAGATTTGAATGCTAACAAGATCAGGGATCGAGAAAGGAAAAAGAAAGCTCAAGGAATACAATCCTAAGATCATAAAATGAATGACTAAACCATCATCACAAATGGAGGACGAAGATGGTGGACAAGTTTTTCAAGATAAGAGTATCCAGAAGGCTCTTTAGAATTTGTAGACAATGGTAAAATTTTTAGTATAGGAAAGAGAAGAAAAGATGTGAAGAAGTGCATCTCAGAAGGGAAAAGGGAAAAAGAAAGGAAGCAATCATGAC
This sequence comes from Cupressus sempervirens, assembly GCA_028749045.1. Lineage (NCBI taxonomy): Eukaryota > Viridiplantae > Streptophyta > Pinopsida > Cupressales > Cupressaceae > Cupressus > Cupressus sempervirens. The sequence continues at coordinate 297,805,295 of CM053789.1, forward strand.
CCTCTAAACACACCTCCCTCTTCTCCTTCTTCTCACTCTTCTCCTTCTTCCTCCTCTTCTCTTTCTTCTGCCCATTCTGAGTCTTCTAACATTTTTAAGGGTGGACATAAGTCTCAAATCAAGTTGGATGTAAATTTTGATTTTCCAAAGTATTATGGGGAGTTAAATGTTGAGAAATTAGATGACTGGATTCAACAAGTAGAAGTCTACTATAGAATTCAAAACCTTCTAGATAATGCTGATAGAATTTAGTTAGCCACTCTTTGGTTAGGTGGTATAGCTCTAACCTGGTGGGAAAGTAGAACTCAGGATGAAACCTCACAACATGGTAAGTTCAATTTGTCTTGGTCAACATTTGTTAATGCTTTAAAGAAGAAATTTTACCCCTTAGGCCATATGCAATAGTTAATGATGAACTAGCAACATTTTAGACAAGGGAATGGTCAAACTATCTAGGAGTACACCCATGAATTTTGAAAAAAGGCTATCTAATTAAATGTTCCATTATATACCCAGGATATTTTACTCTAGTACATACGTAGTCTTCATTCTTACCTTAGACATTCTATTTTTGTTTTGAATCTATGTAACTAGGATGAAGTAAGTGTACAAGTAACACACTTAGAGTCAAGGGGTAAGGGTATTTTCATTGATAGGGTTGAAAAGAAGCCATCTAAGTTTGAAGATACATCCAAAGATAAATAGAAGGGGAAAAAGATAGCTATAGTAAAGGAAGTGGGTGAAAAACCCACATGCTCACATTGCAAGAAAGAAGGGCATGATGATTCTAAGTGTTGGAAGCTGCACCAAAAAAAAATGCCAAAGAGATATGGTGGAAACTAAGGCAAACAAAAGATGACTATTGTAATTCAATACGATCTTGGATCTATCTTTGGAGATGAGACAAAGATTGTTTCTACTGGAATCCAAGGAAAAGGAAAAGGTATATCTCTTTCTCTAGCTACAAGTTCTTCAAATATAACTAATAAACTTCTCCTAAGAATGATAAGTAAAGGAATGAATTATTTCATATTCGAGTTGTTATCAAACATACTAAGGTTGATACTTTTTTTTCTATGGGTTCTCAAGTTAAATTGATATCTGAAGATGTTATTAAAAAACTTGACTACAATGGCTCATCCAAATCCATATCCGCTTGGATGGGTTCGTAATGATGCACAGTTACAAGTAACCAAACAATGTAAATTGAGATTTTCTATCACTGTAAACTTTGTAGATAAAGTAGAAGATGATGTAGTCCCTTTAGATATTTGTTGTCTTGTGCTTGGGTGTCCATACCTATATGATCGACAAGCTACCTTTTATAGGGGGGAGAAAAAAGTATCATCTTTTTAAAGATAAGGTTTAATACATTGTATGAGAACATAAGATAAATAGTAATCTTGCACTAGTTAATGCTGGTCAAATGAAAAGGTTAGTCAATTCCAGTAAGAAATTTTTATTAATTCTTATCAAAGCCAAAGAAGATGAAACATCTAAGACATTCAAGGGATGTGATCCTAAACATAAGTTTGAAATGGTCAAGATTGTTTTTGCTTATGATGACTTGTTTCAGGAACCAAAAGGATTGCCTCCTAAGAGAGAGATTCAACATGAAATTCAATTACAATAGGATGTGCCACTTCCTAATATCGACATGCATCTTTTATCAGTTTTGCAGAATGAAGAAATTAAAATGTAGGTTCAAGAGCTGGTTGAGAAAGGAGTTATTCATCCAAGTACTTCTTGTTTTGGTTATTCTATTGTGTTGGTTCCAAAGAAAAATGGAACTTGGAGAATGTGCATCGACTATAGGGCTCTGAACAAGATAATAGTAAAGAACAAGTATCCTCTTCCTAGAATAAATGATTTACTTAATTAGTTGAAACATGCAATTTATTTCAATAAGCTATACTTACATAGTGGATATCATCAAATTCAAATTGCACATAGTGATATTTGGGAAACTGCTTTTAAGACAAAACAGGGACTATTTGAGTGGTTCGTCATGCCCTTTGGGATTTATAATGCACCAGCTACATTTATGAGAGTCATGAATGATGTCTTTCATCCCCTTATTGATGTTTTTGTCATGATCTATCTAGATGATATCCTTGTATTCAATAAGTCTTGGGATGATCATGTAAAAAGAGTCTTGAATGTATTGAGAAAAGAAAAGCTTTATTTAAAGATGTCTAAATGAAAATTTTCTAAGACATCATTAGTGCACTTAGGCTATGTTTTAGGGAATGGTCAATTATAAGTAGACCCTATGAAGGTTGAATTCATTGTAAACTAGCCTAAGAAAAGTATAGTTACAGAAGTCAGGAGTTTCTTAGGTGTAGTTCAATACTGGAGGAAGTTCATTGCAAACTTCTCTTACATTGCATCACCGTTGCATTCATTAACTAGTATGAAGGCAAATTTTTAGTGGGGAGGTCTGCAATAGAAGGCTTTTGACACTTTGAAGGAAAAGTCGAGCACTGCACTAGTTCTGGCTCTACCTGATTTACATCAACCATTCAAAATTGAGACAAATGCGAGTAGGTTTTCCATGGGAGTTATATTAATGGAAGGAGGTAAACTAATTTTCTACCACTCTGAAACTTTTTTAAGAGCAGTAAGTAACTATCCCACTTATGATAAGGAACTTTATGCCTTATTTTAGAGTGTTAAGAAAGAGAAGCACTACTTAACAAGAAATGAAACTATAATCCACACTGATCACCAACCACTTCAATATTTGCACTCACAATCTAAGTTGCAACAAAGTAACCACTTTAGATGGATGGGTTTTGTACAATAGTTTCATTTGGTAATTGAGTATAAGAAGGGTGCTCATAAAAAAGTAGTAGATATGCTTTCTAGGCCTTCTATTAAAAATGCTTTGATAATCCTTCAGAATAGTTCTATGGTTCATGAAATTTTTTAGGAACAATATGCTAATGATGAAAACTTCAAGGATATCTATGCAGATTTAATCCTGGGTAAAAATGTAGAAAAGAACTTAGATTACTATGTATAGAATAATTTATTGTACCACTTGGGAAAATTATGCATTCCTAAAGATGAATAGGCACATGTAATATAGGAATCACAAACCTCTATGATTGTAGGACATTTTGGGGTAAGTAAGACATTGGCTCAATTGCAAAAACATTGTTGTTGGCCTCATGTGAAAGAAATTGTCCCTAGGTATATCAAAGGATGTTTAATGTGTGCAACTAGCAAACCAAGTAATAGGAAATTGGGTTTGTACACACCTTTACCTATACTATCCCATCTATGGGAAAGTGTATCTATGGACTTTGTGGGGTGTGTACCTATTTCTATGAAGGGTCATGATTATTTTTATGTAGTAGTTGACCAGTTCAGCAAAATGTGTATTTTAATGCCTTGTAAAAAGCAAGTCATTGCTGAACTGACAACTCATTTGTACTTTCAATTTGTATGGGTTCATTTTGGCTTACCTACTTCTCTTGTATTAGATCAAGATTCTTGATTCTTGAGGGAAATTTGGTCATCTTTACGGAGACTCATGGACACCAAACTGAAGAAGAATACAACCTTCCGTCCATAAACCAACAGATAGATAAAGGTAGTCAACATGATAGTTGTTCATCTGCTTAGAGGTTACAATAGTAAGCATCCTAAATTGTGGGATGAAAGTCTTCATTATGTGTAGCATGCTTACAACTACGCAATAGACTCTTCTACAAAGACGTCTCCAGAAGGTCCAAGCAATCCACTAGGAAGTAGAAGCATAGTTGGAGTAGAGCCAAGTGATGAGATCAGAATATGGTCTATTTTATCATTTCATTTTTAGTTGATGAAAATTTTATAAAGACTTTGATCTTTAAGAACATGATGTTTATGATAATCTTAGACAGATGTGTGCATAATTACTTTTCAAGACTAAAATGAATATGTTATGAAATGATATGTCATTTGATTACAAAATAGTGAGAATGATGTTTTTCTTCTTTAGCTAAGTTGGGTAGTTCTCTTGTAGCAATGTGACATAGGGTAAACTAATTTAGATGACATATTTTGAATTAGTCTTGATGTATGTTATTATTTTGGAGGTACTAATATTTTGCAAACTTAAGGCAAAGTCAACTTAGTTAAGAGGAATCAATAGCCCAAGAAAACGATTGTAGAAATCATTAATAACCTTTCACATCATCAACTATTTTGTCCATAACAATCAGTACCTATTTTCAGGAAAGCGGGAGTCAATGTGGTTGCTAATGCTAATTGACAGCCTTAAGTGGAGGAAATTCGAGGGTCATGAGTTCCTAATTTCCTTTTTCATTTAATGTCAGAGTTAATTCTATTATAATATTCAATGTCATCATTTGTTTCGGTAGTTGATGGAGTCTTGAATCTAGGAATTTTTTCCTAGTTTTTGTATAAATAACTGTAAGTCTATGATCCAGAAGGGAGTTAATTAGTTATTTTAGTAGAGAACTTTTTGAGTTTTGATTACTAAATATAATGTATTGTTTCTTAGTACATATGTATGTTATTGTTGTTATGAATAAGAAGATCATTTCAGGTTTCCATCTTTGAGTCATTTTACTTCACTTCTCTGTGGGGGCCCACATAGAGAGTGAACTAGTTAGTTAGTATAGGATTTACCTTTAGCTTGTAGAACTGGTATAGACTCTATTGTTCCTACAGCCATTGATCGTAGAATTGGTGGATTGTTTTTACAGCCATTGATCATAGAATTGGTGGACTATTCCTACAAGATAGGTAGTTGAAGTAGTTCTCTGTTGTATTTTCATGCTTTGTTAAAATAAGATTTGATTCTCAGCTTTAGCATAGATTTCCTATAGCATAACCATTTGAATTTCTATAGAGTAGTTTATAAGTCAAGAGAATTTTGAAGCATATACCTTGCAGACACCATTTCAAGTTTACATCCCTGATTGATAGATTAAATGAGTCCAAATGAGTTGGGTCAGAATTACTTGAGATGTCCAATCTTGAGTTAAGAAGTCCATTTCTATAGGATTTTGATCCCTTTATTTGGTTGAACATTTTTTATGTCGTTGTTGGTGATGGTGTTAATTCAAACTAATCTTTGTAGTTGCATTTTTATTCCTTGTAGAATAGAGTTTAGTATTAAAGAAGCATGTTATGCATAGAAGAAGAGACCACCTTGGGAGATTCCTTCCTTGAGATAATCAGGAAGAACCATTCAATGATTTTCAACCTGAACTAAATGAGCCCCAAGTAGAAAATGATGAAGAAAAACCTTTTAAAAATCCATTTGCTGACAATCAAGTTGAAATACCTCATTCATCTTCAAAAGAATCTCTCCACTTGAATAACCCTTTTGCTGAGCTTGAATATCAAGATAATCCACTAGCCATTGTTATCTATCAAGCACCACCTTTTCCTCCAAAAATGGCTATGCCTACATTTCCTTTTCCTATTCCACCTCAGTAAGGGAATCAAAATTTGAAGAACATACCTGCTACCGCCCTTCCAAAATTCTATGGCCTTATTACGAAAGACCCTAAAACCTTTCTCTTTGAGTTTGAAATTCTCTATAAGAGCTATGATTATACAACTAATGCTCATAAGTTGAAGTTGTTTCCATGTACTCTGAAGGAGGCTACTCTAAGGTGATTCATGGGGTTGGGTGCAAATGTTGTAGCAAACTGGACTGATATGAGCAATTTGTTTCTTCAAAAATATAAAGAATATTGTAGAGGTCAAGATATGAATGGGGATGACATTTTTAAAATGTCACAGAAGGAGGGTGAAACCTTGGAAGACTATGTTTCTAGATTCTTGTTTAATGTGCAGCACAATACACAGGATAACTTAAATGAAGAATCTAAGAAGCATTTTTTTCTGAGAGGTGTGCAAGAAGAAAGCATGGAAGCCTTGGACCTAATGGTTGGTGGAGATGTTACACAAAAGGCTTGGAATGAAATCAAGGAGATATTTTAGAATTAGTCAAAAGCTATTATGCAAAAAAGGTAGAGGACTAAGGAGCCTACCACATAAGACCAATGGTGGGTTAGGAGTATCTAAGATTTAGTTATCTAACCTACTATCTAACTTCAAGAAACATATCATTAATGATGTCGCTACTCAATTGGATACTATGCAAGCCTAAAGGAGAAAGGATGAAGGTGATGCTATGCTGACTAGATTATATGCTCATCGCAGAGAAAGAAAGAAGAATTACACATGTAAGACCATTTCAGCTATGAATGCATATCCAATGCCTACTGAGTTCAAAGAAATTGATGAGGATATAAAAGTGATCTATATTACTCAAAGAAAAGGTATGCCTCAAGACCCTCTGAGTAATGTTGGTTATAATAATCAGTGGCAAGGCAATATTAAACCAAATTTTGCCCCTTAGGGATAGAATTGGAACAATAATTGGCCCAACTAGTAGCCATAATATAATCAAGCCTATCATCAACCCCCTTAGTATCCCCAATAAAATAATGAATGGCCTCAAAAAATAACCAGTATCCTTAGTGGGGCCCTAACCAATAACCTTTGTACCAAGGAAATTGGCAGCAACCACTATACTAGGGGCCTAACCAAGTGCCTTAGCAGCAAGCCCTAATGCCTTCACCTCAGTAGCAACCCTTGATGCCTCTACCTCCTACAACCACTATTTTCCCATAGAAGCAACCAAAAATTCTTGCTCGACCAACGCCAAACCCAAATAATAAGCAACATGCTTATTCTTTTTTAGTAAATGATATTCATCTAAGGTTTGGAACTAAGTTTCCTAAACCTAAAGGACCTATAATAAATCAGGTAGCTAATTTTGAAAATATTCCAACAAGTCAAGAAGTTGATGCTCCAATTCCCCCATTAGTACAAACATCTACTCATCCATATCCATAAAGATTAGTTCCTGTAGCTCCATCAAAACCAAATCTTGTAGCAATTGATCTCTTAGACTAGCTTAAACAAATGACTATTTAGATTCCCTTATTGGATGCACTTAAGGAGATTCCTCTTTATAGTAAAACTTTAAAGGAAGCTTGCATCAGATAGTCTGGTATAAAGAAAAAGGATCCTCCTACTGTCCATGTGCTAGGATAACTTTCTAATTTAATGTTGAGCAAAGCCCTAACGCCTAAGTATTATGATCCTAGAAGTCATGTAATTACCATAATCATAAATGGCACCTAAATTCAGAATGTTTTAATTGATTTGGGAGCATCAATTAATGTAATGACTAGAGAAGTCTTGTTAAGAATTAGCACTATTGGATTAAGGGTCACTCCTACAATACTTTAGTTAGTAGATAACTCAATTGTCAAGCTTGATGGTATGATAGAAGATATAATTGTGACCTTGGATTCCCTAGATTTTCCTTGAAAAATTGTTGTGCTATTACCTAGAGGTTCCCTTGGAGGATATCGATTAATCTTAGGAAGACCTTGGTTGGCCACTAGAGATGCATTCATTACATGCTGATTAGGGAAAATGACCATATCAAATGGTGTCAAAACTAAAAAGTCAACTCTATACTCCCTTGAACAACCCCAACTAGATCTTGAGCAAGTTTATTGGCTAGACCTAGGTGATGATCCTTTAGAAGTTAATTCTATTCAACAACTCATGATGCTTGAGAGAAACCCATTTGTTGTATCCCAGGAAGAAGATGATATACTAGCAGCAATCCTTACTAATTAGTATGAATCTGAGGAGCCCACTTCTAGAAGTCCTATCGGATCCTTGAAAACTATATTGCCTAAACATGATGCACCTCAATCTCTTGTACCACCTAATTACCTTCACACATTATTACACAATGAAATTAAGTCTCTGATAATAGCATAAGTTTTAATGATGGAAAAGTTAAAGGGAGCTAAGAATGTTGTAGGAAAAGAGTTGAATATCAATAATAACCTTACTACACCTCAGATGACAAGTCTAATAAAACTATTGCAACATAGTCAGCAAGCCTTTGCATGGGATGATATTGACATGAAGGGTTTAGATCCTAGTCTTTGTACACATAGGATATTTATCAACTCAGACTATAAGCTAGTGAGACAACCGTAAAGGAGAATAAACCCAACATTAAAAGATATAGTTAAAACAGAGTTACAAAAACTTCTTAGTGCTGGATTTATCTATCCTATCTTTTATAGCCAGTGGGTGTCACCTCTAGTTACTATTCCAAAGAAGGGCGGAAAATGGAGAGTATGTCTAGACTACAGTGAGCTTAACAAAGCCACTAAAAGGGATCACTTTCCTCTTCCATTTATTGATCAAGTACTGGATAATTTAACATGAAAGATATATTTCTCATTCCTAGATGGTTTCAATGGATATAATCATATCCAGATCTCTCTAGAAGATCAAGATAAGACAACATTCATATTTTTTGACATAGCTACCAATTGTGCTAAGATCTATATGGATGATTTCACCACTTATGGGGAAACATTTGAACAAGCTTATGCCAACTTGGAGAAGGTGCTAAATAGGTGTCAAGAATAAAACCTTTATCTTAATAGTGAGAAGTGTTATTTCATGATGGAAGGAGTTATTCTTGGCCACTACCTTTCATCTTTTGGAATACAAGTGGACCCTGCAAAGATTGTTGTAGTTACTAATCTACTAATGCCAACCAAGAAAACATATGTCAAAAGTTTTCTTAGACATGCCAGTTACTACAAGAGGTTCATTAAGGACTTCAGTAAGCTTGCTGCCCCTTGTACAACTTACTTAAGAAGACAACCGAATTTGAGTGGATAGAAGACTGTGAAGCAACATTCCAGCAATTGAAAGATGTTTTGACTATAACACCTATTCTTAGAGGACCTAATTGGAAGCTACCTTTTCACATATTTTGCAGATATAGAAAACTACCTTGCTATAGGAAGATCGCCACCACACTTTTCACCCAAGCATCATCGTCTCTTGGTGGAAAAGAGTTTTAATTTCTCATGGATAGTTGGATTGATGTTTTATACTAGACTAGATCAAGTAACTTGCCAATGTGTGAGGGATGATGAAACCTATGAAATCCTATGGGCATGTCATGATGAACCATGTGGAGGTTATTTTACAACAAAGTAGACAACATACAAGATTTTGACAACTGCGTACCACTAGCCTACTCTCTACAAAGATGCATCAAAGTATACAAGGTGATGTGTTTGATGCCAATGAATGGGAAGGCCCACTGAATATAATGAAATCCCTCTGTAGCCATAGGTGGTAGTCACACCTTTTGATAAATGGGGTATTGATTTTGTTAGTCCAATAGAACCTCTTCTCATGGTAAATTGTACATATTAGTATGTATTTATTATGCAACTAATGGGTTAAAGCATAGGCTATGACATATGCCAGAGATCATAAAGTACTAGATTTTCTATATGAGTGCATATTTACAAGATTTGGAGTACCTTGAGAAATTTTCACCAACCAAGGAGCTCAATTCACATCTAACCTAATTGCAAAACTCATGAAGTACATGATCCATCATGGCACATCTTCCCCATACCATCCTCAAGCTAATGGTCAAGTTAAAATCACAAATATAGAGATAGAAGTAATCCTCACCAAAATAGTTTCTATTCATAAATGAGACTGGGTTACCCGACTTCTTGATAATTTGGGCTTATCGGACTACATGGAAGAGCTAGGGGGTGGACAAATTACATGCTCAAACCCCCCTCTGTGACTGGATGAGAGACATTTTTCAAGCTCAGCCTTTCAGAGCCCACTCTCGCACACTCTGCTTGGTTTGTCTCCCATTTCTCCAGGGGAGTTTCCAGCACCTCTTGAGTTGATAGACCTTTATCCTTCTGAGAGCTACATTCTCTTCCCTCATTGAAAACCTTTAGACCATCTTCCCCATCATTACCTTAGAATGCTTGCAGATGCTGGGGGATGGCTTTGCGACAGTTAGAGGAATAAGGGTTCCATTTTTGCCTAAATTTGTAGTTCAGATAATGGAATTACCTCTGGTAGGAGAAGATTTTTCAGACATGTTGGACCTAGTTTTAGCCAAAGCCCCATTTATAGTGCAGATAGACCCACAACTCTAGGTAGACTGGAAATAAGGTACAATCTACACATCTTTACCAAAACAATTTAACTAATGTGATGTTTATGTTATGAAATATTTTACATGTGAAAGGAGGCATTCATATTTTCATGCTACACATTTCAAATTTTTGAGCTATTTAAGACATGATGATCGCCCTTTAAATGTTCCCCATTTCATGTATCACATTTTTTTAAAAAGAGTTGTTGTAGTGCAGAAAGGAATCTTGAAAGATGTTTCACATCACTATTTTATTAAGTTCATCAGAGAAAAAAGGCCTTAGGGAGCAACTTGAGATATCTTGGGATGATTTTATTGAAAAGAAAGTTCAAAACCCTATTAGGCAACCTATAGAGCAAGTTGAAGAGGAAAGTGAACCTTAGGAAAATCATGTAAGTCTAGCACTAGGCTCTTCCTCATCTAGACCTAGGAGGTCACAAAGAAACCCAATTTCCACTCCCATAGCTTCTACCTCTGGGTCAGGTCCAACATCTAATAAGGGTAAAAGGAAACTTAAATTTCCCCAAATGCTGGCTCTCCTGCAATTCCTAGGGTTTCTAATAAGAAAAAGGGGAATGTACAGGAAACATCTCCAAAACTTCCTACTATTTTAAAGGTAGCAGAAGCACCCCTCAGACGTAGAACTAGAAGGATCCAAATATCTATAAAATCTAATGAGGGTGTGTGTTTCCAATCCCCTATGTCTGAAAATGTAAATATAGAAAAAGAGAAACCCTCTTCTAACAAGGATAATATCATCATTGAAGATTATTCAATTGAGGGAAGTGCAGAACAAAAGCCTGGAGTAGTAGAAACATCCTCTATGCAACCACCTATTATTTCTATAGATTTAGACAATGACAATAGTATATCTGTCGAAGTTTAAGATTCTCCACCTATTTATTAGAGAGAAACATTTCATGAAGAAGATGTTGGAGGAATAAATTTGGATGTAGTTAACACTATTGCTAAATAGATTCTTTTGCAAGGACTTGATACTTAAGCATCTGCAGCCTAGTAAGTTGTTCCTCTTGGTCCTTCACCTATGTTGCTTGTTACATACCATCATGGTTCCACTATTTTATTGTTAAGAATTATTTCAAAGTTATCTAATCATTTAACTCAGGAGAGGGAAGAATGGGAAAAAGAGAGAGAAAGCCTTGACAAAACCATCTTCAATCAAACTCAAGAATTTATTGAAAAGATGAGGATATTGAGAAATTAAGTAGTAAATTTACAAAAGTGACTACCATGATTCCTGAGTTGATGTCTTGTCGCTCTTCTTCTCCTATTTATGCTCTCTTTTTGAAAGAACAATTTGTCAATTATCAGATGACCTGTGTAATGTAGGGTAAAAGTTTAACATTGAATACTCCTTAGGAATTCTTCCAAGCTTTTCACATTGCCCTTGTAGCCATTAAAAACTTGCTCTATGAACTCTTTTCCCACAATTTAATAGTCCATGAAAATAGAGATTGGAACCCTCTACCTTATGTGGGTGATATTCAACTAAGGGCATTGATGTCTTGGATCCAAAATGAAGTTAGCAGAGAAAACCATGCTCACCAATAGAGAGAGTTAGAGTATGAGATTTTACTTTTTCTCAGGCATGAAGTAAAGGATGCCAAAACTCTATATTATGATTAGTTAAAAATTGCTTACTCAAAACTTAGATGCTAGATTATTCCTCCTTTAAGGGAGGTAGTCTATCGAGAATTTATAGTTATGGTAGAAACATATCTTCTTGCAGCAAAGTAGGGGAATCAATGGCATTTGATAGGATTGAGTGAAGACCTACAGAAGAAGGAACCTCATTCTTTGCTGAATTTTATCATGGCTACTTGGTGAGCACCCTGATATGTTAAACTAGGGGAAGAAAGAAAAAATGATTGGATCCCTTTAACTTTTTAGCCTTCATTGCTATTGTCTCTATTGCTTGCTAATAAGCAAGATTTAGTAAAATTTGATATGATTGAGGAACTCTGCAAATGGGAAACGTATAGAGAGAGTAAAGGTTTTTATTGGGACATTGCTATAGGAGGAAAAGGACAGAGTATTCCCTCAGATTTTAGGATGGCTGCAAGAGTGAAAATTTTCATGTTTCCTTGAGGACAAGTCAATGCTCAATTGGGGGGAATGATGAGATCAGAATATGATCTATTTTATCATTTTATTTTCAATTGAATTTGCAAACTTTCTAAAGACTTTGATGTTCAAAAACATGATGTTTATGATAATCTCATATAGATGCATTCATAATTACTTTCCAGGACTAAAATTAATATGTTATGAAATGATATGTCATTTGATTACAAAATAGTGAGAATGATTTTTTCATCCTTAGCTAAGTTGGGTAGTTCTCCTGCAACAATGTGACATAGGGTAAACTAATTTAGATGACATATTTTGAATTAGTCTTGATGTATGTTATTTTTTTGGAGGTACTAATATTTTGTATACTTAAGGCAAAGTCAACCTAGGTAAGAGGAATCAATAGCCCAAGAAAACAGTGGCAGAAATCATTAATAACCTTTCGCATCGTCAACTATTTCATCCATAACAATTGGTACCTATTTTTAGAAAAGTGAGAGTCAAAGTGGTTGTTCATGTTAATTGACAACCTTAGGCGGAGGAAATTTGGGGGTTGTGAGTTCCTATTTTATTTAATGCTAGAGTTAATTTTGTTTTAATATTCAATGTCATCATTTATTTCAATAGTTGATGGAGTCTTGAATCTAGGAATTATGTTCCTAGTTTGTGTATAAATAACTAGAATTTTATGATCTAGAAGGGAGTTAATCAAAAATTTTAGTAGAAAAGTTTTTAAGTTTTGAGTACTGAGTATAATCGATCATTTATTAGTATATATGTATGTTAATGTTGTTATGAATAAGAAGATCATTTCAAGTTTCCATCTTTGACTCATTTTACTTCACTTCTCTGTGGGGGCCCACATAGAGAGTGAACTAATTAGTTAGTATAGGATTTACCTTTACTTTGTAAAACTAGTTTAGACTTTACTGTTCCTGCAACCATTGATAGCATAATTGGTGGATTGTCCCTCAAACATAGGCAATTGAAGTAGTTCTTAGGTTTATTTTCATGTTTTTTCAAAATAAGATTTGATTCTCAGCTTTCGCATAGATTTCCTGTAGCATAAAAATTTGCATTTCCATAGAGTAGTTTGTAAGTCAAGAGAAGTTTGAAGCATATACTTTGCAGACACTGTTTCAAGTTTATGTCCTTGGTTGATAGATTAAATGAGTCCAAATGAGTTGGGTTAGAATCACTTGAGATGTCCAATCCTAAGTTAAGTAGTCCATTGCTATAGGATTTTGATCCCTTTATTTGGCTGAGCACCATGCAAAATACAAGGCTTGCCATGATAAGAATCACATTGATCACCATTTCCAAGTTGGTGATAGAGTTTGGTTACATATCAATAAGGAAAGAATGCAAGGTGAAGGAAGGGAGCTCAAGCCTATCTTATATGGACCTTTCGAGATCTTCAAAAAGATTGGTGCCAATGCATTTCACCTTAATCTTCCTCGATACATGCAAATTTACTCAATTGTCAATGTTGAGAATCTGAAGTTGTATGAGCCTCCAATGATCTTGGATGAAGATGTCAAAATTAAAGTTCCAACCTTTGAAGATCTTTCACTAGAGTACATGTCAGAATTGCTAGAAGATGTCATCCTTGATAGGAATTTTAGGACATCATGAAGAGGACCAGTTGAATATGTCCAAGTGGGATTGAAGGGGATGCATCCATGCAAGTCAAGATGGATGGAGATTGGTAAATTGAGGGAACTATACCCTCACCTACTTTTTGAGTAATCAAAATTTTGGACGTCCAAAGCTCTTTAGTGGGGAGGCTTGACCAGGGGATAAAAATTAGTAGAAATTGAAATGTCCCCAATGCTCCAAGAATCAACATCATTACAAAGTGTTCGAAAATATGACTCCAATGCAACTTGAATGGGAAAAATCAAAGTCCAAATGACCAAGTTATGGCTAGTCAAAGTTTGGTCAAACCAAGAATAGAGGCCATAAAAAGGTGAAAAATTAATAATCTCAAAAGAGGTCAAAAATGGATTTCAAACTGAAGAATTCATCAAGAGCTTTCCAACGGTGTTCATTTTGTCAAAAATAGAGATTGGATGTAGAAGTTATGACACTTTAAAGTTCAGGTAAAAATATGGATTCTGATGACATCATGATGATGTTACGATTACAATTAGCATGTTGACATGGTAGATTGGGAATCAAGTGGCAATTTTTTTTGAGAAGACTCAATCTTTGAACTTCCATATCTTAACCTTCCTCCTTAACCACTACACTACACAAGTGGCTTTACTAATTTAAGGAGGGAAATATATTTAAATTTAGTAAAGAAAATGCCAAGAGAAAATGGATGTTAGTGGGAGTTGAACTCCTAAACAACCATCTCCAAAAATTAATGCCGACCATCAAACCATTTGCAAATTCAAAGAATCAAATGGGGTTAGTTATATTTGAAGTTGATTTAGCCGCCAACCTTAGTTAAATAAGTTTTATTTGTTAAGATAGCCCCTAAAAATGAAGTAAGGCCATATTTGTAAAATGGCAAAGGGGATATTTTCAGAGATTATTTTTCCAAGGTAGATTATTTGTTTGTTTGATGGTTAAAGCCTAATTAGGGCTAATTTCATGTATAAAATGGAGGTAGGAGCTCTTTGAAAAATCATCCAGGTGATGAGAAGGAGATTATAATTTTCTTGTAATCCATATGAAATTGATAGTTTGGAATATCAAAGCATGGACTAGGCTCTTCCTAACCTTTTATCACAAGACATGTTGGAGATGTGATGCTTCGATTACTATTAGAAAGGATTAATATTCAATGGTCGGTAATGACTCTAAAGATGCTATATGCAGGTACTTCAAAGGTAGCAATGACATGGAAGAATGATCAGCGAAAGATCATGTTTTGAATTTTGTGTCAATTTTGTTATTTTGAAATATTAAAATGATGTTGTAAAAGAAATATGCTTAATACTAGTTTATGTGTCAATGCCTCAATGGAGGAAGCATTTTTCCTTATTTGTAAATCCAATAATTATGATCGATGTAAATATAAGGGACGATGCTAGGTTTTCTTACTGGTTCTTTCCTAGTTGACCTTTTTGAACTAGACTTATCAATATAATATAGTGGCTACCACTTTTTCCTAAAAAAAAAAAAAAAGATTATATTGAGGAGTTCTACAAGTTGACTATTTGGTCTAGGCATAGAGAATTGTCAAAGGAAAAGGTAGCTCGATACATTAATGGTTTTAGATTCAATATTCAAGATGAGGTTGGTATGCTAAATTTTTCTTTAGTTGAGGATGTTAGTAGTATTCTCTTAAGGTAGAAGGTAAGTTGAAAAGGAAAATTCAAGGTAATATGAGAGGGGAGGAGAAGAAATATATCTTGACACAAGCTAAATTGAGTATAGATAATGAGCAAAAACCTGTTGATCAGAAGAAATAGATAGGTGGATATGGGTTCAGAGGTAATTGTTTCATATTTGGTGAAGAATGGCATAGATCTTTTGAGAGTCTACATGGTAGGACAACTGCTAGTGTGAATGAGATTGTAGTCCTAGATAGTCAGCCTGAACAAGGAGATAGTTTTTTATCTCGATGAGTACTGGTCACTTAGAGAACATTAGATTCTTGTCAGAGGAATATTTTGTTCAGGACTTGTTATAATTCTGGTGGTGAAGTCTACAAGGTGATAGTAGATGATATTAGTACTAATAACCATGTTTTAGAGGAGAGTGAAACATTCTTATTCTTATACGATTCATTGGGAGCAAGGTGAGCATGCTTTAGAAGTGAAGGAGAAATGCCTTGTTGATTTTTAGACTAGGAAATAAAAGGATCAAGTGTTTTTTGATAATGTGGACATGAATAGTTATCATGTGTTTCTTGGTAGACCTTGGCAGTATCATTGTAAGGTTCTACATAATTGTGTCAATAATGTGTTTACTATTGAGAAAGGTAGTAGGAAGTTTTCCCTAATTCTTTTGAAGAATGAAGAGCTGAGTAGGAGAAACCTGAGTATTGGCAGCTGAGTTGGGTAGCTAGATTCTGAGAAGGTTGGAGATCAGTATAGAAAGTAGAAATGTAGTACATCTAGGATGGATGTGAAGAAGTAGAAGAAGAACAAAGGAAAGAGTATACAAGTTGAAGACTTGGAGGATATGTATGTGAAGAACTAGTTTGGGATTTATGTGTTGAATCCCTAAAGATGTTCTTCCAGCTACTAGAACATATTTTTGAACCTTCCATGTCTGACATAGGAGCATCCTAGGGCTGTTTGCAATCCTATATGTTGGGGGTGATTGGCTTGAAAGTTGAGGACTCAATCGCCAAAGGAGTGGTGTTCAGTCATTGTTAAAAGTGGTGTTGGCCAAGGTACTTGGTCATTGAGGGGCATATTTTATGCCTAGGAGCTCGACATAGTCTAGGAGCTTGATATACTCTGTTGTGCTTAGCATGGTCTTGGAGCTTGGCATGCTCTTTGAGTTAGACATGGTCATGGATCTTGACATGGTATGTGGTGCTTGGTTTGTATTGTGAGCTTGGTGATGCTTGGGAATTTACTAGTGCTTAGCTTGGTTGTGCTGACACTCGCTTTGGTCTTGGTTCCTATTGGTATTGAGTTGTCTATGAGCCAACATTTGGAATTTAATTTATGTTGTAGCTAACCTACAACTCAACATATATTTAATGTAAGGGATTTAATTTAGTTAGTAATGAACTGGGTCGACTTGTGGTATAGTTGGGTATAAGTAAGGGGTTTTGTGGAGCCTTTAAGAAGTATGAGATTGAGGCCATCCAACTTGGAGAAGAGGATGCAAAATTTGAAGAGCTAGGGTTGCACCTTGAGAACTAGAAGATTGCTTGATGGACCTAAGGGTACAAGTATGGATTCTTCTTAGTGTTCTTATCCAGTTGTGGATATGGACTAGCTAGGATTGGGATTGTAAGTTTGTGTTAGGATTAAACCTTAGATAGAAATAACAATCACATGCAAATATAACCAAAATTAGAAAATAATAGATCACACAAAAAAGAACACAAGACACCAAGATTTAACATGCTTCACCTAATCCCTAGGCTACGTCCACCAAATAGCAAGTCCAATATTATTATGATCCAATGATTACAACTTGATTATAATCCATAATCCCTTATAGCTCAATACTGTAGCAAGAACCAATTTTTACATCACTCACAATGAAATAATCCCTAACCCTAAGCCCTTTTATACAAGTATTTTTTTAAAACTTTAGGGTTACAACATGTCAGCCATAAATTGGTGAATATTAGCCCAAACTTTAGTGGTGAATCGACAAATAGTACCAAAAAAAATAATTGGGGGTGATGCCTCGAACCCCAAAAAATTTATGAAGTATGTATAGTACTTCCCTGATCAGTCACCACAAACTAACAGTTGGATCTTGCGATATCTTGAAGAACTAATACTATAAATGCCATTTGTATTTGGCCCTGATTCTGAATGCCTTACAGTTGGGCATTTTGCATGTAATTAGTTCTCTTATGAATAAAGAGTTGTGATTCAATATCAGATCTTGTATTATTATTGCATTGTTGTGTTGTCTCACTTGTGTGGCTATTTTCTAGGGTAAGGATATCTCCTTTGGTGATGCTCCTATGTTGTACTACATCAAGAATGACCCTTGAATCTTCCTTGGGATAATGAGATTTAAATTATGGTTCAAATTCTCATCAATCTAAACCATTATTAATTGAGATGGAGTCCCTACTTTGAAATTTTTTCTTCTTATTTTTGATCTTCTTGTATATCTATATTAATTAATTAATTTTTTGTTTGATTCCCAACCCCCCCACCACCCCCCCCCCCCCCCCCCCCCCCCCCCCCCCTGATATATATGATAATTGTAGAACATAATTGATTTCCTCTCCTTATATAAATTATTATAATTGCAAAACTTCCTTCAATCTCTACAATCTTGCAACCTATTGATCTCTATGTCCAACTTGTTTATTAGTGTCCAAATAGTTAGTCATTTACTAGGAAAGGATGATTGGTCATTATTGCGATCGAGTCATCTAGTAAAGGTCAAGTATATTAGAACTCATTTATTTTGCATTACATACTGAGAAAGCCAAAGGTTTTTGAGCACCCTAGGTTACACTGAGCACATATATAAGTCGACCATACACAGTAGAGACTGAGTAGGTTGACAAGAAATTTTTTCAATGAAAATAGAAAAGATCAACCATATAGAAGCTAAGTAACAATAGGAATATTAGGTATTACTAACTCTTAGAACATTTAAATGTCAAGTAAACCAGTTTTGACATTTGATTTTGTAATTGCACAAATAATCATGCAAATCAATTTAGATGAATTTTATACAACATTTAATAATTGTAGAAATAATTAAGATAGAGACTACATGTTATTACAAAAGGTATTAATCCTAAGGAAAGATTAAGTAATCAAAAAATTAGAAAAGAAACAACAAAAAAGATGAATTGTGAACCATCAATTATGATCCAAAAATTTTGAATATTGTCTATTTAATGAGAGTTCTAACCCTAAGATTGATGTATGAGCATGCATGTGTGAGGATTTTAAAAAGGATTATGTATGTGAATGATTGCATGCTCACAAAAGCAAAGGAGTGGACAAGGACACAATAAAGTAAAGGAAGCTAAGTTTGAAAGGAGAACAAACCAAGCGAGCTAAGTAGTGAAGGATAGAACAACGATATTAGATTAAGAGATCATAATGAGATATTGGAAAGATGATGTAGGAGTATCCTGGGTTTCACTACTATTCTTCATGTTTTTAGTTTTCTTAGTTTCTACTTAGTTGCAATGTCTTGCATTGCCAATTTATTAGTTGTTGTCGAGTGTATAATGGATATTGAGCTTCTTGGTTGATGCTGTAGACACCTAAATCTAATTACATCAATAGGTAATCATATTTAGTCATCCCCTAGGACATTATTGATTGAATATTTACTATTTAATTAATTAATCATCATCCCCTAGTTAATTAATTAATTTAATTAACTATAGTCCAATTGATAAAATCAAATGATCACCCAAAATCAATTTATCAATTAAATCCCTATTCCTCTAGTAAATTGAATAAATCTTCAAATATATTCAATTTAATTCCATACCCTCATTTAATAAAATATCTAAAATCTTTAAAGCCTCCCTAAACCCTATACTAACCCCTAATCCAACCCATTCACCCATACTAACATCACTTAGCCACATAACTAATCCATCCCATCAAAGCTAAATCACTTACCCCTAATCCCCCTTCTAAGCTAATCCTAATTCCCCTCCTAAGTATGTGCACAAATTTAAGAAAGGGTTAAGAATTACTAACTTAAGCTAAAGTCAACAAACTCAACCACACCTCTTACATCCTCATTAATGACTCTTACACCTCTTACACCTCCCTTAATGACTCTTACATCCCTCTTATGTACTCAACCTCCCTCATTACTCCTTTGACCAACCCATATCCTATCCTCTCACACGTATCCCCCTTATGACAAGTGTCACCTCCCTATTGGTGCTAAACAAGCACAATCCATGTGCTCTCTTCTCCTTGCATCCTAGCCCTCCCTCACCATTTTTACACCCTTGCATCCTAACCATCCATCTCTCTACCCTTGGCCTATAAATGAAACCCTATCCCTTCACAAAAATCATCTAGCTTTCATGCAATGTTATAATGCTATTTTGAGAGCTTGCAAACTACCAAAATACCATTATAATACTGAAATACCTCCACGACTCCATTGTTGAAATCATCCTCCATGCACACCATCCATCCACTTGAAGCTTGAGCACAACCATGAGAATACATATCTACTCATCAAGGAAACATCTAACTTACTATGGGTTATGCCATAAAGAGCCTACCTTTCTTGGTTTGCTTCCTTTGGTGGTGATAACTATATTCACCCTATCATAAGTGTTTTCCTTTTTTATTTGTGTGAATGTTTTAATAGATTAGTATTCAAATTTACACTACTAGATAATAGGTGATACAAATGCTAAGTTCATAGTGGCTTCTGAGTTCCTTTGGTTGTCGAGTTCCTTTAGTTTTCAAGTTCCTTGGGTTGTCAACTTCCTTGGGTTGCCAAGTTCTTTTGGTTGTCAAGTGTTGAGTTCCCATGGATGTTGAGTTTGTGTAATTGTGGAGCTGTCTCCATGCAGTTTCCTGTTCAGCCCAACCTTTAAATTTATGTTTTTGTTAGATCTCTATTGTGAGCTAACTTGTGGCTTATCTTTGTATTTAGTATAAGACTTTATTTGGTTGTATTACAATAGGATGACTTGTGGTTGTACATGTATTTAAGAGATCTTGGTTAGAGTCTTAAGGTAGATGCTTAGAGAGTAAGTAAAATGCAAAGTTTGATCATCAAAGATTGAAATTGAACTTATATATGTGGTCATAACCTAGAAGGCCTTACAAATAGGTATGTAATTGATCATTGGATGAATATATGAATGAAGGCATTTTCTTCCTTTATCTCTCAAGTTGTTGGTATTTCTTGTTGTTTTTCACTGTGTTGACTCTGTTCAAGTGGTTTGAATAAATGGGTGTGCCTTTGGTCCTAGTTTTTCATCTCTCCCTATGTCAGGTGGTATAAGAGAATAGGTTTCATCTTGTAGATATTAGGTCATGTAGAACCCTAAGTGAATTTGGATCATGGGGTTACAAATCTATGGATTTCACCTACATCTTGTAGAGGGTTACAATCTTGCAGGAACCTGATTTGTAAAGATGGTTTGAGGTAGAGGAAATACTGATAATACAATATTAGATACATTAAGATAGATTATAGTAGATTAGATGATGTAGAGATAATCGAGAGGAGAGAACATCTTGACAATGTAATTGTTGATGAAATAGTAGCACCAAACTCTAATCTAGAACCTGAAGAAGACCAAGATGAAACAAGGTTGTTGAGAGTGTTGTCTCAAAAAAATTCAAGGCTTGTTGTTGAAGTTGTTCCATATGATGGAAAATTGGATATCAATGTTGTATTGGATTATTATCTTTTATATGGAGAAGTTCTTTGTGTATGAAAATAGCCCTAATAATAGAATGGTGAAAATAGTAGTTACAAGGTTGAAAGGAGATGTCTCACTATGGTGGGAGCAATTGCAAACTTATAGACAAAGGAGAGGAAAGGAAAAGATCAAGAAGTTAGAAAAGATGGTGAACAAGGTGAAGAACAAATTCCTACCTACTGATTATCAAGTTAGTTTGTGGAGAAAGATGCAAAATTGTAGAAAAAAATACATGAGTATCAAGGAGTATACTGAGGGATTAGAGAAGGTGACGAAAGGAAGACTGCTTTCAAGATAACAAATTGTTTATATTAATGGTTGTTTATGCCTTTGGTTTGACTGATGCACCTAGAACTTTCATGACGTTGATGAATGAAGTTCTGACAAGATTCTTGGGTAAGTTTGTGATTGTTTACTTGGATGATATTTTGATATTCAGTAAGACTAAGGAAGAACATCTTCAAAATATTAGACAAGTATTGCAAAGACTAAAACAGGAGAAGTTGATGATTAATCTCAAGAAGTGTTCTTTTATGCAAGAAGAGATTGTGTATTTGGGACTCGTGATATTTGCTAATGGTTTGAAGATGGATCTAGAGAAGGTTAAAGAAATTTTGGAGTGGCCTACACCTAAGAATGTGGGTGAGATAAGATTATTTCATGGTTTGGCTAGTTTTTACAGAAAGTTTATAAGAAATTTCAGTTCTGTTTGTAATGTTATGACTGAGACAATGAGAGGAGATAAAAAAGAATTCAAATGTACACATGGAGCTAACAACAATTTTGAGACTTTGAAACAAAAGGTTACTGAATTACTTGTATTAGCTTTGCCTAATTTTAATAAGGCATTTCAAGTTGAATGTGATTCAAATGGTAGTGCAATAGGAGCTATATTAAGTCAAGAAGGAAAACCTATTCCTTTCTTTAGTGAGAAACTAAATGTTGCTAAAAGGAAGTATTATGTTTATGATCAAGAATTTTAAGCTATTATTCAAGCATTGAAGAAGTGGAGACATTATTTGATTCCTAAGGAGTTTGTGTTGTATACTGATTATAAAGCTTTACAATACTTGGGAAGTTTGCATAAATTGAATCAGAGACATATGAAATGGGTTGAGTATTTGTAGAGTTATACATTTTTGATTAAGCATAAGAGTTGAGCTACTAAAAAAGTTGCAGATACATTGAGAGATGTTTGTTTTTGATAGAGATGAAGGTTGGAAGTTCTTGGTTTTGATGAGATTAAGGAGTTGTATGATACAGATCCTAATTTTTCTGAGAGGTGGAGAGAGTGTAGAGCACCTACTTTGATAGAACAACCAAGTAAGTTTCATGAATATGTAAGAATTTGGCTTAGGATAGAATTCACCCAAGACCAAGGAAATCAAATATAAGCACAACAACAGACCAAAGAGAGAGTATCATCAAAATGACGATATATTCATTCAATATGCCATATTTTCCATATCAAGAGTACACTAGGAGTGTTTGTATATAAAGGCCTCTTGAGAGCCTATCGAATGCCTAGAAGTTAGCAACATGAAATGTTATACAACCAAGCACATGTCCACTAGATATGTGTTATCCTTCATTAAGCACCGATGTAAATGCGATGATGTGAGGGTAAGCCTACAATGGTGTAGCATGCAAATTAGTGGTGTGGACAACATGTGCTAAATAAGGTATGAATAACTATGTTGTCTACATGACAACTCAGTAAATGATGCAAACTCCAGTGTTGTAGACACCATGTGCTAAATTAGAGTTGTGTACTTCTGTGTTGTCAACATGACAACTCAAGAGAGCACACAAACTCCTAAGTGTCTCACCTAAATAAATAATAAAATAATGTAAAATAATAAAATAATGCATTAATCTAAGTAAAGTAAGTGTAAATAGTAAATACTTATTTACACCAACACCCCCCCTTAAGTGCAACTTAGGGGAATGCCATTAAGCTTATTAAATCTAGGATGAAATGCAGAATGGGTCCCAACTAATAGGCTATGTTAGGTACCCATGTACACAATGCAAATGAAATCTCTCATAAAGTGGAGAAAGAGGAAAATCCTCATGGGAAAAACCCTCCCCCAAAAAAAGAGATGAATGGGGATGTATGGATGGATGGAGTAATCAAGACCCCCCATTATGACATACATCTATTATATACATAAGATAATAATGAGAAGAGGAAGAGAGACAAGATAGGCTCCCCCCAAAGAAGAATGATGACCAGTGACTGCTTTGATGAAGAAGCTGATCCAAGACTACATAATGGTTTTCCTCCCCTTAGGAAGAAATAATGCCAAAGGTACAAATGAGACACTTCTACTGTGCATAGAAATAATCCTAGGGATAAGTTATGTCTTTGAAACGGTCTACTCAATTAGCTGAAGAAATTGTCTCAAAGAACTGTTTGTCTACTCAACTGATGAAGAACCCTTCTACAGCTGCTGATCATAAGTATCCACAATCACTTCAACCTGTGAGGATTGATCATGTAGAGAATGAACAAGAGATTCAAATGGAGCCCTCATGACAATTGAAGAAGGTTTTGTTGCATCAAGAAGAAGAGGCAGATCATTAATATTGTCCCCCAAATCTGACACTAAAGCTATACCTGGAAGACTAGATGTACCTTATTATGCTAGACCTATCACTATGGTGATGTATGCATGTGGACTAAACTAATGTGGTGACCTCTCACTACAACTATCAATAGAACCATGTGTGTCTAAATCTATTGAAGCACTATCGCTAGTGTCACTATCAAGACAAGCTGAGGACAAGCTAGGTGAACTTTCCTCAAAGTGTACATCCTTCTCCAAAAATATCTAATGTGTCTCTAGATCCAGTAGTCTATATGCCTTCACATCATCTTCATAACCAATGAAAGTACAAGGTTGAGGTGATTGTGCCTTGCAACCCCTGGAAGATATCTTTGCCCATGAAGGACAACCGAAGACTCTAAAGTGTGTCACAATAGGTTTTCTACCACACCATGCCTCAAAAGGAGTCTCTCCATCTAAGCCTAGATGAGGAGACCTATTAAGAATGTGAGTGGCACTACTGATTGCTTTGACTTCTAATGATAGATCTAGATACTTGGCTTGTATCATGCAACTTTCCATAGAGTTAAGAGTGTGGATCCTCAAAGCTGCAACATCTATCTTATGCGGACTAAATGCTAGTGGAGTATGAAGATCAATTCCCTTGAGTGTGCAAAAGCCTTTAAGTCTTTTATTCATATACATGCTTCCATTGTCCATTCTTAGAAATTTGATGGCTTTCCTCAATTTTTGTTCAACATGAGTCTTGATGGCTAGAAACTTGTCCAACGCTTCATTCTTGTTATGAAGAAAGTAGACCCTAGTGTATCTTGAAAAGTCATCAACAAAAGTCAGTGTATAGTGACCCTGGCTAATTGCAAAAGGACCTACTAATACCATGTGAACCATCTATAGAACACCTGGTGCTCTTGAAAACTTCCCTTTTTGTAGCTTCCCCTCTAGATGCATATCCACTGAATCTATTGAACATTGACCATGAAAAAAGTTGATTTGAGGTAGATCTTTGACCATTTTGTTTGTTCAAAGTTCTTGAAGAGAGCAAAAGTCAAGATGACCATACCAACGATGCCATTATTACATTTGAGAATTTGATTGAGATAACAAGGCCTTTGAAGGAGATTTGGGCACAAAATGGGAGAAAGAGTACAACCTTTTGTTATGATTCACTTTCCCAACTGCAATCAAGGAGTCTTCTTTTAGACTGTGCAGCTTTACTAAACCAGGAAGGAACTCAACTCTATGTCCATCTCTAAGGTGAGTGATTTGGTAGATTGATAGGAGATTTGAACTTAGGTTTGGAACATAGAGAACATCTTGAAACTCTCCATATTTCATTTCCACATTTCCTTTCCCTTCAACTTTCATTTTTGTATCATCTCCCACGAAGATGTGTGGCACCTTTGACTACTTCATTGAAGAAAAATCCTCCTTTGAAGAACCCATGTTTGAATATGAAGAAGACCCTTTATCCTTATAAGAATTAGGTAATGGAACATTATGTTTCTTCATGATGTTGGTCAACTCATCAATCTTTTAAAGATAACACTCATGTTCTTCATGACCCGATTTCTTGCAATAGGAAAACTTTTTCTTCTCCTTATTGTTGTCCCTCTTCTTGTTGAAATTTGAGGAAGATTTTCCTTGTTGATTGGATTGTGGTGTTGTCTTTTAAGCCTCCTCTGATTTGTTCTTCCACTTCTTCTTACTCTTTCCTTTATTTGAAGACTATTCAGCTGAATTTTGAGAACCCTACTTGTTTGCAACCAATACTTTAGACTTAGGTGATTTGAGAATCTCCATTGATTTCAACTTCTTTTCTTCTATATCCAATATATCAACATATTCATCAAAAGAGACTTTCTTATAGGCAGGCCCTAATGTAGTCTTTGAGGTATTAAAAGAAGATACAAATGTAGAATATTCTGATGGCAGCTTGTTATGTATGAGATAGATCAATTTTTCATCTTTGATAGAACTTCCACAATCAGTAAGATTTCTCCTTAGTTCATTCACCTTGATGATGAAATCCTATATAGATTCATATGACTTATGATCTATGGAGACAAGCTCATCTTCAATTTTGAAAACATCATATTCAAACACTTTACCATATAGACTTTCGAGGGTATCCCAAGCTTCCTTGGATGTAGAACACTTCTTAATTTGATACATGATCTTATCATCAACCCCCAAACATATATCACCTAGGGATTTCCTAACCATTGCTACCCAAGTTAAAATATCACTTGTTGATACTTTATCACCTGCTAGTTTAGGAAGAGTACCATCTATATATTGTGAAACTCCATTGTGCATTAAATGGTACCACATTTTGATGGACCATGTAGCATAGTTATGAGGAGTTAATTTTGGAAACTTAAAATTTCCCATAATGGAAAAAATAAAATAAAAGTGCAGAAAAGGGAGAACACAACACCAAGAACACCCTTCTTTTTCACTAAATAGAGAATCCTCCCCCTCCCCCCCAAATAGATTCTTTTTAGCACTTTATTAGTAGTGTGATTACAATGGCCACTTGCCAATTTTGGCCTTTGTGGACTTATAATTTTTCTTGTTACAACTTCTTAATGGATTAAAAATCTAGTACTTTACAATGTGCTACAATTCTGAAGCAATACAAAGTAAAGAAAAGCCCTATTGCTGAAAGTGACACTTTTGTCCACACAACCATACAATATATCTACAGATTTAGAAAGTAAATGAAAAATAACACACTTTCAAAAAAAATGGAACCTATTTTTGAGTCTAGATGTGCCTATATGGAGCATTTGAAGTTGCAAAATGTAGGATTATGCAGGTACAATCATCAAAAAATGAAAATTCTAACAAATCCTTGCACCAAAACTAGAAAAAAAATACACCACTAAATTTTTTAGGAAATTATACCCAATTTTTTAAAAAATTGCACTTGATTTGGAGCTTGGATGTTTGAGTTATGGCCTCCCGAAGTCAAACTACAAAATCAAAAATCAATCTAGAGAGGGGTTGCATTAGCAAAAGATAGGATTAAATTTGATGGTCATACAGACGTCATAGTAGTTCTATTTTTGCCAAGAATGATGATCAAACGACTGTCAAATTTAGACAACTATATTGATGATGTTAGTTGTATAGATGATGATGTCAGCATACAGAATTGCTTGTCCATACTATACAGATTCTATGAACAGGAGGCAAAAAAAATGGCATGTCCTATTGATTCAAAATATGGACACTAATGTGTAGCTCTATTGTATGGCCATGTGTTAAACATTGATGTTGAGTTGGATTTAGTACATGCTGGATGAGGTTGGACCTAGCATCCTGCGTACTGAATGACAGAGTGACTAACATAGGACGTATGAAAAATTGGTGCATGGGGATTTTTGGGAGGCTAATTGTGGCTATGGTAGCAAACTAAAAAGCACCATGTGTCCCTTGTGCAGACTATTCATGGATGCTACATGACTCAAGATGCAGCACTGGGCGAGTAGATTTCTGCCACCAGGAACCAGTTGTTGTGGCCAGTGATGGGAAATGCAACTGGCAGAGAATTTGATGCTAACACTAGTTTTTAAATTTGCAATAAACAAATTGTACTGCAACTACTAAAAATCTATTTGGTAGGTTTTGTTTTTAAACAATGTGTGCCCCTCACATAAACAAATGTGAAGCCTGTGGGACTTAGCACTCGACTGGTGGTGTATGATGTTGCTGGGGGTATATTCCTATCCTTCAGATGGCAGGAAGTTATATAGAAGCCTACAGAAGAATAATGAGTTTGCCAATTAAAATATACCTTGAGAAGTTAATAAAAATTTCAAAATTGTAGAGCTGGGATCTGACAACCTGATTCTACAGAAAAAATTCTCTGCCTAAATGCTTGACTAGGCAAAAATTTCTAAAACATAAAATTTAAAAAATATTTAGAGAAATTAAATTCAATCAGATCTAAAAATAAATGCAAATTCAATTCAATTAGATCTGAAAATAAATGCACAAATCAATTAAAATGATCATATCCAATTTAAAATCAGTACCTTCGGGTGCGAGTTTGCAAATTTTTTTTGCCTCATGATCAACTTTAGCCTAGCATAGGAAAATTTATAGTTAATCTTCACCAAATCAACATTTTGGACACAATGATGAGGTCAGATTTGGCTTGAGACACTCCTAATTTCTGTAGATTCTCCAAATTTGGGTCGAGGTGCTGAAGCATGAATGGTCTCGAATGACTATGTGTAGAGAATCTTCCTGAGAGATTTGATACCATGTAAGAATTTGGCTTAGGCCAAAATTCACCCAAGACCAAGGAACTCAAACAGAAGCACAAAAATAGACCAAAGAGAGAGTATGATCAGAATGATGATATATTCATTCAGCATTCCATATTTTCCATATCAAGAGTACACTAGGAGTGCCTATATATAAAGGCCTCTAGAGAGCTTCTAGAATGCATAGAATTTAGTAACATCATAAGTCATACAACTAGGCACATGTCCACCAGATATGGGTTATCCTCTATTAAGCATGAATGTAAGTGTGATGATGTGAGGATAAGACTACAATGGTATAGCATGCAAATTAGTGGTGTAGACAACATGTGCTAAATTAGGAGTGCAAATAATTATGTTGTCTACATCACAACTTAGTGAGTGATGTCAAAACCAATGTTGTAGACACCGTGTGTTGAATTAGAGTTGCGTACTTCTGTGTTGTCAACATGACAACTCAAGAGAACACACAAACTCCTAAGTGTCTCACCTAAATAAATAATAAAATAATGCATTAACCTAAGTAAACTTAAGTAAGTGTAAATAGTAAATACTTATTTACACCAACAGAATATTTCATTCAAGAAGGTATGTTGTTTAAAGGTATTCAATTGTGTATTCCTAAAAGTTCTATGAGATTGAATTTGATTAAGGAAAAGCATAGTGGTGAATTGGCTAGACACTTTTGAATTGATAAGATAATGAGTTTTTTAAAAGAGAAGTATTTTTGGCCTCAAATGTATAAGGATGTTCAAAAGTTTGTAAAGAGTTGTGGAGTTTGTCAAGTTGCAAAAGGAGTAAGTCAAAATACTAGTTTGTACACACATATTAGTGTTCCTAATAAAGCTTGGAGTGACAATAGTATGTATTTTTTTCTTGGAATGCCTACAATAGTGAAGGGTTATTATTCTATATTTGTGGTTGTGGATATATTTTCTAAAACGGCTCATTTTATGCCATGTAAGAAGACATCATATGTTGAGCATGTTGTTGAACTTTTCTTTAAAGAGATTGTGAGATTGCATGGATTACCAAGAAGTATTATTTCTAATAGAGATAGTAAGTTTGTTGGTTACTTTTGGAAGACTTTGTAGAAGAAGATGGGTACTGAGATGAATTTTAGTTCAACATTCCATCTACAAACAAACGGGTAGATAGAGGTTGTGAATAGAAGATTGGGTAATTTGCTAAGATGTTTGGTTGGAGGCAAACCGTATAATTGGGAGATGGTATTGGCACAAGTTAAGTTTGCATATAATAATTCTGTGAATTGGAGTACAATGAAAACATCTTTTGAGATTTTTAATGGAATGCAGCCAAGAGGAATATCAGATTTGGGGGATGTTGGTGAAGAAAAGAGAAGTGTTGCAAGGGAAGAATTTGATGAATTTGATGATTTTATGAAATCTTTGCATAAGGAAGTATAGTTGAGGTTGGAACAAAGTAATCAGAAGTATAAGGAGAATAAGTCTAGAAGATGTCTTGATTTTGAAGTTAGTGATGAAGTGATGGTTGATTCGAAGAAAGGAAGATTTCCTATTGGAATATACAGTAAGCTAAAAATGAAAAAGTTTGGACCTTGTAAGATCTTGAAAAGGTTTGACAGTGGTAATGCTTATGAAGTTGAGTTACTTAATGACATGGATATAGTCCTATATTCAATGTTGCTAATTTGTATAAGTATCACAATTTAAATGATGAAGTGGATATATCAGACGATTACCCTAAGAAGGAAATTGAAGAAGTTGAATAGATATTGGAGCAGAGAGTTGGTAAGAGCACAAGAGGAAAATACTACTATGAGTATTTGGTAAAATGGAAAAACCAACCTGGTGAAGATGCTACATAGATTTCTCAATTTGAGTTGGATCCAATTCAGGTTGTGACATCTTAATGATTCAGGAGAATCATTTTTTCTAACCCTAGTTATTTTATGCAAGAGCATCTTGGGTTGCACTATTATCCTACATGTTTTTAGTTTTCTTAGTTTCTACCAAGTTGCAATGTCTTGCATTATCGAGTTCTTAGTTGTTGTTGAGCATATAATGGATGCCAAGATTCCTGGTTGATGTCGAGTTCATAGAGGATGTTGAGTTCCTTTGGTTGCCAAGTTCCTTTGGTTGTCGAGTTCCTTGGGTTGTCGAGTTCCTTTAGTTACTGACTGTCAAGTTCCCATAGATCTTGAGTTCATGTGATTGTCGAGTTGTCTATTTGTGGTTTCCTATTGAGGCTGACCTTTGCATTTAGTTTTATGTTATATATCTATTGTGAGCTGACTTGTGGCTTATCTTAGTATTTAGTATAAGATTTTATTTAATGTAGGAGCATCCTAGGTGTAAAGGAAATCTTGCATCACCCAGAAATATTTTATTTTTAGTCTTTTCTATTTTAATAAGGGCTAGTAGATAAGGTGGTTACTATCTATGGGAACTTGCTATTTTTAATTAGTTTTTTGTATGAGCTTGAAATTTTTTCATTTTCTATAGGAAGGTTCTATTTAGAGATATAAGAGTAACATAAAAATTTCATTGCTCTAGCTTAAGTATCAGAGAAGTTATTACTGATTTTTAGTGGAAAAATTTGTAGAAAAATCTTCAGGCTCACCATTGGAGGCCTTAGAGTGTCAAGATGAGGTCTGAAAACTTGATGGAAGGGTGCTAGCACAATTCTAAGCCTATAGATCAAGATATGGTGTTTCTAAAAAGTGGTTGTAATAGCCAATCAGAGCAACGGTTCGTGAGTTATGGCCTTCTAAAGTTGGGCTACCCAAAATTTCTAAAATAATTGTCACAAATGTGTTTGGCCAACTCTATATATTTTGTTACGGTTTGTCAGCCCTAGGTATTAAGTTTGAGCATCTAGAACCTTCTCGGGTGGCATAAAGTTTCCTATTTAAGAAGGCCGAACACATTCTCTAGAAAAGGTCTTGGTGATAGTTTGCAACACTATCTTGCAAATTATTGTAATAAAGGCACCCATTTGGGTTAGCATATTGTAATTGAGAATTTTGTAATTCCACATTTGTGGCAAAAATAAGAAGTTCATATTTTGTTCTTTCATTTTATGTTGTTTCTTTTTTTTTGTTATGAGTTTATGGTATTAAAGGGAGCATCCTACTTCATTATTTGGTTGTATTAGAATAGGTCAACTTGTGGCTATCCATGTATTTAATAGATCTTGGTTAGAATCTTAAGAAAAATACTAAGAGAGGAATTAGCATGCAAAATTTGATCATCGAAGATTGTAATTAAATTCATATATGTGGTCTTAACCTAGAAGGCCTTATAGTTGGGAATGTAATTGAACATTGGATGAATATATGAATGAAGACATTTTCTTCCTCTATCTCCTGATTTGTTTGTATTTCTTATTGTTTTCACTGTGTTGACTCTATGTCCGTGGTTTGAATAGTTGGGTGTGCCTTTGGCCCTAGTTTTTCATCTCTCCCTACATCAAAAGAGGAGATCCAAAATTATCTTTTAGAGAACATTGAGGATTAGGTACTAAATCAATTTTAATAGATTGAGTCAGGTTAAATATCTTAGCTGAGTGATACTAACAAATGTATGTAAATCTCCTCACAAAGTCCTTAATTAATTGTAAGTGTAAAATTCTTTCACAAGGTAAGACTTGATAGTCTTAAATATTTTCATAGGGAAGAGCCTTTACTAGGTAGATCATATATTATGATCAACATTGTAACCCTGGAAGGTTAACTTTATTCCTACAGTTGTGAATATTTGTGGGTTTCATCCCCACTCTAGTTTTACTTTCACATTGAAGTGTTTCTGTGTTACCAAATCATTTCTATTATGTGTTGAAATATTCATGGATGTTATATTTTTATTTCATTTCAACATTTTAGTTTGATGTTAGATCTAACATATGAAATGAATTAGGTAGGAAATCAATAATATGTTTTTCAAGTAAAATTTTGAAGATCCTACTTCACCCTCCCTCGCCTTAGTATCTTGTTTCCAATTAAATCCTTCCAAAAATTCATATTAGAGCTAAGTTCTCTTGGAAGAAGTCTAACAACTTGAGAGGATTAGATCTTGGAGATGGAATAATAATTGAAAACCACCAGATCATAATGCAACAACTTGGAGGAGAAAAAGATTAGTTAAGGAAATCCTTAAGAAAAGGGAAAGAGATGGTCATTTAGCAAAATGAAACACTATATAAGGAAATTAATATGCAAGGACTACTTGAAAATGGAAAGACTATTAATGATGATAGAGTAATAGT
The DNA here is from genome assembly GCA_028749045.1 of Cupressus sempervirens. NCBI lineage: Eukaryota > Viridiplantae > Streptophyta > Pinopsida > Cupressales > Cupressaceae > Cupressus > Cupressus sempervirens. Next base: position 297,837,572 of record CM053789.1, read on the forward strand.
AGAACTACTAGAGAAGAACAACTCTCTGAATAAAGAAGTAAAAGAACTCAAGAGAGAACATGAAATCCAATCAATAAGACTATGTGAAGTAACTGAGAAAAATAAGAAAGATGATAAATACAAAATCATGGTTGAAGAAGAAAAAAGATAAATGACTATTAGACTTGAAGAAATATCATTCGAGGTGTAGAAACTAACAAAAAATAAGTTGGATATGATGAATCACTTGATAATTATAAATCAGGAAACAAACAAAAAGGACATGGAGATTACAATTTTAAGGAACAACTAAGACATGAGATGAGAACTAAATTTCTAGAGAGAATGAACAAACCAAGTGAAGTTGCCAAATATTTTGAAGAACTAATGAAATCACCTAGATCACCTAGGGATACTTTTGGACAACAATACATTAAGAATTTTTCATCTACTAAAGAAGGAGAATCATCAAGGAGTGGAGAAAATAGACTTGAAAAATCCAAAGGCAAACCCACATGTCATCATTGTCAAAAACTTAGACATACAACCAATATATATTTACACAAGCAAGAATGGTATGAAAACTTCTAAACCTAAGTTTATTGGTAATTATTTCAATTCCAAGAAGGTAGGTCACCAAGAACATGAATGCAGATCAAAGAAAATTGATTCACCCACTACATCAAGATTTGAAGGAAATTTCTATAATTGTTAGAAATATGGACATAAAGTTCATGAATGTAGATCTAAGACAAAATCTAATTGGACATCAAAGATACAAGAACATGTACCTAAGCAAGGTAATTCTTACAATTGGGACTATAATACATCATATAATTGTCATTATTTTTGATAATATGGACACATTCTAGAGAATTGCATTAAGATACATTTTAGAGTGAATTACAAGAAATTGTTAAATGAAGAACTAGTTTGTTTTGGTTGTCACAAAGTTGAACATGCTAGTAGAAACTAAAGAACCATAGCACCTACATTGAATAATGAAAATAACAAAGTTAAAGGAAAGATTTAAGAAAAGAAAATATGGAAAGAAATAGTGGAGATGGAAGTAGTGGATAAAGAAAAGCTAAGATCACCTCATCTAATGAATCAAGTGATCACACCACAGCCAACTAAGTGAAGATGGTATGTTGGAACTCTTTAGTTAATTATATATCTTACATCAGTTCCTAACCTAATATGTGCCAAAGTTCATATCTACATAAGAAAGGATGCATACATAAAAGAGCGATGAAGAGAAAAGTGAAAAAGAATAATTTGTAACATAGATTACCAAGAATCGGTAATATAGTTTCTTTTGGTTGAACATTAGAGTAAACAACAAGAATGCCCTACATTTTCCAAATGTTTTCAAAGTTGAGTCGATAAAGATTGTATTTAGTCATGTTCATGATATGAAGGTATTGTTAGAAGGGGGACCAATTAAGATTAATAAGGCCATAATATATTGAGTTACTGGATACACTACCTTGCATTGACCAAAGACCATGAAATATGCATCACAAAATTGTAAGGAAACTCAGGTGCGGAAATAGCTTCCTACACTAATCTCATAAGGAAAGTATGGTGCAAATCCTTTTAAAATCTTCTACACTTATAGATTCAATATCATGTAAACAACAATATTGCAGCCAACCATGCATATAGAAAATAGATAGAGAAAGAAACACATAACACAAAGATTTGCTGGTGGGGAAAAAACTTTCGATAAAACAACCCCACCCCTCCAGAACCTACACAATTTATTATCTTCAACACAAGATTACAATACACTTGCAATGCAAGTTCAACATCAACAATACGAGACTCCAAATGCACCTCAGTACTTGCAAACTTTCATCTATCACACTATTACATTACAACATGCAATACTCATTTTATGAACATCTTAAGATCCAACAAAATGCCCACAAAGGATTTGGGCATTTTTCATGGCTCAACCACCAAGAAACATGCACAATGCCACATGTACATCCATCCCTTGAATAGGAAATGACAGCTTGTCATAGAATCTGCCAAAAATAGCGGTCACAAGAGAAGTGTAAGGGAATCCATCATACCAACCTATTTTTGTCATATTCTCTTACACACACTGACCACTCATTCTTGGGCACCCAAATAGGCCTCATGTCATAAGATGCTCTTACACCTATCATAGCTTATTCCTTAAATAGCTCTTATGCGTCATAGGAATCCGTCATAACCATTTCAGCCATGATCTCCTTCACACACTTCAAGATGGTGACACATGTAAGTGATCAACATGCTAACTACACATGTACACTCACATTTACATATTATTTGCAAAAATACATTTTACAAAAAAAAAAATAATAAGAATAGGAATTATACAAGGTTGAGACACCTTATTCCTAACATTCTCCCACTTGTCGAAGACCTTGTAAGAGCAATCAGGAACATAATAGGAACTAACTGCTATAGGCCAAAAGGCCCATAGACTTCGAACACCATCTGAACTTCTTAGTGCCCACTGGTTTCATTAATGCATCTACAACATTCTTTATAGTATCTACCTTCTCCAAATTTACCTTTCCATCTTCCACCATATCTCTCACAAAGTGAAATTGCACATCAATGTGCTTCGTTCTGGCATGGAAAGTTGGATTCTTCACAAGGAAAATAACACTCTGACTATCACACCAAATAGTAATCTATTTTGCATCAACACCAACATCAGGACACAATCTCTTAAGCCAAATGGCTTCCTTACAAGCATGAGTAGCAGCCATGTACTCAGCTTCTGTAGTGGACAAAGCAACCACAAGTTGTCGCTTACTCATCCAACTGATGGCACCACCAAACATAGTGAACACATAACCACTAGTGGATCTCCTACGATCAATATCACCTGCCCAATCTGAATCCACAAACCCATGAATACAAATTAAATGTGAAGATCCAGAAGAGTTACCATGATAAAATATGGAGTAATCTGATGTACCCCTCAAATATATGAATACTCGCTTAACTGCATCCCAATGTATCCATCCAAGATTAGCCATAAACTAACTTAGGACTCCCACTGCTTGGGCAATGTCTGGTCTAGTATAGACCATAGCATACATAAGACTGCCAACTGCACTAGCATAAGGTACTCTACTCATGTCCTCCACCTCACTAGGAGACTTTGGACAATCATCTACAGATAGCTTTGTTCCCATAGAAATAGGAACACATAGTGGTCTACAATCTGCCATGCTGAACCTATCCAACACAGACTTCACATACTTACTCTGACTCAACCAAAGTTTTCTATTAGACCTATCTCTACTGATTTCCCAAGATGTACCTAGCTGCCCCAAGATCTTTCATCTCAAACTGTGCTGACAACTGAGATTTAAAATCAGAAATCATACCCTTACCCTTCCCAAACAGCAACATATCATCAACATGTAATGCAACAATAAGAAGGCGATCATTTTCAACTCTGAAATAAACAGAATGATCTAATTTCGATCTTACAAATTCAATTGACAACACAAAGGCATCAAATTTAAGGTACCACATCCTAGGAGATTTCTTCAAACCATATAGAGATTTCTTCAATCTACAAACAAATGATTCTCTACCTTTAACAATGTAGTGCTCAGGCTGTGACATATAAATCTCTTCCTCCAAATCACCATGAAGGAAAGTTTTCTTCACATCCATCTGTTCTATCTCTAAATCATATGATGCAGCAAGAGATAATAGAAATCTAATGGATGTCAACTTTGCAACAGGAGAGAATATTTCACCATAATCTATTCCCTCTACCTGTGAATACCCCTTTGCAACCAATCTAGCTTTGTACCTTTCAACACTGCCATCTGCATAGAATTTCTTCTTGAACACCCATTTATAGCCAAAAAGTTTTCTCCCTTTAAGAAAAGGTACAAGGTCCCATGTTTTTTTTTTCTCTAATGAAGCCATCTCATCATCCATAGCCTCAATCCAAGAATCTGCATCTTCCATGCCCAAAGCCTCTTTCACAGATCTAGGCTCATCAGTGTTAGTAATCAAAGCAAAAGCACAACTAGAATCTAACATAGAATAACCAAACCTTTTAGGTTGCTTTCTTTCTCTCATGGATCTCCTCAAGGGCTGAGGTTGAGGTTTTTCTTCCTCTTCTTCTGAACTATCAGAGCTACTAGACCTCTCCTCATCATTAGACCCAACATGGTCTCTCTGTTCAGTCTTCTCAGGGGTAGGAGGCAACTAAACAACATCTTTTTTCTTTTCTTTTTCATCTGGTTGTAGCACAATAGGAGAAGATGTTAGCTCTCTAAAAATAACATTTCTGCTATACAACACCTTACTAGTCACAGGATCCCAAATCTTGTATCCTTTCACACTAGCACTATACCCGATGAAAATGCATTTAATAGCTTTGTTTTCCAACTGAGATCTTTTCTCTTTTGGAACATATGCATAAGATTCACAACCAAAAAAACAAAGATGTCTAATTGAAGGCTTCTTACCAGACCACACCTCCATGGGTGTCTTACCAACAAGAGCTAATGTAGGAGATCTATTAACCAGATAGCAAGCAGTGGCCATAGCTTCAGCCCAAAACCTTTGTTCTAAACCAGCTCCACTAAGCATACTCCTAGCCTTCTCCATCAGTGTCATGTTCATTCTCTCTACAACTCCATTTTTCTCTAGGGTATAAGAAGTTGTCTTATGCCTCTCGATACCTTGTTCTTTACAGAACTGTTCAAACTCTACTAAGCAAAACTCACCACCATTGTCAGTTCTCACACACTTAATCTTCTTACTTGTCTGATTCTCTGCAAGGGCTTTAAATTCCTTGAATCGACTAAAGACTTGTGTCTTACTTTTAAGGAAATAAATCCATGTCCTTCTACTATAATCATCTATGAAAGATACAAAAAATACAAACTTGGAGATCGAAGGAACTTTTACAGGACCAAATACATTAGAATGAATAAGATCCAAAACATCAAAAGATTTGTGAGAACTAGAATAAAACTAAACACGATTTTGTTTACCATATACATAGTGTTCACAGAAGTCAAACTCAAGATTGCAATCATTTAACCCCTCAATGAGATTTTTCTTTTTCAAGGTTCTGAGACCCTTCTCACCAATGTAGTGAAGTCTCATATGCCACAACATTGTCTTTTCTATAGGAAGCTTACCTTCCAAAGTGTTTGCATTACCATCGGAACCAATAACCATAGAATTCTTCACTTCTCGTTCAAATGGCGAGGATGAAGAATTGTTACATAGAGGAATACATGCATCTAGCTGAAAAAAATTACCTCTCCTAGTACCCTTAGCAAGCACCATTCATCCTCTAATCATCTTACATCCTTCTTTTGAAAAAACAACTTGCACACCTACATCATTCAGCATACTTATAGATAATAGGTTTCATGCCAAGCCTATAATGTGCATAACTCCATTGATTCCCTTTACTTGTCCATCAGGAAATTTGATAGTGACCCTTTCGCATCCAACTATCTTCAGGTGAGAATCATCACCCAAGTACACCTTTCCACCATCGAACTCTTCATATCTTGAGAACCAATTTTGATGAGAGGTCATGTGAAAAGATGCACCCGAGTCAACCAACCACACATCATCAGATGCATGGGCTGCCAAAGCTACGATGAATGCATCACCATCTTCTTGAGATTTTTTAGAACCAAAATCTAAGGCTTTGTTCTTCTTCTTAGGCTCTTTACAGTCTTTACGAAAGTGCCCAATCTTATCACAGTTCCAACATTTTGCCTTGGACTTATTGGAAGCCTTTGACTTCCCACAAGATTTGGATCTACCCTTATTGTCAGACTTATTGTCATTTTTCTTTCCTCTTTCTGTGGATCTCCCACGAATAGCAAGGGCTTCTTTTACCAAAATGGAAGCCTTTCTCTGCATCTCCTCTGATAGCAGCAAAGACACCACATCATCCATTTTGAAGGTGACTAATGTGTTTTTGAGAGCCATCACAAGATGGTCCCATGAATCTGGTAAAGAACACCAAAGTGTGTAGCAACGATCCTCCTCCTCTAACTTGACACCAGCAGATGTCAACTATGTAGCCAGTAGATTAAATGCATTTAAATGATCCATTAAGGATCCGCCTTCCTCCATTCATAGAGAATACAACTTCTTCCTTAGGAACAACTTGTTCACTAGAGATTTGGCCTGATACACAACCCCAAGTCTCTCCCACAAACTATATGTGGTTTTCTCATCTAGAACATTCAAAAGGACTGCATCGGTTAAACAGAGTCTTATGAGACCCTTAGCTTTACGGTCTTTCATATCCCAATCTACTTGAGTTATAGTTGCTGGTCTTTTAGCACTTGTAGTCACTTCCCATAGGTCACGATCTTCCAACATGTCTTCCATCTTGAGTTTCCACAACTCAAAATTAGTGCCATTAAATTTCTCCACTTCCATTCTTCCATATGATGAAATTGCCATCTCAATCTGCAAATAAAATTCAAGATGCTCTGCACAAGACTCCCACTCAACTTGAGATTAGCTCAAAAAACCCTACCCAACAACTAGGATCAAAAGTTGATCAAGCTCTGATACCACTTGTAAGGAAACTCAGGTGCGAAAACAACTTCCTACACTAATCTCATAAGGAAAGTATGGTGCAAATCCTTTTAAAATCTTCTACAATTACAGATTCAATATCATGTAAACAACAATATTGCAGCCAACCATGCATACAGAAAATAGATAGAGAAAGAAACACATAACACAAAGATTTTCCAGTGGGGAAAAACCTTTTGGTAAAACAACCCCACCCCTCCAGAACCTGCACAATGTATTATCTTCAACACAAGATTACAATACACTTGCAATGTAAGTTCAACATCAACAATAGAAGACTCCAGCAGCACCTCAGTACCTACAAACTTTCATCTATCACAATTTTGCATTACAACATGCAATACTCATTTTATGAACATCTTAAGACCCAACAAAATGCCCACAAAGGAGTTGGGAATTTTTCATGGCTCAACCACCAAGAAACATGCACAATGCCACATGTACATCCAATACCAAGAAAAGGGCATCCATCCCTTGAATAGGCAATGAGAGCTTGTTATAGAATCTGCCAAAAATAGTGGTCACAAGAGAAGTGTAAGGGAATCTGTCATACCAACCTATTTTTGGCATATTCTCTTACACACACCAACCACTCATTCTTGGGCGCCCAAATAGGCCTCATGTCATAAGATGCTCTTACACCTATCATAGCTTATTCCTTAAATAGCTCTTAAGCATCATAGGAATCCGTCATAACCATTTCAGCCATGATCTCCTTCACACACTTCAAGATGCCGACACATGTAAGTGATCAACATGCCAACTAGACATGTACACTCACATTTACATATTATTTGCAAAAATACATTTTATAAATAATAATAAGAATAGGAATTATACAAGGTTGAGACACCTTATTCCTAACAAAAATGAGGTCGATAAATCAACTAAAGAAAAATGGAATTGTCAAGGGATGTCAATCGATGATATAGATGATCCTATGATTGAATTTTCAGCACGTGTGATTGCACACAAATTCTACCAATCTAGCAGATTGAATGGGGTGCCATGCATTGGAGTAGACTTAGGCTATAACATTGATAAAAGGGATCATACTAATGATCTCATTGAGTTGCAATTGTATCAACTAATAGATAATCTAGGAGCAATAAGGAAAGAAAAGAACACATTGTGTAAGTTTGGAACTTTGTTAGTTTATATATTTTTCTATGTAGAAAATTCATTTCCTACAATCACCATAGTAGCATGGGATAGTAACTGACCTACTATGGAATAGATTAATGGCTTGATAAGCTGTTAGGAGAAAATTTTGAAGCTATTATGGAAAATTATTTTGAGAAATTCAAAAATAAGATGAGGAATCAAATGAGGATTCCTAAATCAATTGTAGATTATTATTATGATGAGATATGTTTTATTGTAGATACAGATTTTGTATATGCACAAATAATGTTACTAAGAGTTGCATGGTTAATACCAATGACCTATGAGGTTAATGTTGATGAGGTCACAACTGATTATTGATCCCAAAGTAGTCACTAATCTCAAGAAAGGTGTACAAAAGGTTGCTACACCTCATGAGCCAAAAGGAAGCTATTAAATCAAAAGGAAGCCTATCAAAGAGGAAATTGACTAGTTCACAAAAGTAGAATATACCAAAGAGGATGATTAGAAAATGGTCATGAGACAAGAGAAAGAAGAAGATGATGAAGAAACGAAGTCTAATGAACCAAAAAATCTATCAATTGTGAATAGACTCTCTCCAATGATTGTGGATCAGGTATGTATAAAGATTAAAGAAACAACTAGTTTAGTAGGATTTAGAGATATTCATTATCATTCTTTAAATAAAGATTATCAAGTGATGATTGAAGAAGCTATGATTGATATAATGATCAAATTTAGATAGACACCTTTAGAGCTAGGTGATCGTTTCCCAGAATATTTGTATGAATGGATTGATGCCAAATGGAAGTGAGCATTATCCACAAAGAAGAAAAAAAGAGAAACTACATTACCACAAGCTATGCAAGACTTAGGGAAGACACATATGTCTATAGCCCTAAAATATTTTGTAAATAAATTCATGCCAAGAGATAGGGCATACAAAATTTTGAAGAAAAAATCTTCTAAAGTTGAGAAAAAAAGCATTCGTATATGAAAGGAAGCATTTGGACCACTTATTCCATCAATAGAAGTACATGAAGGGAGAAATGCAATAGAATTTGATGATCAGTATAATGAGGAATTTGATAATCTTATAGAAGAAATATGGCAATTAGTAGGCTAGTGTGAATGATAAGAGGTTGTCACCATCAAATATGTTTCTGACTCACTTCCATATATCCAAAATGTATTAACTGAGGAAAATATATGTAGAGTCTAATGACAAACACAACAGTACCAAGTACCAATCTAGTTTTATTATAAATCATAGATTATCCAAGGATTCAAAGTGCAAAGGCTGATTATTTTCAGGTTACATCAATTAGTGATGATATAAGTTTCAAGAAATGAGGGAAGTCTATAATTATGTTTACACAATTCACTTGTATGCCTATATTTTAGACTTAGGAGAAGGTAGTAGAAGTCAAGGAAATAAAGTTGGAAGAAGAGAATGAGAATGAAAAAGAGCAAGAAGGTATACAAGTTATTGTATAGTTGTTGAGTGTAAAACCATTTGAACCATTAGCTAAAATACTTGAATGCTACATGACACCTACTAAAGAGGAGCAGAAGCAAGTATCTAGATCGACTAAGAAGGGTAAACAATTGAAAATATCACTACCTAGTGATACAACCCTATGATCTCAGATACTAACTCAATTAGAAGAGATGATGGAAGAGTTAGTAAGTCAAGATGAGGTAATTACCTTACCCATGTATGACTTAAATAAGTTAACATTGGAGAAAATGTAGGAATTGAAAACTCTGTTGAGCTACAAGGAAAAGAAGGAACAACAAAGGAGAGAGCATAAAAAGAAATGGATATTGCATAATGTTAAAGATGTTTTTTAAAGCATTCAGGATCAAAAACTTGAATAGTAAACATATAATTTTGGATTAGTTAGTGTATATTATTGAAAAAAGTTCAAACAAAGGATATTGAGACCAATGATAAATTGATGCAATGGTCTGAGAGAAAATATGAGCACAAAGTTTTGGAGAAAGTCTCTAGGGAACTTGTACATAGACAAGTGGAGATTTCTAATTTAGTCACACAATTAGAGGAAATTTTGGAAACTATTCATTCATTATACATGAAGCTATGTGATGTTGAGTTCTTTACATTAGAGAATCAACATTTTATTGATTTATTACATGCTTATATGAGGGCAAGCACTATTTCATTGGGTAAGACTACAAGTTAAACTCATTATCCTATAATAAGTTCACTTTTGGTTAGAATAGGTTAGACAAGGTCATGGCTAGAGATAGTGAAATAAGGAATAAGTTGATGTTAATTCAAGTCATGTTTTTACAACATTTGGAGATCATTCAAAAAGACCTTTCTATAGAAAAAATTATAGTCAAGAAAGAAACATATTATTCAAATATTGAGAGCTTATTTAATCTAAATGCCAAGCAAGAAATTCATATTTTTGTTTTGAAAAAAGTAAAGGAACCCCAAGCCATAAGTGACAAAAACAAGGGGGAAATATATCAAAGGGAAATTAGGTAGTGTCATCAAATGACATAGCATTAGAAATTTAGATAATAGACATAATTATATGTTGAAAACAAATTGAAAGAGATCATTGATAAGAGAGATTTTTGAACAAGACTATGTGTTTCAATCAATTTTTTGTCACTGATGTCAAACCTACTATTTGCTAGTAAGACAATTGCTTATAAGATTCAGATACTATCACTTAGTTGATTGATGAAGAGGATTTGATCAAAAGATGTAACACCATCAACTAGAGGAAAGGTTGAATTATGCTTATGTAATGAAGTACAAGGATTAGGTAAGATAGTGGTAACATGATAAATTGATTATCTACTTAAGGTTACAAATGTTGGCTACACTAAGTAAGATTAGAAGAACATGAGATACAAAATTTAGCTACTAAGCTTGACAAAAAGGATAGTAGGTGCCAAGAAAATTCAGTACAAGCTGAGAAAAAAAGTAGTAGGAGCTAAGTAAATGGTAATTCTAGTAGATGCCGAGTAAGATAGTTGATGTCGAGTAAAGTTTAGTTGATGCCAAGCACTAATAAACTTTAGTTGATGCCGAGTGATTTCATAGAGGATGTCGAGTAACATAGTGTGTGACAAGCATCAGAAGATTGATAATGTCAAGTTGTTATATTATATTAAAGATCATGGATTTGATGAATCTAAGCCAACAAGTTTGTTTTTTTGGATTTTTTGAACCACGTGGAAGATAAGGATGATGAGCTAGTGGCATAGAATTCTAGGTAAACCATTTTGAGGAAAATTCAAAGTGGATTCTAGAGCAAGTTTCTAGAATGGACATGGAATATGGGGTAGATACATTGTATCCTAACTAATCCATAAAAACCTAAAATTAGACGATGGAGAATGAGTGGAAAAATATCTTAATTTTCTATTTATAGGAATGGTTGGTCATGAAGCAAGTTTGTTATATGCGAGAACCTAAGGGAGACAAGAGGTCAAAGGGTTTTTCTTCATCAAGTGACAGAAGAGAAGAGTCTATAATGGAATGTTAAGCAAGAAGGCTTAAGGAGATATATGCTTGAAAGGTGAACAAGCCATCAGAGATCCAATGAGTGAAAGTCAAGTAGAATGGAGGACTGAACAAAGATATGTAATCTATAAATGAAGTTGTAAGTTGAATTAGATCAAGCCTTATTGTTACTCTCTAAAGATTGTATCAGTCTAGGGTAAATCCTTTGGATTAAGGTTGACCTAATACTCATTTGTAAATCCTTTAAATGGATGGCATTCCAAATGACTATTAGGTCAACCTTAATCCAAAGGTTGTATTAGTCTAGGGTAAATCCTTTGGATTAAGGTTGACCTAATAGTTATATGTAAATCCTTTAAATGGGTGGCATTCCAAGTGAATGGTCTAAAGTCCTCTAACAAGGCTCACTTCTAATAGGGTTAACAAGGTCACATTTAACAGTGTGTATTGTAACCTTTAATAGGGCATCACTTCAGAAGAGTAAAAAAAGTAGCATGTTACTGCTAGTTTTTTTCAAATTGAGTTTCCTCATAAATAATTGTGTTATCTATGTTGATGAATCTATTATGTTTCATACTTTAAATTTATGCAAGTTGATTTGATAGTAACCTACAAGTTTGAGTGATTGCATAATCTTATGGATGTATGCACATGAGTATAAATGTTTTATGGGTTCACTAAGCTGTGAAAATTTCTATTTATACATTTGAACCCCTAATAACTGATTTGCCTCCCCCCCCCCCCCCCTTAGTTATTCTAAATAATTACAATTATTGGTATTAGATTCATTTGCTTAAGAAGACTAGTTTGAAGGTACTAGAAGCACAAAGATCAAGATGTCAAAAACAGATGTACCAAAGTTGAATAGAGATAACTTTCTTGCATGGAAAAGTTTGATGAAGCTACACATGAGAGGACTTAGAGATCATGCACAATCTACCATTAAAGTGGAACATGTTAATCCAGTAGGAGCCCTAACTGCTGAGGATATGAAAAAAAAAGGAAGAACACAATCAGGCGATGTTGGAGATTGCCTCTACCCTAAGTTATGCCAAATTTGATGATATCAAAGGCTGTGACACTGCAAATAAAATGTGGAATTCCCTACACACTATCTATGGAGGAGACAAGAATGTTCAAAGAGCCAAATATGAGAGTCTCAGAGGTAAGCTTAATGATATGAGAACAGAAGAAAGTGAAAATATTGTTCAATATGTTGCTAGGATAAAAGAAGGTGGTAGTGCAATAAAAGGTGCTACTAGTCAGATAGATGATGATACTATGTTAAGTAAAGTCTTGAGAACACTATTGCATGTTTATGCTATTAGATTTTCTACAATTCAAGAGCTAAGACATACTCTAGGAAATGATCTAACCCTTGAAGGTCTAGTAGGTAGACTCACTGCTTTTGAGCTACCTAACTTTGATAATTACAAACCTGAAAGTCTTAAATTTTCTTTCAAAGCTAAGCTATTATTGAAGGAATTTAAAAAGCCCAAGAAAAAGAAGAGGAGAAAGATAAATTATGTGTCTAGTGATAGTGATATAGATGAGGACGATGTTGAACAATTAGAAGCACTGCTGGCAAGAAGATTCCATAGAGGTAAAGGCAAGTTCAAAGGTAAGTTACATATCATTTGTTTCAATTGCAATGATGTTGGTCATATTGCTGCTAGATGTACACAAAAGAAGAACTACAAAGGTGGTGACAAATACAAAAAAAAGAGAGAAGATGATAGCAAAGATTATAAAGATAAAGGAAATTAAGGATGAATCTAATGAAGATGAGGCAACTACACTTGTGACTTGTGTAAACAAAAATGACAAATGGATCATTGACAATGGATGCTCACATCACATGACTAGAGACAAAAGTAAGTTCAGTACCTTAAATTGTTATGAATGAAGTAGTGTAAGATTTGGTAATGATGCACTATGTTTGATAAAAGGAAAAGGTTTAACAAGCTCACAAATAAGATTCTATGTGACAATGCTTACTATGTTGAAGGATTAAACTATAATCTTTTGAGTGTGTCACAATTGAATAATTTGGGATGTAAGGTTAAATTTGAAAACAAGATTGCTGAGATATATGATACTGATGGAAAGCTTATTGGAAAAGGTGATCAAACTAGAAGTAATCTATTCTATCCAGATACAAAGGATGCTACTTATCTTGTTGTAAGATTTGATGATGTATGGCTATGGAACGAGAGGTTATGTCATGTTAATTTTGATAACTTGGTTAGCATCAGTAACATGAAGAAAGTTATAGGTTTTCCTAAGTTGAAGAAACTTGACAATACAATGTGCAAACAATGTTAGTTAGGCAAAATGACAAAGTCAAGCTTTAAGAGTAAAGCTTATACCTCTAAAAAAATACTTGAAATTTTTCATACTAACTTGTGTTGACCAATCGATGTGCAAAGCTACAAAGGAGATAAGTACATTATATTATTTGTTGATGATTATTCTAGAATGATGACTATCATGTTTCTAAAATAGAAATCTAATGCTTTTCAAATGTTTAAGTGGTACTTAGCAGGAGTTGAGAAAGAAATAGGTAAGAGTCTAAAATGTTTGAGATTAGATAGAGGAGGAGAATTCACATCAAATAAATTTGAGACGTTTTGTAATGATAGAGGAATAAAAAGATAGACATGTGCACCTAGAACCCCTCCACAGAATGGTATTATTGAAAGGAGAAATAGGTCTATAATGTACTATGTTAGAACACTCATGATGGAGAATAATGTTTCCTTGAAATACTAGAGAGAAGTTGTAAATAAAACTATCTATACCTTGAATCATATACATGTCAAGAAAGGTACTCATTCTACACCTTTTGAACTATTGTATGGACACTCACCCAATGTAAAATATTTTAAGGTATTTGAAAGAAAATGTTACATTCTTAAGGATTTCAAGAATGGTAAACTTGATGCAAAAAGTGAAGAAGGTATATTCCTTGGATATTCAACAAGAAGTAAAGCTTGTAAGTGTTTGAATAATAACACTAACAAAGTTGTGGAAAGTGCAAATGTGAATTTTGATGAATATGCAAAAGTACATGAGGCTTAACCTATAAAAGAACCAAAAGAATAAAAATCACTTGTATACTTTGTTGGAAATATTCAAGATATGACAAGTTACTGAGAGGGGAGGGGTGAATCAGTAACTTCTAAAATTTCAAACAATAAAACTGTATACTAATATATTCACCATTCATCCAAGTAACCTACTGTAAGAATGAAACAAAATCATTTGCAACACTTGAACACATAGATTTGGTGACCTAGAAACCTTCCAAATAGAAAGTAAAACTGGGGTGGGGATGAAACCCACAAGCTTCGTTACTGCAGTATGAAGTTGGCCGGTTAAGGCTTACAATGACCACTTCTGGTGATCTGCCCTGTTAGGAGCACAAAGGATTGCTAGATCCACCTTGTTAGAGGATTTCCAAACATACAATAAAGTATGCACTCTGTTAGGAGATTTACAAAAGACTGTTAAGTCTACCTTGTTAAAAGATTTACAAAAACTGATTCACCTGTTAGAATGAAACAGTGGATCTGATTACAACTGATTGCTGATAAGATCTGATATGCTCTGATTCACCTTGATGTGATAGATAAAACTTTTCTTCTCCAAAATTCAACCTTGCTGAATATCTTCACAACTCAGCACACATACTTTCACACGCATGTATTTCTTTCACACTTTTGCAGTTTCATTAATCACAATTTCTATTGCCATTGCAATTGCTTTTCATCTCATTTCTTACTTCCTTTCATCTGAATGATACAATACATTACATATATATACCATCCAAATAAACAATGCATGCAAGGTCAGCCAAAAAAAAAAGTGCAAATCTCTATACAAAGTCGGCCCAAGGTAAAAACTCGGGTTCACTGAACTGACTTGGTGTCCTTCTGATACTCGGCGTCCACTACATTACTCGGCATCGTCATGCACTCGGTAGAAGTGAAGGCATGGTTCATACTAAACACTTCGAGTAGTTCTAAACTTGGTAACCACTAGAGACTCGGTAGAAGAGATGTCACTCGGTGAATACTTCTATCTGAACTGTAGCTCGGTGATCAAAGGAAACACTTGATAGAACCTTGTGACTCGGTGATAGTTAGTTTCCTTGATATCCGTCTGAGCTCGGTAAAAATTAATTTCCTTGATAACCTCAGGAGCTCGGTTATCATGAAGTTCTCGGTTACATCTTAGTACATCTTCACTTGGTCAAAACTGATTCCTTTCTTTACCTTGAACACTCGGTAAACACTGGCTGCTTTTTTTACCTTGATCACTCGGTAAACACTGACTTCTTTGTTCACCTTGATTACTCGGTAAACACTGACTTCTTTGTTCACCTTGATTACTCAGTAAACACTGAGAACTAGGTAAAGCTTGGCTTCCGGTGAGAGCTCAGTAAGCATTCAGAATCCAATAAGTGTTGTAACTAATGACAAAAATGTATCATAATGCCAACAATCTCCCCCTTTGGCATTAGTGACAAAAACACTTATGAGACAAAATTTATCTGACATGCTGATGACTGATTCTGAATATACATAGCTTCGTTATATACAACTCCCCCCATAGAATAGCTTTGTTATATACAACTCCCCCATAGAATGTACATACATTATTTACATGAGCTGTATATCTCTTCTTTTGTACAATTTTTCTGAAAACACTTATTCACCCATAGTATACATATCCAACAATAATCTCCCCCTTTTTGACAATAATGCCAAAGAATAAAAGAATATATATACTTATATAGAAACACCAAAATGAGAGATGAACTCTGAATGTACCTGGAGAATAAGCTAGAGAGTCTTATCCCAATTCTCTTGCAAAATTTTGCAGGTGGAAAGAGCTATTTGAACTTCAGCCGAAAGTTCAATCACATGATCTGCAATGGAGAAGTTATTATCATGGATTAACGTCTTTGAATGTACAATGTGCTTCTGCATTGAATCCATGATGGGAAGGATCATGTTTTGGATATCTATCAATGTAGATCGGATCCTTGCCTCTTCTCTCAACAGCTCTGCCTGCTTCTCTGACAAAAATTTGATTCTGAGGTGATGAGATGAGCTTGAACTGGGGTCAAGCTTCAAGTTCTGTGCGGTCACCTTCAGATCTTCATCAATTTTATTTAGTTTCTCTCTTATTCCTTTAGTGTACTCGGTAACATCACAAAGCTTAGCAAAAAGAGATGTTACATTATTAAAAGAATTTTCCATATCTGCCAAAACTGAGGTTAATGCAACCTGATTTATTGCAATGTTCTGAGCAATGTGCCCCAATACCTTATTATCAAATTTTTTTTCTGCACGCTCAATTAGCTTTTCTTGTCCGGAGGCATCTTCATTGAATTTATTAACTACCTCTTCCAATTGAATCAAAATGTGTTGAGAAGTATCAACATCAACACCTATAGCCTCAGTGATTATTTTCCAGGCTTCCTCAATTATCCTATATTCCTTATCCCTTTCCGATCTTAACTGCATTTGAGTAGCCTTTTTCTCAATAAGTTGACTAGCATACCTAATTTCTTCAATGGTAGCATTATCAAAGTCAATCTTTGGAATTACTATCTCTGTGTCTAAGTCAATGTCTTCAGGAATTTCCTTTTCAGTGATCATAAGTCTTAATGGTTGCTTTTGTTTGACTTCTGAGATGATTGGTTTGACCTTTGGAATAGACACAACAGTAGAGACAGAAGGACTAGCAGTAAAAACTGGGATGCTTGAGGCTTGAGTGCCAATATGAGTATGTACAGGGTCAAAAATTTGAGTACTGGCCAAAAATGGTGATACACTCGGTAATATAGTATCTAAGCTCACTGTGCCTGAAGTAGATGGCGAAAAAATTGTAGAACAAATTGGAGTAGTCAAAATTTGAGAACTCACAGCAATACCAACTGATGATGATGGAGTCGAGGAGGCCAACTCGGTAGATGAAAAGGGGTGCAGCTCGGTAGACGAAGAGGGATGCAGCTCGATAGATGAAGTGGTAGTCACTTCCACTGATGATACCTGGAGCTGAGATATGGCAGGTGTAGATGAACCTGTTGAAGCTGACTCCAACCTTGATGATGTCACAGGTTTAGCTGGGGAGTGAGGAAGGGATGCAATAACTGCTGCTGCAATTTTTACCATATCATCCTCCTTATCTTCCTCTTCAGCTTCTTCCTCTTTCTCTTCTTCCTCTTTCTCTTCCATCATTGCATGCAACTCTCCTGGTGTAACTGTGATGGATGGAGTGCTGTCTGATTCATCACTGCTGCTACTGCTATCATCATCCTTTATTTCTACTGGGTCTACACTGGGCTTATGTAGATGATAGATGTTTTTCCACATGTTTGTAGCATCATTTACAACATGCTCTATATCTTTGATCAAAATCAAACAAGTGTGGAATTTAATCATCATTTTACCTTCATAGGTTTTCAATTCAGATTTTACCTCTGCTCCAGTGAGACTAGGCCGAAGATTCTTCAGGGATTGCTCATATATATCTCTTACCGTCTTGGTGGCTAACTCCCATCTTGGTTGTACTCTCTCCAGTAGTTCTTTAGAGATATGAGGAGCAATTTGGTCTGGGGAGTATTTCCATTTTCCCATTTTGTTAAGTACCAATTCCTCAATTTGCATTTTCTCTGCATCAGTCCTTGTCTCAAATCTCAATGCCTTGAAATTTGCGATGCCAACTCCTTCTTCCAATGATTTGAGCCTTTGCTCGAATGTAGGTGCAGGTTTGACCAATACAAGTTACTGAATACCTTTTCTCATCCTCCGAGTGAATACTGCAGTAGGCTACTTCTTAGGCTTGGTAATGATTACCTTGCCTTTCTTCTTTGCCGGTTGCTCTTTTTCTGATTCTTTTTCTCCTTCTTCTTCTTCTTCACTTTCTTTATCTTCACCTTTTCCCTTGGTGACCATAAGAGGACTCATTTCAGTTTTCAGTTTGGCCACTTTCCTCTTACCTTTGCTGATGGCCTGTGGAATTTTGATTTCTAGTTCAATTCTGGCCTTTGCTTCATCATAAGTACCAAAAATTCGTTGCCTTGGGTCTACTGGTTCATTTACCAGTGCTTCAATGATATCCCTTGTTTCATCAATATTTACCTCATATGGAAGAGGTCTCACCCATGCAACTCGGGGTCTAACTGCCTGTATGTACACTTTGTCACAGTCAACCATGAAACAGACATCATCCTTATACTCTTCAACAAGTTTTGGAGGTATTCTGAATCTGTTGTTCATCCTTTTCTTGAAATCTTCAAAATAATTATCCATTACTTTATCAAAATTCATACCCATTTCTACTATGAATTCATTTATTTGATACAAAATTGGAGTATCTTTCCTCCATACAACTGCACCCTTAGATGGAAATAATTTTTGTACATAGAAAAATAAACAAACTAGCAAAGAACCAAATTTACAAGGGTTTGTCTTTGCAGTCCTTATGCTTTTCATGTTTTTATTGAATTGTTTTAATAGCACATCAGCTAGGTCAAACTCCATATTTTTCTTTACAATTTTATATGCCAAATCTACAGCCTCGCAAGGTACACTATTCAGCCTGCTGGAACTATATAGTTTGTATGCAATAACATAAATACCAAATTTCAATTCTATATCTGAAACATTGTTGAGCCTTAAACCTCTGCCATCCCATTCAGCTTGAGTTTTCTTTTGTAACTCATCCTGTCCTAGGGTTTTGATGGTTTTGGCTTTGCTGAGCATCGGGAGACCCGTAATTTTGTGAATCATCTTCTTGGATATCAAAACTGGTTGTTCCAACCACAATTGACCATTATGCACTCGGCTCAAGATATACCTCACCCATTTCACTTGGAAACTTCTTGGCAGATGCGGGATATGGGTTAAGCCTTTGGCTTCCAAATGTTTGAACTCAGGTTTTAGGGTTCCATCCACGCATAACTCGGCTAGGGTGTTATCCATATCTAGTGTCCCTATTTCTTGCACAGTACACTTGAAATGAGTACGAATATCATTGATTAGAAGTACCTTTGGAGGGATCTGTGATTGAGCTCCATGCGGGTCGAGTGATTCAGCGATGGCAAGAACAAGCTTGAACGTCGATGCCTTCCATTCCGTTCCCTTCACAAGCATTTCGGATCCTTTCTTCGCCTTGCTACTGCTGGTGCTTGCGGAAGCCATTGCTGCTCAGTGAGTGAAAATATTTCGTAAGAATACTTCGCTGGAAAATCTCTTCAACTCACTTGAACTCACTTGAAAGCCCTCTTTTTGTAAATCTCGAATTCGCGGTGAAAAATGAGGTTGAAATCTGCCTTTTTGATGAAAAATTTGCCATTAATGTTCAGTACGGAGGTAGCTGCGATTGACAGACTGTCATCCACTAGCTCGGCTTAAACTTTACAACTCGGTGACCAAAAGAAATTAGGTTAAATCGCCCTTAACTCGGTAAGAGAAGAACCAACCATGCTCGGTAAGTGCAACTTGGTGAAAGAGGCCTTATTGCACCCAACTGAGCTCGGTAAGGTCATGTACCGACCATGATCTTGATGTATCTGAAATACTGATTTGATCATATTTTCATTCTAGGACTGCTTAGGATATTGCTTTGTAGATACAGTCTTGGTCTTATCCTGATGAGTCTTAATTGGAAATGGGAGAGTCACTCACTTCTTGAGTGACCATTCCATTACTTGAATTATCTGGCTCGGTAGACTTTGGAATCCATTGCTGCTTCATTTGCTTTCGAATATTGTCTACTTTAATTTTCTTCTCATCCTCGACTTTCTTTATGTTCATGCAGTTTTTAGATATATGACCAAGTTCTGTACATGTATAACATCTTACAGTGGTATCCCTTTTTCTTAGGTGATGCCTTGCACAGTTTATGCCAGTATGACCATATTCTCCACAATAATGACATCTGCACCAAGTGTTGTAGTCCCAACCAAATATTGCTTTGACAAGTTGTTCAGCTGGATTAAATGATTTGGATTTGCATTGTGATGCCTTATGACCTTGCTTTTGGCATTTGTGACATTTACCTTCAAATTTTGGTTTCTTTTTGCATTCATTGGCTTTGTGTCCATGCTGATTGCAATTGTAGCACTTTCCATTAAATTTGCCTTTTCCATTGCTCCAACATCCGTTAGATGTATGACCTAACTTACCACAGTGGCTGCAAGTAGGTTTTTGATTCTTTTGAGTACCCTGTTTGGAGGATTCACCTTCTTCCTTATATCCAAGGCCTGCTTTACCATTTTGTTTATGAAAGTTTTCTTCATTTTGCAGATTCAATTGATCCATGTCTTTTTGAGATTTTACCATTCTCTCATTGACTTGTTTTTCAGAGATTAGATCACTTTGTAAGCTTGCATTGATTTGTCTTTCAGTAATTAAGTCATTTCTCAAATTCTCATTCTCAGATCTCAAATTCATAATTTCTTCATTTGCATTAGATAATTGAGTTACAAGATTTTCAAGCTGAGAGGATTGATTATTCCTTACCTCTAAGTCTTCAACTGCCTTTTTCCTTTGCTCCAAGATTTCGCATAGCCTGATGGACTGGATTCCTTGTTCCCTTTTGAGCTTTCTTACTTCTTCCTGCAGAGATCCATTCTTTTCTAAAAGTTCTTTGATTGCTTTGTCAGCTTCATCTAAACTATTTGATGGTGAGAGATCTTCAATCTTTTCTTCAACATACTGATGGTCATTCATTTTCTTTGCAAGTTCTTTTTTTCTTTTCAAGGATTGTGAAAGATGCTCTTTTGCTTCATTGAGTTGAGCCATGGCCATTTTCAGATCTAGCTTTTCATTCTCAATAGTTTTGTCAAGCCTGAATATCTCCATTTTCCTTGATCTTTGCTCAAGCTGTGAAACTTTTATCTTGAGAACCTTAAATCTTTGATACCAATTGTTGGAAATATTCAAGATATGACAAGTTACTGAGAGGGGAGGGGTGAATCAGTAACTTCTAAAATTTCAAACAATAAAACTGTATACTGATATATTCACCATTCATCCAAGTAACCTACTGTAAGCATGAAACAAAATCATTTGCAACACTTGAACACCAAGATTTGGTGACCCAGAAACCTTCCAAATAGAAAGTAAAACTGGGGTGGGGATGAAACCCACAAGCTTCGTTACTGCAGTATGAAGTTGGCCGGTTAAGGCTTACAATGACCACTTCTGGTGATCTGCCCTGTTAGGAGCACAAAGGATTGCTAGATCCACCTTGTTAGAGGATTTCCAAACATACAATAAAGTATGCACTCTGTTAGGAGATTTACAAAAGACTGTTAAGTCTACCTTGTTAAAGGATTTACAAAAATTGATTCACCTGTTAGAATGAAATAGTGGATCTGATTACAACTGATTGCTGATAAGATCCGCTATGCTCTGATTCACCTTGATGTGATAGATAAAAATTTTCTACTCCAAAATTTGACCTTGCTGAATATCTTCACAACTCAGCACACATACTTTCGCACGCATGTATTTCTTTCACACTTTTGCAGTTTCATTAATCACAATTTCTATTGCCATTGCAATTGCTTTTCATCTCATTTCTTACTTCCTTTCATCTAAATGATACAATACATTACATATATATACCATCCAAATAAACAATGCATGCAAGGTCGGCCAAAACAACAAGTGCAAATCTCTATACAAAGTCTGCCCAAGGTAAAAACTCGGGTTCACTGAACTGACTTGGTGTCCTTCTGATACTCAGCGTCCACTGTGTTACTCGACATCGTCATGCACTCGGTAGAAGTGAAGGCACGGTTCATACTAAACACTTCGAGTAGTTCTGAACTCGGCAACCACTGGAGACTCGGTAGAAGAGATGTCACTCGGTGAATACTTCTATCTGAACTGTAGCTCGGTGATCAAAGGAAACACTTGATAGAACCTTGCGACTCGGTGATAGTTAGTTTCCTTGATATCCGTCTGAGCTCGGTAAAAATTAATTTCCTTGATAACCTCAGGAGCTCGGTTATCGTGAAGTTCTCGGTTACATCTTAGTACATCTTCACTCGGTCAAAACTGATTCCTTTCTTTACCTTGAACACTCGGTAAACACTGGCTGCTTTGTTTACCTTGATCACTCAATAAACACTGACTTCTTTGTTCACCTTGATTACTCGGTAAACACTGACTTCTTTGTTCACCTTGATTACTCGGTAAACACTGAGAACTAGGTAAAGCTTGGCTTCCGGTGAGAGCTCGGTAAGCATTCAAAATCCAATAAGTGTTGTAACTAATGACAAAAATGTATCATAATGCCAACATACTTTTATGAAGTTATTCCTATTTTAGAACATGCTATGAATCAAGCTGCAATTCAATAGCAAGTTTCAATGAATTCCATGTCACATCCTATGAATGTCAAGTTACATTCAGGAACCAAGCCACATTTAGATGCTAAGCTACAAAATGAAGTGAATGCACATTCTAATTTTGAAGTAGGTAGACATGAAAGAAATGTTGAGATACCTAACACAGATGCACATAGTGATTCTAAAGCTAAACGAAAAAATGAAGAAACAAGAGCTGAGCCAAGATTGTCTAAATATGTTGAAAGACATCATCCTACTGATCAAATCTTTAGAAACAAAGATGTTAGGCCAATGACAAGAAATAGATTGAGAAGTGAAACATGTTTATTAAGAATGAAGGAACCTAAAATAGTAAAATATGTATTCAAAAATGATGACTACTACAAGGCCTTGGAAGAAGACATTGAAAAAATAGAGAAGAAAAAAACATGGAGTCTAGTTCTTAGACTAGAAGACAAAAATGTGATTGGCACCTAGTGGGTATTTAGAAACAATCTAGATGAGAATGGTGAAGTCACAAGGAACAAAGGAAGATTAGTCTACAAAGGATAAAGGAATTTACTATGGACAGGCATTTTCCTCCGTTGTAAGATTGGAAGGAGTAAGAACTCTACTTTCTTATTCTGCATACAAAGGTTTCAAGGTTTATCAAATGGATGTTAAATCTAAATTTTTGAATGGCATATTAGAAGAAGAAGTTTACATAGAATATCCAAAAGTATTTTTTGATGTTAACATTAAGAACATGGTATGTAGATTACACAAGGCTCTATATGGTTTAAAGCAAGCACCAAAAGCATGGTATGAAAGACTTCATACTTATCTTGTGAAGATTGGATTTGAAAGGACTGATGATAACAACAATCTATACATGGAGACAAAAAATAGAAAAAATCTTTTTTTATCTAAAATTTTTGTTGATGATATCATATTTGGAGGACAAGATGCTTTATGTAAATCAGATAAAGAAAAAAATTGAGATGTCTATGTTTGGAGAGATCAAATTTTTTGTGGGTTTGCAAGTATATCAGATGAAGTATGGTATATACATCACTCGATCAAAATATGTGAGGGAAATATTGAAAACTTTTGGATTGGAAGATTCCAAACTAGTAAGTACACCTATGGTAACAACACACAAGTTGTCAAAGAATGCGAATTTAACTGAGGTTAATCAAGCATTGTATAGTTCTATGATTGGTAAATTGCAATATGTAGAAGATAGTAGACCTAACATTGTATTATTAGTAGGGATAGTTGCAAGGTTCTTTGCTAATCCTAGGGAGAATAATTTAATGGTTGTAAAGAGAATAATAAGATATCTAAAAGGAATAGAAGAGTTTGGTCTATACTATAAGAAGAATAAGAAATTTGAATTGAGAGCCTACATTGATGCTGACTGGGTTGGAAATATAGATGACAAAAAAAGCACCAGTGGAGGAGAATTTCTTTTAGGAAAGAGACTAGTTACATGGACTAGTAAGACACAAAAATACACATCACAATCAACTATTGGAGCTGAGTATGTTATTGTTGTTGTAAATTGTACAAAAATTGTGTGGATCAAACAACTACTCAAAGCAATGAAGAAGGAGATCAGAGAACTTGTGAAACTTTATTGTGATAATACAAGTGTTATCAATATATCAAAGAATCTAGTAATGCATACAAAGACCAAGCACATTGCAATCAAGTATCATTATGTAAGAGAGCTGGTTCAAGATAAAGAGGTGAAGATGGAATATGCTAATACAAGGGAAACAATTGATGATATCTTCACAAAAGCATTATCCAAGGATGCTCATGAGTATCTAAGAGGTAAACTAGGGGTGATACCCCTATCCAAGGCTATGAGTAACAAGAGGAGTGCCCTGGATCAAACAAGCTGATGTCCATATGTTACACATTGATGTAATGGATCTTACTTTAGGAGCTTCCTAGAGTAATCAAAGAGCTAAAATTTCCAAATTAGTCACAAGTAAGGTGACAGAGGGAGAAACTAAAGTTGCTTATATCTACATGAGAAGATGATATGTCTTTGGCATTATTGTCAAAGAGGGAGAAAGTAAAGTAAACTCATCATCAAGGAGAAAGTCCTAAATTAATCTGTTGATCAAAGAGGGAGAAAGTAGAAGGAAGATCATATAAGAAGAAGATAGCATATTAGAGGGAGACATCTAGAGATTGTTGATGTTGCTGATGTAGAGATAGAGAAGAATATAAGAAAGAGGGAAAAATCCTAATCTACCTAGTAAGAGGGAGTTATAAGACAGATTTTTTGTAACCTAATCAGAAGAATGGAAGTTGCTGATAGAGAGAGCAATTTTGATACAAGTTTTTCTTTTTTGTATTGTCTTACTATTTTAACCTAGTCAGTTTGGTTGAACAATATTGTTCATCATCTAATTGTTTTGGTTGATCAGCTTGGTTTGCCATCAATGCCAAAGAAAGAGATTGTTGAAAACAAATTGAAAGAGATCATTGTTAAGAGATATTGTTGAACAAGACTATGTGTTTCAATCATTATTTTTTCATTGATGTCAAACCTACTAGTAAGACAATTGCTTAAAAGATTTAAGTAATATCACTTAGTTGATTCATGAAGAGGATTTGATCAAAAGATGTAATAACAACACCTAGAGGAAAGGATGAGTTATTCTTATGTAATTAAGTACAAGGATAAGTTAAGAGAGTGGTAACATGATGCATTAATTATCTACTTAAGGTTACAAATGTTGGCTACACTAAGAAAGATTAGAAGAACATAACATACAAATTTTTTCTGCTAAGCTTGATTGAGTGAATAGTAGGTGCCGAGCAAAGTTAGTGCAAGCTGAGAAAAAAATTAGTTGGAGTCGAGCAAACACAAATTCTAGTGAATTTCGAGCAAGATAGTTGATGACGAGTAACATAGCGTGTGTCGAGCATCAGAAGATTGATACTACCAAGCTGCTATATTATTTTAAGATTGTGGATTTGGTGAATTTGAGCCAACAAGTTTTTTTTTTTAATTTTGTGAACCAGGTGGAAGATAAGGATGATGAGCTAGTGGCACACAATTCTAGGTAAACTATTTTGAGGCAAATTTAAAGTGGATTCTAGAAGAAGTTTCTAGAATGGACATGGAATATGGGGTAGATACATTGTATCCTACCTAATCCATCAAACCCTAAAATTGGATGATGGATAATGAGTAGAAAAATATCTTAGTTTTCTATTTATAGGAATAGTTGGCTATGAAGTAAGGTTTTCATATGCTAGACCCTAAGGGAGACAAGAGGTCAAATGGTTTTTCTTCATCTAGTGACCTAAGAGAAGATTTTTTCTTCATATGCTAGACCCTAAGTGAGACAAGAGCTACAATGAGTTAAAGCAAAGTAGAATGGAGGATTGAATAGAGATCTATAATCTATAAATGAAGTTGTAAGTTGTATCAGATAAAGTCTTACTATTACTCTCTAACAATTGTATCAGTCTAGGGTAAATCCTTTGGATTAAGGTTGACCTAACAGTTATTTGTAAATCCTTTAATTAGGTGGCATTCCAAGTGAATGGCCTAAAATCCTCTAACAAGGCTCACTTCTAATAGGGTGAATAAAATTCTTTAATAGTGTCACATTTAATAGTGTGTATTGTAACCTTTAATAGGGTTGGCCTTTCATAGGACATCATTTTAGAAGAGTGAAAATAGTAGCATGTTACTATTGGTTTTTCTCAAATTGGGTTTCCACATAAATCATTGTGTTATGTGTGTTGATGAATCTTTTATGCTTCATACTTTACATTTTTTCAAGTTGATTTGATAGTAACCTACAAGTTCTATGTGATTGCATAATCTTATGGATGTATGCATGAGTATAAATGTTTTATGGGTTCACTATGCTATGAAAAGTTTTATTTATATATCTGGACCTTGGATAATTGATTCAAAAACCCCCCCACCTCAGTTATTTTAAATAATACCAACATTATAGTCTCATCAAGAGCATTATTTTATGGTAAGTAGGAGATAATTTCCACAGCAAGTCAAATTGTGGTATTGCTATTAGGATTTAATTGTGTGATTTTTGAGTCGAACTCATTGAACCATGTTTCATGAGTAGTGATTCAACATGAATCCATCTCTCATGAGAATAAATGGAACATTTATCACTCATTTGGTCTAGGTAATGCTCATACGGGTGAAGCACCGAGACTTCTCAGGAGGTCACCCATACTAGTACTACTCCAACCTGAGCATGCTTAACTACAAAGTTTCCTCCATGATTAAACCCAAAGCTTGCAACCCCATTTGAAAAACCTTAACCAATTTTTGTACCTTATGAACCATTCATTATAAAGCCCCTTAAGCTCATCAATTGATAAGTAGGAGATAATTTCCACAGCAAGTCAAATTGTGATATTGCTATCAAGATTTAACTGTGTGGTTTTTGAGTCAAACTCAATGACCCATGTTTCATGAGTAGTGATTCAAAATGAATCCATCTCTCATTTTCCATTTATTCTCATGATAGATGGATTCATGTAGAATCACTACTCATGAAACATGGGTCAATGAGTTTGACTCAAAAATCACATAGTTAAATCCTAATAGCAATATCACAATTTGACTTGCTGTGGAAATTATCTCCTACTTATCAATTGATGAGCTTAAGGGGATTTATAATGAATGGTTCATAAGGCACAACACTTGATGAAGGTTTTTCAAATGGGGTTACAAGCTTTGGGTTTAACCGTGGAGGAAACTCTGTAGTTAAGTGTGCTTAGGCCTAAGTAGTACTGGGATGAGTGACCTCACAGGAAGTCCCAGTGCTTCACCCCTTTGAGCATCACCCAGATCCAATGAGTGCTAAGTGTTCCATTTATTCTCATGAGAGATAGATTCATTTTGAATCAATACTCATGAAACATGGGTCAATGAGTTTGACTCAAAAATCACATATTGAATCCTGATAGCACTATCACAATTTGACTTGCTATTGAAATTGTCTCCTACTTATCAATTGATGAGTTTAAGGGGTTTTCTAATGAATGGCTCATAAGGCACAATACTTTTTGAAGGTTTTTCAAATGGGGTTGCAATATTTTGGTTTAACCATGGAGGAAACTCCATAGTTAAGCGTGCTCAAGCTAGAGTAGTACTAGGATGGGTGACCTCCTGGGAAGTCTCGGTGCTTCACCCCTATGAGCATCACCTAGATCCAATGAGTGCTAAGTGTTCCATTTATTATCATGAGAGATGGATTCATGTTGAATCCTGATACCAATATCGCAATTTGACTTGCTTTGGAAATTATCTTCTACTTATCAATTGATGAGCGTAAGGGACTTTCGAATGAATGGTTCATAAGGCACAACACTTGGTGAAGGTTTTGCAAATGGGTTTGTAAGCTTTGGGTTCAATGGTGGAGTAAACTCCATAGCTAAGCATGCTCAGGTTGGAGTAGTACTGGGATGGGTGACCTCTTGGGAAGTCTCGGTGCTTCACCCTTGTGAGCATCACCTAGATCCAATGAGTGGTAAGTGTTCCATTTATTCTCATGAGAGATGGATTCATGTTGAATCACTACTCATGAAACATGGGTCAATGAGTTTGACTCAAAAATCACATAGTTAAATCCGGATAGCAATATCACAATTGTATGGATTAATTATCCATCACAAATTATTTTTTTCATAAGTATCAAAGGGGGAGACTATTGATCTCAGAGCCTAAGCTTCCTATTAATGTCCAAATACTTACTCATTTATTAGGCAAGGTTGGCTTGTCATGACTATGACTAAGTCATCTAGTAAGGGCTGAGCATATCAAAACTTTTTTATTTCCATTACATGTTGTGAAAGTCAAAAATTAGCGAGCACCATAGTTGAGATTGGGTGCATATATAAGTTGAGCATACATAGTAGAGTTTGAGAAAGTTGACAAATAGTTTTTTTTGAGAAAAAAGAAAGGTTCAAGCATATTAAATCTAAGTGATAGTAGAAATCTTAGTTATGACCGAGTGTCAGAATATTTAAATGCCAAGTAAATCAATTTTAAAATATAATTTTCTAGTTGCACATACACTTGTGTAAATCATTTTGGCTGACTTTTATAAAACATTTAATAATTATAAAGAAATTTGAGATGCAAACTATGCATCATTGCAGAAGGTATCAATCCCAAGGAAAGAAGATCAATGAATCAAAAAATCATAAGGGAAATGAGAAAAGGGATGAATTGTGAATTGTCTATTATGATCCAAATTTTTTGAAGATTGTCTATTTAATGAGATTTTCTAACACTACGATCGATTTATTAGAATGCATGTGTATGGATGTGAAAAGGAATGTGTGTGTGAATGAATGCATGATAAATTAGGTGAGATAGAAAATAAGGACATAATAGAGAAAAGAAGGCTAAGTCTGAGAGGAGACAAAACAAACAGTAAAGGATAGAACAAAGATATTAGATTAAGATATTGAACTAAGATATTGGAAAGATGGGATCTAAAATCATCTTGGTCAGGTATTGAATCAGTTTTAACATATTGAGTTAGGTTAAATCTCTTAGTCAAGGTATCCTGATAGATCTATGTAAATATCCTAATAGAGTCCTTATTTAGTTGTCAATATAAAATCCTTTAATAGGATAAGCCCTAAGACTCTTAGATCTTTTAATAGGGTAGACAATTCACTTGGATAGATCATATATTATGATCAACATTGTAACCCTATCATGTTAACTTTATTGTTGCAATAGTGAAGATTTGTAGCTTTCATCTGCACCCCATTTTTATCTTCATGTTGAAGTGTTTATGGGTTACTGAATCATTTGTGTTATGTGTTGAAATTTTCATGGATGTTATATTTTGATTTCATTTCATCATTTTAGTTTGATGTTAGATCTAAGATATGAGATGAATTAGGTGTGAAATAAGTAATATATTTTGCAAGTAAAATTTTGAAGATCCCAATTCACTC
Organism: Cupressus sempervirens; assembly: GCA_028749045.1. Lineage (NCBI taxonomy): Eukaryota > Viridiplantae > Streptophyta > Pinopsida > Cupressales > Cupressaceae > Cupressus > Cupressus sempervirens. The sequence goes on from CM053789.1 coordinate 297,867,139, forward strand.
CCCTCTTAGTATCTTGTTTCTCATTAAATCATTGCAACAACATCAAAGATATTATTCCTAATTTTTACATAAACGGCGAATATTTACATAAAGGACATCTACTTGGGCCTTGGTATACTATTTTCTTAAATCTTTTAGTAGTAAGGACCTTCCTATTAAAACCTAACCATGTTCAAGAATCTTTTCTTGGCAAGACAATCTTTATTCCAACATAATGTTATTGGGAGGTAGTCATTTGTGCTCATCTAGAGAGACATGATGGAGTTAAACTCATTCTTTGAGTTGTATTTCCAATTCTTGTTTTTATCCCATATTAGTTTATCCTTACCAAAAGTGAAAGTTACTTTTATGTTTCATAAGATTCTCCTTAGATGTTTTGCTTCATTACATGGGAGGTTCATGTCCTTAAAAAAAAACCATTTATCTCTTTCCCTCCATCCTCAAAGGTCACATAATCTATAACCATCTAGTTATTGTAAACTACAATTAGAACAACTATTATGTTGTCATTGATGCCAAACCTTATTGGTTAGACAATCACTACCTAAGTAGAGTACCATGTCATGATGATGAAGAATAAGGTTTGAGAAGAAGAGATAACAAGACAATCTAATGGAAAGTTTTACGTATGTGGAATTTCAATGGACACTTCATCAGTTTGACTTTGAAAAGATAATTTGTTGTTTAATTATAACACTAATTGAATAAGATAATTGAATTGAAACCTAGAAGATATGATCAATGAATAGGTGAAACCAAGATTCAACACACAAGATTATGGAACTCATAGTTGAAGTTGAGTTGTACTAGTGTCCACCAAGTGAATAGTGTAAGCTAAGAAAATATACTATCAACCAAGCATTAGTAAACATAGAATATTAGAAAAGTTGGACTAATAAAGTCAGTATAAGCTGAGCAAGACAATTGGTTTTGACTAAGTTATCTATTAATGACCAACTATCAACATTTGTTATTTATTTAAGGAATTAATATTCCCACCCAACATAGTTTGAGTTCTTAAAATATCTAAAGCATGTTGAAGATAAGGATTGATGAGCTAGAATATTATAATGTAAGAGAAACCATATTTAAGTGTTTTAGGCATGGATTCAAAGAGAATTTTTTAGAAGTTTCTATAAGGAGAAGGAAGAAATGAAATGATGGAAGGATTCAATGAATTTGACCTAAACCTAAGAAAAATAGTGATGTTTAAGTGGAAAAAGATTAAATATATCTATTTAAGGAGGTATAATAATTAACCTTGAGATGTTAGTAGTTTCTAGTTTTTGTGACTCGTGAACTTGAGTAGAAGGTTGTGAAGGAGTAGAAGAGCTGAGGTGAAGAGTGATTTCTTAAAGGATTTTCCAAGTAGATTAGAGGTAATGATGGAGACATGAAAATAGTCTAGTCAATGAGTTAGTAAATGATCTACAATGTGATATGTATTTGCAAAATTAGTTGTATTTATCATATCACTGTATTTTTACTTTCTAACCATTACATCAATTAAAATACTTTGATCAAGGTTGAATTAACAGTCACTTGTAAATTCATTAATCATGGTGTAATTAAAATAGAGTGTTTTAAATTCTTCTAACAAGGCCACTCCCAACAGGGTATTTAAATCCTTTAAAAAGGTCACTCATAATAGTGTGTATTGTAACCTTTAACAAGGTTGGCTCCTAAGTGAGCTCACTTCAAAAGAATGAAACTTTAGTCACATGTTATTGGTGGCTTTTCCCAAATTGATTTTGCATGTTAAATTATGGTATTTTACTTATGTAGATGTTATTTGAGATGCCTTACTGTTTAATAGATTACATTCTTCAAGTTATTTATTGTTGGATTAGTGAACTGCAAGTTACATGTTACTAAGTGTTATGTTTCTATAGAGATCGAGTGGATTAAATATTAGATCTAATTTTTTTGAGGAGTTCAAAAGTTTAATCGGTACATCCAGACTTGAGGAGAACTGATTTTCCTCACTATCTCCCACCCTTATTTATTATAAATTATTCTAACAATTGGCATTAGATCTATGGTTCTTATAGTCAGAAGATAGAAAATACTTAAAGCTAAATATCAAGATGTACAAAAAATGAGGCACCCAAGCTAAATTAGGAAAACTTTTATATGGGAAAGTATGATGAAGCTATACGTTGTTGGAATTGGAGATTCAATGGTATTATACTTGGAAAATAAATATATAATAGTGCCTACACCAATGATAGCCTTATAGATAAAGGAGAAACAAGAACACAATCATGCAATGATGGAGATTGCATTTGCATTAAGCGATTGAAAGTTTGATGATATAAACGACTACAATACTATAATGATGATGTTGAAAAATATGGAAATTATCCATGGAGGAGAAAATAATTTCCTAAGAGATAAGTGAGAAAGCTTAAGAGGAAATTTTGATGACATAAAGATGGTAGAAGGTGAGAAAATTTCTCAACATGTTGGAAGAATCAAAGAAGTTGTGAACACTATTAGAGGAGTTGAAGAAAAGATTAGTGATCAACAAGGTACTGAGAACCTTACTTCATATTTATGCTATTAGAGTGTCTATATTACAAGAAGTAATATGTACTCTTAATAATGACTTAATCTTGGATAATCTAGTTAGTAGACCCATTGCTTTTGAATTGTCAAATTTTGATAACTTTATTACCCCTGCTATTGAATCTACTTTCAAGTCATAATTGGTTTTACGTAAGTCTAAGAAGAAGAAAGGAAAGTATGAGTATAGTGGGAGTGAATATTATAAGGATTTTGTTGAGGATATTGAAGCATTAATGACTATTAGACTTCCTAGAGGTAAAGGAAAATTCAGAGGTAAACTTCTTATAATCTATTTTTCATGCTATAAAGTTGGTAATATTGCTACCAGATGTTTTGATAAGGATGAAAGGAGAAATAAAAAGTTCAAAGGAAGAAGATATGGAAGAGAAAATAAAGGATATAAAGACTACAAAGAAAAAGGTAAGATCAGATGTGATAATATTTATTAGGTTGAAGGACTTAACTACAATCTATTGAATGTGAAATAGTTGAATGGTTCAAGCTACAAAGCTGAATTTGAGAACAAGAAGGACAAGATCTACAATGGTTATAGTGAATTTATTGAAAGTGGAGACCAAACACGAGGTAATTGTTTTCTATCTAGATCTATATAATATAATATTTTTATTCAAATAATGTGATGATATATGGAAATATAATACGAGGATATGTCATGTGAACTTTGACAATTTGGTAACCATTAGTAAGATAAAAAAAGTAATAGGTTTACCAAGATTGAAGAAAAATAAAAATGTGATTTGTAAACAATGTCAATTGGGAAAAATGACCAAGTCTAGTTTCAAGAGGAAGACTTATAATTCTGATGTTAGTTTAGGGTTTGTTCTGCTTGAAATATAAGATAGCAAAGGTTATTGAGAGGGGAGGTGTGAATTAGTAACCAATAAAATGTTATCTTACTTTACCAATTAATCCTTCATGTAATATTCTGATCTAATTGCATGCATGAAAGAATGAAAGCATTAAAAATTTCATAACAATTTGATATAAGACATGGTGACATAGAAACCTTCCAAATAGAAAGTAAAACTAGGGTGGGGATGATACCCACAAGCTTTAGTACTATAGTATAAATTTAACCTAATAAGGTTTACAATTGACCACTTTTGGTGATCTTCCATGTTAAGAGCAATAAGGACCTTGTTAAAGGATCTAAAAACATATAATGAAGTATGCACTTGGTTTAGAGATTTAGCAAAAGACTATTAAGTCTATCCTATTAAAGGATTTGACTGATGCAACTGTTAGCATGAACCAGTGGCTGATCTCTGATCTACAACTTTGATTTTCTAAATGAGATTACTTGTATTACAAGGATCACCTAACTATTATAGATAAATATTTGTTGTCCCTTATACTACTTGTAGCCTTCTTCAATTAGCACTCATGTACTTCATAATCTTCTTTTTATTCATGTTTGGATATTATTTAATGTATTATATATACACCAATCCTAATAAAAAACTTACTGGAGTCAACTACAATACCAATTTCATCATAATTCATAAAGTCAACCCAACTATTGTAACTTGGGTTTTAGAGAAAAACTCAATGATTTTATGATACATGTAAAACACTGTCAAGGCTTATCAATCATTGGCACTTGGTTGAACTTGAAGCTCAGTCCATACTCAGCACTTCCAAGTAGCTTGAACTTGGTAGTTACTAAATGAATCGGTTGATACTACATAAGTTGGTCAACACTAGATTCATATTGTTAACATAGTGAGCTTGATACATACAGTAGAACTTGGTTATCGCACTAGAGCTTGGTTAACACTACAATCTTCTTCACTTCCACTGAATATATTGGTAGCCTTTGCTACATTTGGTTTACATTGTGCATAGTCTTTGAAGCTTAGTAAACATAGTGTAGCTTAGAAAATACTATAAACTATCTCAAGTGTTCATTACACACTACATTTTGACTGCTTGTTCAAGAGAAACTAAAACACTTGGTTAACATTGTAGGATGAAAGATAAGCTCAATAACAACTATAGAGCTTGGTAGCAATGTAACCATTTGACTAAGAGTTGAGTCATTGGTAGATAATTTGACCTTAATGTCAACAATCTGCCCCTTTGGCATTAGTGACAAAAACATTTCTCAAACCAAAATAAATATGAACATTCAAAACTATAAGTTAAAACTTCCTTTATCACCATTCTAAGTCTTTAACTTGGTTTTGACTTCCTACTCCTGTAGCTCGGTAGCATACTCTATTTTTCTAAAATTTTAAAATTGCTTTGGTAAAAGTACTTTCTTCTTATCTGTACATGCATCTTCATATTACTATACTACTCCCCCATACATATATCTCTCCTATACACATGCATCTGGAGTATAGTATACTTTTCTCCCTTTTTCAATATCTTTTTCCTCTTTATGCAATATAAAATATCTTCTCCCCCTTTTTGACATAAATATAAAAGTTTTATAATATCTATATATTAATACAAAAATGTGACAAGCAATCAAAATGTACCTTCAAAATTGGTACCATAGTCTTCTCCCAATTCTCTTGTAATACCTTACTTGCAAGCAAGGAAATTTGAACTTTTGATGATAATTCCATCACATGGTCAGGTATGGAGAATTTTTTATCATGAATGAGAGTCTTTACATGTGCAATGTGTTTTTTCAATAGATCCATGTTTTGGAGAATCATGCCCTAAATGTCTATAAGTGTGACTCTAATTTTGGCTTCTTCCTTTAATAATTCTAAATGTTTGGGAGAATCATGCTCTAAATGTCTGCAAGTGTGACTCTAATTTTGGCTTCTTCCTTCAACAATTCTACATGTAGATTTGAAAGATATCTGATCTTTGTGGAATGTGCAATACTATAACTTTGGTCAAGTGACAGCTGGTGTACACTTGCCTTCATATCTTCATCTATCTTGGACAATTTTTCCTTGATCTCCTTTGTGAAGATAGACATGTCACTCAATTTGAAAAATAATGAAATAACATTACTAACATATGTTTCCAAAAAAAATAAGAATAGTGGATAACTCTACTTGATTTCTTGCAATTTAATGTGCAACATACTCCAACTCTTTGTTCTTAAATTTTCTTTGAGCTCTTTGCAATAATTTATCCTATCCATTTAGATCTTCATTAAATTTGTGGACAATTTATGATGTTAGTTTAGGGTTGGTTCATACTGCACCTATAATCCCTCCATAGAATGGTATAGTTGAAAGGAGGAATAGATCAATCATAGAATGTGTTAAGCCATGTATGATGGAGAAGAATGTTTCACCTAACTATTCAAGATAATTCGTAAGTCAAGTTTCTTATACCTTAAATAGAGTAAAAGTCAAGGAATGTACAAGGATTACACCCTTTGTGTTATAGTATGTTTTATGCACCTAATGTGAAATATTTCAAAATATTTAGAAGAAAATGTTATATGTTTAAAGTTAATAGAAATGGAAAGCTTGAAGCAAAAATTGATTAAAGTATTTCTAGGCTATTCCATAGAGATAAGAACAAATAAGTACTTGAATTGTGATGTGAATATCAGGATTTAACTGTGTGATTTTTGAGTCAAACTCGATGACCCATGTTAAGCTTGCAAATGGGGTTGCAAGCTTTGGGTTTAACTATGGAGGAAACTCCGTAGTTAAGCGCGCTCAGGTTGGAGTAGTACTGGGATGGGTGACCTCCCGAGAAGTCCCGGTGCTTCACCCCTGTGAGCATCACCTAGATCCAATGAGTGCTAAGTGTTCCATTTATTCTCATGAGATATGGATTCATGTTGAATCACTACTCATGAAACATGGGTCATCGAGTTTGACTCAAAAATCACACAGTTAAATTCTGATATTCACATCACAATTTGACTAGCTGTGGAAATCATCTCCTACTTATCAAGTACTTGAATTCCAACACTAACAAAGTTATTAAAAGTAGAAGTGTGAAAGCTAATGAATATAGAGATAACAATGAAATTGAAGGTAAGAAGAAACTTATATATTCCAAAAGTTTCATGTATGTGTGTGTGTGCATGTGTGTGTGTGTGTGTGTGTGTGTGTGTGTGTGTGTGTGTGTGTGTGTGTGTGTGTGTGTGTGTGTGTGTGTGTGTGTGTGTGTGTGTGTGTGTGTGTGTACATATACATATACATAGACAAAGGTGAGTCAAATGCCTTACCTAAGCTTGAAAAGAAAGCCATTAAGAAGCAACATCCAATATATATTGAGTTACAATAACAACATGATGTGCATTAGGTAATTGGTGTTAAGTGTCAGGATAACATGTCGAGCATTTGCAAGTGATTATCAAACAATGAAAACAACAAGATAAAATACAAGAAGTACTATGTGAAGCTAATCTACAAGAAGAATCTAAAAAAGAAGTGAGAAGACATGAGCCTGCACTAGAAAAGTATTTGACAAGACATCATGCACCTGATCAAATAATTGGAGGTAAATCTTTAAGAGTTATGAAAAGAAAAATATTGAACAGTGATACATGCTTACTGTGTGAATTTGAACCAAAATTATTGAGGGATGCTTTGTATATAATGAACACTAGATTCAAGAAATGAATGAAGAGATTGAGATGATAGAGAAGAAGAAAAATGCGATCACTAGTACCTAGATCAAAGGACAAGAATGTTATTGGAACAAAGTGCATACTCAAAAACAAGTTTAATGAGAATTGTGAAGTCACACAAAACAAAGTAAGAGTATTTTGTAAGGGATATGTACAAGAAGTAGGTATTGAATATGGGGAGAGATTTTACCTTCTTGCAAACTTTCAAGGAGTGATAACACTAATTACATATGCTAATTACAAAAGATTTAAAGTATACCAAATGGATGTCAAGTCCACATTTTTTAACGAAATTTTGGAAGAAGTCTACATTAAACAACCTAATGGATTTATCTTCAAAAAAATGATATAATATTTACATTGTACAAAGCTTTGTATTGATTGTAAAAATCCCCTAGATAATGGTATGAAAGGTTGAACACAAATTTGGTGAATATTGGTTTTTCATGGACTAATGACAATGGAGATCTATATAGACTGAATCTAGAAAGGGAGTACTATTAGCTAAGATATTTGTGGATTATATTATATTTGGATGAAAGGATGCATTGTGTAAGTTATTTATAGATCAAATGAGGTAAGAGTTTGAGATATATATATTTGGAGAGGTCAAATTATTTGTTGGATTTCATGTGTATCAAATCAAGAATACTAGTTACATTAATGAATCAAAATATATGAAGGAGATACTAAAAATGTTTGGCATGGAAGACTTAAGATCTTGAGAAAATTTGATAGTGGTAATGCATATGAAGTTGAGTTACCTGATGACATGGATATATCTCCTATATACAATGTTGCTGATTTGTATAAGTATCATGAGTCAGATGATGAAGTGGATGTGTTAAGTGATTATCCTAAGAAGGAGATTAAAGAAGTTGAGCAGATATTGGATCAGAAAGTTAGCAAGAGTACGAGAGGAAAACATTACTATGATTTTTTGTTGAAGTGGAAGGATAGACCAATTGAAGATACTACACGGACTTCTCAATCTGAGTTGGATTCAACTCAGGTTGTCACACTTGCATGATTTAGGAGAATCATTTCTCCAACCTTGGTTGTCTGATGTAGGAGAATCCTAGGTTTCCTTGCAATCCTGCACTTTTGTTCATTCTATCAGTTGCCACTGAGTTCTCAAGTTGATGTCGAGTCTTTGGTTGCTGAGTGATCCTTTGGGTGTCGAGTTATCCTTTGGGTGTTGAGAAATTCCTTTGATTGCCTATCTATTCCTTTGGTTACTAAGTTCCTTTGGTTGCCGAGCATTGGAGGATGTTGAGTTTTTAGTTGTTTCCAAGTGATTCCTTTGGATGCCAAGCTCATGTTGATACTGAGTGCTAGTATTTTGTGAAGTCTTTTTTTGTCAATTTTTCTATGTCTGGTTCTCATGTTTGGGTCAACTTTTCTTGTATTTAATTTTTGTATAGGTAGTTGTAAATGATATGAGCCAACTTGTGGTTGCACATACATTTAAAGTAGAATTTAATTTTGTGATAGGTCGATCTATTGTCGTGCATGTATTTAAGGAAGTCTAGGATTGACTTTTAGGGAGAACTTAGAAAATTGGGGGAAAAAAAGAAGGATATGTGCCCATAAATATGAACTTGAAGTTGGATCGTGAGTCTAAATTTGGAATGTATTTGTAATTGGTGATAACCCAGAAGGCCTTACAGATGGGCATGTATCTTAAATATTTGATTAATCAATGAGCATTTTGCCTTTATCTCTCTCTTGGTGAACTATTTTTGTGTTGTGTTCTCCGCTATATAACTCTGGTAGGGTGTTCTAGATAGCTAGGTGTTCCCTAGGCCTTGGTGTTCAATCCTTCCTACATCATAAGCTTATAAATCACCATTCACTTGATTGTCTTATTGTGCAATTGAGTAACAATTTATTAAATAATTAGAAGACCTTATATGTGCACTCACTCGATAATGTAGCTTTTAATTGGACATGAGAAGAAGTGAAAATAGAGAGTTTGTAAGCACATGGGATGTTGCCTAACTAAATTCTTTTCTTTTTCTATTCCTACTTCTATCTTGAATTTCATATAATCAAATCACTTTCTTAAAAAAATATTTTAATTAAATTTTTTAAAAAATCATTTACTAAATTATCTTGAGTCATAGAGAAAGAGATAAATCTCAGATGAATTTCACTGATTGGATACAATCAAAGTGGTTGATTTAAAAATCATTTTATTGGTCCCTATTGTTTAAGGTGGGACTAATTATTTCAAGTTTCTTTTTGCTTTAGTCTCTACCTTGGTAACTGTGAAAATTGTCCTAACATATGTTATATATTATGGTCATAAGAATTTAGCTTATTAAAACCAAATGTCTCCTTTGAAATTTCTATTTTTTATTGGCTCATCTAATTTTTTAGGGCAATCTTTTTAATTTCATGTTTCAAAAAATTGGTAGAAAATTGAACTTCGGGATAATGGGAAGTGATTTCATGTTTCTCCTATGTAGTTATTTCAAAAATTATAAAATTTGGTAAGCTTTCTTTTTGGTGCAATAAATACTAAATTTAGTAGAATTTATGGACTTAGTGAGATATTTCTATTTCTATACAGAAATAACTTCTAATATTTTTAGAAATGTTTTTGATCTTGCATTGAGAAAATGACTGAGATAGAACCCTTTGGGAGAATATCCTCTCTTGCCCCATATGGGGGTAGTTTGTGCCTATATACAGGATATGCATAAAATTACAAAATTTTGGTGGTTGCAATAGTAATTTATTTTATGAATTTTTTTAGAAATGTACTCATCAACCATCTCTACCATGCTGATGTCAAATATGTATGGACTCTTTGGTTTTACATGAATTGTTTTAGTTTAGAAGAACACCCAAAAAATGTTCAATATATAAGTACATCATCGTACCCCTATAAATATATGGGTTATTTTTATTGTAAAATTGCTTTTTAATAATTTAGGTCTAAAATAATGAGATTTCAATAAAAAAATTTAAAAAAGGAAAAGAAATCTTATTCAATCAAATTGGGATAATCACCATTCAATTCATTCTAGGTGAGAGCCTAATCTCATTAATCTTTTCTCAAGATTGTATGCAGATTATTTTTAATAGAATTTAGTTTGATGCATGAATTTTTCAAACTCCCATTCAACTCAATGCTTGATTTTCAATTTTATTTACAACGAGTTATATACTAATGCTACCAAGAAGCTAATTCCAACCATTATATCATTTATAAAGCATGTGTCATGTGGTCAGCTATTTGGTCATCGAGAGATTTCATTAATTTTAATCTGTGAAATGAAATTTTTGATTCATAATGAATTTATGATATATTGAATTTATACTCATCCTTGTTTAAAGTCACTTTTTCCTATAGGCCTTCTCTAAAGGCTAAGGCTATGTGACCTACAACATGCCCTTTGTTGTTGCACATACAACATTGTTATTTTCTTGAAACTGATGAAAAATTAAATTCATTCCAACATTGAGGGCACTATTAAAATTTTGGTTGATATTGCAATTATGTCTTTTTAGGGATGTTATCAATTTTAATTCATGGAGAAGATATATTTACATTTGTACTTGTAATCCCTTTCTCATTTTAGTCGGTCTATGAAATTTGAGTTGAAAAACATGGTGTCAACTAATTTAATGCATTCAATAGGTTTTGGTTAAACTTTTAATTTTTGTAGGGATATCATTAAATTTGTCAGTTAAATAGATTTAGGTGTTCAGTAATTTTACTTCTTTGACTGCAATAATTTACCCACAAAAAAGTGAATGTTGTTAGAGTAAATAATTAATTATTAATTATTTATTCTATTTACTTAAGCTTACTTAGGTAAATGCATTTTATTTAATGCATGTTGTGGTGAGTTGTTGAGAACACGAGAGTTTGTTCCCTTCTAGCATGTTCCACCTTTTTGTGGAAGAGTGCTTAGGTGTCAACCTTATCTTCTACTACCTTCAAGCTTGTTCTACAAGCTTCCATGAGGCCTTTATAAGCAGCCTCTCTCTCATTGTAACTCGTCATCTCATTCTTCATATTGTAAATACATATTTTTTTGTGTTTGCATATTTTCTCTCTCATGTCCATTTAGGGTTTTTACCCTTGCTCCACACTCTTCCTTCCTTGGCTTTCCTTTGACAGGTTATTGCATGTAGTGATCGATTGACTGTGCCTCCCAGTCACCTCCAACTCACTGCTCTGTCGATGTCAGACACTCCGACAGCCTATACATGACTACTGACATGTGGAAACCACCAACGTTTGACACATGTCACATTTGTTGCATCAACACCAATTTTTTTTGCCCAGTCGGCACTAGCAGGGACATCCACATCAACAGTCGCAATAACAATTTGTATTCAGTCAACACCTGACATGTGGCAGGGTTGCCACGTGGCCCCTACCATGTCAACTTCTTGCCACATGGCCCCTACCATGTCAGCTTCTTGCCACGTGGCTACCACGTGGACCTACTACGTGTCATGCCATGTGGCATTCTTTTTTGCATTGATGGGCCACTGGAAATCAATTTTAATGGCATGAATAGCTGATGTCAGCATGACATCATCTTGCATCATCATCCTTCTTGCACCTCTCCTAGGTCTTTTTTGACCTACCTTCAATTTTTTGGCCATAACTTGAGCATACAGAGGTATTTTTTTGATTCAAAAGAAGTGCCAGAAAGTTGGTTCTGAGATGGAGACATTGGTGTAGGTATTTTTAGGTTTTGATGTATTTTTATTACCCATTTTTAATGTGAAGTCTAAAGTTATGTTTTTGACTCAGACATGCATATCTTTTGCGTTCCATGTCAGTTTTTTGAAAAAAATATATTTTTGGAAAGCTAGTTTTGTCACCTTTTTAGAAATGTAGTCCTTTTCCTTAGATTTTGACCCATGCTTTTTCTATCATGTTTTTGGCATTTTTTCTCTGTGGTGGATATCTTGGGTGTTTTAGGTCCAAGGATTGTTTTCCTGGCATGGTTTCTTTTGTTTTATGTTGTACTTTCTTTTGTGTCATCTTTTTTCCTATTTTGATCATCATAGTCATCATTTGTAAGATTTTTTCTATACACACTAAGATAAAGTGTCACTTTTGCATTTTGAGGTCATGAACATTGTTTTGATACAGTTGTACTTGCACTATTTTTATAAAGAACCATGGGGGGGATAGTTGTTTACTATTTTAGGCATTCTCCCTTTGTCAAGTGAGTTTCCCTTCCATGACATTAGCCCCATGTAGCGTCATTGTGACTGTGTCTTTATAGGTGTTTGTACCTCTTCCTCTCTCATTGTTCTTGGTTTTTCTACAAGAGACTTTCACCCACCTTCTCAATTTCCTATCATCTCACCCGATCTACATTAAGGGGGGGTTATGTTGTTGTTCTAATGCATCCTTGGTTTGATGGTTCGATAGTGTGAACTATGTATTCAATAGTTGATCCTATATACAAGGCGATTGCAGTGGTTGGCTACCTATGCATTTTGGTGAGATGGATCATCTACCATATAGACATGCTTGGTTCATGCCTTCTTCTTCCATGGAGGTTCTTTAGATCAGTAGTTTCTTCTTGATGGTAGGGGTTTTTGTGGCTTCTTCAAACTTCAGTGATGCTCTTCATGATCACTCCTTGTTCCTATTTTAGGGGACATTCCCTAGTTGGAGGCTTCTTTAGTTCTTCACTAGGTTCTTACCTCTTTTTGGGGGGAGGGTTTTTCCCATGTGGTTTTCTCTCTTTCCCCATTTATAGAGGTTGCATCTTTTGCATTTGTACATGGGTACCTAACATGGCCTTGTTGCTGGGACCCATTTCTACATTTCCTAGTTTCGTGAGCTTAAGGCATTTCCCTAAGTTTCACTTAAGGGGGGGTGTTAGAGTAAATAATTAATTATTAACTATTTATTCTATTTACTTAAGCTTACTTAGGTAAATGCATTTTATTTAATGCATGTTGTGGTGAGTTGTTGACAACATGAGAGTTTGTTCCCTTCTAGCATGTTTCACCTTTTTGTGGAAAAGTGCTTAGCTGTCAACCTTATCTTCTACCACCTTCCAGCTTGTTCTACAAGCTTCCATGATGCCTTTATAAGCAGCCTCTCTCTCATTGTAACTCATCATCTCATTCTTCATATTGTAAATACATTTTTTTTTATGTTGCATATTTTCTCTCGCATGTCCATTTAGGATTTTTTCCCTTGCTCAATGCTCTTCCTTCCTTGGCTTCCCTTTGATAGGTTATTGCATGCAAGTGATCTTGGGCATCTTCAGAGTTGGATTTCATCAACTCCAACAAATGTTTGGTTGAAAATTCTCAAATCAGTCTATTCCAACCAATCTAGGGTTGGACTTCTTGTCATCTATGTGTTTTTTTTCCAATAATTATATATTTTAATCAATGGGATGGTTTATGTACTAGATTTCCATTGAGTTTCGAAGCAATTCAACCATGAGAATGAAATTTTGGTGAACAATGCAAAATACAATTATATTTTTGGAGGGTTCTTCCCTTCACTTTGGGATTGAGAATTTAATGAACTCCTCCATTATTGAGAGGTAACATATGTTTTGATGACCATTCCATTCTTTACTATGTCTCCAACTCATTTTTAGCAGTTACAAGATAGTGATTTTTTTGTCCAAATACAAAACTTTTTGTGCCAAAACTATTTATTCTCTTTTTTGACCTAGTAATTAAATATCCCAGCTACTCCACCTAAGATTCTTCTACAAAAATTAATTCCCACAATTCTAATTAAGACTCTACCCAAGACCCCTACATATACTAATCTAAGCCACAAGTCAGCTCAAAATGCTAAAAACTAAAATTAAATACTTGAAAAGCCACAAGTCAGCCTCTAACATAAATTACATATCCGAAAGATAATGCTCGAGAAAAATTGACATATTGCCTAGCTCCGATTGAATTAGAACTTGCGCTTTGAACTGAAGGTGGGTAAAAGCACAAACCTATGTCACCCTTTTGTAAAGGAAAAGGCTAATAAAAGTATAACTGGTCACCTTCAATGACATAAAATTGGTATTATTATTTTGAATTTGAAAATGAAGTAAACTAATGAAATGTGTAGAAATGGATGAAGTTTAGGATTATAATTATTAATAATTATTTGGAATAAGAATTGATATATTTTCCTAATTTTTATAAAATATATTTTAGGTCCTAAAAAATGTTAAAAATTAGGAGTCTAGTTCCCACCACAAAACTATATGCAAATAAATTTATTTCTCTTTGATCTCAAACTATCTTATAGATGATATATATATCTAGAACAATAAAAAATAAAAATTGTCTTTAGACTTATATTTTCTCTTTTATAAGGATTGAAATCTCAACTCACCTAAAATTGATAGTTTTCATCTCCCACCACATTTTTCAAATCAAATCTATTCTAACCAAGAGAAAAATTATACATTCTAGAAGAAGATTCTCTCCTCTAGAACATTATATAATTTTTTAAAAAAATTATATGATCTAATATTTTGTCTTTCTCAAAATTGACATCTTTTCAAGTGTTAAAATGTGTGGTTGTAGAATTTTTTAATTACAATACACTATATCAAATAAAAACACTATAAAATCTATATGAGAATATTCTTGACTCTGAGCTCTATAAAACGGTGTTTACATATTATTAAAAAATATCATAAAAATAGTAAGATTTATTGAAACACCACTTTTCTAAAATAATTTTATTTCTTTAGTAATTGGGAATAAACTAGTATAAAACATGCATTTAATAGACATTTCAAATTGGAAAAGTTTGAAACCATATATAACTTAGTTAGAATGAATTTATCTAGATTATATGTTTAAAAAAAATAGATTTTTAGATAGAAATACTCAAATTTAGTCATTCTAATAAGTCAGCCTAAAAGGTGACACAACTTTGTACTTTTACCCAAGTAGTACTTTAGGTCCTCTACAAAATCTTAAATGTAAAAAGGCTGATTCACCAAAGAAAAGTCTACATCTATCCCAAAAGTTAAGCACAAAAAACTGTCACACAAAACTACCAAATATTGATACTCTAGGAGAATTATCATATCTCCCAACTTATAATGCATTAAGACTTTTTCCTTGGACCATAGATATTAATCTAGGTCCTCTTGTATCCCTAAAATTTTCATCATCTCATTCATTGTGAAAAATTAGTTACATGTCTCACAACAGGAATCCAGAAACTAGAAAACAAAGTTCCAGCAGCAAAGTAAAAATGGCTCAAAAATTAAAACATGTAGGATAGTAGCACAACCTAGGTTGCTCCTGCATCACTTTTTTTTATCTTCTACTAAAAAATTAACTTTCTCTATAATAATAGTAACTCTTAATTCCTTTGTAACAAATTCCAATAAGCTCTAAATTTCAAACGATCTTAGATACCATCTAAACTTATCTCAATACAACTTTTCCAAACTACACTACCCATAGTTTTATTTCTAAATGAAGTTTCATATTCTGGTGCTATGAAAAAACTTAATTGAACTTAGTTGAATCAAACTCAATGACTAAATTTGATCTTCCTAACTCACCATCCTCTAACTTTTCTTCTAAGTTGTCTAATCCTTTTATGAATGCCTCATTGATTTCTTCTCAGACTTCATTGACAACATTTCTTTGTTCCTCATTTTCTTTCTTAGTTCTGGAGTTCCTTTCATTATTTCTTTTGTCATTCTTGATGTTTCTTCCCATTATTCCTTTTTTTTTCAAAGTTTCTTCCAATTTTCCTTCTATCTCTAAAGTTTCAATCCATTTTACAATACTTTTTTATATGTCCAAAGTTGTTGCATAACTAACATACCGAAGTTATACCTCTAGGATTTTGTTGATCAATAGGTGCATGACAATTTTGAGCTATGCGTCCAAATTTGTTACACTTATAACACACAATCTATCTTTTTTCTTCATAAGGTCTTCCTTCTCTCGATGTCCTCTCATTAGATCTTCTTCTATATGTAGGATTAGTATTTCTAGACATTATACTATTCCTTTATCATTATCTTATTTAGGTTTCCTACAATCAATTGCTTTATAACCCATACCATGAAAATTATGACAATAAAAATCCTTAACATGATTAAATGAATTATTTGTACAATCTCTTTTCATATGACCTATTTCATTACATCAAAAAAACTTACCTCTAAATTCATACATGGTTTCTCTAGGAGATTCCACTTTGTTTGGTTCATCCAATATCTCAACTTCCTTATCTTGTCTAACTTTTTGAGGTTTATCAGAAGATTGAATGAATTCAATCTTATCATCAAATTTCAAATCTGATCTATTTTTAGGTTTCTTTGTTGACATTTTAAATAGATAACCAAGACCAGTCCTATCATAGGTAGGTCTTGTTGGGTGATGCGATGCACTCCCCTGCCCACAGGTGGTTAATTATGTGGTGTTCCATGTTCACTAACAGTCATGGCTTTTGGTGCAATGGTAAATGGGCCCTACAATTGGTATCAGAGCCTGGTTTTGGCTTGGTCATGGGTTCAAATCTCCCCGGTGCCATCCTGACTCGCATAAGCACCTGGTATGCGCGTCGAGGGGGAGATTGTTGGGTGATGCGACGCGCTCCCCTGCCCACAGGTGGTTAATTATGTGGTGTTCCATGTTCACTAACAGTCATGGCTTTTGGTGCAACAGTAAATGGGCCCTACAGGTCTCTATATTAGAATTCAATCATCAAGCTTTTTTCTAATAGAATAAAGCTTCTCAAGTTGTTTCTTTCATTGAGTTAGTTCACCTTTCACAATAATGTTGTACTTATGAGGTTCTTCATGATCTTCTTTTAATGTTTCAAATTTAGATGTCTTCTTCACCAAACTCACTTTAAGATCTGTACTTTTAGTCTTCAAATCAGATTCAGCTTTACTAGGATCATTCTTCAAATTCAACTTTAGATCAGTAATCTTCAATTCATGCTTCAATATCTTGTACTCTATCTTTAGCTTTGAATAATCATCATCACTAGTTTTAGATTCAAAAGATTCAAGCTTGGATTTGAGATGTTCAATCTTATCCTTCAATTGTTCACAATATACTTTGGAGTCTTCATATCTATCCTTCAGCTTACCTCTTTCTTCAGTAAGGAGATCAATTTGTTCAAGTGCCTCTTCAAGGTTCTTCATCAATTTTTCCATATCCAAAGGGATCTTACTCAAGTTGTTAAGCCTCTTCTGGGTAACTATTCTCTGATACCAATTGTTAGAAATAGGAATTACTACGACAGGGGGGGGGGGGGGGGGGGGGGGTGTTTGAATCATTAATTTAAAAACTTTAGTCACCAATTGAATATTATTTATTACTTTGAACCATACATAAGAAAGTAAACAAGTAATGCTAAATAGTAATAGTAACCATGCACAAAGATAACTCATAACACCATATTTTGTTAACTAGGAAAATGTTGGCCAAGGGAAAACCCCAATGGGGATGATGCCCACTAGATAATATATTGATATATATGTCTCTTGTTAGAGGGTGGACCCTATAAGGAGTCAATGAGTAAATTCTATATTGAGAATCTCTATTAGGAGACTTTGAATCCTTGTTAGGAGATTCAAACCCTATTAGGATTTGTAGTACAATAGATGCAAGATGAGCCCACTGCACAAACATGCACTTCCAATTACAAGAAGAGCTCACTACCCAAACAAATAATTTTTCTTTAGGTATATAGGTACTATAAATTTTTTCTTAATTGATCTCTAACATTAGCTAGATCTTGGATCAAAAAGTCAACTTTGCATATGTCACTTCACAGAAAGTTCACATATCACAGTTACACAATTGAATTTGCAAGATGTCCTTTTCATAAATACCATGCCTTTTCACAAATTTATGCTAGGTTTGATAATACCATAATATAATTTCCTAACTTAAACATCCAAGATGTTGGCCCTAATTCCTTTCCTTTAATTTTGATATCTTGTTTCACAGGTAGAACATGAATATGTATTTTCCATATAGTCCAGAACGATGTCTAAGGTTATACACATCATCATAAATATTTATACTATGTCCATCTAACTTCACTAATCATAATATGACATTAGTAACAAGCTACATACAAAACAATACACTGTTGTAAACCAATTTCATACTTAGACAATTTTTTGAGTACCAAAAGCTAAGTATCTTTATTTCTGAGGTTCTCTATAAGCATGTACATCACGTGTTGTCATAAATGAAAACAATTACATATCTTCCTTAGCCAATGGTCAAGAATTCACCCCCTCTCTCAATTATTCTAAAGAATTTCAATAATTGGTATCAGAGAAATAACGCTTAAAAGGATTAGTTTGAAGGTATTAGAAGCAAAAGATCAAGATGTCAAAAAGAGAGGTACCCAAGCTTAAAAAGGAGAACTTCCTTGCATGGAAAATTTTTATGAAGCTACAACTAGGATCTCTTGGACACCATGTACAATCTAGCATCTCGACTAAGCATGTTGACCATTCTAGATCCCTAATTTTCAATGATGTGAAAAAGAAGAAAGAACACAATTAGGAAATGTTGTGGATTTCCTCTACCCTAAGTTATGCTGAGTTTGATGATATCAAGAGTTGTGATTCTACAAAGAAGATGTGGGATGCTCTTTACACCATTTATGGAGGAGATGCAAATGTTTTGAGATCAAAATTTGAAAGCCTTAGAGGTAAGTTTGATGATATGAGGATGCAAGAAGGTGAGAATGTTGCTCAATATTGCTCTAGAATAAAAGATGTTAATTCTTTAAGAGGAGCTATTTGTAAGATAGATGATGGTATTGTATTAAGAAAAGTACTGAGAACACTACTTCCAATATATACTATTAAAGTATCTGTCGTAGAAGAACTATAGAAGTAGAGATTGATACAAAAGTAAAAGATATGAGGAAAAAAAGTATTACAAACAAAAAGGCAAGAAGTATTGTTACATTGTAGAAAAGAAAAATAGAGTTGGATCTGATGACCATGATGACGAAGTGGTGTATGTTGCAATGAAGGATCAATATAGTGAGGATGAGGCAACTGCACTAGTTTCTTTTGTGAACAAGAATGATAGATGGATTATTGATAGTGAGTGTTCACATCACATAACTAGGGATAAAAGTAAGTTCATTACCCTGAATTATTATGATGGAAATAGTGTAAGGTTTGGTAATGGTGCACCCTGTCTGATAAAAGTAAAGGGATCTATCAAGCTCATAGAAAATATTTTGTGTGACAATGCTTATTATGTGGAAGGACTTAACTATTATTTGTTTAGTGTGTCACAATTGAATAGTTCAAGTTGCAAAGTTGAGTTTCTGAATGAGATATCTAAGATCTATGTTACTAATGGAAACCTAATTGGAAAAGGTGATCAAACTAGAGGTAATCTATTTTATCTTGATATAAATGATGATACTTATCTTGTTGTAGAATTTGATTATGTGTGGTTATGACATAAGAGGTTATGTCATGTTAACTTTGACAACTTAGTGAGCATCAGTAACATGAAAAGAGTCAGAGGTTTGCCTAAATTGAAGAAACTTGACAATATAATTTGTAAACAATGTAAGTTAGGCAAAATAACTAAGTCTAGTTTTAAAAGTAAGACTCACACCTCTAAAGAAATTTTGGAGATTGTTCATACTGACTTGTGTGGACCAATTAATGTGAAAAGCTACAAGGGTGACAAGTACATTATCCTATTTTTTGATGATTATTCTAGGATGATGACAGTTATGCTTCTAAAATAGAAATCTGATACTTTTTAAAATTTTAAGTGGTACTTAGCCAGAGTTGAAAAGAAAACATGCAAAAGCCTAAAATGTTTGAGATCTGACAGAGGGGGAGAATTTACATCAAATGAGTTTGAGATGTTCTATAATGACAAAGGAATCAAAAGATAGACATTTGCACCTAGGACCCCTCCACAAAATGGAATTGTTGAAAGGAGGAACATATATATAATGAATTGCTCTAGGACACTCATGATGGAGAAGAATGTTGCTTTGAAATACTAAAGAGAGGTTATAAGTACAACTATCTATACCTTGAACCATATGAAAGTTAAGAAAGGTACTCATTTAACACCTTTTGAATTATGGTATAGATACTCAACCAATGTAATATATTTTAAGGTATTTGGGAGCAAGTTCTATATTATTAAACATTTCAGGAATGGTAAATTAGATTCTAAAATAGAAGAAGGTATATTATTTGGCTATTTCACAAGAAGTAATTATTATAAGTGTTTAAATACTAATACTAACAAAGTTGTCAAATTTGCAAAAGTGAAGTTTAATGAATATACAAAGGTACATAAGGCTGAACCTATGAAGTAACCAGAGGAATACAAATATTTTGTATACTTTTATGAAGGTATTCCTACTGATGAATATGATGTAAATCATGTTGTAAATCAACAAAACATTTTAGTGATTGTCGAGTCACATACAATGAATGTCAAGTTCCATTTAGGAACCAAGATACAAATAGGAACTAAGTTGCAGATAGAAGATGAGGCACATTCTAGTTTTGAGATTAGTGCACATGAAAGAGATATTGAATTACCTGATAGAGAAGTACACAGTGATTTAGAAGTTGACAAACCTAATGGGGAAGGTAGAGAAGAACCAAGAATTTCAACGTATGTCAAAAAGCATCACCCTATTGAAAAAATTATTGGAGACAGAGATGCTAGACCAATGACAAGAAATAGGTTGAGAAGCGATATGTATTTTCTAAGAATGCATGAACCTAAGATAGTGAAAGATGCCTTAGAAAATAAGGACTAGAGTAAAGCCATGAAAGAAGAGATTGAGTAGATTGAGAAGAAAAAAACATGTACTCTAGTTCCCAGACTAGAGGACAAGAATGTGATTAGAACCAAGTGGATGTATAGAAACAAGCTAGATAAAAATAGTGAAGTCACAAAGAATAAGGCAAGATTAGTTTGCAAGGGGTATGCAAAAGAAGAATATAACACCCCACTAGGGAACCCAAAAGATATTAACCTAAAGTTTCACTAAGTTTGCCTAACATTTTTTTCATAAAGATAATAACATCAACAAATAATATAGTGGAAGCAATACCAACAAGAGATAAAAGGATAATGGAAGCATTAACTCACATACATAACAACCATTATAAACATATTACATATCTTAGGGTTTCATGACATTGAATCACATTTAAGTTTAATTAATATTAAAACTAATATATAAAATATTCATATTAAAGAATAACTACAAGTAAAAATCCATTTAGCTAATATACAATCACAAAATACCACCTGGCAATAAACAAAATGCACAAGCATCCATTGTACAAGTCACAAGGTAAGAGAAGCTAAAATAATATACATCATGAAATAGATTACATCATCTTGTAAGATCCATGAAATAAAATATAATACAATAGAGTAACTATCTAATATGAATACAAGATTCAAATTAAAGGGACGTTGGCACAAACACATCCAACAATGAAATCCAATGGTCAGATCTCAATGGTATAAGAAAATGCACTACCACCCAACCTCTTGGAACCTAAATGGTGCACTCCCATTGCGTTGAGAAGATAAACTCAAGTCTCTAGTATTATAAATCATTTTCATATATCTAAACCATATAAACACATCCAAGTTTATAAAAGAAAATATTAATTCTCCCAATTAAATTTAAAATTTTAACAATACTTATTAAAATTATTAATAATTATTATTATCAATTATTACCATAATAATTTTAAATTTATTAAACTTTGCAAAAAATTTCTCGAAATGGAAACTTTTCTTACATGGAGAGCTACTAAAAATGGAAACTTTTCCAAAATGGAAACCTTCTAAAAACATAAACTTTTCTAAAATGGAAACCTACTAAAAACATAAACTTTCTTGAAATGAAAACCTACTAAATAGAAACTTTCACAAACCCTATCCCAAAAACACAAATTCTTAATTGATTCAAACTACAAAGTATCCAATTAATCAAATGAGGGTTTCGAATATTAAATTAATTCATAGATGCTTTTGAAAATGAAGAACAATCAAATTCATACACAAAGGTTTCAACCTGAATATAATTTGAAATAATTTTGATCAAACAGGGAGAAGATAGATATATTTAAGAACGAATCTACTGCATAAAACCCACAAGGTCCTACTTCGATCTGATGCTAAAACAACGAGTGCATAGAACCCGCAAACAATTCCCTTTTTCCTTCAAAACCCTCGTCTCAAAAATCAACTCCTCCAAACTTGTGTAATTGCAAAATGAGCTCTAGATCTCTGATAAAGAGTTCTCCCTTAAATTTAGGGCTTCAATTGTACAATCACGCAAGAGACTTGTTGATCTTTAACTATTATTATATTTTTATTTCACATACAACCTTTTTGCCATTAATTAAAATATATTTATTAAATAATTTTCTCTCTTTAATTAATTTATTATATTTTAATTTCATGCATAAGCTTTATGCAATTTAATTAAAATAAACTTTATTAAATTTATGCTTTTTCTCTCTTATTAAATTACAAGACATTTTTAATATAATATTTATTAATTTAATATGATTTAGAGTTTATAATTAAAATAAATCTCCTAAATAAATTATTATTAAATTAAATAAATATAAAATATCAAAATTGGAACTTTAATAAAATATTTTATTTAATTAATTTCTCAATTAATTCAATATAATTAAATATTAAATGTTATTTATAAATTTTTTATTAAATTAAATCATTAAATTATCTTTTAATATGATTTAATTATAACTAAAAATCATCATAGCCCACAAGGCGAAATACAAAAACCCATCACAAAAAATGGAATATGAAAACAAACTCTAGGGTCAGAATCATGAATTCATGTTGCTTGACGAATTCATAAAAGTAAAACTAACTCGGATACTTGTCCTATTTTCTAGGATAATTTTCTTATAAGATTTGGTGACCTCTTCTTTCATTCCCTTTAGTAGCTAATTGATTCATACAATGTTTGCTTAAATAATAGTAGTAGCAACATACTCTTCTTTAGTAGTAGATTGTGAAGTACAACTCTATTTCTTGCTTGTTCATTTAACAAGTCTTCTACCTAAGAAGAATGCTCCTCCATTGGTGCTATTTTTGTCATCAATATTTCCAACCCAATCATCATCAATGTATGCTTTCAGTTCAAACT
This sequence comes from Cupressus sempervirens, assembly GCA_028749045.1. Taxonomy (NCBI): domain Eukaryota; kingdom Viridiplantae; phylum Streptophyta; class Pinopsida; order Cupressales; family Cupressaceae; genus Cupressus; species Cupressus sempervirens. Next base: position 297,890,457 of record CM053789.1, read on the forward strand.
TTTCATTCTTCTTATAGTATAAGCCATTCTCTTTTGTTCCTTTCAAATATCTCATTATCCTCTTTACTACCATCAAGTGATTCTCTCTAGGATTAGCAGAGAATCTAGCAACTATCCCCATAGCTAATGCAATATCAGTTCTACTATGTACTACATATTACAATTTTCCAATCATGGATCTATATAATGTTTGAATGACTTCAGCTGAATCATCATTCTTTCATAGCTTGAGTATTATTACGATAGGTTTACTTACTAGTTTTGAATCCTCAAGTCCAAATGTCTTCAATATCTCCTTGACATATTTTGACTCAGTAATATATACACCATACTTCATTTGATAGACTTTTAATCCCACAAAGAATTTGATCTCACCAAACATTGACATTTCAAATTCTTGCTTCATCTAATTTGCAAAATCTTCACACAAAGCATCTTGTCCTTCAAATATTATGTCATTATGATGGGGACACAACCCAAGAACAGAATGGACACAACAGAAAAGGAAAATTATATTAACTGAGAAAATAAGCTAGTACAAATAGTACAGGGAAAATAAACTTCAGAACATGCCCTACGGGCTTACAATAGCATAAATCTGGAGATAATTTCTCCTTTTAGCACCTGCTCTCAAACTCCACTCCGAACTGCCTTTTACAATGCCAAAAATCTCCTTAAATAGACCCCGGAGGGTTAAGGACTAGGAGTACATTCTAGAAAGTGCTAGTAGGCATCCACTAACCAAATAGAAGGTTCTAGAAGCATCGTTAGAAGTTGGTGCAAATCTACAAGAATCCAGAAATGGTAACCGAACTTTCAGGAGGCATAACTTTTGAACCGTAGCTCCGATTGACAAACCGTTTACATTTTCAAAAAGATCTCAAAGCGCTCTATAGCCCTATGTACAAGTTTCACTTGTCTCCCATTTTTTGGCCCTTTTTGACATCATTTAATGCCCCTAACCTGACTTTGAAGCATTCTTAGGAGGTCTCCAAAACCTAAAAAACTGCAATAACTTTCAAACCGTGGGGCCTTTTGACCTGATTCTTTTTCTGGAATGCTCTAAATCATAATTACATTCATATGGCCAATTCACACCTTCTAGGTCACCAAAATGATGGCCAAATTGCATGCTCCTATTTTTTTGAGATTTTCAAACACACTGATAGTGGAACTATGAGAGTTGGAACCTTTATTTGACTCAAATGGGTATCCAAAAATGTAAAGACATGAAATAGAAACTAAGTCTAAGTACATTTTTTTGGGTGACACAGGATTGCCCTTATACCTCTAGATGCTCCTGCATCACATTAACAAATATTTTACATAATAGTATACCTTTTTCTTTGTATGTCTTCATGTACAAATTGATGTTATCATCTATCCTTTCAAATCCAATCTTAACAAGATAAACATGAAGTCTCTCATACCATGCTCTTGGTGTTTGTTTCAATCCATACAGGGCTCTGTGCAGTCTACATACCATGTTCTTATTATTTTTATCCAAAATCTTTCTAGTTGTTCTATGTAGACCTCTTCTTCTAATATTTCATTAAAAAATGTAGACTTGACATCCATCTGATAAACTTTAAAACCTTTATAAGCAACATAAGCAAGAAAAATTCTTACTCCTTCCATTCTTGCAACAGGGGAAAATGTTTCACCATAGTCAATTCCTTCTTCTTGAGCATACCCTTTGCAAACTAGTCTTTCTTTTTTTTTTATCACTTCACCATTCTCATCTAGATTGTTCCTAAATACCCATCTTGTACCAATTACATTCTTGTTTTCTAGTCTAGGAACTAGCCTCCAAGTTTTGTTCTTTTCTATTTGTTGAATCTCTTCTTCTATAACCTTGTACCAATCATCATCTTCCAATGCATCTCTCACTATCTTAGGTTCTTTCATGCTTAACAAACATTATTCACTTCTCAACTTATTTCTTTTCATTAGCCTTGCATCTTTATTTCTAATGATTTGATCTGTAGAATGATGTCTTTTGACATATTTGGATAGTCTAGGCTCAGTTCTTGTGGCTACATTCTATCTTTCAGCTTCAGTATCACTATGTATATCTCTGCCAAGTATTTCAGTACCCCTTTCATGTGTTCCAATCTCAAAGTCATATTGTGCACTCTCCTCATTTTGTAACTAGCCATCTAAATGCAACTCAACATTCATAGGATGTGACTCTGCAGTTGTTGAAACTTGCTATTGATTTGCTTCATTATTTTTAGCATCTTCTTCAATAGGAATTCCTTCATAGTAGTATACAAATGTCTTGTAATCTTTGGTTCTTTTGTAGGTTAAGCTTCATGTACTTCTATAAACTCATCAAAATTCATATTTGCACTTTTAACAATTTTGTAAGTGTTAGCAATTAAACACTTATAAGCTTTACTTCTTGTGGAGTAACTAAGGAATATACCTTCTTCCCTCTTTGCATCAAACTTTCCTCTCCTAACATCTTTAAGAATATAGCATTTGCTTCCAAATACCTTAAAATATTTCACATTAGGTGGATGACCATACCATAGTTCAAAAGGTGTTGAATGAGTACCTTTCTTTACTTGCACACAGTTAAAGGTTTATACTGTAGTACTTACAATTTCTCTTCAATATTTTAGAACAACATTTTTCTCCATCATTAGTGTTCTAGCATAGTCCATTACAAATATGTTTCTTCTTTCATCAATTCCATTTTTTGGAGGGGTCATAGGTGTTGATGTCTATCTCTTGATTCCTCTATCATTGCAGAATGTCTCAAACTCATGTGAAGTGAATTCTCCTCCTCTATTTGATATCAAGCATTTCAAGCTCTTACTTTTTTCTTTCTCAACTCTCACCAAATACCTTTTAAACATTTCAAGAGCATCTATTTTTTGTTTTATAAACATGATAGTCATTATTTTAGAGTAATCATCAACAAAAAACATTATATACATGTCTCCTTTATAGCTTTACACCTCAATAGGTCTACACAACTCAGTATGAAAAATTTCAAGTATTTCCTTAGAGGTATAAGCTTTACTTTTAAAGCTTGACTTTGTCATCTTGCCTAGCTGACATTGTTTGCACATTATGTTTTTTTATTTCTTCAACTTAGTTAAACCTCTAACTCTTTTCATGTTACTAATAATAATTAGATTATCAAAGTTAACATGACATAATCTCTTGTACCAAAGCCATAGATCATCAAATTTTACAACAAGACAAGTAGCATCATCTATATCCAAATAAAATAGATTACTCCTAGTTTGATTACCTTTTTCAATCAAGTTTCCATTTGCATCATATATCTTGGTTGATTTTTTTTCAAACTCAACTTTGTACCCCAAATTATATTATTATGACACACTTAACAATTTATAATTTAATCCTTCAACATAATAGGCATTATCACATGAAATCTTATCTATAATCTTGATAGACCCTTTTCCTTCCATTAAATGTGGTACATCATTACCAAATCTTACACTATTTTCATCATAACAGGTTAAGGTAATGAACTTACTTTTGTCTCCAATCATGTGATGTGACCATCCATTGTTAATGATCCATTTGTCATTCTTATTCATAAAAGTCATAATTGTAGTAGCCTCATCCTCATCGGATTCATCGTTCATTGCAACATATAGCACTTCATCATCATTTTCATTAGAGTTATTTTCATCAGCAATGTAGCATGACTTATTTTCTTTATCTTTGTAGTCCTTTCCATCATCTTCTCTTCTATTTTTGTACTTGTTCCCTTCTCTAAATTTCTTCTTCTATGTAGATCTTACTGCAATATGACCAACTTCATTGCAATTGAAACAAATGATAGGTAGCTTACCTTTGAATTTACCTTTTCCTCTATGAAATCTTCTTGCCACCAATGCTTCCAATTGTTAGAAGTCTTCCTCATCTATATTGTTGTCACTAGATGCATACTTTATCTTTCTTTTCTTCTTCTTGGGCTTCTCCTCCTCAGAATCCTTCAGTAACAATTTGGCTTTGAAAATTGATTCAATACTCTCTGGTCTGGAGTTGTCAAAATTAGATAACTCAAAAGTAGTGTGTCTACCCACTATAATTTCAAGGGTTAGATCATTTCTTGGTATACATCTTAACTCTTGAATTGTAGATACTCTAATGGCATACATAGGCACCAAAGTTCTTAATACTTTACTTATCACAGTATCATCATCTATTTTACTAGTTGCACTTTTTATTACACTAACAACTTCTTTTATTCTAGCAACATATTGAGCAATTTTTTCACCTTCTTCCATTCTCATGTCATCAAATTTACCTTTGAGGCTCTTTGAACATTTTTGTCTCCTCTGTAGATGGTTTTTAGGGAATCCCACATCTTCTTTGCACTTTTGAGGTCTTTGATATCATCAAACTTAGCATAGCTTAGGGCAGAGGTAATCTCCAACATAGCCTAATTGTGCTCCTTCTTTTTCTTCAAATCTCCAGCGGTGAGGGCTCCTACTAGATCAACATGTTCTATTGTAATACAAGTTTGTGCATAGTCTCCAAGTCCTCCAAGGTGTAGCTTCATCAAACTTTTCCATACAGGAAAGTTATCTCTATTCAGCTTGGTTACCTCACTTTTTGACATCTTGATCTTTATGCTTTTAGTACCTTGAAACTAATCCTCTGAAGCAATTGTGTTCTAATACCAATTGTTGGAATTCTTTAGAATAACTGAGAGGGGGTGTGAATTAGTTATTCAAGGTCTAGATGTACAAATAAAAAATTTCACAATTCAGTGAACCCATAAAACTTTCTTAACCATGCATGCATTCATTGTGTGTTAACCAAAACAAATACATTACTTATAACATTAACATGCAAAAGTATAAAGCATAAAACATAACACATCCATCAGCACACTTGACACAATGATTTAACGTGGAAACTCAATTTGGCAAAAAATGTTTGTCTCAAATTGGTTTTGACAATTGAGTGTCAACACACTTAATCATAGGTTGATGCCGAGTATGAAACAGATGTTGAGCCATGGTATGTTCTGAGTCAAAAATTCAACAAGTGTCAAGTGACCTTTAGGTATTGAGCAAGTATCAAGTGTCAAGTGATAAGTGATGTCAAGTCACTATAGGTGTCAAGTAAAGTATAGATGCCAAGTGAAACATAGTTACTATACAAGCTGAGTGAGACAAAATTCCTATATGTTTTGAGCATTAGCAATCAGTAAGTGTCAAGTAACATAGAATCAACATATGAGTTTGTGCTTTCACAAACTCAAATGTAAACCATTTTTGAGTTGACTCAAGATGAATCTTGAAGGATCTAAAAGATAAGATCGAATCTTTTACATTCTCTATGTAATCAACATGCAACCAATATGAAAAAATGGAGAAAGCATGCAACCAATAGGAAAAGTGAAAGAATTGAGAAAGAAACAAAGGATGAATACTGATCGTAGATGCATACCTAACCCTAAGGCTTCAAAACTTTTAAAAGGAGGTCAATACCCCATAATTTTTGCGAGTGTAAGAGAGGTATATGGAATGCATGATTGAGAGTTATATGGGATAATGCTAGTGAAGTTTAGGGGGGTGTAAAGACTTAGAGAAGAAAGAACAACATTACAAAATTTAGTTGGTTAGAATAGAGCATTAGCACTTCAAGCAGAGACATATCATATCAGGAAGGATCAAATCAGATTGAGCAAAACAAGGATCTGGAATCAACAATTAAATATTGTAAGTCATCAAGTCAACACATTCTAATACTCTCTAGCCATCATATTAGGAAAAAAAATCCTATGATGATAGGTTGGTCTAATAGCCATGTTGTAAGCCTTTCAACAAGGTGCTAAATCCTTTAAAATGGTAACATTCCAAGTGAGTGTTTGTGAATCCTTTAACAAAGTGTAAAGCCTTTAATAGGGCATGCCTTTCATAGAGTAGACCATTCAAATTGATCAAACTTTATAACCTTAAATAGTTACATATTGTTGTAGTGATAATTTGTGGGTGTCATCCCCACCCCAGTTTTACCTTCTTATTTTGGAGGGTTTCTGAGTGACCAAAATCTTGTGTCATCTATTTTTATCCATCTCTTTATTTTTCATGTTAATTAGACATGATTAATGCATGTGAATGATCTCAACTAAATTTTTTTAAGGTTAAAGGTTAGTTACTTCTGATTCATCCCACCCAAAAGTAAATCTCTCCATTTGTAAATTCCAACAATTGGTATCAAAGCCAAATTCTCACAAGGAGGGGCCTTACAACTTGGAGAAAAAATATAGAAATGGAAGTTTACAAACTTGGGAAGGTCATTGAAAACTAGGTGATTGATATAAAACTCACTCTACATACTTTGGAAGAAGCAAGAGAAGAACTGAGAAAATCCTTAAAGAGAAGAAAAGAGATTTCCATAGCTAAGAATGATACACAGTACAAGGAGATTGACACCTTAAAATTGTTTACAAATGGAGATTCCAAAGAGTTTGATGCAACAAGAGCAGATCTAATGGAGAAAAATAGAGCTCAAGTAGAAGAGATCAAAATACTCAAGCTTAAACAAGAATCACAAGCCATGATGCTTTGTGAAGTGACTAAACAGAAGAAAAGAGCCACTGATGATAAGACTATTCTAGAAGAGGACTAGAGAAACCTTGCCAATAGGCTAGAAGAAAATTCAATTGAGCTTGCAAGAGTTTCCAACATACAGCTAGACACCCTAAGTCAGATGATGAATGCTCATCATGAAATGAATATCAAGGACATTGAGATCTCCACACTAAAGATGCAAAATGAACAACTACAAAATGACCTAAAAAGAGAGAAAGAAACTACAGAGAGCTTCAACAAACCTAATGAGACCATCAAGTACTTTGAATAGCTACTAAAATCACCAAGAGCCAACAATGACACTTTAGGACTAGGATACACTAGCACTAAAAAAGGAGAGTCATCCAAGACTATAGAAGAAAGAAGTGACAAAGGTAAGAATACTAAACCTACTTTTCATTCTTGTGGTAAAAAAGGACATACCTCTAATATGCGTGGGAGCAAGAACACCCATCAGCATGACAAACCTAAAAGTATGAGTCACTGTCACAAGTGCAACAAGCAAAGACATCAAGCATGTGACTGTAGGACTAGGACTAGTACTATTAGAACACCAAGATTTGTAGGTCACTGCTATAATTGCAAGAAGTATGGACATAGATCTTTTGAGTGTAGATCAAAGCCTATGTGGACACCTAATCAACCAACAAGGGGAAATAATCATGAACATCACTATAATTGGCATTACAACACTAGGTATAGTTGTCATTACTATCAGGAATATGGACACATCCCTAAAAAATTGCATAAGAATGCATTTCAATGGAAACTATAGCAAATGTTTGAGTCAAACTACATGTTTCAATTGTTCCAAGACTAGACACATCAACAAAAATTGCCCAACAAGGTCAAAAGCACCCAACTCAGAGTTCAACAAAGGAAAAGGAAAGGTAGATGTTGAACACATCAGAGTAGAAATGAATAAGACATGGAAAAAGAAAGATGGAAGTAGTACATCCAATGAAGGGATCACTTCACCCAAAAGGTCAAGTGGTCACACTTCATCGAACTAAGAAAAAGAAGGTATATGGGACTGATATACAAAGCTTTATCATACATCAATTCCAAGACAAGTAAGTACTAAAAAGGATAGATCAGCATGAACATATATGTAAAGTTAAACCTGAAGTTTTCACCAGTATTATCAAGTAAGAAAAGTTGTCCTCAGACATCAAGTGAAATTCTAGTACATGCTGAGTTGATTGCTAAAGTTAGTAGAAGCTAAATGATTACTTGTAGCCGATTTGGTAGTGGAAGCCAAGTGAAGAGAAACTCTAGCTGAAGCTGAGTAAGGGAAACTCCAATGGATGTCAAGTATTTGAAAGACAATGGAATCTGAGTAATGCAAAAATGCTTAAGAAGTCGAGTGGATAGATCTAAATGCACTAAGCATTAAATTCTATGAAATTGGGCTATATGTTTGCATTTTGAACCATTTTTCTTCATCATGAACAAATAGAAAAGATGAAGAAGAGTGCAAAATGATTTCAAAGCAAAGAATCCAGCATTTGAGCCAATTTCAGCAAAGATTCAGCTTAGTTTCATCGATGGCAAGGTATTTACACTAGTGCCGAGCTACGTAGTTTTAAATTTCTTTGTATTTAAACCCTAGATAGAAGAAATGGCCTCTAGCTCTAGGAAACCTCAAGAGAAAGAGCCATTTGAGGTCCAATTAGTGTCAAATGAAGTTAAACAACCTAATTTCTGACTAGTCCCTAAAGTTGAATACAAAAATCACCCAATTGGAACCTCTATTATTCCTCCTAAGGTAGTTATGGTCCAGGATGTTAGCAGATGTTATAATTGTAAGATTGGTGCTATTGGAGACATGGAGATGAGAGAATTATATGATAGGTTGTGTGAAAATGGAGTTTTCAAAGAAGAATATCAAATCGTTGAGAGAAAGGGTTTGACTTATGCCCTAGAGTTCCCCATTGTCTTTAAAACTGAATGGATTAGAATTGTGCTTAGCAAGATTCATGATGGAAGTTAGTGGTTGGGAGATGGCCCAATAAAGATATCAAAGAGAATTATTCATAAGATAATAGGGTATCCAACCCTAGATTGGCCCATGACCCTCAAAAGTGACTCTAAGCAAGCCACTGACAACATAGGAGCCAAATGGAACACGAGAGGAATGGCAATAGATACTATTCAAGATCCTCTTATTGACATTGCTATTAGGTTTATTTCACACAAGTTCTATCAGTCCAACAGACTCAACAGAGTTCCATGTATAGCAGTAAATGTTGGCTAAAAATTAGTTAAGAAGAATCATACTTATGATCTTGTAGAATTGTAGTTGCAACAAATCAATGAAAAACTAGGAGCTATAAGGAGAACTAAGGGAGAACAATGCAAATTTGGTGCAATTTTGATTTTTATATTTTTCTATGTATAGAATGAATTTCCATCCTTTGGTAAAGTTAGCTAGAAAAATAGTAGGTCCATTGTAGCTCAAGTAAATGAATACATTGAACAAATGAGAGCTAATTTTGAAACACTTATGACCAGCTATTTTGAGGATTTCAATAAATTCATGAAACAGAAAATGAGGATACCTGTTTCATTAGTTGAACAATATGTAAATGATCTATGTTTTCTTGTGGATATTGATTATACCTATATTCAAGCAGCCATACCAAGGGTTAGATGGATAAGACCTCTTGGTTATGAAATCAATATTGATGAGGCATCTGTAGTAATTACAACATTGTTAGTAGAAGAAGTGGATAAGAGTGCACCACATTTTGGCACTTATGATGTGGTAAGATCAAAGGTGGAAATGGAGTTGAAAATTGCCTCCACATTGAAGAAAAAGGATAAATTAGCGAAACAACTAAAAGCTAAATTAGGAGAAGGGATAGCTAAGGTAGAGGAAGAAGAAGATGAAGAAGTAGATGATGATGAAGATGAACAAGATTAAGAGCCATTAGCATTGACCCAAGGCATGGGTGAGGATGTAGAGGAAGAAGAAGGTGCTGAGTAGGAAGCACCTGAGGCTAAACCCAAGAAGAGAAAGGCACAAAAATAGCCTGCAACACAACCAAAAGCCAAGAAGAAAGCAGCCATGCCAAGCCTAGCTAAACCTACCACAAGGGCAACAAAAAAGTGGCCAAGGAATAGGAGAATAAGAAAGCCATAGAGCAAGGAGGGCCAGCAGAGAAGAAGAGAAGAAAATATGTGACACCCCTAGAGTCAGATGAAGAGAGGATAGAATCTGACAATGAACAATTCAAAGTGGTAAGTCACACCACCAAATCTGACCTTCAAAATTGTTGTGATAACGTTAGAGATAATGCAAATTTAATTGGATTAAAGACCATTGATTTTAATAAGCTATCAAGGGAAGTGAAAAAAATAGTGGAAGAATCTATCTACACTATGATGGAAAAGTTCAAGACTACTCCACTTGAACTTGATAATTCTATGCCTAAGGAGATAAGCTCCATTGTTGAAAATAAATGGCATTATTGCCTAAACGTGGAGAAGGAAATAAGGGAGTCAAAATTGGCTCATGTAACATCAAACCTCACAAAAGGTCAAATAAGAAAAGCTAGCAAGAAATGTGGGAGTAAATTTGCACCCAAATACGAAGCCTTCAGCATTCTACAAAAAAAAAAATTGAGGATGTTGCAAAGAAATTCAAACAAATGTGGAAATTCATTTATGGGCTAACTACTATCAAAGAAGGACAAGAAGATCCCTTTGAGGGAAGAAATCATGGTGAAGAAGAAGAAGAAAATGAAAAGGAAGAAGAGGGAGAGAAAGAGAAGGAAGAGGTAATAGTGGTGAAATAAAGACAAAAAGGTGATGAGACAGCAACTGAGGAGTAGAAACAAGAATAGAGTGTCCAACACACACAATTGCCACCACCTAGTCCTCCACATGAAGCACCTACATCTACAGAAACTATAATCATGAAATATGTTCCTGATACTTCAAGTTAGAACATCAATCCATTGACTATAGAGGATCTCAGAAAGATCCTTCACCAAACAACTTTGCAATCATAGTTGTGCACAAATCCAGTTTTGGTGAATGTAGAGGAATTGCAAAAAGTTGTAGCTAAAATAACTAAGGAGAAGGTGAATACACAAGAACCACCTTCACAATCTCCTATAGCTAGAAGTGGTAAACCACAAGAGCAAGTAGCACAAGACACATCTATTAAGGTTGACACTATAGTCATAGTAACTGTCGAGGAGCAAACAAAGGAGAAAACAAGATAGAAGGATACCTCTAATCCTATAGCACAAAGCCAACATGCACCTCCTTTAATCACTATAATTGATCAAGGTAGAAGTGAATAAGACAAGGAAGAGGAGAAGACCCCTAAGGAGAGTGAGCAAGAGGCAATACAAACTCTAGTAAATTTGTCTACCTCAGGGACTCATACCAAGCAGCCAAGCACTCATGTAGTAGCACTGCAAATTTCAGCACTAGGCGTGAGCTCTATGAAGGTAGAAAGGGTAATTCACTATGGAGACCTTGCACTTGATGAAGAGATAGTCATGCCAAGTTATGACTACAAGATAATAAACTTAGCAAAGATCAATGAAGTGCAAGAGGCACTAGAAAATAAGAAGTAGGAGATACTTAGAAATGAGTATAGACAAAGGCACACATTAATAGAAATCAAAGACATCTTCCTTGATGCATTCAACTTGCCAGTACCTAAAGAAACAAAGCCCATTATAGAACAACTATCCAAAATAGTGGATCAGGTACAAAATGAAGACCTTGATACCAATGTTAAATTATTAGAATGGTCTGAAAAGAAATTTCAAATGAAAGTTAATGAGAAAATATGTAGTGAGATAGCACTATCAAAAGTGGAACTGGCTAAGAAAGTTGAGAAAGTGAAAGTAGTACTTGAGAACATATTCTCATTATACTCCAAACTATGTGACTCTTCATATTTCACACAAGGGACTAGCCAAAGAATATTCATCTTGGAGAGGAACCTTAAGGTATCAAGCACATAGCTACCTAAGGATCAAACTCAAAGTGAGAAGCATTTTGCCACAATGCTTCACACCTAAAAGGAGTTAGCTATATTAATAGCTGATGAGGCTAATGTTAATGCCAAACTAATACAAATCCAATCTGTAATAACACCACACATGGAAGTATTGCATAAAGAGATGACCTATGCAAAGAATGTTTTGAAGAAAGATCCAAATCTATCTACATTAGAAGGCCTAGTACACCTTGTAGCAGAGACAACCATCCAGCTCAAAGCACTAGAAATAGCATTAGACAACTAGGATGCTACTCTGAAGATAATAATGGAGGTAAATAAAACATTTTTGGCTAAATAATCCATTCATTCTTAGGACCATTTGACATAAATGTCAAAAAGGGGGAGATAATACATTATGAAGATAAAGGGGGAGATATAATAAAGATAGGAGATAATAAGAATGGATGTGTAGATAAAGGGGACATATAATAATTTGGGGAGATAATAAATAAGACCCAAAGATACCCAAAGGGGAGATAATAAAATTTTGAGGAGAGATAAGGAAATACAACCAAAATGATACAAAAACTGCAAGGAGATGTGTGAATGGGGGATCATACATGAAGTTGAAATAGAGTAGACAAAAATAGAAGCAAAGGAATGATAAGAAAAAAAATAGAAACAACATGAGACAAATTTAGCATAAGAGATTTTGGATACAGAAATGGCACATCAGCTCGAGGGGAGTTACAAATTTTGAAGGTATATAGTCTTCTACAAAAATTTGAACAAGTTTTTGAAGTTTTGTACATATGCCAAACAAGATGTGTATTATACTCATAGAGATCAGATTCATAATGCTTAGTTAAGTGTTTTTGCCACTCATTTCAAAGGGGGAGATTGTTGGTTTTGGATTGGTTTTGACAATTGAGTGTTAATATACTTAACTAATTCCTAAGTTGATGTCGAGTATGATATGGATGCTGAGCCATAGTATATGTTGAGTCAGAAATTCAACAAGTGTTGAGCAAACTTAAGGTGTTGAGCAAGTGTCAAGTGTCGAGCGATAAGTGATGCCAAGTCACTATAGGTGTTGAGCATAGTATAGATGTCGAGTGAGATAGATTTTCTATAAGAGCCAAGTGAGATAGTATTCCTATATGTGCTGAGCATAAGCAATCAGTAAGTGTCGAGTAACACAGAATTGACATATGAGTTTGTGTTTTCACAAACCTAGATGTAAAATGTTTTTGAGCCGACTCAAGATGAATCTCAAAGGATCTAAAAGATAAGATCGAATCTTCTACATTCCCTATGTAATCAGCATGTAGCCAATAAGAAAAAATGGAGAAAGCATGCAACCAATAGGAAAACTAAAAGAATTGACTGAGAAATGAAGGATGAATATTGATTATAGATTGATACCTAACCCTAAGGCTTCAAAACCTTTAAAAAGAGGTGGATACTTGATAATTTGTGTGAGTGTAAAAGAGGTATATGGAATGTAAGAGAGAGTTATATGTGAGAATGCTAGCAAAGTTCAGAGGGGTGTAAAGACTTAGAGAAAAAAGAATAGCATTGCAAAATTCATTTGGTTAGAACAAAGCATCAGCACATTGAGTAGAGACATATCAGATCAAGAAGGATCATATTAGATTAAGCAGAACAAGGATTTGGAATCAGCAATTAAAGATTGTAAGTCATCAGGTCAACACATTCTAATACTCTCTAGCCATTGTATTAGGAATAAAAATCCTATGATGATAAGTTGGTCTAACAACCATGTTTTAACCCTTTCAATAAGGTGCTAAATCCTTTAACAGGGTAACATTTCAAGTGAGTATTTGTAAATCCTTTAACTAGGTTTCGTTTAATAGAGTGTAAAGCCTTTAACAAGGCAGGCCTTTCACAGGGCAAACCATTGGAAGTGGTCAAAATTTGTAACCTTAAATAGTTTAATATTGTTGTAGTGATAATTAGTGGGTGTCATCCTAACCCCAGTTTTACCTTCTCATTTTGGAGGATTTTTGGGTGACCAAAATCTTGTGTCATCTATTTTCATGCATGTCTTTTATTTTTCATGTTAATTAGATATGGTAAATGCATGTGAATGATCTCAGCTAAATTTTTTAAGGTTAAAGGTTAGTTACTTCTTATTCACCCCCCCCTCCCCGCCCCCTCTCAAAAGTAAATCTTCCCATTTGTAAATTCCAACAAAAACCACCAATAATATGCTACTCCTTGTTCACTCATCTGAAGTGATACCTTGCTCAAGGCCAACCCTATTAAAGGTTACAACACACACTGTTAAATGTGACCTCGTGAAGGCATTTCAATCACCCTATTAAAAGTGAGTCTTGTTAGAGGACTTTAGGTCATTCACTTGGAATGTCACCCTATTGAAGGACTTCTCAATGATTGTTAACTCAACCGTTCTCCAAAGGATTTACCCTAATCTAATACAATTTTTAGAAAGTAATAGTAGAGCTTTAATCAGATATTACTTACAACCTTACTTGCAAATTATAGATCACTATTCAGTCCTCAACTCTGCTTGGCTTTCAATCTTTACAGTTCTAATAGTTTGTTCACCCTTCAAGCATTCATTCTCATTAAGTCTTCATGCTCAGTTCGCCATTGCAGACTTCTTCTCTTGGGTCACTTGATGAAGCAAACCCTCTTCCTTCTCCTTGTCAAATTTTCACATCCAAGACTCTCTAACCTCCATCCAACATCCAACTTAGCTTCATGACCAAACATCCCTAAAAATAGGGAATTAGAATTTTTTTCCCACTCATTATCCATCTCAAAAATTAGGGTTTTTGATGGATTAGGTATGATAAAATATATCTATGCCATATCTTGTCTTCTCTAGAAACTTCTCCTTGAATTTCTTTGAATTCACCTCCAAAATGATTTACATAAGATTATGTGCCTCTAGCTCATCAATCTTATCTTCCTCCTAATTTACAAGTTCCAAGAAAAGAAACTTGTTGGCTTTTAATTAGAAAATCTTCGATCTTTTTCATAATGTAGCAGCTTGGCATTATCAATTTAGTAATGCCCGATACATACTATGTTACTTGGCATCTATTGTAAAATCACTCAGCATCAACTAGATTTTACTGGTGCTCAACATCTATTACCTTGCTCAACACCTACTAACTTGCTTGGCATCCACTACAAATCACTTTCACTCGGCTACAACTAACTTTTTACTTGGCTTGCACTAACTTTGCTCAGCACCTTCTATAATTGATCAATCTTGGCAAATGAACTTTGTTCATCCTTATTCTTCTAAACTTTTTAAGTGTAATCAATCATTTTGTAACCTCAAGTAGATTATAAATACATTATGTTATCATTGTCTTAACTTATTCTTGCACTACAATACATAATCATAACTCAACCTTTCCTCTAGGTACTTTTTTTAAATCTTGTTGATCAAATCCTCTTCATCAATCAACTAAGTGATTATGCTTAAAACATATAAGCAATTGTCTTACCAAAATTTGACAGGTTTGACATTAGTGATAAAACAATGATTCAAAACATACAATCTTCTACTCAAATGATCTTTTCAATCATATATCAACATTGATGCAGCAAATCAAAAATTAAGAAGGATTAAGTGGCAAAAAGGATGACTCTCAGTCATAGATTCATACCTAAGCCTAAGTAACAAAATTCTTTATATGGAAGATGAAGCCATAAGTTTTGAGAGAGAGAGAGAGAGAGAGAGCACAGTGAAGGATTGAATAATCGAAGAAGCAAATGAGAGAGTTTGTAGAGCAATCAAAGTAACTTAGCAGTGAGAGTAATTATAGAATTAGTTGGAGGAGAAAAAAGAATAGAAGGATACATCAATTGTTATATCAAATCAAATAGGATCAAGGAAACTGTACAGATTTTATCTTTAATTAGGAAACTAGAGCCAATCACAAGATCTATGCTAAAACATCCCAACAGGTGATTTTAGTTAAATCTCCTAGGAGGAGCAGTGCTAACAGGCTATACTAAATCCTTTAAAAGGGTGATATTCCAAGTGAGTGATCAAAATTTCTTTAACTAGGCACACTTCTAATAGGGTGTTGAAATCTTCTAACAAGGTGGGACTTAATAGTCTTTGTAAGCCTTTAATAGGGCAAGCCTTTCATAGGGAAGATCATGATTCATGGTCAAACAATTGTAACCTTAATTGGCTACACTTTATTGCTATAGTAGTGAATATTTTTGGATGTCATCCCCCATCCTAGTTTACCTTCTCATTTGGAGCATTTTTGGGTAATCATATTTGGTATCAAAGTGTGTGTTTTTAATTGCTTATATGTTTTAGATCCATTTATTTTACATTTTATTTCAGTTTATCTATTGAATGCATAAAATGGATGTGAGGTGAAAAGTTTTATGGGTCGAAGTACAAACTCCTAATTCACCCCCTCTCTTAGAATTTTACTTCTTTCCCACTTGTAATTCCAACAATTGGTATTAGAGCTAAGTTTTCAGAAGGAGAAGCTTTGCAACTTAGAGGAAAGATCTTAAAATGGAAGTCTAAAAACTGGGCAAAACCATTGAGAACTAGAAGATTGAAATACATCTCATACTACATTAGCTGAATGAAGCTAGAGATGCCTTGAAGAGTTCATTGAAAAGAAGGAAAGAAATTGCTATAGTAAAAAATGGCATACAATACAAAGAGATTGAAACCAAAAAGCTATTTGCAGATGGTAACTCTAGTGAATTTGATGCATCAATTGTAGATGTAATGGAGAAGAACAGAGCACAAGCTAAAGAAATTAGAAATCTCAAGTTGTAGCAAGAATCACAAGCTATATTGCTATGTGAGGTGACTGATCATAACAAGAAATCCATGGAAGACATGACCATGATTGAAGAAGACAAAAGAATCCTAAACATCATATTGGAGGAGAAGTCAACAAAGCTATCCAAGATCTCAAACATGCAATTGGATACCTTGAGCCAAATGATGAATGCTCATCATGAGTTGAATGTCAAGGACATTGAAATAACCACATTGAAATTGCAGAATGAACAACTGCAAAATGACTTGAAAAGAGAAAAGGAATTTGCTGTAAGTTTCAACAAGCCAAATGAAGCCATCAAGTACTTCAAACAACTACTGAAATACTCTAAATCTAAAAGAGATACATTGGGATTGGGGTACACAAGCTCTGAAGAAGGAGAATCATTCAAAGCTACTGAGGAAAGGAACAACAAAGGTAAGAACTCCAAACCCACTTGTCACAATTGTGGAAAGAAAGGACATACTTGTAGTGTGTGCAGGAGCAAGAATACAAATCAAAATGCTAAGCCTAAGAACATGGTCCACTGTCATAAGTGCAAAAAATAAAGTCGTCAAGCACATGAATGCAGATCTAGAACCATGCATGCATCAAAATTTGAAGGATATTTTTACAACTATTAGAAGTATGGACATAGAACCTTTAAATGCATATTCAAGTCCACATGGTCATCAAACAAGCCAGTAAAGGTAAGAAGATATGAAAAATCTTATAATTGGGATTACAATACAAGATATAGTTGTCACTATTGTCAATAATATGGACATGTACTTGAGAAATGCATTAGGACTCACTTCAGTGGTAACTACAAAAGGTGGTTGAGTCAAATCACTTACTTTAGCTATTTGAAGACTAGTCATATTAGCAAACATTTTCCAACTAGGTCAAAGGCACTAAGTTGTGAATTTGATACAGGCGAAGGCAAGGCAGATGTTGAACACATCAAGAATGAGATGAATAAGAGATGGAAGAAGAAAGCTAATTGCAGTACATCAAATGGAGAAGGGATCACTTCGCCCAATGGGTCAAGTGGTCACACCTCATCGAGCTAAGAAAATAAGAGGTATGTGGGACTGATACTCAAAGTATTACATCATATATCAGTTCCAAAAGAAAATAGTACTAAAAAAATTACATTAGCTTGAATAAAGATGCAAGATGTTGTGAAAAGTTCAAGGTTAAACCTTCAAGTTTTCATGTTATGGCCGAGCATGAAAAGTTTTCAATAGATACTGAGTAAAGTGCTAGTTCGTACCGAGCTTCCAAGCTAAATTAATTATTGCTGAGTCTATAGTTACTATTGAGAAAGGATAATATCAGTAGCTATCGAGTGGAACTGAAATCATGTTGATGCCAAGTTTATAGCTGTACAAGCATTAAGCATTAAATGTAAAGTTTTGAAGGGTATATGGTTGATTTTCACTAATAATTTCTCATTTTGAATTCAAAGCAAGAGAAAGCAGAATGAAAAGGTAATTTTGGAGTTTTTTTGGAGTGACTGCATAGATCTTAGTGATGATCTCACTCTAGTTCTTCGAATTTCAAAGGTATTCTTCATAAGCTGAGTTACGTAGTTTGAAATTTGTAAAAACCCTAGATTGTCAAATGGTGTCTAGTTCAAAGAGTGTGAAATAAAAAGATGTTTTAGATGTTTAATTAGTAAGTAACAAGGTAAAGAAACCATTTTTCTAAGCAATTCTAGATGTTTCTTATAAACAAGACTTGCCAGGCGCTCTTTCCATGATTCCCCTAAAAGTCATAATGATCCAAGATGTCAAAAAAATGCTACAAATGCAAGATATGAGGAATAGGTGATATGGAAATAAGGAAAGCCTATGATAAATTGTGTGAAAATGTCATTCTAAAAGAAGAATTTAAGATTGTTGAAAGGAAGGGTTTGACCTGTGCCCTAGACTTTCCCACAATGTTCAAAATATGGATGAAGATGGTGTTGAGGAGAATACATGATGGATGTTTATGGCTGGAAGATGCTCCTATCAAAATTTCAAAGAAAATAGTTCATAGGGTAACTAGTTACCAAACCCTAGCTCGGTCAAAGACTTTGCAAAGTGACTCTAAAGAGTTTATAGAGAGAAACATTAGAGCCAAATGGAACAAATGTGGAATGACAATTGATACCATTATAGACCCTGTATTGGACTTTTTCGTAAGGGTGATTTCTCATAAATATTATCAATCTAGTAGGTTAAACAATGTACCCTATATTGCAGTTGATGTGGGCTATAAAATTGTAAAAAAGAATCAGGAGAATATAAGGATGAAGAAGAGGTAGAAGGTGTCGAGGAAGAAGAAACCAAGGAAGCACCAATACAAGTAGAACCAAAGAAGAGAAAGGCCAAGGAACAGCTTGTGGCAAAAAAAGAGACAAAGAAGATTGCTAACCCAATAGCACCAACAACCAAGGCAAGCACACGAGCTACCACAGAAAAAACCAAGGAGAAAGCCAAAGAGAAGACAACGGTTATAGAACAAGAAGGGCCAATGCAGAAGAAATTAAGAAGGAAATACATTGCACAACCAGAAAATAATGATGAGAGAATAGAAACAGAGGATACAAGACAATTTAGAGTGGTAAGCAATCAACAAAAATTTGATCTTGAAAATATCTATGAAAATATTAGAAATAATGCAAATTTGATAGGTTTGAAAAGTATCAATTTTGAAAAACTTGGTAGAGGAGTAGAATTTGATTGAAGAATCAATATATGAAATGATGTAAAAATTTAAGAATACCCCACTTGAATTAGATAACACTATGCCAAAGGAATTATATACTATTGTTAAAAATAAATGGCATTATTGTTTAAACTTGGAGAAATAAATTGGATAATCCACATTAGCACAAGTTATGCTAGAATTGACTAAAGGATAGCTTATCTAGGAAAACAAGAAATATGGTGGAAGGTTTGCACCAAAATAAAGGGCATTCAACATTCTTCAAAAAAAATATTGAAGATGTTGTGAAGAAATCCACCCAAATGTGGAAAGTGATTTATAGATTGACAATTGTCAAACAAGGAGAGGAAGATCCCTTTGAGGGAAGGAATAATGGTTATGAAAATAATAATAATGAGGATGAAAAAGAAAAAGAAACTAATGCTAAAGAGAAAGAACAAAAGGAAGATGAAGACATGGCAACAACTAAAGAGCAACAAGAAGAACAAAGTTTGCAAGACACACAAATGCCAAGTGTTAGCCCTCTACATGACACTAGTATACCTATAGAAACTGTAACTATTAAGGATGTCCCTAATGTCTCTACTCAATACATCAATCCTTTAACTGTAGAAGATCTGAAAATGATACTAGAGAAATCTACACTTTAGGAAAGATTATGTGAAAACCCAATATTGGTCAGTGCAGATGAACTTTAGAAGGAAGTAGCTGAAATGTTAAGGGATAAGGTGAATACACAAGAACCACCTTCTACCATACCTTCAGCTCGTGGCGTTCAACCTTTAATTCAAATTTCAGTAGACACATCTACTAAGGTTGACACAAATGTTATAATTAATTTAGTTGAACAAAGACAAGTAGAAGAAAAGTAGACAATAGAAGAGCATACAGGATAGATAAATGCATCTATACCTAAAGAACAAACACAAGACCAAAGAGCAACTCAAATCATTGTGATTGACCAAAGCATATCTAAAGAAAGTAAGGATGCACTAGAGGAAAATGAGCAAGAAGCTAGAAGAATTGGTAACCTTACCAACATATGACACTCCTACAAAAATCCTTTAGAAGCTGAGCACAGAAGTTGTAACCATGTAAATTTTAGCACCAGGCTATAGCTCTACAAAAGATAACAAGGTAATTCACTATGGAGATGTAACTTTAGATGAAGAAATAATTACCTAGGTTTTATTATTCCACTATGGCTATAGAAGAAATAGGGATATTATGAAAAGCTTTGGAAAGGAAGAAGCACCAACAAGTGCTTAAGAAGGAGTATAGACAAAAGCAAGCATTACAAGAAATTAAAGATATCTTTTTAGATGAATTCAGCTTGCCTACTCTAGAAGAAACCAAGCCACTATTGGAACAATTATCATATATTGTGGAGAAGGTTAATAATGAAGACCTAGATTCAAATACCAAACTTTTGGAATGGTCTGAAAGAAAGTTTCAAGGTAAAGTGAATGAAAAGATATTTGTTGATATAGCATTGTCACAAGATGTTTTGGCAAATAAGGTTGAGGACATGAAGAAGGTACTTGAGAATACATTCTCTTTGTACACCAAATTGTGCGATCCCACACTCTTTACCTGAGACACCAAACATAGAATACTAAGCTTAGAGAGGAACTTAAGCATATCAAGTACTCAAATACCTAAGAACCAAGCTCACAGTGAGAAGCATTTTAATGAATTTCCTCAATTACAAAGTCAAATAGTTGTATTAACAATAGAAGAGGCTAATACAAGAGCCAAATTGACACAAATTCAGTCCTCTCTCACCCCACACATGGAAATCCTCCATAAAGAATTAGGCTACGTAGAAACTTTGCTGAAGAAAGATTCCAATCTTTCTACATTAGATGGCCTAGTACACCTTGGAGCCAAGCTTTCCATCCAAGTAACCTCATTAGATGCTGCATGTGACAATTGGGATGCAGCTTTGAAAATAATCAAGGAAGTCCATCAGTCCTTTTTGGAAAAATACACTATAAGTGTATAGACCCTTTGACATAAGTGTCAAAAAGGGGGAGATAAACAAAGAAGGGGAGATAAAACAAAGAAGGAGGAGGTACTGAAAAGAGCTGATAAAGCAAGGAGAGTACAATGAAAGGGGGAGAAAAAAATAAACAAAGGAGGAGAAAGCTCAGAACAGAGCATATCAAATGAAAGAGTATCAGTTACAAGTGCATTAAAGGCAAAGAGTATCAATTAGCAAAAACAAATCTAGTTAGAATGGAGAATAGATTTTGGATATAGAATAGACACATTAACTTAGAGTGAGTTATAAATTATGAGGTATATAGGTTATTGCAAAATTTTGAAATTTTGAAGTTTTATATATAAGTTGAGTCATTGTTATGTTATACTCAAGAAGAATAGATTCATTATGTATAATCAAGTGTTTTTGACACTCATCTCAAAGGGGAAGATTGATGATCTCAAATTGGTTTTGATAATTGAGTGTCAACACACTTAAGTAATTTACTTAATTCATGCTAGACTAGTCATGGATGTCAAGTACAACATGCAAATGTTAGACCATGC
This sequence comes from Cupressus sempervirens, assembly GCA_028749045.1. NCBI lineage: Eukaryota > Viridiplantae > Streptophyta > Pinopsida > Cupressales > Cupressaceae > Cupressus > Cupressus sempervirens. The sequence goes on from CM053789.1 coordinate 297,912,086, forward strand.
TGAGTTGCAATGAGTGTCAAGCCACTCATGTCCTGAGTCACTCAAGTGTCGAGTAGATAGACCATGCTGAGTGATTCAAGTGTTGAATAAATAGTAGATACTGAGAAGTTCAAGAGTCGAGTTAGAAACAAGAATTACAATATGTGTCAAGCATCAGTAACTTCAAGTGCCGAGTGATATAGATTTGACATACTTGTTTATAATTGTACAAACAATTATGTAATTTGTTTCCTAGCTGACTTAACAATAGATTTTGATTCTTTAGAGATGAGGAAAAATCTGTTTGTAGAATCCTTATGTATTTGCATGTAGCCAATCAGAAAATAGAAAGGATAAAGTGGAAAAAAGGATGAATCTCAGTCATAGATTCGTACCTAACCCTAAGCCACCAAAGTCTTTATATGAAAGATGAAGCCCTAAGTTTTGAGAGAGAGAGAGAGAGAGAGAGAGAGAGAGAGAGAGAGAGAGAGAGAGCACAGTGAAGGGGTGAATAATCAAAGAAGAAAACAGAGAGTTTTTAGAGAAATCAAGGTGACTTAGCAATGAAAGAAAATTGCATAATCAGTTGGAGGAGAAAAAGGAACAGAAGGATACAAAAATTGTTATATCAGATCAAAGAGGATCAAGAAGGATACTATACAAATTTGATCTTTAATTAGGCAACTAGAGCCAATCACAAGATCTATGCCGATACATCATAATAGGTGATTTTAGTTAAATCTCCTAGGTGGAGTAGTCCTAATATGTTGTACTAAATCCTTTAACAGGGTGACATTCTAAGTGAGTGATCAAAAGTCCTTTAGCCAAGCACACTTCTAACAGGGTGTTGAAATCCTGTAACAAGGTGGGACTTCATAGTCTTTGTAAGCCTTTAATAGGGCAAGCATTTCGTAGGGTAGGTCATGATTCATGGTCAAACAATTGTATCCTTAATTGGCTACACTTTATTGCTGCAATAGTAAAGATTTGTGGGTGTCATTCCCACCCTAGTTTTACCTTCTCATTTGGAGCGTTTCTAGGTAATCATATCTGATGTCAAAGTGTGTGTGTTTAATTTCTTATATGTTTTAGATGCATTTATTTTACATGCTATTTCAGTTTATCTATTGAATGCATAAAATGGATGTGAGATGAAAAGTTTTATGAGTCCAAGTACAAACTCCTTATTCAACCCCCCTCAGAAGTTTACTTCTTTCCCACTTGTAATTCCAACACAAATCATATAAAGTTGTTTAAACATTGTTTCATAGTTCAATTTGTTTCCAAAACACAAGATCTAATAAAAACTAGTGTTTCAGTTTTCTTTTCCAAGTATTACTATTTATAGAGTTTTCAATCTCAATCAAGGTTCACATTTTCATTTTCTCAAAGTATTTTAATTACTAAAGTTTTCAAATAATAAAATATCTCCAATTTTACAAATTATTTTCACATATCTCAAACATATAAACACATCCAAGTTTATAAAAGAAAATATTAATTCTCCCAATTAATTTCTTTAATTTTTAATTCACTTTAGAATTATATTTAAATTATAAAGTAATAAATCAAATTTTCAAATAATTAAATTTAAAATTTTAACAATACTTATTAAAATTATTAATAATAATAATTATCAGTTATTACCATAATAATTTTAAATTTATTAAACTTTGAAAAAACTTTCCTTAAATGAAAACCTACTAAAAATGGAAACTTTTTTGAAATGGAAACCTTTTAAAAATAGAAACATTCCCAAAATGGAAACCTGCTAAAAATCAAAACTTTCTTGAAATCAAAACTTTCTAAAAATGGAAACTTTACCAAAATGGAAACCTACTAAAAATGGAAACTTTCCCAAAATGAAAACTTGCTAAAAATGGAAACTTTCCCAAACCCTATTCCAAAAACACAAATTTCTTAATTGATTCAAACTACTGATTATCCAATTAATCAAATTAGGGTTTTAAATATTAAATTCATTTACAAATGCTTTTGAAAATAAAGAACAATCAAATTCATATGCAAGGGTTTCAACCCAAATATAATTTGAAACAATTGTGATCATAGAACCTGCTAAAACAATGAGCACATAAAACCCACAAACAATTCCTTTTTTCCTTCAAAATGCTCTTCTCAAAAATCGGCTCCTCCAAACCTGTGTAATTGTAAAATGAGCTCTAAATCTCTGATAAAGAGTTCTCCCATAAATTTAGGGCTTTGATTATATAATCACGTGAGAGACTCGTTGATCTTTAACTATTATTATATTTTAATTTCATGCACAACCTTTTTCCTATTAATTAAAATATCTTTATTAAATAATTTTCTCTCTCTTTAATTAATTTATTATATTTTAATTTTGATCCATAAGCTTTATGCAATTTAAATAAAATAAACTTTCTTAAATTTATTTTTTCTCTCTCTTATTAAATTACGAGATGTTTTTAATATAATATTTATTAATTTAACTAATAATATTATTTAGAGTTTATAATTAATATAAAACTCCTAAGTAAATTATTATTAAATTAAATAAATATAAAATGTAAAATTAAAATTTTAATAAAATATTTTAAATATAAATCTTTTATTTAATTAATTTATGAATTAATTAAACATAATTAAATATTGAATTTTATTTATAAAATTTTCATTAAATTATCTTTTAATATGATTTAATTATAACTAAAAATAATCATAACCCACAAGATGAAATACAAAAATACATCACAAAAAATAGAATACCAAAATAAACTCTAGGGTCAAAATCATGAATTCACATCACTTGAAAAATTTAGAAAGGTGAAACTAACCCAGATACTTGTCCTACTTTCTAGAACAATTGGCTTAGGTTAGGATTTGGACTAGAGAGTTATTTCCCCACTTATATCATTGAAGTATTTTGATAGAGTATGCTCATCCTGACAATTTAGGGAAGTTGTTACCATGTACTTGTAATCTACATAAAATTCACGCATGTACAAACACATATATTATAAACTAAATAGGCAATGGCGGGGAGTGGTACATCATATAGATCCAGGCTACCAAGTGACTATGACTCCTCCCTTAACCATATCAAAAATGTCAATCATAAAGTAAAACAGACACATACACCATACACATGCAAGTATGGGGTAAGTAACCATAGAAACTACATATAAATCATTCCTCTAACATCATGAAATAACTAAAATCACTATATTAACATACATATATCATCATAGAAATAATCTTAAAATAACTAAAATAACTTAGTAACTCATCCCATATATAAACTGAGTATGAAATGACATATAATCAAATATGGTAATCAAGTACCTATAATCATAAAACACAATCAGAAATTTGGTCTAAAAGAATCTGGCAATACAATAGAAAATTCAACTATGGGTAGGCATTATAAAGAAGGGATAGACTATGGAGAAACATTTTCCCCTATTGCAAGATTGGTAGGAGTAAAAACTCTATTTGCTTACTCTACATACAAAGGTTTCAAGGTTTATAAAATCAATGCGAAGTCAGCATTTCTGAATGGTATATTAGAAGAAGAGGTTTACATAGAACAACTAGAAGAATTTGTTGATGCTAACAATAAGAACTTGGTATGCAGACTAACAAAGCTTTATATGGTTTAAAGAAAGTACCAAGAACATGGTATGAAAGGCTTCACAACTATCTTGTGAACATTGGATTTGAAAGGATTGATGATAACAACAATCTGTACTTAAAGACAGAAGGAGGTAAAGGTATTTTACTAGCTAAAATATTTGTTGATGATATCATATTTGGAGGTCAAGATGGAGTAAGTAAGGCATTTACAAGTGAAATGAAGAAACAATTTGAGATGTATATATTTGGAGAGATCAAGTTCTTTGTTAGTTTGCAAGTGTATCAAATGAAATATGGTATATACATCACTCAGTCTATGTATGGAAAGGAAATATTAATAAACTTTTATATTAGAAGAAAACAAAACAAGTTAGCACACCTGTGGTGATAGGATACAGGTTGTCAAAGAATGATTATTCAATTGATGTGAATCAAACATTGTACAGGTCTCTGATTTGAAAATTACAATATGTAATGCATAGAAGACCTGACATTGTATTATCTATTGGGATTGTTGCAAGATTCTCTATTAATCCTAAGGAGAATCTTTTGATGGTTGTTAAGAGAATAATGAGATATCTAAAAGGAACAAAAGACTATGGTCTATACTACAATAAAAATAAGAAATTTAAGTTAAGAACCTACACTGATGTCTATTGGGCTAGAAACATTGATGACAAAAAGAGCACTAGTGGAGGAGCATTTTTCTTAGGAAAGAGGTTGGTCACCTAGACTAGCAAGAAACAAAATTGCATATCTCAATCTACTATTTAAACTAAATATGTTGCTGAAATAGTAAATTGTACAAACATTGTATGGATAAAAAAACTACTCAAACATATGAAGGAGGAAATCACTGAACCTGTGGTACTTTATTATGAGAATACAAGTGCTATAAATATATCAAAGAACCTTATGATACACACAAAGACTAAGAACATTACAATAAAGTATCATTACTTGAGAGAGTTGGTTCACAACAGAGAAGTGAGAATGGAATATGTGAATACAAAAGAGAAGATAGTTGATATTTTTACAAATCATTTACGTAAGGATGCTCATGAGAATCTAAGAGTTAAACTGGAGCTGATACACCTATCCAAAGCTACTTAGGAAGTATGAGTATTTCCCTGCATCAACTAAGATGAAATAGATGTGTTACACATTGATGCAATTGATCTTACTTTAGGAGCTGTCTAAAATAATCAAAGAGATGAAACACAAGACCAATCACAAGTTAGGTAACAAAGGGAGAAACTAAAATTGTCAACATCTGCATGTTGAGATGACAAGTCTTTGACATTGTTGTCAAAAAGGGAGAAATAAAGGATACCATACAAAGTGAGAAAGAGGGAGAAATAATTTAGAAAGAGAAAGAAATATGAAATATCTACTCAGAGGAAGATAAAATACCTAATGTTACTGAAGAAAGATAGTGTACCTAAATATATACCTAGTAAGAGAGAGACTGTACCAAGGGAGATATAAGACCAGACTAAAAAGAGGGAGATGTAAGTGTATATGCTACTTTAGTATGTTAGAAACACTAAATTAAAACAATCAAAAAGCATTTGCATACTAATTTAATAGAACTTCATGAGAGACAAAGTGAAGTCCTCAAATGAGAATATGAGCCATGGATAGGCTCTCTCAATGAGGATGATCACTTGATGTAGAGGTGTGTCTAATAGCTAAGATGGCTTGATTATGTATGTATGCTCAAATGCTCAAATGGGCTTCAATGGAGGATTTTTGATGGATTTTACTGAATGGATTTGATCTAAAAAAATGGTTTCTCAAAATGGCATTATGGCTTTACTTTCTAGATTGTGTTAAAATGGCTTAGAAGAGGATTCCTTAAATAGGCAAAGGGCTTGAGGGATCAAGGGCTAGGATGCAAGGATGGGAAAAGGTTTATGGAAGGTTTAGATTGAATGAGAGGAGAGCACATGGATTGTACTTCTTTACGACCAATCAGGGAGTGACACATGTCATAGGGTCATTGGTTAGAGCAAGAGGGGTTGAGGGGTCAACAAAGGAGGCTCAAAGCTCGTAAAGACCCTCATAATGGCTTGTAAGAGCAATGAATGGGCTTGTAAGAGTCATTTATGGCTTTGTGGGCTTCATAAAGTTTTATGGTTGGGATATTTGTGAGAGAGTTGAGATATTTTGACTTGAGTTGGATTAAGAAAGTCTTAAGCTTGACTTAGGAATGTGAAAATGATTAAGGCTTGGATTAGGCTTGGGTTAAGATTAGATTAGGCTTGTTAGAGATGGGCAAGTGGATGGCATTTAATGAGGGTGGGTGAAGGAGGATATATTTGTTGGCTTTGGCTTGGGTTAGCAAGTCTTAACCCATGTTTAGGGAATGTGACAAGGTTAGGGGGGGGATTAGGATTATGGTCAAACATAAGGATTGACATCTTCTAGAAGAGTCTAGGCTTTGGATGAGGATGAAGACTTTCTAGAAGAGTCTACAACTTCCTAAGATTAGGATAAATAAGGTTTTTAGGAAATAAATAAAGTTTTATTTATTTCAAGGGTTTGGATTGAGGAGATATTTATTAAAGTATTTTAATAAACATGAGGATTAATATTTAATCTTAATTAAATATTTTGAGTTGGGATTAGGGGTAGGAAATGATGGGATTAGCCTTTAATCGAAATTAAAGAAGGATTAGAAGATTTTGGAAGACGTTAGTGGTCTTAAGGAAATTGGCCAAGTTTTGGGCCAAAAATTTAAAAAATATTTATTTTGAGATTTTTGGTCAATTTATTAATTAAATAATTAATGAATAAAGAAATAAAGTTTAAATAAGATTTAAACATTTTTGGGAGGGATTCCTTAATTAAATATTTTTAATTAAGATAAAGGGATTTAATGGCATAAAAATAAATTAATTAATTAATTAATTAATTAATAAATGATGATGTCATAGGGACTTTTTCAAAAAATAAAAATACTTTATTTTCTAAAGAATTTTTAGGTGTCTATATTAAGTTAGAAGGAGAAGCCCTACAAGATGATAGGTGAACAGACTCGTAAGGAGTTGATTGTTTGTTGATCATAATAGAATTTTATAGCCTATGTAGAAGATGAAAGTGATAAAGGGAGAGATTTAAATACAAGGAATTATTTTATTTTTAGTATTATTGTTTGTATTGGTTTGCCATCAATGCCAAAGAGGGAGATTATTGAGAAAAGATTGATACAAGTATGAGGATGTGTTTCAATCATTGTTTTGTCATTGATGTCAAACCTGCTACTTGTTGGTAAGATAATTGTTTAGTTTATTTGAGTACTATCATTTGTTTTATTGATGAAGAGGATTTGATCAAATGAGATAACACGTGTACATAGAGGAAAGGTTGAGTTATGGTATGAAAAAGGAGTACAAAGATCAGTTAAGACAATCATGATATAGTGTATTGTTTATCTACTTAAGGCTGCAAAAGTTTGATACACTGATTAAATCTAAAAGAACAACTAAGAAGAATTATGTCTTCCAAGCTTGACCAAGTGCACAGTAGGTACCAAAAAAAGTTAGTACAAGCCAAGCAGAAAATCAATTGGAGTTGAGCAAAGTAAAGATTTAGTGTTTGCTAAGTGAACATAGTGTAAGCTGAGTAAAGTTTAGTTGGTGCCAAGCATCAATAACCTTTAGTGTGTGATGATTTAATTTTTAGTTGATGTTGTGCAACACAGTATGTGTCACGCATCAAAGATTAGTTGATGTCGAGTGCTAGTATTCATGTTAAATCAAAGATTTGACAAATCTTAGCTGACTATTTTAGTTTCTTGAATTGTGTGAAGTGTATGGAAGATAACTATGATAAGTTGGTGGCAAAGAATTCAAAGTAAACCATTTTGAGGAAAATTCAAGGAAGATTGTAGAAGTTTCTAGAGGAACCAAATGGAAAGGTGGATGTATGCATGAATTTTTGGACCTCTAAACCTCACACACACTTCAACATGGTCCTTACCTGTGGATTCATCCTGGAATGAACATGGGATAGTTCATCCAAGAGGTTTAATAGTGTGACCTGTTGCCTTCTATCTAGAAGGATTTTTCTTGTTTATGCTCTCAGAGTTGAGATGCAGGCAACCAAACTATTCTAGAATGAAGGGTTTAAATGCAATTAAGTCTATATGTAATGCAAGTAATCTAGATGAGATATGCACTTAATCTAATAGCATATAAAATAAACTAGACTATATGTATGCATAGAAAAGCTATATGATCTTTAAATCTAAATAATGAAAATCTTATGAGAATAATGAGCTAATGAGCTAATGAGTGCACAATTCAATAGAGATTTGATGAAAATTCAATTCAACCTTTGTAATGAATAATTATGAGTCTCTTAAATAGAATTCCTGAAATCCATCAACAGTTGAGATCAACTCAGATTGATGGTCAAAATTGAAGCCAAGATCCAGTCAAAGTAGAAAATTCCCAATATAGATGTAGTTAACTAACTCAGATCCTGAGTGCAAGAAACAGTTAACTCAAATTCACTTTATTGTGAGAGTAAGTGAATTAAGTCACTTCTAATTCGATTAGTTAACTAATAATTTCCATTTTGAACTGAGAAATAGAATTTGGGAAAGATATTTAATTTAATAAAATGAGGTATGACCTCATTAATGCATTTTCTATTTAATTGAATAATTACATTCAATTAATTAAATAAGCATAATTATTAAATTAAATATTTTCAATTCCTTAATACATTAGCCTTACGAGATAATTTAATTTAATTAAAGTACAAATACTTCAAATTAAATTAAATCTTAATCAGTAGGTTTAATGTGACTAAAATGAGTCAATACTTTAGGAATTAAATAAAGAGTGTGATTAATGTTGATTAGGATTTTCTGCATTTGACATGTAGGTCAACTATGAGTATCATAATTAGAATTGTTTAGTAAAATAGGACTTAGAAATGATTGAATAGACTAGAATTGGTTTAGAATGGCAATGTGCCAATTTTGGGGTATTACATTTTGCCCCTCTTTGAATGAATGTGTGAGCAGCACGTTTGATTCAAAGAAAATTAGAAAGTGTGATGCACATATTAGAAAATAAGATCGGTTCTGAAGTTGATGTTACAGAGACCAATTGATAAGATTTTAGGCACCATTTCTAGAACGGAGCTTAATCCTAAGGAATCTAAGTAGAGCATCTTGATACCTGAATTAATAAGCATTTTAAAGGTTTTCTTCAGAATGAAGCTTAACCTTTAAGGATTCAAATAGAACATCTAGATACCTTAGATTGATAACATTTAAAAGATTTTCTCTAGAATAGAGCTTAACCTTTAAGGATCTAGATAGAACATCTAGATACTTGAGATGATAAGCATTTAAAAGATTTTCTCCAGAATGGAGCTTAACCTTTAAGGATCTAGATAGATCATCTAGATACCCAAGATTGATAGCATTTTAAAGGTTTTCTTCAAAACAAAGTTTAACCTTTAAGGATCTAGATAGAACATCTAGATACCTAAGATGATAAGCATTTAAAAGATTATCTCCAGAATGGAGCTTAACCTTTAAGGATCTAGATAGAACATATAGATACCTGAGATTGATAGGATTTAAAGGACTATCCCTAGAATGGAACTTAATCTTTAAGGATCCAGATAGAACATCTAGATACCTGAAATTGATAGCATTTAAAAGACTATCTCCAGAATGGAGCTTAATCTTTAAGTATCTAGATAGAACATCTAGATACTTGAGATTGATAGCATTTTAAAGATTTCCTCCATAAAAAAGTTTAACCTTTAAGGATCAAGATAGAACATCTAGATGCCTAAAATTGATAGCATTTAAAATACTATGTCCAAAATAGAGCTTAATCTTTAGGGATCTAGATAAAACATCTAGATACCTAAAATTGACAGCATTTAAAAGACTATCTCCAGAATGGAGCTTAATCTTTAAGGATCCAAACAGAACATCTAGATACCTAAATTGATAAGAGATAACAAAATCCAATTATAAGTCATAGAATCATCCCCAAAATGAGGCTTGATCTTTAGGAGTTGGGGTTTAGATTGTTCTGATACCTATCCATCGAACTATTTATAAGATGTGATAGATGGAAAAGATGCAAGAAAGAGGGGAATAAGATGTCCCAAGTGATGAGATGCCAAAGTGATGAGGACATAAGATGGGAACAAGATGCCCCTAAGAAATAAAGATTCAAATTGATTTGGAATTCCAATTCAATGATGTAATCATCCTGCCCCCTCGGGAGTGAAATCAAAAGATGACATACCAGAAATATGATGTAAAGTAGTATGTTGAGAGATGTATAAGAAATACGAGATTCAAAAAAATGTAGAAGGGATCAGAATGACCAAAATAAAATTTGGAGTCAGTTCAACATAATTTTGAGGTCCACAAGACCAAGTTTGACCAAAAGTTGACTAGTTTTGACTATAATTGATGGAGACACAACTCAAGTACAGAATGGACACAACAAGAAAGGGAAAACTTTATTAACTATGAAAATATGCCAATACACATAGTGTAGAGTAAAAAGACCCCAAAACATGCCCTATGGGCTTACAATAGTATAAATCTATAGACAATTTCTTCTCCCAGTACCTTCTCTCGAACTCCACTCTTAACTACCTTTTATAATGCCAAAAATGTTCTTAAATAGACCCTAAAGGGTTAAAGATTAGGAATACATTCTAGAAAGTGCTAGTTGGCATCCACCACCAAAATGGAAGGCTCTAGAAGTTGCTTTAGAAGTCAGTGCAAAATTAGAAGAATCCAAAAATAGTAGTTGAACTTCTGGGAGGCATAACTTTTGAACTATAGCTTTGATTGACGAACCGTTTACATTTCTTGAAATCTCTCAGAGTGCTCTATAGCCCTATGGACCAGCTTCTCTCATCCCCCATTTTTCAAGCCTATACAAGGTCATTTAGTGCCTCAAACCTGACTTTGAGGCTTTCTTAGGAGCTCTCCAGAAACTAAAAAACTACGATAACTTTCAAATCGTGCAGCCTTTTGACCTAATTCTTTTTCTAGAATATTCTAAATTACAATTTTAATCATCCTTCCAATTTACACCTTCTAACTCACCATAATTATGGCCCTATTACATAGTCATATTTTTTTTAGCATTTACACATATCCCAAGGTGCTTAAAAACTCTAACCCAAAACACTGATAGTGGAACTGTGAGAGTTGGAACCTTTATTTGACCCAAATGGGTATCTAGAAATAAAAGCACATGAAACAGAAACTATGGCTAGGTTTTTTTTTTGGGTGACAAAGGATTGCCCTTATACCTCTGGATGCTCCTTAAGGTTTTTTTGAGCTACTTAAGTTTGTCAGATTTCAAATTTGATCCCAAAAAAATGGGTTCAGAGCAGCCAAAGTAGCCAAGAGGGTGATTAATCAATAATTTGTGTAGTTGTAAAGAACATGATGTGTTGAAGAGACTAAGAATACCTCATCACAGAAGACGAAAGTAGATTTGTAATTGAATCATATGCTAAACCAAGTAATGCAATCCTGTGTGATATGCAACCCTAAACTAGATTCAATCCTAGGTCTAGTTACCAAGTCTTGACAATTTATCATCACTAAGAATAGGATAGAATATCATATGTCATACAATTCCCACTGACATTGCAATCATGAAAATATGAATAGGACATATATTATGAGATTTTTGGGATGAAATGTAAGAATTTGAGGCACAAGAAGCCAAAATGAGCAGAACATTTGCCCCTTTTGATGTAGCAAGTTATCATAAACATCAAAACATAAACGTTAGGATGACCAGGATGTTGCTTGCATGGCAGACAAACCAAACACACAAGAGATTTTTCTTATGCTAAGTATTCAGTAATTATTTTGTCCACAACGACCCTTACATTCATAACCTAAGATAGAAGTGTGCTAGATATACTCGCAGTGACCCATATGTTCACTTAGTAGGATGAGTATCGGTGTTTACTATAGCATGAAAAGTTCACTCCAAAAAATAAGGGGAAGAACCAACATTATTGATGTATCCAGATAAAAGGAGTCGAGGTTCACCTGGCCATCCAATATGAGATGGAGGCTCTTATAGTGGACACCCCTTTTATAGGAGTATGTCAACTTATTAGAACTAAACCACAAATAGAAAGCAAATAAAAGATCATGCCCCTAGTCATGAATTCTCTAGTCAAAATGATATCATCTAGTTTCTCAAGGAGACATGATGAAAGAAAAAACAAAAAAAACAAGGAAAATTCTTAGCATATCCAGACAAGTATGTCATTTTGAGTTCAATGTTTGTCATGGGATTGATGTCAAATGTCAGTGTCTAAAACATGGATGAAAGAAATCTCTTCAGTAAGGTGGCAATAGTAGGCGAACACAGCTAGAATGAATGGTGACTAAGGTCAAGGAGGAATCTTTGAGGTGAAGAATCTAAGAGGACTAAACGAAAATAGATAGACACACCCAGGATGACTAGTGGCTGACATAAGAGAGATCTTCCATAAAGGAATCACGAAATGTGACCCGAGCAACAATAGGTAGACACAGCTGAAACAACTAGTGATTGTTGCAAAAGAGATTCTATGAGGAGAATCTTGATAAAGAGTGATAATAAAATGATTGGTGACTATCGCAAAAGAGATTTTGTGAGGAGGATCTCAAAAAGAGAGACGCTGGAAACAATAGGCAAACATAGTGAGGACCACTGGTGACTATCATGCAAGGTTCTTATGACACTGAAGGGGAATACCCCCAAGTTGTGACATGACTCAATCCATGGATACATGAGCATAAATTGGGAAAAGCAGTAAAGCAACTATACATAAAGCAAGAAGATGTGCTGCAAGATGGAGTATTGGGAACAAGAGGCACCTATTTACTAGGTTTTCACCTTCTTGGTAGAGTTTTCATTTTTTTGCTACCATGATGCCCGTTTCCAAGTTTTCACCAATTGCACTTTTTTTGTTTTTTCAATTTTTTTATGTTTTTTTCTTTTTTTTATTTTTTTCGTATTTTTGAATTTTTAAATTTATTTAGTATTACCAAGGCACCTATTGCTAGGTTTTCACCAGGGTAATGATTTTTTTCAAGATATTTTCAAATTTTAAAAACTTTTTCAGAGATTACTAGGTCTCAAGAAGAATTACCTTGATTTTGTTCTAGTGTCTAGCAAGGTGTAGGATGAGATGTAGTACCAAGCTAGTGGATAAGTGGAGATGGATAGGCAAGGAGTATGAAGCAGTGAATGTTTTCCTCAAGGAAATTCTTCAAAAAGATATAACAATATAAGGTCACAGTGTAATGAAGGGTGTTACATAAGTAATCCAAGAAAATGACCATGTCAAGAGATTGCTAAGAACTGAGTTTGCTTCTTTCTTTCATTGATCAAGACCAAAGGGTTTACTGAATAGGATAGCAAATTTTTTTATGGAGGTGATGAGCGAATGACTTTGGGAATGAGGTCATCTAAAGGATAAACAAGATCATGATAGGATGTCATCGATGGAAGAATTAAAAATGAAGCCTATTCACTAGGTTTTAATCATGGTATTTATCCAAGGTGCCACAAGAAGTGGTTTTCACCAGAGGATGGATTTATTTTTCTTTACTTTGCTACCAAGGTCCCTATTTCCAAGTTTTCACTGAGGCACTTTTTTCCTTTTTTTCTTTTTTTGGATTTTTGAATTTTTGGAAATAATTCAAGCCTTATCAAGTTAAATAGCACTCCTATAAGAAAGATAAGTTATGATAAGCCAAGGCCATAGCAAGGAACACTCAAAGACACTGATGAGGTGATGGAAGGGAAATGATAAAAAAATGAGAGGTACATGGAGGATAAGGTTGTTGGTTTTGGAAGACTAAAACAAGAAAGGATAGCAAGTAGGCATAAGATTTAGAGGATCTCATGAGGGTGGATGAGATATTAGGCAAGATCAACATTGAAACATACCTTGAAGGGTGATGGAAAAATGGGGAAATCATGGACAAAATAGATTGAAGCTTAGATATATGAGGTAGTAAAGCCATTTTGGAGAGGGGTGGAGTAGAAGGTTTTAAAACCTTTTTAGGAAGATGTTGGGAAGAAGATGGAGTGGAAGCCTTTCGAAGCTTGAATGTCAACTTTGATTTTTTTTCAATATTCAAGTCCTTCAAAAGAGACTTGGGAATCCATATAGCTTTTGACTTTTCATTAGATGCTTTGGAATGCATTTCTTTAGTAACAAATTTAAGAACTTACACTTTCCTTGGTTGAGCTCTTTGAATAGTGGATCTTTGTGGTCTCTTTTGTGTATTTTCCTTCCTTACATTCACATGTCAATTAGAGGAGACATATTGAAATTTTGAGGATGGATTCATGCACTTGTGTTTGAGTTGATCATCCAAATTTCTTCTAAAGGACTTGGGATTTGTGGATGAACGAGGCCAATATGACTGGTTTAGATGGAAAGGTGGATGTGAAGAGATCAAGTATGTGTATCTTTGTTGATCTTGGGGTAGGATAGGAGGAACATGTAATGAGCTAAGAGTGGAAGTAGGAGATAGAGGAACATAAGGTCCCAATATGGATGGAAGGTTTGAAGGTTTTAGCTTATATGGTTAGGGACAAAGAATAGATTTAGAAAATGTGCATGTACCATGAGTAGGGATATCATCATCTTTAGAGTGAGAAACATAACCAACACCATCAATAGATTTATGAGTAAGTGTTATAGGAGCAATACCTTTGATAGGAGTATTTAAAGCTTGAGCATGGTTTTGAAGTGAATGTAGCGAGGTAGAACAAGAGGGTCAGGGAACACTTTTCTCTTCAAAAGGAATTTTAGGTATCATAGTAAATGTATCCTTCTCTTCCTCTTTAATAATCTCCTTAGGGATGGTAGAAGGAATATCTTGATCTTGCTTAGTAAAGGTGCATGATATGGGAGATGGATGACTATGTGACTCTTGAGATGGAGGGATGAGATCTTGGAGGATTTTAAAGGGGATGAAGGAATCTAGGTCTTGTTCAATACTTGTTTCTTCATCGTTTAAGTAGTCCTCTTGACATGAAACCAATTCTAAGGATAAGGGAGTATCTAAATTTGTATTCGAATCTATTTCTAGAGTCTACATAATATGCTCTTGAAGTTCAGAAGGAAAATTACTTGGAGTGGACTTCATAGGCATAGCAGGGCATGAAGAAGTATGAGCTATAATCCCTATTGTAAGAATTACCTATCTTAGGTACATGTGAATGTTTCTTTGATGTCTAGTTATAATTTGCCTTAGATTTACATTCATGAGCTCTATGTCCATATTTATGAAAATTATAGCAATGTCCTAAATCTTGATGTAGTGGGTGAATCACTTTTCTTTGATTTGCATTCATGTGCTTGATGACCTACCTTCTTGCATTTGAAACAATTCTCAAAAAAATTTGGTTTAGAAGTTTGTATACCATTCTTGCTTCTACATATATTGGTTGTATGTCTAAGTTTGCCACAATTATGACATGTGGATTGCCTTTGGATTTTTCATATCTCTGTTCTCCACCCTTTGATCATTCTCCTTCCTTAGTAGATGAAAAATTCTTGATGTATCTTAGTCCAAAAGTATACCTTGGTGATCTAGGTGATCCCATTAGTTCTTCAAAGTATTTTTCAGTTTCACTTGGTTTGTTCATTATCTCCAGAAGTTCCTTTTTAGTTATCAACTCATGTCTTAGTTTCTCTATCTATGACCTTAAACATGTGATCTCCATGACCTTTTTGTTTATTTCCTGAGTTATAATTATCAACTAATTCATCACATCCAACTAATTTTTTGTGAGTTTCTACAGCCGAAATGATCTTTCTTCAAGTCTAATAGTCATTTTTCTTTTGTCTTGTTCAACCATGATTTTGTCTTTTTTTGCTGTGTACTTTTTCTTAATTACTTCACATAGTCATACTAGTTGGATTTCATGTTCTCTCTTGACTTATTTTACTTCTTTACTCAAGGTGTTGTTCTTCTCTAGTAGTTCTTCTATTTCTCTATCATCATTACTAGTCTTTCCATTATCAATTAGTTCATGTGTATCAATTTCCTTGTACACTGTGTCATGTTTTTGAATGAACATCTATTTCCTTTTTCTTAAGGATTTCCTTAACTCCTCTTTTTCTCCTTCAAGTTTTTGCATTATGATATGGACTTCAATCATCTTGTTTTCAATTATTATTCCAACATATATTCCTCCATCTCCAAGATCTAATCCTCTCATATTGTTAGACTTCTTCCAAGAGAGCTTAGCTTTGATACCAATTGATGGAAGGATTTAATGGGAAACAAGATATTGAGGGGGGAGGTGGGGGATTTTTGGTGAATCAATATCTTTAAACTTGTACTTGCAAAACATATATTATTGATTTCATACCTAATTTATCTCATATCTTAGATCTAACATCAAACTAAAATGCTGAATTAAAATCAAAATATAACATCCATGAAAATTTTAACACATAACACAAATGATTTTGTAACCCAGAAACACTTTAATGTGAAGGTAAAACTGGGGTGGGGATAAAGTTAACTTGCTAGGGTTACAATATTTTTCATAATATATGATCTACCCACAAATCTTCATTATTGCAACAATAAAGTTAACTTGTTAGGGTTTCAATGTTGATCATAATATATGATCTACCTAGTGAAGGGTTTGCCCTATTAAAAGATTTAAGATAATTAGGTCTTACCTTGTTAAAGGATTTTACACTTACAATTAAGTAAGGAATCTATTAGGAGATTTACATAGACCTCTTAGGATCAATTGACTAAGAGATTTACCCCGACTCAATCTATTAAAATTGATTTAGGGCCTAAACCCCAAGTTTTCTCTAAAAGATGATTTTGGATCTCCTATTTCCAATATCTTAGTCTGATCTCTTAATCTAATATCTCTGTTCTATCCTTCACTACTTAGGTTGATCTATTTGGTCTCCTTTTAGACTTAGCCTTCCTTTCCATCTTATGTCCTTGTTCACTCGTTCTCTTTCTTGATCATTCATTAATTCAAACACACACATTCATTTTTTCACATCCATAGATATGCATGCTCATACATCAATCCTAGTGTTATTACCCTTGTTAAACAAATAATATTTGAAATTTCTAGATCATAATTGACGTTTAACAATTCATCCCTTTTTATGTTTCTCTTTTTATTTTCTAATTGGTTAATATTCTTTCCTAAGGATTAATACCTTCTACAATGATGCATAGTCTCCACCTTAACTATCTCTATAATTATTAAATGTTGTATAAAAGTTGGCCAAAATGATTTACATGAGTGGTTGTGCAATTACAAACTCAAATTTCAAAAATGGTTTACTCAACATTTAAATGTTCTGACAGTAAGTTGTAACTAACATTCCTATCATCACTTAGCTTATATATGCTTGATATTTTCTATTTTCTTAGAAAAAACTATCTGTCAACTTGCTTGGTCACTACTATACATGCTTGGCTTATATATGTTCTTGGTCTTAACTGGGGTGCTCAACAACCTTGGAATTTCTCGACATCTAATGAAAAATAAACAAGTGCTGATATACTCAACATTTACTAGATGACTTAGCCACAATGATGATCGGTCAACCTTCCCTACTAAATGACTAACTGTTTGGACACTAGTTATGCCCACAATAATGGGTTCTACTTTTGTGGCACAAATAAAATTTGAAATGGTAAAAAAAAATGAATTAAGAATGTTCACGTGAACTCAATGAGTTCGTGTGAACATATAATGAAAAAACTTACAAATTTATATAGATTTTTCAAAAATATGTACATATGAACATATTTTCATCTGAACATATATTATATGTTTGCACAAATACTAGATTCACACAAACATTTAAAAAAACAAAAAAAAAAATGTTATTTATCAGAAAAAAGAAAAAAATGGCCTTTTGACCCTCTAAATTGGGATCAAATGACCTACAATAATTCTAAAAATGTCAAATTGAGTTGGTAGAGAAATCTTTCCAATGACTATAATTTTAATATGTATTATAGTCATTAATACTTTCAAATATGAGTTTAACTCATTATAGGTTGATTAACGATTGAACATCAACTAACTTTGACACTTCAGAGGAAAATGTAAATTAGGTGTTGGAAATAGAGATGGATTAACTGAGAGGGGAGGGGTGAATCAGTTACCACAAAAATATTTCTACAGACCCTTAGATGTCTTTAAAATATAACTACTGATGACACTCGGTAACCACACAAATAGATGCTGAAACTTGATAGATGTTCTGTTAACTTTACTAAGCATTTAAAGTGATTAACATGCATACATAAATAAATAACATGAACACAAGAGACACCAGATTTAACGTGGAAACCCAATTTGAGAAAAATCAACAAGTAACTAGTTACCAATTTTCACTCTTCTGAAGTGAGCCCTATTAGAAGCCAACCCTGTTAAAGGTTACAAAACACACTATTAGGTGTGACCCTGTTAGAGGATTTGATCACCTTGTTAGAAGTGCCCTTGTGAGAGGTCTTTAAAACAATTCAACTGAATTGTCACCTTCTTAGAGGATTTACAAAATGGCTGTCAAACCAACTCTATTAAGAGATTTTGAATCACTGTTACAATGATTAGAAAGCAACAATGAAATGATTTGAGATATATGCAACTTATCTTTGCTAAATATAGATCTCTGTTCTACTTCATTAAATCCTTACTGATCGAATGCAACTCTGTAGCTTCATAGAGATGACAAGTTCTTCCTCAACATTCACTCATGTATTTGCTTATACCTTTTATGCATCCACACGCTTCTACATCTATTGAATTCACAACTTGACCTTTCATATATACCTTACAAATTGTCAAGTCGGCTCAATTACAAGTTTACAACAACTAGAAATGCATAAATCAGTCAGTTGCACAAAATAATTAAACTTAATTCTTTAGAATCATAAAATTCTTTACTGCCCGACCCAGCTCGGTGACCACTGCTTCAAAATGGTTTCCTCGTGTTAACCAAATGAAGCTTGGTAAACATTGCAAACCTTGCAACTTCCTTCAGAGATCGAGTTAACTCAAAAAATACTAACCTTCCTTTGTTTACCAAGTGAGCTCAATAAAAGCTAATTTTTCTTCGCTTACCGAGTGAGCTCGGTAAAAGCTAACTTGCCTTTTCTTACTGAGTGAGCTCGGTAAAAGTTAACTTTCCTTTGCTTACCGAGTGAGCTTGGTAAAAGTTAACTTGCCTTTGCTTACCGAGTGAGCTTGGTAAAAGTTAACTTGTCTTTGCTTATCGAGTGAGCTCGGTAAAAGTTAACTGTCCTTTGCTTACCGAGTGAGCTTGGTAAAAGTTAACTTACCTTTGTAATGTTTAGGAATGCTCGGTAGTCACTATAAATTGCTTTGCTAACTATCTAAGCTTGGTAGACTCTGTCTGATGACTGATATGATATTTGTGTAACATCAAAGACAATACACAATTAACAATTGTATCCAACAATCTCCCTCTTTGGCATTGATGGCAACACAACATGTCATAGCAGAAATGAAATTTGAAAACAAGTCTTTTACTTAAATGGTAACACAACATGTCAATATAACAATTCTCCCTCTAAGATAGAAAACTCTTCCTCTTACAGTAATCTCCTTTTGTTTTGAACAAATTTCAGAGAGATATGACAGTAATAAACTCTCCCTCTTTGACAACACATGCCAAAGACAATTCAAACTCAAATGAATTTCAGTGTACCTTTAGTACTGATTCATATGCAATGTTTCCTGGTTATGTTGCATCAACTGATAGATATTCAATCTGGTATGAGTTGATGCATCACTAGAACTTTATTTTAGTGAACTTTAGATAGGGGAGTGACCCCTAACTTACCTCTTAGATACAAGAATGCATCCTTAGGTAATGGTTTTGTGAATATGTCAGCAATTTGGTCCTTTGTATGAATATATTCCAATCTAATCTCCTTATCTTGCACTAATTCTCTGACAAAATGATATTTTATTGCAATGTGCCTTGTTTTGGAGTGCATCACTAAATTTTTAGATATGTTGATTGCACTTTTATTGTCACAGAACATAACAACAAGTTCTTTGATTTCCATCTTCATGCCTTCCAACAATTGTTTAAACCAAACAATGTTAGAGCAGTTTATTGTTGCAGCAACATACTCTGCCTCTGCTGTTGATTGAGATGTACAATTCTGCATTTTGCTTGTCTAAGAAACCAACCTTTTTTCAAGAAAGAATGCACCGCCACTTGTACTTTTTCTATCATCAAGGTTTCCTACCCAATCAGCATCAGTAAATACTTTCAAATCCAAATTTCCTCCAAACTTATACCATAAACCATACTCTTCAGTTCCTTTTAAATATCTCATTATTCTTTTGATTGCCATCAAGTGGTTTTCTCTTGGTTTTGCTGAAAATCTTGCTACAATACCAACTGTAAGAGCAATATCTAGCCTTATATGAACTACATACTACAATTTTCCAGTGATAGATCTATACAATGTTTGATCTACTTCCTTTGATTCATCTTCCTTGGTAAGTTTTAATCTGGTACACATAGGAGTCCCAACTGGTTTACAATCTTCCATTCCAAACTTTTTCAATATCTCTTTGATGTACTTTGATTGAGTAATGTAGATAGCATTTTTATTTTGTTGAATTTAAAGACCAACAAAGAATTTGATCTCACCAAACATAGACATTTCAAATTCCTTGTTCATTTGTTCTGAGAATTCTTTGCACAGATCATCATTCCCTGTGAAAATAGTATCATCTACAAATATTTTTGCCAAGACAATCTTATTATCTGGTCCTTCCTTAATATACAAGCTACTATTATCATTAGTTCTTTGAAAACCAATCTAAATAAGATAGTTATGCAATCTTTCATACCATGCTCTAGGGGCTTGTTTCAGATAGTACAATGCCTTGTGTAATTTGCAGACCATGTTCTTCTTATTTGGATTAACAAAACCTTCAGGTTGTTCAATGTAAACCTCTTCATCCAGTGTACCATTGAGAAATGCTGATTTGACATCCATCTGATAAACTTTGAAACCCTTGTGAGCAGCATATGCTAGTAAGGTTCTGACTCCTTACAATCTTGCAACAGGAGCAAAAGTTTCTCCATAGTCTATTCCTTCTTCTTGAGCATATCCTTTGCATACTAGTCTAGCTTTGTTTCTTGATACCTTACCATCTTCATCTAACTTGTTTCTGAATACCCACTTAGTTCCAATTACATTTTTGTCTATAGGTCTGGGTACAAGAGTCCACATCTTATTTTTCTCTATTTTCTTTATTTCTTCATTCATAGCCTCAATCCAACTATCATTTTCCAATGCATCTTTGACATTTGTAGGTTCAAAATCAGAAAGTAAACAAGTACCTTTCAGCTTATTTCTTGTCATGGTTCCTTCAGATTTATCTCCAATGATCTGATCTGCTAAATGATATCTTCTGACATACTTGGCTAATATAGGTTCCTTGCCTTTTGAATGGATTTCATTGTTATCTTTTTGCATTTCAACTTCAGGCTCTTTACGTTCTGGCTCAGTAGATATTTTCTCGATAAATACTTGCTCGGTAGATACTGAGTTTAACTTGGTTTGCTGTGGCTTGGTTTGAACTTCCTGTAACTCGGTTAAAGATGACTCTGGAGTAGAAGTTTCCTGATTCTCTGATGTGACTAGTACTATATCAGGTTCACTGAAGACAAACCTTTTATAATCTTCTATTTCCCTTTTGCTTTCTTCTTCAGTCCTTTTTGCAAACTCATCAACTTTCACATGTGCACTTTTTATGACTTTGTGAGTAGACAAGTTTAAACATCTATATGCCTTACTTGTGCATGAGTATCCAAGGAATATACCTTCATCACCTTTTACATCAAATTTTCTTTTTCTAGATTCTTTCAAAATGTAACATTTACTTCCAAATACTTTAAGATAACTTACATTAGGTTTATAGCCATACCATAACTCATAAGGGTTTTGAATGAGTCTTTCTTCAGCTGTACTCGATTCAAGGTATAGATTGCAGTGCTGATTGCTTCCTTCTAGTATTTAATAGAAATGCTCTTTTCAATCATTAATGCTCTTGCACAATCCATGATGGATCTGTTTCTTCTTTTAGCTATTCCATTCTGCTGGGGTGTTCCAGGTGCTGATACCTATCTTTTGATTCCTCTTTCAATGCAAAATTTATTGAATTCTTGTGAAATGAAGTCTCCACCTCTGTCTAATCTCAAGCATTTTAATCTTTTTCCTGTTTCCTTTTCTACTCTGGCCAAATACCATTTGAACTTTTCAAATGCTTCTGATTTATTTCTTAGATACATGACTATCATCATTCTTAAGTAATCATCAACAAAAAGAATGAAGAACTTTTCTCCAGTATAGCTTTCAATTCCAATAGGTCCACATAAATTAGTATGCACAATTTCTAATATGTCTTCAGACTAATAGTTTTTACTTTTAAAACTAGTCTTTCCCATCTTTCCAATTTGACAATTTTTGCATAGACCGACTTCATATTTCTTTATGTTGGGAATGCCTTTTACTTTTATGAACTTTCTTATCTTTACCAGATTATCAAATTTTACATGACACAACCTTTTATGTCATAACCAACTTTCTTCAACTTGAGCAATGAAACATGAACATTCACCTAGTTCAAGATAGAACAAGTTACCTTTAGTTTGAGTGCCTGATCCAATCAGCTTTCCTTTCCCATCCAACAGTCTTGTTTTACCATGCATGAATTCTAGTTTGATCCCATTATTGGGTAGTTGTGCCACACTTAACAGATTATTCTTTAGTCCTTCTACCCAATAGGCATAAAGCATAAAGCTGGAGAATATTTCTCCCTTTTGCACCTCCTCTCAAACTCCACTCCGAACTCCCTTTTACAATGCCAAAAATCTCCTTAAATAGACTCCGAAGGGTTAAGGACTAGGAGTACATTCTAGAAAGTGATATTAGGCATCCACCGACAAAATAGAAGGTTCCAGAAGCTGTGTTGGAAGTCGGTGCAAATCTAGAAGAATCCAGAAATGGTAGCCGAACTTTCAGGAGGCATAACTTTTGAACCGTAGCTCCGATTGACAAACCGTTTACATTTTCAAAAATCTCTCGAAGCGCTCTATAGCCCTATGGACCAGCTTTGCTTGTCCCCCATTTTTTGACCCTTTTTTAGGTCATTTAATGCCCCAAACCTGACTTTGAAACATTCTTAGGAGGTCTCCAAAACTCGAAAAACTACAATAAATTTCAAACCGTGGGGCCTATTGACCTGATTCTTTTTCTAAAATGCTCTAAATCATTATTACATTCATCTGGCCAATTCACACCTTCTAGTTTACCGAAATGATGGCCCAAATACATGCTCCTATTTTTTCGAGATTTTCAAATGCACTGTTAGTTGAACTATGAGAGTTGGAACCTTTATTTGAGCCAAATGGGTATCCAAAAATGTAAAGACATGAAACAAAAACTAAGTCTAAGTACATTTTTTTGGGTGACATAAGATTGCCCTTATACCTCTGGATGCTCCCGCATCAGACACCCAGGGTAGATTGAAAAGTGACCCTGTCACTTTATGGATGGTAGAGAAAATCTCAAATGGGAAACCTCAGCTGTTGAAATCCAAGTTGAGTCCTCGATCGATCGTCCTTTCCATTTGACCAAATACTCTTCATACTACCTGTTTCTAGTACTCCTACCCACATGATGATCTAGAATGTCTTCTATCTCCTCGTTCTTAGAAATAGGAATTGGACATGGCTCTAAAACCAGCTCCTCATTTGCACCATCATTATGATACTCTGTTAAATCTGCAATGTTGAAAATGGGAGAAATGTGAATACCATTTGGCAGCTCCACCTCATATGCATTTTCTGAGTCATGTTTCTTCAAAACTTTGCAGGGGCCAAATTTTTTCATTTTCAGCTTGTTGTAAGTACCAACTAGAAATCTTTCTTTTCGTAAGTGCACCGTGAGTAGATCCCCTACTTGGAATTCCTTATGTCTTCTCCTTTGATCAGCCCTAGCTTTATACTCTTGATTCATCTTGATAATGTGTGCTTGAACCTCCTCATGTAGACGCTTGATGTGTTCAAAAAATTCCTCAGCTTCAGCACTTGTCCTCTCCCCTTGTTCTATCTTCCTCAATTCTGGTGCAGTCCTTGGGCTATTCCCATATACAATTTGAAATGGTGATTTTCCAGTACTCCTATTTACAGAGTTATTATAAGAAAACTCTGCCTGTGGTAGAATCAAATCCCATCCCTTGGGCTTATCTCCAACTAAACATCTCAACAAATTGCCCAGACTTCTATTTACCACTTCTGTTTGGCCATCAGTCTGTGGGTGATGCATGGAACTGAATTTCAAGTCTATTCTCAACTTCTTCCACAATGTCCTCGAGAAATACCCCACAAATTTAGTATCTTTGTCAGAAACTATACTCCTTGGAAGACCATGTAGTCTTACCACCTCTTTGAAAAACAAGTCTGCAATATGGACAACATCATGAGTTTTGTGGCATGGAATGAAATGTGCCATTTTGGAGAACCTATCAACCACCACGAATACTGATTCATTACCCCTTTGTGTCCTTGGCAATCCAAGAACAAAATCCATACTTATGTCCTCCCATGGCCTTGATGGAACAGGCAATGGCTGATATAGGCCAGTATTTTGACTAAACCCCTTGGCAACTTGACAAACTTGGCAAATCTGTACAAACTTCTTCACATCCTGTGTAATTTGAGGCCAAAAATAATGTTCTCTAAGAATGGTAATGGTCTTATCCTGACCAAAATGTCCTGCCATCCCTCCACTGTGTTTCTCCTTAATCAAATTTTCCCTCATGGGACTCCTTGGAATGCACAATTGACTACCTTTGAACAACATGCCATCCTGAATCAAATAGTCTAACCACTTGGTTCTCTCTACAGCAACAGGTTCTTTACAAGCTTTCCATGCTTCAGCAAAATCAGGATCCTCAGGGTACAAATTCTTGAGTTCATCAAACCCAACTACTTCAACCTGCATTGTTGTAAGCAACAACTGTCTCCTACTTAGTGCATCTGCAACCCTATTAGATTTTCCACTTCTATGCTTCAACAAAAATGTATAACTCTGCAAGAATTCTACCCACTTCATATGCCTTTGATTCAATTTACCTTTTCTATTTAGGTACTGTAATGACTGATGATCAGTATACAAAACAAATTCCCTTGGCAATAAATAATGCATCCATTTCTTTAAGGCCTGAACTATTGCATAAAACTCTTGATCATAAACAAAATACTTCTTCTTTGCATCATTCAATTTTTCACTAAAATATGCAATAGGCTTACCTTCTTGGCTTAATACAGCCCCAATAGCGCTACCACTAGCATCACAATCCACCTGGAATACTTTTCTAAAATCTGGAAGTGCCAACACAGGCTGTTCAGTCATCTTCTTCTTCAACAGTTCAAAACTTCTCGCAGTTACTGCAGTCCATTTGAACTCTTTTATATCCCCTCTTATTGTATCAGTTAGGGGTGCACATATGCCACTGAAATTCTTAATAAACTTCCTGTAAAAACTAACCAGACCATGAAATGATCTTACCTCAGTAGCAGACCTTGGAGTAGGCCATTCCAAGATGGCTTTTACCTTCTCTAGATCCATTTTGAGACCTTCAGGTGATATAACAAATCCCAAATAGACTAACTCTCTTTTTGCAAAGACACACTTCTTTAGATTAATTAACAGTTTCTCTTCCCTTAGCCTTTCAAGGACACTATGAATATGTAGTAAATGTTCTTCCAAAGTCTTGCTGAAAATTAAAATATCATCCAAATAGACAATAACAAATTTTTCCAAAAACTTCTTAAGTACCTCATTCATGAGCCGCATGAAGGTGCTTGGGGCATTCGTCAATCCAAAGGGCATGACTAACCACTCATAAAGACCCTCCTTGGTCTTGAAGGCTATTTTCCACTCATCTCCTTCTCGAATCTGTATCTGATGATAGCCACTCTTCAGATCTATCTTTGTGAAGTACTAAGCTCCACTCAAGCAGTCCATAAGATCATCCATCCTTGGTAAAGGAAATCGGTACTTGATGGTTATCCTACTTATAGCTCGAGAATCTGTACACATCCTCCACTCTCCATCCTTCTTTGGTGCGAGTACTATAGGTACTGTACACGGACTCGGGCTCTCTCGAATCAAGCCCTTCCTCAACAGCTCCTAAACTTGTCTATTTAGCTCCTCTGTTTCAGTAGGAGTCATCCTATGAGCAGCCTTGTTAGGCAAACTAGCTCCTGGAATCAAATCTATCTGATGACTGATTTGCCTTACTGGTGGCAATCCATCTAGAACATTATCAGAGATAATATCTCCAAATTCCCCTAGTAAATTTGAAACTTCAAATGGTATTTTACTACTACCTTCTTTATCTTTCCTAGGAATCAAAGCATAGCACATACGCTGATGTTTCATGCCATCTAAAAACTTCCTTCCATAAACAAGAAAAATCCTAGCACTGCTACATACGTTTTCACCTTCCTTTTTCATGGGCTTCAATTTGTGGCGAACTCCATCCTTTGTCAGAGAGTATGTGTTTGCATGTCCATCATGTATTGCATGTCTATCAAACTGCCATGGTCTACCCAACAATAGATGGCAAACATCCATT
Organism: Cupressus sempervirens; assembly: GCA_028749045.1. Taxonomy (NCBI): domain Eukaryota; kingdom Viridiplantae; phylum Streptophyta; class Pinopsida; order Cupressales; family Cupressaceae; genus Cupressus; species Cupressus sempervirens. The sequence continues at coordinate 297,938,410 of CM053789.1, forward strand.
GAAATAACATCACAGAGAACTTCATCATGGTAACTCCCAATTTTGAATTTTACTAAACATTGTTCACTTACCAGGACCTTATGATCATCTTTTACCCAAGAAATCCGATAGGGCTGGGGATGTTTCTCCCTCTTGATCTTCATCTTAGAGACCATCTCTTCTGATACTAGGTTATCAGTGCTACCACCATCAATGATCACATCACAACATTTATCCTCACACTTGCATCTGGTATGAAACAAACTCCTTTGTTGTCTTGGTTCATTCTCACCACTTAGTAGGACTCTTTCATTTACCAAGGTCTCTCCTCTTTCTGCATCCTCTGAATGTGATGATTGTGCATCCTCATCCACATGAGCAACCCTAGCTTGGCCCTCAGCTCTCCTATCTGTCCTTCCTTGTCATTGAGGGCATCCAAAGGCACGATGACCTTCTTCATTACAATGGAAACAGGTTCCATGGAAGCCTCCTCTTCCTTGTCCATGTCCTCTACCTCTTCTTCTTTGATTTCCAAAGTCTTGATCATGGGAGCGGTTGAAACCCTCATTCCTCTGGTTTCTGCTAGTACCCACATCTTCATTTTTCTTTTGGATTTCATTGCGGCCTCCAGATGATCTACCGCTTCCCCTTCCTCCTTGACTGTGCCCTCTTTGTCTTCCTTCAAACCTTTTATTCAGCTTCTCTTCAACTCATAGGGCAAACTGGTATGCCTCTTCAACACTGATCATTCTTACCAGACTTAATTCCTCCTGGATGCTAGGTCGCAACCCACTGATATAACGAGCAACCTTCTCCTTATTTGCTTCTGCATGCCCCGCTCTAATCAAGAGTCGGTAAAACTCCTCTATATATTCTTGGACTGATCTTTCTTCTTGCTTTAACCCATGCATCTTCTTAAACAGATCAAGCTCGTAGTCTACAGGAATGAACTGCTTCTTCAATTTGTCCACCATGCGATCCCATCTTGTGATCTTCTCCTTTTCTCTTCTAAGTCTTTCCAGTTGAACCTCTTGCCACCAAATTTTGGCATGGCCTTTTAGTTTTGCCTTTTCAAACTTAACCCTATCTGGGTCCCTTATATCCTCATACTCAAAGTATTCTTCCAGTTCATTGATCCAATCGATCAACTCATCTGGTTTCAGATTTCCTGAAAATATACCCACTTCAATTGTAGGTCTTTTCCCAAACTTAGTAATGGCCCTAAAAAGCCTTTCCTCTACAGGATTCAAAACTTCCCCATCTTCTTCTTCTTCTAGTCCCATTACTTCCTCTTCATTTTCATCCTCACTGTTGTCACCTGCGGCAACATTTTCTCCTCTACGAAGCTCCTCTTGCAATGCTTGTACCTACCTCTGGAGGGCTCTAACCTCCTCAGGATCAATAGCTCTGGCTCTTCCACCATGCTCTCTTTGTGGAGGCATCTTCTAACTCGATCCCACAACCACACAGTCCTGGTGCAAGCCGCCTCACAGTCGGCGCTCTATCTACACACTCAGGAAAACCCGCTCTGATGCCACTTGATGGGGACACAACCCAAGAACAAAATGGACACAATAGAAAAGGGAAATTATATTAACTGAGAAAAATAAGCTAGTACAAATAGTACAAAGAAAATAAAGTTCAAAACATGGCCTAAGGGCTTACAATAGCATAAAGCTAGAGAATATTTCTCCTTTTTGCACCTCCTCTCAAACTCCACTCCGAACTCCCTTTTACAATGCCAGAAATCTCCTTAAATAGACCCCGAAGGGTTAAGGACTAGGAGTACATTCTAGAAAGTGCTAGTAGGCATCCACCAACAAAATAGAAGGTTCCAGAAGCTACGTTAGAAGTCGGTGCAAATCTACAAGAATCCAGAAACGGTAGCCGAACTTCTGGGAGGCATAACTTTTGAACCGTAGCTCCGATTGACGAACCGTTTACATTTTTGAAAAGCTCTCAATGCGCTCTATAGCCCTATGGACCAGCTTTTATTGTCTCCCATTTTTTGACCCTTTTTGAGGTCATTTAATGCCCCAAACCTGACTTTGAAGCATTCTTAGGAGGTCTCCAAAACTCAAAAAACTTCAATAACTTTCAAACCGTGGGGCCTATTGACCTGATTCTTTTTTTGGAATGCTCTAAATCATGATTACATTCATCTGGCCAATTCACACCTTCTAGTTTACCAAAATGATGGCCCAAATACATGCTCCTATTTTTTTGGGATTTTCAAATGCACTGTTAGTTGAACTATAAGAGTTGGAACCTTTATTTGAGCCAAATGGGTATCCAAAAATGTAAAGACATGAAACAGAAACTAAGTCTAAGTACATTTTTTTGGGTGACACAAGATTGCCCTTATACCTCTAGATGCTCCTGCATCAGAAGTGGAAAATCTAACAGGGTTGCAGATGCACTAAGTAGGAGACAGTTGTTGCTTACAACAATACAGGTTGAAGTAGTTGGGTTTGATGAACTCAAGAATTTGTACCCCGAGGATCCTGATTTTGCTGAAGCATGGAAAGCTTGTAAAGAACCTGTTGCTGTAGATAGAACCAAGTGGTTAGACTATTTGATTCAGGATGGCATGTTGTTCAAAGGTAGTCAATTGTGCATTCCAAGGAGTTCCATGAGGGAAAATCTGATTAAGGAGAAACATTGTGGAGGGATGGCAGGACATTTTGGTCAGGATAAGACCATTTCCATTCTTAGAGAACATTATTTTTGGCCTCAAATTACACAGGATGTGAAGAAGTTTGTACAAAGTTGCCAGGTTTGTCAAGTTGCCAAGGGGATTAGTCAAAATACTAGCCTATATCAGCCATTGCCTATTCCATCAAGGCCATGGGAGGACATAAGTATGGATTTTTTTCTTGGATTGCCAAAGACACAAAGGGGTAATGACTCAGTATTCGTGGTGGTTGATAGGTTCTCCAAAATGGCACATTTCATTACATGCCACAAAACTCATGATGTTGTCCATATTGCAGACTTGTTTTTCAAAGAGGTGGTAAGACTACATGGTCTTCCAAGGAGTATAGTTTCTGACAGAGATGCTAAATTTGTGGGGTATTTCTGGAGGACATTGTGGAAGAAGTTGAAAACAGACTTGAAATTCAGTTCCATGCATCACCCATAGATTGATGGCCAAACAGAAGTGGTAAATAGAAGTCTGGGTAATTTGCTGAGATGTTTAGTTGGAGATAAGCCCAAGGGATGGGATTTGATTCTACCATAGGTAGAGTTTGCTTATAATAACTCTGTAAATAGGAGTACTGGAAAATCACCATTTCAAATTGTATATGGGAATAGCCCGAGGACTGCACCAGAATTGAGGAAGATAGAACAAGGGGAGAGGACAAGTGCTGAAGCTGAGGAATTTGCTGAACACATCAAGCGTCTACATGAGGAGGTTCAAGCACACATTATCAAGATGAATCAAGAGTATAAAGCTAGGGTTGATCAAAGGAGAAGACATAAGGAATTCCAAGTAGGGGATCTAGTCATGGTGCACTTACGAAAAGAAAGATTTCCAGTTGGTACTTACAACAAGCTGAAAATGAAGAAATTTGGCCCCTGCAAAGTTTTGAAGAAACATAACTCAAGAAATGCATATGAGGTGGAGCTTCCAGATGGTATTCACATTTCTCCCATTTTTAACATTGCAGATTTAAAAGAGTATCATGATGATGGTGCAGATGAGGAGCTAGTTTTAGAGCCATGTCCAATTCCTGCTTCTAAGAAGGAGAAGATAGAAGACATTCTAGATCATTGTGTGGATAGGAGTACCAGAAATAGGCAGTATGAAGAGTATTTGGTCAAATGGAAAGGACGGTTGATCGAGGACTCAACTTGGATTTCAGAAGCTGAGGTTTCCCATTTGGGATTTCTTCTACCATCCATAAAGTGACAGGGTCACTTTTCAATCTACCCTGGGTGTCTGATGCGGGAGCATCCAGAGGTATAAGCGAAATCCTGTGTCACCCAAAAAAAAATATACTTAGACTTAGTTTCTGTTTCATGTCTTTACATTTTTGGATACCCATTTGGCTCAAATAAAGGTTCCAACTCTCATAGTTCAACTATCAGTGCGTTTGAAAATCCTAAAAAAAATAGGAGCATGTATTTGGGCCATCATTTCGATAAACTAGAAGGTGTGAATTGGCCAGATGAATGTAATCATGATTTAGAGCATTCTAGAAAAAGAATCAGGTCAATAGGCCCCACACTTTGAAAGTTATTGCATTTTTTTGGGTTTTGGAGACCTCCTAAGAATGCTTCAAAGTCAGGTTTGGGGCATTAAATGACCTCAAAAAGGGTCAAAAAATGGGGGATGAGCGAAGCTTGTCCATAGGGCTATAGAGCACTTCAAGAGCTTTCTGAAAATGTAAACAGTTCATCAATCGAAGCTACGGTTCAAAAGTTATGCCTCCCGAAAGTTCGGTTACCGTTTCTAGATTCTTCTAGATTTGCACTGACTTCTAACGCAGCTTTTGGAACCTTCTATTTCATTGGTGGATGCCTACTAGCACTTTCTAGAATGTACTCCTAGTCCTTAACCCTCTGGGGTCTATTTAAGGAGATTTCTGGCATTGTAAAAGGCAGTTCGGAGTGGAGTTTGAGAGGAGGTGCTAAAAGGAGAAATATTCTCCAAATTGATGCTATTGTAAGCCCTTAGGGCATTTTCTGAAGTTTATTTTCTCTGTACTATTTGTACTAGCTTATTTTCTCAGTTAATATAATTTCCCTTTTCTGTTGTGTCCATTCTGTTCTTGGGTTGTGTCCCCATCAGTTTTTGAGTGCAAAACCATCAAAACTATTGATTGAAAAACCTAAATAGTAGGTGATACCTACTGAAGAGGAGCAGGAGAATGTATCTAGATTGATTGAGAAGGGTAAATAATTAAAAATATCACTACCTAGTGATACAACCCTGGGATCTAAGATAGTGATTCAATCAGAAGAGATGATAAATGAGTCAATAATTCTAGATGATGTAATTACCTTACTAATGTATGACTTAAAAAATCTAACACTAGAGGAAATGCAGAAATTGCAAACTCTGCTAAGCCACAAGAAAAAACAAGAACAACTAAGGACAGAGCATATAAAGAAATAGGTATTACATAATGTTAAAGATGTTTTTGTTGAAGCATCCAGGATCACTAACTTGAATAATGCCATGCCCAAAATTTATAGGGGAAAAACACAACTAAATTTTTATTTTATTTTTTAAAATCACATTTTAATTTATGCATGTTACAACAAGGTTACTAAATGGTTAAGTGTTCAGAATACATCTACTCAAGGTCTTCGAGTAATGGTTATGTTCGTAAGGTTGAAACATGATGCAAATCACTACCAAAGTGATCCTTATATAAGTTAGTTAAATGTTCACTACTAATTGGCATCATGATATGATGACTCAATGTGTCAATAAGTTGGTTGGAAGTAAATCTATTCTTTTAAGATATCAATACAACATATGAATTAGTAACAATCTCCAAAGGCAGTGTTCCCTTACAAGGTTTGATGATATAATTATCAATAGAAGGGATATCCCTTAAGGTTATCAACCTAGCCTTGAATATATGGTTGCATTAATAAAGTATCATATAAGAATCTATTTTGAATAGAGATTCATAGTCGCATTGGTTGGAGTGATTATATGTGATAAAATCCATAGTCATGTTGGACCTTGAACTATATTCCCAAGGTAGGCTTACATTATATGATACTCTTGTGATAGGATGGTTTAGGAAGATAATGCATGTGTATTCCTCTCTTGTTACTAATCCCAATTACTTATGTTTGATATATACTATATTACTATAAAATACCTCCAATATGGCTTATATAACTTGCAACATAATACTTACCTAATCCACTTAACCATTTAGCTAGTTGCTTAACCTTACCATTTAGTGTCATCTTCTAATTGAACTATCATTAACAATTCCATTTACTCTAACTATCACTCACTATTAATTAATAAACACTTATGGTACCCTACCACTAACTAATATATGAAGAACAACATTAGGGTACTATTGATCCCAACTTATGTATAACACTTAATGTTGTTGAAGAAGGAGATTGTTGATAATAGATTGATACAAGTATGATAAATATGTTTCAATCATTATTTTGTCACTGATGTCAAACCTACTATTTGCAAGTAATACAACTGCTCATATGATTTAAGTACTATCACTTATTTGATTGATGAAAATAATTTGATCAAAAGATGTAACAATAGCACATAGAGGAAAGGTTAAGTTATGTTATGTACATGAGTACAAGAATCAGCTAAGACAATGATGACATGATGTATTGATGATCTACTTAAGGTTGCAAAGGTTGGATACACTAAGCAAGTTCCAAAGAACAAGTTAAAAAAAGGTTGTCTATAAAGCTTGACCGAGTGGATAGTAGGTGTCGATAAAAGTTAGTACAAGTCGAGCAGAAAATCAGTTAGAGCCCAGTAAAAGTCTATTCTAGTGTATGTCAAGCAAAATGGTGGATGTTGAGTAAAGTTTAGTTGATATCAAGCACTATTAAACTTTAGTTCATGTTGAGTGATTTTACAAAGGATCTCAAGCAACACAATATGTGTCGAGCATCAGAAGCAAGTTAATGGCAAGTCTCAAGATTATTTGAAAGATTGTGAAATTGATAGATATGAGCTGACAAGTTTGTTTTCTTGGATTATGTGAACTAGGTGGAAGATAAGATTAATGAGTTGGTGGCATAGAATTCATGGTAAATTGTTTTGAGGTGAATTCAAAGAGGATTGAAAAAGAAGTTTCTAGAAGAGTTATGAAATATGGGGTAGATTCATTTAATCTTACCTAATCTATCCTAACCCTAAATTGAAAAATGGAGAATGAACAGAAAAATATCTTAATTTCCTATTTAAAGGAATGGTTGGTCAAAAGCAAATGTTTTCATGTGCGAGAACCTAAGGAAGGGAAGGAGTCAAGGGTATTGCTTCATTCAATGGCATAAGAGAAGAGTTTGCATTAGCATGATAAGAAAGAAGGCTTAAGGGTATGGATGCTTGAAGGGTGAACAAGCTATTAGAGCTCAAATGTGTGAAAGCCAATCAGGATGGAGAACTGAAATAGAGACCTGTAATCTACAAATGGATTTGCAAGTTGTTATTGAATCAAGCCTTACTATTAGTCTCTAATAATTAAATCGGTCTAAGATAAATCCTTTGGATTAAGGTTGACCTAACAATCATTTGTAAATCTTTTAATCGAATGACAATCCAAGTGAATGATCTAAAGTCCTCTAACAAGGCTCACTCTTAATAGGGTGACTGAAGTCCTTTAATAGGGTCACATTTAACAATGTGTATTGTAACCTTTAACAAGGTTGGACTTTCAAAAGGCATCACTTTAGAAGAGTGGAAAAGAGTAGCATGTTACTAGTGGTTTTTTTCCCAAATTGGGTTTTCATGTAAATCATTTTACCAAGTGTGTTGCTAAATCTATATGTTTACAATTTAGTAAATTTATTTGATAGTAACCTACAAGTTTTTAAGTGATTTCATAATCTTATGGATGCATGCATGATGATAAATGTTTTAAAGGTTCACTAAGCTGTGAAAAGTTTTATTTATACATATGGACCTTGGATAATTGATCTGCCCCCCCCTCCCCCTCAATTGTTCTTAAGAATTCCAACAATTTGTATCAGAGCCATCTACTTAAGAGGACTAGTTTTGAAGGTACTAAAAGCCCAAAGATCAAGATGTCAAAAAAAGATGTACCCAAGCTTAATAGAGATAACTTTCCTACATGGCCAAGTTTGATGAAGCTGCACCTAGGAGGACTTGGAGATCATGCACAATCTACCATTTCTACTGAGCATGTTGATCCTACTATAGCCCTAACTATTGAGGATATGAAAAGAAAAAAGAATACAATCAAGCAATGTGGGAGATTGCTTCTGCCCTAAGTTATGTTGAATTTGATGATATCAAAAGTTTCGGTAGTGCAAATAAAATGTGGGATTCTTTACACACCATCTATGGAGGAGACACAAATGTTATAAGAGCCAAAGCTAAAAGTCTCAGAGGTAAATTGGATGAAATGAGAAAGCAAGAAGGTGAAAGATAAAAGATGTTAGTGCAATAAGAGAAGCTTCTGGCACAATAGATGATGATATTGTACTAAACAAAGTTTTAAGAACACTGTTGCCTATATATGCTATCATAATTTTTGCAATTCAAGAGCTGAGATGTATACCAAGGAATAATCTATCACTTGAAGGTCTAGTAGGTAGGCTCACTACTTTTGAGTTGTCTAATTTTTATAATTACAAACTAAGAATATTGAATCTGCTTTCAAAGCTAAGCTGTCGTTAAAGAAACTTAGTGAGAAGAAGAAGAAGATAAAAATAAGGTATGTGTCCAGTGATAGTGATATAGATGAGGAAGATGTAGATCAACTTGAAGCACAACTAGCAAGAAGAGTCCACAAAGGTAAAGGCAAGTTCAAAGGTAAATTACCTATCATTTGTTTCAATTGCAATGAGGTTGTTCATAGTGCTACTAGATGTCTAGAGAAGAAAAACTATAGAGGTAGTGACAAGCAAAAAAGTAGAAGAGATGAAGACAGTAAGGATTACAAAGATAAAGGCAAGAAGTCTTACTATATTTCTAAAGAAGAAACAAAAGATGAATCTGATGAACATTTTGATGAAGTGGTGTATGTTGCAATGAAGGATGAATTTGATGAAGATGAGACAGCTGCACTTGTGTCTTGTGTGAACAAGAATGATAGATGGACCATTAATAATGGGTGTTCACAGTCATGCCCTAAATTTTGATATTTTCAAAAATTACATGCAAAATGAATTTATTACTTATTTGAATTAAATATCTACATATATATATTATTTGAATTTGAATTAAATATTTACATATATATATAATTGTGCTTAATGTACATTTAGGATAAATTTAGGGCATGACATTCACATCACATGACTGGAGATAAAAGTAAGTTCATTACCTTAAATTTTTATGATGTAAATAGTGTAAGATTTGGTAATTATGCACCATGTTTGATAAAAGGAAAAAGTTCTATCAAAATCATAGAAAAGATTTTGTGTGATAATGCTTACTATGTTGAAAGACTTAATTATAATCTATTAAGTGTGTCATAACTGAATAATTTAGGATGTAAGGTTGAGTTTGAAAATAAGATTGCTAAGATATATGATAGTGATGGGAAATTGATTAGAAAGATTGATCAAACTAGGAGTAATCTATTCTATCTTGATATAGAGGATGCTACTTGTCTAATTGTAAAGTTTGATGATGTGTGGCTATGGCAAAAAAAGTTATGTCATGTTAATTTTGATAACTTGGTTAGTATCAGTAACATGAGAAAACTTAGAGGTTTTCCTAAGTTCAAGAAGTGTGATAATATAATGTGCAAACAATGGCAGTTACACAAAATGATGAAGTCAAGTTTTAAAAGTAAAACTCATACTTCTAAAGGAATAGTAGAGATTGCTCATATTGACTTGTGTGCACCAATTCAAGTGCAAAGCTACAAAGGAGATAAGTACATTATGTTCCTTATTGATAATTATTATAAAATGATGACATTTATGTCTCTGAAACAATAATCTGATGCTTTTCAAATATTTAAGTGGTACTTGGCAAGAGTTGAGAAGGAAGCAACTATGAGTCCAAAATGTTTGAGATCTGATAGAGGTGAATTTACATCAAATGAGTTTGAGATGTTCTACAATGACAAAGGAATCAACAGATAAACATCTTCTCCTAGAACCCCTCCACAAAATGGAATTGTAGAAAAGAGAAACAAGTCTATAATAGACTGTGCTAGGACACTCATGATGGAGAAAAATGTTTCTTTGAAATATTGGAGAGAGGCTATAAGTATAGGTGTCTATATCTTGAATCATGTACAAGTCAAGAAAGGTACTCATTCAACACCTTTTGAACTATGGTATGGATACTCCCCAATGTAAAATATTTTAAGGTATTTGGAAGTAAATGCTATATTCTAAAAGACTTCAGGAATGGTAAACTAGATTCAAAAAGTGAAGATGGTATATTTCTAGGATATTCCACAAGAATTAAAGCTTATAATTGTTTAAATACTAACACTAACAAAGTTGTGGAAAGTGCAAATGTGAAATTTGATGAATATATAGAAGTATATGAGGTTGGACCTATGATAGAATAAGAAGAATACAAATCATTTGTATACTTTGATGAAGTTATGCCTACTGAAGAAGATGTTGCAAATCAAGCTACAAACCAAGAACAAGTTTCAATGACTGTCGAGTCACATACTATGAATGTTGAGCTCCATTTAGGAATTGAGCTACATTTAGATGTCCAGTTACAAAATGAAGTTGAAGCATATTTCGATTATAAAATTGGTGTACATGAGAGAGATGTTGAGCTAACTAACAGAGATGAACATAGTGACTCTAAAGAAAATACACCAAATGAAGAAACCAGAGCTGAACCAAGATTGTCCAAATATGTCAAGAGACATTATCCTAATACACAAATTATTCGAGATAAATATGCTAGACCAATGAAAAGAAACAAGTTGAGAAATAATACATATTTGTTGAGCATCAAAGAGCCAAAATCAATGAAAGATATCATAGAAGATGTAGACTGGAGTAAAGCCATGGAAGAAAATATTGAACAAATTGAGAAAAAAAAGACATGAACTCTAGTTCCTAAACCAAAAGACAAAAATGTGAATGGCACCAAGTGGGTATACAGAAATAAGCTAGATAAAAATGGTGAAGTCACAAAGAACAAGGAAAGATTAGTCTACAAAGGATATGCACAAGAAAAATAAATTGACTATGGAGAAACATTTTCTCCTATTACTAGATTACAAGCAGTAAGAACTCTACTTGCTTATTTTGCATACAAAGGTTCCAAAGTTTATCAAATGGATGTTAAATCTACATTTCTGAATGACATATTAGAGAAAGAATTTTACATAGAATAGCCAAAACAAAATTGACATTAACAATAAGAACATGGTATATAGATTACACAAAGCTCTATATGGTTTGAAACAAGTGCCAAGAGCATGGTATGAGAGAATTTATTATTATCTTGTGAAAATTGGATTTGAAAGGACTGATGACAATAGTAATCTATACATGAAGATAGAAAAAGGCAAAGGTATTTTGTTATCTGAAATTTTTGTTGATGATATCATATTTGGAGGTCAAGATGCTTTATGTAAGGCTTTTGAAAATGAAATGAAGCAAGAATTTGAGATGTCTATGTTTGGAGAAATCAAATTCTTTGTGGGTTTGCAAGTACATTAGATGAAATATGGTATATACATCACTTAGTCAAAATATGTCAAAGAAATATTGAAAAAAAAAATATTAGAGGATTCCAAACCAGTAAGCACACCTATGGTGACAAGAAATAAGTAGTCAAAAAATGATGATTTAGTTGAGGTGAATCAAACATTATATAGGTCTATGATTGGAAAATTACAATATGTAGTACATAGCAAAGTTGATATTGCATTATCTATAGGGATAGTTGCAAGGTTATCTACTAATCCTAGGGAGAATAATTTAATGGTTGTAAAGAGAATAATGAGATATCTGAAAGGAATAGAGGAGTATGGTCTATACTATAAGAAAAATGAGAAATTTGAATTAAGAACCTATATTGATGTTGATTGGACTGAAAACGTTGATGACAAAAAAAGGAGCATTTTTCTTAGAAAAAAGGCTGGTCACATGGACTAGCAAGAAACAAAATTGCACTTCACATCTACTGTTGAAGCTGAATATCCTGTTGCTACTATAAATTGCACAATGTATAGATCAAACAGCTACTCAAAGGTATGAAGGAAGAGATGAATGAACTAGTGATACTTTATTGTGATAATACAAGTACTATAAATATATCAAAGAATCCTATGATGCACACAAAGACTAAGCACATTGAAATCAAGTATCATTACTTGAGAGAATTAGTTCAAGATAAAGAGGTGAAAATGGAATATGTTAACATAAAAAATAAAAATTTGAATATCTTGACAAAAGCATTACCTAAGGATGCTCATGAGTATCTAAGAGGTAAACTAGGGATGATACCCCTATCAAAGGTTATTTAAGTAACAAAAGAAGTGCCCTACATCAAACAAGTTAATTTTCATATGTTACAAATTGATGCAGTGGATGTTACTTTAGGAGTTGCCTAAAGTAATCAAAGTGTTAGAACTACAAATCAGTTACAAGCAAGGTGACAGAGGAAGAAACTGAAATAGTTTATATCTGCATATTAAAATGTCAAGTCTTCAGCATTTTTGTCAAAGAGGGAGATGAATATAGAGATTGGAACTAAATAGCAAAGAGGGAGATATTAAATTGATCTTAGAGGAAGAAATATAGAGATTGGAACTGAACAGCTAAGAGGGAGCAATCCTAACTCACAATGTGAGGGAGAAATTTTGACAAAGTGTATCTGCTAATTACATCTACCTAGCAAGAGGAAGATAATGTAGAGGGAGATATAAGAAGTAATTTAGAGGAAACCATAAGGATGACACAATAGAGTTTTGTAACCTATTACGAAGATGAACATTGCTGATAAGGGGGGAGATTTCAATACAAAAGAATTATTTTTCTTTTTGGTATTTTGTTGGTCTTACTGTTTTAACCATCAATTTGTTTTTCCATCAATGCCAAAGATGGAGATTGTTGAAGAAGGAGATTGTTGAGAATAGATTGATATAAGTATGATAAATATGTTTCAATTATTGTTTTGTCACTAATGTCAAACCTTCTATTTACTGGAAAGACAATTGCTTATATGATTTAAGTATTAACACTTATTTGATTGATGAAGAGAATTTGATCAAAAGATGTAACAATAGCACCTAGAGGAAAGGTTGAATTATGTTATGTAAAGGAGTGCAAGAATCCATTAAGACAATGATAACATGATGTATTGATAATCTACTTAAGGCTGCAAAAGTTGGTTACACTAAGAAAATTCAGAAGAACAAGTTAAGCAAAAAAAATTTGCAAAGCTTGACCGAGTGGATAGTAGGTGTCGAGAAAAGTCAGTATAAGTCAAGCATAAAATTAGTTGGAGACAAGTAAAAGTCTATTTTAGTGTATGCCAAGAAAAACTATGGATGTCGAGTAAAGTTTAGTTGATGTTGAGCACCAATGAACTTTAGTTCTTGCTGAGTAATTTTACAGAGGATGCCAAGCAATGCAATATGTGTCAAGCATCAGAAGAAAGTTAATACCAAGTGTCAGCATTATTTGAAAGATCGTGAAATCGATAGATCTGAGCCAACAAGTTTGTTTTCTTGGATTATATGAACCGGGTGGAAGCTAAGATTGATGATCTAGTGGAACAGAATTCATGGTTAACTATTTTGAGAAAAAATCATAGAGGATTAAAAAAGAAGTTTCTAGAAGAGATATGAAATATGGGGTAGATTCATTGAATCTTACCTAATCTATCCTAACCCTAAATTGGATAATAGAAAATGAATGAAAAAAAATCTTAATTTCCTATTTAAAGGAATAGCTAGTCAGAAGCAAAGGTTGTCATGTGTGAGAACCTAAGGAAGACAAGGAGTCAAGCTTATTGCTTCATTCAGTAACCTAAGAGAGCAGTCTGCATTGGCATGATAAGAAAGAAGGCTTAAGGGTATGGATGCTTGAAGGGTGAACAAGATATCAAAGCTTAAATATGTGAAAGCCAATTAGAATGGAGGATTGAAACAAAGATCTGTAATCTGCAAATGGAGTTGTTAGTTTTTATTAGAGAAAGCCTTACTTTTACTCTCTAATAATTGTATCATTCTAGGGTAAATCCTTTGGATTAAGGTTGACCTAATAGTCATTTGTAAATCCTTTAACACAGTGACATTCCAAGTGAATGGTCTAAAGTCCTCTAACAAGGCTCACACCTAATAGGGTGATCGAAATCCTTTAATAGGGTCACATTTAATAGTGTGTATTGTAACCTTTAACAAGGTTGGACTTTCACAGGGCATCACTTTAGAAGAGTGAAAAAGAGTATCATGTTACTGGTGGTTTTTTCTCAAATTGGGTTTCCACGTAAATCATTGTGTCAAGTGTGTTGTTGAATCTGTTATGTTACATGTTTACATTTATGCAAATTGATTTGATAGTAACCTACAATATTTTAAGTGATTGCACAATCTTCTGGATGCATGCATGATGATAAATGTTTTATGTGTTCACTAGATTGTGATAAGTTTTATTTATACATCTGGACCTTGGATAACTGATTCACCCCCCCCCCCCCCCTCCCCCCTCATTTATTCTAAAGAACTCCAACAAATGTGACCATTATCGATATAATATATTTATATACGTATTATTGATTACATAAAAATTAATTACCTACTAAAGATTACCATTAGTTCCCAAAGTCTACAACCCATAATATTAATCCTAACTCCCTAGCACACCTTCTAACACATAAATTTATATTATAATTTATCCCAAAATATTACTAACTACCCTATTTACTAAAGTAACATACCCTACTAACTACCCTCACTTACCTCTTGCTTTCCTAAACTTATCTTATCAACTCCCTAACACATACACTCAATAAATCCAAAACCTCCATGAGCTCTCACCAAAACCCAAGCGCTTCTCCTAATCCTAACTAACATACTAACTCCCCACTTAATCATCCATGTCACTTTCCCAAGCTTTGTACCCTAAGCACTCCTCCTTTTCCACATGAACCTTTCCTATGGACTCAACGCTACCCATCCATGGTGGCAACTTTCTCAATGGCATATTGGAGTATGAAGGGTGGTCCCCCTTTGTTCCATGAGATTGATCTTGTCAGGATGGTCGAGGTATTAGGAAGAGAGAGGATCGTCGATCCAAAGGGGCCTCTCTCCTCCAAGTTAAACATATATCATTTTTAATTTATTTTATATATAAAAACTAAAAGTTCCTCCTTTTTTGTTTAAAAGAGTTCATTTCACCATGGGAGTATAATATTATAATAAGTATTTCTATCTGATGAGTGTGACTAGACCTCACAAGCTATAGTCACGTGATATTTGATTTACCCTCATTTCTTTTGAACTTAGTAGTGCCATTGTCTACTATATCCTAGGGTTATTATTATTATACTAAATTATTTTTTATAAAGTGATGTTGGGAATATTTTAATGGTCTATAATAGATAGATATTATTTCCTCTATTACAATACAAATCTAGAGAGCCCAAATGTATACTTCTAGCTCTCTTCTTACATTTTTTTTTTTTTGATCTACTCTTGTTTCTATTCTCCTTACTAATACATTATACTTGAAATTTAGTTGTAGCACTGAATTTTAATACTATGACTAGCATTCTAATAAATATGTGTACTTGAATGTTTTATGTAATCTTCTTGAAGATATTGACATCTAAAAAAGACAAAAGAAAAAACTTATGAAATCATGTCATACTACTCACTTGCAACAATCAAGTTGAATCTATTTTAAACTACTAATTCCAATCTTTTTCTTCTATATTGAAACTTTAAATGAAATTGCTTATCAACTAATTATAATATGGAACACTTTTACATGAGAAACCACAATAGAATGTATTTTCCATCTATGATTCAAAAATAGTAATGCCTATTTCTTTACATGAAACTCTCCCCTTTCCTTCATATATGATTATGATGATGGAAAAATCTTCCTATTCCAATGTAAACTAAATGCATACAAATAGATTCTTACAATACAACTACAAATGTTCATGTTCCAATTTCTTTAGCCCTTTCTCAAGACTATTCACAATAATATACATTTAAATGAAGATCCTCCATTACAACACATTACACAAAACAACAATGGAGGTCTTGTTATCACAACTCAATACATATTGGCTTGAAGAAAGAATTCTCCTTCCAACTACACTTCATATTGCCACATCTTTGGCTTTTCCAATGCAAGGGAAAAAACCCAGATTTCTTTCATGGATCCAAAAAGCACAAAACTTGCAAAAACATGTACACAAGAACTATGGAGGATCACCTACCAACCTAGGCTTCTAAGAAGCCACCCATCGAGCTAGGAAAACAAGACTCAAATGTGTTACATTCAAGCAGCTAATAATGCATACAAAAAAACATCACAATACATAAACAATCCCTCTAAGGTTTAACACAATGATTCACCATTGGAATCATGTAATAATGGGTGAAGGTGTGCTTTTCAAATAGGAGACTTGTCATATGAACCAACATCGGCAATAATAAATTCCATGCCGTTTTAGGGCTTCACAAATCAAAAAATTTCATTCCCTTTTGGGCTTTCACAATCATCCTCCAAACACACAACCATCAAATATAGCTTCCTTGGATCCCATACTTCCCTTATCACCCCCAAAGAAAGATATGAATGATTATGGTATACAATGGAGCTCATACTCCAAGGTTCTCAACTAATTTTTTAAGCCCAACTAACCCCTTCACCCAAGGCATGTCTTCCCTCCCAAGGGTGAGTGAAGCCTTCACACCCATTAACATTCATACACACAAAAATAAGGAAAAATATGTGAGAGAAATCCATCACAACAATGGCACATACCAACAATCTCAACACAACACAAGCACATGACATGAATTTTAACACCATATAAATAAGAACAACTTCATTGAGAAAGTGCAATGAGAGTTATGGCATGGGTGCCAACCTTGGTCTAAGCTAAAGGTAAAATGAAAGTTGTTGAAAAGATCCCTTCTTCTTAGTCCACCCTCTTTTCAAACCCTAATTGTCTCTAAACTTAGAGAGTGAGTGAACACCCCACTATTTTGTCCAAGTCCCCTAAAAAATACTCTCCCACTATCTCTTTTTGGCAAAAACATCAAGCCACTATCTCTTACACCTTTGTCCCTACCAAATATGCTACTTTTGACTAAGTGGAAAATGAGGATAAACTCATGGGGAAAATCAAATTTCGAATTTCTATAAGAATGCATTAGTTAAGGGGTCCCTTAGGCTAGCTAAACACTAAAATAGTCAAATTTAGGCCCCTAACATGTTATGCTAACATATGAGTGGCTTATTTTCACAAAAATGACACTTTGGGACCACTTATTGACCCTTTAAAATCCTTGTCAAGTTTGAATTCGAATTTCCCTTGATGGTGACCCATCCTATCCTTTCTCCAAGTGGATTTACTTAATCTTATGAAAGGTAATTGGTTTAAGGTTAAGTGTAACCATGATCAAAACCCTAGGTGACATGTCATCAACACATAAATGATTACAAGTGCCAAGTGACACATTAAACACATTACACATCACAATGTCATGTTCTTACTTTACTCATGAATTTAAATTTATTACAAATTAAAACTTACATTTACGAAATAAACACATCATAACGAGGCTTTGAATCCTTCCAAAGATTCAGCTTGGATATATTGTGTCCACATAAGTTTGGGCCTTGTTTCCCCGATTAAATTTCATGGCTCAATTACCTTCACACTAGACTCGAACATCAGTAGCCCAATGAAAAATCATATAAAATGCATGTACAAAGGTGCATGACAATTTCATATTAAATAATTCACCTTAACAACATAATAAATTTTTATTTTCTAATCATTTTCACAAAAAACATTTAAAACATCAATATATCAAAATCTGCATATCAACATTAATGTCTAATCAATTGATCCAACTAACATTCTAAATCACATCATAATCCATTTCGTTTCATAATGATGAAATGATAAATCTATACTTTTAAATCAGAAAACATGAAGATTAATTCCAAATACATATCTTAGGTCAAAAACACCAAAATGTAAACATCACAACTAGTATCCTTTGATTCAATTAAATATGGTTTGATTACTAATAATATCCCGTTATCATTATGAGAAAATACATTATATGGTGTATCAATTATGTCAGGTAATCAGAATTTTTGCATAGCCACATTGTTTCAAAATTGACCGTAGAATAAATCCATTACATTTTATTGGGCCATAAAATCTTTCCTCATGAATATCAACATATCCACCTAATACTACTTGCACAATAGTTAACTCGTTACATTACATCATATTGAGTTCTAACATTTAGACCCTTATCTAATTTTGATAATAATTTTCATCTATGACTATTAGTAATATCATAAGGGTGGGTGTTGATTCATCTTTTCACAATAACCATCTAATTCAATTATCTTGATAGATCATAAAATATCATGAACCTATTGACATAGTTTCTCAATATGACACCTCGAGCCTTAATTACATAGGATCTTAGCTTATCAACCTAATGTAATTTTGAATTGGATACTTAGCACAACAATACCTAAAATATATATCAATCTCAATAAGATCTCAGGTTCATTATTGATAAGGAAAATGCCAATCATGACATACCTAGATCCCAAACCTTCTTACCATCATTCTATCATAAGGTCTAAGGTAACAGTCTATAATTCACATTCTATACATGAGATAGAAATATGAAATCTCATCTCCTTATTCTTCCTAGCTCTAATCATATTCATGTTATTAAGATTTATAATGGGGTACTGGGCAAGGGGCCTTACAAATAATCAACATACAATTTTGGATCAATTAGTGTATATTATTGACAAATATCAAATAGAGAGTATTGAGACCAATGATAAATTGATGCAATCATTTGAGAGAAAATATGAGCGCAAATTTTTGGAGAAAGACTCCAAGGAACTTGTACATAGACAAGTGGAGCTTTCTAATTTAGTCATATGCAATCAAAGGAAATATTGAAAACTATTCATTCATTGTACATGAAGCTATGTGATGTTGACTTCTTCAAATTAGATAATCAATGGTCTCTTGATTTATTGCATGCTCATATGAGGGAAAGCACTATTTTGTTGGGAAAGAATACAAGTTCATGCACATTATCCTATAATAAGTTGACTTATTGTCAGCAGAAGCTAGCCAAGGTCATTGATAGAGATAGTGAACTAAGGAATAAATTGATGTTAATTAAATTCATATTGTTTCCACATTTGGAGATAATTCAAAAAGAAGTGTCTATAGCAGAGAGTATATTGAAGAAAGACACACATTTTTCAAATATTGAGAGTTTAATTAATCTAGCTACCAAGCTAGAAATTCATATTCAAGTTTTGGAAAGAGTAGACAAATAATGGAATAAAGGCTTTGAAGAAATTTTAGCAAGCCAAAAATCTTTTTTTTCATAAGTTCAAGTTAACCCCAGAAGCCCTAATCAACAATAACAAAAAAAGGGGGAAATTTACTAAAGGGAAAATAGATAGAGTGATCAGATGACACAACATCAAAAAATTCACATTAAAGAAAAAACTTATGGTCTCATCTGGAGCATTATTTTATGGATCGATTATTCATGAAAAAGTATTTTTTCCACTAATGTCAAAGGGGGGGATTATTTATCTTTAAGCCAAAGTTTCCAATTAGTGTCCAAATATTTATTCATTTACTAGGCAAGGTTGGTTGGTCATCACTACGACCAAGTCATCCTGTAAAGGCCAACTATATCAAAACTTGTTTATTTTGCATTACATGTTGAGCAATTCAAAATTTGTCGAGCACCCCAGTTGAGATTGAGTGCATATATAAGTCGAGCATACGTAGTAGAAATCAAGCAACTTGATAGACATTTTTGGTGGAGAAAATAGAAATGATCGAGCATATAGAAGCTAAGTGCTAGTAGGAATGTTAGTTATGACTGAGTGTCAGAACATTTAAATGTCAAGTAAACCAATTTTGACATTTGAGTTTATAATTGCAGAAACACTCATGTAAATCATTTTGTTAGACTTTTATACAACATTTAATAATTGTAGAGTTAGTTAAGATAGAAACTACACATCATTGCTAAAGGTATTAATCCCAAGGAAAGAAGATCAACAAATAAAAAAATTCAAAGGAAAATGAAAAAAAGGATAAATTTCAAACTCCCAGTTATGATCCAGAACTTTTGAAGATCGCCTATTTAACAAGGGTTTTAACCCTAGGCTCCGTGTATGAGAATGCATGTGTGTAGATGTGAAAAAGGAATGTGTGTGTGTGTGTGTGTGTGAATGAATGGATGATAAAGAAAGTGAAGGAACGAACAAGGATAGAATAAAGTAGGAAAGGCTAAGTCTGAAAAGAGACCAAATAGAGTGACCTAAGCAGTGAAGGACATAGCAAAGATATCAAATTAAGAGATCAAACTGAGATGTTTGAAAGAGGAGATTCAAAATCAGATTTTTAGAAAAAATTGAGGGTCAGGTATTGAAATAGTTTTAACATATTAAGTCAGCGTAAATCTCTTAGTTGAGTGATCCTAATAGATCTATGTAAATCTCCTAATAGATTCCTTACTTAATTATAAGTGTAAAATCCTTTAATAGGGTAAGACCTAATAGTCTTAAAACTTTTAACAGGACAAACCCTTCACTGGGTAGATCATATATTATGATCAACTTTGTAAACCTAATAGGTTGGCTTCATTATTGCTATAGTGAAGCTTTGTGGGTTTCATCCCTATCCTAGTTTTACCTTCACATTGAAGTGTTTCTAGGTTACCAAATCATTTTTCTTATGTGTTAAAATTTTCATGGATGTTATATTTTGATTTAATTTCACCATTTCAGTTTGATGTTAGATCTAAGATATAAGATGACTTAGGTGTGAAATAACTAATATTTTTTGCAAGTAAATGTTTGAATATCCTAATCCACCCCTCTCACAATATCTTGTTTCCCATTAAATCCTTCCAATAGAAACCAAGAGATTATTCCTCATTTTCACATAAAGGACATCTATTTGGGCCTTGGTATCCCATTTTCTTAAATCTTTTAGCGGTAAGGACCTTCCTATTGAAACCTAACCATGTACAAGAATTTTCCTTGTCAAGATAAGCATTATTCCAACATAATGTTATTCGGAGGTATTCATTTGTGCTCATCCAGAGAGACTTGCTAGAGTTATAACCATTGTTTGAGTAGTATTACTAACTCTTGTTTGTGTCCCAAATTAATTTATCCTTGCCAAGAGTGAAAGTTACTTTTATGTTTGATAAGATTCTCCTTAGATATTTTGTTTACTTAGGTGGTAGGTTCATGTCCTCAAAAACCTTCCATTTCCCCCTTTCCACACATCCTCAAAGGTCACATAATCTATAACTCTTTTACCACATCTAGTTATTATAAACTACAATTGGAACAATTATTATATTTTCGTTGATGTCAAACCTTATTGGTCAGACAATTGCTGCCTTAGTAGAGTGTCATGGAATGATGATGATGATGAAGAGAATTTGTGAAGAAGATATAACAAGAGGACCTAGTGGAAAGGTTGACTTATGTTGAATCACAATGGGCAAACGATTTGACTTTGAAAAGATAATGTGTTGTTTAATCATAACACTAATTAAAGAAGATAGTTGAGTTCAAGCCTAGAAGATATGATAAATGAAGAACCAAATGCATAAGTTAAACCAAGATTCAATGCAAAATATTAAGGAACTTATAGTTGAAGTCACATTGTATTACTATTGATCGAGTGAATAGTGGAAGCCAAGAAAAATATTGTGTCAACCAAGCACTAGTAAAGACAAAATATTAGAAAATTTGGACTGGGTAAAGTCAATATAAGCCAAGAAAGACAATTAGTATTGACCAAGTTATCTAGTAATGACTAATGCTGAGGAAAACAATTTTGGTTGACTGTCAGCATTTTTTATTTTGTGAAGGAATTAAGATTCCCACCCAACATAGTTTGAACTCTTAAAATATGTAAAGTGTGTTGAAGATAAGGATTGATGAGCTCAAAAATTTAATGCAAGAGAAACCATATTTGAGTGTTTCTAGGCATGGATTCAAAAAGAGGTTTTGAGAAGTTTCTAGAAGGAGAAGGAAGAAATGAAATGATGGAAGGATTCAATGAATTTGACCTAAAGCTAAGATGAGCGGTGATGCTTAAGTGGCAAAAGATCAACTTTATCTATTTAAAGAGGCATAATAATTGAACTATAGATGTTAGTAGCTTCTAATTTTTGGTGACTAGCGAACTTGAACAGAAGGTTGTGAAGGAGTAGAAGAGCTAAGGGGAAGAGTGATTTCTTAAAGGGTTTTCCAAGCAAATCAAAGATAGTGATGGAGACATGAATAGAGTCTATTCAATGAGTTAGTAGATGAGCTACATTATGATATGTATTTTCAAAGTGAATTATATTTATCAGACCAATGTATTGTTACTTTCTAACCATTGTATCAATTAAAATGTAAATAATAAAGGTTGAACTAACAGTCATTTGTAAATCCATTAATCATGGTGAAATTCTAATAGAGTTTTCTAAATTCCTCTAACAAGGCCACTCCTAATAGGTTGATTAAATCCTTTAACAAGGTCACTCATAATAGTGTGTATTATTACCTTTAACAAGGTTGGCTCCTAAGTGATCTCACTACGGAAGAGTGAAAATTTTGTCACATGTTATTGGTCATTTTCCCAAATTGATTTTGCATGTTAATTCCTAGTGTTTTACTTGTGCGGATGTTACTTGAGATGTCTTACTATTTAATGGTTTACATTCTTCAAGTTAGTTATTATTGGAATAGTGAATTGCAAGTTTCATGTTACTAAATGTTAAGTTTCTATAGAGATCTAGTAGATTAAAAATTAGATCTAATTTGATTGATGAGTTCAAAGTTTAATTTGTACCTCTGGACTTGAGGATAACTTATTTGCCTCACCCCCACCCCACCTTATTGATTCTAAATAATTCTAACAATTGGTATTAGAGTTATGGTGCTTATAGTGAGAAGGTTTAAAATACTTGAAGCTAAATATAAATGTAGTGCCTGCCCTCATTCACATCTTTTCTGGACATATTGTTGCTATTATTATCAGACTATGATGGACTAGTTTTATGTTGATGGATTAGTGGTTTTTTTTGACACTATCAGACCTTATGTTATGGATTCAAAGGTTATGTGATGAGATCATTTAGAGTTTACGTTTCATGCATACACAATGATCACTATATTGTTTTCAGATATTATTGATGATTAGTTGATGGTTATTATCTTATGTGTTTTATTATTGTTACTTACCCCATACTTGCATGTGTATGGTGTGTGTGTTTTCTTATTGTATGGTGTTGCTGATGTGGTTAAGGAAGGGAGTCGTAGTCACCTGCTTAGTCGGGATCTACACGATGCACCACTTCCTGCCATTGTCTGTTTAGCTTAGCATTATATATATTGTATGTACATGCATGGTTTTTCTGCAGGTTGCAGGTACCGAGTATTGACTTCCCTGAATTGCCAGGATGAGCGTACCCTATTATACTATCTCAATATTAAGAGAAGGGAGATAAATTCTCAAGTCCAAATCCCAAACCCTTAAGCCAATTGTCCTAGTGAGGTAGGACAAGTATCTGGATATTTTACCCACCGAATGTGTCAGATGACATGATTCATGATGTTTAACCCTTTAGACTGATTTTGTGTGATTTGCTCTACGATGGGTTTTCATATTTTATCTTGGAGGTCTATGGTGAATTTTCTATTAATTAGGTCTTAATAAATAGATTTAATTAATAAATTAATTATTTGAGAAAAATTAATATAAAATATCATAATCCTTGATATTTTGATTATAAATAATTATATGAGAATTAATTGAGGAAAAAGAATTAAATAAAAGAGAATTAGAAATTAAAATTAATAATAATAATAAGTAATAAATAAATCATAGTAATAAAAGTTATAAAAATTAAAATGGAAGTTATAAATATTTAAATAGAAATTATATAAAAAGTGAATTGGAGTTATAAGCTTGCATGAGAGTTAACACACTTTTCTATTTCTCAAGTGTCAACAACACGGGGGTTAGTGCATCAATTAAGCACATGGTGTCTACAACCCTATGGCTCATCTTGAAGGTTGGAAAAGACCCTTGCTTAGTTGGTGACACCTTCCAACTGTTTCTAGAAGCATTCTAGATGTTTCCTGAAAGCTCTTTATATTCAGGCATTCCTAGAAGCTTAGACATAGCAGTTGGAGTGCAAATTGGAGCATTGGAGGACTCAAGAACTCTAAAGAAGGGAGGAGCTTGCTCTGCGGGTTTTCAGAGGAAGAGCGATTTAGCATCAGAATCCGGGTAGATTCTTGTGATTTTACTTATGCTATTTTCGCATCATGCATTCCCTGTCTTCTTCGTGTCTTCCATATGTCTCCTAAGAAATTTCATAATTTATTATGCATTCTCAATATGGGTAGATTAATTTATTTGAAAATTTTATATGCATAGATCTAAAAAGAACACGGGGCTAGGGTTGAGATTCATAGTCAAAACCATTAGATTAATTATTAAAAATTTTGGGAGATCAAAGGTTTATGGAGGAATTCTGAAAATTGAGTTTGTATTGATATATTGTCAATTTTCTTATATATATATATGCTCATATACTGTGATATTTTAATTTTGCATACATTTGTATATATATACATACATATATATATATATATATATATATATATATATATATATATATATATATATATATATATATATATATATATATATATATATATATATATGCTCATATACTGTGATATTTTAATTTTGCATACATTTGTATATATATACATACATATATATATATATATACATACATATATATATATATATATACATACATATATATATATATATATATATATATACATATATATGTATATATAATATATATTTGTTAAAAATCAGATAACATACCCGTGGGCGAAACGTTTTAAACCAAATCGCAAATGGAAATCACGTTAGCGATTTTTTATTTATTTTTTATTTTTTATTTTTAAAATATATATATATATATATATACATATATATTTTATATATTGAGTCGAGGGGGGGGGGACAAGACCCACGCCCCCACTGTGGTCGCAGTGTACCACCGTCACAGGCCCTGCAACCGCAGGGTCCTGCGTACTGGCAGATGTGTTATGAATATGTGTTTTATTAAAGAACGTTTTCCATATTCGATTTTTAATTAAAATTTTTGGCATTAATCGAATTTGTTAATTCGATTTTGTTTAATGGTAAAATAATTTATATATTTATATATGTATTTATATGTATATAGATATATATATATCTATATATATATATATATATATATATATATATATATATATATATATATATATATAAAAGTATGTATATAATATGTAAATATGATTATTTGTTTTATAATTGTAAAATTGATAATTGATTTATATCAAAGGCTCATGATTTAAATTAATTGTTTTATTAAGTATATTAAATATTGATTGTTAGATTGGTGGGGGACGTTTGGATTAAAATTATAATTAAAGAATGGATTTGTATTCATTCAAAATGTATAAATGTTCCTTCAAATTCTTTCTCTAAACTTGGAAACGTAAACCGAGACTTTTGCATTTAAATCCAAATTGTAAATTTAGCAAAACCAAAACATGTGTTTGCATTGTGTATTCTTTATGCTATTGTTTTGGGTTTTGGGTTGACTAGTGTTGACCAGTTAT
The DNA here is from genome assembly GCA_028749045.1 of Cupressus sempervirens. Classification (NCBI taxonomy): domain Eukaryota; kingdom Viridiplantae; phylum Streptophyta; class Pinopsida; order Cupressales; family Cupressaceae; genus Cupressus; species Cupressus sempervirens. Next base: position 297,963,994 of record CM053789.1, read on the forward strand.
AGGACGTCTACCAGAGGCTTGGGAGTTATGTGATTGTGATGTCATGATGATGTTTAATCTCAATCTTTATAAACCCAACCATGGTTATGTGATGGAATACTCTATGTATTGTTTGTGATTACTAATTGTTATAGTTGAGATTCTTATGTATGAGACACTTGACTTAACCATTATTTTTTGTCATCGATCAGTTATCCTTGGTTATTTTTTAGTCGCCATGTTGGGACTATAATGTGGATTTATTCTTGATGATGTCATGATGTGACATGTTTGACTCAACCATTTTTGGAGTCTTCGATCAGTTTGATTGAGATGTATTTTGGTTATTGAGAACCATTGGATACTTTGATTATCAATGATACCTCAGTTGCCAATAGAGAGTTGTTGTGATCATGATTTTCTATGGATGTTTTCGCATGGAGATTTGATGCTTTTATGCATATTTGATGATTTTATTATGGATTATCTTTTGTGATTTTGAGATTTATGATTCCATGAGCATTAGGGTAGGATATCTGCATGTAGTGACAGGAAGTGGCTTGCAATGGGGGCCAGGGCCCTAAGAGGCTGGCAGGGTAACTCATTGTAAGTTGGATTAATAAGTGATAACATTCACACCTAATACTAACTGAATGAACCTAAAAAGATAAGTGTTTTGTTCTCGCCCATGCCTTGAGTGCTTGTACAGGCTAGGATGGGAGTAGTGAGATGCATAGTTTCGACCTTGCATTTCGTAGTATGCCTCGTCAGTATGAGAGGATACTAGTGGCCGCATGAGATCAGTATGGACCTGTGGAGTTTAGCTAACTGTCAGGGTAACTTGTACGTGATAATTATGATGACACTTTCTTGCTTGCATAGTAGGTTCCTTCATGTCATCATGTGCCTCTGGGGATTAGATGTCGATTTTTTGTTTGGAACCTTTGAGTTAGTATACTTTTAGGATTCCTAGACTTATAGAGATTCATGCTATGTGATTTTGATAGCCTGTTTGGGACTTGAGATTATCTCCTTAGCATGGTGGGAGTAGACCACTTAGGTACCACGCGGTCGGGTGGTAGTGTATTTTCCACTCTTATCATTTTGAGATTCATTGAGACATCGTGACTGATGCGTCCTTCATGATGGTGGATATGTATCCTTTTCATTGATGATTAGCATATGTTAGATGATGTTATCTTATGCTTTTATTTGCATGTTAGATTACTTTCTACATATGATGTTGTATATATTAGGAGTGACGTTCCTATTATGTTAGTATCGATGATCTCTTTGGTAATTTGGAATGTTACGCACGGAGGGATGGCTAGGATCCACGATGGTCTAATGATGCTATTAATGGTTGGGAGGAACTATGCACTTAGTTTATTATGTTTGATCTTTTTGATGGATGTATATTTCTTCTATGATGATGTATCATGTGATTATCTTTACTTTGATGTATCATGGATTAGAATAGGATGATGTACCTTATTTTATGTATGTGTATTCTTTGAGCTTGTCATACCCTGTGACATGTGCAGTGGATGATTGAGCAATTTGAAATGTAATGTATAAACATTGGACTTATCATTATTATTTCATGTGGATGTTGTACTAGATGGATTCATATATGTTAGATGTTTGTAGATGTAATTCAACGTTAAGGGATCTTTAAAGAATGTAATCTATTATGTATGTTATGTTTACTATCAGATGGAAATTGCTATTGCTTCCGTTATTGTTCATAAGTTATATGTGGTATTTACTTTCATGAAAAAAAAAAATGCTACCAAACTTAGTGATATTCTAGGTTAATTCTTTGGATCCCTTGGTGGGGCATTACAATAAAGATGTACAGAAATGAGGTACCCAAGTTGAACTAGGAGAACTTCTCTACATGGGAAAGTATGATGAAGACATACATTGCTAGAATTGGAGAACCAACAATATTCTACTTCGAAATTGAATATATAATAGTGCCTACACCTATGATAGCCCAACAAATAATGGAGAAACAAGAGCACAATCATGAAATGTTGGAGATTGCATTTGCCTTAAGCTATTCAAAGTTTGATGATATAAAGCACTACAATACTACAAAGATGGTGGGGCAAGATGGAAAAGATCCATGGAGGAAATAAGAATCTACTAAGAGCCAAATGATAAAGCTTGAGAGGAAATTTTGATGGCAAAAAGATGGTAGAAGGTGAGAACATTGCTCAATGTGTTCAAAGAACGAAATAAGTTGTGAATACTATCAAACGAGTTGAAGAAAAGATCAGTGATCAGCAAGGTACTAAGAGCCTTACTTCATATTTATGCTATTAGAGTGTCTGCATTATAAGATTTAAGATGTACTCCTAGTAATGACTTAACCTTGGATAGTCTGGTTCATATACTCGGTACTTTTGAATTGATAAATTTGTATAACTTAACTACCCATGTTGTTGAATCTCCTTTCAAGTCACAATTGGTTTTACATAAATCTAAGAAGAAGAAAGTATGAGTATATTGAGAGTGAATATTCTAAAGATGATCTTGAGGATCTTGAAGAATTAATTCCTAGGTGACTACCTAGAAGTAAAGGAAAATTCAAAGGTAAAATTCATATAATATATTTTTCATGCTATAAAGTTGGTCATATTGTTGTAAGATGTCTTAACAGGGATGAGAAGTATGAAAGGAGAAACAACAAGTTCAAAGGAAGAAGATAAGGAAGAGACAACAAGGGATAAAAAGACTACAAAGAAAAAGGTAAGATCAAATGTGATAATGATTATTAGGTTGAAGGACTTAACTACAATATATTGAGCATGACATAGTTGAATGGTTCAGGCTACAAAGTTGAATTTCATAATAAGGACAGAATCTACAATGGTTATAGTGAATTGATTTGAAGTGGAGATTGAACACAAGGTGATTTATTCTATCTAGATCTATATTATGAAATATTTTTATTCAAACAATGTGACGATATATGGTTATGTCATATGAGGCTATGTCATGTGATTTTTGACAATTTGGTGAGCATTAGTAATATGAAGAAAGTAAGAGGTTTACCAAGATTGAAGAAACTTGATAATGTGATGTGCAAATAATATCAATTGGGAAAAATGGAAAAGTCTAGTTTTAAGAGCAAGATTCATACTTTTGATGTTAGTTTGGAGCTAGTTCATAGTGGTCTTTATGGACCTATTCGATTGTAAATCTACTGGGGTGACAAATATGTTATTCTATTTGTTGATGATTACTATAGAATGATGATTTTGATGTTTCTTAGAGAAAAATATAATGCATTTCAAATGCTTAGGTAGTATTTGGCTTGAGTTGAAAAGGAAACAGATAAAATCTTGATGTGTTTAAGATCTAATAGAGGAGGTGAATTCATATCTGAGGAATTCAACATATTTTACAATTGTAGAAGAATCAAGAGACAAATGTCTACACTTAGAGCCCCTCCATAGAATGGCATAGTTGAAAGGAGGAAGAAATCAATCATAGAATGTGTTAGGACATGGGACATCCATGATGGAGAAGAATATTGCACCTAACTGTTGGAGAGTTCAGTTGTAAGCCAAGAAATGTACAAGTATCAAACCCTTTATACAATAGTATGTTTTATGCACCTAATATGAAATATTTCAAAATATTTAGAAGAAAATGTTATATGTTGAAAGATAATAGAAATGGAAAACTTAATGCAAAAAGTGATGAAGGTATGTTTCTAGGTTATTCCACTAAGAGAAAAACATATAAGGGCTTGAATTCTAACACTAAAAAAGTTATAGAAAGTAGAAATGTGAAGATTGATGAATATGGAGAAAAGAATGAAATTTAATGTAAGAAGGAACCTATAGATTTGAAAACATCCATATATATTGATGAAAGTGAAAAGACATGAGCCTACAAGATGAATCTGATAAAGAAGTGAAAAGACATGAGCCTTCATTAGAAAAGTATGTTGCAAGACATCATGCACTTGATCAAATAATTGGAGATAAATATTTAGGAGTTATGAAAAGAAAAGGATTAAGGAGTGATACATGCTTACTATGTGAATTTGAGACAAAATCAGTGAAGGATGCTTTGGATAATGAACACTAGATTCAAAAAAAATGAATGAAGAGATTGAGAAGATGTAGAAAAACAAAACATGGTCACTAGTACCTAAACGAAAGGAAAAGAATATTACTGGAATAAAGTGTGTACTCAAAAGCAAGTTTAATGAGAAACATGAAGTCATGGAAAAAAAAAGAAAGACTATTTTTTATGGGATATGTACAAGAAGAAGGTATTGACTATGGGGAGACATTTACCTTTTTGTAAACTTTCAAAGAGTGAGGACACTAATTGCATATGCTAATTACAAAGGATTTAAAGTATACCAAATGGATGAAAACTCTGCATTTCTTAATGGAATTCAGGAAGAAGAAGTCTACATTAAACAACCTAAAGGATTTATCAATAGAAAAAAATCATATGGTATGTAAGTTGTACAAAGATTTTATGGATTATAAAAATCCCTTAGAGAATGTTATGAAAGGTTTCACACATATTTGGTGAAGATTGGTTTTTCATGGACTAATGACAATGGAGATCTATTTTGAAAATAGAATCTAAAAAAGAAGTATTGTTAGATATGATATTTGTGGATGATATTATATTTGGAGGAAAGGTTGCGTTGTGTAAGTTATTTATAAATCAAATGAGGCAAGAGTTTAAGATGTCTATGTTTGGAGAGATCAAATTATTTATTGGATTGCAAGTGTATCGAATGAAGAATGCTATCTACATTACTCAATCAAAATATATGGAGATACTAAAAACTTTTGATATGGAAGACTCAAGATTAGCTGGGACACCCATGGGTACTGGACATAAACTTTCAAAAAATGATGATTCTACAAATGTGAAGGAAACCTTGTCTAGATCAATGATTGGAAAGTTGCAAGATGGTGGTCATAGCAGGCCAGATATAACAATGCCAATTTGGATTGTTTTTATATATTTTGAAAACCCTAAGGAGAAACACATGATGGATATAAAAATAATATTGAGACATCTAATTAAGGAATAGAGGATATGGATTATATTACAAGAATAATGACAAGTTTGAATTAAAAGTGTAGACTGATGCAAATTGGGCTAGAAATGTTGATGATTGGAAGAATAGAAAGTGATTGAGCTTTCTTTCTAGGAAAGAGAATAATTTCATGGACAAGCAAGAAAAAAAAAATTGCATCTCCCAATCTACTAGAAGCATAAGTATTCAGATCCTAAGATCTCATATATATATATATATATATACCTTAATACTAAACACAAAACAAAACACCATATGATCATTTTCCCCCTACCATTACAATCAAAATTGTAGAAATTAAATCATAAAAAAATTTCCTTACTTTCCCTCTATTATAATCAATGTCAAAGTATTTTCCCTTTCCTTATAGCCACATTACTTACTCGAAAAAGAAGAATCTTGCACAGTTTTTTTCTCATATATTTAACACTTGGATATTCCTATAACCTATTGATTACTAGCATAACTAATTCTTGGAACTAAAATCATTAATCACTTCCCACAGACATTTTATTCCATCTATTTTAAGTTTGCATCTTTTAATCTTTTTTCAAATGGTCCTTTTATAATGACATGCTTCCTCATTAAAATTCATATAATAGTCATGAAGATAAATTGCTACAACAATCTCCACATTGAATGACATATTTCATCACCTATCACCACTATTGATGTCAAACATTATAGAGTTCAATACATAATATATATAAGTGGTTTGCATCTATGCTCATCGTTGTATAGGAATTTTGATAGGGTATCAATCAATTAAGGGACTTGATGGTCGACTAGGTTTGAATAAAGTTGTAGGGAATCTTATATATATTACTATTGACTTTGCCTTCTATATGTAGTTTTTATAAAGGACTCAATTCTTATACCTTCTACCTAGTGGATGTTATCTCCTTCAATGATGTGAATCATATTCTTCCTAACATAGTAATCCGGCCTCCTTATGTATAGAATTTTATGTGTCAAATATTGTGCTTCTACCATGGGTGTCTATAACACATGCCCTCCACTTCCAAGAACGAGGTTTTTGGATACCTTCCCTTCAGTGATGTTGGAAAGATATAAATAAAGAATCATAGGATCTAAATCCTCTGATTTCGATAAGTTTTTTCATAAGCTCCTACCAATTTCTTATTTGTGATAGCACCAAGATAAACCCATTTGAAATCAAAACTATGTGATCACAACTTTGACATTTAAAACATTAAGTCATAGCTCTTCCTTTAGGAAATCCAAATTTGTGTTTAGAAATTTGAGAGCTACTATTATGCCACTCTTTGCTACATTTTTGTGCCAGTCACTAGTACAATTTTGTACCTGACTCTATTCTTTTTTAATCGCATCATAGTTGGATTGTCCTATATTTGAATTTCACCATTTTCACTGATAGTTTTGCACATATATCAGGCTTTGCATAAGGGATAAAATGAATCCCAATCATGTCGGTTTCTTATAGCAACTTGATTGTCTTGTTGTGCAATCAGGTGGCAATTCATTACACAATTAGGAGACCATCTCTATATATTCACTCAACAATGTAAATTGCAATTAAGCTTATAAATATGGACCCTACAAATTGTACCCACATTCCATCGAAAAAAATTCTTTCTTGCTTCCTCATTCAAGTGCCTTGATTGTTGTCGCAGGTGAATGCATATTGATTTGGATCATATCTGGAAAGTGACATTAACCAAATATTCAATGACTTGCATCTTCTTAACAATTTTTATCACAATTTCCATGTCAAAATTTATTGCCACCATGTTTATAGGTTATAATCCATGGGTTTCCTATCATTATCAATTTGTGGATCAAAGACTTGCTCATAGAATTGATCTATGTACCATATATAAGTTTCTCCTTACCTTTATCACATCTAAATTTGGCATGGCAACATCCATGTTCTTATATGAATATTCTTACAAGGCCCTCAAAGTGTAGTTCGAGTTCAATATTCCTTAGTTGGGGTCTTAGTGGGGTTCAATCCTCATAAGTGCCAATCTAAGAGGATGCCAAATAAGACCTCTATATCTTGTAGGTGAGTACACATATTTTAAGCTATATTTTACCTGCCAACATATATGACCTAATTTTTCTAATAAATAATGGATTTTGGTAATCTTTTGAAGCACTATAGGGAACATTATTAAACCATCATCTATATCAAGACACCAATCATTTCTCTCACTAACCAGAAGGTAAACAAAGAACAAACCCACCACTGACATATTATGAAGTTTGAAACTTGTACCCCTAACATGGTGAGCTATAATATGGATTTGAACATTGAATTTATGGTTTTAAATCATGGATTTTTAACCTTCAAACTTTTAACTTTTAACCTTGTGAATCTAAGTTCAAGTTCAACATGATCTTGGAAGACTACCACTTTACAAATTAGGGTTTACAAAAGCATAACTAGTAACAGAAGCCACAAGAAATTGAAATAATTTTAGAATTCCTTCCACAAGACTAGTTCTCAAAAGCTTGAAACTTGGGTGCTCAAAGCATACTCACAATGAGCGATAGCCAGTTTCGTATTTTGGAAAGCATATAAGTAAGAAAGGTTGATATTTGAAAGAAATAAGGTAGAAAGGAAATGATTTTGAATGCAAAATATGAAGTACTTAAAAGTGATAATGATGATATTTTTGAGATGTGAATGCTTATCAAAGATCAAAGTAGTGTGAATTTGTGATCAAGTTTTGAGAAGTGCAACAAAGGCAAAAATAGATATTGAAGATATCAGCAAATTGTGAAGATGTTTTTTTATCTACTCTTTGTATATCAAATTTTATTTTATATTGCATGTTTAGGGAGTTGGCTAATTTTGCATACTTTTTTATATTGTAAGAACAATTCCTAACAAGGTCTAACAAGGTTTAGTCCTATAACAAGGATCAAGACACTATAATAATGTATTAGACTCCTAAAAGGGTCAATATCTTTCACAAGATAATTTTGATTAATGGGTCATTTTGTGAGTACCACCCTCAATAGCATTTTATCTTTGCAAGGATTGCCCTACTTCACAAAATATGGTGTTATGTGTTGCATTTCTTTATGGTTATATTTATTGTTTAGCATAATTAGTTTAGTTTCATATATAAGTCATGCATTTGTTAATGATATCTAGTTATAGGCAAAAAAAAATTGAAATATTGTTTCATCTCCTCTCCCCCCACTCCCTGTATAGCTACCCAAAGAAGGCCTACCAACTTGTTCATAAGATCCCTATTGATATGGAAGAGTTGCAGAAGAACCTTGAAGAAGCTCTTAAGAAGATTGATATTCTTACTAAAGAAAGAGATACTTTGAAAGATAAGCACGAAGATGCAAAATACTACATTGAGAAGATGAATATATGATAGATTATCTTAAGTCCAAAAAAGATCCTAAGATGAAACTAAGGACAGTGATGAAGTTTCAAGACAAAAGAAAGAGAATGGGATCTTGAAGCATGAACTAAAGATCACCAATCGAAAGTTGACCTTAAAGGATAATGATAGTAAGATAGAGTCAAATCTAAAATATGTGAATGCATATCTAAGACCCAACCTTACCTAAGTGACATCCAAGATTGAGACTACAAAGTTTTAGTATACAAAATTTGAGAAATGTTATACTATTTTAAAAGAAGAATGAACTCAAACTAATAAGAATCTTATGAAGTTGTGTCCCAGAACTGAAAAATCTTGATAATCAGATCTTTGTACATAGACCACCTTATGACAAAAGTGGTCTTGGATATCTTGAAGAAAAGTTAGCTAAAATGTCTAAAGATATAAAATAATCAAATCCTATGATCCAACAACTTGATTATAAGGAACAAAATTAGAACAAGATTGAGTCAAATCAATCTAAAGATTTCCCTAAACAAGTTGATGAATTTGTGAAAGTTGATGTACCTAAAAAACCTAAAAAAGATGAATCTCCTAAAGAAGAGAGGAATTAATTAAAAGGTAAATGTTATGAATAAAATGAATTTGGACATATGAAAAGGGACTGTGTAAGTGAGTAATTTAAAAACATTCCTAGTTATTGTTATAATTGTCATGGTTAAGAGGTTTTGGTCATAGAGCAGTTAATTGTAAGAAGCCTAAAATTGATAATAGAAATAATAGTAAAATTTTAGAGGTACTAACCCTATAGCTAGTAGACCTATTGAGACACACATGATAAGAGATGGAAATTAGATTTTGTATATTCAATAACTTATTCCATATTTCTAGTAATTATTGATGACTAATTGGTCAATCAGGACCTAGATATGGAAATAATGTGATAGTTTGTCAGTTTTGTAACAATATGGAATAGACAGTAAGATTTTAATGAATGAATATGCCAAACAATATGAAGAATAATATTAGGAACCCTTATTGTAGAATAATTCAATGAATTATTTGTCAAATCCAAAGACCAATCAAGTTCACACATTGTAGTAGCAAATTATACACCAAAAAATAGATTGAAGTTAGTGGTAGTTGGTAACCAATCCCTGTCTATTTTAGCAACTTTTTAATAACCAAACAATAGTACTTACACAACTAATGCATAACTAAATTGGATATGATTGAAAGCAAGAAATCAATTTTTTTCAGTACCACATCATCGTGAAAGATTTAAAGGAGACCTGGGAGAAAAAGTAAAGCCAAAATTAGATTGTTCTAAAGAAGAATTGAAACATGCCCTAGTTTTACAAAATTGAGGTATTTATTTCTTGCAAAATCATAATTTAAAGTTTGAATTTGAAAGAATGGAGACCCCAATAGTATGTGATGTTAGTGAGAGAGCTACGTACAAGTTTACAAATCATTCCTACATCTCACTAGATGATGACCCATTGGAAGAATTTCCCAAGTACCATGAAATCCTTTATACATAGAGGACAGTCATGCATATATTTACTATAAATTTAGAACTATATGTGGCAATGACATACATACTTACATGAACTTGGTTTACAATAATGACTTATCTTTTAAGCAAGGGATTGAGAACTTGGAAGACCTAAACGTCACTAGGAACATGTTTTATACTGAGTTTGAAAACCATGAGTAGACTAGGATAATTCTAAGTTACATACAATAGGATATGTTTTATGTAGGTGACATACTAGTAATGATAGAAAACAATATGATTCAAATATTCGCTTGTTTGATCAATGAGGATGATGTTAAAATGTCAAGCAGTTGGTAGAGACATACCAGAAGACAATATTTGATTGAATAAATATGAAAGTAGACATGATGAAGGAAACTGATGTCAGACTAGTATGTAAGGTTATTGTTTACAATATGAACTATAGTTCAAGGTTAAATTATATACCTACTGGATTTATCCATGCATCCTACCTGGTGGTAGTTAAGAAAGAAAAAGTGAACAAGTGTGAAATATTAAAGCAACAGATATTCGATAATGTTGTTAGAATTAATAAGACAAGGAATGCAATATTTTGATTTGATTTTTTTATTACACATTTGTTCTTTCAAGCAATAAAGAAGTTCCCTTGTATACCACAATATAAGTGGAACTCAAATAGATGCACCATGGAATTGATTACTTATTACTATAGAAAACATTATCAAGATACAATGATAGAAGAAATAGCTAGGATAATGAAGAGCTTTCAAGATGTGATGAACTAGAGGTTTAGGATACCTCCATCCCTAGTTGAGAAGTACAAGAATGATATCTATTTATGGTTGAAACTAATGTAACTTGTGTAGGGCCCATTTGTTGTTGCACCAAAAGCCATGACTGTTACATAATTAACCACATGTGGGCAGGGGAGCGCGTCGCATCACCCAACAATCTCCCCCTCGACGCGCATACCAGGTGCTTACGCGGGTCGGGAAGGCACCGGGGAGATTTGAACCCATGACCAGGCCAAAACCAGGCTCTGATACCAATTGTAGGGCCCATTTGTCGTTGCACCAAAAGCCATGACTGTTAGTGAACATGGAACACCACATAATTAACCACTTGTGGGCAGGGGAGCGCGTCGCATCACCCAACAACTTGCATGGAAGTAGTTAAACTAAGGGTAAAATTTATTGACCCTATAGGGTATGAGATGACAGAGGAACTGATAAAAGGATATGAGAAGATCAATCTTGAATTAGAAAGAGAAAATAAGTGTCTTAGAAAGGGCACATATGAAGAAATAATTCAAAGAAGTTAACAATGAATTGTATAGAAATGACATCAAGAATAAAGTTTTGATTAAATAAAAACAGGTTTTGAAAGGACCCAAAACCTTGGACAAAGGGACTAGAAAGATATAACATTGAGAATCTTAAAACAACTATGGAGAACCACCCGATGAATTAGAGGGACACACTAAGGTTCCCAACAAGAGGGCAAACAACCCAAGAAATCACAAACCATCAAGATTTACATTTTGGTCCATTCTTTTGAGAACGTAAAGCCATATCAAAAGAAGGTTTGGAGAATTTTCCTTTTTTTCTTTTAACTAAAGCCCAACCATTCTCTACCTTCCTTGCATCTTTCTGCCAATCCCCACTAATCCCCAAAACCCCCACAGTAGAAGAGCTAGCAACAGTGATCTGGAAAGAGTCAGCAGCAGAACGGACAACTACAGAATTCTGACTCAAAGAAACCAAAGGGTCCAGAACCACAGAGCCAACAGGAGATGGATCATCAACAACACTTTGAGTCAAAACCATTGTAGGGACAACATGCGCATGATCGGAGACATCAACAATAAAGTTGACAAGAAGATTGACAACATATTAAAGGAATCTAGAATGAGCAAAGAAGATTTTATAGATGGTATGGGAATAGTAGCAAAAATAAAAGCAAGTGGATGATCAAAAATTCTCATTACTAATCCTTTAGCTATTGGGAGTGCAACAAAATGAGTGGTAGTTGTCGGACCATTCATGTAGATACCTAGTGCACCCTATGTAGCAGTATCATGAGTACAACCATAGTTTATTACACCAGCATAGCAAAAAGAGAAAGAATACGAAAACATAGTTAAATTTTAGACAACTACCCCTCCTAGAACCTAAAGGTTTACAAGGTTACTTGAAGTTAAACAAAAGCCAATTGAACCTCCTAGACATAAGAGTTAAACAAGTGGCCAGTAGACCAAAAAAGAAGAGGAAAACACAGAAAAATAATATAATTTCTTGAGTTAGAATCAGAAGAGGCTGAAAAGGAAGTATCAAAAGAAGAAGAGACGGGGAAAGGAAAAGAAAATGAAAATGAAAAACTAAAAGGTCCAACTGAAAGAAAGTAGTGGAAACCAAGAATAGAGACACTAAATTGTACAATCATAAATGATGGTTAGTGCAACTAGAAGAAGAATTTTAGGAACATGTGTAGTTCCCTAGAGGAAGAAAAGTATGTCAAGATGATGCATGTATGTGTATGAGATAATACACTCAATACCGGTAGAATTACAATAGTTTATAAAAAACAATGTTGGAAAGACAGAGTACAAAAAAATTAAGGAAAGGAGTATTTTTGGTAAGGAATTATTTTGTTTATCAATCTAATTAGTTAACTAATTACGGATGACACCCTAGATGTTAACCCTAAGTGAGAAAGAGTTAATTTTTTATTTTGGCAAGTGTGTGAGGTAATGAAGGCTGACAATTTAAAGAAATAAGTTATAAAGGAAAATATTTTGAATGCAAATATGAAATAATTGAAAGTGATAATGATGAAATGTTTGAGACACAAATTTTGATGAAAGGTATGAGTAGTGCAAATTTGTGATCAAGTTTTGTGAAGTGAAAAAATAGAAAAAATTAGATATTGAAGATATCAACAAATTGTGAAGCGATTTATGTATCTACTCTGAATTTCATTGTATATTGCATCTTTGGGAAATGGTTTCATCTTGTATAATTTTGTATATTTTATTAACTCCCAATAGTGTTGAGGCTTCTAATAGGGCCTAGTCTTCTAACAAGGATTGAGACACTATAAAGATGTAACAAACTCCTAACAACGTCAATATTTTTTATCAGATAATTTTGATTGGTGGATCATTTTGTGGGTGCCATCCTCATTGGGGCTTTCCCTCGGCCAACATTTGACTAAATCATATAGGGTAAAAAATCAAATGTTTTATAGTAAATTGATAAATTGTATATCCTCTCTTGAATAAGGTTGCTTCTCATGATATACTTAAATAGTAAGATCATTCAATGGCCTCAAGGATAATTCTCTATTGTCACTATAATATTGTGGTATGCCAATTATTACAAAGGTACTTATGTTATTCATTCAATAAATAAAATCTATCTCTTATATATTTATCTTGATGTGGGTAATGAAAGTAAAAAATATATATTGTTTTTAACTTTCATTTTATTATAGACCTAAACATCTACTACAACTAAGTCTAATAATGATTACAAAGAACTATTTATTATTTTTTCGAAACTAGATTTAACTTTATCAACAATTTCACCCACCAAGTGAGCTTCTAAAAAGTACTCAAATGATTCTCGCATCAATATCTCATTCCCAAACCATCAATGGATACAAACTAAAGATTGAATATCAATTGAAGTTAAGTGAAATTATTAGCCTACAATACATTATAGGCTGACAGTTAGTAAGAGTCTAGTGCCCTTGTTTATGTCTATGTATAGAAATAATAACTCACAATTTATCCCATCTAATTAAGTTACTAGAATAAAATTCTAATATAAGCAAGCCAAATTCAAATATATTCTAAGTGAGGGATTGAGGAAATCATGTAACACTTCAAATAATTTATTAATATTAATTCATCTTGAGAGAAACAACAAATTGTCAACTCCTTTGATAGCACTATGGGAAAAAATCAAATATGTCTACCATCTTACTCTAATTCTAGCTCTCTAATATAATTATCAATAACCTATCTCTCTTCAACAAATGAGAAGCCCTTGGCCTTTTATAGATATTTAATTATAATGAAGTTTCATAATCAATTGAAGAATAATGGATAAGATTGGTGCTTGTAAACCCTAATTAGAGTTGTCATAATGTATACTAATTACATGAAAGAAACACCCAATGGATTAGTAAGAAAATTATAAAGAAAATTATAATAGTTTATAAAACTAATTAGGAAATTATAGACTTGGCATGTTATGGCTGAGTGTGGTAAAAACAAGAATTTATTGATTTGTTAAAGTCAAATGGATTCCACCTCAACATTATTATCGATTATTTCATGATGTAAATTCATCTCAAGAAGATTAACATTATGGGGCCTTTGACTCTAAGAACATATTCCCAAATTTTCATCACCATTTGAAATTTTCCCCATATCTATTCTTGTCAATTTTCTCCTTCGAATAACTTGAAATTTCTTTTACTCTGAACTAAAACTTCTTGAAGGCATAAAGTCATTCATGTATCTTGTTCCTTTAAACTAACCTCATATTTTTACAAGAAATTTAAGTTGTTGACAAGATTTTCCACTTGTAGATTTATACATTTTCTCTTTGTCCATGTTAATTATCAATTGAACTTTAACTTAACTTTCAATCCTTTCTCTAATTTTGAGGGCTCAATCATGAGGTTGAAGCATTGATCTTAACAAATTGACATATTCTTCATGCCCTCATATATACTTCTTTCATATTCACCTTGCAAAACAAGGGTATAAAAGTATTAAGATTTGTAAAATTGATAAGTATAACAAAGTAGCGAACATATTAACATATGAAAGAACCATATGATAATTTATAGTAAGCCAGTCAAGAAAAATGAATTTTCTTGACTTTAAGATCAAATATTTCTTTGCACTATAAATTTTGGAATTGAATTATGCCAAAATATAAGAAATAAGTATGTTTTCTGCCGAGCAACTTGCCTAGAACTCATTCTCTCTTCACCCTAAATTATCTCTAATTTTTGTTTAAAAAGCATTTATTGCTTTCCAATTTGGTTTCCCTTCCGAATAATTTATTTTTTCTTCAATGCACTCTATTTTATTACACAAATTTTCTTCTCATTTTATGAAAAATTATGTGTTAATTGGAGAGAAATTCAGATAGCTCAATTTTATACTTATAGAGGTAAAAAAAGTTATTATTGGAAATTAGCCCCCTTTAAACAATATTTCTATTTATTCATGCCTTATCCAATCAATATAATAATAAACTATAGTATAAGAGATACTCTTATCCCCAAGGGATGGAGAATTGGGTCATCTATAAAGTAATTGTCTTGAATTGTGTTCAAACTTCATTCCTAACCCTCATATTATCTAATCAAACTCTATCAAATTTATCATTTTCTTCCTTGTTTAGACATGGATGATAATTATCATCTTTTCTTCCTTGTTTAGACATGGATGATAATTATCATCTATAAATTTTAATCATGCATTGTGGATTTTACCTTGTAGAGAGGATTGTCCTTAATATCTAGGGTATAAATTAGATTTCTTTAATGATTTAACTTCTTCAACTTTCCTTAATCCTCCAACATACCATTTTCCTTTTAACATTTTACCTCACATTTTTAGTTTATGATTTAGAGAAGAATTTCCAAATTTGAACTTGTCAGGCAAAGTTAAGTGGAAGCCTACGATTTAGTTATATTTTACATCCGTGTTTTAGTCGCTCTTTAATTGTTCAAAATGTCAGTCTAGTACTTGTCACCATCCTTATGTAATCCAAGGTCTCATCCACCACTTGGATCTAATGCAAATATATTTCTCCACTATAAGAGGAAAATGACATTATGGATTGAAGAGAGTAGGCACTTCCTAAATAAAACAAAAATTTCCCATCAAAATGTTGTGACAGTTTGAATATTTTTAATGGCATAATTTTAAGTGCTATGAGGAATGTTGCTACATGGTAGAATCCACTAATCTTGAATATATTTCTCCACACTAAGAGGAAAACAACATTATGAGAGGAAATCATACTCTTAGGATGATAAAATTTTCCACTATTTGACGATTTCTCCACAAATGTCTGTATTTTCATTTGAATCCTTCAATTAACATTCATTATAAGAGAAAATAAATCAAAATATAATCCCAAAATATTAGATTAAAAATAATATTGTAACCTAGACCTTTCTTCAAAATGCTTGAGAGCATAATTTCAATTAACATTCATTATAAGAGAAAACAAATCAAAATATAATCCCAAAATATTAGATTAAAAATAATATTGTAACCTAGACCTTTCTTCAAAATGCTTGAGAGCATAATTTTAAGCACTAGGAGGAATTTTCCGACATGGTAGAAACCACTAATCTTGAATAAATTTCCACATTTTGTCATAAGTTCAACACTTCGTCACAAAACTTAAAGATGGTCTTTAACATTAAAACATCGAGAATATCAATTCTATAAATTGAAGAGAGTAGGCACTTACCAAATAAGATGGTCTTTAACATTGTTTGTTTGCTACGTCGTATAAAGCACAGATTTCGGTCTCCCAAGCTTTATTCTTAATTCATCCTTTCAAAAAATTCTCTCTTCTAGCCGCTACACAACCATCCATCTGTAACTCAAGACAAAAATGGCAATTCGTGGCAGAGGATATCTGTTTCTTTTCACTGTCGGATTGGCAATCGTGGTGGCAACAGGATTTGGCCTCGCCGGACTCAACGATGGTATGCTCCAAATCTCTTATATGTTTCTTTCGGATCTTTCGGATCTTTCTCAATGCAGCATTTAGCTGTTTTTTTCAACGAGTCTCCAAATTAGTCTTTATGGTTTCCTAATTCTTCCTCTTTTCACCAGGATCTAAATACCTCACAGAGGTAACTCCGGCGCCCATCTCCTCAAACTTGACAACAATTTGGGAGCAGTTTCGAGTTTCTTGTTGTGATATGACGGGAATGTCGCAAAGCGAGCTGGTCTTCCTCGCGTTTCTTTTTCGCTCACTCCTGTTTCAAGACGTTCTCTATGCTATCCTCGTGCTCCTTATCTTTCTTCTCTCACTGGTTATTGTGCTAATTTTCGTTCTTCTCCCTTTTGTTCTCCGTCATCTATTGTCCAAGTAATGAGAAGTTTACCATTTTCTTCTGGTATTTTTCTAAGTTAAGTTGGATGACGGCAAACTTTCATAATTCTTCGTTTCGGAAAGATTAATCACGGCATAATTTGCCCTAAAATGATGCTGGACTAATTTGTTTGTGGAGAAGAATATGGGTTCTTGATTGGGAAATGTTAATTCACTACAGTTTTCTGCAGCATGATTTGAGAAATATTAATTCAGAGGGTTTTGTGACCTCAAAGGTTTTCTACGTTTTTCAGGAATCAATGTGAATTCGTCCCTGCCTTTTCATCTTTTGTTCCATCAAATAATTTTGCTGAGCTCGATTTTGAGTTCGATCAAATAAACTCGTTTTCCAATCTTTCAAAAAGCATGCTAAGCTTTCAGATTCCTAACTTGTGTTTAATAATTTTATAGAATTTGTTCCATGTTTAAATTAGTTCTTTTGTGTAGGAGCATAATTTTTGCTGAAGTCTGTGGCACAGACGTTCATCTAATCAGACTCCTGTTTATTTGTAGTGCATTTCAATTTGTATTGTTAATTATTTTATAATTTCTGTCGCATTATCCGGCTATGCTCACTCTAGTATTTTATAATTTTGACAGAGGCGTCGTAATTTTGACTTGTTCTTGATTGAAAATAAATCCAAATAGTGTTTATCCAAGTCTTTTTCTATTTCTACTCCGAATGTTTCCATTCTACAAAACTTAAAACAAATCTTTCCATCATTTTTTCTTCTCTGCAGTCTGAATCTTTCCGCAGTGAAACCATTCGACAAATATTATCTGTATATTTCGTTGTACATAGTGAACATTTTATACAAATCCTTCCTGTAAATTTTATGTATATTGTTCAAATCTTCGCATATTTAAAAACCCTTAAACAGCCCTCTAAATACTCAACAATCTAAAAATTCTTTCAATTCTCCAGAAATTAAATTAAGCACAACTTTCCTCTGTAACCTTCAAATCTTTTCGATTTCGACATTTAAACAAACATTTCCATCTATACATCTCAAATCTTTCAATCCTATATTTACCTGTGCAGCCGAATTTGAAGAAAAAAAAATCCATAAGTTAAATGGATTTGCGTCCTAGGATTCCATGCTTCCTAAGACCTTCAAAGATTGCATACAAATAAACATTGAACAAAATAATCACACCAGATGTTGTTGCAATTCTCTGGATATTATTTGGCATTCCTGTTTTTATTGTTGTTTCAGTGTTTCTCTTTTTCCTCTCTTGTTTTCGTATTTATGGCTGTAAATAGGATTTGCAAGCTTACTGATTTTTAAAGCAGTGATATGTACAGTTACTGGTTTTGCAAATCGGTTTTAAAAATTTTGTTTCATGATGTTGTTGCATTATCATCTCAAACAATGTAAATGAAAGTAGTTGTTATCAACTCCTTCCCCTCGTAGTTTTGCCTTGTTCTTGAATGAAACCAAGAGTCTATAATTGATTTTACCGAGCTCGAATTTCTCTGTGAACCCATTGTTACAGTACTAATAATATCACACTAGGCTATCATTACTTGATAACCTAAAATTTAAAAAATAGAATAAAGCTAAGAGAGTATAGCGAAATACAAGCAAATGAAAATCTAGGATGTATAGGTAAAACAAATGTGGCCTTAATGTATAGGATAACCTAAAAGTTTCAAAATGAGCAACATATAAATAGAGAATCACAGTGGACTAAGTAGAATGCGTCTGAGAATCACTTCATTGTAGTCGCCCAGCTCCCAAATAATGTTTTCCAGAAAGATAATATCTGCTGAGGTCAAGTGACAACAGGTGGATCAACTAAGTCTGCATAAATTTAAATCCATGAATATATCTCTGCCATGAAATGCTTAACTATTAATGAAACATGAAGTCATTGCTACAGTACTAATATCATGCTAGGCTATCATTACCTGATAACCTAAAATTAAAAGAATAGAATAAAGCTAAGAGAATATAGTGAGAAAAAGAAGCAAATGAAAAACTAGGATGTATAGGTAAAACCAGAGAGTTCTATTTCCCATAGGAAACTATAACATCTCAAAGATTAAAGGAACCGTCATTAATTGGAGCAATTGTGAAGTAGAAATCACCACATAGCTAAAAAAAATGAAGGTCCTAATGAAGAGCTCACTTGAATCTTGTATATTGACAGAATCAGCAGTTGATAGGTAGCTATTTGTATTTTCAGATGTAAATGAGTTTGTGTTTGAAGAAGCATTCCAGTGTTTTTATTAGCAACCTATCTTGGTGAAGATGGGTCTCAAATGGCATTTGGCATGATATATTTTTATTAGCGATGTATCTTGTTTCTATGAGAAATCGTTATGTTTTTGTTGGATTCAGGATGCTTGATTAATGTTTCTTGATTCTATTTAGAATTATCTATAGATACCATAAAAGGCCAATAGGTATATACTTCGCAAATGCAGTAGTTTTGTAATACACTGCTCCTACTCTATGTCAATTTTATTAGAAAAATGATCATGACGTGTGTTAATGGTATTTAGAAGCACAAATCAGCAAAAATAGGGACATAGGTATCAGAAGTGATATCTGTTGGAAGTGAATGCTAATGCTATTCTGAGAGGGGTGGAAGTGAATGCTAATGCTATTCTGAGAGGGATTGAATCAGAATTGTAGAATTTTATCTGATTAAAATCACTTTTATGGAAAATTAAAAAGCAAATATAACATTCATTGCAAGATAAATGATCATGAACTGAAACCAAGCAACAGAAGAAAAGACCATAACTCAAAATAGAGATACACAAGATTTGTGTTGAGTGGGAAACCCTCGAAAGCCTTTTGGTTTCATCATTGGGAGAAAAACCACTCCATTTGAAAAGATCATAACTCAGAATAGAGATACACAAGATTTGTGCTGAGTGGGAAACCCTCGAAAGCCTTTTGGTTTCGTCATTGGGAGAAAAACCACTCCATTTGAACCTGCCATCTTTATTGAATAATCTTTATTGAATAATATATATCTCTGTTACAATCAGCAGCTACAACTGCTTGGGCTACAACCCCTCTTCTTACAAACAATTGGGCAAAGTTGAATACATATATATCTGTATGCTTCTATGGTACACACACCTAGATATGCAACCAACCTAAATGATTTTCTTTCAATAATTGTCATAACATTCTCCACAATCTCAACTCTATTTTTATTACCACACCCTTATCTTCTTTCATACATGGAGGTGCTCTAAAATATAGCATTCAATGTTTTACAATTTTACAAAAATAGTTTAGACAGTTCATAAAACTGGCTTCCTTTTTATTGTTTTAACATTCATGTCGTGAAAGATTCGATTCCTTCATTCAGTGCTGTTATATCTTAAACATTTTCACCAATTTCCTTTCTTCATAAGTATCAACAGTTATATGGTTAAAGGAAAGCAGATTTTAACCATATAAAACTTTCATGTTAGAATTCATAAACTGAAATATTTTCATTAGAAAAAATATAACACTGTCTTCATAGGAAGACTTTTTCAAACGCCATGTATTGATTCCTGAAGCAAAGATTCTCCTACAGTAGAGCACTTTTCCTCTTTCTTTCTCAAGAAAAGATGTGAGAAACATTGCATACCTGAGTTGTGCAAAAGGAATAAAATTCTCTTTGCTCATTTGCATTTAAAACTTCCACAATTTGTATGCTAAAGCCAAAACCTTCATAATACTATTGAAAGAATCAGCAGCAAAAGCTTTACAACATATTGAAAACCCATAACCTGATTTGCTGAAGAGATCTTGAGGAGCTGTGAATAAACATTCATGGCGACCGCTTGCTATGATTAGGGTAAAATAAAAAACGTAAAGCTGCAAAAGTTTTCCTCTTTAAAAAAACCCCAAAAACATAGTTTATACTCCTTTGAAGTCCGCCACACAAACACCACACGTGGACGTTGCTCAACAATGACTCGGATAACAAAGTTTAACTTTACTTGACTGTTAACACGGCACATAGTATTTAATTAGTATTTAATTTGTAAGAAATGACCACAAAAAGCCATCTTTACGATCAAAAAACACCACCTAACCTCAGTTTGTAGGGATCTCTATGAGGATCATTTAATGTCACAAATTTATGTGCATGGGGGGTAGCGGTTTGCATTTCTAATTAGAATGAATCGAATCTACGAATTATATGTCATTGGGAATAATGCGGCATTACACAAGTACATTAACTAGTTCATATATTTTATATATATATATAAAGGTCTATAGATGTTCTTGAGGCGTTTATTTTCATAATCTTATAATTTTCATCATCACATATTTACTTCCATTTCCTCTATGCAATTTTCACGATTTTAATTATAATTATATTTAGTCTATTTCTATTTTATTTTTCTGACATGTAAATGAACATCAATTTTTTTCAAAATGAAAAATGTTTACATTGAAAATTGCTACCACTATAGAAAGCCCCTCAGCTTAATTATGGTGTTGTATCTATCTATGTTAATTTTGATAATGTTAAACTATTCACACAATTGTCATCTACCATTATATTAACCCCAATCCCAAATCAAAATCTAACTTACTAAGTTATTCGATAAACTAACAACTAACCTCCTAATTAATATTTACTAATCCATTTACACTAACCACTAACTAAATTATTTATCTCTTACTAATATCAATTACTAACTAATTTCATTTGCTTACATACTAATTACATAATACCAACTAACCTAGTAAGTTTATTAACCTTCCATTATGTTACACTATACAACTAACATCCAAACATTCTAATTTATTAATTTTACTAGCTACCTTTTATTTCATTATCTTCTAACTAAATTTGCTAACGTTATTTGTTATCTAATGATCACTACCTACTAATCAACCAACTTAATCACTAATTGTATGATACCTTGTATATTATACAATGCTATAATCCGTATTTACAAAATATAAAATGTTTATTTAATATTTAAATATAATAAAATATTTTTTAATGTATGGCATTTAGTAAATATTTTACTCAATATGCACTAAATAACATATAATAAGTATGTTATTTTACATATGTCATAATTATATTGATATATTTAGTAATTGGCACATATAATTAACTATAGAAATTTCCATGTATATATGTATAACTTGTTAACTAGATAACCACTATCTAAGAGATAATCCTAGATTTTTAACTACTTGCCAACCCAACATTACTAATAATTAATAATATTACTATTACTTAACATCACTAACAATTATGACTAATACAATTACTTACTAACTTACATACTAACATACCCATAATCCTAACTAACTACCCCATGTGACTCCTTAACTCTCATCCATATTCCCTAATCTCCTTCTACCCATCATGCCTTGTGTGGCACTTTCCCACACGCTACTTACCCTAACATCGTCCTAGCTCCAAGTAATCTCCCTTCCCCATATTCCAAATGCTCCTTTTCATTAAATTTCTATTGTCATCCTTATCTCTCCTTTTACGTGGCCTTGCTAACAAACTCATTGTGTAGCCCACCTCGCATTACCTTCTCTCCTCCTAACTCTACTTTCTAATTCACCTATAGCTTAACCACCCCCCATGGTGCTTTGTAGACTTGACCCATCAAGGACATGTGAATGGAGGGCAGCGACTATCTGGCCACAAAATCTATTGTGGTTGGATGCCCCATGCCACATGCCACCATACATGATCTGAATCATGATTCTAGATTACAATACCTAGTGTGACAATTGGGGTATTGTTAATTCTGATGCGAATAGAAAAATTTTAGTGCACAGGATTATGCAAGCCAAAAGTAGTTCATTTCATTCAAAACTCAAGTTTATACAATGTTTGATGAATAAGAAAGGCCACCAACATCTTGTTCTTTGCATAAGAAAACTCAAGTTTAGTACACAAGAATAAGAAGTCTCAATATTCCATCCTTTTTCTTTGCAAGTACAATTGGGCTACCACGAGGAGATGCAGTTGGGAAAATATGCCCATTCTGAATCAATTCTTGTGTTTTCCTTTTAACCTTGTCATTTTCTAACACAGATCTCCTATATACTGGCTCATTAGGTAATGGTGTTCCCATAATCAAATCGGTAGAATGTCTAACTTGGTAGTGTGAGGGTATTCCTACTGGCAACTCAAACACGTTTTGATGTTTAAAAAAAAAAAATTCATTGTTCTTTAGTGTTTTGTTATGATGGACATGGTGGTATGAGAATTATATACTAGGTTATTTTCTCTTCCTCAGAACAAATCATTAATAACACAAATATACTAGTCGCAAGCTAGTCCAAGGAATTCAACATTTGGTGAGAAAACCTCATTTAAAGTATAGGTAAATTTTGGTATCCCAACTTTTCAAGGGAAAATTGATGCATAATTTTATGATACATTACTCTTCCATTTCAATGCATCTAAATGCATATTAATGAAACTAAAATACAAACATTTATGATCATCTCCCATGTTCTTCATCTCTTCCATGAAATCACACTTCACAATAATGTACATGAGAAGGTGATCTCATCTTTACAACTATAATACATGACAACATAGGAGGATAAATCTTCATTTGAAGACATCACATAATTACAAGGTTCTTCCTCATGCTACTACATTGCATTGAGCAATCTGAGCTTTTCACATTGATCAATTGAGCACAACATCTAAAAATACATAAAAAGGGAAAAAACAAACGAGAACCATGGAGACTCTCCTCCTAACCATAGGCCTCCTCAGAGACTATCCCCAAGAAAGTGGAAACAAGGCTCGAATGGGATACAACATACAATCTTGTAAATGCATAAACACCACAATGCATCACTTGAACATTCCCAACCCAAGGTTTTGTTAGAATATATAGTCCACCAATATAACTATGAGGCTGGGGGCGGGGGGGGGGGGTGATGTTAGTTTTGTTAGAATATACAATCCACCAATATAACCAGATAAATTAACTAGGGAAACCCTTGATTAGAGGGAAAACCCCAATGGGGATGGTACCTACAAGATGATGTACTAATATAAATATTCTTTGTTAGAGGATGAATCATGTTAGGAGTCTATAACAACATTTAGTGCATATTGGTCCTTGTTAGGAGATTTTGAATCCCTATTAGGAGATTCCAACCCTATTAGGAATTGTGTCAACCCTATTAGGAGTTGTGGAAGATAGTTGGATCCACTTCCCAAATAGCTTCAAGGGCAAGATCAATGAACCAACTATCCAAATAATCTCTGCATTATTCCTTGCATAATAATAGAAATGAATAGTACTGCTCCTTCCTCTTTCTGTCTTGTAACTAAAATTCTACTCCTTCTGATCTTGTAACTAGATTACAAAAATTGCATCTAATAATCCCTTGGATTTCTTACTTGCATTTAGTAAACACTCTGCTCCTTTTCACACTTTGCACTCAATACAATACTTGATACCTTTTACAAACAAGGAAAACATCTTTCCTTTATACCATATATTCAAAATAATTCCTTAAGTTAGCCTTGAGGCTTTCCCAATTAATTATTATAATATAATTAATTGATTTACAATTATAGTATCACTATTGAATCATAGTATATACAAAACTTTGCATGTGCAACTTCAGGACCTAGGAGTTTGTTGACATCACCATCAGAGTGTCCTCTATTACTGGTTGACTGTGCATCAACATATTAGATCATTATCAAAGGATATAATGCAAATGTTAGAAACCACTTCTGAGATACTCTGTCTCTATACTTATCTTTGTAAATCAGGCACAACTTTCAAACATCTTCAACTTATGTGTTGTGCATTTAACTTTCAAATCAAGACACTATATTGAACATGTCCTTGAATGTGCATCACCCAACAATCAAACATTATCTATACAACTAAGATCTTTGTCTTCTACTCTGTCAATCTTCACAAACTTACTACTATGTTGACATCAATGACAAACATAGTTATGAATGCAACATGTCAATACTCTCCAATGCTTAGGATACTCCACCAAAGTAGTATCATTAACATTCATGCTAACAATCTACCACTTTGGAATTGATGGAAACATAGATGAAAAATATCTAAGTTCCAAGAATACCAGATAGTACTATATTGTTTTTGTTCTCATCTTCTCAAATTCTCTTCATTAATCAAATCTAAAATCTTTAGGAATACTGCTTTATTTTTCTTCTTCTTTAGGATTGGCAATAGTTGTTCACACTAAGCAACTCGTAATACATCAGAATTCCTCATGTTGCATATCTCCCCCATAGAGATATTCCTCCTTCTTTCTTTACATGAATCTTTCTAAATCTACCTAATAGAGTAGCTCAACTTCCATGCCTTCTCCCCATACATGCTTAGGAGATTTTTTTCATGCATATTCTCCCCCATTGTCATCAATGAAAAAAGGCATCGGTATGTCAATTTATTGATCTAAGTATTTAACCAACTCAAGCGTCCAAAGACATTATTCAAGACCAAATACCAACATTCCTTAATGACTCAGCTCATCACAAATACTCCCCCATATGCGAAGCATTGACATTCAATCCAATCTAACAATAGTGCTCTATACTACTAGACTAATGCAATCTCTAGATCATCTACTCAGAAGTAGCTAGGGGCATAACTTGAAGCATACGTCTCAAGTACTCAAATGTATCTTTAGGTAAGGGCTTCATAAAGATATCTGCAATTTGATCTTTAGTACTCATATATTCTAATCTTTTTTTTTTTTTAAATTCCTTCTATCTCAAGACATGATACTTAATAGATATATGCTTAGTCTTAGCCTACAATACATTATTCTTAAATATAGTCACTATGCTTTTGTTACCATAGTATATGATAACAACTTCTATAAACTCAATCCTGATATCCTTCAACATCTATTTAATCCACATCACTTGATTACATTTATTTGTTGTTTGCAACATACTCTGCCTTAGTCGTACTCTGTGAAATACAATCTTGTTTATTACATAGCTGAGAAACCAATCTTCCTCCAATTAAGAATGCTCCACCATTGGTGCTCTTTCTTTCATCCATATTGCCTGCCCAATATGCATCAGTATATGCACATAGAGTGAAATCACTTGATCTATCATATCAAATACCATAATCAGATGTTCCTTTCAAATATTTGAATATCCTCTTTACTATTGTATAATGACACTCCTTAGGATTAACTTGAAATTTAGCTACAATTCCAATTGCATTTTCTATATCTAGTATGGTGTGAGTCAAATATTGCAAACCTCCAATCAAGGATCTATACTTCTTTTTCTCAACTATAGGTGTCTCAACTTTGTGAGATAACTTGTGACTAGTTATCATAGGTGTACCAACATGCTTTCAACTTTCCAATCTGAATCTCTTCAATAAGTATTTCAAGTAGTTAGCTTATGAAATGAAAATACCATCACTATTCTTCACAATATCCAACCCTAGGAAAAACTTCATTTCTCATATCATGCTCATCTCAGACTTATTCTTCATTGCTTTAGTAAACTTATCACTTATGTCATCATTACCTCCAAATATGATACCATCAACAAATATTACTATTATTAACAAACCATTCTCAAATACTTTCAGTTAAGTTGTCATTTTAATTTCTAGCATAGGTCTCCTTCAACATTTCCTTTTCTTTAGCTGTAATGACTTAAAGAGGAATTAAAGCATATACTTTGTAGTCACCCTCTCAAGCTTACACTCCCAGGTTCACAAATTAAATGAAGTTAGTCTACTATTTTAGGAAAAAGAAATGATGTTTTCTAACCATGGAATCAATGTGAAAGGAAGTCCAATCCTTTGTTATTGAGGTATTAAGTTGATCAACCATTTTTGGTGCCATTGACAGAGAAGGTGTCAATCTAATTCAGCCCTGAAGTTGTTATGTTACTTTAGATTTTGCATTATCTTGCATGCATAGAAGAAGAGACCTCCTTGGGAGATTTTTTCCCCATAATAATCAAGAAGACATTTTTAATTCTAAACTTGAAGAACCTCATAGTGAGAACAAAGAAGAAGAACCATTTGAAAATCCTTTTGTTGCTGGTCAAGAATGAATACCCTCATCCTTTGAAGAATCCTTGCATTTGAATGATCTTTTTGCTAAACTTGAATATCAAGATAATCCAATTGCCCTTGTTATATATCAACCACCACCACCAGGTCCTACTCTAGGAATGACTCAATGTTAGCTTGCATTTCCTTTTCCTATCCCTCCTCGACAGGGTAAAAAAAACTTGAAGAACATGCCTGCTACTACACTTCCCAAGTTTTATGGCCCAATCACTGAAGACCCTGAAACCTATCTCTTTGAGTTTGACATCCTTTTAGAAGTAATGACTATACAATTGATGCCCACAAATTGAAGTTGTTTCCATCTACCTTAAAGGAAGCTTCTTTGAGATGGTTCATGGGGTTGGGTGCCAATGCAGAGTTTTAAAATAAGGTTTTTGTTTCATTGTTTTTGTTTTTTTTTTTCACAAGGTTTTAAAATAAAATAAAAATAGAGATACAATTGTACGTAGGGAAGACAATGTTATCATTTCTAACTAGATACGAAAACAAGTGAAAGTTTATTCTCCTTCTTTTTATGACAATAGTAAGAATGGTGCTGCCATTAGATAGTTATGCTTCTAATTAATATAGTTATAATTAAAATAAGCATATTTGAATTGATAAGTAGGAGATAATTTCCACAGTAACTCAAATTGTGATTTTTGAGTCAAACTCATTGACACATGTTTCATGAGTAGTGATTCAACATGAATCCATCTCTCATGAGAATAAATGGAACACTTAGCACTCATTGGATCTAGGTGATGCTCACAGGGGTGAAGCACCGGGACTTCCCGAGAGGTCACCCATCAATTGTCAAATCTATATCACTTTCAAATACTAATTTCTTAAAATGTTAGATTTTCTTGAACTTAAATCACTATTCTCATATTTTACAATTTTTAATAAATTAAAATTTATATAGAGTTAGTAGTGTAACAGGGAGCTTCATAGACAAAATATGAGAACTATTGTACTCACTTATGAAACATTAGTATTAAAATTAATTGATTGTTAAGGAGAATACTTGTAGTCAAGGTTCATTGTTATTTAATTAAGATTTTCTTTTAAACATTAAAACATATTTTATTTCCACCCACATATAATTGTTTCTAAAGGAACTCATTGAGATGATATGCTATTCTTTTTAAAAATATAAATATATTTATAACAATAGACCACTAAATACTTTAATATAACCATCAAATATGCATACTCCAATTCATAATTCTTAATAAAGTTAATAATCATTTTAAAAAAATTGCTTCACAATAACCATACCTTCCTTCCTTAACTTTTACAACTAATTAAAGCTTATTTTTTGGAAAATAATAATTGTTAACAAGAAATATCTTTCCAATTATAACTAGCATCTTAATTATCACACTTCGAATTAAAAACAAACAAATATAATTTGACAACAATATAATTAAGTAAAGGCATTCCTTTTACTATAATTGATTGAATTCAACCAAGAAAATTTCGCATTTATTACCCTCATGGTCCCCCATGAATGAAAATAGGGTTGATGAGACAAGAAGTAGAGAATCTTAGGCAAGACCTCTAGAATAAAGATAGTGGAAACTCTAATGATATTGGAAAAAGGAGTGATGAAGAACCCCTTGAACAGGAGGAAGAAGAATACCCTGCAGAACAGAGGCTGTTGATGAGGACTCTCAAATCTATGGAGATGAGAACCATGGATGCCAAGCTTGACTTTCCTACCTACAATGGGAAGATAGACCCAGATGTTGCAATGGATTGGATGGATGCCCTAACCAATTTATTTTAATGTGAAGATATCCTTGAGAACCAAAGGGTGAAGATTGCCAAGTCTAGACTAAAAGGCTCTGCACTCACATGGTGGAACTTCATCCAAGATGATAAGGTGAAGAATGAGAACAGTCCAATCACTTCATGGAAGAAGATGATGGCTCTACTTAGAGAGAAATATGTCCCTTAGGGATATGAAGTTTAACTTCATAAGAAAATAATGAGTTTGAAACAAAAGGAGATGGACATCCATACTTATACTAAAGAATTTCAGAAGTTGGTGATGAAATCCAAATTGGTTGAACTAGAAAGTGTAAAGCTTGCAAGGTATATGCAAGGATTAAGGCTTGTCATCCAAAATAAACTAAGTTTGACAAGCCCTACCACTGTAAATTAGTGCTATCAATTGGCACTTAAAGTTGAGAAGAAGTTTAGAAGAAGAAATGAATAGAGTGGTAGAAACAAAGGGAAGAGTAATAGAGGTAAAAAATTTGGAGGAAGAGGATAAAAAAATAACAGACCTCAAGGAGACTCTAACAAGGATAATACCCAAGGAGAAAGTAGTTTAAGGAGAAAATTTAGAGGTAGGAGAGGTAATGGTAGAGATAGAAATGGTGGAAGGAACAATGGGCAGATCAAGTTCTATAACTGCAATCAGATGGGCCGCTACACAAACAAGTGTCTTGAGAAATAAAACAACTAAGGAGAAAGAAGGAACAACATTGTCCAAGGTAAAAGTACAAAGTCATGTCACCTTCTATGCTGACTAATCAGAATGACTAAATTTGAGTATTTCTATCTAAAAATTAATTTTGTTCAAAGATATGATCTAGATAAATTCACTCTAGCTAAGTTATATATGGTATCACACTTTTCCAATTAGAAATGTCTATTAAATTAATGTTTTATACTACTTTGTATCCAATTACTTAAGAAACATAATTATTTCAAAAAATTGACATTTCAACAACTCTTACATTTTTTTATGATATATTCTTAATAACTTATAAACACCATTTTATAGAGCCCAAAGTCAAGAATATTCTCATATAGAGTTTATAGTGTTTTAATTAGATATAGCATATTATAATTAAAATATTCTACAAGCACATATTTTAACACTTAAAAAGATTGCAATTTTGAGAAAGAAAAAATAGTAAATCATATCATAAAAATTTAAAACTTATATGACATTCTAGAGGAGAGAGCCCTCTTCTAGAATGTATAATTTTTATTCTGGTTAGAATATATTTATTTTGAAAAATGTGGTGGGAGATAAAAACTATCGATTTCAAGTGAGTTGAACTTTGAATGATTATAAAAGTGAAAATATAAGTCTAAAGATAATTTTTATTTTTGAATGTTCTAAATATATATGCTATCAGTAACATAGTCTGAGATCAAAGGGAAATAAGTTTATTTCCATATAGGTTTGTGGTGGGAACTAGACCCCTAATTTTTAGTATTTTTCAGTAACTTAAAAATTATCTATAAAAATTATGAAAATATATCAATTCTTAATCAAAATAATTGTTAAAAATTATAATCTTAAACTTGATCAATTGTGCACATTTCATTAGTTTACTTCATTTTCAAATTCTAAATAATAACATTATTGAATGTGGACAGTTGTACTTTTGTTAGCCTTTTCCTTCACAAAAGGGTGACACAGGTTTGTGCTTTGACCATCCAACAAGATGATGATGATGATGGAGTCAACAATTGTACTGGTGAAGAAGGGGCTACTCTCATGATGAAGAGGACATTGATTCAAGCACCTATGTTAGTGGAACCTCCACAAAGGAATACTCTCTTCATGACCAACTATAAAAGTCATGGAAAGGTACGTAAAGTTATCATTGATTTTGGTTCTACTAAAAATCTTGTTTCTAAGGAAATTGTAGAAAAATTGAATCTTGAAAGGATGCCCCACCCAAACCCCCCCATGTATCTTGGTTAACAGAAGGCCAACAAACCCTAATCAATGAATAAGTTTGGGTAGATTTCTCAATCAAAGACTATATGGGTAGGGTTCTCTATTATATTGTGGACATGGACATATATCACCTTCTTCTAGGTCATCAATGGCACTATGACCTCAAAGAAAAAAATGATGGGGTCACAAACAAATAACAAATTGTGAAAGATGGTAGAAAATTCAATCTCCTTCCCAACCCTAACCATCACCAAGAGAAGCCAAAGTAACAACTAAATGTTATGGCAGGTGAACAAGAAATGTTACAAACCATTTAGGTCTCTTAGATTGGGTATGCCCTGGTCCTCAAGCCAATGACATAACCAAACTATCAAGAATTCCCAAAAGAAATCAATAACCTACTTCAGAAATACAAAGGAATCCTTGCAGGAGACGCACTAGATAAACTATTGCATGACTCCATAGAAAAATTTGTAGTTGTCTATCTTGATGACATATTGATCTTTAGTAGCGGTAAGGAGGAACACTTGAAACATGTTGAATAAGTCCTCAAGAGGCTACATGACAAAAAATTGGAAATCAATTTTGAGAAATGTTCATTCCTCCAAAGAGAGTTGACATTCTTGGGTTTTGTCATCTCAAAGGATACATCGAAGATAGATCCTAAAAACATAGAGGTCATCATAAATTGGCTAAGACCTAAGACATCTAGAGAAGTCAGGAGCTTTCATGGATTGGCCACATTTTACAGAAAATTCATTAAGAACTTTAGTCACATTTGTGCACCTCTCTTGGATACAATCAATGGAGGTAAGAAAACAAAGCTCCAATGGACCACTCAAGCAGATACATCATTTGAGTATTTGAAGGTAGAGTAGCATAATATCCTATCTTGGCACTACCTACCTTCAACAAGCTATTCATAGTAGAGGCTAATGCTAGCAACCTTTCCAAAGGAGTAGTTCTTAGTCAGGAGGGGAAACCGGTTGCTTTCTTCTTAGAAAAACATAATGATGACAAGAAAAAGTATAGTACCTATGACCTAGAACTATATGCTATGGTTCAGACCCCAAAGAAATGGAGGAACTACCTTCTTCCTAAGGAGTTCATTTTTTATACAGACAACCATGCATTAAGCTTTCTCAATATCCAGGACAAGTTGAGTTGCAGACATATGAAATGGGTAGAGAAACTTCAAGCATTCATATTCTCCATCAAACACAAGAAAGGTACTACATAAAAGGTAGCAGATGCCCTAAGCAAGAGAATCACCTTGGTAGAAGAAGTTCAAATGCAAAGTATGGGGACAAATGCCCTTAAAAACTTGTATAAGGATGATCTAGAGTTTGGAGAGATCTACACTTGAGGTTTGTTCTACATTATTAGATGCCTATGACACTACATATTCAAAGTACTTGTTGTAGAATGGCCTTCTATTCAGAGGAGGACAACTTTGTATTCCTAAGTTCTCCATGAGGGAAAACCTAATAAGAGAGAAGCACTATGGTACATTAGGAGGACACTTTGGGATTGATAAAACTTTGGAATTGGTAAGAAGAAAATATTTTTGGCCCAAACTACCTACTAGTGTTAGGAAGTTTTTTGAATGCTACACAATATATGAAAGAGGAAAAGGAGTAAGGATAAATCAGGGACTTTATCAACCCCTACCTATTCCAACAAAGCCATGGGTTAGTGTGAGTATGGAATTTGTCTTAGGACTTCCAAGGGCAAGAAAGGGATTTCATAACATTTTTGTCATTATTGATAGATTTAGGAAAATGGCTCACTATGTTCCTTGTAAGAGCTCTAATGATACTTCTCATATTGCTAACTTGCTTTTTAAGGAAGTAGTCAGGATACATGAAGTGCTAACATCCATAATACTAGACAAAAATGTTAAATTCCAGGGTCATTTTTGGAGAACCTTATGGAAAAAGATAGACACAAACTTATCCTTCAATTCTACCTACCATCCACAAACAGATGGGCAAACTAAAGTAGTGAACAAATCACTAGGCCACCTTTTAAGGTACCTTACCAAATATGTAGAAAATGCCTATGAAATTTCTTTGCCTCCTAAAATAGAAATTTCCCCTATCTTTAATATTTCTAATCTTACCATTTTCAAAGGTGGTATAGGTACTAATGATGACATGTAGGATACCAATGAGATTCAGGTAGAATGGATCAAAGATCTACCACCTAGTCAACCACTTCAGATGGAAAAGATTTTGGTTTCAAGGGTTGCCAAGAAGACAAGGAAGAAGACCTATACTGACTATTTGTTCATATGGAAGGGTCTACTAGACATAGATACTACATGGATGAATGAAGAATACATTTCCAAGCATGGAACATTTGTTGAGCAACTATCCTCAAGTGGGAATTGAGTTTTTCAAGCAAGGGAGTATGGTTTATAAAGTACCAAATTATAAAAATATTAGATGCCACTAAGGCACAAGGAAAAGGTCCTAGAAGGGTCATATTGCACAATTTGTTAAAATTGCAAAAAGTTGCTAAATGCAACAAAAAGTTGCTTGAGAACTTTTCCAAAAAGTTGTCAACATTTCTTAAAACACCCCCCAATGGTCACAAACTTTGAATTTTGGTTGAGATGGTTTGTGAAGGACTTAAAATAGCCCTTTTAGGTGGGTGGAAGTCATACATTGTAATTTTTCCTTTCAAATTAAATAAAGATCCTAATTTTCCTTGTAAAGCACAATAATTTTTGAGCGTACAAACATGTACGGATTGGAGCATGTGAGTAACTTGTTATTCTAGAATCATAGATATCATAATTGATCAATTCAATTTATTTGAGGGTTTGAAGTTCTCTACAACTCAATTTATTGTCAGATCTTTCTCGAGTGCACCAAAACCCTCCTTTTGGTGGCCAGTTTCAATAATGAAGCCCTAACTTGCATTCGCATCGTGGCATTTCCAAATTAATTGGTAAAATGAAAGTTAGAAAGTTTTATCATAAAATTCCTTAAGTATAGGAGATGAAAGTCAAGGATTCTATATTTTCTAGCAAACCCTAACCCAAACATCTCTATTTGTTTGGTGTAGAACAACATATATTAGAGTGTTGTAGGCACTTGGGGGATGGATGAAGCCAATCTAATGGTGGATACTAAAGCATGAAAGTTACCTACATTTTTCCTCATTGGTTTTTTTCCCTAGTCAAGCATCTAATTAGAAATTCCTTCACAAACCCTAGCAAGTAGGCTTAAACAAGGAATTTGCTACATTTTTTGTTAGGGCATCATCTGACCAATCTAGAGTTTGCAAGTTTACAATCTTGTATTTCTTCCAAAAGGGTACCTAGATATGTGATTTTTTTAGGATCCTTTGGATAATTTTCAAGCCAAGTCCTAATTACCTTGTTGATAGGGCCAATAGGGGCTCCTTTGCCTAATAGGCAATATAGTTGTTTGAGATCTTTGGGAACAAAATGGGGTTACCAAACTCACTAGTTTGAGGTTGTTGATCATTAAGGAACCTTTCCATGCCCCCTTAAACTCATAGGTCCCATATCTAAGAAAAAACATAGTTTTAGTAGATTTTGTGCTTTGAAGTCTTGTTATGCAACTTTGGTGCCTAGGCTATATTTTGGAGTAGAATCATTTCAAAGGTGTTGATCCCTCCCTTGAATCTATTTTGGAGTGCTTGGAAGTATCCTAAGGCTACACAAAAATTATTTTACTATTTAAGGGAGAGCTCTGCATCAAAGACTCAATAATAGTAATTGATTTATAAACTTCTTGATTATATTTGACATTAAAGTGTTACAACATGGTTTACATGTTGCAACTATCCTACATTGTATTTCTTCACTGCATTTTTCTCCCTATTATTGTGATGTTGGTTTGTGCCTTTTACTTTCCCTATAGTTGAATTCTTGCATATTATTTTATTTTGAGAACTTATAATTATTTAAGCGTGGCCAGCTGGAACTCTTTATTTAGGAAAAATAATATCCCCATCCTTGTTCTTGTTCCTACCCCATTCTCCTTGTTTAATTGTAACTTATTTCTTTACTAAAATTATTGGAAGTTTATTTCTCGAATCAAAGTCTTGATGATGATGCAGGATTAGAAGATGAAGGTCGATAATTGCATGAGTTGGTATAAAGTGCAAGGTGAATTGGTTGTTATCTTTAAAGTTATGGGATTCATACTTTCTACTAGAAAGATTTAGTTGTGATTAAAGGTCTAGATTTATTTTGAGATGTGCTTTAGACTACAAGTGACAGAAATTTATTTTAATGTATTACCAACCATTTTTGTTGTACATAGGAGGAAGAGTTTCATTTTGAGAACACACCAACCTAAGTCCAATAGGTGGGGAAAATTAGATACTCAAAGTACCTTGATTACATAATGTAGACATTACTACATCAAACATACCCATTTTTTTTATAACCATCTTGATTCAATCATCCCTAGAATGGGTTTTGTAGTAACCTGAACTCTTTAGAAGCTTTTTGGATTATTTTATAAATATAATATGCCAATAATGCTAAATTTATCTAACAATTTCTATGTGTGTTCATCTAATATTGTTATCTACCTATACCCACCTAACACCGAGTTGTTTGGACCATAGAAACATAATTAAAATAATCATTACATGTTTGAACAATTGTAATGACTCCTTTGAATACGATTTAGAGCTTACAAAGATTTTCCACATTAATGTAGTTAAAACATTTTTTATGTATCAAAACAATTTTATTTTCCTATTGTTTTAGCTTTTACCATAAGTAGTTTCTTGTTTTTCCATATATACCCACAAACTACATTCCATAACATCCTTTAATTTTTTCAAGTTCTTTTAAATTTTAAAAATGTTTCTCTTCATTTAAGAGGAAATCTTATGGGGAAATGTGATTCATTCCATGATGCAATTATATTATTTCTAAAGTATGGCAAGCCCTATCAAATTCTTCACCTGAGAAGATAATTTACATTATTTTGTAGAAGTGGTCTAAAGATATGATGATTCTATCATTTTTTTAATTATAGGATAGATTACCATCCATTAATATATATTCTACTAAATATTGGCTGAGCTCTATTCAAACTTGAGTAAACCTTTATCTTTAGTGTAAGAAACATGTCCTAAATAAGAAATGCCACATCATACAAATACAAAAAATGTAGAAAAGAACCAATTAGAATAAAGTTGAAAAGTTGAGTAATCATTCGTTATAAAGAAATTAAATTTTAGCAATAATCATTAGTTTTTCATTTGTTATAAAAATGAAATGTCTACGATGTTGATCCATACATCTAGCATCCTTTGAATTCCCATTGCAAGTTGATCAAACATACATCTCATTCATAATGATTACATTATCCATTTATCAACTTAAATCAATAGCACATCACTATATTGATCATCAAGATGAAGATACAAGACCATGAGATAGGTTACTCAATCTTGACATGTGTCCTTTAATGTATCTAGTCTCCAAATCCTTCTAACATCATCCATCTACTCTCTGAGATGGGTTGTGGCCCAGGCACTTTTACCTCGCCAACTAGAGAGTTTTTACTCCTCCAGGATTCTTCCAAGAATTCCCTGAAAATGGCACGAGAAGCATATCTTCTTGAAATAAGATGGATCAAATGGATCTAGTGAAGCTGTGAAACATACTACATACAACCATGTGCCTAATAGCCTAATCATGGAATGTGGCAAGGAAAAGAAAAGAACACTACACATGTACTCATATGTAGTGAAAGAAAAAATGTAACACATCTGTACACATGTACATTTCTTTTAATTAAACCATATATACTCATATGCAAGATAAAAATAAATATAGTCATACAAATATGCTTCATGTCAAAGATGAGATACTTAAATGCAATATATAAATGACTTGGCCAAGCATGAAATTCGTCAACATTATTG
The DNA here is from genome assembly GCA_028749045.1 of Cupressus sempervirens. Lineage (NCBI taxonomy): Eukaryota > Viridiplantae > Streptophyta > Pinopsida > Cupressales > Cupressaceae > Cupressus > Cupressus sempervirens. The sequence continues at coordinate 298,000,752 of CM053789.1, forward strand.
AGATAGACACAAAATGTAATGAATCCTATCATCAGAATCTAATAGGTTGAGAGAAGCAAAAACACAATGCATCCATCCCCACCCTCCCAAATGTCGCATTACACCCTTCCATAAGGAATTAAATATCAACACTTAGGCCATCAATAATCAACAACCATCTATCGCTGAATCTACTTTTTCATATTAAACATTAAATAATTTATGAACTTGGATTTCATTATGAATAGCAACAACAATATTGGAAGAACATCAAAAAAAATTTAGAGTGTGTAAGTTAAAACTAAATATTTTTCTTGTATTGTTGAAAAAACTAGTTAGGTTATAGTAGGTAATTGAAATGTATATGTTCATTTAGCTATCTACATAAATGCAGTAATTTCTACATAAGAACCTTATTACTTATCTTGATTCAATTGTCTAAAGATTTTTACCATCAAAATTTTGAATCACACTATGTGATCCATCATCAACATGAAAGAGAGCAATAGATGCCCTCTTTCATCCCAATGATGGATCACATAGTGTGATTCAAAATGTTGATGGTAAAAAGCTTTACACAATTGAATCCATAAACAAATCAATATAATGCAATGGATTGTGGAAATTTGATATATCTAATTATCAATGAACACCATGGCCTCCAAAGAAATATTAAAAAAACTTATGAAATCTCCACAATTTTACATAGTTTTTCTTTTGTTATCGAGTATTGGGATTTTTTAAAACAATAATTACCAAGCTTTTCTTTATGCAAGAAGTTAAGCCAAATAATAAAGAAGGTGTATCCATTGACAAGAACATATCAAACATTTGAAAGAATAAGATACAATCACAACATAAAACTTTGTGGTGCCATGATGTAGTTATTAACCCAATTAAAATTCCTAATTACAAGTCTTCATCTTCAACACCTCAGGTCTAGTGATATGACAAACAGAAGAAAGTTTCAATCATTTTAGTTTAAAAACAAGAAACTGGATGTATATATATATACATTCAATCAACTACATCAATATAGAATCCCTGAACAAAAGATAATTAAGTGTTTGAATATGCTTCAACTTGCAAAGATAGGTGTTGGAGTTACAATAGGGAAGTAAACTCTAAGAGAAGGAAGGGTTGAATTAGAACGTAAAGCTTTCAACCTTAAAAACATTCACCACACATCCATCTCACAATCTATGCATATAAACTGAAATACAAAATTAAGCATTTACATCCATAGCATGAAAGTAAAATATTCAATCACATATATGAAACAAGATATTTGGTTACCCAGAAACCCTCCAAGGAGAAGGTAGAACTAAGGTGGGGATGGCACCCACAAATCTTGACTACTGTAGTAATAAAGTGTATCTAATGAAGGTTATAATGTTTTGATCATGAAACATGATCTACCCAATGAAAGGTCTACCCTGTTAAAGGCTTACAAGATTGTTAGACTTTACCTTGTTAAAGGACTACAACACCCTATTAGAAGTGTGCCTAGTAAGAAGACTTTAACTTACAATGAAGTAAGCACCCCGTTAAAGGATTTACAACAATCTATGAGGACTACTCTATAAGAGATTTAACTGATTTGCCTGTTAGAATGTTTCAGCAATGATCCTTTCGTTAGCACTCTATTCCTTGATGTTAGATCACCTCTATATTGATGTGTACTTGATCCATTTTGATAAGAACTTTGTTATCTTTTGATTCCTTTCCTCTATTCTACTTAAACTAATTCTACAATGTAACTAAAAAAATAAAACCTTAATAACCATGAATGCTCTTGTTTGTGCATGCGAGCTCTCTTCAATTCTCCTTAAACAATGTTAGAAAGTTTAGGGTTTGTCCTCCTTAAGAAGACATAGGTGACTTAGGGTTAGGTATGAATCAATGATTGTGATTCACCCATCTAGCCACTTAATCCTTCTCTTTTTTTGATTGGATGTATGTAATGCATAGGGATTCACAATTAAGATTCATCCTTATCAACAAAAGATCATAAAACAATCCTTAAGTAGGCCCAAAAATGGTTTACATAGAAGTTTGTGCCATTACAAACAACTATGTCAAAAAAGTGTAACTTGGCACTTGAAGTCCATTATTCTTAGCATCAACTATAACTTTAATGCTTTAACTCAGCCTTTGGATTACTTGACATTCACTAATCACTCGATATCTGAATAGCTCGAAACATACTTTTGCTCAACACTTGAGTGACTTGGCACTTACTAGTTACTCGACTCATACTAAATATTTTTCACTTGGCATGTATTACTTGTTTGGCATGAAGTAAGTAAATGACTTAAGTATATTATCACTCATATTCCAAAACCAATATGAGATTAACAATCTTCCCCTTTGATATGAGTGGAAAATACGTGGTCATGCATGAATAACATTTACCCTTTTGAGCATAACTCAGATAATATCGACTTACATGTACTAAACTTCAAAAACTTCAAACTTTTATGAAAAACTTATGACTCATGTATTTGGTACACTCTATTTTGTATACTTCTCATCCTCAACCTTCATGTGTCTCAGTGCCTTCCTCTTGTGCAACTATCTCATTGTCAACTATGGTGACCTTGGTAACTTTATATTTCTCATCTTTGTCCTCATCTACCTCAATAGGTACCTACACTGTTGCCTTGGGTGCTATAAGACCCTATAGTGATTTCCAAATTTGAGTGGTCTTTTGTACAACATCCTCAATATCATGCTGTAGTATGCTGAATGCCCTATATTTTGGTGCAAATTTCCCTGCATGTTTCTTTAGTGCCTTAGACATTGTCACCCTATCCAATTCTTGCATTACTTGTGCAAGTGTAGTCTCTCTGATTTGTATTTCTATATTGAGACTATATTGCCACTTCTTCTCAATTCTATTAGATAATTCCTTTGGTAGAGAGTTGGCAATCTAAATTGGAGTTTGTTTGAATGTTGCCATCATGGCATATATTGACTCCTCTACTTGGTTCATCTCAACTTTTCCAAGTTTTCCAAACTCAATATGTGGAAGACTAGATAAATCAAAATTATTTCTTATATCCTCACATATATTGTCTAAATCAGAAGAAAGATGGTGACTTACCACTTTGAATTGGCTATTGTCATCAGATTTAGTCTTCTCTTCATCAAATTCAAATGGAGCTATGTACTTTCTCCTTGGTCTCTTCTTAGAATCCTCTACTTTCCTAGCTAATCTATCTCTCTTCTCTTATGGTTTATCTATTTCTTGAGCCTTTTTGGTAGTATCCCTTATGCTTTCTCTAGTAGAGGAAACTATAGGCTTAGGTTTTGTAACCTTGGTTTTTTCATTGCCAGGGTTTTAGCTTTCCTCTTCTTTTTCTCTGGTGCTTCACTGGCTTCTTCTCCCTTGGCACCCTCTTCAATTTCTACTTCTTTTCTTGATCTTCTCCTTGACCTTGAGTTAAGGCCAATGGTGCTTGAGCAAGTATATCTTCTTCTTCTTCTTCTTCTTCATCTTCTCCTTCACCAAATTTCTCTTTAAGTTTCTTCACAATCTTGTTCTTCTTTATTATGACTGTGGTAGTCTTCAAATCCATCATTATCTTGGATTTTTCCACATCATAGTTTTCAATGGTAGTAGCCTTAGCATCTAAATCTTATGCAAGTAATGTTGTGATTGTTGCAGAGGCCTCATTCACATTGATTTCATAGCCCAGTGGCCTTAGCCAACTTACCCTTGGAACTATAGCTTGAACATATGTAAAATCAGTGTCAACTAGAAAGAAAACATCATTGAAATTTTTTTCAACTAGTGAAATTGGTATCCTTAGTCTTTCCTTCATTGACTACTTGAAATCTACAAAGTAGCTAGTCATAACTAACTCAAAGTTGCCTCTAAGCTGCTCAATAAATTCACCTATCTACACTGCAATAGATCTATTATTTTCCATGCAAATTTGCAAAATGTGGGAAATGTATTCTTTATTTAAAAGAATATACATACAAGAATTGAACCAAATTTACATTGTGCACTTTTGGTCTTCCTTATTGCTCGCAAATTTTCTGACAATTGTTGCATCTACAACTTGGCAAGGTCATATGTATGATCCTTCTTAACTATCTTATATCCCATGTCAATAGCAATACATGGAACACTTTTGAGCCTATTGGATTGATAAAATTTATGTGCTATAATCCTCACTGCAAAAGTAATTAGGGGATCTGATATAATCAATTGTCATCCATCATTTGTTCCACACAACCCATGTATTCTTCTCAATGACCTCTTTAGATTCACTCCTCATGGTTTTAGTTTAGTCAAGTGTTGGATACCCTGTTACTCTCTGTATAATTTTCTTTGTAATATTTACCTATCCATTATCCAACCATATAGAATTATCATAAATTCTACTTAAAACTATGTTTATCCATTCAGTCTTGAAGATATTGGGAAAATCTAGGGCATGGATTAACTCTTTCCTCTCTACAATTTTGAATTCTTCTTTCAACTCTTCATTTTCACAAAATTTCCCATAGGTTTCCCTAATCTCCATGTCACCTATGCTACCCAACTTGCATGTGTAGCAATAACTTATGTCTTAAATCATCAAAACTTGAGGTGGTATCATTGACAACACACCAGATGGATCTTGCTTGTAAGAAATATTATGAATGGCTCTAAAGTTTGGTTGTCTAATCTCACTGCTTACCAATTGCACATTTAGAATTTCTTTACCCTCTTTAACCTTAGGAGCTAAAGAACTAGATGCCATTATGTAAACTAGGGTTTGTGAAAATTCAAACTACATAGCTTGGCATATGATAAATACCTTTGATAATCTATTGCGATGGTGGCAAGTGACTATTGAATCCTACTTGCAAATTCTAGGAATAATATCTTCAATTTGCCTTTTTCTCTTCGTGCTCTCCTTCAAATTTTAATGATGTCAAATGAGTAGAAATTGATCATATAGACCTTAAAACCTCTCATTTATACTTAGTGCTTACACAGCTATAAGCTTAGCTTCAATAGAGATTTTAACTCACTCATCTTCCATGAAGTTTCCTTTTTCCACTTGGCAATCACTACGAGCTTGGTCAACACTATCACTTTTGATATCCCAGCATCAACTAACATTTCACTTGGTAACCATAGTGAAACTTTTCATGCTTGGGAGTAACATGAAAAGTAACAAAACTTAAATATTTCTTCTAAATTTAGAACTAATTCATTAGAACTGATGTATAGCAAATCTTTTAAATAACAATCCCACACATACCTCTTAATTGCTTAATTAGAGGTGGTGTGATCATCTGACCCATTCGGTGAAGTGATCCCATCTGAACTTGATGTGCTAAAATCTTCCTTTATCTTCCATGTCTTTTTCATCTCATCTTTGACATTATCAACATCTTTCATTCCTTTTCCTTTGTTGAATTCACTGCTTGGTGCCTTTGACCTTGTTGGACAATTCTTGCTTATGTCACCCATCTTCAAAAAGCTAAAACATGTAGTTTGACTCAACCATCTTTTGTAGTCACTTCTAGATTGTGTCCTTATTTAATTTTCAGCAACATGTCCATACTATTGACAATAGTGACATCTATACCTAGTATTATAATCCAAATTATTAAAGTTGTCATTGTGCTTTACCTTTGTCTACTTGTTTGATGACCATTTAGGCTTGGATCTGCACTCATATGCTCTATGTCCATACAACTGATAGTTATAGCAGTATCCTTCAAATCTCTGTGTACTTATGGTCTTGGTTCTTGATTCATGTGTTTGATGACCTTGTTTGTTGCATTTATGACAATGATCCATGAGCTTCTACTTAGGATTATGTTTTGTAGTCTTACTCCTGTAAACATTAGTAGTATGACATGTCTTACCACAATTATGACAAGTAGGTTTGGAGTTCTTACCTTTTTTTATTCTTTTTTCACCACTTATGGATTATTCTCCTTCTTTAGTACTACTATAAGCTAATCTAGAAGTGTCATTGTTGGATCTAGGGGATCTCATCAATTGCTCAAAGTACTTGATGGCTTCACTAGGTTTATTGAGACTTTTAGAAAACTCTTTGTCTCCTTCAAATCATTTCTTAGTTATTCATTTTGCAACTTCAGTGTTGTGATCTCAATATCCTTTGCATTTAGTTCATATATTGCAATCATCATTTGACTCAAAGTTTCCAATTGCATGTTAGCAAATGTACTTACCTCTGATGTTTTCTCTTCTAGTCTATTGGTCAAAATCCTTTTGTCATCTTCAATTACGACTTTGTCTTCTTTATCTTTCTTTTTCTACTCAGTCACTTCAAAAAGCAATACTGATTGGATCTCTTTTTATCTTTTAAGACTTTTGACTTCTTCAGTTAGGGTTCCATTCTTTTTCATTAGATCTGCAACTACTACATCAAATTCATTCATGTTTCCATTTGCAAACAATTTAGTAGTGTCAATCTCTTGGTATTTTGTGTCATTCTCTTCAATACTTATTTCCTTCCTTCTTTTCAACAATCTCTTTAACTCATTCTTGCTTCATTCAACTAATGTATGGCAAGTTGTATTTCAATCATCTAGTTCTCAATAGTCTTTTCTAACTTGTAGACTTCCATCTTCAAGATCTTTCCTCAGAGTTGTAAGTATTTTATTTCAAAGAACTTAGCTTTGATACCAATTATTGGAAATACAATAGGGAAGTAAACTCTGAAGGGGGGGGGGGGGGGGGGGGGGGGGTGAATTAGCACTCAAAGCTTTCAACTTTAAAAACATTCACCACACATTCATCCTACAGACTATGCATTTAAATTGAAATGCCAAATTAAGTATATACATCCATAACATGAAAGTAAAATATTCAATCACTTATATGGCACAAGATATTTGGTTATCCATAAACCCTCCAAGGAGAAGGTAAAACTAGTGTGGGGATGACACTCACAAATCTTCACTACTATAGGAATAAAGTGTATCCAATGAAGGTTACAATGTTTAGATCATGAAAGATGATCTACCCTGTGAAAGGTCTGCCATATTAAAGGATTTCAATACCCTATTACAAGTGTGCCTGGTAAGAGGACTTTAACTTACAATGGAGTAAGCACCCTGTTAAAGTATTTACAATAGTCTATTAGGACTACTCTGTTAAGAAATTTAACTGATTCACCTACTAGAATGTTTCAGCAATGATCCTTCGATTAGCACTTTGTTTCTTGATGTTAGATCACCTCTATATTGATTTGTACTTGATCCTTTCTAATCAGATGTAACTCCACTATCTTTTTCTACCTTTACTCTATTCTACTTAAATTGATTCTACAATGTAACTCAAATCATAACACCTTAATCACCATGAATTCTCTTGTTTGCACATGCAAACTCTCTTCAAGTCTCCTTAAGCATTCTTAGAAATTTTAGGGTTTTTCCTCCTTAAGAAGACTTATGTGTGATGAAGGGTCACACCACCCTTACAGATTCACAACCAAGAACACAACAATATGGAGATAAAGAGAAGGTAAAATGCTTCACAAAGCATGCTTTTATTATACTTGAAAATCTTTGCAATATTCTCTAGATGAGAGAATTCCAAACTCTTACAATATAAGAGAGCTTCCACACTAATAACTAATTACATGCAATATGCTTGGCTATAAGGCCTTCCTAGTTAGGGCCAAATACAAATAGAAATTACAAAATCGGTTCTACAAGATTCCTCAAGATCCAATTGAAACACTAGCTAGTCTAGATCCACACTCTAGTAGAAACCTCTAGGATCTCAACTTGTGCTCACAAGCCTCCAAGCAACCTCCTTGTTTCCAAACCGCAACCACTAGCTCTTTATAAAAACTCATAACTCCACCACAATCCTATTGTAAATTGCCTCACATTCAACACTCTATCCACAAACTAGGGAAAACTCACTCCTCACTTTCTCCTTCTCTCCAAGCTTCTACTAAGAAGAGATAACCTTGAATCTTTATTAGAAATGCTCATATGCCTTGCTTAAATAGGCATTTACCACTCAAGATGTTACAAACACAACCAATGTGGAATAAAAGGTAAATACAACTACCTTCAACAAATATTTAATTCCCAGCCAAATACAACTAACCACCACCATGCAGCCCAACAAATATTAAATGCATGATTTAATAAAATATGCAAAAACTTCTACACACCTTAATAAATGGAATGACAACCATTTATATTTATTTTTCTATTTATGCCACCTATGCACATCAAAAATAGATATTTTTCTTTTCTCTTTTTTTTTTCTATTTTCTATTTTTTTCTTTCTATTTTCGTGACTTTCTCTCTCTTCCACAATTTTATAATTTTTTTTTCCAATGCACGATTCTCCTACATTAGACTCCCTAGGTAGATAGAAAAGTGTGCCCCACACTTTGATGCCAAAAGAAAGATCTACAACTATCTTCATCTTCACCAAAGGCTTCCACCTCAATAGGGACAAGAAAACCAATCTACACATCATCCACATCAGCATCATTCTATCAAACACCAGAATCTTAACCATCCAATTGACATCCTCACTCCCAAGAATAAATTGAACATAATACTTTATCAACAAATCCTCATCCATATTAGCAACTAGTGAGTCCATACTGACAACATCGAGCTCCATATTAGCAACAATATATAGATCTCCATCAATACATGCCAAACTCTCAACACCAACCATCTCACTACTCACAAAAAGATGCTCTGCAACATAAAAATCATCACCAATAGCAACTAGATCATCCATGACTAAGTGCTCCACAATATCCATGTCAGACTCAACCAACTAATCATGAAAACTAATCTCTTCCACCTCGACCTTGTTTTGCCATCTTTCATAAACAAGTCTTTAAACCCACCAAACAACTCTCTTCTAGATTAGTAGACTCTAGCTCCATAAACATCTATGTAATGCCTTCCTCATCTTGTCATTATCTCGATCATATGAACTAGTTTCAAAATAGACAACCACCTTCTTAGTTTGATCAACCAAACTAGCTTCAAACCAAGCAAACATCTTAGAAAAATTCCTCTCCACCACATCACAGAGATTCATAATCATCTTAGGATCCAATCCTCTGAAAGCCATCTCCCAAGATCTTTGTAAACCCTCTACAATAAATCCTTCCTATGCTCCTTGTGGCAAAACTGAATTGTTTGTAAGTTAGATCACAACCTACCACCTTACATGAACAATTACGAACCACATCACAAGTCTATGACCATGGATCTACAATCCACAAACTCTCTACAATCATGCCTCAACAAGATCAGTCTTCCGTCTTCACATCCATTGATCCATATGAAATCCCTCTACAATTGCAAGTTAGAAGCATGATTTTCCACTTTGCAACCAAGAGATCTAGGACTCCAGAAAGAAAATCCACCACTAGATCAAGATCAAATTAGATATACTTCTCCGCCCAAGTCCTGGTGCAAACTACCTCAACTTTAGAGATCTGTCTACATGCTCAGGAACAACCTTCACTCTGATACCATTGATGAAGGGCCACACCACCCTTACAGATTCACAACCAAGAACACAATAATATGGAGACAAAGAGAAGATAAATTGCTTCGCAAAGCATGCTTTTATTATACTTGAAAATTGTTGCAATATTCTCCAAATGGGAGAATTCCAAACTCTTAAAATATAATAGAGCTTCCACACTAATAACTAATTACATGCAATATGCTCAATTGTAAGACCTTCTGGGTTAGGGCCAAATACAAATAGCAATTGCAAAACTAATTCTACAAGATTCCTCAAGATCCAATCCAAACACTAGCTAGTTTAGATCCACACTCTGGTAGAAACCTCCAAGATCTCAACTTGTACTCGCAAGCCTCTAAACAACCTCCTTGTTTCTAAATTGTAACCACTAGCTTTTCTCACAAACTTGCAACTCCACCACAATCCTGCTATAAATTGCCTCACATTTGGCACTCTATGCACAGACTTAGAAAAAATTGCTCCTTGCTTCCTCCTTCTCTCCAAGCTTCTACTAAGAAGAGAGCACCTTGAAGCTTGATTAGAAATGCTCATATGCCTTGCTTAAATAGGCATTTATCACCCAAGATGTTACAAACACAACCAATGTGGGATAAAAGGTAAATAAAACTACCTTCAACAAATATTTCATTCCCACCCAAATACAACTAACCACCACCATGTGGCCCAACAAATATTAAATGCATGATTTAATAAAATGTCCACAAACTTCTACATGCCTTGATAAATGGAATGACAACCATTTTTATTTAATTTTCTATTTATGCCACCTATGCATGTCAAACATAGAAATTTCTTTTTTCTCCTTTTTTCTATTTTCTATTTTTCTTACTTTCTCTCTCCTCCACAATTTTTTTTTTAAATAGAAAATTTCCCATGCAAGATGCTCCTGCATCAAGCTGACATAGGGTTAGGTATGAATCAATGATTGTGATTCACCCATCTAGCTACTTAATCCTACCCTTTTTCTAATTAGATGCCTATAATGCATAGGGATTCACAGTTAAGGTTCATCATTATCAACAAAAGATCATAAAGCAATCCTTAAGTTGGCCCAAAAATAGTTTATATAGAAGTTTGTGCCATTACAAACAACTATGTCAAAATTGTGTAACTCGACACTTGAAGCCCCTCATGCTTGACATCAACTGTAACTTCAATGTTGTAACTTGGCCTCTAAATGAATTAGCATCCACTGATCACTCAACATTTCAATAGCTTAGCACATACTATCTGTTGGGGACTTGAGTGACTTGGCACTTGCTAGTTAATCAGCTCATACTAAATATCTATTGCTCGACATATACTACTTGACAACATATGCTCGGCATGAACTAAGTGAATGACTTAAGTATGTTGTCACTTATATGTCAAAACCAATATGAGAATAGGAAGAAAATTTGGAACAATCGTGACTCTGAGACTAATCCTTTGGTAATAGAGATGAATGTTTACACCATTGAATTTCAAGAAGGACCAAACTTGATACAACAATCCATTCCTAAGGATTTATTAATTACACACACACACACACACACACACACACACACACACACACACACAGAACACTTCTAAAATTTCTTCCCTCTTCTATATCAAGGATAATGCAAGGTTGTGTGTGATGGTTGGTAGGAAATAGAGTAGCATGAATCACATTTTGGATAATGTAATTTATTTCACTACCTAGCTATGAAGACTACTACATGATGCAAGAAATTTTGGAACAATCTTAAGGTTATAGGTTATTGAAAATGGGTTGCACAAATAGTAGAAGGTTCAAAAGAAAAGAGACAACAAACACCCGGCTTGGCATCAAACTCTCAGCTTGTTTAAGGAGGAGGTAAGATAGAGTGAAGGGCACATATGGTTTTCACATGGATTCATCATCCATACAATTTTCTACATTGTCAAAGATGAAAACATTGTAACCTATTTACTTTCCTAAGAAGAGAAATTCATGGATCTTTAACCCATAGATTATCATTGTGTACATGTTGTTATAAGATTTTTGACTGGTTAACCTTTTTGTTTAGACAAAAATTAAGAAATATTTAAGCTAGTTTCCTAAGTTTTGCAACATAATATCATTTATGAAGATGGACCAATGATTAATTGATGCATAGATGGAAATTATGAGATATTGCATTTCTTTTTTATGCGATTACATTATAGGGATTCATGTTACATCACCCATTAGAATATTTAATATTGTGGATTTAATTATGCTATGATGATTACTAACTCCTCTTTTGTTGCGAGTGTTTGAGTGATTGCAGGATTGGATGAGAGGAGAGTGTGGTTGAGGTAGATAGGGTTAGCATTCTAGAAGGGGATGAACTGGATCATCTCATAATCTACACACCACTTAGGATTTAGATGTTTAATTGATGTTGCATTTATTCTAAGCTTAGTTAGATGTTCAATTGAGGTTGTATTTAATCTAAGCTTATTTAGATGTTTAATTGATGTGACATTTCTTCTAAGCTTATTGAGATGCTTAAGTAATGTTGTATTTTATTGTAAACCTTATCCTTGTATGTTCGATTGAGTTGATATGTCATGTCAAAATCTTACATTATGATAAGTGAATTGCATGATGGGTCAGTTACTATACTTGGCATTTCTTATTTAGGACATGGTTCTTATATTGACTAATCTAGAACTTCTTAAATATGCAACCTTCTTCATTCTTGGCCTTTATATCCACAGTTATATCAGTTTCACTTTTCTCCTATCTACCTATTTTTACGTAGACATTGTTCATGCCCAATCAAATCAACACTATCTCTTCCACCCCTACCTAAGGTAGGGACTTTAGTGTAACTCATTTTCCAAAGGAATTGGATAAAGAGAATTTAATCTCAGTTACCTAGGATTTAAAACATCTTCATTTCATGTTATTGACATTAACGGTAAAAACATTCCATGCCTTATGTTATTTTAATTAACGCACATATCATTGGATGAGTAACAAGTAAGGGTAGATATAAATGTGATATTTTCCTTAGTGCTTTTGACATATTATTGTTATTGTATTTGTGGTAGACAATATACTATTGCAAACACTTTGACTTAACTATCCATTAACCTTTTTGATTTCATCCAATTAGATTTGAGTTTTTCTATTTTTATTTTTTATTTTTTTATTTTTGTAAGGTCTAAATGCAAAAAAAAAGTTTCTAAGTTCAATAAAACTATTTTACTTTTAATTGATTGTCTCAATTTTTTAGGGTCTTATAGGAGCGAAATTAGAGGAAACACTACCCCTTTATTTTCGGATGCAATGTAAACACATGAAACTAAAATATATTTAATCATTTTTTTATTTGAATAAAATTAAACAAAATATTAATACAATAGACAACTAAAAACATTACACATAAATTAAAAATGATTTTAATGATAACTATTTTATATTAAAATAACTATTCATAAAATATATTTTCAAACAAAATACAATAAAATATTTTTTCTTGATAAATTATTTAATTTTTAAAAATATTTAAATATAAAATACTTTTAACAAACTACAAGCATATATTTTAATCTTTATTATTAAATTTTATGTTTAATGAACTACACTAGAAAATACAAATATAAATTTTTTAATCTTCAGTATTAATTTTGTTTTATCTATAGTAGATGCCAATTTACTTAATTAAACTATTCTAATTTATGAAAAATACAAGCCACTATGTGGCACTTGTTATTATTAGATATAGGCATCCATAAGTCCCACCCTTCTCTTCAATCATCCCTAATCATTATGAAATTAAATATGAGAAATGTCATGTTGTATGTGTTATATGTATTTCCTATATCTAGTTGCAGTCTATGGACATGCCTCTATTCAATATACCATTTGTAACCACCATCCTCTTCTCTTATATATGAACTAATCACACCTTCTATAAATAAATATAATTAGTTTTTTCAAATTACTAATTTATTTTAATGACATAAACATAAATTTATGTATTAAAATTAAAACAAATCAAGTTTTATTAATAGTTGAATGGTCTAAGTTTTGATATATTATAAAGTACATAGACACATTCATATAATCTACTTTACATTTTCTCCCCAACTCGTTCCTTGTGCTTCCCTTCTTTACCCTCTAATCACTACATCTTGCACTTATGTTAAAGATAAAGCTCTAAATCACCAAACAAGAATATAGAAAAGGAATAGAAATGAAATGTAAAGTGATAAAAATATTTCTTAAGTAAAAATTAAATATACATCTATAACATTAGAAAATACATCTTATATTATGATGCAATTATCTTCCTTTGCTAAGAAAATATATCTTAAGCAACACAACTATCAATTGTTATGTGAAAGGGTGTTTTCCCAACTTAGTTGGATAATCTGGGGGATAAAAATCAGTGGAAATTGAAATAACCCCACTACTCCAAAAATTGACATCATTACAAAGTGTTAAAAATTATGACTCCAATGCAACTTGAACAGGAAAAATTAGAGTCTAGATGACCAAGTTATGGCCATTCAAAGTTTGGTCAAACCAGGAATAGAGGCCCTAAAAAGGTGAAAATTTAATCACCTCAAAAGTGGTCAACAATATATTTCAAATTGAAGAACTTGATGAGAGCTTTCCAACGACATTCGTTTCATCGAAAATGGAGATTTGATGTAAAAGTTATGACACTTTAAAATTTGGGGAAAAATATGGATTCTGATGACATCACCATTACAGTCAGCATGGTGATGTGGCACATTGGGAAATTGGGAATCGAGTGGAAAAGATTTGTTAAGAAGATTTGATCTCACAACTTCCATATCTTAACCTTCCTCCTTAACCATTACAACACACAAGTGGCTTTACTAATTTAAGGAGGAAAATCTATTTAAATTTAGTAAAGAAATCACCAAGAGAAAATGGAAGTCGGTGAGAGCTAAACTCCTAATCAACCATCTCCTAAAGTTAATGCTGACCAACACGCCATTGAACAATTCAAAGAAGCAAATGAGGTTAGTTGTATTTGAATTTTATTTAGCTGCCAACCTTAGTTAAATAAGGTTTATTTTTTAAGATATCCCCTAAAAAATGAAATAAGGCCATATTTGTAAAATGGCAAAGGGGATATTTTTGTGGATTATTTTCCCAAGGGAGATTGTTTGTTTGTTTGATGGTTAAAGACTAATTATGACTAATTTCATGTATAAAATGGAGGAAGGAGCTCTTTGAAAAACCATCTAGGTGATGAGAAGAAGATTATGATTTTGGAGACGTGGTGACTATTCTTGCACATTGGAGAATAATGCTGCAATTGTGCTTGAAGGTAATTATTTCAAAACACTTGTAATTGATTTTGGAGCTAATCAGATCGGTCCCTCTATTGGAGCAAGACCCAAAGATGTAGTCCGACCTGCATACAAACTCCATTATTAATTGTGTTTTGTCTTCTATCTCTCTATTATTTTTCTTCCAGTCATTACCTTATTATGCTTTTGAACATTTAAGCATTTAAATTATGTTAATTCACTAATTAATGCTTTAAATTAAATTTATGTAATTATGTAATGCATTCCTTTGTAATAGTCCTAGATCCAAATCAGATCAAATTTGGTATTAGAGATCTTGTGTGACTAGTATTGCAGATTTGAATGCTAACAAGATTAGGGATCGAGAAAGGCAAAAGAAAGCTCAAGGAATACAATCCTAAGATCAAAAAATGAAACACTAAACCATTATCACAAATGGAAGACAAAGGTGGTGAAATTTTTTTTCAAGATAAGAGTATCTAGAAGGCTCTTTAGAATTTGTAGACAATGGTAGAAGTTTTGGTATAGGAAAGAGAAGAAAAGATGCGAAGATGTGCAGCTCGAAAGGGCAAAGTGAAAAAGAAAGGAAGTGATCATGATCCTCTAAAAACACCTCCCTCTTCTCTTTCTTCTCACTCTTCTCCTTCTTCTACCCATTTTGAGTCTTCTAAAATTTTTAAGGGTGGACATAAGCCTTGAATCAAGTTGGATGGAAAGTTTGGCTTGCCAAAGTATTATGGGGAGTTAAATGTTGAGAAATTAGATGTCTAGATTCAACAAGTAGAAGTCTACTATAGAATTCAAAACCTTGTAGATAATGCTAATAGAATTCAGTTAGCCACTCTTTGGTTAGGTGATATAGCTCTAACCTGGTGGGAGAGTAGAACTCAGGATGAAACTTCACAACATGGTAAGTTCAATTTGTCTTGGTCAGGATTTTTTAATGCCTTAAAAAATAAATTTCACCCCTTAGGCCATATGCAATAGTTAATGATGAACTAGCAGCATTTTAGACAAGGGAATGGTCAAACTATCTAGGAGTACACCCATGAATTTTGAAAAAAGGCTATCTCATTAAATGTTCCATTATATACCCAGGATATTTTACTCAAGTACATAGGTGGTCTTCATTCTTACCTTAGACATTCTATTTTTGTTTTGAATCTATGTAACTTGGATGAAGTAAGTGTACAAGTAACATACTTAGAGTTAAGAGGTAAGGGCACTTTCATTGATAGGGTTGAAAAAAAGCCATCTAAGTTTGAAGTTAAATACAAAGATAAAGAGAAGGGAAAACAGATAGCTACAGTAAAGGAAGAGGGTGAAAAACCCACATGCTCACATTGCAAGAAAGAAGGGCATGATGATTCTAAGTGTTGGAAGTTGCACCAAGAAAAAATGCCAAAGAGATATGGTGGAAACTAAGGCAAATAAAAGATGACTATTGTAATTCAATAGGATCTTGGATCTGATTTCGAAGATGAGAGAAAGATTGTTTCTGTTGGAATCCAAGGTAAAGGAAAAGGTATATCTCTTTCTCTAGCTACAAGTTCTTCAAATATAAGTAGAAGTACAAGTAAAGAAACTTCTCCTAAGAATGATAAGCAAAGGAATGAATTATTTCATATTTAGGTTGTTATCAAACATACTAAGGTTGATACTTTGTTTGCTATGGGATCTATGGTTAAATTGATATCTAAAGAAATTATTAAAAAACTTGACTACAATACTTCATCCAAATCCATATCTGCTTGGATGGGTTTGTAATGATGCACAATTACAAGTAACCAAACAATGTAAATTGAGATTTGCTATCATTGCAAACTTTGTAGGTAAGGTAGAGGATGATGTAGTCCCTTTATATATTTGTGGTCTTATGCTTGGGTGTCCATACCTGTATGATTGACAAGCTATCTTTTTTAGGGGGAAGAAAGAAGTATCATCTTTTTACAAATAATGTTGAATACATTGTATGAGAACATAAGATAAATAGTAATCTTGCACTAGTTAGTGCTGGTCAAATGAAAATGTTAGTCAATTCCAATAAGAACTTTGTATTAATGCTTATAAAAGCCAAAGAAGATGAAACATGTGAGACATTCAAGGGATGTGATCCTAAACATAAGTTTGAAATGGTCAAGATTGTTTTTGCTTATGATGACTTGTTTCAGGAATGAAAAGGATTGCCTCCTAAGAGAGAGATTCAACATGAAATTTAGTTACAACATGATGTGCCACTTTCTAATATCGACATGTATCTTTTATTAGTTCTGCTAAATGAAGAAATTAAAATGTAGGTACAAGAGATGGTTGAGAAAGGAGTTATTCGTCCAAGTACTTCTTGTTGTGGTTATCCTACTGTGTTGGTTCCAAAGAAAAATGGAACTTGGAGAATGTGCATCAACTATAGGGCTCTGAACAAGATAACAGTAAAGAAAAAGTATCCTCTTCCTAAAATAGATGATTTACTTAATCAGTTGAAACATGTAATTTATTACACTAAGCTAGACTTGCATAGTGGATATAGTGATATTTGGGAAACTGCTTTTAAGACAAAATAGGGACTATTTGAGTGGTTGGTCATGCCCTTTGGGCTTTATAATGCACCAGCTACATTTATGAGAGTCATGAATGATG
Organism: Cupressus sempervirens; assembly: GCA_028749045.1. Lineage (NCBI taxonomy): Eukaryota > Viridiplantae > Streptophyta > Pinopsida > Cupressales > Cupressaceae > Cupressus > Cupressus sempervirens. The sequence goes on from CM053789.1 coordinate 298,018,174, forward strand.
TCTTTCATCCCCTTATTGATGATATTGTCATAGTCTATTTAGATGATATCCTTGTATTCAGTAAGCATTGGGATGATCATGTAATTCATGTAAAAAGAGTCTTGAATGTATTGAGAAAATAAAAGCTTTATGTAAAGATGTCTAAATGTGAATTTGCTAAGACATCATTAGTGTACTTAGGCTATGTTTTAGGGGATGGACAATTGAAAGTAGACCCTATGAAGGTTGAATGCATTGTAAATTGGCCTAAGAAAAGTATAGTTATAGAAGTCAGGAGCTTCTTAGGTGCAGTTTAATACTGAAGGAAGTTCATTGCAAACTTCTCTTACATTGCATCACCATTGCATTCATTAACTAGTATGAAGGAAAATTTTTAGTGGGGAGATCTGCAATAGAAGGATTTTGACACTTTGAAGGAAAAGTTGAGCACTGCACTAGTTCTACCTCTACTTGATTTACACCAACCATTCAAAATCAAGACAGATGTGAGTGGATTTGCCATGGGAGTGGTATTAATGCAAGGAGGTAAACTAGTTTGCTACCACTCTAAATTTTTTTTCAAGAGCAGTAAGTAACTATCCCACTTATGATAAGGAACTTTATGCCTTATTTTAGAGTGTTAAGAAATAGAAGCACTACTTAATGAGAAATGAAACTATAATCCACACTGATCACCAACCACTTCAATATTTGCACTCACAATCTAAGTTGCAACAAAGTAGGCACTTTAGGTGAATGGGTTTTCTACAATAGTTTCATTTGGTAATTAAGTATAAGAAGGGTGCCCATAACAAAGTAGCAGATATGCTTTCTAGGCCTCCTGTTAAAAATGCTTTGATAATCCTTTAGAATAGTTCTATGGTTCATGAATTTTTTTAGGAACAATATGCTAATGATGAAAACTTCAAGGATATCTATGTAGCTTTAATCTAGGGTAAAAATTTAGAAGTGAACTTAGATTACTATGTATAGGATAATTTATTGTACCACTTGGGAAAATTATACATTCCTAAAGATGAATAGGCACACGTAATTTGGGAGCACATACCTCTATGATTGCAGAACATTTTAGGGTAAGTAAGACATTGGCTCAATTAAAAAAACATTGTTATTGGCCTCATGTGCAAGAAACTGTCACTACGTATATCAAAGGATGTGTGATATGTGCAACTTGCAAACCAAGTAATAGGAAACCTATACTATCCCATCCATGGGAAAGTGTATCTATGGACTTTGTGGGTTGTATACCTATGTCTATGAAGGGTCATGATTATTTGTATGTAGTAGTTGATTGGTTCATCAAAATGTGTATTTTAATGCCTTGTAAAAAGAAGGTCATTGTTGAACTAATAGCTCATTTGTACTTTCAATTTGTATGGGTTCATTTAGGCTTACCTACTTCTCTTGTATTAGATCAAGATTCTCAATTCTTGAGGGAATTTTGGTCATCTTTGTGGGGACTCATGGAAACCAAGCTGAAGAAGAATACAACCTTCCATCCATAGACCAACAGATAGATAGAGGTAGTCAACAGGATAGTTGTTCATCTGCTTAGAGGTTATGGTAGTAAGCATCCTAAGTTGTGGGATGAAAGTCTTCATTATGTGTAGCATGCTTACAACCATGCAACACACTCTTCTACAAAGAGGTCTCCTTTATAGACTTGGTTCGGTTACTTTCCTAAGACACCAATGGATTTTTCTTTTTAGAAGGACAATGTTGTAGATGGATGCCATGATGTAGATAAGGCTTTAAAGTTCATCCAGAAGGTCCAAGCAATCCACTAGGTAGTAGAAGCATAGTTGGAGTAGAGCCAAGTGATGAGATTAGAATATGGTCTATTTTATCATTTCATTTTCAATTGAATTTGAAAACTTTCTAAAGACTTTGATGTTTAAGAACATGATGTTTATGATAATCTCAGATAGATGAGTTTATAATTACTTTCCAGGACTAAAATGAATATGTTATGAAATAATATGTCATTTGATTACAAAATAGTGAGAATGATGTTTTTCTTCTTTGGCTAAGTTGGGTAGTTCTCCTATAGCAATGCGACATAGGGTAAACTAATTTAGATGACATATTTTGAATTAGTTTTGATGTATGTTATTATTTTGGAGGTACTTATATTTTGCAGACTTAAGCCAAAGTCAACTTAGTTAAGAGGAATCAACAACCCAAGAAAACGATTGTAGAAATCATTAATAACCTTCTACATCATTAACTATTTCGTCCATAACAGTCGGTACCTATTTTTAGGAAAGCGAGAGTCAAAGTGGTTGTTCATGCTAATTGATAGCCTTAACTGGAGGAAATCTGGGGTTCATGAGTTCCTAATATCCTTTTTTATTTAATGCCAGAGTTAATTCTATTGTAATATTCAATGTTGTCATTTTATTCGGTAGTTGATGGAGTCTTGAATCTAGGAATTTTTTTCTACTTTAGATATAAATAACTGGAAGTCTGTGATCCAGAAGGAAGTTAATCAATTATTTTAGTAGAGAACTTTTTGATTTTTGATTATTGAATATAATCTATTGTTTATCAGTATATATGTATGTTGTTGTTTTTATGAATAAGAAGATCATTTGAGGTTTCCATCTTTGAGTCATTTTACTTCATTTCTCTATGGGGACCTACATAGAGAGTGAACTAGTTAGTTAGTATAGGATTTACCTTCAACTTGTAGAACTGGTATAGACTCTATTGTTCCTTTAGCCATTGATCATAAAATTGCTGGACTGTTCCTACAACCATTGATCATAGAATTGGTGGACTGTTCCTACAACATAGGTAGTTGAAGTAATTCTTAGTTGTATTTTCATGCTTTGTTAAAGCAAGATTTGATTCTCAACTTTAGCATAGATTTCCTGTAGCATAAACATTTGAATTTTTGTACAGTAGTTTGTAAGTCAAGAGAAGTTTGAAGCATATACCTTGCAGACACCATGTCAAGTTTACATCCTTGATTGATAGATTAAATGAATCCAAATGAGTTGGGTTAAAATTACTTGAGCTGTCTAATCTTGAGTTAAGCAATCCATTGCTATAGGATTTTGATCCCTTTATTTGGTTGAACATTTTTTACGTCATTGCTGGTGATGGTGTTAATTCAAACTAATCTTTGTAGTTGCATTTTTATTCCTTGTAGAATAGAGTTTAGTGTTAAAGAAGAATGTTATGCATAGAAGAAGAGACCACCTTGGGAGATTCCTTCCTTGAGATAATTAGGAAGAACCATTCAATAATTTTCAACCTGAACTAAATGAGCCCCAAGGAGAAAATGGCAAAGATGAACCTTTAAAAAATCCATTTGCTCATAATCAAGTTGAAATACCTCATTCATCTTCAAAAGAATCTCTCCACTTGAATAGCCCTTTTGCTAAGCCTGAATATCAAGATAATCCACTAGCCATTGTTATCTATCAAGCACCACCTTTTCCTCCAAGAATGGCTATGCCTACATTTCCTTTTCCTATTCCACCTCAGCAAGGGAATCAAAATTTGAAGGACATTCCTACTACCACCCTCCTGAAATTCTATGGCCTTATTATAGAAGACCCAAAAACCTTTCTCTTTGAGTTTGACATTCTTTGTAGGAGCTATGATTATAAAATTGATGCTCATAAGTTGAAGTTGTTTCCATCTACTCTGAAGGAGGCTACTCTAAGGTAATTCATGGGGTTGGGTACAAATGTTTTAGCAAACTAGACTAATATGAGCAATTTGTTTCTTCAAAAATATAAAGAATATTGTAGATGTCAAGATATGAATAGGGATGACATTTTTAAAATGTCACAGAAGGAGGGTGAAACCTTGGAAGACTATGTTTCCAGATTCTTGTTTAATGTGTAGCAGAATACACAGCATAACTTAAATGAAGAATCTAAGAAGCATCTTTTTCTAAGAGGTGTACAAGAAGAAAGCATGGAAGCCTTGGACCTAATGATTTGTGGAGATGTTACACAAAAGGCTTGGAATGAAATCAAGGAGATATGTCAGAATTATTCAAGAGCTACTATGAAGTAAGGTAGAGGACTAAGGAGCCTACCACTTAAGACCAATCGTGGGTCAGGTGTATCTAAGATGGAGTTATCTAACCTACTATATGACTTCAAGAAAGATATCATTAATGATGTCACTACTCATTTGGATACTATACAAGCCTAAACAAGAAAGGATGAAGGTGATGCTATGCTGATTGAATTATACCCTCTTTGTAGAGAAAGGAAGAAGAATTACATATGTAAGACCATTTCAGCCATGAATGCATAGCCAATGCCTACTGAGTTCAAATCAATTGATGAGGATATAGAAGTGATCTATATTTCTCAAAGATGACCATGGGCTCAAAGAAAAGGTATGCCTTAAGACCCTTTGAGTAATTTTGGTTATAATAATCAGTGGCAAGGCAATATTCCCCCAAATTTTGCCCCTCAGGGATAGAATTGGAACAATAATTGGCCCAACTAGTAGCCATAATATAATCAAACCTATCATCAACCCGCTTAGTATCCCCACCAAAATAATGAATGGCCTCAAAAAATAACTAGTATCCTTAGTGGGGCCCTAATCAATAACCTTTGTACCAAGGAAATTGGTAGCAACCACCATACTAGGGGCCTAACCAACCGCCTCAGTAGCAAGCCCTGATGCCTTCACCTCAGCAACAAGCCACTATTAGCCACTATTAGCCCATAGAAGCAATCGCAACTTCCTCCTTGAGTGGCACCAAACCCAAATAATAAGTAGTAGGCTTATTATTTGTCGGTAAATGATATTCATCTAAGGTTTGGAACGAAGTTGCTTGAACCTAAAGGACCTATAATAACTGAGGTAGCTGATTCTGAAAATATTCCAACAAGTCAACTAGCTAGTGCTCCAATTTCCTCATTAGTACATACATCTACTCATCCATATCCGCAAAGATTAGTTCTTGTAGCTCCATCCAAACCAAACCCTATAGCAACTGATCTCTTAGACCGACTTAAGAAAATGACTATTTAGATTCCCTTATTGGATGCACTTAAGGAGATTCCTCTTTATAGTAAAACTTTAAAGGAATCTTGCATCAAATAGTCTCATAGAAAGAAAAAGGATCCTCCTACTATCCATGTGCTAGGACAACTTTCTAATTTAATGTTTAGCAAAGCCCTGATGCCTAAGTATTATGATCCTAGAAGTCCTATAGTTACCATACACATAAATGACATCTAAATTCATAATTTTTTAATTGATTTGGGAGTATCAATTAATGTAATGACTAGAGCAGTCTTGTTAAGACTTAGCACTATTGGATTAAGGGACACTCCAACAATACTTCATTTAACAAATAACTCAACTATCAAGCTTTATGGTATGATAGAAGATATAATTATGACCTTGGATTCCCTATATTTTTCATCAAAATTTGTTGTGCTATCGCCTAGAGGTACCCTTGGAGGATATCGATTAATCTTAGGAAGACCTTGGCTGGCCATTATAAATGCATGCATTGCATGCTGATTAGTGAAAATGACCACATCAAATGGTGTCAAAACTAAAAAGTTAACTCTGTACTCCCTTACACAACCCCAACTAGATCTTGAGAAAGTTTATTGGCTAGACCTAGGTGATGATACTTCAAAAGTTAATTCTATTCAATATCTCATTATGCTTGAGAGAAACCCATTTGTTGTATCCCAGGAAGAAGATGATATACTAGTATAAATCCTTACTAATTAGTATGATTATGAAGAGCCCACTTCTAGAATCCCTATCAGATCCTTGCAAACTGCATTGCCTAAACGTGATGCACCTCAATCTCTTATACCACCTGATTACCTTGACACATTATTACACAATCAAATTAAGTCTCTAATAATAGCATAAGTTTTAATGATAGAAAAGGTAAAGGGAGATGAGATTGTTGCAATAAAAGAGTTGAATATCAATAATGACCTTACTACACCTCAAATGACAAGTCTAATAAAACTATTGCAACATAGTTAGCAAGCCTTTGAATGGGATTATACTGACATGAAGGGTTTAGATCCTAGTCTTTGTACACATAGGATATTTATCAACTCAGACTATAAGCCAATGAGACAACCTCAAAGGAGAGTAAACTCAACATTAAAAGATATAGTTAAAACATAGTTACAAAAACTTCTTAGTGCTGGATTTATCTATCCTATCTTTTATAGTTAGTGGGTGTCACCTCTAGTTATTGTTCCAAAGAAGGGAGGAAAATGGAGAGTATGTCTAGACTATAGGGAGCTTAACAAAGCCACTAAAAAGGATCACTTTCCTCTGCCACTTATTGATCAAGTACTGGATAAATTAACATGAAAGAGATATTTTTCATTTCTAGATGGTTTCAATGGATATAATCAAATCTAGATCTCTCCAGAAGATCAAGATAAGACAACATTCACCTATCCATGGGGAATGTTTGCTTACTCTATCTTACCATTTGGATTATGTAATGCACCTACAACTTTCCATGGGTGGTACTTAGCATATTTTCTGACATAGCTACCAATTGTGCTGAGATCTATATGGATGATTTCACCACTTATGGGGACACATTTGAACAAGCTTATGCCAACTAGGATAAGGTACTAAAAAGGTGTCAAGAATAAAACCTTTCTCTTAATAGTGAAAAGTGTTATTTCATGATGGAAGAAGGAGTTGTTCTTGGCCACTACCTTTCCTCTTTTGGAGTACAAGTGGACCCTGCAAAGATTGTTGTAGTTACTAATCTACCAATACCAACCAAGCAAACATATGTCAAAAGTTTTCTTGGACATGCCAGTTACTACAAGGGGTTCATTAAGGACTTAAATAAGCTTGATGCCCCCTTGTACAACTTACTTAAGAAGACAACCAAATTTGAGTGGATAGAAGATTCTAAAGGAACATTCCAACAATTGAAAGATGTTTTGACTACAACACCTATTCTTAGAGGACCTAATTGGAAGCTACCTTTTCACATTCGAACTAATGCATCTAATACTACTTTAGGAGTAGTTCTAGCATAAAAAGAAGGTACTTTTGAGCATGCCATTTATTACATTAGTAAGAATTTGTAGGGTGCTAAGCTGAATTCTACTATCACTAAAAAAGAATTGCTTGTTGTTGTCTATACACTTAATAAATTTTGTAATTATATAACAAGCTATGAGGTTTTTGTCTACACTGATCACTCTACTATAAAATACTTGATGAACAAACTTGCTATTTCTAGAAGATTAGCATGTTGGTACTCCTCATGTAGGAGTTTAATGCGAAGATAATAGATATACCAGGCCAAGCCAATGTAGTAGTAGATTTTTTATCATGACTTCAAGTACTTGATGATCTTGTAGCTAGAGATGATAGCTTTCTTGATGAGCATCTATTTTCAATAGAAAGTTATAACCCATGGTTTGTAGATATAGCAAACTACCTTGTTATAGGAAGATCGCCACCACACTTTTCACCCAAGTAGCATCGTCTCTTGGTGGAAAAGAGTTTTAATTTCTCATGGATAACTGGATTGATGTTTTATACTAGACCAGATCAAGTAACTTGCCAGTGTGTGAGGGATGATGAAAACTATGACATCCTATGGGAATTTCATGATGAACCATGTGGGGGTCATTTTACAACAAAGTAGACAACATACAAGATTTTGACAATTGGGTACCACTGGCCTACTCTCTACAAAGATGCATCAAAATATACAAGGTGATGTGTTTGATGCCAATGAATGGGAAGGTCCACTAAATCTGATGAAATTCCCCTATAGCCATAGGTGTTAGTCACACCTTTTGACAAATGGGGTATTGAATTTTTTGGTCCAATAGAGCCCTCTTCTCATGGTAAATTGTACATATTTACAAAATGGGTTGAAGCATAGGCTATGACACATGCCAAAGATCATAAAGTAGTAGATTTTCTATATGAGTGCATATTTACAAGATTTGGAGTACCCTAAGAAATTTTCACATACCAAGGAGCTCAATTCACATCTAACTTGATTACAAAACTCATGAAGTACATGATCCATCATGGTAAATGCACTATGTATTGATTATGCAACTAAATGGGTTGAAGCATAGGCTATGACACATGCTAAAGATCATAAAGTAGTAGATTTTCTATATGAGTGCATATTTACAAGATTTGGAGTACCCTAAGAAATTTTTACAGACCAAGGAGCTCAATTCACATCTAACTTGATTACAAAACTCATGAAGTACATGATCCATCATGGCACATTTTCCCCATATCATCCTCAAGCTAATGGTCAGGTCAAAATCACAAACAGAGAGATAGAAGCAATCCTCACCAAAATAGTTGCTATTCATAAACGAGACTGGGTTACCTAACTTCCTGAAGCAATTTGGGCTTATCAGACTACATGGAAGAGCAGCATTGGATTTACCCCATTTGAATTACTCTATGGAAAATCTAACTCCATGCTTATAGAATTTGAACACAAGACTCTAAAAACTATTTTGGAGCTAGATGTTGATCTTTCAAAAGCTCAAGAAGATAGGTTATTATAGTTGAATGCCCTTGATGAATACTGCAAATCTACCCTACTTAATACTAAGATAATTCAATAGCAACGAAACAAATGGCATGATCAATTCATCCATGACAAGAATTTTTCTATTGGGGACTAGGCCCTTCTATATGATTCTCATTATCAACAAACTCTATGCAAATTCTAGACACGTTGGCTTGGACCCTATAAAATTATGTCTATTTTTGAGAATGGTGCAATGCAACTCTCTACCATTGATCCTGTTTGCTTCAAACTACTTGTTAATGGGCACCATTTAAAAGTCTACCATAGGCCATCTAGTCATAAAGATTTCCTACAACAATTCAAGCCCTCTATGGATCCTACATTTTCTGCAGCAACTACAGATAAATTTCATTCTCATTTGTCATCCTCTCTCTAAAAGAATTTTCTGCCACATAATAAACTACTTTCTTAGTGAAAGTATTGTCTCCGTAATAATTCCACCTCACTCCACTCTTTCTCATATTCTACCTCACCTCATCCTTCATCTACATGATGGTATCATCTGACAACATGAATTATAAGGTTTGTACACATACTCAAGTTCAAACTTTTTCTTAATGTGTTCTTCTATTATTTTTAGTTAGCTTTGTTACTAGTAGTTGTAGGAGCTATTGCCTAATTTAGTTGGGGAGAAGGGTATTATATTTCATTTTTTTATGATCATTAAATGTTCATGCTATTCTTTATATGCCACCACACAATCAAAAGAATGATGTGATGTGACTATTACCTTTATGTCTCACATTTTTGCAAATTGGTAAGTACAAGTTCCAACTGAGGTACTTAATGTAGAATTAAGTGATATTAAATACTAAAAATGTTAGTTGCTTAAAATAAGCACTATCACTTGTTTTCTCATCTTGTTACAAGCTTTTCCATTTTTGAAATTACTCCTGTAATCACATTAAAAGAACAATGGGGGTGGTTTGATCAAAAGAGCACCAACTGACCATACAACATTGTTAGGAGACCCAATTTTCCTACCTATAATTTGAGCCAGGGGGTGGACAAATTACATGCTCAAACTATCTACATGGAATGAGGAGTTTGCCTTAGAATTCTTGCAGATGTTGGGGGATGGCTTTGCTATAGTTAGAGGAATAAGGGTTCCATTTTTGCCTAAAGTTGTAGCTGAAATCATGGAATTGCCTCTGGTAGGAGAAGATTTTTTAGACATGTTGGATCTAGTTTTGGCCAGAGCCCCATTTATATTGCACGCAGACCCATGGCTCTAGATAGACTAGAAATAAGGTATAGTCTACACATCTTTACCAGAACCATTTAACCAATGCGATGTTTATGTTATGAAATATTTTATGTGTGAAAAGAGGCATTCATATTTTCATGCTACACATTTCAAATTTTTGAGGTATTTAAGACATGATGATCGCCCTTTAAATGTTCCCCATTTCATATATCACATTTTGTTAAAAAGAGTTGCTATAGTGCAAAAAGGAATCCTAAAAGATGTTTCACACCATTTTTTTATTAAGCTCATCATAGAAAAAGGCCTTAGGGAGAAACTTGGGATATCTTGGGGTGATTTTATTGAAAACAAAGTGTAAAACCCTATTAGGCAATCTATAGAGCAAGTTGAAGAGGAAAGCGAACCTTAGGAAAATCCTATAAGTCTAGCACCAGGCTCTTCCTCATCTAGACCTAGGAGGTCACATAGAACCCCAATTTCCACTCCCATAGCTTCTACCTTTGGGTCAGTCCAATATCTAATAAGGGTAAGAGGAAACTTAAATTTTCCCCAAATACTGGCTCTCCTATAGTTCCTAGGGTATCTAAGAAGAAACAGGGGAATGTACAAGAAACATCTCCAGAACTTCCTACTATTTTAAAGGTAGCAAAAGTACCCCTCAGACATTGAACTAGAAGAAGCCAAATATCTATAAAACCCTATGAGCATGTGTGGTTTCAATCCCCTATGTCTAAAAATGTAACTATTGAAAAGGAGCAACCCTCTTCTGACAAGGATAAGATCATCATTGGAGATCATTCAATTGAGGAAAGTGCAGAACAAAAGCTTGGAGCAGTAGAAATATACTCTATCCAACCACCCATTATTTCTATAGATTCAGACAATGACAAAAATATATCTATTGAAGTTCAAGATTCTGCACCTATTTATTGGAGAGAAACATTTCATGAAGAAGATGTTGGAGGAATAAATTTGGATGTAGTTAACAGTATTGTTGAACAAATTGTTTTGCAAGGACTTGAAACTTTAGCATTTGCAGCCTAGCAAGCTATTCCTCTTGGTCCTTCACCCGTGTTTCCTATTACATACCATCCTAGTTCCACTATTTTATTGTTAAGAATTATTTCACAGCTATCTAATCATTTAACTTAGGAGAGGGAAGAATGGAAAAAAGAGGGAGAAAGCCTTGAAAAAACCATCTTCAATCAAACTCAAGAATTGATTGAAAAACATGAGGAGATTGAACAATTAAGTAGTAAAATTACAAAAGTGACTGCCATGATAAATGAGTTGATGTCTTGTCGCTCTCCTTCTCCTATTTATGCTCTCTTTTTGAAAGAAAAATTTGTCAATTATTAGATGACCTGTGTAATGTAGGGTAAAAGTTTAACATTGAATACTTCTTAGGAATTCTTCCAAGCTTTTCACATTGCCCCTATAGCCATTAAAAACTTCCTCTATGAACTCTTTTTACACAATTTAACACTCCCTAACAATAGATATTGGAACCCTCTACCTTATGTGGGTGATATTCAACTAAGGGCATTGATTTCTTAGATCCAAAATGAAGTTAGCAGAGAAAACCAGGCTCACCAATACAGAGAGTTAGAGTATGAGATTTCACTTTTTCTCAGGCGTGAAGTAACAGATGCCAAAAATCTATATTATAATTAGTTAAAAATTGCTTACTCAAAACCTAGATGCTAGACTATTCCTCCTTTAAGGGAGGTAGTCTATCAAGAATTTATAGTTATGGTAGAAATGGATCTTCCTACAGAAAAGCAGGGGAATCAATGGCATTGGATAGGATTGAGTGAAGACCTACAGAAGAAGGAACCTCATTCTCTACTGAATTTTATCATGGCTACTTAGTGAGCACCCTGATATGTTAATTTAGGGGAAGAAAGAAAGAATGATTGGATCCCTTTAACTTTTTAGCCTCCATTGCTATTGTCTCTATTGCTTTCTAATAAGAAAGATTTTGGCAAAATTTGATATGATAGAGGAACTCTGTAGATGGGAAAAGTATAGAGAGAGTAAAGATTTTTATTGGAACATTGCTACAGAAGGAAAAGGACAAAGTATTCCCTTAGATTTTAGGATGGTTGCAAGAGTGAAAAATTTCATGTTTCTTTGAGGACAAGTCAATGTTCAATTCGGGGGAATGATGAGATCATAATATGGTCTATTTTATCATTTTATTTTCTATTGAATTTGCAAACTTTCTAAAGACTTTGATGTTTAAGAACATGATGTTTATGATAATCTCAGATAGAGGTGTGCATAATTACTTTTTAGGACTAAAATGAATATGTTATGAAATGATATGTCATTTGATTACATCATAGTGAGAATGCTTTTTTCATCTTTAGCTAAGTTGGGTAGTTCTCCTACAGTAATGTGACATAGGGTAAACTAATTTAGATGACATATTTTGAATTAGTCTTGATGTATGTTATTTTTTTGGAAGTACTAATATTTTGTAGACTTAAGGCAAAGTCAACTTAGTTAAGAGGATTCAGTAGCCCAGGAAAACAATGGCAGAAATCATTAATAACCTTTCGTGTCATCAACTAGTATTTCATCCATAACAGGTGGTACCTATTTTTAGGAAAGCAAGAGTCAATGTGGTTACTTGTGTTAATTGATAGCCTTAAGCAGAGGAAATATGGGGGTTGTGAGTTCCTAAATTCCTATTTTATTTAATGCTAGAGTTAATTTTGTTGTAATATTCAATGTCATCATTTATTTTGGTAGTTGATGGAGTCTTGAATCTATGAATTATGTTCCTAGTTTGTGTATAAATAACTAGAATTATGTGATCTATAAGGGAGTTAATTAGTAATTTTAGTAGAAAAGTTTTTGAGTTTTGAGTACTGAATATAATCTATCATTTATTTGTATATATGTATGTTAATGTTGTTATGAATAAGAAGATCATTTCAAGTTTCCATCTTTGAGTCATTTTACTTCACTTCTTTGTGGGGGCCCACATAGAGAGTGAACAATTAGTTAGTATAGGATTTACCTTTAGTTTGTAGAACTAGTATAGACTCTACTATTCCTACAACCATTGATAGCATAATTGGTGGATTGTCCCTACACCATAGGTAGCTGAAGTAGTTCTTAGCTGTATTTTCATGTTTTGTCAAAATAAGATTTGATTCTCATCTTTAGCATAGATTTCTTGTAGCATAAACATTTGAATTTCCATAGAGTAGTTTGTAAGTCAAGAGAAGTTTGAAGCATATACTTTGCAGACACCATTTCAAGTTTGTGTCCCTAGTTGATAGATTAAATGAGTCCAAATGAGTTGGGTTAGAATCACTTGAGATGTCCAATCCTAAGTTAGGTAGTCCATTGCTATAGGATTTTGATCCCTTTATTTGGCCAAACACCATACAAAATACAAGGCTCACCATGATAAGAATCACATCGATCAACATTTCCAAGTTGGTGATAGAGTGTGGTTACATATCAATAAGGAAAGAATACAAGGTGAAGGAAGGGAGCTCAAGAATACTTGGATCTCAATTGAAATTGAAGCATAAGATGGAAGTTTCTAAATTTTTAGGTACTTTGACTCTTAAAGACTTGATTGATTGGATTAGTAAATTGGAAGACTACTTTGAGCTTGATGATATTAAGGATCCACTTAAAGTGAGGTTGGCACAAACTAAGTTGAAAGGACATGTTGCTCTTTGGTGAAAGGACATAGAAGAAGAAGGTGAAATGAAGATAACTAGAAGGAGGTTAATGGTGACTAAATTAAAGGCTAAGTTCATTCCAGCTGATTATGAACTTGAGTTGTTTAAGAGGTTGCATAATCTAAATTAGAAAGATACATCTATGAAAGATTATATCGAGGAGTTCTACAAGTTGACTATTTGGTCTAGGCATAGAGAATTGTCAAAGGAAAAGGTAGCTTGATACATTAATGGTTTTAGATTCAATATTCAAGATGAGGTTGGTATGCTAAATATTTCTTTAGTTGAGGATGCTTAGTAGTATACTCGTAAGGTAGAAGGCAAGTTGAAAAGGAAAAGTCAAGGTAATATTAGAGGGGAGGAGAAGGAGGATATCTTGACACAAGGTAAACTAAGTGCAGGACATGAACCAAAACCTATTGATCAGAAGAGATTGATAGGTGGTGATGGGTTTAGAGGTAATTGTTCCATATTTGGTCAAGAAGGGCATAGATCTTTTGAGAGTCTACATGGTAGGACAACTACTATTATGAATGAGACTGTAGTCCTAGATAGTTAACCTAAACAAGGAGATGGTTTTTTAGCTTGGTGAGTACTGGTCACTTAGAGAACATTAGATTCTTGTCAGAGGAATATTTTGTTTAGGATTTGTTATAATTCTGGTGGTGAAGTCTGGAAGGTGATTGTAGATGGTATTAGTAATGATAACCATGTTTCGTAGGAGAGTGAAACATCCTTATCCTTATAGGATTGGCTGGCAGCAAGGTGAGCATGCTTTAGAAGTGAAGGAGAAATGCCTTGTTGATTTCTAGATTGGGCAATTTAAGGATCAAGTGTTTTGGGATATTGTGGACATGAATAGTTATCATGTGTTTCTTGGTAGACCTTGGTAGTATGATTGTAGGGTTCTACAAAATTGTGTCAAGAATGTGTTTACTATTGAGAAAGGTGGTAGAAAATTTTCCTTGATTCCTTTGAAGAATGAAGAGCTCAATAGGAGAGACCTGAGTATTGGTAGTTGAGTTGGTAGGTAGATTCTGAAAAGGTTGGAGATCAGTATAGATAGTAGACATGTAGTACATCTAGGATGGATGTGAAGAAGTAGAAGAAGAACAAAGGAAAGAGTATACAAGTTGAAGACTTGGAGGATATGTATGTGAAGAACTAGTTTGGGATTTATGTGTTCAATCCCTAAAGATGTTCTTCCAGCTACTAGAACATCGTTTTGACCCTTCCATGTCTAACATAGGAGCATCCTAGGGCTATTTGCAATCCTGTATGTTGGGGGTAATCGTCTTGAAATTTGAGGACTCAGTCACCAAAGGAGAGGTGCTTAGTCATTGTTAAAAGTGGTGTTGGCCTCTAGGTACTCAGTCATTGCGGGGGCTAGGTCACTATTGAGCATAGTTTATACTTGGGATCTCGACATACTCTGTTGTGCTCAGCATGGTCTTGGAGCTTGGGATGGTCTTTGAGTTAGACATGGTCTTGGATCTTGACATGGTATGTGGCACTTGGTTTGTACTATGACTTGGTGATGCTTGAGAATTTACTGGTGCTCAGCGTGGTTGTGCTAACACTCGGTTTGGTCTTGGTTCCTATTGGTGTTGAGTTTTCTATGAGCCAACTTTTGGAATTTAATTTATGTTGTAGCTAACTTGTGGCTTAACATATATTTAATGTAAGGAATTTAATTTAGTTAGTAATGAACTGGGCTGACTTGTGGCATAGTTGGGTATAAGTAAGGGGTTTTGTGGAGTCTTTAGGAAGTATGAGATTGAGGCCATCCAACTTGGAGAAGAGGATGCAAATTTTGAAGAGCTAGAGTTGTACATTAAGAACTAGAAGATTGCTTGATGGACCTGAGGGTACAAGTAAGGATTCTTCTTGGTGTTCTTATCTAGTTGCCGATCTGGACTAGCTAGGATTGGGATTGTAAGTTGGTGTTAGGATTAAACCTTAGATAGAAATAACAATTACATGAAAATATAACCAATATTATAAAATAATAGATCGCACAGAAAAGAACACAAGACACCAAGATTTAACATGCTTCACCTAATCCCTAGGCTACGTCCACCAAATAGCAAGTCTAATATTATTATGATCCAATGATTACAACTTGATTGCAATTCGTAATCCCTTACAGCTCAATATCGCCGCAAGAACCAATTTTTGCATCACTCACAATGAAATAATCCCTAACCCTAAGCCCTTTAATACAAGTATTTTTTTACTACTTTAGGGTTACAACATTTCATCCTTAAATTGGTGAATATTAGCCCAAACTTTAGTGGTGAATCGGTGAATAGTACCAAAAAAAAATATTGGGGTGATGCTCCAAACCCCAAAGAATTGATGAAGTATGTACAGTACTTCCCTAATCAGTCACCACAAACTAATAGTTAGATCTTGCGATATCTTGCAAAACTAATACTACAAATGCTATTTATATTTGGCCCTAATTTTGAAATCCTTACAGTTGGGTATTTTTCATGTAATTAGTTCTCTTATGAATAAAGAGTTGTGATTCGGTATTAGATCTTGCATTATTGTTGCATTGTTATGTTGTCTCTATTGTGTGGTTATTTTTTGGGGTAAGGACATCTCCTTTTGGGATGCTCTATCTTGTACTACATCAAGAATGACCCTTGAATCTTCCTTGGGATAATGAGATTTAAACTACGGTTGAAATTCTCATTAATCTAAACCATTCTTAATTGAGATGGAGTCCCTATTTTGAAATTTTTTCTTCTTATGTTTGATTTTCTTGTATATCTATATTAATTAATTCATTTTCCCTTTGATTTCCCCCCTGATATATATGATAATTGGAGAACATAATTTATTTTCTTTCCTTATATAAATTATTATAATTGCAAAACCTCCTTCAATCTCTGCAATCTTGCAACCTATTAATCTCTATGTCCAACTCGTCTATTAGTGTCCAAATAGTTAGTCATTTACTAGGAAAGGATGATTGGTCATTATTGTGACTGAGTCATCTAGTTAAGGTCAAGTATATTAGAACTCATTTATTTTACACTACATGCTGAAAAAGCCAAAGGTTTTTGAGCACCCTAGGTTAGACCGAGCACATATATAAGTCGACCATACACAGTAGAGACTGAGCAAGTTG
Organism: Cupressus sempervirens; assembly: GCA_028749045.1. Taxonomy (NCBI): domain Eukaryota; kingdom Viridiplantae; phylum Streptophyta; class Pinopsida; order Cupressales; family Cupressaceae; genus Cupressus; species Cupressus sempervirens. The sequence goes on from CM053789.1 coordinate 298,034,790, forward strand.
ACAAGAAATTTTTTCAATGAAAATAAAAAAGATCAAGCATATATAAGCTAAGTGATAAAAGGAATATTAGTTATTATTGAGTCTTAGAACATTTAAATGTCAAGCAAACTAGTTTTGACATTTGATTTTGTAATTGCAGAAATAATCATGCAAATCAATTTTGATGACTTTTATACAACATTTAATAATTGTAGAAATAGTTAAGATGGAGACTACATGTTATTGCAAAAGGTATTAATCCTACAAAAAGATTAACTAATCAAAAAATTAGAAAGGAAACAAAAAAAAAGATGAATTGTGAACCATTGATTATGATCCAAAACTTTTGAATATTGTCTATTTAATGAGAGTTCTAACCCTAAGATCGATGTATGAGCATGCATGTGTGAGGATTTTAAAAAGGAATGCGTGTGTTAATGGTTGCATGATCAAAAAAGAAAAGGAGTGGACAAGGACACAATAAAGTAAAGAAAGCTAAGTTTTAAAGGAGACCAAACAAAGCAACCTAAGTAGTGAAGGATAGAACAACAATATTACATTAAGAGATCATAATGAGATATTGGAAAGATGATATAGGAGTATCCTGGGTTGCACTACTATTCTTTATCTTTTAAGTTTTCTTAGTTTCTACTGAGTTGCAATGTCTTGCATTGCCAAGTTATTAGTTGTTGTCGAGCATATAATGGATATTGAGCTTCTTGGTTGATGTTGTAGACACCTAAATTTGATTACATCAATAGGTAATCATATTTAGTCATCCCATAGGACATTATTGATTGAATATTTACTATTTAATTAATTAATTGTCATCCCCAAGTTAATTAATTAATTTAATTAACTATAGTCCAATTGATAAAATCAAATAATCACCCAAAATCTATTTATCAATTAAATCCCTATTCCTCTATTAAATTGAATAAATCCTCAAATCTATTCAATTTAATTCCATACCTTCATTTAATAAAATATCTAAAATCCTAAAAGCCTCCCTAAACCCTATCCTAACCCCTAATCCAACCCATTCACCCATACTAACCTCACTTAGCCAACTAACTAACCCATCCCATCAAAGCTAAATCACTTACCCCCTAACCCCCTTCTAAGCTAATCCTAATCCCCCTCCTAAGAATGTGCACAACTTTAAGTAAGGGTTAAGACTGTCTAACTCAAGCTAAATTCCACAAACTCAACCACACCTCTTACATCCTCATTAATACTCCTACACCTCTTATACCTCCCTTAATGACTCTTACATCCCTCCTACATACTCAACCTCCCTCATTATTCTTTTGACCAACCCATATCCTATCCTCTCACACTCATCCTCCTTGTGAAAAGTGTCACCTCCCTATTGGTGCTAAACATGCACAATCCATATGCTCTCTTCTCCTTGCATCCTAGCCCTCCCTCACCATTTTTACATCCTTGCATCTTGACCATCCATCTCTCTACCCCTTGGCCTATAAATGAAACCCTCCCCCTTCACAAAAATGATCCACCTTTCATGCAATGTTATAATGCTATTTTAAGAGCTTGAAAACTATCAAAATATCATTATAATGCTGAAATACCTCCATGAATCCATTGTTGAAATCATCCTCCATGCACACCATCCATCCACTTGAAGCTTGAGCACAACCATGAGCATACATATCTATTCACTAGGGACAAATCTAACTTACCATGGGTTATGTCATAAGGAGCCTACCATTCTTGGTTTTCTTCCTTTGGTGGTGATAACCATATTTATCCTATCATAAGTGTTTTTCTTTTTTAGTTGTGTGAATATTTTAATAGATTAGTATTCAAATTTTTACTGCTAGATAATAGGTGATACAAATTTTGAGTTCATAGTGGCTTTCGAAATACTCTGGTTGCCAAGTTTCTTTATTTTTTTTATTCCTTGGGTTGTCGAGTTCCTTGGCTTGCCAAGTTCCTTTGGTTGTCGAGTACTAAGTTCCTATGGATGCCGAGTTTGTGTGATTGTCAAGCTATCTACGTGCAGTTTCTTGTTGAGCCTGACCTTTAAATTTATATTTTTGTTAGATATCTATTGTGAGATAACTTGTGGCTTATCTTGGTATTTAGTATAAGAGTTTATTTGGCTGTATTACAATAGGATGACTTGTGGGCGTACATGTATTTAAGAGATCCTAGTTAGAGTCTTAAGGTAGATGCTTAGAGAGTAAGCAGAATGCAAAGTTTGATCATCAAATATTTTAATTGAACTGATATATGTGGTCATAACCTAGAAGGCCTTACAACTAGGTATGTAATTGATCATTGGATGAATATATGAATGAAGGCCTTTTCTTCCTTTATCTCTCAAGTTGTTGGTATTTCTTGTTGTTTCCACTATGTTGACTTTATACAAGTGGTTTGAATAGATGGGTGTGCCTTTGGCCCTAGTTTTTCATCTCTCCCTATGTCAGGTGGCATCAGAGAACAAGGTTAATCTTGTAGAGATTAGGTTGTGTAGAACCCTAAGTGAATTTGGGTCATGGGATTGCAAATTTGTGGATTTGACCTACACCTTGTAGAGGGTTACAATCTTTCAGGAACTTGATTTGTAAAGATGGTTTGAGGTAGAGGAAATACTGATAATGCAATAGTAGATACATTAAGATGGATTATAGTAGATTAGATGATGTAGAGAAAATCAAGAGGAGAGGACATCTTGACAATGTAATTATCGATGAAATAGTAGCATAAAACCCTAATCTAGAATCTAAAGAAGACCAAGATAAAATAAGCTTGTTGAGAGTGTTGTCTCAAGAAAATTCAAGGCCTGCTATTGAAGTTGTTCCATATGATGGAAAATTGGATACCAATGTTGTGTTGGATTGTTATCTTTTATATAGAGAAGTTCTTTGTGTATGAAAATATCCCTAATAATAGAATGGTGAAAATAGTAGTTACAAGGTTGAAAGGAGATGCCTCACTATGGTGGGAGCATTCGAAAAGTTATAGACAAAGGAGAGGAAAGGAAAAGATCAAGACTTCAGAAAAGATGGTGAACAAGGTGAAGAAAAAATTCCTGCCTACTCACTATCAAGTTAATTTGTGGAGAAAGATGCAAAATTGCAAACAAAAAGACATGAGTGTCAAGGAGTATACTAAGGGATTAGAGAAGGTGATGAATGGAAGACTGGTTTCAAGACAACAAATGGTTTGTATTAATGGTTTTTTATGCCTTTTGTTTGACTAATTCACCTAGTACTTTCATGATGTTGATGAATTAAGTTTTGACAATATTCTTGGGTAAGTTTGTGATGGTTTACTTGGATGATATTCAGATATTTAGTAAGACTAAGGAAGAATATCTTGATCATATTAGAAAAGTATTGCAGAGACTAAAAGAGGAGAAGTTGATGATTAATTTGAAGAAGTGTTCTTTTATGCAAGAAGAGATTGTGTATTTGGGACTTTTGATATCTACTAATGGTTGGAAGATGAATTTAGAGAAGGTTAAAGAAATTTTGGAGTGGCCTACACCTAAGAATGTGAGTGAGGTAAGACCATTTCATGGTTTGGCTAGTTTTTACAGAAAGTTTATAAGAAATTTCAGCTCTATTTGCAATGTTATGACTGAGACAATGGTAGGAGATAAAAAAGAATTCAAGTGTACACATGGAGCTGATAACAATTTTGAGACTTTGAAACAAAAGGTTACTAAATTACTTGTATTATCTTTGCCTAATTTTAAAAAGGTATTTCAAGTTGAATGTGACTCAAGTGGTAGTGCAATAGGAGCTGTATTAAGTCAAGAAGGAAAACCTATTGCTTTCTTTAGTGAGAAACTAAATGATGCTAAAAGGAAGTATTCTATGTATGATCAATAATTTTAAGCTATTATTCAAGCATTGGAAAAGTGGGGACATTATTTGATTCTGAAGGAGTTTGTGTTGTATACTAATTATCAAGTTTTACAATACTTGGGAAGTCAACATAAATTGAATCAAAGACATATGAAATGAGTTGAGTATTTGCAGAGTTATACATTTCTGATTAAGCATAAGAGTTGAGCTACTAATAGAGTTGTAGATACATTGAGTAGAAGATGTTCTTTGTTGATAGAGATGAAGGTTGGAATTTCTTGGTTTTGATGAGATTAAGGAGTTGTATGATACAAATCCCAATTTTTCTCAGATGTGGAGAGAGTGTAGAGCACCTACTTTGATAGAACAACCAAGTAAGTTTGATGAATATGTAAGAAGTTGGCTTAGGCTAGAATTCACCCAAGACCAAGGAACTCAAACACAAGCACAACAATAGACCAAAGAGAGAGTATGATCAAAGTGATGATATATTCATTCAATATGCCATATTTCCCATATCAAGAGTACACTAGGAGTGCCTATATATAAAGGCCTCTAGAGAGCTTCTAGAATGCATAGAAGTTAGTAACATGATAATTCATACAACCAGGCACATATCCACCAGATATGGGTTATCCTCCATTAAGCATGGATGTAAGTGTGATGATGTGAAGATAAGCCTATAATGGTGTATCACACAAATTAGTGGTGTAGACAAAATGTTCTAAATAAGGAGTGTGAATAACTATGTTGTCTACATGACAACTCAGTGAGTGATGCAAATTCTAGTTTTGTAGACACTATATGCTGAATTAGAGTTGCGTACTTCTATGTTGTCAACATGACAACTCAAGAGAGCACACAAACTCCTAAGTGTCTCACCTAAATAAATAATAAAATAATGAATTAACCTAAGTAAAATTAAGTAAGTGTAAATAGTAAATACTTATTTACACCAACACCTCCCCTTAAGTGCAACATAGGGGAATGCCCTTAAGCTTATGAAATCTAGGATGAAATGCAGAATGGGTCTTAGCTACTAGGCCATGTTAGGTACCCATGTACATAGTGCAAATGTTATCTCTCATAAAGTAGAGAAAGAGGGAAATACTCATGGGAAAAATCCCCCCCACAAAAGAGAGATGAATAGGGATGTATAGATGGATTGAGTAATCAAGACCCCCCATTACAACATACATCCAGTATATACATAAGAGAATAATGAGAAGAGGAAGAGAGACAAGATAAGCTCCCCCCCAAAGAAGAATGCCAACCAGTGACTACTTCGATGAAGAAGTTGATCCAAGACTGTAGAATGGTGTTCCTCCCCTTAGGAATAAACAATGCCAAAGGTACACAATGAGACACTTCCACTCTGCATAGAAAGAATCCTAGGGATAAGTGATGTCTCTGAAACCTACTCAACTGGCTGAAGAACTTGTCTCAAAGAACCATCTATCTACTCAACTAATGAAGAACCCTTCTACAACTGCCGATCATAGGTATCCATAATCACTTCAACCTATAAGGATCAATCATGTAGAGAATGAACAAGAGGGTCAGATGGAGCCCTCATGACAACTAAAGAAGGTGTTGCTGCATCAAGAAGAAGAGGTAGATAATTAATACTTTCCCCCAAATCTAACACTAAAGCTAGACTTGGAAGACTAGATGTACTCTATTGTGCTAGACCTATCACTATGGCGATTTATGCATGTGGACTGAACTAATGTGGTGACCTCTCACTGCAACTACCGATAGAACCCCATGTGTTTGAATTTGTTGAAGCACTACTGCTGGTGTCACTATTAGGACAAGCTGAGGACAAGCTATGTGAACTTTCCTCAAAGTGTACATCCTTCTCCACAAAGATTTGATGTGTCTCTACATCTAATAGTCTATATGCCTTCACATCATCTTCATAACCAATGAAAGTATAGGGCTAAGGTGATTGTGCCTTGCAACCCCTGTAAGATATCTTTGTCCATGAAGGACAACTAAAGACTCTAAAGTGTGTCACAATAGGTTTTCTACCACACCATGCCTCAAAAGGAGTCTTTCCATCTAAGGTTGGATGAGGAGACTTGTTAAGAATGTGAGTGGCACTACTAATTGCTTTGACTTCTAATGATGGATGTAGAGACTTGGCTTGTATCATGTAACTTGCCATAGAGTTAAGAGTGTGGATCCTCAAAGCTGCAACATCTATCTTATGTGGACTGAATGTTGGCAAAGTCTGAAGATCAATGCCCTTGAGTCTGCAAAAGTCTTTAAGTCTTCTATTCACATACATGCTTCCATTGTCCATTCTTAGAACTTTGATGGCTTTTCTCAATTTTTTTTCAACATGAGTCTTGAAGGCTAGAAACTATCCAACACTTCAATCTTGTTATGAAGAAAGTAGACCCAAGTGTATCTTGAAAAGTCATCAACGAAAGTTAGTATATAGTGACCCTGGTTGATTGCAAAAGGACCTGCTAATACCATGTGAACCATCTGAAGAACACCTGGTGCTCTTGAAAACTTCCCTTTTTGTAACTTCCCCTCTAGATGCATATCCATTGAATTTGTTGAACATTCACCATGGGAAAAGTTGATTTGAGGTAGAACTTTGACCATTTTGTTTGTGCAAAGTTACTGAAGATAGCGAAAGTCAAGATGACCATACCGTTGATGCCATTATTGCATTTGAGAATTTGATTGAGATAACAAGGCCTTTGAAGGAGATTTGGGCATAAAATGGGAGAAAGAGTACAACCCTTTATTATGATTCACTTTCCCCACTGCAACCAAGGAGTCTTCTTTTAGACTATGCAGCTTTACTGAATCAGGAAAGAACTCAACTCTATGTCCATCTCCAAGGTGAGTGATTTGGTAGATTGATAGGAGATTTGAACTTAGGTTTGGAACATAGAGAACATCTTGAAACTCTCCATTTTTAATTTCCAAAGTTCCTTTCCCTTCAACTTCCATTTTTATATCATCTCCCACAAAGATGTGTGGCACCTTTGACTGCTTCATTGAAGAAAAATCCTACTTTGAAGAACCCATGTTTGAATTTGAAGAAGACCCTTTATCCTTATAAGAATTAGGTAATGGAACATAATGTTTCTTCATGATGTTGGTCAACTCATCAATCTTTTTAAGATAACACTCATGTTCTTGATGACCCGATTTCTTGCAATAGGCACACTTTTTCTTTTCCTTATTGTTTTCCCCCTTCTCGTTGAAATTTGAGGAAGACTTTCCTTGTTGATTGGATTGTGGTGTTTTCTTTTCTACATCCTCTAATTTGTTCTTCCACTTCTTCTTACTCTTTCCTTTATTTGAAGATTGTTTAGCTGAATTTTGAGAACCCTCATTGTTTTCAACCAATGCTTTAGACTTAGGTGATTTGAGAATCCCCATTGATTTAAACTTCTTTTCTTCTGTATGCAATAGACCAGCATATTAATCCAAAGTGAATTTCTTATAGGAAGAACCTAATATAGTCTTTGAGGCATTAAAAGAAGATACAAATGTGGAATATTCAGATGGTAGCTTGTTATGTATGAGATAGATCAATCTGTCATCTTTGATAGAACTTCCACAATTAGTAAGCTTTGTCCTTAGTTCCTTCGCCTTGATGAGTAAATCCTAGATAGAGTCATATGACTTATGATCTAAGGAGACAAGCTCATCTTAAATTTTGAAAACATCCTCTTTAAACACTTTACCATATAGGCTTTTGAGGGTATCCCAAGCTTCCTTGGCTGTAGAACACTTCTTAATTTGATACATGATCTTATCATCAACCCCCAAACATATATCACCTAGAGATTTCCTATCCATTGCTAGCCAAGCTGAAATATCACTTGCTGATACTTTATCACCTGCTAGTTTAGGAAGAGTACCATCTACATATTGTGAAACTCCATTGTGCATTAAATGATACCACGTTTTGCTAGACCATGTAGCATAGTTATGAGGAGTTAATTTTGGAAACTCAAAATTTCTCATAATGCAAAAAATGAAAGAAAAGTGTGGAAAAGAGAGAACACAACACCAAGAACACCCCCCCTTTTCATTAAATCAACAATACCCCCCCCCCCAAAAAAAAAAGATGCTTTTTGGCACTTTATCAGTAGTGTGATTACAATGGCCACTTGCCAATTTTGGCCTTTATGGACCTTTGATTTTTCTTGTTACAACTTCTTAATGGATTAAAAATCTAGAACTTTACAATGTGCTATAATTCTGAAGCAATACAAAGTAAAGAAAGGACCTATTGCTGAAAGTGACACTTTTGTCCACACAACCATACAATCTATCTACAGATCTGGAAAGTAGATGAAAAATAACACACTTTCAAAAGAAATGGAACCTATTTTTGAGTCCAGATGTGCCTATACAGAGAGTTGGAAGTTGCAAAATATAGGATTATGTAGGTACAGTCACCAAAAAATGAAAATTCTAACAAATCATTGCACCAAAATAAAAAAAAGCTACACCACTAAATTTTTTAGGAAATTATACCCAATTTCAAAAAAAATTGCACCTAATTTGGAGTCTAGATGTCTGAGTTATGGCCTCCCAAAGTTAGACTGCAAAATCAAAAATCAATCTGGAGAGGGGTTGCATCAGCAAAAGATAGGATTAAATTTGATGGTCATACAAACATTGTAGTAGTTCTATTTTGGCTAGGAATGATGGTCAAATGATCGTCAAATTTAGAAAACTATATTGAGGATGTTAGTGCACCTTCAAGCCTCTGATGATGTTAGCATACAAAACCATTTGTCCATACTATACAAATTGTACAAATAGGAGGCAAAGAAATGGCATGTCATACTAACTTGACATACAAACACTGACATGTAGCTCTGTTGTATGGCCATGTTTCAAACTTAGATTCTAAGTTGGATTTAGTACACGCTAGCTAAGGTTGGAACTGGTATCCTGTGTGGTGAATGATAGAGCAACTGACGTAGGACGTATGAAAAATTACTGCATGGGGATTCTTTGGGAGGCTAACTTTGGCTATGGTAGTGAACTAAAAAGAAATGTGTGTCCCTTGTGCAGAATGTCCATGGATGCTGCATGTCTCAAGATGCAGCAACGGACGAGTAGACTTCCACCAGTGGGAACTAATTTCTATGGCTAATGATGGGAAATGCAACAGGTAGAGAATTTGATGTTGACACTAGTTTTTAAATTTGCAACAGCCAAATTGTATTGCAACTATCAGAAAGCTATTTAGCAGGTTCGTTGACGTGAGGCCGGAAATCTATTGGGCAATGCCTAGATTTATCAATGGTGGCCAGATTTTGCAAAGATATAGTCCCACATTCATGGGTGTTGCAAATATAATTTTGTTTTTAAATAATATGTACCTCTCACATAAACAAATGTGAAGCCTGTGAGACTTGGTACTTGATCGATGGTGTATGATGTCGCTGAGGGTATATTCCTATGCTTTAGATGGCAGGAAATTATATATAAGCTTGTAGAAGAATAATGAGTTTGCAAATTAAAATATATCCTACGAAATTAAAAATTTCAAAATTGCAGAGCTAGGATCTAACAGCCTAATTTTGCAAAAAAAATTCTCTGCCTAAACACCTGATTAGGCAAAAATTTCTAAAAAATAAAATTTTAAAAATATGTAGAGAAATTAAATTCAATTAGATCTAAAAATAAATGCAAATTAAATTTAATTAGATCTAAAAATAAATGCATAGATCAATTAAACTGATCATATACAATTACAAATCGGTGCCTTCAGGTTCCAGTTTGTAAATTTTTTTTGCCTTAAGATCAACTTTAGCACAACATAGGAAAATTTATTGTCGATCTTCACCAAATCAATGTTCTAGATGCAACGGTAAGGTCAAATTTGGCTCTAGACACTCCCAATTTCTTTAGATTTTTTGAATTTGGGTCGAGGTGTTGAAGCATGAATGGTCTCAAATGGCTATGTGTAGAGAATCTTCCTAAGAGCGTTGATACCATGTAAGAATTTGGCTTAGGCCAAAATTCACCCAAGACCAAGGAACTCAAACATAAGCACAATAGTAGACCAAAGAGAGAGTATGATCAGAATGATGATATATTCATTCAATATGCCATATTTTCCATATCAAGAGTACACTAGGCCTTTGGAGAGCTTCTAGAATGCATATAAGTTAGCAACATCATAAGTCATACAACTAGGCACATGTCCACTAGATATGGGTTATCCTCCATTAAGCACGAATGTAAGTGTGATGATGTGAGGATAAACCTACAATGGTGTATCACACAAATTAGTGGTGTAGACAACATGTGCTATATTAGGAGTGCAAATAACTATTTTGTCTACATGAAAACTCAATAAGTGATGCAAACTCTAGGGTTGTAGACACCATGTGCTAAATTAGAGTTGTGTACTTCTGTGTTGTCAACATGAAAACTCAAGAGAACACACAAACTCCTAAGTGTCTCACCTAAATAAATAATAAAATAATGAAAAATAATAAAATAATGCATTAACCTAAGTAAACTTAAGTAAGTTTAAATAGTAAATACTCATTTACACCAATAGAATATTTCATTCAAGAAGGTATGTTGTTTAAAGGTATTCAATTGTGTATTCCTAAAAGTTCTATGAGATTGAATTTGATTAAAGAAAAGCATAGTGGTGAATTGGTTGGACACTTTGGAATTGATAAGATAATGAGTTTTTTAAAGAAGTATTTTTTGCCTCAAATATATAAGGATGTTCAAAAGTTTGTAAAGAGTTGTGGAGTTTGTCAAGTTGCAAAAGGAGTAAGTCAGAATACTAGTTTGTACACACCTATTAGTGTTCTTGATAAAGCTTGGAGTGACATTAGTGTGGATTTTGTTCTTGGAATGCCTACAATAGTGAAGAGGTATTATTCTATATTTGTGGTTGTGGATATATTTTCTAAAATGGTCATTTTATACCATGTAAGAAGACATCATATGTTGAGCATGTTGTTGAACTTTTCTTTAAAGAGATTGTGAGATTGCATCGATTATCAAGAACTGTTATTTCTGACAGAGATAGTAAGTTTGTTGGTTACTGTTGTCACTTAGGTTTGCACCCTTTCCTAGAGCCTATGCATGAGGAAAATCTAGTGAAACATGGAAACAACCTCCAAGCTGTGGGACTTGAACTGTGAGGTTGAGTCTCTAGAGAAGGTCGGCTTCCTCTTACTATCAGGGTACACCTAACTACTCTTGGAAAGGAAAAGGGAGAAGGGGGGCATGAAAAAAATCTACCTAGCCTAATCTAAAGAGGCGATGCACCAAAATAGAGTGTTCAGACCAATCTCTACCCATATATGCACTATTGAACCAGAATGAAACTAAGGATATAGACATTCAGACTTGCTTTAATCAAATAACCACATGCAGATCAAGATGATCAAGATGAATGACACAAGGAAAGAGAGATTCACTTATATACCATTCACAAGCCAATAGAGATACAGTCATGTAGATTACAGACTTTCACAAAACCATGGCGAAGGCAAAGAGTTCTTGCACTTTCATACCAATGGCCAAAGGAGAAAAAATAGAGAATCATACAGTTCAGAGGCATAGGGGAATTTACATTGAAATTGTAGAGTAACAGTAGAGAAAAGCCAGAGAAAGGTCCGCCTTAACAAAATCTACAAAAGTTGCCTTTATAATTCAAGCATAACTGAGATCTCTTCCAGCTGAAGTGACTTCGCGGCTACCTGCCATTAAGTCCTACAGAGAACAATCAAGGGGAAATCTGATTTGGATGCGGATCCAGACACAATGATTTAGAACAAGGCCCTAAGAAGACCAAAATGGCACCATAACTATGCTCTGACCCAATAGATGGATCAAAAGATGGGTGGTGGAGTGTCCTTCTCGTTCTGCATTCATTTCATGGTAGTTGGAATCGATCATGAAGATCAGATCGCACAACAAAACTGATTACCTTCATTTTTGTGAATCAGCAGAGTTAGCGAGTCAACCTATTTCTATAAGTAGGATGGACCATGTGGACCAATAGCCTCTTTTTATTTTGCCACCTTGCAGAAGTCCTACATAGTTGACCATCTCTTTCATCACTAACCGCACCAACTCCTCCAACTCTAGCTACGACGGTTACACTAACTACCAACTGTTAACTGTCAGCCTTGGCCAAGCCTGCAAGACATGTGTCACCAAGGTGCTATGTCACTATGGTTAAAATTCTCACAGTTCTCCATAGCGAGATAGTGCCCATCATTGATCTTTCTTAATCTGACGATCGTGGGGACTCGTTGTGTTTCTCACTTTTCTTTTCAACTTTTGGGCCCGCGAAATGCTGTCAGCACACTTGGTATCTATCTAGCATAACCTAGCATCATCCTTGAGGTTCACAAGATAACATGGGCCCACCTTGCATGTATCACTGCGACGCTATGTCACTATGGTATATAGTGTGTAACTTTCAATAGCGCAATAATGCTAACCATTGATCTTCCTAAAATCTGACGATCGTGAAGACTTGTCGTAATACTATGCTTGTTCTTACCTAGGCCCATCATACCTGGTGCCATCTCGACAACTGCACTACACTCGTATGACACCTAGAAATCCTTGGCACACATACCTTGGTGAGACTTGGTCCCCTGATCCACGTGGCGAAAGGGAACTATGTCGCTATGGTTAAAATTCTCGCAGTTCTTCATAGTGAGATAGTGCTTGCCATAGATCTGCCTTAGATCTACAGTGGTCCACAAAACTATACAATTGCATCTCGAGCTGGCCAAATGGACCAATGAAAAAATGCCACCATATTCTAACCCATCTGACAACTGCCATTGAGGATGAGATGTACTATCACTTTGAAGAAGGACAGGCCCATTACGTCATCTATGCCATGCGTCGTTGAGGCATTATGTTGCTATGAGTATCTATCATGCAACTCTCAATAGTGACATGATGCCAACCATGGATCAAATTCACATCTACGGTGCTCAAACTCTTTGTAGGACTGCATACCTAGTTAATTGGATGGGCCAATAAGATCTGCCTATGTACTCTGACCTGTCTAATAGCTACCACGGAAGACAAGCCACCTGTTCATCCTGCAACCCACAAGACAAAAATAGACCCACATGTCATGCGTTATCGAGGTGCTATGTCCCTATGGTTAAAATTCTCATAGTTCTCCATAGCATGATAGCACCCATCATTGATCTGAACTAATCTAACGGCGAGCAAGATAGATCTGACTTCTCAGTGCATAGCCAATATGAATTGGCCACGTGCCAACTGTCTGATGAATCCTTGTTGATATCTAATAGGGCACACCTGGGACCCATCGTACTTCCAAACCTTGTCGTAGGATCACTTTTCATCTGGGCACTATGTCGCTAATGGCGAGAAGCTCATATTTTTTGATAGCACCATGGCACCCACTGTGGAACTAGAAAAACCCAGCACCAGAGAAATAATCGAGGAAAAGGGGACCCACTTGACACGCGGTAGAAGGGCGCTATGTTGCTAATGTATCCACTATGTAACTTCCCATGGCGAGATTGTGCCAACCATAGATATTCTTTAGATTTGATGATGGAAGACTTGTGAGCTGCAGAACATATTATAAGGTTTAATCAGGTATTTTAAAATAATATTAACTCCGCACACTAGCCATTGGCAGGTAAACATTTGAAGTTTGAATCTTAGCAGGGCATAAAAAATGATAACAGTTACTTTTGGAAGACTTTGTAGAAGAAGATGGGTACTGAGATGAAGTTTAGTTCAACATTCTATCTACAAATAGATGCATGGATAGAGGTTGTGAATAGAAGACTGGGTAATTTTTTGAGATGTTTGGTTGGAGGCAAACTGCATAATTGGGAGATGGTATTGGCACAAGTTAAGTTTGCATATAATAATTCTATGAATTAGAGTACAATGAAAACATCTTTTGAGATTTTTAATGGAATGCAGCCAAGAGGTATATCAGATTTGGGGGATGTTGGTGAAGAAAAGAGAAGTGTTGCAAGGGAAGAATTTGATGATTTTATGAAATCTTTGCATAAGGAAGTATAGTTGAGGTTGGAACAGAGTAATCAGAAGTATAAGGAGAATGTTGATAAGTCTAGAAGATGTCTTGATTTTGAAGTTAGTGATGAAGTGATGGTTCATTTGAAGAAAGGAAGATTTCCTGTTGGAACATTCAGTAAGTTGGAAATGAAGAAGTTTGGACCTTGTAAGATCTTGAAGAAGTTTGATAGTGGTAATGCTTATGAAGTTGAGTTACTCAATGACATGGATATATCTCCTATATTTGATGTTGCTAATTTGTATAAGTATCATAATTCAAATGATGAAGTGGATGTATCGGATGATTAACCTAAGAATAAAATTGAAGAAGTTGAATAGATATTAGAGCAAAGAGTTGGTAAGAGCATAAGAGAAAAATACTACTATGAGTATTTGGTAAAATGGAAAAACCAACCTAGTGAAGATGCTACATGGATTTCTCAATTTGAGTTGGATTCAGCTCAAGTTGTGACATCTTAATGATTTAGGAGAATCATTTTCTCCAACCTCAGTTGTCTGATGCAAGAGCATCTTGGGTTGCACTATTATCCTCCATGTTTTTAGTTTTCTTAGTTTTTGCCAAGTTGCAATGTCTTGCATTTCCAAGTTCTCAGTTGTTGTTGATCATTTAATGGATGCCAAGCTTCTTGGTTGATGTCAAGTTCATAGTGGATGTCAAGTTCTTTTGGTTGCCGAGTTCCTTTGGTTGTCAATTTCCTTGGGTTGTTGAGTTTCTTTAGTTACCGACTGTCGAGTTCCCATAGATGTTGAGTTCATGTGATTGCCGAGTTGTCTATGTGTGGTTTCCTATTGAGGCTAACCTTTGCATTTATTTTTGTGTTATATATCTATTGTGAGTTGACTTGTGGCTTATCTTAGTATTTAGTATAAGAGTTTATTTAATGTAGGAGCATCTTGGGTGTAAGGGAAATCTTGCATCACCCAAAAATATTTTATTTTCAGTCTTTTCTATTTTAATAAGGGTTAGTAGACAGGGTGGTTACTATTTCTGGGAACTTGCTATTTTTAATAAGTTTTTCATATGAGCTCAAAATGTTTTCATTTTCTACAAGAAGGTTCATTTTAGTGATATAAGCTTACCATAAAAATCTCATTTCTCTAGCTTAAGTATCAGAGAAGTTATTACTATTTTTTGATGGAAAAAATTGTAGAAAAATCTTCAGGCTCACCCTTGGAGGCCTTAGAGTGTCAAGATGAGGTCTAAAAACTTGATGGAAGGGTGCTAGCATAATTCTAAGCTTGTAGATCAAGAGCTGGTGTTTTCGAAAAGTGGTTATAATAGCCAATCAGAGCAACGATTCATGAGTAATGGCCTTTCGAAGTTGGGCTACCCAAAATTTCTAAAATAATCATCAAAAATGTATTTGGCTGACTCTATATGTTTTGTTAGAGTTTTTCAGCCCTAGGTATTAAGTTTGAGCATATAGAACCTTCCCAAGTGGCATAAAATTGCCTATTTAAGAAAAGCCAAAAGCATTCTCTAGAAAAGGAGTAGGTGATAGTTCATAATGTTGTCATGTAGATTATTGTAATAAAGGCACCCATTTGGGTTAGCATATTGTAATTGAGAATTTTCTAATTCCACATTTGTGGCAATAATAAGAAGTTCATATTTTGTTCTTGCATTTTCTATTATTTCTTTATTTTTGTTATGATTTTATGGTATTAAAGGGAGCATCCTGCTTCATTATTTGGTTGTATTAGAATAGGTCGACTTGTGGCTATCCATGTATTTAATAGATCTTGGTTAGAATCTTAATAAAAATACTTAGAGAGGAATTAGAATGCGGAATTTGATCATCGAAGATTGTAATTAAATTGATATATGTGATTGTAACCTAGAAGGCCTTACAGTTGGGCATGTAATTGAACATTGGATGAATATATGAATCAAGATATTTTCTTCCTCTATCTCCTAATTTGTTTGTATTTCTTGTTGTTTTCACTATGTTGACTTTGTGTAGGTGGTTTGAATAGTTGGGTGTGCCTTTGGCCCTAGTTTTTCATCTCTCCCTACATCAAAAGAGGAGATCCAAAATTAGCTTTTAGAGAAAACTAAGGGTTAGGTACTGAATCAATTTTAACAGTGTGAGTCAGGTTAAATCTCTTAGTTGAGTGATACTAACAAATGTATGTAAATCTCCTCATAGAGTCCTTAATTAATTGTAAGTGTAAAATTCTTTAACAAGTTAAGACCTGATAGTCTTAAATCTTTTAACAGGGAAGACCCTTTACTGGGTAGATCATATATTATGATCAACATTGTAACCCTAGAAGGTTAAATTTATTCTTGTAGTAGTGAATATTTGTGGGTTTCATCCCCACTCTAGTTTTACTTTCACATTGAAGTGTTTCTGTGTTACCAAATCATTTCTATTATGTTTTGAAATATTCATGGATGTTATATTTTTATTTCATTTCAAAATTTTAGTTTGATGTTAGATTTAACATATGAAATGAATTAGGTAGGAAATTAGTAATATATTTTTCAAGTAAAATTTTGAAGATCCTACTTCACCCTCCCCAAGCTTAGTATCTTGTTTCCAATTAAACCCTTCCAACAATTTGTATCAAAGCTAAGTTCTCTTGGAAGAAGTCAAACAACTTGAGAGGATTGGATCTTGGAGATGAAAGAATGATTGAAAACCACTAGATCATAATGCAACAACTTGGAGGAGAAAAAGATTAGTTAAGGAAATCCTTAAGAAAAGGGAAAGAGATGGTCATTCAACAAAATGACACACTATATAAGGAAATTAATACACAAGGACTACTTGAAAATGGGAAGACTATTAATGATGATTGAGTAATAGTAGAACTACTAGAGAAGAACAACTCTCTGAATAAAGAAGTAAAAGAACTCAAGAGAGAACATGAAATCCAATCAATAAGATTGTGTGAAGTAACTAAGCAAAATAAGAAAGATGATAAATACAAAATCATGGCCGAAGAAGAAAAAAGATAAATGACTATTAGACTTGAAGAAATATCATTCGAGGTGTACAAACTAATAAAAAATTAGTTGGATATGATTAATCAATTGATGATTATAAATCAGGAAACAAACAAAAAGGACATGAAGATTACAATTTTAAGGAACAACTAAGACATGAGATGAGAACTAAAAAGGAACTTCTAGAGAGAATGAACAAACCAAGTGAAGTTTCCAAATATTCTGAAGAGCTAATGAAATCACCTAAATCACCTATGAATACTTTTGGACAACAATACATCAAGAAATTTTCATCTACTAAAGAAGGAGAATCATCAAGGAGAAAATAGACATGAAAAATCTGAAGGCAAGCCCACATGTCATCATTGGGGAAAACATGGACATACAACCAATATATATTTGCACAAGCAAGAATGGTATGTAAACTTTTAAACCTAAGTTTATTGATAATTGTTTCAATTGCAAGAAGGTAGGTCAACAAGAACATGAATGCAGATCAAAGAAAATTGATTTACCCACTACATCAAGATTTGAAGGACATTTCTATAATTGTTAGAAATATGGACATAAAGCTCATGAATGTAGATCTAAGACAAAATCTAATTAGACATCAAAGATACAAGCACATGTACCTAAGCAAGGTAATTCTTACAATTGGGACTATAATACATCATATAATTGTCATTATTTTTGAGAATATGGACACATTCTAGATAATTGCATTAAGACACATTTTAGAGTGAATTACAAGAAATTGTTAAATGAAGAACTAGTTTTTTTTAGTTGTCGCAAAGTTGAACATGCTAGTAGAAACTGAAGAACTATAGCACCTGCATTGAATAATGGAAATAAGAAAGTTAAAGGAAAGATTTAAGAAAAGAAAATATGGAAAGAAATAGTGGAGATGGAATCAATGGATAAAGAAAAGCTAATATCACCCCATCTAATGGATTAGGTGATAACACCACAGCCAACTAAGTGAACAAGGTATGTAGGAAATCTTTAGTTAATGATATATCTTACATCAGTTCCTAACCTAATATGTGCCAAAGTTCATATTTGCATAAGAAAGGATGCATACATAAAAGAGCTATGAAGAGAAAAGTGAAAAAGAACCATTTGTAACATAGATTACCAAGAATCGGTAATATAGTCTCTTTTGGTTGAACATTGGAGTACACAATGAGAATGATGGTGACCAAGTTGATGTATTGATCAAACGATTAGGTATTGATCAAGAAAGGTAATGATAACTGAGTGATTATAAATAAGAATGAAGACTGAGAAATCTCACAAATAGCCACCAAAATACAATCACATTTAGTATAGACCTAAATGGAGAATTGAAGATATTTTATCAAATTTGAGAATTCATTTCTATTCACTAAGTGAATTCAGAGTTCAGAAGTGATTTAAGGGTGACTAAGGTGAAATTGGAAACAAAGAAAGTGAATCTTAGTGATGTATTGGTGAATTTTTTGATTGATGAATTGTAAACTGAGTATTGGTGAATTTTAAATAGTCAATAATTGTTACTTTCAATGTCGAGTTAATTGTTTTCAATAGCTATTAAAGAAAGTTTTTTTGGTAAACACTAAATTGAAATGACATCTACAACTAAAATTTTGAAAGAGAGCAGTGTTCAAATTTTAAGGAACAACAAATGTCCCCCACCAATCAAAAATAGTGTGAAATTTGAAGTATTTGAAGATGATATTGGCATGGTATCATCAATTCCACTCAGGGTTTTGACTATTAAACATGTGAGATCTTGGTATATTTGAAAAATAAGAGAAATTGGAGATTTTGAGTTACAAGCATCTTATAAGAAATTATGCAACACTGGAGTACTGAACCTAATGAGTATAAGATTTTTGCTATGAAAGGACTTACCCATGTCCTACATTTTCCAAATGTTTTCAAAGTTGAGTGGATAAAGATTGTATTGAGTCATGTTCATGATATGAAGGTATTGTTAGAAGGAGGACCAATTAAGATTAACAAGGCCATAATATATTGAGTTACTGGATACACTACCTTGCATTGACCAAAGACCATGAAATATGCATCACAAAATGAGGTTGATAGATCAACTAAAGAAAAATGGAATGGTCAAGGGATGTCAATCGATGATATTGATGATCCTATGATTGAATTTTCAGCATATGTGATTGCAAGCAAATTCTACCAATCTAGTAGATTGAATGGGGTGCCATGCATTGGAGTAGACTTTGGCTATAACATTCATAAAAGGGATCATACTAATGATCTTGTTGAGCTACAATTGTACAACTAACATATAATCTAGGAGCAATAAGGAAAGAAAAGAACACATTGTGTAAGTTTGGAACTTTGTTAGTTTATATATTTTTCTATGTACAAAATTCATTTCCTACAATCACTATAGTAGCATGGGATAGTAACTGACCTACTATGGAATAGATTAATGGCTTGATAAGCTAGTTAGGAGAAAATTTTGAAGCTATTATGGAAAATTATTTTGAGGAATTCAAAAATAAGATGAGCAATCAAATGAGTATTCCTTAATCAATTGTAGATAAATATTATGATGAGATATGTTTTATTGTAGATACAGATTTTGTATATGCACAAATAGTGTTACTGAGAGTTGCATGGTTAATATCAATGAGCTATGAGGTTAATGTTGATGAGGTCACAACTAATTATTGATCCCAAAGTAGTCACTAATCTCAAGAAAGGTGTACAAAAGGTTGCTACACCTCAGGAGCCAAAAGGAAAAAACTATAATGAGATCAAAGATAATTCAGCCCCAAGCTGTTAAATAAAAATGAAGCCTATCAAAGAAGAAACTAACTAGTTCACAAAAGTAGAATATACCAAAGAGGATGATTAGAAAATGGTCATGAGACAAGAGGAAGAAGAAGATGATGAAGAAACCAAGTCTAATGAACCAAGCAATCCGTCAATTGTGAATAGACTCTCTTGAATGATTGTGGATTAGGTATGTACAAATATTAAAGAAACAACAAGTTTAGTAGGATTTAGAGGTATTCATTATCATTATTTAAATAAAGATGATCAAGTAAATATTGAAGAAGCTATGATTGATATGATGATCAAATTCAGATATACACCTTTAGAGCTAGGTGATCATTTCCCAGAAGATTTGTATGAATGGACTGATGCCAAATGGAAGTGGGCATCATACACAAAGAAGAAAACAAAAGAAACTACATTACCACAAGCTATGCAAGACTTAGGGAAGACACATATTTCTATAGCCCTAAAATATTTTGTAAATAAATTCATGCCAAGAGATAGGGCATACAAAATTTTGAAGAACAAATCTCCTGAACTTGAGAAAAAAAGCATTCTTCTATGAAAGGAAGCATTTGGACCACTTATTCCATCAATAGAATTACATGAAGGGAGAGATGCAATAGAATTTGACGATCGGTATAATGAGGAAGTTGATAATCTTATAGAAGAAATATGGCAATTAGTAGGCTAGTGTGAATGATAAGAGGTTGTCACCATCAAATATGTTTTTGACTCACTTCCATATATCCAAAATGTATTAACTGAGGAAAATATAGGTAGAGTCTAATGACAAACACAACACTACCAAGTATTCAAAGTTTAAAGGCTGATAATTTTTGGGTTACATCAATTAGTGATGATATAAGTGTTAAGAAATGAGGGAAGTCTATAATTATGTTTACACAATTCACTTGAATGCCTATATTTCAAACTTAGGAGAAGGTAGTAGAAGTCAAGGAAATAGAGTCATGAGAAGATGATGATAATGAAAAAGAGAAAGAAGGTATATAGGTTATTGTATAGTTGTTGAGTGCAAAACCATTTGAACCATTGGCTGAAACACTTGAACAATAGATGACACCTACTAAAGAGGAGCACGAGCAAGTATCTAGATCGACTAAGAAGGGTAAACAATTGAAAATATCACTACCTATTGATACAACCCTGCAATATCAGATACTAACTCAATTAGAAGAGATGATGGAAGAGTTAGTAAGTCAAGATGAGGTAATTACCTTACCCATGTATGACTTAAATAATTTAACATTTTAGAAAATGCAGGAATTGCAAATTCTGCTAAGCTACAAGGAAAAGAAGGAACAACAAAGGAGAGCACATACAAAGAAATAGGTATTGCATAATGTTAAAGATGTTTTTATTAAGCATTCAGGATCAATAACTTGAATAGTCAACATATAATTTTGGATTAGTTATTGTATATCATTGACAAAGTTCAAACAAAGGATATTGAGACCAATGATAAATTGATGCAATGGTCTAAGAGAAAATATGAGCACAAAGTTTTGGACAAAGTCTCTAGGGAACTTGTACATAGGCAAGTGGAGATTTCTAATTTAGTCACATAATTAGAGGAAATTTTGGAAACTATTCATTCATTATACATGAAGCTATGTGATGTTGAGTTCTTTACATAAGAGAATCAACATTTTATTGATTTATTACATGCTTATATGAGGGAAAGCACTATTTCATTGGGAAAGACTACAAGTTAAACTCATTATCCTATAATAAGTTCACTTTTGGTCAGAATATGTTAGACAAGGTCATGGCTAGAGGTAGTGAAATAAGGAATAAGTTGATGTTAATTCAAGTCATGTTTTTACAACATTTGGAGATCATTAAAAAAGACCTATCTATAGAAAAAATTATAGTGAAGAAAGAAAAATATTATTCAAATATTGAGAGCTTATTTAATCTAAATGCCAAGCAAGAAATTCATATTTGTGTTTTGGAAAAAGTAAAGGAACCCCAAGCCATAAGTGACAAAAACAAGGGGGAAATATATCAAAGGGAAATCAAGTAGTGTCATCAAATGACATATCATCAGAAAATTTAGATAATAGACATAATTATATGTTGAAAATAGATTGAAAGAGATCGTTGATATGAGAGATCATTGAACAAGACTATGTGTTTCAATCATTGTTTTGTCACTAATGTCAAACCTGCTATATTAGTAAGATAATTGCTTATAAGATTCAAATACTATCACTTAGTTGATTGATGAAGAGGATTTGATCAAAAGATGTAACAACATAAACTAGAGGAAAGGTTGAATTATGCCTATGTAATGAAGTGCAAGGATCAAGTAAGAGAGTGGTAACATGATGAATTGATTATCTACTTAAGGTTACAAATGTTGGCTACACTAAGAAAGATTAGAAGAACATAAGATACAAAGTTTATCTGCTAAGCTTGATCAAAAGGATAGTAGGTGCCAAGAAAATTCAATGCAAGCCAAGTAGAAAATTAGTTGGAGTCAAGTAAATGAAAATTCTAGTAGATGCCAAGAAAGATAGTTGATGTTGAGTAAAGTTTAGTTGATGCCGAGTGATTCCATAGAGGATGTCAAGTAACATAGTGTGTGTTGAGCATCAGAAGATTGATAATGTTGAGCTGTTGTATTATATTAAAGATCATGGATTTGATGAATCTAAGCCAACAAGTTTGTTTTTTGGGATTTTTTGAACCATGTGGAAGATAAGGATGATGAGCTAGTGGCATAGAATTCTAGGTAAACCATTTTGAGGTGAATTCAAAGTGGATTCTAGAGGAAGTTTCTAGAATGGACATGGAATATGGGGTAGATACATTGTATCCTAATTAATCCATCAAAACCTAAAATTGGACAATGGAGAATGAGTGGAAAAATATCTTAATTTTCTATTTATTGGAATGGCTAGTCATGAAGCAAGGTTGTTATATGTGAGAACCTAAGGGAGACAAGAGGTCAAAGGGTTTTTCTTCATCAAGTGTCCTAAGAAAAGAGTCTATAATGGCATGTTAAGCAAGAAGGCTTAAGGAGATATATGCTTGTAAGGTCAACAAGCCATCAGAGATGCGATGAGTGAAAGCCAAGTAGAATGGAGGACTGAACAAAGATTTGTAATTTGTAAATGAAGTTGTAAGTTGTATTAGATCAAGCCTTATTGTTACTCTCTAAAGATTGTATTAGTCTAGGGTAAATCCTTTGGATTAAGGTTGACCTAATAGTCATTTGTAAATCCTTTAAATGGATGGCATTCCAAGCGAATGTTCTAAATTCCTCTAACAAGGATCATTCTAATAGGGTGAATAAAATCCTTTAATAGGATCACATTTAACAGTGTGTATTGTAACCTTTAACAAGATTGGCCTTTTACAGGGCATCACTTCAGAAGAGTGAAAAGAGTAGCATGTTACTGCTAGTTTTTCCCAAATTGAGTTTCCACATAAATCATTGTGTTATGAGTGTTGATGAATCTATTATGTTTCATACTTTAGATTTATGCAAGTTGATTTGATAGTAACTTACAAGTTTTGAGTGATTGCATAATTTTATGGATGTATGCATGAGTATAAATGTTTTATGGGTTCGCTAAGTTGTGAAAAGTTTTATTTATACATTTGAACCCATGATGACTGATTCACCATGCCCCCACCTCCCCCCGGTTATTTTAAATAATTACAATAATTAGTATCAGAGTCATTTTCTTAAGAAGACTAGTTTGAAGGTACTAGAAGCACAAATATCAAGATGTCAAAAAGAGATGTACCCAAGTTGAATAGAGATAACTTTCTTGCATAGAAAATTTTGATGAAGCTACACCTGAGAGGACTTGGAGATCATGCACAATATACCATTGAAGTGGAACATGTCAATCCAGTAGAAGCCCTAACTACTGAGGATATGAAGAAAAAGAAAGAACACAATCAAGCGATGTTGGAGATTGCCTCTACCCTAAGTTATGCCAAATTTGATGATATCAAAGGCTGTGACACTGCAAAGAAAATGTGGAATGCCATATACACTATCTATGGAGCAGAAAAGAATGTTCAAAGATCCAAATCTGAGAGTCTTAGAGGTAAGTTTGATGATATGAGAATGGAAGAAGTTCAAAATATTGCTCAACATGTTGCTAGGATAAAAGAAGTTGTTAGTGCAATAAAAGGTGCTATTGGTCAGATAGATGATGATACTATGTTAAGTCAAGTCTTGAGAACACTATTGCATGTTTATGTTATTAGATTTTCTGTAGTTCAAGAGCTAAGATATATTCTAGGAAATGATCTAACCATTGAAGGTCTAGTAGGTAGACTCACTACTTTTGAGCTACCTAACTTTGATAATTACAAACCTAAAAGTCTTGAATCTGCTTTCAAAGCTAAGCTATTATTGAAGGAATCTAAAAAGCCCAAGCAAAAGAAGAGGAGAAATATAAAATATGTGTCTAGTGACAATGATATGGATGAGGAGGATGTTGAAAAATTGGAAGCACTACTAGCAAGAAGATTCCATAGAGGTAAAGGCAAGTTCAAAGGTAAGTTAGGTATCATTTGTTTCAATTGCAACAAGGTTGGTCATATTTTTACTAGATGTACACAAAAGAAGAACTACAAAGGTGGTGAAAAATACAAAAAAAAAGAGAGAAGATGACATCAAAGATTACAAAGATAAAGGCAATGAAGGATGCATTTGATGATGATGAGGTAACTGCACTTGTGACTTGTGTAAACAAAAATGAAAAATGGATCATTGACAGTGGATGCTCACATCACATGACTAGAGACAAAAGTAAGTTCATTACCTTAAAATTTTATGAAGGAAATAGCATAAAATTTGGTAATTATGCATTGTGTTTGATAAAAGGAAAAGGTTTTATCAAGCTCATAGATAAGATTCTATGTGACAATGCTTACTATGTTGAAGGATTAAACTATAATATTTTGAGTGTGTCACAATTGAATAATTTGGGATGTAAGGTTAAATTTGAAAACAATATTTCTAAGATATATGATACTGATGGAAAGCTAATTGGAAAAGGTGATCAAACTAGAAGTAATCTATTCTATCTAGATATAGAGGATGCCACTTGTCTTGTTGTAATATTTGATGATGTATGGCTATGGAAAAAGAGGTTATGTCATGTTAATTTTTATAACTTGGTTAGTATCAGTAACATGAAGAAAGTTAGAGGCTTGCGTAAGTTGAACAAACTTGACAATACAATTTGCAAACAATGTTAGTTAGGAAAAATGACGAAGTCAAGCTTTAAGAGTAAAGCTTATACATCTAAATAAATACTTGATATTGTTCATACTAATTTGTGTGGACCAATTGATGTGCAAAGCTACAAAGGAGACAAGTACATTATATTATTTTTTGATGATTATTTTAAAATGATGACTATCATGTTTCTGAAATAGAAATCTAATGATTTTTAAATGTTTAAGTGGTACTTAGCAAGAGTTGAGAAAGAAATAGGTAAGAGTCTAAAATGTTTGAGATTAGATAGAGGGGAGAATTCACATCAAATAAATTTGAGATGATTTGTAATCATAGAGGAATCAAAAGATAGACATGTGCACCTAGAAACCCACCATAGAATGGTAATACTTGAAAGGAGAAATAGGTCTATAATGGACTATGTTAGAACACTCATGATGGAGAAGAATGGTTCTTTGAAATACTGGAGAGAAGTTGTAAGTACAACTATCTATACCTTGAATCATATACAAGTCAAGAAAGGTACTCATTCTACACCTTTTGAACTATGGTATGGACACTCACCCAATGTAAAATATTTTAAGGTATTTGAAAGAAAATGTTACATTCTTAAGGATTTCAAGAATGGTAAACTTGATGCAAAAATTGAAGAAGGTATATTCCTTGGATATTCAACAAG
Organism: Cupressus sempervirens; assembly: GCA_028749045.1. Lineage (NCBI taxonomy): Eukaryota > Viridiplantae > Streptophyta > Pinopsida > Cupressales > Cupressaceae > Cupressus > Cupressus sempervirens. The sequence continues at coordinate 298,060,346 of CM053789.1, forward strand.
AAGTAAAGCTTGTAAGTGTTTGAATACTAACAAAGTTGTGGAAAGTGCAAATGTGAATTTTGATGAATATGCAAAAGTACATGAGGCTGAACCTTTAAAAGAACCAGAAGAATACAAATCACTTGTATACTTTTATGAAGGTATTCCTATTGTACAACATGATATGAATCAAGCTACAATTCAATAGAAAGTTTCAATGACTACCGAGTCACATCCTGTGAATGTCGAGTTACATTCAGGAACTGAGCCACATTTAGATGCCTAGCTACATAATGAAGTGAATGCACATTATAATTTTGAAGTAGCTAGACATGAAAGAAATGTTGAGATACCTAAGATAGATGCACATAGTGATTCTGAAGCTAAAAGACAAAATGAAGAAACAAGAGCTGAGCCAAGATTGTCTAGATATGTTGAAAGACATCATCCTACTAATCAAATCATTGGAAATAAAGGTGCTAGGCCAATGAGAAGAAATAGATTGAGAAGTGAATCATGTTTGTTAAGCATGAAGAAACCTAAAATAGTAAAAGATGCATTCAAAAATGATTACTGCTACAAGGCCATGAAAGAAGAGATTAAAAAAATTGAAAAGAACAAAACATGGATCTAGTTCCTAGAGCAGAAGACAAAAGTGTGATTGGCACCTAGTGGGTATTTAGAAACAAGCTAGATGAGAATGGTGAAGTCATAAGGAATAAAGCAAGATTAATTTGCAAAGGATATGCACAAGAAGAAGGAATTTACTATGGAGAAGCATTTTCCCCTGTTGCAAGATTGGAAGGAGTAAGAACTCTACTTTCTTATTCTACATACAAAGGTTTCAAGGTTTATCAAATGGATGTTAAATCTACATTTTTGAATGGAATATTAGAAGAAGAAGTTTACATAGAGCATCTAGAAGGATTTTTTGAAGTTAACATTAAGAACATGGTATGTAGATTACACAAGGCTTTATATGGTTTAAATCAAGCACCAAAAGCATGGTATGAAAGACTTCATACTTATCTTGTGAAGATTGATTTGAAAGGACTAATGGTTGTAAAGAGAATAATGAGATATCTGGAAGGAATATAAGAGTTTGGTCCATACTATAAGAAGAATGAGAAATTACAATTGAGAGCCTACATTGATGCTGACTGAGTTAGAAACATTGATGAAAAAAAAAGCACCAGGGAAGAGACTAGTTACATGGACTAGTAAGAAACAAAACTACACGTCACAATCTATTGTTGGAGTTGAGTATGTTATTGTTGCTATAAATTGTACAAACATTGTGTGGATCAAACAACTACTCAAAGGAATGAAGGAGGAGATCAGAGAACCTGTGAAACTTTATTGTGATAATAAAAGTGCTATCAATATATCAAAGAATCCAGTAATGCATACAAAGACCAAGCACATTGCAATCAAGTATCATTATGTAAGAGAGCTAGTTCAAGATAAAGAGGTGAAGATGGAATATGTTAATATATAGGAGAAAATTGATGATACCTTCAAAAAAGCATTACCGAAGGATGCTCATGAGTATCTAAGAGGTAAACTAGGGGTGATACCCCTATCCAAGGTTGCATGAGTAACAATAGGAGTGCCCTAGATCAAACAAGCTAATGTCCATATATTACACATTGATGCAGTGGATCTTACTTTAGGAGTTGCCTAGAGTAATCAAAGAGCTGAAATTTTCAAATTAGTCACAAGTAAGGTGACGGACGAAGAAACTAAAGTTGCTTATATCTCTGTGAGAAGATGATATGTCTTTGGCATTATTGTCAAAGAGGGAGAAAGTAAAGTAAACTCATCATCAAGGAGAAAGTCCTAAATTGATCTATTGATCAGAGAGGGAGAAAGTAGAAGGAAGATCATATAAGAAGGAGATAGTAGATCAGAGGGAGACATCTAGAGATTGTTGATGTTGCTTATATAGAGATAGAGAAGAATATAAGAAAGAGGGAGAAATCCTAATCTACCTAGTAAGAGGGAGTTATAAGACAGAGTTTTTGTAACCTAATTAGAGGAATGGAAATTGCTAATAGAGAGAACAATTTTGATACAAGTTTTCCTTTTTTGTATTGTCTTACTATTTTAACCTAGTTAGTTTGGTTGAACAAGATTGTTCATCATCTGATTGTTTTGGTTGATCAGTTTGGTTTTCCATCAATGCCAAAGAGAGAGATTGTTGAAAATAGAATGAAAGAGATCATTGTAAATAGAGATTTTTGACCAAGACTATGTATTTCAATCATTGTTTTGTCATTGATGTCAATCCTGCTAGTAAGAAAATTGCTTAAAAGATTCAAGTAATATCACTTAGTTGATTCATGAAGAGGATTTGATCAAAAGATGTAATAACAACACCTAGAGGAAAGGATGAGTTATGCTTATGTAATGAAGTACAAAGATCAGTTAAGAAAGTGGTAACATGATGCATTAATTATCTACTTAAGGCTACAAATGTTGGCTACACTAAGAAAGATTAGAAGAACATAACATACAAATTTTTTCTACTAAGCTTGACCGAGTGAATAGTAGGTGCCAAGAAAAGTTAGTGCTAGCTGAGAAAAAAATTAGTTGGAGCTGAGTAAATACAAATTCTAGTGGATGCCAAGCAAGACAGTTGATATTGAACACTAATAAACTTTAGTTGATGCTAAGTAATTTCATAAAGGATGCCGAGTAACATAGTGTGTGCTGAGCATCAAAAGATTGATAATGCTGAGCTACTATATTATTTTAAAGATCATGGATTTGGTGAATTTGAGCCAACAAGTTTGTTTTTTTGAATTTTGTGAACTAGGTGTAAAATAAGGATGATGAGCTAGTGGCAGACAATTCTAGGTAAACTATTTTGAGGCAAATTCAAAGTGAATTCTAGAAGAAGTTTCTAGAATGGACATGGACTATGGGGTAGATACATTGTATCCTACCTAATCCATCAAACCCTAAAATTGGATAATGGATAATGAGCAGAAAAATATCTTCGTTTTCTATTTATAGGAATAGTTGGTCATGAAGTAAGGTTTTCATATGCGAGAACCTAAGGGAGACAAGAAGTCAAAGGGTTTTTCTTCATCAAGTGACCTAAGAGAAGAGTCTTTAGTGGCATGTTAAGCAAGAAGGCTTAAGGAGATATATGCTTGAAAGGTGAACAAGCTATTAGAGCTACAATGGGTGAAAGCCAAGTAGAATGGATGACTAAACAATGATCTATAATCTACAAATGAAGTTGTAAGTTGTATCAGATCGAGTCTTACTATTACTCTCTAATAATTGTATTAGTCTAGGGTAAATCCTTTGGATTAAGTTTGACCTAATAGTTATTTGTAAATCCTTTAATCAGGTGGCATTCCAAGTGAATGGCCTAAAGTCCTCTAACAAGGCTTACTTAATGGGTTCACTATGCTATGAAAAGTTTTATTTATATGTCTAAACCTTGGATAACTAATTCAACCCCCCCCGCCCCCCACCCCCCCTAGTTATTATAATTTATTGTATGGTAAGTAGGAGATAATTTCCACAGCAAGTCAAATTGTGGTATTTCTGTTAGGATTTAATTGTGTGATTTTTGAGTCAAACTCATTGACCCATGTTTCATGAGTAGTGATTCAACATGAATCCATATCTCATTATAATATATGGAACATTTATAACTCATTTGGTCTAGGTGATGCTCACAAGGGTGAAGCACTAGGACTTCCTGGGAGGTCACCCGTCCTAGTACTACTCCAACCTAAGTGCACTTAACTATGGAGTTTCCTCCATGGTTAAACCCAAAGCTTGCAACCCCATTTGCAAAACCTTAACCAAGTGTTGTGCCTTACGAACCATTCATTAGAAAGCCCCTTAAGCTCATCAATTGATAAGTAGGAAATAATTTCCATAGCAAGTCAAATTGTGATATTGCTATCAGGATTTAACTGTGTGATTCTTGAGTCAAACTTAATGACCCATGTTCCATGATTAGTGATTCAAAATGAACCCATCTCTAATTTTCCATTTATTCTCAAGAGAGATGGATTCATGTAGAATTACTACACATGAAACATGGGTCAATGAGTTTGACTAAAAAATCATACAGTTAAATCCTGATAGCAATATCACAATTTGATTTCCTGTGGAAATTATCTCCTACTTATCAATTGATGAGATTAAGGGGATTTCTAATGAATGTTTCATAAGGCACAACACTTGGTGAAGGTTTTAAAAATGGGGTTGTAATCTTTGGGTTTAACCATGGAGGAAACTCTGTAGTTAAGCGTGCTTAGGCCTGAGTAGTACTGGGATGGGTGATCTCCTAGGAAGTCGCAATGCTTCACCCCTTTGAGTGTCACCCATATCCAATTAGTGCTAAGTGTTCCATTTATTCTCATGAGAGATAGATTCATGTTGAATCGCTACTCATGAAACATGGGTCAATGAGTTTGACTCAAAAATCACATAGTTAATTCCTGATAGCAATATCACAATTTGAGTTGCTGTGGAAATTGTCTCCTACTTATCAATTAATGATCTTAAGGCACTTTCTAATGAATGGTTCATAAGGCATAATACTTGGTGAAGGTTTTTCAAATGGGGTTACAATCTTTTAGTTTAACCATGGAGGAAACTCCATAGTTAAGTGTGTTGAGGCTAGAGTAGTACTAGGATGGATGACCTCCTGGGAAGTCCCGGTGCTTCACCCCTATGAGCATCACCTAGATCCAATGAGTGATAAGTGTTCCATTTATTATCATGAGATATGGATTCATGTTGAATAATTACTCATGAAACATGGTTCAGTGAGTTTGACTCATAAATCACACAGTTAAATCTTGATAGCAATATCACAATTTGACTTGCTTTGGAAATTATCTTCTACTTATCAATTGATGAGCATAAGGGGCTTTTGAATGAATGGTTCATAAGGAAAAACACTTGGTGAAGGTTTTGCAAATGGGGTTGCAAGCTTTGGGTTCAATCGTGGAGTAAACTCCATAGCTAATTGTGCTCAGGTTGGAGTAGTACTGGGATGGGTGACCTCTTGGGAAGTCTTGGTGCTACACCCCTATTAGCATCACCTAGATCCAATGAGTGGTAAGTGTTCCATTTATTCTCATGAGAGATGGATTCATGTTGAATCACTACTCATGAAACATGCGTCAATAAGTTTGACTCAAAAATCACATAGTTAAATCCTGATAGCAATATCAAAATTATTGTATGGATTAATCATCCATCACAAAGTATTTTTTTTAGAAGTATCAAAGGGGAGACTATTGATCTCTAATCCAAAGCTTCCTATTAATGTCCAAAAATTTAGTCATTTACTAGGCAAGGTTGGCTGGTCATGACTATGACTGAGTCATCTAGTAAAGGCTAGGCATATCAGAACTTTTTTATTTGCATTACATGTTGATAAAGTCAAAGATTGGCGAGCACCATAGTTGAGATTGGGTGCATATATAAGTTGAGCATACATAGTAGAGTTTGAGAAAGTTGATAGATAGTTTTTTTTAGAAAAAAAGAAAGGATCAAGCTAAGTGATAGTAGAAATCTTAGTTATGACTGAGTGAAAGAATATTTAAATGCTAAGTAAATCAAATTTGAAATATAATTTTCTAGTTGCACATACACTTATGTAAATCATTTTGGCTGACTTTTATAAAACATTTAATAATTATAAAGAAATTTGAGATGGAAATTATGCGTCATTGCAGAAGGTATTAATCCCAAGGAAAGAAGATCAACGAATTAGAAAATCAGAAATGAAATGAGAAAAGGGATAAATTGTGAATTGTCTATTATGATCCAAATTTTTTGAAGATTGTCTATTTAATGAGGGTTTCTAACACTAGGATCAATGTATGAGAATGCATGTGTATGGATGTGAAAAAGAAATGTGTGTGTGAATGAATGCATGATAAATTAGGTGAGGTAGCAAACAAGGACATAATAGAGAAGAGAAGGCTAAGTATGAGAGGAGACAGAACAAAGTGACCTAAGAAGTAAAGGATAGAACAAAGATATCAAATTCAGATATTCAACTAAGATATTGGAAAGACGAGATCTAAAATCATCTTGGTCAAGTATTGAATCAGTTTTAACATATTGAGTTAGGGTAAATCTCTTAGTCAAGGTATCTTGACATATCTATGTAAATATCCTAATAGAGTCCTTATTTAGTTGTCAATTTAAAATCCTTTAATAGGGTAAGACCTAATACTCTTAAATATTTTAATAGGGTAGACAATTCACTTGGAGAAATCATATATTATGATCAACATTGTAACCCTAACGTGTTAACTTTATTGTTGAAATAGTGAAGATTTGTGGCTTTCATGCCCACCCCATTTTTACCTTCACATTGAAGTGTTTATGGGTTACTGAATCATTTGTGTTATGTGTTGAAATTTTCATGGATGTTATATTTTTTATTTCATTTCAGCATTTTAGTTTGATGTTAGATCTAAGATATGAGATGAATTAGGTGTGAAATAAGTAATGTATTTTGCAAGTAAAATTTTGAAGATCCCAATTCACTCCCCTCTTAGTATCTTGTTTCTCATTAAATCCTTGCAACAAAAACCAAGATATTATTCCTAATTTTTACATAAAGGACATCTACTTGGGCCTTGGTATACTATTTTCTTAAATCTTTTAGTAATAAAGACCTTCTTATTAAAACCTAACCATGTTCAAGAATCTTTCCTTGACAAGACAATATTATACTTGGAAAATAAATATATAATAGTGCCTACACCAATGATAGCCTTATAGATAAATGAGAAACAAGAACATAATCATGCAATGATGGAGATTGTATTTGCATTAAGCTATTGAAAGTTTGATGATTCAAAGGACTACAATAATGCAATGATGATGTTGAAAAATATGGAAATTATCCATGGAGGAGAAAATAATTTCCTAAGAGATAAGTGACAAAGCTTGAGATGAAATTTTGATGACATAAAGATTGTAGAAGGTGAGAACATTGCTCAATATGTTGGAAGAATCAAAGAAGTTTTGAACACTATTAGAGGAGTTGAAGGAAAGATTAGTGATCAACAAGATACTGAGAACCTTACTTCATATTTATACTATTAGAGTGTCTATAATACAAGAGGTAATATGTACTCTTAATAATGACTTAATCTTGGATAGTCTAGTTGGTAGACTCGTTGCTTTTGAATTGTCAAATTTTGATAACTTTATTACCCCTGCTATTGAATCTACTTTCAAGTCATAATTGGTTTTACATAAGTCTAAGAAGAAGAAAGGAAAGTATGAGTATAGTGAGAGCGAATGTTCTAAGGATGTTGTTGAGGATATTGAAGCATTAATGACTATTAGACTCCCTAGAGGTAAAGGAAAATTCAAAGTTAAACTTCTTATAATCTATTTTTCATGCTATAAAGTTGGTAATATTGCTACCAGATGTCTTGACAAGGATGAAAGGAGAAATAAAAAGTTCAAAGGAAGAATATATGGAAGAGAAAATAAAGGATATTAAGACTCCAAAGAAAAAGGTAAGATCAGATGTGATAATGTTTATTAGGTTGAAGGGCTTAACTACAATCTATTGAATGTGAAATAGTTGAATGGTTCTAGCTACAAAGTTGAATTTGAGAACAAGAAGGACAAGATCTACAATGGTTATAGTGAATTTATTGGAAGTGGAGACCAAACATGAGGTAATTTTTTCTATCTAGATATATTTAATATAATATTTTTATTCAAATAATGTGATGATATATGGATATATAATATGAGGATATGTCATGTGAACTTTGACAATTTGATGACCATTAGTAAGATAAAAAAAGTAATAGGTTTACCAAGATTGAAGAAACCAAGAAATGTGATTTGTAAACAATGTTAATTGGGAAAAATGACCAAGTCTAGTTTTAAGAGGAAGACTTATAATTATGATGTTAGTTTAGGGTTGGTTTTGCTTGAAATATAAGATAGGCAAGGTTATTGAGAGGGGAGGTGTGAATCAGGAACCAATAAAATTTTTGTCTTACTTTACCAATTAATCCTTCATATAATATTATGATCTAATTGCATGCATGAAAGAATGAAGGCATTAAAACATTCATAACACTTTGATATAAGACATGGTGACATAGAAACCTTCCAAATAGAAAGTTAAAGGATCTACAAACATACAATGAAGTATGCACTTGGTTTAGAGATTTAGAAAGAGACTATTAAGTCTATCCTATTAAAGGATTTTACTGATGCAACTGTTATCATGAACTAGTGGCTGATCTCTAATCTACAACTTTGATTTTCTAAATGAGATTACTTGTATTACAAGGATCACTTGATTGTGATAGATAAATATTTTTTGTCCTTATACTAATTGTAGCCTTCTTCAATTCACACTCATGTACTTCATAATCTTCTATTTATTCATGTTTGGATATGATTCAATGTATTCCATATATACCAATCCAAATAAAATACTTACTAGAGTTGGCTACAATACCAATTTCATTATAATTCACAAAGTCAACCCAACTATTGTAACTTGGGTTATAGGGAAAAATTTGGTGATTTTTTGATACACGTAAAACACTATCAAGGCTTGTCAATCATTGGCACTTGGTTGAACTTGAAGCTCAGTCCATACTAATCACTTCCAAGTAGCTTGAACTTGATAGTTATTGAATGACTTAGTTGATATTGCATAACTTGTTGTTAACATAGTGAGCTTGATACATACAGTAGAACTTGGTTACCACACCAGAGCTTGGTTAACACTACAATCTTCTTCACTTCCACTGAATATATTGGTAGCCTTTTCTAAATTTGGTTTACATTGTGCATAGTCTTTGAAGGTTAGTAAACATAGTGTAGCTTAGAAAATACTATAAACTATCTCAAGTGTTCATTACACACTACATTTTGACTGCTTGTTCAAGAGAAACTAAAATACTTGGTTAACATTGTAGGATGAAAGATAAGCTCAATAACAACTATAGAGCTTGGTAGCAATGTAACCATTTGACTAAGAGTTGAGTCATTGGTATATAATTTGACCTTAATGTCAATAATTTTCCCCTTTGGCATTAGTGACAAAAACATTTCTCAAACCAAAAAAAATATGAACATTCAAAACTATAAGTTAAAACTTCCTTTATCACCATTCTAAGTCTTTAATTTGGTTTTGACTTCCTACTCCTGTAGCTCGGTAGCATACTCTATTTTTCTAAAATTTTAAAATTGCTTTTGTAAAAGTACTTTCTGCTTATCTATACATGCATCTTCATATTGCTATACTACTCCCCTATACATATATCTCCTATACACATACATTTGGAGTATAGTATACTTTTCTTTCTTTTTCAATATCTTTTTCCTCTTAATACAATATACAATATCTTCTCCCCCTTTTTGACATAAATGGAAAAGTTTTATAATATCTATATGTTAATACCAAAACGTGACAAGAAATTAGAATGTACCTTCAAAATTGGTACCATAGTCTTTTCCCAATTCTCTTGTAATACGTTACTTTCATGCAAGTCAATTTGAATTTCTGATGATAATTCCATCACATGGTCAGCTGTGGAGAATTTTTTATCATGAATGAGAGTCTTTACATGTGCAATGTGTTTTTGCAATATATCCATGTTTGGGAGAATCATGCCCTAAATGTCTGCAAGTGTGACTCTAATTCTAGTTGCATCCTTTAATAATTCTACATGTTTGGGAGAATCATGCTCTGAATGTCTACAAGTATGACTTTGATTTTGGCTTCTTCCTTCAATAATTCTACATGTAGATTTGAAAGATATCTAATCTTTGTGAAGTGTGCAAAACTATAACTTGGGTCAAGTGATAGTTGGTGTGCACTTGCCTTCATATCTTCATCTATGTTGGACAATGTTTCCTTGATCTCCTTTGTGAAGATAGACATGTCACTCAATTTGACAAATAATGAAATAACATTACTAACATATGTTTCTAGAAAAACAAGAATAGTAGATAACCCTACTTGATCTATTGCAATTTAATGTGCAACATATTCCAACACTTTGTTCTTAAATTTTCTTTGAGCTTTTTGCAGCAATTTATCCTATCCATTCAAATCGTCATTGAATTTGTGGATAATTTATGATGTCAATTTAGGGTTGGTTCATACTACACCTAGAATCCCTCCATAGAATGGTATAGTTGAAAGGAGGAATAGATCAATCATAGAATGTGTTAAGCCATGTATGATGGAGAAGAATGTTGCACCTAACTATTCGAGATAATTTGTAAGTCAAGTAGCTTATACCTTAAATAGAGTAAAAGTCAAGAAACATACAAGGATTACACCCTTTGTGTAATAGTATGTTTTATGCACCTAATGTGAAATATTTCAAAATATTTAGAAGAAAATGTTATATGTTTAAAGTTAATAGAAATGGAAAGCTTGATGCAAAAATTGATTAACGTATATTTCTAGGCTATTCCATTGAGATAAGAACAAATAAGTGCTTGAATTCCAACATTAACAAAGTTATTAAAATTAGAAATGTGAAAGCTAATGAATATAGAGATAGTAATGAAATTGAAGGTAAGAAGAAACCTATATATATCTGTGTGTGTGTGTGTGTGTGTGTGTACATATACATACATACATACACACATACATACATATATATAGATATAGAAGAAAGATCCAATAAATATTGAGTTATAATAACAACATGATGTGCATTAGGTAATTGGTGTGAAGTGTCAGGATAACATATCGAGCATTTGCAAGTGATTGTCAAACAACCAAAACAACAAGATAAAATACAAGAAGTACTACATGAAGCTAATCTACAATAAGAATCTAAAAAAAGAAGCTAGAAGACATGAGCCTACACTAGAAAAGTATTTGACAATACATCATGCACCTAATCAAATAACTGGAGGTAAATATTTAAGAGTTATGAAAAGAAAAATATTGAGGATTGATACATGCTTACTATGTGAATTTGAACCAAAATTATTGAGGGATGCCTTGTATATAATTAACACTAGATTCAAGAAATGAATGAAGAGATTGAGATGATAGAGAAGAAAAAAATGTGGTCACTAGTACCTAGATCAAAGGACAAGAATGTTATTGGAACAAAGTGCATACTCATAAAAAAGTTTAATGAGAAACGTGAAGTCACACAAAACAAAGTAAGAGTATTTTGTAAGGGATATGTACAAGAAGTAGGTATTGACTATGGGGAGATATTTTACCTTCTTGCAAAATTTCAAGGAGTGACAAAACTAATTACATATGCTAATTACAATGGATTTAAAGCATACCAAATGGATGTCAAGTCCACATTTTAAAACAAAATTCTAGAAGAAGTCTACATTAAACAACCTAATGGATTTATCTACAAAAAAATGATATGATATGTACATCATACAAAGCTTAGTATTGATTGTAAAAATCCCCTAGATAATGGTATGAAAGGTTGCACACAAATTTGGTGAATATTGGTTTTCCATGGACTAATGACAATGGAGATCTATATAGACTGAATCTAGAAAGGGAGTACTATTAGCTAAGATATTTGTGGATTATGTTATATTTGGATGAAAGGATGCATTGTGTAAATTATTTATAGATCAAATGAGGTAAGAGTTTGAGATATATATATTTGGAGAGATCAACTTATTTTTTGGATTGCAAGTGTATCAAATCAAGAAAACTATCTACATTAATCAATTAAAATATATGAAGGAGATACTAAAAATGTTTGGTATGGAAGACTCAAGATCTTGAGAAAATTTGACAATGGTAATGCATATGAAGTTGAGTTACCTGATGACATGGATATATCTCTTATATTCAGTGTTGCTGATTTGTATAAGTATAATGAGTCAGATGATGAAGTGGATGTGTCAAGTGATTATCTGAAGAAGGAGATTGAAGAAGTTGAATAGATATTAGATCAAAAAGTTAGCAAGAGTACGAGAGGAAAACATTCCTATGAGTATTTGCTAAAGTGGAAGGATAGAAGAATTGAAGATACTACATGGACTTCTCAATCTGAGTTAGATTCAACTCAGGTTGTCACACTTGCATGATTTAGGAGAATCATTTCTCCAACCCTGGTTATCTAATGTAGGAGCATCCTGGGTTTCCTTGCAATCCTGCACTTTTGTTCATTCTGTCAGTTGCCACTGAGTTCTTAAGTTGATGTCAAGTCTTTGGTTGTTGAGTGATCCTATGGGTGTCGAGTTATCCTTTGGGTCCTAAGAAATTCCATTAATTGTCGAGCTACTCCTTTAGCTACTGAGTTCCTTTGGTTGCTGAACATTGGAGTATGTTGAGTTCTTATTTGTTTCCAAGTGATTCCTTTGGATGCCAAGCTCATGTTGATGCCGAGTGCTAGTATTTTGTGAAGTCTTTATTTGTCAAGTTTTTTGTGTTTGATTCTCATGTTTGGGTTGACTTTTCTTGCATTTAATTTTTGTAGAGGTAGTTGTAAATGATGTGAGCCAACTTGTGGTTGCAAATTCATTTAAAGTAGAATTTAATCTTGTGATAGGTCGACCTATGCTTGCACATGTATTTAAGGAAGTCTAGGATTGACTTTTAGGGAGAACTTAGAAAATTGGGGAAAAAGAAGAAGGATATGTGCCCATAAATACAAACTTGAAGTTGGATCCTGAGTTTGAATTTGGAATGTATTTGTAATTGGTCATAATCTAGAAGGCCTTATAGATGGGCATGTATCTTAAATATTTGATTAATCAATGAGCATTTTGCCTCTATCTCTCTCTTGGTGAACTATTTTTGTGTTGTTTTTTCTGCTATATAACTTTACAAGGTGGTTTGGATAGCTAGGTGTGCCTTAGGCCCTAGTGTTCGATCATCCCTACATCATAAGCTTATAAATCACCATTCACTTGATTGTCTTTTTGTGCAATCGAGTAATAGTTCATTAAATAATTAGAAGACCATCTATGTGCATTCACTCGATAATGTAGCTTTTAATTGGACATGAGAAGAAGTGAAAATAGAGATTTTGTAAGAACATGGGATGTTGCCTAACTAAATTCTTTTATTTTTCTATTCCTACTTCTATCTTGAATTTCATATAATCTAATAACTTTCTAAAAGAAAAAATTTAATTAAAGTTTGAAAAGATCATTTACTAAATTATCTTGAGTCATAGAGAAAGAGATATATCTCAGATGTCTTTCACTGATCAGATACAATCAAAGTGGTTGATTTAAAAATCATTTTATTAGTCCCTATTATTTAAGGTGGGGCTAATTATTTCAAGTTTCTTTTTGCTTTAGTCTTTGCCTTGGTAACTATGAAAATTGTCCTAACATATGTTATATATTATGGTCATAAGAATTTAGCTTATTAAAACCAAATGTCTCCTTTGAAATTTCTATTTTTTCATTGGCTCATCTAATTTTTTAGGAAAATCTTTTTAATTTCCTATTTCAAAAAATCAGTAGAAAATTGAACTTTAGGATCATGGGAAGTGATTTCATGTTTCTCCTATGTAGTTATTTCAAAAATTATAAAAGGACATGTTTTCTCTATATTCCTCTTACATGACAACTCCTTGAGAGGATATATGTTAAGAGTAGAGAACATATGTACTACCCTAGAGTTAAGTTGTGAAAACTCCAAAATATTTTTGCACACATCAATGTTTTTCTTAGAAAATTTGGTAAGCTTTCTTTTTGGTGCAATAAACACTAAATTTAGTAGAATTTATGGACTTAGTGAGATGTTTATTTTTCTATACAGAAATAACTTCTAATATTTTTAGAAATGTTTTTGATCTTGCATTGAGAAAATGACTGAGACAGAACCCTTTGGGAGAATTTCCTCTCTTGCCCCATATGGGGGCAGTTTGTGCCTATTTACAAAATATGCATAAAATTACAAAATTTTGGTGTTTGCAATAGTAATTTATTTTATGAATTTTTTTAGAAATGTACTCATCAATCATCTCTACCATGATGATGTCAAATATGTATGGACTCTTTGGTTTTACAAGATTTGTTTTAGTTTAGAAGAACACCCAAAAAAATGTTCAATATATAAGTACATCATTGTACCCCTACAAATATATGGGTTATTTTTATTTTTAAAATTACTTTTTAATAATTTAGGTCTAAAATAATGATATTTCAGTAAAAAAAATTAGAAAAGGAAAAAAAAATCTTATTCAATCAAATTGGGCTAATCACCATTCAATTCATTCTAGGTGAGAGCCTAATCTCATTAATCTTTTCTCAATATTGTATGTAGATTATTTTTAATAGAATTTAGTTTGATGCATGAATTTTTCAAACTCCCATTCAACTCAATGTTGGATTGTCAATTTTCTTTACAATGAGTTACATACTAATGCTACCATGAATCTAATTCCAACCATTATATTATTTATAAAGCATGTGTTGTGTGGTCAGCTATTTGGTCATCGAGAGATTTCATTCATTTTAATCTGTGAAATGAAATTTTTGATTCATAATGAATTTATGATATATTGAATTTATACTGATCCTTGTTTAAAGTCACTTTTTCCTACAAGCCTCCTCTAAAGGCTAAGGCTATGTGACCTACAACATGCCCTTTTTTGTTGCACATACAACATTGTTATTTTCTTGAAATTGATGAAAAATTAAATTCATTCCAACATTGAGGGCACTATTTAAATTTTGGCTGATATCGCAATTATGTCCTTTTGGGGATGTTATCAATGTTAATTCATGGAGAAGATATATTTACATTTGTACTTGTAATCCCTTTCTCATTTTAGTCAGTTGGTCTATGAAATTTGAGTTGAAAAACATGGTCTCAACTAATTTAATGCATTCAATAGGTTTTGGTTAAACTTTAAATTTTTTTAGGGATATCATTAAATTTGTTAGTTAAATAGATTTAGGTATTCAGTAATTTCACTTCTTGGACCGCAATAATTTACCCACAAAATTGTGAAGGCTTGGTTGAAAATTCTCAAATCATTCTATTCCAACCAATCTAGGGTTGGACTTCTTGTCATCTATGTTTTTTTTCCAATAATTATATATTTTAATCAATGGGAGGGTAAAAGCACATATCTGTGTCACCGTTTATGATACCAAAACTTGTTCTGGTCAAATCTTATTTCTGTATCAAAACTCAATTTTTAAAAGAAATTAAAAATACCCTTTTATACATCTCAGATTCAATATCATGATTATATAAATTTTTGAGTGTTTTGATTAGTTATAATATGTTATAATCTCAAAATATTATAAGTTGATATTTCAACATTTCAGAAGATGCTCCCTCAAAAAAGGAAAAAAAAAGTAAATCATATCAAAAAAATTTAAAAATTATATTTATCTCTAGAGGAGAGAATCCTCTTCATGAACATATAATTATTTTTTCAAGAAGGTATAAATTTGATAGGGAAGTTTTGATGGGAGGGAAAAACTATTGGGTTCTAATAAGGTCAAACTTGAGTACTTATAGCAAAGAAAATATACATCAAAAATATTTTATTTATTTATTTTTTACTAGCTATACATGTCATCTATAATATATTTTCAAATCAGAAGAAAAAAAGATGATTTGCATATACATGTTTGACGAGAACTACACCCTATTTATTTTATAGTTAAAAAAGGGACTTCAAAATAAAATAAAATGAATAAATTCTTACTCAAAATTTTTATAAAAACTATAGGCTTAAAATTCATCCAATTATACACATTTCATTAGTTTACATCATCTTCATATTTTAAACACAAATACCATTTTTTTTGTCATTAATATTGAACTATCACATTCTAATATCTTGTTTCTTTATAAAAGGTGACACAAGTTTGTGCTTTTACCCGAGACTGTTTATGTACTAGATTTCCATTGAGTTTCGAAACAATTCACCCGTGAGAATGAAATTTTAGTGAACAATGTAAAATACAATTATATTTTTGGAGGGTTCTTCTAGTCACTTTGGGATTGAGAATTTGATGAACTCCTCCATTCTTGAGAGGTAAGATATGTTTTGATGACCATTCCATTCTTTACTACATCTCCAACTCATTTTTAGCAGTTAAAAGATAGTATTTTTTTGTCCAAATACAAAAAATTTTTGTGCCAAAACTATTTATTCTCTTTTTTGACCCAGCAATTAAATATCAATTTAGTGATAGATCTGAACACATTTTATTTAAACTGGTAGAGGCATGTAGTTCTTTACTAAATCCATTTGTGGGGTTTTTGTGTATTTTGTGTTTGATAGCATAAGCTTAGACATTTCAACTTAAAATGTTAATTTATATCAATCATAGGGCATTCAACAGTTGATCCTTTCTTTCTCTTGTAAGTAATTTTTTCCCTATAAAGTTCTATTTAAAAAAAATAACTTAACCTATACAAGACATTTATGAATTTTAAGTGAATTTCATTATCATTTTTGGGATATTATGAATCAATTTATTATATGAAAATAATGATGCTTCTACTGAAATGATATATAAATTTAGTTCTCACAAGTATAGAAAAGACCATTCGATAATCTTATTTTCTTGCGTCTACTTGTATATTTTTAGAAATTCTTGTAATCTTAATTGAAGCAATTTGTGTATTGTCTATTCAATTCATAATTGGGCTTCCACTATTTCTTCTCATACATGTAATATTCAGTTTTTTTTTGACATGTTGAACCAACGAATGATTTGGGTGTGGATAAATGTTTAATTTTTTGTTGAATACATTTCTCCTTCATTTACCATGTGACTTGTAGTGGGTTGAATGTTATTGTGACAAAAATGTGGTGGTCTACTCTTTGTTCAACACAAACATGTCATCTATGTGTCAGGTATGCATTCATTGCTAAGAAAGAAACTCGGATTGAATGATAAATTTATTTCCCTTGCAACTACTTAGGTGATTTATTTTTTGGATTATATTTTGTTATGTTATTTACATTTCATAGGTACAAACATGTCCATTTGGTTCAAGTAATCAAGTTCAACGGTAGCATATCTTCTTACTACAATTTGATTTTAAAAAAAAGATATATTATAGGAGAGCATGTAGATATTCTATGAAATTTTTAGGACACACTTATTAGAGGATAGTTTGTACATAAATATCAACCTAAATGCATTCTTGAAGACTCAATAATAGTAATTGATTTCTAATATTGTAGATTATATTTAACATTAAAGTGGTACAACATGGTTTACATGTCACAACTATCCCACCTCGTGTTTCTTCACTAAATTTTTGCCCCCATTTTTGTGATGTCGTTTTGTTCCTTTTTCTTTCCCTATAGCTGAATTTTTGCATATTATTTTTATTTTCAGAACTTCTAATTATTTAAGCATGGCCATTTGGAGCTTTTGTTCAAGGAAAAATAGCATCTCCATCCTTGTTATTGCTCCTACACCCATCTCCTTGTTTAATTATAACTTATTCCTTTACTAGAATTATTGGAATTTTTTTTCTCTAATCAAAGTCTTGATAACGATGCAATTAATCACTTGAGTTGGGCTAAAGTGCAAGGTGAATTGGTTGTTATCTTTAAAGTTAAGGAATTCATACTTTCTATCAACAAGATGTAGCTGTCATTAAGGTTCTAAATTTATTTTGAGATGTGTTTCAGATTACAAGTGACAAAAAATTATTTTAATCAATTACCAAATATTTTTTTGTACATATGAGGAAGAGTTTCATGTTGAGAATACACCAGCCTATGTTCAATATGTGTGGAAAATTAGATATTCAGAGTACCTTGATTATATAATGTAGACATTACTACATCAAAATTACCCATTTTTATAACCATCTTGATCCATTTCTTGATTAGTCATCCCTAGAATGGGCTTTGTACTAACCTAAACTTGATAGAAGGCCTTTAGATTATTTTACAAATAGAATAAGTTAAGAATGTTATCGTTATCTAAATTTTTTTACTTGTGCTCATCTCAAAAAGTTTTCTACCTATGCCCATCTAACACCAAGTTGTTTGGACCATAGAAACCCAATTAAAATAATCATTACTTGGCTGAATGTTTGAAACAACTCCTTTGAATACCATGTAGAGATCACTAAGGTTTTCCACATTATATTTACTGCTAGTGTATTTAAAACATTTTTATGTATTGAAAAAATTATTTTTCTACCATTTTAGGCTTTAGCATAATTAGTTTCTTAGTTTTCCATATATACCCATGTACTATACATTCCATAACACTTTTCAATTTTTTCAAGTTCTTTCAAATTTTTAAAATGTTTCTCTTCATTTAAGAGGAAATCTTGTGGGGAAATGTCATTGGTTCCATGATGCAATTAGATAATTTTTAAAGCATGGCAATCCCTATCAAATTCTTCACCTAAGATGATAATTTATACTATTTTTTGCAAATGGTCTATAGATCTAATGATTGTGTCACTTGTTCACTCAAGGTATAGATTACCATCCATCAATATATCTTCTACTAAAAATTGTCTAAACTCTATTCACGGTTTAGTAAACCTTGACCTTGATTGATCTAGAACTTCTTAAATGTGAAACCTTCTTCATTCATGGCCTTTATATTAGTAGTTATATCAGCTTCACATTTCCCATGTCTTCCTATTTTTACATAGATATTTTACATGCCCAACAAAATCAACACTTTCTCCTCCACCCTTACCTAAGATAAGGATTTCAGCGCAACTCTTATTTCCAAAGTATTTCAATAAAGTTAATCGGATCTCAGTTACCAAAGATTTAAAATATCTTCATCACATTCTTTTCACATTACCCATGAAAAAAATCCATGCCTTATGTTGTTTCATTTAACACACATATCATTGGATGAGTAACTAGTAAGGGTAGAAATAAATGCAATATTTTCCTTAGTGTTTTTGGATTATTATTATTAAATATAGACATCCATAAGTCCTCCCCTCCTCTTCAATCACCCCTAATCATTATGAAATTTAATATAAGAAATGTCCTCTTGTACGTGTTGTTTGTATTCCATGTATCTAGTTGCAACCTACGGACATGATTATATTCGATATACCATTTATAACCACCATCCTCTTCTCTTTGATATATATGAAATAATCACACCTTCTATACATAAATAAATAAAATTAATTATATCTAAAAAATACTAATTTAATTTAATGACATAGAGATAAATTTATATATTAAAATTAAAAGAAATCAAGTTTTATTAATAGATGAATGGTCTAAGTTTTGATATATAGTAAAGTACATAAATACATCTATATAATCAACTTCACATTTTCTTCCCAACTGTTTCCTTTCCCTCCCATCTTCTTCAAACTTTTATCAATATCTATATATAATCTAAGCACTATATCTTGCACTTATGTTAAAGATAAAGCTCCAAAAAATCATTAAACATGAATATAGAAAAGGCATAGAAACACAATATAAAGCGATAAAAGTATTTCTTAAGTAAAAATTAAATATACATCTATAGCATTAGAAAATACATATAATATTTTGATGTAGTCATTCCTTTACCAATAAAATATATCTTAAGAAAGATAACTATCAATTGTTATGCCAAACGGTGTTTTCCCAACTTAGTTGTATAAAATACAACAAGAATGAACCTATGTTACTCTTTTGGAGAAAAATGAGGGTAAAAATTTTCTTCATCATTTTGAATATTCATCAAGTCCAAACTAAAATATTCAATAAATTCTAAATTCACCTCAAACTCATTGTTTCTATTCTCCAAAGTCATCATCCACACAATATTTGTTTATCAAATCATATTTTCCTATGATGTAAGATGTAGGAAGTAGATAAATGCTGAAGAAAGACCCTTGAATCTTCCTCAGGATAATGAGATTTAAACTATCATTGAAATTCTCATAAATTTAAACCATTCTTAATTTAGATGGAGTTCATATATTGAAATTTTGTCTTCTTATGTCCAATATTCTTCTATACCTATATTAATTCATTCATTTACTATTTGATTTCCCTCCCTATATATATGATTGATTGGGATCTTGTAAATGTTAGGAAAAGATTGATACTAGTATGAGGACATGTTTCAGTCATTGTTTTATCACTGATGTTAAATCTGCTACTTGCTGGTAAGGCAACTATTTAGTTTATTTGAGTACTATCATTTGTTTGATTGATAAAGAGGATTTGATCAAATGAGATAAAAATAAAACCTAGAGGAAAGGTTGAGTTATGTCATGAATTCTTTGGTGGCTGGGGATGAATTGGACTATGATGAGGGCTCTACATTTTGCCTATGTCTCGAGCTAGGGAACCCATGCCCTAGCTCTATTCTTGTGTCTTTTGAGTTCTCTGATAGTGGGGATTAGTGTTTGAAGGGTTGCAGATTGGGTGGCTCTTTGTGCTGGGTGTGGACTAGGTTGTGTTCTAGAGGAGGAGACTTTTGCTACATGCGAAGAACACTTCGTCCTTACCTACTAACCTGCGTTGTGCATGGGCAGTGGACACTATTATTGGGAATTTGATAACCCATGGCTCTGGTTTTTTCTTTGCTATGGAGGATGGGGGAGTGTAGGTGTAGGTTTAAAGTTGGAAGGGATTGGATTAAGGGTGGGGGGGTCTCCCATTCCCATTTTTTGGTTATTGTTAATGGTTGATGCTAAGGGGGAGGCAGCAATGAGGAGCCCTTGCATGAATTTTTGGGTGGCTTTAGGCCCTAAGTTTTCAAATCAAGGGATGAAGACTTTTGACAATAACCTATTTTCTCTGAACTCTGAGACTATTGACTTGGGGTTGTCTAATGGCTCAAGGATTATGAAGACCAATGGATGTCTCGAGAGGTGCAAGGAGAGGCCAAAATTGGTTGTCCCAGTTGAAATGATTGAGAATGATGTTGAATATTATTTGCATCATTCCCTATACTATAAGTTTTTAGGGATGAGGTTTTCTTTGCAATTCTTAGAGGTTTGGGCTTGGAGGACTTAGGAGTCAAAAGGGGAAATGGAGATGATGTTGTTGGAAAACAATTATTTCATGGTTACTTTCAACTATATTATTGATCGCAATAGGGTGTTTGAGGGAGGTCATTATTTCCACAATAAGGTTGGGTTGTTTATCAAGCCATGGCATGTTGGCTTCAACCCCGTGGAGGAGCTACCTAATCATGTCCCAATATGGGTTCATTTATCAAGGTTCCCAAAGGAATGCTGTCAAGAGGATGTGTTACATCTTTTGGCCTCAGTGCTTGGAAATCTTGTAGGGACTTCATCGCAGACCTTGGGAAAAAAGGTAATGACTTTTTCTCACATTTATGTTGAAATTGATCTTAGTAGACCTTTACTAGATGTAATAGAGATGTGTGTAGGTTCTTATTCTTGGGTCTAGCAATTGGGTTATGAAACTCTTCCTTTTTGTTGTCTCCTTTGTCAAGAATATGGTCATTTGCAGCAAAACTACCTAAGGAATAAATCTTGGGAATCCCATCTATCATAGCCTATGAGCAAGCCTCTTGAGACAGATAAAGGGAAGGGCATATCTCCTGATGAGGCAAGTGCTTCTGATGGTTTTGTTCCTATTAGGGCTTGGAATGAGAACACAAGTCTAAAGAGGTCTTTTAAAGAAAGGCAGGATGATACCTTTAACAACTTTGAGGTTTTGGATGAGCTTAGCCAACAAGAGGTGAATCTGAGTTTGATCAATTTGGATCATGGGCTTGTGGACTTAGCTCAAGAGGATCCTGTTATTGATTCTACTTTAGATCCCCTAGGGGATGAGTGTTGGCAATTGGATGTTGATCAGAAAAAGGGGACTTCTAAGGTGTACAAACCCTTGGCCATAATTACAACAATAGATATAGATTCTCTAGCTATTGGGCAACACAATCATTCAAGTTCAATAGTGAAGCTTAAGCCTCCTCCCAAACTAGGTATTCTACAGAAAGATATCAAGAAGGGTGGGATAGAGAAATTTGTTGAAATTGGCCAAAAAAAGGATGTGGAAAAGATTAAATTAGTTGGTCAAAATTTGGTGGAGTTGGGGGTAGTTAAGCCTTTGGATTCTATTTTTTCTTGCCATTTGAAATGATTGTTCTATCATGGAATGTGAGGGGCTTGAACAACAACCCTAGACAAAAAGTGGTTCATGAGTTAGTTAGAAGAAAGGTCTTAATGTTCTCTTTTTGCATGAAACTAAGTTATCTCTAGAGAGATGCAAGGTCTAAAGCCTAAGTTCTAGAGAAGTGGGGAATGCCAATGCATTGGAGCTCATGGTGCTTCTAGGGGTTTGGCTTGTTTATGGAATCCTTGAAAAATCTAGCCTCTTTGGTGGATTTCCTCTAAATCACCTCTATCCATGATTACTACTTGCCTAGAGATAGGGGACATCATATTATTTTCCAATATTTATGCTCCTACTAATTTCTAGGGTAAACAAGCTTTGTGGTCCCACATTAGGATGATTCATAGCATGTTTCCCTTTCATCCTTGGATCTTGGCTGAGAAGCAGGGTGGTACTGGAAGATTGGAGCCTTCTACATTGCTACTTCAAGTAAATATCAATACGTTGAAACTTGTGGACATTAAACCTAGCAATGGTCATTTCACCTGGAACAATTGTTGGAGTGGAGAGGTTTTTATTGCAAAAAGGTTAGATCGGTTCCTAGTTTCTTGTTACTAGATTGGAGGGATGTGGTCATCTTTCTCTAAGATCTTGGATTAGAGAGGATCAGACCATTGGCCTATTAAACTTTCTACATAGTCAACTTAGGTGCTTTAGAAGCCTTCCTTTAGGTTCCAACTTATGTGGCTTCGGGACTCATCTTTGAATGATTTGGTCTTCGATTGGTGGAAGAAAGGTAGACCAGCCTATGGCACTTCAATGTATATTTTTGCTAAGCTTCTTCAATTTTTTAAATTTGAGCTCAAATGATGGAATCATTTGTACTATGGGAATCTCTTCCATGAAAAGGCAGGGGCCTAAGAAGATTAGGATGATATCACAAGAAGGATAAGAGAGGAGGGGGTAATAGATGAATTACTTTAGGATGAGGCTTGGGCTATGAAATTGCTTGAAGAATGGGAACTACAAGAGGAAATGTATTGGAAGTAGAAGGCACGAATTGAGTGGCTTCAGTAAGGAGACAAAAATATGGCTTTTTTCTTCAACTATGTGAAAGCCAGGAGACATGGTAACTCTATCTCAGGGTTTGTGAATGATAGGGTAGAGCATCTTTCTTCCTTTCCAAAAATGTTTGAGGTAGTATAGTACTTTGAATTTCTCTTTAGAGAGGACTCGCAAGGGGGGTCTCCTAAGGAAGTGTAAGTTCTTTCATGTATCCCCTCTCTTGTGACCAAAGATATGAATTAGCAACTCATGAGGGATATTTCACTTGAGGAGCTTGAAGGGTTTGTTTTTAATATGAAGAAAGGGAAGGCACCAGGTCTTGATGGCTTCCCTATTGAGTTTTTTCAAGAGTTTTGGGATATCATCAAATTTGATATCCTAGTTGTGGTTCATGAGTCTCAACACAATAAGTAGATGTTAAGGGCTCTAAATGCTACTTTTCTACTCTTATCACCAAGAAGAGGGGGCTAATAGGTTGAGCCAATTTCAGCCCATCTCTTTATGCAATGTTATCTACAAAATTATTTCCAAACTTATTGCAGATAGGTTGAAGAAGGGGCTTGCTGATTTGATCTCCAAGGAGAAAAGTGGTTTTGTTGTGGGTAGGTAAATTCTGGATGGGATTGTTATTGCAACTGAGGTCATCCATTCTATGGCCAGATCAAAAGAAAAAGTGATGTTTATCAAATTAGATATGGCCAAGGCATATGATAGAGTAAGTTGGTCCTTCCTACAGTGGGTATTGAGTGCCTTTGGCTTTGTGGAAGATTGGATTCAATGGGTTTGGAGTTGTGTTACTTCAGTCTCTTTCTTGATGCTTATTAATGGGAGCCATTCTAAGGTTTTTAGGGTTTCAAGGGGGCTTCATCCAAGGAAACCCTCTCTCCCTTTATTTCTTTATTGTTTTGGTAGAAGGCTTGGGGAGATGGATTAAATAGAATGTGGAGTCTGGTTTTATTCAAGGCCGAAGATGGGGTGGAGCCTTACTCCCACAGACTCACTTGCAATTTGTAGATGATACTACTTGATGGGGATGGCTACAATGAGGGAGGCATCTAGTCTTTGTAGGGTCTTGGATGTATACTTGGCTACCTTAGGACAATATATTAATGAGGAAAAATATTCCATCTACTTCCTCCATTACCCCAGGTTCTATTCAACAAAGGATTGTTCACACTTTGAGGTTTTAGATGGGGAATCTTCCATTGAAGTATCTTGGCATTCCCATCTTAGTGAGTCTTGGCAGGTAATTTTGGAAAAAAATTGGGTGAAATTTAATCATTGGACTCACCATTGTTTATCCTTTGTTGGTCATGTCTAGTTGATTAAGTCAGTTGTGCAGGCTTTGCCCATTTATAATTGCATGCTCTAGGTTGCTCCTATGGGCTTTCTTAAGGATCTAAATTCTATGATGTGCCAATTTTTATGGGTGGGCTGCTTGGAGGCCTCCAAATGGAGTTTAGTTATATGGGAAGTGGTGTGCAGCCCTAAACAGTATGAGGGACTAGGCTTGAGGTAGTCATCTTTGATAGGAGAGGCGTTAGCTACAAAACTTTACTAGAAATGGTGTAATGAGAAGGATAAGAGTTGGGCGATGGTTCTTTCTCAAAAGTATCTCCCAAGGACTCCTCATCTTGATATTTCTAGGTATCCACTTGGGGGGAAGGGATCTATGATTTGGGATACTCTAAAGAAAGGGGCTAAGCTTATTAAGTATGGCTTATTTTGGATTTGCAAGAGTGCGGCGGAGGCCCAATTTTGATCGGATTCTTGGGATGGATATCCCCCAATCATTTCTCAGTTTCCTAACCTAGTGTTTCTTTGTCATTAGTTTTTGGAGGCTGGTTGGTTAGGGGTGAGTGATTTTAAGTTCTTTTTCCCTTGTGGTCAGATGGAAATGGCTAAATGGAAGTCCCCAAATGAATGGTCAGTTGTTGATTTATAGGAGTAGTGTGTTGTGCTACAAAATATCCTCTCTAGTAGGAGGTATTGTTCTCTCTAGGAGGAGGATGTACTTTCTTGGTCTCCCAATTCTAATGGGACCTAGGTGTATACCTTTGGGTACAACAGATTGACGTCTCATAAGATGGTTATGCCCGAAGTGTAGTGGTGGAGGAAAGTCTAGAACAATCTATCTTGGCCAAAATGTAAATATTTTATCTAGATGTTTGCTTAGAATAAGTGTTTGACTTGGGATAATATTTAGAAGAGAGGATTCGATGAACCTTCTATTTGTGTTATGTGTGGGGCTAATGAGGAGAATTCTTCCCATTTGTTCTTTCGTTGCTCTTTCACCCTGCAACTTTGGCATTTTTGGTGGGAAGTTTGGATAGCTCCTTTTGTCCATGCTTCCTCCTTGATTGAATTTTGGCAGGGGATGGGTCAACCCCCTTCTATGGTTCCTTTTCTATAGGAGGTGTGGTTTGTGGGGCTTATCTTCTTATTATGGAAGATTTGGCTGGAGTGCAACCAAAGGATTTTTCATGGAGAGCAGAGGCTAGTGCAAAAAATTTGGCAGAGGTTATTGGGCATGATTCAAGTGATAGTGGAGGCTAAGTGTGAAGTGGAATTACCTTTGCGAAAATGAGATACAGAGTTGATGGAGAGATTGGGGACCTTGGGGTCTTCTTTGGCCTTAACTAGGGCTAAGAGATGGCATCATGAGAAGAAAAAAATTGACAGGGTTGATAAATGGCAGTTTTCCTCCTATGGGATCTTGAAGATCAATACTAATGGATCTTCAAGGGATAATCTAGGTCCAGCTAGTATTGGAAAGATTGGTAAAGATGTTATAGGCTCAATGATTTTTATCTTTTTGATCTATGATGGGATTCACACCATTAACCTAGTGGAAGGGTTGGCTATTCTTGTTGCTCTTGAGAAAGCTCATGCTTTAGGAAGGAGAAAAATAGTTTGTGAATCTGATTCCCAGGTTTTGATCAACTTGCTTATTGAACAAAAAGTAGCTAATGTTAATTGGAAATTGGCTAGGATTGTGCAACAAATTTTTCAAATTAGTTCTTTGATGGAAATGGTGACTTTCGCCCATATTCCAAGGGAGTGGAATAGGGCGACTGACTATTTGGTGAAATGGGCTTCTGAGCATGTTGAGGGATGGAGAATTGAGGAATGGGAGTTGGTTCCTCAAGAGCTTCATTTTGACTTAAGGAGCATTCCTGATGAAGATAGGGTGGAGAATGATGATAGATGATGGTGTTAGCTATTTTATCACTATTTGGGGCTATGCTTTTGTTTCTTCTTAGGACCTTAGGTCCTTGATCTCTTTGTATTAGTGCATTCTAATATTTAATAAAGTTTTTACCCTTTTATTTAAAAAATTTATCTCATGAAAAAGGAGTACAAAGATCAGTTAAAATAGTGATCACATAGTGTATTATTTATCTACTTAATGCTACAAAGGTTAGATACACTCATTAAGTCTAGAAGAAAAAGAAAGAAAAACTATGTCTGCTAAGCTTGACTAAGTGCATAGTAGGTGTTGAGAAAAGTTAGTGCAAGCCAACCAGAAAATTAGTTGGAGATGAGAAAAGTTAAGATTTAGTGTATGCCAAGTGGACATAGTGTAAGATGAGTAAATTTTAGTTGGTGCCAAGCATTAGTAAACTCTAGTGTGTTCCAAGTGAATTATTGGTAGATGTTATGCAGCAAAATGTGTGTTGAGTATCAAAGGTTAGTTGATACCGAGTGCTATTATTCATGTTAAATAAAAAGTTTGACAAATCTAAGCCAACTATTTTGTTTTCTTGAATTGTGTGAAGTGTGTGGAAGATAACTATGATGATCTAGAGGCACATAATTTAAGGTAAACCATTTTGAGGTGAATTCAAGGAAGATTGTAGAAGAATTTTCTAGAGGAACCAAATGGAATAGTGGGTAGATTCATTATCCTACCTAATCCTAGATAATCCTAAAATGGACGATTGTGGTTAAGCGGAAAAAGATTTTAAATCTCTATTTATAGATAGAGCTAGTCAGAAGAAAAGATTGTCATGTACAAGAACCTAAGGAAGAAAAGGATTCTAGGGTATTGCTTCATTCAGTAGCCGAACAAAAGAGACTCCTATTGGCAAGAAAAGAAAGATGACATATCAATATGAATTCTTGAAGGGTGAATAAGCTATTAGAGTTGAAGTGTGTGGAAGGCAAGCATAATGGAGGACTAAAATAGAGACCTATAATCTACAAGTGAGTTGTAATTTGTTATCAAATAAAGCCTTACTATTACTTTCTAATAATTATATCGGTCTAGGGTAAATCCTTTGGATTAAGGTTGACCTAACAACCATTTTTAAATCTTTTAACCGAGTGACATTCCAAGTGAATGATGTAAAGTCCACTAACAAGGCTCACTCCTAACAGGGTGATTAAAATCTTCTAACTAGGTCACATCTAACTATGTGTATTGTAACCTTTAACAGGGTTGTGCTTTCACAAGGCATCACTTTAGAAGAGTGAGAATTAGTAGCATGTTACTAGTTGTTTTTCCCAAATTGGGTTTCCATGCAAAATCCTTGTGTCAAATGTGTTATTGAATCTGTTATGTTCCATTTTTACATTTATACAAAGTTTTTTTGACCTAGGACAATAACCTACAAAGTTTAAGTGGGCTATGATCTAATAGATGCATGCATAATAAGGTTTTAAGGATATGGGTAATTTACAAAATTTAGTTGCTAATTGAATATTATTTATTACTTTGAACCTTACATAAGAAATTAAACAAGTAATGCTTAATAGTAATAGTAACCATACACAAAGATAACTCATAACACCATATTTTGTTAACTAGGGAAACCTTGGCCAAGGGAAAACTATGGTGGGGTTCATACCCACTAGATAATATACTGATATATATATGTTCTTTGTTAGAGGATGGAACCTATTAGGAGTCAATAAGAAAATTTTGTATAGAGAGTCCCTATTAGGAGACTTTGAATCCCTGTTAGGAGATTCCAACCCTGTAAGGAGTTGTAGTATAGTAGATGCAAGATGAGCCCACTGCAAAAACATGCAATTCCAATTACAAGAAGATCTCACTACCCAAAAAATTAATTAGTCTTCAGGTATATAGGTTTTGTAAATTATTTCTTTACTGATCTTTGACCTCAACTAGATCTTAGATCACAAAACCAACTTCACATATATTGCTTCACATAAAGTTCACATATCACAATTATACACTTGACACACACTTGAATTTGCAAGATTTCCTTTCCATAAATACCATGCCCTATTCACAAATTTTTGCTAGGTTAGCTAAGACCATAATATACTTTTCCAACTTAGAGTAAACATCTAGGATGCTGGCCCTAATTGGTCAAGTAATTATTTAGTAAACAAAATAATTCCTTTCCTTTAATTCTATTGTCCTATTTCACTGGTAGAAAACACATATCTCTTTTCTATATAGTTTATACCAATGTTCAAGGTTATACTTTTCATCATTAACATGTATACTATCTCTATCTAACTTCACTAATCATAATACGATGTTAGTAACAAGTTACATACAAAACAATACACTATTGTAAAACAATTTCATACTTAGAAAATTTTCTAAGTACCAAAAGCTAAGCATCTTTATTTTGGAGGTTCTCTACAAGCATGTACATCATGTGTTTCTATAAATAAAAAAAATTACATATCTTCATTAGCTAATTATCAACAATCTCCCCCTTTGGCATTGATGGCAACAAAATAGGGAAAATTGGCTAAGTAACAAAAACCTGTCAAAACAATACAGTATCAATACATTAATCATCTTTTACAACTTATCCATCTTATGTATGCTCCCCCTTTCAATATGATTTCATACCTTACCTTACTTACAATTTTCTTATGTATCTTATTCCCCATGGACATCAATGACAAAAGTCAAAATGTCAAAAACTATCAAACACTATTCATCTATTGTCAAAAACTTTGTTCATTTACCTTAAATTGATAATATCTTCATATAATCATCAAAACTTTGCTTAAGACTATTTAAACCTTTTATCCATGTATCCTTCGCTATTTTGACAAAAGAGATAATTGCACATAGGGCATATGATGCAATCTCAACTACATTAAGATCAGAGTATAAGAAGTTTGAATAGGTGTCCTTGGCTTTGTCACACTCCTCCAATTGTCTCTCAATAATAGATATATTCAGAGAAATAGACTCTAAATTCTGATAATCTATTCAAAAAAATTTCTTTCTTAAGTTCTAGTTTCTTGATATCACTAAGAACAATGGCCACCTATGCTTCAAAGTCATCAACTTTGTTGGAAGGTTGTTGTATCTGGTTTGATAGAGTTTCTAGCTCACTCAACTTTCCTTCAATCATACTGTCAAAATCCTTGGTAAAAATATGAGATAAGGTACACTTAGTGTACAATACCTTTCCATCTTGTTGAAATTTCTAAAGTTTCTTGATATAAGTATCAAGATTCAGTAAATGATTCTTGATATTCTGACAAATGGTGCTATCTAAATTAGCATCATGTGAAATCTAGGCCTTTGATTCTGCAACATTCAAAAAATTTGTAAATTCTTCATCAAAATGTTTCAACACTATTTGTGCCCTCTATTCAGGATCTGCCTCTGTATGTTTGACTGCCAGAGTACTATGTAAACTATCAATTACTTCCATTAAGTCTCTTTGTAGGCTCTTTACTTTCCTATTTTTCTCAATAAGTTTGTTAGAGATGAGATCAAGTTATTTTCATCATCATCATCACTTTTTAGGCTAGCAAGAAAAAGTGGAGTAGATGAATTAGATGGTTTAGATTCATCTTTCCTTTCCTTCTTCTCTACTACTTCTTTAACTCTTCTCTCCTCTCTCTCTTTCTCACTTAATTCATAACCTAAGGGATGAAGGAATGCTTACTGAGGTTCTAATGCTTGAATATGAGTTAAATCTATATCAACCATAACACATAATTCATTTTTAAATCTTTCTACAATTGCAATTGTAATTCTAAATCTTTGTGTCATCCCATTCTAAAATGTTTTCATTAGCAAGTTTCTATTATCCAATATTTTATCTATTGGATGTCTTCTACATACATCTGTAATCTTCTCCATGGTACATCTCTTACTACTCATAACTTCTGTAACTGATAAGTATGGAAATTTCTTAAGTAAATGAAAGAATATATAATTGATCAATTATTGAAATGTAAACACACCATTCTTCATCCTCTTGATTTTTTCTAGGTTATCAAGAAGTTGCATTCTTAGAATTTCACTTAGGTTAACTTGTTCCTTCTCAACACAAATCTTATAGGCTACATAGATAAATCCTGCTAACAATTTATTAATCATAGAACTTACACATATAGAGTAGGCAATGATTCTACTCAAGAATCTTACATCATCTTTTCTAATGGTGTTGATCACCATTATAAACTTATTCTTTGTATCTCTCAATCTTCTTCTTACCAAGTTTCCCACCTATAGGTACACTTCCTTATTTTTTAAGACTAGTTACCTCATGAATAAGGTGAGCTAAAATGTCAACTACATTGTTTTCCATCCACAATTTTCCATCTTGAATTCTACTTAGTATGATCTGAATCCATTCATCGGTGTCTAATTCTCAGTAGAAGTGATATTTGAAAATGTCTAGTTCTCTCAAATGTTCAAATCTAGGCTTTATAGTCATATCATGCTGAAAGACAATTTCCATATCTTTGTTCATATATTGACTTGTTAAGATAACTTCCTATGTCTTCCAAATATATTATATTCTTTGGAGTAATGGATAATGTTGAATTAGGGTTTTCTTTTACCAGTTTCATGGAAAAACCTTCATTTTTGGTCTCTCCTCATTCTCAACATTATGAATTATTGACATATCCATGATTCCACTAAATATAAATTTTTAGTAAAGAAATTATGCAAATAAACAATAAATTATCTCTTTTTCGAAAAATAGGGTTTAGTTTGAAATCACCTTGTCAAGTTTCTTTTGAGTGCTCTATGCTTCTGATGTAAATGCAATGAAGTGGTAATCAAGTCTGTACTTCATTTTATTTATTCAATTCAAACTTGCATTAATTATGTACTTTGCAAACATGAAAAATTTATCAATTACATTCTAAAATTAATTATGCACTCAATAATCTTTGTTCAATCTTCAAATGTTATCCAAGGTTTATCATACCTTCCTTGCATCATGAAAATGCTCCAAGAATCTTCGCTTCACAAAATTCTCTATACAAACATAGTGATGCAAGGAGATGTGAGTAGCTAAGGCCAAGTGGCACACTCAGTTGCCCAAACCACCTTGCAAGAGTTAACATAATAGAAACACACGCAAAAGAGAATAGCATCACAGAAAGAGAGAAAAATATTATTTTTTGATTCATGAAAATATCATCATACATGCCCAACTGTGAGGCCTTCTGGGTTATGACCAGATACAAAATACATTCAAACTCAAGATCTAGTTTCAAGTTTAGATTTCTACACACATATGCAAACATCTACCACAATTCTAATTAAGACTCTACCCAAGACCCCTACATATACTAATCCAAGCCATAAGTAAGCTCAGAATGCTAAAAACTAAAATTAAATACTTGAAAAGCCACAAGTCGGCCTCTAATAGAAATTACATATGCAAAAGTTAATGCTCGAGCAAAATTGGCATATTGTCTAGCTCTGATTGAATTAGAACTTGCACTTTGAACTAAAGTTGGGTAAAAGCACAAACCTATGTCAATATTTTGTAAAGGAAAAGGCTAACAAAAGTATAAATGTTCACCTTCAATGACATAAAATTGGTATTATTATTTTGAATTTAAAAATGAAGTAAACTAATGAAATGTGTAGAAATGGATGAAGTTTAGGATTATAATTTTTAATAATTATTTGGAATAAGAATTGATATATTTTCCTAATTTTTATAAAATATATTTTAGGTCTTGAAAAATGTTGAAAATTAGGGGTCTAGTTCCCACCACAAAACTATATGCAAATAAATTTATTTCCCTTTGATCTCAAACTATGTTATAGATAATATATATATATCTAGAACAATCAAAAATAAAAAAATTCTTTAGACTTATATTTTCTCTTTTATAAGGATTGAAATCTCAACTCACCTGAAATTAATACTTTTCATCTCCCTCCACATTTTTCAAAACAAATCTATTCTAACTAGGAGAAAAATTAAACGTTTTAGAAGAGGATTCTCTCCTCTAGAACATTATATAATTTTTAGATTTTTTATATGATCTAATATTTTTTCTTTCTCAAAATTGACATCTTCTCAAGTGTTAAAATACGTGGTTGTAGAATTTTTTAATTACAATACACTATATCAAATAAAAACACTATAAAATCTATATGAGAATATTCATGACTCTAAGCTCTATAAAATGGGGTTTACATATTATTAAAAAATATCATAAAAAATAGTAAGATTTATTGAAACACCACTTTTCTAAAATAATTTTATTTCTTTAGTAATTGGGAATAAAATAGTATAAAACATGCATTTAATAGAAATTTCAAATTGGAAAAGTTTGAGACCATATATAACTTAGTTAGAATGAATTTATCTAGATTATATGTTTTAAAAAAATAGATTTTTAGATAGAAATACTCAAATTTAGTCATTCTAATAAGTCAACCTGAAAGGTGATACAACTTTGTACTTTTACCCAAGTAGTACTATAGGTCCTCTACAAACCCTTAAATGTAAAAAGGCTGATTCGCCAAAGAAAAGTGTGTATCTATCCTGAAAGTTAAGCATAGAAAACTATCGCACAAAACTACCAAAAATTGATACTCCAAGAGAATTACCATATCTCCCAACTTATAATGCATTAAGACTTGTGTCTTAGACCATAGATAGTACTCTAGGCCCTCTTCAATCCCTAAAATGCACATCATCTCATTCATTGTGAAAAATTAGTTACATGTCTTGCAACATAAATCCAAAAACTAGAAAACATAGTTCTAGTAGCAAAATAAAAATGGCTCAAAAAATGAAACATGCAAGATAGTAGCGCAACGTAGGATGCTCCTGCATCACATTGTTTTCATCTTCTACTATAGAATTAACTTTTTCTATAATAATAGTAACTCTTAATTCCTTCGTAACAAGTTCCAATAAACTCCAAATTTTAAGTAATCTTAGATACCGTCTAAACTTATCTCGATACAACTTTTCCAAACTTCACTACCCACAGTCTTATCTCTAAATGAAATTTCAAATTCTAGTGCCATGAACAAGCTTAATTCAACTTAGTTGAATCAAACTTGATTACTAACTTTGATCTTCCTATCTCACCAACCTCTAACTTTTCTTCTAAGATGTCTAATCCTTTTATGAATGTCTCATTGAGTTCTTCTCAATGTTCACTAACTACATTTCTTTTTTCCTCATTATCTTTCTTAGTTCTGGAGTTCCTTTCATTATTTCTTCTATCATTCCTGATGTTTCTTCCATTATTCCTTCTGTTTTCAATGTTTCTTCCATTGTTCCTTCTATCTCTAAAGTTTCAGTCCATTTTACAATACTTTTTTATATGTCCAAAGTTGTTGCATAACTAACATATTGGAGTTATGCTTCTAGGATTCTATTGATCAATAGGTGCATGTCAATTTTGGGCTATGTGTCCAAACTTGTTACACTCATAACACACAATGTATCCTTTTTCTTCATAAGGTCTTCCTTCTTTCGATGTCCTATCATTAGATCTTCTTCTATTTACAGGATTAGTATTTCTAGACATTATACTATTTCTTCTATCATTATCTTATTTAGGTTTCCTATAGTCAATTTCTTTATAACCCATACCATGACAATTATGATAATAAAAATTCTTAAGATGATTGAATGACTTATTTGTACAATCTCTTTTCATATGACCTATTTCATTACATGAAAAACACTTACCTCTAAATTCATACATGGTTTCTCTAGGAGATTCCACTTGCTTTGGTTCATCCAATATCTGAACTTCCTTATCTTGTCTAACTTTTTTAGGTTTATTAGAAGATTGACTAAATTCAATCTTATCATCAAATTTCATATGTTTTCTATTTTTAGGTTTCTTTGTAGACATTTTAAATAGATAACCAAGACTAGTCCTATCATAGGTAGGTCTCTATATTTCAATTCAATCATCAAGCTTTTTTCTACTAGAATAAAGCTTCTCAAGTTGTTTCTTGCATTGAGTTAGTTCACCTTTCACAATAGTGTTGTACTTATGAAGTTCTTCATGATCTTCTTTCAACGTTTCAAATTCAGATGTCTTCTTCGCCAGACTCACTCTAAGATCTATACTTTTAATCTTCAAATCATATTCAACTTTACGAGAATCATTCTTCAAAGTCAACTTTAGATTAGTAATCTTCAATTCATGCTTCAAGATCTTGTACTCTATCTTTAGCTTTGAATAATCATCATCACTAGTTTCAGATTTAGTAGATTTAGGCTTGGATTTGGGATGTTCAATCTTATCCTTCAATTATCCAATATATAATTTGGAGTCTTCATATCTATCCTTCTACTTATCTCTTTCTTCAGTAAGGAGATCAATTTGTTCAAGTACCTCTTCAAGGTTCTTCATCAATTGTTCCATATCCATAGGGATATTACTCAAGCTATTAAGCCTCTTCTAAGTAACTGTGCTCTAATACCAATTGTTAGAAATAGGAATTACTAGAGGGGGGGGTTGAATCATTAATTTACAAACTTTAGTCGCCAATTGAATATTATTTATTACTTTGAACCATACATAAGAAAGTAAACAAGTAATGCTGAATAGTAATAGTAACCATGCACAAAGATAACTCATAACACCATATTTTGTTAACTAGGGAAATGTTGGCCAAGGGAAATCCCCAGTGGGTATGATGAACACTAGATAATATATTGATATATATGTCCCTTATTAGAGGGTGGACCCTGTAACGAGTCAATGAGTAAATTCTATATTAAGAGTCCTTGTTAGGAGACTTTGAATCCTTGTTAGGAGATTCAAACCCTATTAGGAGTTGTAGTACAAGAGATGCAAGATGAGCCCACTGCACAAACATGTACTTCCAATTACAAGAGGAGCTCACTACCAAAACAAGTAATTTTTCTTTAGGTATATAGGTGCTATAACTTTTTTCTTGACTGATCTCTAACCTTAGCTAGATCTCGGATCACAAAATTAACTTTGCATATATCACTTCACAGAAAGCTCACATATCAAAATTACACACTTGATACACACTTGAATTTGCAAGATGTCCTTTCTATAAATGCCATACTTTTTCACAAATTTCAGCTAGGTTGGATAATACCATAATATAATTTCCTAACTTAAACATCTAGGATGTCGGCCTTAATTCCTTTCCTTTAATTCGGATGTCCTATTTCATAGGTAGAACACAAATACGTCTTTTCCATATAGTCTAGACTAATGTCTAAGGTTATACACGTCATCATAAATATTTATATTATCTCCATCTAACTTCACTAATCATAATATGACATTAGTAACAAGCTACATACAAAACAATACACTGTTGTAAACCAATTTCATACTTAGACAATTTTTTGAGTACCAAAAGCTAAGTATTTATATTTCTGAGGTTCTCTATAAGCATGTACATCATGTATTTCCATAAATGAAAATAATTTCATATCTTCATTAGCAAATTTTCAACAGTTCACCTCATCTCTCAATTATTCTAAAGA
The DNA here is from genome assembly GCA_028749045.1 of Cupressus sempervirens. Taxonomy (NCBI): domain Eukaryota; kingdom Viridiplantae; phylum Streptophyta; class Pinopsida; order Cupressales; family Cupressaceae; genus Cupressus; species Cupressus sempervirens. Next base: position 298,096,110 of record CM053789.1, read on the forward strand.
ATTCCAATAATTGGTATCAGATCCATAGTGCTTAAGAGGACTAGTTTGAAGGTATTAGAAGCAAAAGATTAAGATGTCAAAAAGAGAGGTACCCAAGCTTAAAAAGGAGAACTTCCCTACATGGAAAATTTTGATGAAGCTACAACTAGGATGCCTTGGACACCATGCACAATCTAGCATCTCCACTAAGCATGTTGACCATTCTAGATCCCTAATTGTCGATAATCTAAAAAAGAAGAAATAACACAATCAGGAAATGTTGCAAATTTCCTTTGCCCTACATTATGCTGAGTTTGTTGATATCAAGGGTTGTGATTTTTTAAAGAAGATGTGGGATGCTCTTTACACCATTTATGGAGGAGATACGAATGTTTTGAGATCAAAATCTAAAAGTCTTAGAGGTAAGTTTGATGATATGAGGATGCAAGAAGGTGAGAACGTTGCTCAATATTGCTCTAGAATAAAAGATGTTAATTCTTTAAGAGGAGCTATTGGTAAGATAGATGATGATATTATATTAAGAAAAGTACCGAGAACACTACTTCCAATCTATAATATTAAAGTATCTTCCATAGAAGAACTATAGAAGTAGAGATTGATATAGAAATAAAAGAGATGAGGACAAAAAATATTACAAATGCAAAGGAAAGAAGTATTGTTACTTTGTAGAAAAGAAAACTAGAGTTGGAACTAATGACCATGATGATGAAGTGGTGTATGTTGCAATGAAGGATCAATATAGTGAGGATGAGGTAACCGCACTAGTTTCTTGTGTGAACAAGAATGATAGATGGATTATTGATAGTGAGTGTTCACATCACATGACTAGGGATAAAAGTAAGTTCGTTACCTTGAATTATTATGATGGGAATAGTGTAAGGTTTGGTAATGGTGCACCCTGTCTGATAAAAGGAAAAGGATCTATCAAGCTCATAGAAAATATTTTATGTGATAATGCTTATTATGTTGAAGGACTTAACTATTATTTTTTAAGTGTGATATAACTGAATAGTTCAAGTTGCAAATTTGAGTTTCTAAACAAGATAGCTAAGATCTATGATACTGATGGAAAACTAATTGGAAAAGGTGATCAAACTAGAGGTAATTTATTTTATCTTCATATGAATGATGATACTTGTCTTGTTGTAGAATTTGATTATGTGTGGCTATGACATAAGAGGTTATGTCATATTAACTTTGACAACTTAGTGAGCACCAGTAACATGAAAAGAGTAAGAGATTTGCCTAAATTTAAGAAACTTGACAATATAATTTGCAAACAATGTAAGTTGGGCAAAATGACTAAGTCTAGTTTTAAAAGTAAGACTCACACCTCTAAAGAAATTTTGGATATTGTTCATACTAACTTGTGTGAACCAATTAATGTGAAAAGCTACAAGGGTGACAAGTACATTATCCTATTTGTTGATGATTATTCTAGGATGATGACAGTTATGCTTCTAAAATAGAAATCTGACACTTTTTAAAATTTTAAGTGGTTCTTAGCCTGAGTTGAAAAGAAAACATGCAAAAGATTGAAATGTTTGACATCTAATAGAGGGGGAGAATTTACATCAAATGAGTTTGAGATGTTCTGTAATGACAGAGGAATCAAAAGACAGACATCTATACCTAGGATCCCTCCACAAAATGGAATTGTTGAAAGGAGGAACATATCTATAATGAACTGTGGTAGGACACTAATGATGGAGAAGAATGTTGCTTTGAAATACTAAAGAGAGGCTGTAAGTACAACTATCTATACCTTGAACCATATGCAAGTTAAGAAAGGTACTCATTTAACACCTTTTGAATTATGGTATGGATACTCACTAAATGTAATATATTTTAAGGTATTTGGGAGTAAGTTCTATATTATTAAACATTTAAGGAATGGAAAATTAGATTATGAAATAGAAGGAGTTATATTATTTGGCCATTTCACAAGAAGTAATTCTTATAAGTGTTTAAATACTAATACTTACAAAGTTGTCAAAAGTGCAAAAGTGAAGTTTAATGAATATACAAAGGTACATAAGGTTGAACCTATGAAGGAACCATAGGAATACAAATCTTTTGTATACTTTTATGAAAGTATTCCTATTGATGAATATGATGTAAATCATGTTGTAAATCAACAGCATGTTTCAGTGACTATCGAGTCACATACAATGAAGGTTGAGTTCCATTTAGGAACCAAGATACAATCAGGAACTAAGTTACATACAGAAGATGAGGCACATTCTAGTTCTGATATTAGTGCACATGAAAGAGATGTTGAGTTACCTAATAGAGAAGTACATTATGATTTAGAAGTTGATAGACCTAATAAGGAAGGTAGAGTAGAACCAAGATTGTCAAAGTATGTCAAAAGACATCACCCTATTGAACAAATTATTGGAGACGGAGATGCTGGACAAATGACAAGAAATAGGTTGAGAAGTGATATATATTTTCTAAGCATGCATGAACCTAAGATAGTTAAAGATGCCTTAGAAAACAAGCACTAGAGTAAAGCCATGAAAGAAGAGATTGAGTAGATTGAGAAGAACAAAACATGTACTCTAGTTCCCAAACTAGAGGACAAGAATGTGATTGGAACCAAGTGGTTGTATAGAAACAAGCTCAATAAAAATAGTGAAGTCACAAAGAATAAGGCAAGATTAGTTTGTAGGGGGTATGCACAAGAAGAATATAACATCCCACTAGGGAACCCAAAAGATATTAGCCTAAAGTTTCACTAAGTTTGCCTAACATTTTTTTATAAATATAATAACATCAACAAATAATATAGTGGAAGCAATAACAACAAGAGATAAAATAATAGCAGAAGCATTAACTCACATACATAACAACCATTATAAACATATTACATCTCTTAGGGTTTCGTGACATTGAATCACATTTAAGTTTAATTAATACTAAAACTAATATATAAAACATCCATATTAAAGAATAACCACAAGTAAAAATCCATTTAACTAATATACAATCACAAAATACCACTTGGCAATAAACAAAATGCACAAGCATCCATTGTACAAGCCACAAGGTAAGAGAAGCTACAATAATATACATCATGAAATAGATTACATCATCTTTTAAGATTCATGAAGTAAAATATAATAAAATAGAGTAACTATCTAATATGAATACAAGATTAAAATTAAAGGGACATTGACACAAACACATCCAGCAACTAAATCCAATGGTCAGATCTCAATGGTATAAGAAAATGAATTACCACCCAATCTCTTGGAACCTAAATGGCACACTCCCACTGTGTTGAGGAGATAACCTTAAGTCCCTAGTATTAAAAATCATTTTCATATATCTAAACCATTTGAACACATCCAAGTTTATAAAAGAAAATATTAATTCTCCCAATTAATTTCTTTGATTTTCAATTAATTTTAGAATTATATTTAAATAATAAAGTAATAAATAAAATTTTCAAATAATTAAATTTGAAATTTTAACAATACTTATTAAAAATATTAATAATTATTATTATCAATTATTACCATAATAATTTTAAATTTATTAAACTTTGCAAAAATTTTCCTGAAATGGAAACTTGTTAAAAATGGAAACTTTTCTTAAATGGAGACCTACTAAAAATGAAAACTTTACCAAAATGGAAACCTTCTAAAAACATAAACTTTTCTAAAATGGAAACTTGCTAAAAACATAAACTTTCTTGAAATGGAAACCTACTAAATAGAAACTTTCACAAACCTTATCCCGAAGACACAAATTTCTTAATTGATTCAAACTACAAATTATCTAATTAATCAAATGAGGGTTTTAGATGTTAAATTAATTCACAGATGCTTTTGAAAATGAAGAACAATCAAATTCATACATAAGGATTTCAACCTAAATATAATCTGAAATAATCAAACAGGGAGAAGATAGATATATTTAAGAACGAATCTACAACATAAAACCCACAAGGTCCTACCTCGATCTGATGCTAAAATAATGAGCGCATAGAACTTGCAAACAATTCCCTTTTTCCTTTGAAACCCTCTTCTCAAAAATCAACTCCTCAAAACTTGGGTAATTGAAAAATGAGCTCTAGATCTCTGATAAAGAGTTCTCCCTTAAATTTAGGGCTTCGATTGTACAATCACATAAGAGACTCGTTGATCTTTAACTATTATTATATTTTAATTTCATCCACAACCTTTTTGACATTAATTAAAATATATTTATTAAATAATTTTCTCTCTTTAATTAATTTATTAAATTTTAATTTCATGCATAAGCTTTATGTAATTTAATTAAAATAAACTTTATTATATTTATATTTTTCTCTCTTATAAAATTATGAGATGTTTTTAGTATAATATTTATTAATTTAACTAATAATATTATTTATAGTTTATAATTAAAATAAATCTCCTAAATAAATTATTATTAAATTATATAAATATAAAATGTCAAAATGAGAACTTTATTAAAAATATTTTATTTAATTAATTTCTCAATTAATTAAATATAATTAAATATTAAATGTTATTTATAAAATTTTCATTAAATTATCTTTTAATATGATTTAATTATAACTAAAATCATTATAGCCCACAAGATGAAATACAAAAACCCATCACAAAAAATAGAATATGAAAACAAACTCTAGGGTTAGAATCACGAATTCATGCCACTTGACGAATTCATAAAAGTAAAACTAACTCAAATTCTTGTCCTATTTTCTAGGATAATTTTCTTAAGTTAGGATTTGGACTTAAGAGTTATATCCCCACTTACACCATTGAAATATTGTGATAGGGTACGCTCATCCTAGCAATTCAGGGAAGTCAATACTTGGTACCTACAATCTATATAAAATCCATGCATGTACAAACACATATATTCTAAACTAAATAGGGAATGGCGGGGAGTGGTACATCATGTAGATTCTGACAAGTAGGTGACTACGACTCCCCCCCTCAACCATATAAGGAATGTCAATCATAAAGTAAAACAAAAATGTAGACCATACACATGCAAGTATGGGGTAAGTAACCATAGAAACTACATATAAATCATTCCTCTGACTAACATCATGAAATAACTAAAATTAATATATGAACATACATATATCACCATAGAAATAATCTTGAAATAACTTAAATAACTTAGTAACTCATCCCATATATAAACTGAGTATGAAATGATATATAATCAAATTCAGCAACCAAATACCAATAATCATAAAACACAATCAAAAGATTTGCCTAAAAGAATCCAAAAATACAATAGGAAAGTCAACTAGGTGTAGGCATTACATCCACTCCCCCTAGACTTAGGCTTACTCTTGGAGGCCTACTACAATGACTAGGGTAACTAAAAGTCAAAGAGTACTACCTGTAATATCAAATAAAAAGGTCATTTAAGAAACTAATACAAATAAGTTAACTGTGTATACACTTTCAGTTGCTTAGAGCAATATGATTCTGGTTTAATAATAAACCAAAAACCATATTGGTCCAACATTCATCTTTTAAACAAATATTGAAATAGATCCCCTAAAACACTCCAAACAAAAGGTCAACATCTCTAAATCCATCAAAAAACATAAAATTTATAATATGTAGACATAAATCAAAAGTTAAGGACATAAATGTTATGAGTTTCTAAGGTTAAATACGACAAGAAAGTCAACTAGGTGTTGGCATTACATCTACTCCTCCTAGACTTAGGCTTACTCCTGGAAGTCTACTACAATGACTAGGGTAACTAAAAGTCAAAGAGTACTATCTACAATGTCAAATAAAAGGCTCATTTAAGAAACTAATACAAATAATTTAACTGTGTATACACTTTCAGTCACTTAGAGCAATATGATTCTGGTTTAATAATAAATTGAAAACCATATTGGTCCAACATTCATCTTTTAAACAAATATTGAAATAGATCCCCTAAAACACTCCAAAAAAAAGGTAAACATCTCTAAATCCATTAGAAAACATAAAATTTATAATGTATAGATATAAATCAAAAGTCAAGAACATAAATGTTATGAGTTTCCAAGTTTCATATTAAGAAGTTCCATTGTTTCTATTTTTTTAAAAAAACTATTCAGGTTCAAGTTTGTAACTCCATTGAAAACACCCAAACAAGAACAACATAATGCTCACAAAGAAAATCAAAGACGTACTACCTTAAAGAATAATCATAAAATAATATGTTTGAAATTGAACTCATAAGTTTTGTCTTTTTCTATGTTTCAAGTATCAAGTCTAAAGTTTCAAGTTTCAAGTGTTCAAGTTTGAAGCTTCCAAGTGTTAAAGTTTCAAGTTTTCAAGTGTTAATGGTGCAAAAGATACATAACACTATTTACATTTCATTTGAGTTCAACTAGTTCAATTGTTCAAGTTTGTAATAGATACATATAACAGTTCAAGTTTCATTTTCTGTTCAACTAGTTAATAACTAGTGGCATTCCAATATATCTAGAGCTCCCAATGTAGGAACTAGGCTCTGATACTAGATGTAACAATCCACTAGGGAACCCAAAATAAATTAACCTAAAGTTTCACTAAGTTTTTCTAATAGTTTTTTTTAAAGATAATAACATCAATGGATAATATAGCAAAAGCAATAACAACAAAAGATAAAATAATAGTGAAAGTATTAACTCACCTACATAACAACCATTATAAATAGATTATATCTCTTAGGGCTTCGTGATGTTGAATCATATTTAAGTTTAACTAATACTAAAACCAATATATAAAACATCCTTATTAAAGAATAACTACAAGTAAAAATCCATTTAAATAATAGAAAATTACATAATGCCACTTGGAAATAAATAGAATGTAGGTCACAGGGTATGAGAGGCTAAAATAATATACATCATGAAATAGATTACATCATTTCATAAGATCCATGAAATAAAATATAATACAATAGAGTAACTATATAATAGGAATACAAGATTAGAATGAAAGGGACATCTACACAAACCCATCTAGCAATGGAATCCAACAATCTGATCTTCATGGTATAAGAAAATGCACTACCACCTGACCTCATGGAACCTAAATGGCCCACTCCCACTGCACTGAGGAGATAAACTCAAGTCCCAAATAAATAACAAAACACAATTCAAAACCAACATCTAGGTTCAAGGAATCACTTGAAGGAAAACTATCTCAAAGGGTACCAAGACACAAGTATCAACTAATCTTAGAGGCAATAAAGACACGTAGGAAATCTACTATCCAAATGGACAAGTTTCATTGCATGAGCCAACTCTAAGGTTACCCTGGTAGCCACTCCAGACTTTAGGCCCCCTAGTGTCTCTATGCAACATTAGTACCCTTTCGTACAAACAAGGCATACTAACAAGTCAGCTCTAAGGTTACCTGGGCAGTCTTTTAATACTTTGGACCCCATAGTGACTTTCTGTGGAGCCAATATCTTATTAATTTGTTTTAAACTCATTTAATGAAATGGTATCACTTATTAAAATATCCTACAATGGGTTACATGCCTGCATCTTTAGGGCCTCGACCTACATTGAAAGTCTCTTCCGAACATGATATACATATAACCTACCCTAAGCTACAAAAAAGTAAAAGATGTAAAATGACTATAAACCACACACTAGTTCTTAAACTTGCAACTAGAAGGATATAGAAAACATCATTGACCCAAATCACAGATTTCACCAATACGATCATCCTAACAAGACCAATCCAAAATAAAGTAAATATAAACTAAATCCACATCTTAAGATGACATCACCAAAAAAAAATCACATAATCACCTCAGTCCTATACAAGTAACTAAGAAGCAATCCAAAGATAATCGATTGAAGACTCATAGGTTATATCAGGAAAGACACATCATCCACCTCAGTTCTACACAAGAATCAGAAAGCACATCAAAATATCTGGTCAAACTCATCATAGCATACACATGACACATCACTGTGGTTAGGTATAAAAGATCATAGTCAAAACATCAACATGAGATCACCGAAAAATACTCTTAAGCCTTTGGTAAACATCCTGACTGGCCAAAGCTAAGTCAACCTCGAAACCCATAACAATAAACCACACATCATAAAGAGTACACAAAAAAGTCATTTTCATAATTCATTAGGTTTTGAAAATACAATAGTTCAATTTTCACTAAAGGTTTCAAGTTTTCATTTTTGTTTTTCAGGTATTACAGATTTGCTAAAGTTTTTGAGTTCGTTAGAATACTAGACAATTCAACAAATTGTTGATCTCAGATTGGTTTTGACAATTGAATGTCAATACACTTAGGCCATTTACTTAGTTCATGTCAAACTAGTCATGCATTCTAAGTACAACATGCAAATTTTAGATCATGCCAAGTTGCAATAAGTCTTGAGCCACTCATCTTCCTAGTCCCTAAGTGTCAGGCATCTAGACCATACTGAGTGATTCAAGTACCAAGTAAATAGTAGATGTTGAGCCATTCAAGTGCCGAGTTAGAAACAAGAATTATAGTATGTGCCAAGCATTAGTAACTTCAAGTTTTTAGTAAAACAAATTTGACATTCTTTTTTATAATTGCACAAACAACTATGTAAGTCATTTCCTAGCCAACTTAATGATAAATTTTGATTCTTTAGAGATAAGGATGAATCTATTTGCAGAATCCCTATGTATTTGCATGTTGGAATTCTTTAGAATTACTAGGGGGGGGGGGGGGGGGGACATGTTATTCAAGGTCTAGATGTAAAAATAAAACTTTTCAAAATATAGTAAACCCATAAAATTTTCTTAACCATGCATGCATTCATTGTGTGTTAACCAAGACTAATATGTTACTTATAACATTAACATGCAGAAGTATAAAGCATAAAACATAACACATCCATCAACACACTTGACACAATGATTTAATGTGGAAACCCAATTTGGGAAAAACCACTAGTAACATGCTACTCCTTTTTCACTCTTCTAAAGTGATGCCCTATTAAAGGCCAGCTCTGTTAAAGACCAATTCTATTAAAGTTTACAACACACACTATTAAATGTGACCTGGTTAAGGGATTTCAATCACCCTATTCAAAGTGAGTCTTGTTAGAGGACTTCAGGCCATTCACTTGGAATGCAACCATGTTAAAGGATTTCTCAATGATTATTAAGTCAACCTTTATCTAAAGGATTTACCCTAATCATATATAATTGTTAGAAAGTAATAGTAGAGCTTTGATTTGATACAACTTACAACCTTACTTGCAGATTATAGATCACTATTCAATCCTTAACTCTTCTTACCTTTCAATCTTTGCAATTCTGATAGCTTGTTCACCCTTCAATAATCTGTTCTCACTAAGCCTTCATGCTTAATTCACCATTGTAGATTTCTTCTCTTGGGTCACTTGACGAAGCAAACCTTCTTCCTTCTCCTTGTCATATTTTTGCATCCAAGACTCTTTGACCTCCATCCAACATCCAACTTAGCTTCATGACTAGACATCCCTACAAGTAAGGAATTAGAATTCTTTTTCTTGCTCATATCCATCTCTAAAATTAGGGTTTTTGATGGATTAGGTAGGATACAATGTATCTACCCAATATCTTGTCTTCTCTAGAAACTTATCTTTGAATTCATTTGAATTCACGTCCAAAATGGTTTTCATAAGATTTTGTGCCTCCATCTCATCAATCTTATCTTCCTCCTAATTTATAAGTTCCAAAAAAATAAACTTGTCATCTTTTAATTGGCGAATCTTTGATCTTTTTCATAATGCAATAGCTCAACATTATCAATTTACTAATGCTCGGCATATACTATGTTACTCAACATCTATTCTAAAATCACTTGGCATCAACTAGATTTTATTGGTGCTCGGCACCTACTAACTTGCTCGACATCCACTAGTTTACTCGACATCCACTAGAAATCACTTTCACTTGGCTCCAACTGGATTTATGCTTGGCTTGCACTAACTTTGCTTGGCACATTTTGTCAACTTGATCAAGCTTGGCAAATGAACTTTGTTCAACCTTATTTTTCTAAAATTTCTAAGTGTATCCAATCATTTTGTAACCTCAAGTATGTTATCAATACATTATATTATCATTGTCTTAACTAATTCTTGCACTTCAATACATGATCAGAACTCAACCTTTCCTATAGGTACTTTTGTTATATCTTGTTGATCAAATCCTCTTCATCAATCAACTAAGTGATAGTGCTTGAAACATATAAGCAATTTTCTTACCAACATGTAGTAGGATTGACATCAATGACAAAACAATGATTGAAAACACACATTTTTCTTTCAACAATATTCTACTCAAATGATCTTTTCAATCATATATTAACAATATCCCTCTTTGGCATTGATGGAAAACCAAACTGATCAACTAGTCAAACAAATGATGAACATCTTATTTTATCAAACTAACTAGGTTAAAATAGTAAGGTAATACCAAAAAGAAAGCTTGTGAAAAAAATTCTCCCTCTATCAACAACTCCCTCTTAGGTTACAAAATATAACATTCTCTTCTGTCATGGATCAGCAAAATATCTGAATATCTCCCTCTCTTGTTTTCTATTATCTCCCTCTTTATTTCTTTTAGTCTTCTGATCTTCATTGCTCCTCTTGTACACTGTACTTTCTCCCTCTTTACTTTGATTTTTTTCTTTGATCATTTCCCTCTTGATCTATATGCACTTGATTAGTTTACTATACATTCTCCCTCTTTGACAACAATGCCAAAGACATCTACACAACACTTGCTGTCTTTGATATATGTAGATATAAGCTTTTGTAGGCTCTTCAATTTTTACCCTCTATCACCTTGCTTGTGACTGATTTGAAATTCTAGTTCTACGATTACTTTAGGCAACTTCTTAAAGTAAGATCCACTGCATCAATGCGTATGAAATACATGTTAGCTTGTTTGATGTAGGGTTCTCCCTCTATCTTTTACATAGCCTTTGATAGGGGTATCACCCCTAATTTATCTCTTAGATACTCATAAGCATCCTTAGGTAATTCTTTGGTGAAGATATCAACAATTTGCTCCTTTGTGTTGATATATTCCATCTTCACCTCTTTGTCTTGAACTAATTCCCTTAAATAATGATGCTTTATTGCAATGTGCTTTGTCTTTATATGCATAACAAGATTCTTTGATATACTTATAGCACTTGTATTATCACAATAAAGTGTCACTAGTTCAGTGATCTCTTCCTTCATTCCCTTTAGTAGTTGATTGATCCTTACAACGTTTGTGCAAATAATAGTAGTAGCAACATACTTTGCTTCAACAATAGATTGTGAAGTACAACTCTATTTCTTGCTTGTCCATGTAACAAGTCTTCTGCCTAAGAAGAATGCTCCTCCATTGGTGCTCTTTCTATCATCAAAATTTCTAGCCCAATCAACATCAGTGTATGCTTTCGTTCAAACTTTTTATTCTTCTTATAGTATAAGCCATACTCTTTTGTACCTTTCAAATATCTCATTATCCTTTTTACTGCCATCAAGTGATTCTCTCTAGGATTAGCAAAGAATGTAGCAACTATCCCCATAGCTAATGCAATATTAGGTCTATTATGTACTACATATTGCAATTTTCCAATCATGGATCTGTATAATGTTTGATTGACCTCAGTTGAATACTCATTCTTTCATAGCTTGAGTATTGTTACAATAGGTTTACTTACTAGTTTTGAATCTTCAAGTCCAAATGTCTTCAATATCTCCTTGACATATTTTGACTAAGTAATATATACACCATACTTCATTTGATAGATTTGTAATCCCACAAAGAATTTTATTTTCAAATTCTTGCTTCATCTAATTTGCAAAATCTTCACACAAAGCATTTTGTCCTCCAAATATTATGTCATCAACAAATATTTTAGATAATAGTATACCTTGTTCTTTATATGTCTCCATGTAAAAATTGATGTTATCATCTATCCTTTCAAATCCAATCTTAACAAGATAAGCATTAAGTCTCTCATACCATGCTCTTGGTGTTTGTTTCAATCCATATAGGGCTTTGTGCAGTCTACATACCATTTCTTATTGTTTTCATCCACAAATCTTTCTAGTTGTTCTATGTAGACCTCTTCTTCTAATATTTCATTTAGAAATGTAGACTTGACATCCATATGATAAACTTTAAAACCTTTATAGGCAGCATAAGCAAGCAAAATTCTTACTCCTTCCATTCTTGCAACAGGGGAAAATGTTTCACCATAGTCAATTCCTTCTTCTTGAGCATACCCTTTGCAAACTAGTCTTTCTTTGTTTCTTATCACTTCACCATTCTCATCTACCTTGTTCCTAAATACCCATTTTGTACCAATTACATTCTTGTCTTCTAGTCTAGGAACTAGGCTCCAAGTTTTGTTCTTTTCTATTTGCTAATCTCTTCTTCTATAACCTTGTAACAATCATCATCTTCCAATGCATCTCTCACTATCTTAGGTTCTTTCATGATTAAAAAACATGATTCACTTCTCAACTAATTTCTTATAATTGGCCTTTCATCTTGATCTCTCATGTTTTGATTTGTAGGATGATGTCTTTTGACATATTTGGATAGTCTAGGCTTAGTTCTTGTGGCTGCATTCTGTCTTTTAGCTTTACTATCACTATGTACATCTCTATCAAGTATTTCAGCATCCCTTTCATGTGTGCCAATCTCAGAGTCATAATGTGCATTCTCCTCATTCTGTAACTCAGCATTTGAATGCAACTCAACATTCATAGGATGTGACTCTACAGTTGTTGAAACTTACTATTGATTTGCTTCATTATTTGTAGCATCTTCTTCAATATACATTCCTTCATAGTAGTATAAAAATGTCTTGTAATCTTCTAGTTCTTTTTTAGGTTCAGCTTCATGTACTTCTATAAACTCATCAAAATTCATATTTGCACTTTTAAAAATTTTGTTAGAGTTAGCAATTAAACACTTATAAGCTTTACGTCTTATGGAGTAACGAAGGAATATACCTTCTTCAATCTTTGCATCAAACTTTCCACTCCTAACATCTTTAAGAATATAGCATTTTCTTCCAAATACCTTAAAATATTTCACATTAGGTGGATGATCATATCATAATTCAAAAAGTGTTTAATGAGCACCTTTCTTTACTTGCACATGGTTCAAGGTGTATACTACAGTACTTATAGCTTCTCTCCAATATTTTAGAACAATATTTTTCTCCATCATTAGTTTTTTGGAATAGTCCATTACAAATTTGTTTCTTCTTTCAACAATTCCATTTTGTGGAGGGGTCATTGGTGCTGATGTATGTCTCTTGATTCTTTTATCATTGCAGAATGTCTCAAACTCATGTGAAGTGAATTCTCCTCCTCTGTCTAATATCAAGAATTTCAAGCTCTTACTTGTTTCTTTCTCAACTCTTGCCAAATACCTTTTAAAAATTTCAAGAGCATCTAATTTTTGTTTTAAAAACATGATAGTCATTATTCTAGAGTAATCATCAACAAGCAACATTATATACATGTCTCTTTTATAGCTTTGCATCTCAATGGGTCTACACAAGTCAGTATGAACAATTTCAAGTATTTTCTTAGAGGTATAAGCTTTACTTTTAAAGCTTGACTTTGTCATCTTGCCTAGCTAACATTGTTTGCACATTATGTTTTTTGGTTTCTTCAACTTAGGAAAACCTCTAATTCTTTTCATATTATTGATACTAATTAGATTATCAAAGTTAACATGGCATAATCTCTTGTACCAAAGCCATACATCATCAAATTTTTCAACAAGACAAGTAGCATCTTCTATATCCAGATAGAATAGATTACTCCTAGTTTGATCACCTTTTCCAATCAAGTTTCCATTTGTATCATATATCTTGGCTGATTTTTTTTCAAACTCAACTTTGTACCCCAAATTATTCAATTATGACACAATAAGTTATAATTCAATCCTTCAACATAATAGGCATTTTCACATGAAATCTTATCTATAAGCTTGATAGACCCTTTTCCTTTCATTAAACATGGTACATCATTACCAAATTTTACACTATTTTCATTATAATAGGTTAAGGTAATGAACTTACTTTTGGCTCCAGTCATGTGATGTGAGCATCCACTATCAATGATCCATTTGTCATTCTTGTTCACAAAAATCATAAATGCAGTAGCCTCACCCTCATTTGATTCATCCTTCATTGCAACATATACCAATTCATCATAATTTTCATTAGAGTTATTTTCATCAGCAATGTAGCATGACTTATTGTCTTTATCTTTGTAGTCCCTTCCATCATATTTCCTTCTATTTTTTTACTTGTTCACTTCTCTGAAGTTCTTCTTCTATGTAGATCTTGCTACAATATGACCAACTTCATTGCGATTGAAAAAAATGATACGTAGCTTACCTTTGAATTTACTTTTTTCTCTATGAAATCTTCTTTCCAGCAATGCTTTCAATTGTTCAAAGTCTTCCTCATTTGTATTGTTGTCACTAGATGCATACTTTATCTTTCTTTTCTTCTTCTTGGGCTTCTCCTCCTCAAAATCCTTTAGTAACAATTTGGATTTGAAAGCTAATTCAATACTCTCTGGTCTGTAGTTGTCAAAATTAGATAACTCAAAAGTAGTGTGTCTACCCACTATAATTTCAAGGATTAGATCATTTCCTAGTATACATCTTAACTCTTGAATTACAGATACTATAATGGCATACATAGGCAACAATGTTCTCAAGACTTTACTTATCATACTATCATCATCTATTTTACTAGTTGCACCTTTTATTGTATTAATAACTTCTTTTATTCTAGCAACATATTGAGCAATGTTTTCACCTTCTTCCATTCTCATGTCATCAAACTTACCTCTGATGCTCTCTAACTTGGCTCTTTAAACATTTTTGTCTCCTCCATAGATGGTGTTTATGAAATCCCACATCTACTTTGCACTTTTGAGGTCTTTGATATCATCAAACTTAGCATAGCTTAGGGTAGAGGCAATCTCCAACATAGCCTAATTGTGCTCCTTTTTTTTCAAATCTCTAGCAGTGAGTGCTCCTACTAGATCAACATGTTCTATTGTAATAAAATTTTGTGCATAGTCTCCATGTCCTCCAAGGTATAGCTTCATCAAACTTTGTCATGAAGGAAAGTTATCTCTATTTAGCTTGGGTACCTCATTTTTTTAAATCTTGATCTTTATGCTTTTAGTACCTTGAAACTAATCCTCTAAAGCAACTGTGTTTTAATATTGATTGTTGGAATTCTTTAAAATAACTGAGAGGGGTTGTGAATTAGTTATTCAAGGTCTAGATGTACGAATAATTTTTTTCACAATTTAGTGAACCCATAAAACTTTCTTAACCATGCATGCATTCATTGTGTGTTAACCAAAATAGATATGTTACTTATAACATTAACATGTAGAAGTATAAAGCATAAAACATAACACATCCATCAGCACACTTGACACAATGATTTAATGTGGAAACCCAATTTGGGAAAAATTGTTGGTCTCAGATTGGTTTTGACCATTGAGTGTCAACACACTTAACCAATTCATAGGTTGATACTGAGTATGATACAGATGTTGAGCCATAGTATGTTCTGAGTCAGAAATTCAACAAGTATCGACTGACCTTCATGTGTTGAGAAAGTATGAAGTGCTGAGTGATAAGTGATGTCAAGTCACTATAGGTTTCAAGTAAAGTATAGATGTCGAGTGAGACATAGTTACTATGGGAGCTAAGTGAGACAAAATTCCTATATGTGTCGAGCATTAGAAATCAGTAGTTGTTGAGTAACATAGAATCGACATATGAGTTTGTTCTTTAACAAACTCAAATGTAAACTATTTTTGAGCCAACTTAGGATGAATCTTGAAGGATCTAAAAGATAAGATTGAATCTTTTACATTCCCTATGTAATCAACATGCAGCCAATAAGAAAAAATGGAGAAAGCATGCAACCAATAGGAAAACTAAAAGAATTGAGCAAGAAATTAAGGATGAATACTAATCATAGAAATATCTAACCCTAAGGCTTCAAAATCTTTAAAAGGAGGTCAATACCCCATAATTTGTGCAAATGTAAGAGAGGTATATGGAATGGATGATTGAGAGTTATATGGGATAATGCTAGTGAAGTTCATAGAGGTGTAAAGACTTAGAGAAGAAAGAACAACATTACAAAATTTAGTTGGTTAGAATAGAGCATTAGCACTTCAAGCAGAGACATATTAGATCAGATTGAGCAAAACAAGGATCTGGAATCAACAATTAAAGATTGTAAGTCATCAAGTCAACACATTCTAATAATCTCTTGCCATCATATTAAAAATGAAAATCCTATGATGATAGGTTGGTCTAATAGCCATGTTGTAAGCCTTTCAACAAGGTGCTAAATCCTTTAAAATGGTAACATTCTAAGTGAGTGTTTGTGAATCCTTTAACCAAGTCACTTTTAATAGAGTGTAAAGCCTTTAATAGGGTAAGCCTTTCATAGAGAAAACCATTCAAAGTGATCAAAATTTGTAACCTTAAATAGTTACATATTGTTGTAGTGATAATTTGTGGGTGTCATCCCCACCCCAGTTTTACCTTCTTATTTTGGAGGGTTTCTGAGTGACCAAAATCTTGTGTCATCTATTTTTATGCATATCTTTATTTTTTTATGTTAATTAGATATGGTTGATGCATGTGAATGATCTTAGCTAAAAAAATTTAAGGTTAAAGGTTAGTTACTTTTGATTCATCCCCCCTAAAAGTAAATCTTCCCATTTATAAATTCCAAAAATTGGTATCAAAGCCAAGTTCTCAAAAGGAGGAGCCTTACAACTTGTAGAAAAGATCTGGAAATGGAAGTCTAATAAATTGGGAAGGTCATAAAAAACCAGGTGATTGATATACAATTCACTCTACATACTTTGGAAGAAGCAAGAGAAGAACTGAGAAAATCCTTAAAGAGAAGAAAAGAGATTTCCATAGTTGAGAATGATACATAGTACAAGGAGATTAACACCTCAAATTGTTTGCAAATGGAAATTCCAAAGAGTTTGATGCAACATTAGCAGATTTGATGAAGAAAAATAGAGCTCAAGTAGAAGAGATCAAAATACTCAAGCTTGAACAAGAATCACAATCCATGATGCTTTGTGAAGTGACTAAATAAAAGAAAAGAGTCATTGAAGATAAGGCTATGCTAGAAGAGGACTAGAGAAACCTTGCTAATAGGCTAGAAGAAAAGTTAATTGAGCTTGCAAGAATTTCCAACATGTAGCTAGACACCCTAAGACAAATGATGAATGCACATCATGAACTAAATATCAAGGACACTGAGATCTCCACACTAAAGATGCAAAATGAACAACTACAAAATGACCTGAAAAGAGAGAAAGAAATTGTAGAGAGCTTTGAAAAACCCAATGAGACCATCAAGTACTTTGAATAGCTACTGAAATCACCAAGAGCCAGCAATGACACTTCAAGACTAGGACACATCAGCACTAAAAAAGGAGAGTCATCCAAGACTATAGAAGAAAGAAGTGACAAAGGTAAGAACACTAAACCTACTTTTCATTCTTGTGGTAAAAAGTGGCATACCTCTAATGTGTGTAGGAGCAAGAACACCCATAAGCATGACAAACCTAAGAGTATGAGTCACTGTCATAAGTGTGACAAGCAAGGACATCAAGCACATGATTGTAGAACTAGGACTATCAGAACACCAAGATTTGAAGGTCACTACTATAATTGCAAGAAGTATGGACATAGATTTTTTGAGTGTAGATCAAAGTCTATATGGACACCTAATCAACTAGAAAGGGGAAATAATCATGGGCATCTCTATAATTGGGATTACAATACTAGGTATAGCTTTCATTACTATCAAGAATATGGAGACATCCCTAAAAATTGAATAAGAACACATTTCAATGGAAACTACAGTAGATGGTTGAGTCAAACTATATGTTTCATTTGTTTGAAGACTAGACACATCAGTGGAAATTGCCCAAAAAGGTCAAAAGCACCCAACTCAGAGTTCAAAAAAGAAAAAGGAAAGGTAGATGTTGAAAACATCAGAGAAGAAATGAATAAGACATGGAAAAAGAAAGATGGAAGTAGTACATCCAATGAAGTGATCACTTCACCCAAAAGGTCAAGTGGTCACACTTCATCCAACTAAGAAAAAGAAGGTATATGGGACTAATATACAAAGCTTTATCATACATTAGTTCCAAGACAAGTAAGTACTAAAAAGGATACATCAACATGAATAGAGATGTAAAGTTAAAACCTCAAGTTTTCACCAATATTGTCGAGTAAGAAAAGTTTCCCTCAAATGTCGAGTAAAATTCCAATACATGCTAAGTTGATTGCTAAAGTTAGTAGAAGCTAAATGATTAGTTGTAGTTGAGTTGGTAGTGGAAGCCAAGTGAAGAAAAACTCTAGCTGAAGCTAAGTAAGGGAAACTCCAGTGGATGTTGAGTATTTGAAAGACAATGGAATTTGAGTAATGCAGAAATGCTTAAGAAGTCGACAGGACAGTTGTAAATGCACTAAGTATTAAATGGTATGAAATTGGGGTATATGTTTGCATTTTGAACCATTTTTCTTCTTCACAAAAAAATAGAAAAGATGAAGAAGAGTATAGAATGATTTCAAAGCAAAGAATCTAGCATTTGAGCCAATTTTAGAAAAGATTAAGCTTAGTTTCATCAATGGCAAGTTATTTACACTAGTGCCAAGCTATGTAGTTTTAAATTTCTTTGTATTTAAACCCTAGACAGCAGAAATGGCCTCCAGTTCTAGGAAACCTTAGGAGAAAGAGACTTTTGAGGTCCAATTAGTGTCAAATGAATTTAAACAACCTAATTTTTAGCTAGTCCCTAAAGTTGCATACAAAAATGACCTAGTCGGAACCTCTGTTAGTCCTCCTAAGGTAGTTATGGTCCAGGATGTTAGAAGATGTTATATTTGTAAGATTGGTGCTATTGGAGACATGGATATGAGAGAAGTATATGATAGGTTGTGTGAAAATGGAGTTTTGAAAGAAGAATATCAAATCGTTGAGAGGAAAGGTTTGACTTGTGCCCTAGAGTTCCCCATTGTCTTTAAAATAGAATGGATTAGAATTGTGCTCACCAAGATTCATGATGGAAGTTTGTGGGTTGGAGGTGGCCCAATAAAGATATCAAAGAGAATTATTCACAGGATAATAGGGTATCCAACCCTAGATTGTCCTAAGACCCTCAAAAGTGACTTGAAGGAAGCCATTGACAACACAAGAGCCAAATGGAACAAGAGAGGAATGACAATAGGTACCATTCGCGATCCTCTTGTTGACATTGCTATTAGGTTTATTTCACACAAGTTCTATCAATCCAACAAACTCAACAGTGTTCCATGTATAGTAGCAAATATTGGCTACAAATTAGTTAAGATGGATCATACTTCTAATCTTGTAGAATTGTAATTACAACAAATCAATGAAAACCTAGGAGCTATAAGGAGAAGTAAGGGAGCAAAATATAAATTTGGTGCAATTTTTATTTGTATATTTTTCTATGTATAGAATGATTTTCCATCCTTTGGTAAAGTTAGCTAGAAAAATATTAGGTCCATTGTATCTCAAGTAAATGAATACATTGAACAAATGGGAACTAATTTTGAAACACTTATGACTAGCTATTTTGAGGATTTCAATAAATCCATGAAATAGAGAATGAAGATTCCTATTTCATTAGTTGAAAAACATGTAAATGATGTATATTTTCTTTTGGATATTGATTATATCTATATTCAAGTAGCCATACCAAGGATTAGATGGCTAAGACCTCTTGGTTATGAAATCAATATTGATGAGGTGTTTGTAGCAATTACAACATTGTTAGCAGAAGAAGTTGATAAGAGTGCACCACATTTTGGCACTTATGATGTGGTAAGATTAAAGGTGGACATGGAGTTGAAAACTACCTTGACATTGAAGAAAAACGATAAATTGGTGAAAAAGCTAAAAGCTAAACTTGGAGAAGGGGTAGCTGAGGCAGAGGAAGAAGAAGATGAAGAAGTAGATGATGATGAAGATGAACAAGAGTAAGAGTCATTAGCACTGACCCAAGACATGCATGAGGATATAGAGGAAGAAGAAGGTGCCAAGCAAGAAGTACCTAAGGCTAAACCCAAGAAGAGAAAGGCACAAAAATAGCCTGCAACACAACCAAATGCCAAGAAGAATGTAGCCAAGCCAATCCTGGCCAAAGCTACCACAAGGGAAAACAAAAGGGAAACAAAAAAAATGGCCAAGGATTAGGAGAAGAAGAAATCCATAGAGAAAGGAGGGCCAGAAGAGAAGAATATAAGAAAATATGTGGCATCCCTAGAGTACAATGAAGAGATGATAGAATCTCACAATGAACAATTCAGAGTGGTAAGTAACACCACCAAATCTAACCTTTAAAATGTTTGTGATAACATTAGAGATAATGCATATTTAACTGGATTAAAGACCATTAATTTTAATAAGCTATCAAGGGAAGAGCAAAACATAATGGAAGAATCTATCTACACTATAATGGCCAAGTTCAAGACTACTCCACTTGAACTCAATAGTGCTATGCCTAAGGAGCTAAGCTCCATTGTTGAAAATAAATGGCATTATTGCCTAAACATGGAGAGGAAATAAGGGAGTCAAAATTTGCTCAAGTAATGTTAGACCTTACAAAAGGTCAAATATGTAAAGCTAGCAAGAAAAATGGGAGTAAATTTGCACCCAAATACAGAGCCTTCAGCATTCTACAGAAAAAAAAATTGAGGATGTTGTGAAGAAGTCCGCACAAATGTGGACATTGATTTATGGGCTAACTACTATCAAAGAAGGACAAGAAGATCCCTTTGAGGGAAGAAATGATGGTGAAGAGGAAGAGAAAAATGAAAGGGAAGAAGAGGGATAGAAAGAGAAGGAAGAGATAACAATCGATAAATAAACACAAAAAGGTGATGAGGTGACAACTGAGGAGCAGCAACAATAACAGAGTGTCCAACACACACAATTGCCACCACCCAGTCCTCCACATGCAACACCTACATCTATTGAAACTATAATCATGAAAGATGTTCCTAATAATTCAAGTAAAAACATCAATCCATTGACTGTAGAGGATCTTAGAAAGATCCTTCACCAAACAACTTTGCAATCATAGTTGTGAACAAATCCAGTTTTGGTGAATGTAGAGGAATTGAAAAAAGCTATAGCTGAAATAACTAAGGAGAAGGTGAATACACAAGAACCACCTTCACAATCTCCTATAGCTAGAAGTGGTCAACCACAAGAGCAAGTACCACAAGACACATCTACTAACGTTGACACTATAGTTATAGTAACTGTTGAGGAGAAAACAAAGGACAAAGCCAAGGTGCACCTCCTCTAATCACTATAATTGATCAAGGTAGAAGTGAAGAAGACAAGGAAAAGGAGAAGACCCCTAAGGAGAGTGAGCAAGAGGCAATACAAACTCTAGTAAATTTTCCTACCTCAAGGACTCCTACCAAGTAGCCAAGCACTCATGTAGTACCACTACAAAGTTTAGCCCCAGGCTTGAGCTCCACCAAGGTAGCAAGGGTAATTCACTACAGAGACCCTGCACTTGATGAAGAGATAGTCATACCAAGTTATCACTACAAGAGAATGAACTTAGCATAGATTAATAAAGTGCAAGAGGAACTGGAAAAGAAGAAGCAAGAGATACTCTGAAATGAGTATAGATAAAGGCAAGCATTAATAGAAATCAAAGACATCTTCCTCGATGCATTCAACTTTCCAGTACCTAATGAAACAAAGCCCTTTACGGAACAACTATCCAACATAGTAGACCAGGTACAAAATGAATACCTTGATACCAATGTTAAATTATTAGAATGGTTTGAAAAGAAATATCAAATGAAAGTTAATAAGAAAATATCTAGTGAGATAACACTATCATAGGTGGAATTGGCTAAGAAAGTTGTGAAAGTGAAAGTAGTACTTGAGAACATATTCTCATTATACTCCAAACTATGTGACTCTTCATATTTCACACAAGAGACTAGCTAGAGAATATTGATCTTGGAGAGGAACCTTAAGGTATCAAGCACATAGCTGCCTAAAGATCCAACTCAAAGTGAGAAGCATTTTGCCACAATGTTTCACACCTAAAAGGAGTTAGCTGTATTAATAGCAGATGAGGCTAATGTTAAGGCCAAACTAATATAGATCCAGTCTGCAATAACACCACACATGGAAGTATTGCATAAAGAGATGGCCTATGCAAATAATTTTTTGAAGAAAGATCCAAATATTTCTACATTAGAAGGCCTAGTACACCTTGCAAAAGAGACAGCCATCTAGCTCAAAGCACTGGAAATAGCATTGGACAACTAGGATGCTACTTTGAAGATAATAATAGAGGTAAATAATTTTTTTTTGGCTAAATAGTACATTCATTCTTAGGACCTTTTGACATAAGTGTCAAAAAGGGGTAGATAATACGTTATGTAGATAAAAGGGGGGATATAATAAAGATAGGAGATAATAAGAATGGATGTGTAGATAAAGGGAAGATATAATAATTTGGGGAGATAATAAATAAGACCCAACAATACCCAAAGGGGAGATAACAAAATTTTGAGAAGAGATAAGGAAATATAGCCAAAATTATACAAAAATTGCAAGGAGATGTGTGAAAGGGGGAGCAGACACAGAGTAGAAACAGAGTAGACAGAAATAGAAGCAAACAAATGATAAGGAAAAAAATAGAAACAACATGAGATAAATTCAACATAAGAGATTCTGGATACAGAAATGGAACATTAGCTTGGGGAGAGTTACAAGTTTTTAAGGTATATAGTCTTCTACAAAATTTTGAACAAGTTTTTGAAGTTTTGTACATATGTCGAACAAGATGTGTATTATACTCATAGAGATTAGATTCATAATTCTTAGTTAAGTGTTTATGCCACTCATTTCAAAGGGGGAGATTGTTGGTCTTGAATTAGTTTTTAAAATTGAGTGTCAATACACTTGACCAATTCCTAAGTTGATGTCAAGTATGATACAGATGCTGAGCCATAGTATATGCTAAGTAAGAAATTCAACAAGTGTCAAGTGAACTTCAGGTGCTAAGAAAGTGTCAAGTGTTGAGTGATAAGTGATGCCAAGTCATTATAGGTGCTGAGAAAAGTATAGATGTCGAGCGAGAGATAGTTACTATAGGAGCCAAGCAAGATAAAATTCATATATTTGCTGAGCATAAGCAATTAGTAAGTGTCGAGTAACACAAAATCAACATATGAGTTTTTGCTTTTACAAACTCAGATGTAAAATTTTTTTGAGCTGACTCAAGATGAATCTCAAAGGATCTAAAAGGTGAGATTGAATCTTTTACATTCCTTATGTAATCAACATGCAACCAATAAGAAAAAATGGAGAAAGCATGCAACCAATAGGAAAAGTGAAAGAATTGAGTGAGAAATGAAGGATTAATACTGATCATAGATTGATACCTAACCCTAAGACTTTGAAACCTTTAAAAGGAGGCTGATACCCCATAATTTGTGCAAGTGTAAGAGAGGTATATGGAATGCAAGAGTGAGAGTTATATGTGAGAATTCTAGCGAAGTTTAGAGGGGTGTAAAGACTTAGAGAAAAAAGAATAGCATTACAAAATTCATTTGGTTAGAATAGATCATCAGTACTTTGAGTAGAGACATATCAAATCAAGAAGGATCAGATCAAATTAAGCAAAACAAGGATATGGAATCAGCAATTAAAGATTGTAAGTCATCAGGTCAACACATTCTAATACTCTCTAGCTATTAAATGAGGAATGAAAATCCTATGATGATAGGTTTGTCTAACAACCATGTTGTAAGCCTTTCAATAAGGTGTTAAATCCTTTAACAGGGTAACATTCCAAGTCAGTATTTGTAAATCCTTTAACCAAGTCTCCTTTAATAGAGTGTAAAGCCTTTAACAATGTAGGCCTTTCACAGGGAAAACCATTGAAAGTGGTTAAACATTGTAACCTTAAAAAATTTAATATTATTGTAGTGATAATTTGTGGGTGTCATCCTTACCCCAGTTTTACCTTCTCACCAAAAATCTTGTGTCATCTATTTTCATGCATGTCTTTATTTTTCATGTTAATTAGATATGGTAGATGCATGTGAATGATCTTAGCTAAAAAAATTTAAGGTTAAAGGTTAGTTACTTCTGATTCACCCCCCCCCTCCCACCCCACCCCCCACCCCCCCCCCCCCCCACTCGCCCCTCTCAAAAGTAAACAAAAACCACCAATAACATCCTACTCCTTGTTCACTCCTCTAGAGTGATGCCTTCCTAAAGGCCCACCCTATTAAAGGTTACAACACACACTATTAAATGTGACTTGGTGAAGGGATTCCAATCACTCTATCAAAAGTGAGCCTTGATAGAGGACTTTAGGCCATTCACTTCAAATGCCAACCTGTTGAAGGACTTCTCAATGACTGTTAACTCAACCTTTCTCCAAAGGATTTACTCTAATCTGATACAATTGTTAGAAAGTAATAGTAGAGCTTTGATCTAATATGACTTATAACCTTACTTGCAAATTATAGATCATTATTTAGTCCTCAAATCTACTTGGCTTTCAATATTTGTAGTTCTAATAGCTTGTTCACCCTTCAAGCATTTGTTCTCATTAAGCCTTCATGCTTAGTTTTCCATTGTAAACTTCTTCTCTTGGGTCACTTGATGAATCAAACCCTCTTCCTTCACCTTGTCAAAATTTCACATCCAAGACTCTCTAATCTCCATCCAACATCCAACTTAGCTTCATGACCAAACATCCCTAAAAATAGGGAATTAGATTTTTTTTCCCACTCATTATCCATCTAAAAAATTAGGGTTTTTGATGGATTAGGTAGGATATAATATATCTACCCCATATCTTGTCTTCTCTAGAAAATTCTTTTTGAATTCATTTGAATTCACCTCCAAAATGATTTACATAAGATTATGTGCCTCTAGCTCATCAATCTTATCTTCCTCCTGATTTACAAGTTCTAAGAAAAAAAACTTGTCAGCTTTTAATTTGCAAATCTTTGATCTTTTTCATAATGTAGTAGCTCGGCATTATCAATTTACTAATGCTTAGCACATACTGTGTTAGTTGACATCTATTGTAAAATCACTCGGCATCAACTAGATTTTACTAGTGCTTGACATCTATTGAAAATCACTCGGCATCTATTACCTTGCTTGACACCTACTAACTTGCTCGACATCCACTAGAAATCACTTTTACTTGGCTACAACTAAATTTTTCTCAGCTTGCTCTAACTTTTCTCAGCACCTTCAATAATTGATCAATCTTGGAAAATGAACTTTGTTCATCCTTATTCTTCTAAACTTTCTAATTTTATCCAATCATTTTGTAACCTCAAGTAGATTATCAATACATTATGTTATCATTTTCTTAACTGATTCTTGCACTGCAATACATAATCAGAACTCAGCCTTTCCTCTAGGTACTTTTTAAACATCTTATTGATCAAATCCTCTTAATCAATCAACTAAGTAATTGTGCTTGAAATGTATAAGAAATTATCATACCAACATGTAGCAGGTTTGACGTCAGCGACAAAAAAATGATTGAAAACACACAATCTTCTTTCAACAATCTTCTACTCAAATGATCTTTTCAATCATATATCAACATTGCATGCAACCAATCAAAAAATAAGAAGGATTAAGTGGCAAAAAGGATGACTCTTAGTCATAGATTCATACCTAACCCTAAGCTACCAAATTCTTTATATGGAAGATGAAGCCCTAAGTTTTGAGAGAGAGAGAGAGAGAGAGCACAGTAAAGGGGTGAATAATCGAAGAAGCAAACAAGGGAGTTTGTAGAGCAATCAAAGTAACTTACCAGTGAGAGTGAATTCTAGAATCAGTTGGAGGAGAAAAAATAATAGAAGGATACATCAATTATTATATCAAATCAAATAGGATCAACGACACTGTACAGATTTGATCTTTAATCAAGAAACCAGAGCCAATCACAAGATCTATGCTAAAACATCCTAACAGATGATTTTAGTTAAATCTCCTAAGAGGAGAAGTTCTAAAAAGTTGTACTAAATCCTTTAAAAGGGTGACATTCCAAGTGAGTGAGCAGAAGTTCTTTAACTAGGCACACTTCTAATAGGCTGTTGAAATCCTCTAACAAGGTGGGACTTAACAGTCTTTGCAAGCCTTTAATAGGGTAAGCCTTTCATAGGGAAGATCATGATTCATGATCAAACAATTATAACCTTAATTGGCTACACTTTATTGCTATTGTAGTGCATATTTGTGGGTTTCATCCCCCATCCTAGTTTTACCTTCTCATGTGGAGGGTTTCTGGGTAATCATATCTGCTATCAAAGTATGTGTTTTTAATTGCTTATATGTTTTAGATACATTTATTTTACATTTTATTTTAGTTTATCTATTGAATGCATAAAATGGATGTGAGGTGAAAATTTTTATGGGTCCAAGTATAAACTCCTAATTCACCCCCCTCTTAGAAGTTTACTTCTTTCCCACTTGTAATTCCAACAATTGGTATTATAGCTAAGTTTTTAGAAGGAGAAGCTTTGCAACTTAGAGGAAAGATCTTAAAATAGAAGTCTACAAATTGGGAAGGACCATTGAGAACCAGAAGATTGAAATAAATTTCATACTACATTAGCTAAATGAAGCTAGAGATGCCTTGAAGAATTCATTGAAAAAAAGGGAAGAAATTGCTATAGTAAAAAATGACATACAATAGAAAGAGATCAACACCAAAAAGCTATTTGTAGATGGTAACTCTAGTGAATTTAATGCAATAGTTGTAGATGTACTAGAGAAGAATAGAGCACAAGATAAAGAATTTAGAAATCTCAAGTTGGAGCAAGAATCACAAGCTATATTGCTATGTGAGGTGACTAAGAAAAATAGGAAATCCATGGAAGACATGACCATGATTGAAGAAGACAAAAGAATCCTAAACATCAGATTGGAGGAGAAGTCAACAGAGTAATCCAGGATCTCAAACATGCAATTAGATACCTTGAGCCAAATGATGAATGTTCATCATGAGTTGAATTTCAAGGACATTGAAATAGCCACATTGAAATTGTAGAATGAACAACTGCAAAATGACCTGAAAAGAGAAAAGGAATTTGCTGAAAGTTTCAACAAGCCAAATGAAGCCATCAAGTACTTTGAGCAATTACTAAAATACCCTAAATCTAACAGGGATACATTAGGATTGGGGTACACAAGCACTAAAGAAGGAGAATCATTCAAAGATGCTAAGGAAAGGAACAACAAAGGTAAGAACTCCATACCCACTTGTCACAATTGTGGAAAGAAAGGATATACTTGTAATGTGTGTAGGAGAAAGAACACAAATAAAAATGCTAAGCCTAAGAACATGGTCCACTATCATAAGTGCAACAAACAAGTTCGTCAGGCACATGAATGCAGATCCAGAACCATGCATGCATTAAAATTTGAAGGATATTGCTACAACTATTAGAAGTCTGGACATAAAGCCTTTGAATGCATATTCAAGTCCACATGGTCATCAAACAAGCCAGCAAAGGTAAGAAGCTTTGAAAACTCTTATAATTGGGATTACAATACAAGATATAGCTGTCACTATTGTCAAGAATATGGACATGTACCTAAGAATTGCATTAGGACTCACTTCAGTGGTAACTACAAAAGGTGGTTGAGTCAAATCACATGCTTTAGCTATTTGAAGACTTGTCATATTAGCAAACATTTTTCAACTAGGTCAAAGGCACCAAGTTGTGAATTTGATAAAGGTGAAGGCAAGGCAAATGTTGAACACATCAAGAATGAGATGAATAAGAGATGGAAGAAGAAAGATGATTGTAGTACATAAAATGGAGAAGGGATCACTTCACCCAATGGGTCAAATGGTCACATCAAATTACATTAGCATCAATAAAGATGCAAGATGTTGTGAAAAGTTCAAGGTTAAATCTTCAAGTTTTAATGTTATGGCCGAGCATGAAAAGTTTTCAATAGATACTAAGTAAAGTGCTAGCTAGTGTCGAGCTACCAAGCTAAATTAGTTATTGCCAAGTCTATAGTTACTATTGAGCAAGGATAGTATCAATAGCTATCAAGTGGAATTGAAATCATGTCGATGTCAAGTTTATAGTTGTACAAGCATTAAGCATTAAATTTAAGGTTTTGAAGGGTATGGTCAATTTTCACTAATAATTTGTCATTTTGAATTCAAAGTTGAGAGAAAGAAGAGTGAAAAGGTGACTCTAAAGTTTTTTTTGAAGTGATTGCATAGATCTTAGTGATGATCTCACTCTAGTTCTTCGAATTTCCAAGGTATCCTTCATAAGCTGAGCTACACAATTTGAAATTTGTAAAAACCCTAGATTGTCAAATGGTGTCCAGTTCAAAGAGTGTGAAAGAGAAAGATATTTTAGATGTTCAATTAGTAAGTAACAAGGTAAAGCAACCAATTTTCAAAGAAATTCTAGATGTTTCTTATAAACAAGACCCGTTAAGAACTCTTTCCATGATTCCCCTGAAAATCATAATGATCCAAGATGTTAGAAAAATGCTACAAATGCTAGATAGGAGGAATAGGCGATATGGAAAATAAGGCAAGCCTATGATAAATTGTGTGAAAATGACATTATAAAAGAAGAATTTAAGATTGTTGAAAGGAAAGGTTTGACCTGTGCCCTAAACTTTCCCACGATGTTCAAATAGAATGGATCAAGATAGTGTTGAGCAGAATACATGATGGATGTTTATGGTTTGAAGATAGTCCTATCAAAATTTCAAAGAAAATAGTTCATAAAGTAACTAGTTACCCAACCCTAGCTCGGTCGAAGACTTTGCAAAGTGACTCTAAAGAGGTTATAGAGAGAAACATTGGAGCCAAATGGAACAAATGTGGAATGACAATTGATGCTGTTATAGACCCTCTATTGGACTTTTCCTTAAGGGTGATTTCTCATAAATATTATCAATCCAACAGGTCAAACAATGTACCTTGCATTGCAGTTAATGTGGGCTATAAAATTGTAAAAATGGATCATACATATGACCTTGTCAAGCTTTAATTACAAAAAATAATGGAAAATATTAGACCAGTTAGAAAAACCAAGAGTGTACAGTGTATGTTTGGATCAATACTTGTTTGCATATTTTCTTATCTTCAGAACACATTCCCATCTTTTGGCAAGGTTAGTTGGAAGACAAACAAATTACTTGCAGTTCAATTCAATGAGTAAATTGAGAAAATGGGAGATAACTTTGACACTATCATGACCAACTATTTTGAAGACTTCAAGAAGTCTATGAAACAAAGGATGAGAATACTAGTTTCATTGGTTGAACAATACTAAAATGATATATGCTTTCTTGTAAATATTGATCACACTTATATACAAGCTACTACACCAAGGGTAAGATCATTAAGACCCTCAGACTATGAGATCAATGTTGATGAAGCCTTTATTTCCAGCACAACACTTGTAGTAGAAGAAGTTGATAAGAATGCAAAAATCTTTGGAAATTATGATGTTATGAAGTCCAAAGTTGAGATGGAATTAAAATTTGACTCCACATTAAAGAAGAAGGAGAAACTATTAAAGAAGGTTAAGGCCAAATTTGGTGATGGTATAGGTGAAGAAGAAGATGATGATGATAAAGAGGATGTAGAGGAAGAACAAGAATGAGCCCAAGAAGCTCTTGCATTAACCCAAGGATTGGGAGAAGATAAGGATGAAGAAAAGGTAGAAGGTGTTGAGGAAGAAGAAACCAAGGAAGCACCAATACAAGCAGAACCAAAGAAGAGAAAGGCCAAGGCACATCCTGTGGAAAAAAAAGGGACAAAGAAGATTTTTGAGCCAATAGAATTAACAACCAGGACAAGCATAGGAGCCACCACACAAAAGGCCCAGGCGAAAGCCAAAGAGAAGACAAAGGTTATAGAACAAAAAGGGTCAATGCAAAAGAAACTAAGAAGGAAATATGTTACACAACCAAAAACTAATGATAAGAGAATAGAATCAAAGGATACAAGACAATTTAGAGTGGAAAGAAATCAATCAAAATTTGATCTGAAAATATTAGAAATAATACAGATTTGATAGGTTTGAAAAGTATCCATTTTGAAAAACTTGGTAGAGAAGAGTAGAATTTGATTGAAGAATCAATATATGAAATGATGCAAAAATTTAGGAACACCCCACTTGAATTAGATAACACTATATCAAAGGAATTATATACTATTGTTAAAAATAAATCGCATTATTGTTTAAACTTGGAGAAACAAATTAGAGAATCCACATTAGTTCAAGTTATTCTAGAATTGACTAAAGGATAGATTATCAAGGAAAACAAGAAATATGGTGGAAATTTTGCACCAAAATATAGGGCATTAGACATTCTTCAGAAAAACATTGAAGATTTTGTGAAGAAATCCACCCAAATGTTGAAAGTGGTTTATAGATTGACAAATTTCAAACAAGGAGAGGAAGATGCCTTTGAGGGAAGGAATAATGGTGATGAAAATAACGATAATGAGGATGACAAAGAAAAAGAAACTAATGTTGAAGAGAAAAAACAAAAGGAATATGAAGACATGGCAACAACTGAAGAGCAACAAGAAGAAAAAAGTGTGCAAGACACACAAATGCCCAGTGTCAGCCATCTACATGACACTCGTATACGTATAGAAACTATAAATATTAAGGATGTCCTTGATGTGTCTACTCAAAACATCAATCCTTTAACTGCAAAAGATCTAAAAATGATATTAGACCAATCTACACTTTAGGCAAGATTATGTGAAAACCCAGTATTGGTCAGTGTAGATGAACTTTAGAAGGAAGTAGCTAAAATCTCAAGGGATAAGGTGAATACACAAGAACCATTTTCTACCAAACCTTCAACTACTAGCGCTCAACCTTTAATTCAAACATTAATAGAAACATCTACTAAGGTTGACACAAATGTTACAATTGATTTAGTTGAACAAAGACAAGTAAACGAAAAGGAGATAATAGAAGAGCATATAGGACAGATAAATGCATCTATACTTGAAGAAAAAACACAAGACCAAAGAGCAACTCAAATCATTGTGATTAACCAAAGCATATCTAAAGAAAGTAAGGATGCACTAGAGGAAAGTGAGAAAGAATCCATACAAGCATTGGTAACCTTACCAACATCTGACACTCCAACAAAAATCCTTCAGAAGCTAAGCAAAGAAGTTGTACCCATGCAAATTTTAGCACCAGACTCAAGCTCTACAAAAGAGACAAGGTAATTCACTATGGAGACATAACTTTAGATGAAGAAATAATGATACCTAAGTTTGATTATGCCACTATGACTATAGAAGAAATAGTGATATTATGACAAGCTTTGGAAAGGAAGAAGCACTAAGAAATGCTTAAGAAGGAGTACAGACAAAAGCAAGCATTACAAGAAATTAAAGATATCTTTTTAGATACATTAAGCTTGCCTACTCTAGAAGAAACGAAGCCACTATTGGAATAGTTGTCATATAATATGAAGAAGGTTAATAATGAAGACCTAGATACAAATGCCAAACTTTTGGAATGGTCTGAAAGAATGTTTCAAGGTAAAGTGAATGAAAAGATATTTGCTGATATAGCACTGTCACAAGTTGCTTTGACAAATAAGGTTGAGGATGTTAAGAAGGTACTTGAGAATACATTCTCATTGTACACCAAATTATGTGATCCCACACTCTTCACCCAAGATACTAGACATAGAATATTGAGCTTGGAGAGGAACTTAAGCATATCAGGTACTCAATTACCTAAGAACCAAGATCATAGTTAGAAGCATTTTAATGAATTGCTTCAATTAAAAAGTCAATTAGTTGTATTAACAATAAGAGGCTAATACAAGAGCCAAATTGACACAAATTTAGGCCTCTCTCACCCCACACATGGAAATCCTCCATAAAGAATTAGGCTATGTAGAAACTTTGCTGAAGAAAGATCCCAATCTTTCTACATCAAATGGCCTAGTACACCATGGAGCCAAGCTCACCGTCCAAGTAAAGTCATTAGATGTTGCATGTGACAATTGGGATGCAACTTTGAGAATAATCATGGAAGTCCATCAGTCCTTTTTGGAAAAATACACTATAAGTGTATAGACCCTTTGACATAAGTGTCAAAAAGGGGGAGATAAACAAAGAAGGGGAGATAAAACAAAGAAGGAGGAGGTACTAAAAGTAGTTGATAAAGCAAGGAGAGTACAATAAAAGGGGGAGAAAAAATAAATAAATGAAGGAGGAGAAAGCTCATAACAAAGCATATCAGATGAAAGAGTATTAGTTACAAGTGCATTAAAGGCAAAGAGTATCAATTAGCAGAAACAAATCTACTTAGAATGGAGAATAGATTTTGGATATAGAATAGACACATTAACTCAGGGGGTGTTATAAATTATGAGGTATATAGGTTATTGCAAAATTTTGAAATTTTGAAGTTTTGTATATAAGTCGAGTCATGGTTATGTTATACTCGAGAAGAATAAATTCATTATGTATAGTCAAGTGTTTTTGACACTCATGTCAAAGGGGGAGATTCTTGATCTCAGATTTGTTTTGACAATTGAGTGTCAATACACTTAAGTCATTTACTTAGTTCATGCTAAACTAGTCATGCATGTCAAGTACAACATGCAAATTTTAGACCCTGTCAAGTTACAATGAGTGTCGATCCACCCATGTCCCAAGTCACTCAAGTGTCGAGCAGCTAGACCATGCCAAGTGATTCATGTGCTGAATAAATAGTAGATGCCAAGCAGTTCAAGTGTCGAGTTAGAAACAAGAATTACAGTATGTGTCAAGCATCAGTAACTTCAAGTGCCAAGTAATATAGATTGGACATACTTGTTTATAATTGCACAAGCAACTATGTAAATTTTTTTCTAGCCGACTTAATGATAGATTTTGATGCTTTAGAGATAAGGAAAAATCTATTTACAGAATCCCTATGTATTTGCATGTAGCCAATCAGAAAATAGGAAGAATGAAGTAGAAAAATGGATGAATCTCAGTCGTAGATTCATACCTAAACCTAAGCCACCAAAGTCTTTTTATGAAAGAAAAAGCCCTAAGTTTTGAGAGAGGGACCACAGTGAAAGGGTGAATAATCGAAGAAGCAAACAAGAGAGTTTGTAGAGTAATCAAGGTGACTTAGCAATGAGAGTGAATTGTAGAATTAGTTGGAGGAGAACAAAGAATAGAAGGATACAACAATTGTTATATCAGATCAAAGAGGATCCAGAAGGATACTGTACATATTTGATCTTTAACTAGGCAACTAGAGCCAATCACAAGATCTATGCTAAAACATCCTAACAGGTGATTTTAGTTAAATCTCCTAGACAGAGTAGTCCTAACAAGTTGTACTAAATCCTTTAACAGGGTGACATTACAAGTGAGTGATAAGAAGTCCTTTAACCAAGCACACTTCTAACAGGGTGTTGAAATCCTCTAACAAGGTGGGACTTCACAGTCTTTGTAAGCCTTTAACAGAGCAAGCCTTTTGCAGGATAGATCATGAGTCATGGTCAAACAATTGTATCCTTAATTGGCTACACTTTATTGTTGCAATAGTAAAGATTTGTGGGTGTCATCTCCACCCCAGTTTTACCTTCTCATTTGGAGGGTTTCTGGGTAATCATATTTGGTGTCAAAGTGTGTGTGTTTAATTGCTTATATGTTTTAGAAGCATTTATTTTACATCTTATTTTAGTTTATTTATTGAATGCATAAAATGGATGTGAGATGAAAAGTTTTATGAGTCCAAGTACAAACTCCTGATTCACCCCTGCTCAAAAGTTTACTTCTTTCTCACTTGTAATTCCAACACAAATCATATAAAGTTGTTTAAACATTGTTTCATAGTTCAATTTGTTTTCAAAACACAAGATTTAATAACAACTAGGGTTTCAGTTTTCTTTTCCAAGTATTACTATTTATAGAGTTTTCAATCTCAATTAGGGTTCACGTTTTCATTTTCTCAAAGTATTATAATTACTAAAGTTTTCGAATAGTAAAATTTCCCCAATTTTACAAATTATTTTCATATATCTCAACCATATAAACACATCCAAGTTTATAAAAGAAAATATTAATTCTCCCAATTAATTTCTTTGATTTTTAATTTAATTTAGAATTATATTTAAATAATAAAGTAATAAATCAAATTTTCAAATAATTAAATTTAAAATTTTAACAATACTTATTAAAATTATTAATAATAATAATTATCATTTATTACCATAATAATTTTAATTTATTTAACTTTGAAAAATCTGTCCTTAAATGAAAACCTACTAAAAATGGAAACTTTTCCAAAATGGAAACCTTCTAAAAATAAAAACTTTCCCAAAATGGAAACTTGCTCAAAATAGAAATTATCTTGAAATCAAACTTTCTAAAAAAGGAAACTTTACCAAAATGGAAACCTACTAAAAATGGAAACTTACCCAAAATGGAAACCTACTAAAAATAAAAACTTTCCCAAATCCTATTGCAAAAATAAAGATTTATTAATTGATTCAAACTACTGATTATCCACTTAATCAAATTAGGGTTTCAGATATTAAATTCATTTACATATGATTTTGAAAACAAAGAACAATCAAATTCATATGCAAGGGTTTCAACCCAAATATAATTTGAAACAATTTTGATAATACAACCCGCTAAAACAATGAGCACATAAAACCCGCAAACAATTCCCTTTTTCTTTCGAAACCCTCTTCTCAAAAATTGACTCCTCCAAACCTGTGTAATTGTAAAATGAGCTCTAGATCTCTGATAAAGAGTTCTCCCTTAAATTTAGTGAGAGACTCGTTGATATTTAACGGTTATTATATTTTAATTTCATGCACAACCTTTTTCCCATTAATTAAAATATCTTTATTAAATAATTTTCTTTCTCTCTTTAATTAATTTATTATATTTTAATTTCATGCATAAGCTTTATGTAATTTAATTAAAATAAATTTTATTAAATTTATGTTTTCTCTCTCTTATTAAATTATGAGACATTTTTAATATAATATTTATTAATTTAACAAATAATATTATTTAGAGTTTATAATTAATATAAAACTCCTAAATAAATTATTATTAAATTTAGTAAGTATAAAATGTTAAAACTAAAACTTTAATAAAATATTTTAAATATAAATCTTTTATTTAATTAATTTATGAATTAATTAAACATAATTAAATATTGAATTTTATTTATAAAATTTTGATTAAATTATCTTTTAATATGATTTAATTATAACTGAAAATCATCATAGCCCACAAGATGAAATATGAAAACACATCACAAAAAATAGAATACCAAAATAAACTCTAGGGTCAAAATCATGAATTCACGTCACTCAAAAAATTTAGAATGGTGAAACTAACTCAGATACTTGTCCTGCTTTCTAGGACAATTGGCTTAGGTTAGGATTTGGATTGGAGAGTTATTTCCCCACTTATATAATTAAAATGTTTTGATAGGGTATGCTCATCCTGGCAATTTAGGGAATTCGTTACCATGTACCTATAATCTACATAAAATTTGCGGATGTACAAACACCTATATTCTAAACTAAACGGGCAATGGCGGGAAGTGGTACATCGTATAGATCCAAACTAGCAAGTGACTATGACTCCTCCCTCAACCATATCAAGAATGTCAATCATAAAGTAAAATAGACACGTACACCATACACATGCAAGTATGGAGTAAGTAACCATAGAAACTGCATATAAATCATTCCTCTAACATCATGAAATAACTAAAATCACTATATTAACATACATATATCATCAGAGAAATAATCCTAAAATAACTGAAATAAGTTACTAACTCATCCCATATATAAACTGAGTATGAAATGACATATAATCAAATCTGGTAACCAAGTACCTATAATCATAAAAAACAATAAGAAAATTGGTCTAAAAGTATCTGGCAATACAATAGAAAAGTCAACTAGGGGTAGGCATTACAAAGAAGGGATAGAGTGTGGAGAAACACTTTCCCCTGTTGATAGATTGGAAGGAGTAAAAACTCTACTTGCTTACTCTACATACAAAGGTTTCAAGGATTACAAAATGAATGTGAAGTCAGCATTTTTGAATGATATATTAGAAGAAGAGGTTTACATAGAACAACCAGAAGAATTTGTTGATGCTAACAATAAGAACTTGGTATCTAGACTAACAAAGATTTATATGGTTTAAGGAAAGCCCCAAGAACATGGAATGAAAGGCTTCACAACTATCTTGTGAAGATTGGATTTGAAAGGATAGATGATAACTACAATTTTTACTTGAAGATAGAAGGAGGTAAAGGTATTTTACTAACCAAAATATTTGTTGATGATATCATATTTAGAGGTCAAGATGGAGTAAGGCATTTACAAGTGAAATGAAGAAACAATTTGAGATGTATATGTTTGGAGAGATCAAGTTCTTTGTTGGTTTACAAGTATATCAAATGAAATATGGTATATACATCACTTAGTCTAAGTATGGAAAGGAAATATTAAAAAATTTTGGATTAGAGGAAAATAAAACAAGTTAGCACACCTATGGTGATAGGATACAAGTTGTCAAAGAATGATGATTCAATTGATGTGAATCAAACATTGTATAAGTTTGTGATTTGAAAATTGCAAAATGTAATGCATAGAAGACCTAACATTGTATTATCTATTGGGATTGTTGCAAGATTCTTTGTTAATCCTAAGGAGAATCTTTTGATGGTTGTTAAGAGAATAATGAGATATCTAAAAGGAACAAAAGATTATGATCTATACTACAAGAAAAATAAGAAATTTGAGTTAAGAACCCACACTGATGTCTATTGGGCTGGAAACATTCATGAAAAAAAGAGCACTAGTGGAGGAGCATTTTTTGTAGGAAAGAGGTTGGTCACCTAGACTAGCAAGAAACAAAATTGCATATCTCAATCTACTATTGAAATTGAATATGTTGTTGCTATAGTAAATTGTACAAACATTGTATGGATAAAAAAACTACTCAAACGTATGAAGGAGGAAATCACTGAACATGTGGTACATTATTATGATAATACAAGTGCTATAAATATATCAAAGAACCTTACGATGCACACAAAGACTAAGAACATTGCAATAAAGTATCATTACTTGAGAGATTTGGTTCATGATAAAGAAGTGAGAATGGAATATGTGAATACAAAAGAGAAGATAGTTGATATTTTCACAAACAATTTACCTAAGGATGCTCATGAGTATCTAAGAGTTAAACTGGAGCTAATACACCTATTCAAAGCTACTTAAGAAGTATGAGTATTTCCCTGCATCAACTAAGATGAAATAGATATGTTACACATTGATGCAGTCAATCTTACTTTAGGAGCTACCTAAAATAATCAAAGAGATGAAACAAAAGACCAATCACAAGTTAGGTGACAAAGGGAGAAACTAAAATTGTCAACATCTACATGTTGACATGACAAGTCTTTGACATTGTTGTCAAAAAGGGAGAAATAAAGGATACCATACAAAGTGAGAAAGAGGGAGAAATAATTTTGAAAGAGAAAGAAATATGAAATATCCACTCAGAGGAAGATAAAATACCTAATGTTACTAAAGAAAGATAGTGTACCTAAACATATACCTAGTAAGAGGGAGACTATACTGAGGGAGATATAATACTAGAAAAGAAAGAAGGAGATGTAAGTTAGAAGGAGAAGCCCTACAAGATGATAGGTGAACAGATTCATAAGGAGTTGATTGTTTTTTTATTAGAATAGAATTTTGTAGCCTATATAGAAGATGAAAGTGACATAGGGAGAGATTTAAATAAAAGGAATTATTTTCTTTTTGGTATTATTGTTTGTATTGGTTTGCCATCAATGCCAAAGAGGTAGATTGTTGAGAAAAGATTGATACAAGTATGAGGATGTATTTCAATCATTGTTTTGTCATTGGTGTCAAACCTACTACTTGTTTTTAGGACAATTGTTTAGTTTATTTGAGTACTATCATTTGTTTGATTGATGAAGAGGATTTGATCAAATGAGATAACAAGTGTTCATATAGGAAAGGTTGAGTTATGGTACATGAAAAAGGAGTACAAAGATCAATTAAGATAATCATGATATAGTGTATCACCTATCTACTTAAGGCTACAAAGGTTAGATGCACTGATTAAATATAGAAGAACAAGTACGATCAATTTTTTCTGCCAAGCTTGATCGAGTGCACAATAGGTACCAAGAAAAGTTAGTGCAAGCCGAGCAGAAAATCAATTGGAGTTGAGGAAAGTAAAGATTCAGTGTTTGCTAAGTGAACATAGTGTAATCCAAGAAAATTTTAGTTGGTGCCAAGCATCAATAACCTTTAGTGTGTGATGAGTGAATTTTTAGTTGATTTTTTGCAACACAGGATGTGTCGTGCATTGGAGATTAGTTGATGTAAGTGCTAGTATTTAAGTTAAATCAAAGATTTGACAAATCTAAGCTAACTATTTTATTTTCTTGAATTGTGTGAAGCATATGGAAGATAAGTATGATAAGTTGGTGGCAAAGAATTCAAGGTAAACCTTTTTGAGGAAAATTAAATGAAGATTGTAGAAGTTTCTAGAGGAACCAAATGGAAAGGTGGGTGTATGGTGAATTTGTGGACCTCTAAACCTCACACACACTTCAATGTGGTCCTTACTTATGGATTCATCCTAGAATGAACATGGGATAGTTCATCCAAGAGGTCCAACAATGCAACCCATTACCTTCTATCTAGAAGGATTTTGCTTGTTTATGCTCTCAAAGTTGAGATGCAGGTAACCAAGTCATTCTATAATGAAGAGTTTAAATGAAATTAAGTCTATATGTGATGTAGGTAATCTAGATGAGATATGCACTTAATCTAATAGCATATAAAATAAAATAGACTATATGTATGCATAGAAAAGCTATATGATCTTTAAATCTAAATAATGAAAAGCTTATGAGAATAATGAGCTAATAAGCTAATGAGTGCACAATTCAATAGAGATTCGATGCAAATTCAATTCAACCTCTATAATGAAGAATTATGAGTCTCTTAAATAGAATTCTTTGAATCCATCAACGGTTGAGATCAACTCAGATTGACAGTTAGAAATGAAGCCAAGATCCAATTAAAGTAGAAGATTCCTAGTACAGATGTAGTTAACTGACTCAGATCCTGAGTGCAAGAAACAGTTAACTTAGGTTCACTTTAGTGTGAGAGTAAGTGAATTAAGTCACTTCTAATTCGATGAGTAGTTAACTAAGAATTTCCATTTTGAACTAAGAAATAGAATTTGGGAAAGATATTTAATTTAATAAAATGAGGTATGACCTTATTAATGCCTTTTCTATTTAATTTAATAATTAATTTCAATTAATAAAAATAAGCATGATTATTAAATTAAATATTTTTAATTTCTTAATACATTAGCCTTATGAGATAATTTAATTTAATTAAAGTACAAATACTTCAAATTAAATTAAATCTTAATCTATAGGTTTAATCCCAAAAAAATGGGTTTAGAGCAGCCGAAGTAGCCAAGAGGGTGATTGATCAATCATTTGTGCAGTCATGAAGAACATGATGCATTGAAGAGACTAAGAATCCCTCATTAGAGAAGACGAAAGTAGATTTACAATTGAATCATATGCTAAACTAATTAATGCAATCCTATCTAATATGCAACCCTAAACTAGATGCAATCCTAGGTCTAGTTACCAAGTCTTGACAATTTATCATCACTGAGCATAGGATAGAATCTCATATGTCATACAATTCTCACTAACATTACAATCATGGAAATATGAATAGGACATATATTATAGGATTGTCGGGATGAAATGTAAGCATTCATGGCACAAGAAGCCAAAATGACTAGAATATTTGCCTCTTTTGATGTAGCAAGTTATCATAAGCATCAAAACATAAATGTTAGGATGACTAGAATGTTGCTTGCATGGTAGACACACCAAACATGCAAGAGATCTATCTTATGCTAAGTATTCAGTAATTATTTTGTCCACAACAATCCTTGCATTCATAACCTGAGACAAAAGTGTGCTAGATATAGTCACAGTGACCCATACATTCACTTAGTAGGATGAGTATCAATATTTACTGTAGCATGAAGAGTTCACTCCAACAAGCAAGGAGAAGAACCAACATTATTGATGTGTCCAAATAAAAGGAGTTGAGGTACACCCGACCATCCAATACGAGATGGAGGCTCTTATAGTGGACACCCCTTTTACAGGAGTATGTCAACTTATTAAAACTAAACTGCAAATAGAAAGAAAAGAAAATATCATGCTCTTAGTCATGACTTCTCTAGTTAGAATGACATCATTAAGTTTCTCGAGGAGACATGATGAAAGAAAAAATAAAACAAACAAGGAAAATGCTCAGCACATCTAGACAAGTATGTCATTTTGAGTTCAATGTTTGTCATGGGATTGATGTCAAATGTCAGTGTCCAAAACATGGATGAAAGAAATCTCTTCAGTAGGTTAACAACAATAGGTAAACACATCCAAAATAACAGGTGATTGAGGTCAAGGAGGAATCTTCGGGGTGAAGAACCTAAGAGGACTGAGCGATAGTAGATAGACACACCTAGGATGACTCGTGACTTGTGCATGAGAGATCTTTCATAAGGGAATTATGAAACATGTCCTGAGCAACAATAGACAGATACAGCTGAAACAAATAGTGACTATTGTGAAAGAGATTCTATGAGGAGAATCTTGAAAAAGAGTGACACAGGCGATAGTAGGAAGACATAGCCAAAATGATTGGTGACCATCGCAAAAGAGATTCTATAAGGAGGATCTCAAAAAGAGGGACACTAGCAATAGTAGGCAGACACAATGAGGACCATTGGTGATTGTCACACAAGGTTCTTATGACACTAAAGGGGAATACCCTTGAGTTGTGACAAGACTCAATCCATGGATACAAAAGCAAAAAGTGGGAAAAGTAGTAAAGCAACTATACATAAAGCAAGAAGATGCATTGCAAGATGGAGTATTGGGAACAAGAGGCACTTGTTTACTAGGTTTTCACTTTCTTGGCAGAGCTTTCATTTTTTTGCTACCATGATGCCCATTTCTAGGTTTTCACCAATGACACTTTTTTGTTATTTTCTCTTTTTTTGATTTTTTTCATTTTTTTGAATTTTTTGATTTTTTTTAGTATTACCACGGTGCCTATTGCTAGGTTTTCACTAGGGTAATGATTTTTTTCAAGATATTTTCAAAATTTTAGAACTTTTTTAGAGATTACTATGTCTCAAGAAGGATTACCTTGATTTTGTTCTAGTGTCTAGCAAGGTGTAGGATGAGATGTAGTAGCAAGGTGGTGGATAAGTGGAGATGGATAGGCAAGGAGTATGAAGCGGTCAATGTTACCCTCATTGAAAGTCTTTACAAGATTACCCAAGCTAGGGAAAAATATATAACAATATAAGCTTGTAGTGTAATGAAGGGTGTCACATAAGTAATCCAACAAATTGACCATGTCAAGAGATTGCTAAGAACTAAGTTTTCTTCTCTCTTTCATTGATCGAGGCCAAAGGGTTTACTGAATAGGATAGAAAAGTTTGTTATGGAGGTTATGAGTGAATGACTTTGAGAATGAGGTCATTTGAAGGATAAGGAAGTTCATGATAGGATGTCATGGATGGAAGAATTGCGCATGAAGCCTATTTACTACGTTTTCACCATGGTATTTATCCAAGGTGCCACAAGAAGTGGTTTTCACCATAGGATGGATTTATTTTTCTTTACTTTGCTACCAAGGTGCCTGTTTCCAAATTTTCACTAAGGAACTTTTTTTTCTTTTTTCTTTTTTTTCTTTTTTTTAATTTTTGAATTTTAGGAAAGAATTCAAGCCTTCTCAAGTTAGATAGCACTTCTATAAGAAAAATAAGTTATGATAAGTCAAGGCCATTGCAAGGAACACTCCAAGATGCTGATAAGGTAATGGAAGGGAAATGATAGAAAAATGAGAGGTAGATGGAGGATAAGGTTGTTGGTTTTGGAAGACTAAAACAAGAAATGATAGCAATTAGGAATAAGATTTAGAGGATCTCATGAGGGTGGATGAGATATTAGGCAAGATCAAAATTGATACACACCTTGAAGGGTGATGGAAAAATGGGGAAATCATGGATGAAATAGATTGAAGCTTAGATATATGAGGTAGCAAAGCCATTTTGGAGAGGGGTGGAGTAGAAGGTTTTAAAACCTTTTTAGGAAGATGTTGGGAAGAAGATGGAGTGGAAGCCTTTAGACGCTTGAATGTCAACTTGTATTTATTTTTCAATATTCAAGTCCTTTAGAAGAGACTTGGGAATCCATATAGCTTTTAATTTTTCATTAGATGCTTTGGAATGCATTTCTTCAATAACATATTTAAGAACCCACACTTTCCTTGGTTGAGCTCTTTGAATAGTGGACCTTTGCAGTCTCTTTTGTGTATTTTCCTCATTGACATTCACATGTCAATTAGAGGAGACATAATGAACTTTTGAGGATGGATTCATGCACTTTTGTTTGAGTTGATCATCCAAATCGCTTCCAAAGGACTTGGGATTTGTGGATGAATGAAGCCAATATGACTGGTTTAGATGGAAAGGTGGATGTGAAGAGTTCAAGTATGTGTATCTTTGTTGATCTTGGGGTAGGGTAGGAGGAACATGTAATGACATAAGAGTGGAAGTAGGAGATAGAGGAACATAAGGTCCCAATATTGAAGTAAGGTTTGAAGGTTTTAGCTTAGATGGATAGGGAAAAAGGATAGATTTAGAAAGTGTGCATGGACCGTGAGTAGGGATATCAACATCTTTAGAGTGAGCAACATAACCAACACCATCAATAGATTTATGAGTAAGTGTTATAGGAGCAATACCTTTGATAGGAGTATTTAAAGCTTGAGCATTGTTTTGAAGTGAATGTAATGAGGTAGAACAAGAGGGTGAGGGAACACTTTTCTCTTCAAAAGGAATTTTAAGTATCATATTAGATGTATCCTTCTCTTCATCTCTAATAATATCCTTAGGGATGGATGAAGGAATATCCTGATCTTGCTTAGTGGTGCTGCATGATATGGGAGATGGAGGGACAAGATCTTGGAAGATTTGAAAGGGGATGAAAGAATCTAGGTCTTGATCAATACTTTTTTCTTCATCGTTTAAGTAGTCCTCTTGACATGAAACCAATTCTGAGGATAAGGGAGTATTTGAATCTATATTCGAATCTATTTCTAGAGTTTGCATAATAGGCTCTTCAATTTTAGAAGGAAAATTACTTGGAGTGGACTTCATAGGCATAGCAAGGCATGAAGAAGTATGATCTGTGAAGGTAGTGAAAAGACTTGCAGTCCAATATCTATTTTCTTGAGTTTCTTTCAAAGGCAGTCCTTAAGGGTACACATAGTCAACAAGGGGAGTAGCGAGTTCTTTGTTTGGTGAATATGTGTTGGAAAGATTGGACACTTTAGAAGGTGGTTGTATGTTGGAAGAGATAAGTGTCACATTTAAACCATTACTAGACTTGATTTCATGATGTTGATCCTTCTTGAGAGTATAATCTATAGTAGATGAGAGCTTAGATTTTTGAATTTTGTCATTGTCAAAGAGATCTTGGATCTTGTTTTTTAGCTTCTTACAATGTGAAGTTTGATGTAAATTATGTCTATGATAAGCACACTAGTTACTCATAAAGGAAACTTCTGCCAAAGTGACCTTAGGTAACACAATAATTTTCTTTTGAAGAAGTTCTTCCAAAGTTGATTCATAAGATCTTCCCAAAGGGGTGAAATCATGCTTTGGTTTAGGTTCCCAAGGTTTTTCTTCAAAGATATTTCTAGATTTCTTGGGTGTTTGTGAGGTGTTCTCAGATATCTTGGATTCAAGATCACAAGAATTTGATTTTTGGTTGTCATAGGAGGAAGGGAAATTTTCTCTCAAGGGGAATCTGTTCAATGAGGTTTCATCTTCCTCCTTCAATATTTGAAGTTGAGAACTCATTGATTGGATTTGTTGCTTCATGTTTGCAATCTATAGCTCTTCTTCCTCACTAGGAACATTGGATTTAGTGCATTCATTATTATCCATTTTGATGTTCTATGTTTCAAGTAGTGACAACCAAGTTTTAGAACATAAGTCAAGTTTCCACAGTCATAGACAATGACAAAGGAAAAAGCTTAGACAAGGACCACACTAGAACATAGTCCCAAAAAAACAAGATAAGAGTGTCGTCTACTTAGGTATGAGTTTTCTAAGTAATGGCTAGAACAACCAAGGTTTATGACTATTGTGACACCAAGTATGATGAACACAAAAGGACAATAACAAGATAACTAA
This sequence comes from Cupressus sempervirens, assembly GCA_028749045.1. Lineage (NCBI taxonomy): Eukaryota > Viridiplantae > Streptophyta > Pinopsida > Cupressales > Cupressaceae > Cupressus > Cupressus sempervirens. The sequence continues at coordinate 298,140,598 of CM053789.1, forward strand.
AAGATGAGACTGTTCAAAGTATGGATCACAAGTCATCAGCTAAGCAGGATGCCACTATTTGGGACTGCTTACAAATAGAAAAGAGGTAAACTATTGTAGGAAATAGACTAGACTTAGAGCATAGATAGCTCTAACAGAAGAGTTTGATAGTTTTGACTCAAGATCCTATGTGAAGATACTCTGGGAACCATGCAAGAAAGTACATAGGCACAGGTGAAGACTCAAAATAAAAATTTATACTAGTGTGAAGAGTTGTACAGAAGTATGTGAAAACATGGTAGGACTTGCAAGTGAAATAGAATCTAGATAGTAGGACAAGACTGCAAGATCTCATGTAGAGATTTACATAAGCTCATGCAAAAACCTGGACAAGGCCGTGTGAAGAAATGATAGGACAAAAGATACTCATGCAAAATTTTCAAAATTATGTGCAAAACTAGAGACCAAACTAACAACTAAACTAGATTTTGAAGAGGCTTTGAAGATTTGAAACTATTTATTTGTTTGGGAGATTTCATAAAGATACTAAGTTTTATTTTCAAGTGTTTAAACAACATTTGGTTTTGAACAAGACAAGTGTTTTCAACAAGACATAGGAAGCAAGCAATAGTTGAATACAATCCAACTGAGGACAAAGCAACTTAGAGGAATGGGGGAGTCTTGTCTTTCAATTTTTTTTAGCAGGTTTGGACATGTTTAGGACTCAATAAAAAACATGCTTTATCCCTATAAATAGAAAATGGTAGAGAAGGAAAAACCTTTGTCCCACAACTTATGCGCATGCGTACACCTCACACAGTCATGTCACCCCCTAGAGGGCACCCATTTTTTTGGTGTATTCAAAGGGCTCAATAACATATACACTGAGTGAACACCCTTGTGGCAGGGGTCAAGCACATATACCACCTTCCAATGCCTAGTAGCATGCCTATGGTGAGTTCTACATGAGAGATTCTCCTCCCTCCTTGCACAAAGATTATGCCTCCTTTCAAAAGTGAATCAGGTAGCTTCTAACTAAAATGTATTTACTTGGCTTTCATTCATATTAATTCCTAGTGTCTCCACAAGTAGAGTTGAGACTAGTAGCCCACACTAGCATCTAAGAGTGTACACACTTGCTTAGCAAGACTGGGGTCAATGCCAACTAATGCAATAGATAGAGCTTCCCCTTGATAAGAGATATCAAGAATCAAGGGAAAGAAATTAATCTAGATTTGGTGTCTTTTTCTCTACAAAGCATCTTGATTATAGTGATTTGGAATCTCTGACGAAAGGAGTGTTCTCACTTGGGTCATTCCTAGAGGCTGGATCACTCTAAGAGGCCCTCTAAAGGATTGACTCAGACTAGTGGCTTGAACATAAGGGTCAAAGTTTCCAATTTCCCTCAAGGGGAAAGACCATACTCCTCTACCTTATTTTCTCACCCAAACATGTAAAACATGCTAATTACCAACTTAGCTTAATCAATCTAGACTCATCCTTCCTAAAGATTTTGATCCCCTTGAAAGGAAACCATCATCTCATCATAGAAAAGGATTAGCACTAGAGAACCACTAAGCTACTTGCCTTCTTTAGAATTTCATCTTTTCATATCATCTAGGCTTTTGATTCACCCTTGTTCATGACCTCCAAGTGGTGAAGAGAATAATCCCCTATTCTTTTGTCTTGCACCCTAAGAAGTTCACAAGCCCTAATTAGACTATGTTTAGAAAGTGGGAAAGAAAACACATTGTTTAGTGGGTTTTAATGTTTTTCTTCGACAATCATCCTACAAACAAATAGTTAGTTCATGTTTGGAGAGTTTGTATAAGTAATCTTCATCAAATGTCCTGCAAACAACCGTTAAGCTACAAAAAACTAGAAAAATAGAATAGTAATGTTGTAGAGAAAACATGTCAGTAAAAGATAATGAACAACATGCTAAAAAATAACAAAATTAACCTTTTTGTTTTAAAATTTTGCATGAAATCTTGTGCAAGACCGTGCGAGATCTTTCATCAACCTGCACAAGAAAATGAGGTGTTGTACGAAGACTTGTACAGAATAGTAAAGAATAACACAAAACGACAAAAAATTAAATAAATGAGGCTAGAAAACTATTTTCCTGGCCCCATGATGGGCACCAGAAATGTATGCATGAATTTTTGGGCCTCTGAACCTCACACACACTTCAACATGGTCCTTACTTGTGGATTCATCCTAGAATGAACATGGGATAGTTCATCCAAGAGGTCCAATAGTGCGATTTATTGCCTTCTATCTAGAAGGATTTTGCTTGTGTATGCTTTTAGAGTTGAGATGCAGGCAACTAGACCATTCTAGAATGAAGGGTTTAAATGTAATTAAGTCTATATGTGATGTAGGTAATCTAGATGAGATATGCACTTAATCTAACAACATATAAAATAAACTAGACTATATGTGTGAATAGAAAAGCTATATGATCTTTAAATCTAAATAATGAAAATCTTATGAGAATAACGAGGTAATGAGTGCACAATTCAGCTGAGATTTGATGCAAATTCAATTCAACCTCCATAATGAAGAATTATGAGTCTCTTAAATAGAATTTCTAGAATCCATCAATGGTTGAGATCAACTTAGGTTGATGGTCAGAATTGAAGCCAAGATCAAGTCAAAGGAGAAGATTCCTAATACAAGTGTAGTTAACTGACTCAGATCCTGAGTGCAAGGAACAGTTAACTCATATTCACTTTAGTATGAGAGTAAGTGAATTAAGTCACTTCTAATTCAATGAGTAGTTAACTAAGAATTTCCATTTTGAACTGAGAAATAGAATTTGGGAAAGATAATTAATTTAATAAAATGAGGTATGACCTCATTAATGCCTTTTCTATTTAGTTGAATAATTACATTCAATTAATTAAAATAAGAATAATTATTAAATTAAATATTTTTAATTCCTTAATACATTAGCCTTATGAGATAATTTAATTTAATTAAAGTAAAAATACTTCAAATTAAATTAAATCTTAATCAGTAGGTTTAATGTGACTAATATGAGTCAATACTTTAGGAATTAAATAAAGAGTGTGATTAATGCAGATTAGGATTTTTTGCATTTGACACTTAGGTCAAGTGGTGAGTATCAAAATTAGAATTGCCTAGTAAAATAGGACTTAGAAATGATTAAATAGACCAAAATTGGTTTAGCATGGCAATGTGCCAATTTTGGGGTATTATAGTGGGTAGATTCATTGTATCCTACTTAATCCTACCTAACCTTAAAATAAATGATTATGGTTAAGTAGAAAAAGATTTTAAATCTTTATTTATAGATAGAGTTGGTTAGAAGAAAAGGTTGTCATGTGTGAGAACCTAAGGAAGACAAGGAGTCTAGTGTATTGCTTCATTCAATGGCCAAATAGAAGAGACTATTATTGGAAAGAAAATAAAGAAGGCTTAAGCATATGAATTCTTAAAGGGTGAACAAGATATCAAATTTGAAGTCCGTGATAGCCAAGTATATTGGAGGAGTGAAACAAAGATCTTTAATTTGCAAGTGAGTTGTAATTTGTTATTAGATCAAGCCTTACTATTATTTTCTAATCATTGTATCACTTTAGGGTAAGTCATTTGGATTAAGGTTGACCTAATAGTTATTTTTAAATCCTTTAACCAAGTGAAATTCTAAGTGAATGATCTAAAGTCCTATAATAAGGCTCACTCCTAACAGGGTTATTAAAATCCTCTAACCAGGTCATGTGACTGGTGGTTTTTCCCAAATTAGTTTTCCATGTAAAATCCTTGTGTCAAATGTGTTATTGAATCTATTATGTTTCATGTTTACATTTCTATAGAAAAAATTTGACCTAGGATAGTAACCTCCAAAGTTTAAGTGTTGTATGATCTAATGGATGCATGCATAATAAGGTTTTATGGATATGGATTCACTAAGCTATGAAAAATTGTATTTGTACACATAAACTTTGGATAACTGATTCATTTCCTCTCTCAATTATTCTAAATAATTTCAACAATTGGTATTAGAGCCATAGTGCTTAAGAGAACTAGTTTGAAGGTACTAGAAGCAAAATATTAGGATGTCAAAAAGAGAGGTACCCAATCTTAAAAAGGATAACTTCCCTACATGGAAAAGTTTGATTAAACTACATCTAGGAGGTCTTGGAGACTGTGCACAATCTACCATCTCCACTAAGCATGTTGACCCTGCTAGAGTCATAATTGTTGATGATTTGAAAAAGAAGAAAGAACACAATCAAGCAATGTTGGAGATTGCCTCTGCCCTAAGTTACGCTAACTTTGATGATATTAAGGGTTGTGATTTTGCAAAGTAGATGTGGGATGCTCTTCACACCATTTATGGAGGAGATTTAAAGGTTTTGACAGCCAAGTTTGAAAGTCTTAGAGGTAAGTTCGATAATATGAGGATGCAAGAAGGTGAGAATATTGCTCAATATTGCTCTAGAATAAAATATTTTGTTAATGCTATAAGAGGAGCTACTAGTAAGATAGAGTTAAACTACCTAATTTACATTTTCCAATTAAGTGTCAAAGTTAGTTGATGTTCAATTGTTAATCAACCTATAATGAGTTAAACTCATGTTTGAAAGTATTGACGGTCAAGAGGCCATTTTTTTCTTTTTTCTGATAAATAACATAGTTTTTTGTTTTTTTTTAAATGTTCGTGTGAACGTAGTATTCGTGCAAACATATAATATATGTTCACATGAAAATATGTTCATATGAACATATTTTTGAAAATTCTATATAAGTTTGTAAGTTTTTCCATTATATGTTCGCATGAACTCATTGAGCTCATGCGAATATTCTTAATTCAATTTTTTTTACCATTTCCAATTTTATTCATGCCACATAAGTGGAACCCACTATTGTGGGTGCATCTAGTGTCCAAACAGTTAGTCATTTACTAGGGAAGGTTGACCAGTCATCATTGTGGCTGAGTCATTTGGTAAATCTTGACTATATCAGCACTTGTTTATTTTGCATTACATGTCAAGCAATTCCAAGGTTGTTGAGCACCCCAATTAAGACCAAGAACATATATAAGCCAAGCATGCATAGTAGTGACCAAGCAAGTTGATAAATAGTTTTTCCTTGGAAAATAGAAAATATTGAGCGTATATAAGAAAAGTGATGGCACAAATGTTAGTTATAATTGATTGTCAAAACATTTAAATGTTGAGTAAACCATTTTTGAAATTTGAGTTTGTAATTGCACAACCACTCATGTAAATCATTTTGGCCAACTTTTATACAATATTTAATAATTGTAGAGATAGTTAAGATGGATACTATGCATCATTGTAAAAGGTATTAATCCTTAGGAAAGAAGATTAACCAGTTAGAAAATCAGAAGGGAAATAGAAAAAGGGATGAATTGTTAAACATCAATTATGATCCAAAAATTTGAAAGATTGTTTATTTAACGAGGGTACTAACACTAGGATTGATGTATAAGCATGCATATCTATGGATGTGAAAAATGAATGTGTGTGTGTGAATTAATGAATGATCAAGCAAGAGGACGGGCAAGCAAGGACATAACATGGCAAGGAAGGCTAAGTCTAAAAGGAGACCAAATAGAGAAACCTAAGTAGTGAAGGATAGAACAAAGATATCAGATTAAGAGATCAGACTAAGATATTGGAAATAGGAGATCCAAAATCATCTTTCAGAGAAAACTTTGGGGTTAGACACTAAATCAATTTTAATAGATTGAGTCAGGGTAAATCTCTTAGTCAATTGATCCTAAGAGGTCTATGTAAATATTCTAATAGAGTCCTTACTTAATTGCAAGTATAAAATCCTTTAAAAGGGTAAGACCTAATTATCTTAAATCTTTTAATAGGGCGAACCCTTCACTGGGTAGATCATATATTATGATCAACATTGAAACCCTAACAAGTTAACTTTATCATTGCAATAATGAAGATTTGTGGGTAGATCATATATTATGAACAACATTGTAACCCTAGCAGGTTAACTTTATCCCCACCCTAGTTTTACCTTTACATTGAAGTGTTTCTAGGTTACGAAATCATTTGTGTTATGTGTTGAAATTTTCATGGATGTTATATTTATTTTAATTCAGCATTTTAGTTTGATGTTAGATCTAAGTTATGAGATAAATTAGGTATGAAATCAATAATATATGTTTTTCAAGTAAAAGTTTGAAGATCTTGATCCACCAACCCCCCCCCCCCCCCCCCCCCCCCCCCATATCTTGTTTCCCATTAAATACTTCCATCAATTGGTATTAGAGCTAAGCTCTCTTAGAAGAAGTCTAACAATGTGAGAGGATTAGATCTTGGAGATGGAGGAATACATGATGGAATAATCATTGAAAATAAGATGATTGAAGTCCATATCATAATGCAACAACTTGATACATTAAAAAACATGACACACTGTACAAGGAAATTGATACACATGAACTACTTGATAATGGAAAGACTAGTAATGATGATAGAGAAATAGAAGAACTACTAGAGAAGAACAACACCCTGAGTAAAGAAGTAAAATAAGTCAAGAGAGAAAATGAAATCCAACCAGTAAGACTATGTGAAGTAATTGAGAAAAAGTAGATAGAAAAAAAAGACAAAATCATGGTTGAACAAGACAAAAGAAAAATGACTATTAGACTTGAAGAAAGATCATTTCGGGTGTAGAAACTCACAAAAAATTAGTTGGATATGATGAATTAGTTGATAATTATAACTCAATAAATAAAAATAAAGGACATGGAGATCATATGTTTAAGGTCATAGATAGAGAAACTAAGGCATGAGTTGATAACTAAAAAGGAACTTCTGGAGATAATGAACAAACCAAGTGAAGCTAACAAATATTTTGAAGAATTAATGGGATCACCTAGATCACCAAGGTATACTTTTGGACTAAGATACATCAAGAATTTTTCATCCACTAAGGAAGGAGAATGATCAAAGGGTGGAGAACAGAGATATGCAAAATCCAAAGGCAAGCCCATGTGTCATAATTGTGGCAAACTTAGACATACAACCAATATATGTAGAAGCAAGAATGGTATACAAACTTCTAAACCAAAGTTTTTTTGGGAATTGTTTCAAATGCAAGAAGGTAAGTCACCAATCACATGAATGTAGATCAAATAAAAGTTATTCACCCACTACATCAAGATTTAGGACATTGCTATAATTGTCATAAATATGGACATAGAGCTCATGAATGTAAATCTAAGGCAAATTATAACTAGACATCAAATAAACATTCACGTGTACCTAAGAAAGGTAATTCTTACAATTGGGATTATAGTACATGGTTTAATTTTGATTAGTGTAGAGAATATGGATAGATTCTAGAAAATTTCATTAAGACACATTTCAAAGGAAATTACAAGAAATGGTTAAATAGAGAACTAGTTTGTTTTAGTTGTCACAAACTTGGACATCCTAGTAGAAACTGTAGAACTAGAGCACCAACACCAAATAATGGTAATCACAAAGTTAAAGGAAATATTGAGGAAAAGAAAACATGGAAATAAATAGTGGAATATGGAAGAAGTGGATCAAGAAAAGCTAAGTTCAGCCCATCTAATGGATCAGGTGATCACACCACAACCAAGTGAAGAAGGTATATAGGAACTATATAGTCAATGATATATCTTACCTTATTTCCTGACATAAAATGTGCCAAAGTTCATATTTGGATAAGAAAGGATGCATACATAAAATATCTAAGGAAAGAAAAGTGAAAAATAATCATTTACAACATAGAGTGCAGAGCATCAATAATATAGTCTTTTTTGACCAATCATTGGATTACAAACTAAGAAAGAGGATGAATTAGTTGATGCATTGATCAAATGATTTGGTATTGACTAAGCAAGTTAATGATAACCAAGTATTTACAAATAAGAATGAAGACCGAGATAGTTGGAGAATATCTACCAGAGTAGGAACACACTTATTACAGACCTAAATGGAAAATTAAAGATATTTTATCAAATTTGAGTATCCATTTCTATTCAGTAAGAGAATTCAAAGTTCACAAGCAATTCAAAGGTGACTAAGAAGAAATTAGCGACAAAGGAAGAAAATCACAGTGGTGTATTGGTGAATTTGAAAAAGTTAATAAGTGTTACTTTCAGTGCCAAGTTAATTATTTCAATAGTTATCAAGGAAAGTTTTTTTTATGGTAAAACCTAAATTGAAATGGTATCTACAAGTGAAACATTGAAAGAGAGCAACACTCAAATTGTAAGGAATGACAATGTCCCCCACTAAATTTCAGAAATAGTTTGAATTTTGAAGTGGATGAAGATGATATTGGTGCCATGTCATCAATTCCACCCAAGATTTTGACTATTCAAGATGTGAGATCCTATTACATGTGTAAAAAAGGAGAAATTAGAGATTTCAAGTTAAGAGCATCTTATGAGACATTATATGGCAATGGAGTACTAAAGAATGAGTATAATATCATTATTGAGCAAGGGCTTACTCATGCCCTAGTTTTTCCAAAGGTTTTCAAAGTTGATTAGATAAAGATCATATTGAGTCATATTTATGATATGAAGGTATGGTTAGAAGGGGGACCAATTAAGATTAACAAGGCCATAATATGTTGATTTATTGGAAAGCCTACCTTGGATCAACCAAAGACCATGAAATTTGCATCATGAAATGAGGTTGAGAAATCAACTAAAGAAAAATAGAATGGTTGAGTAATGTTAATCGATGGGATTGATGATCCTATGATTGGATTTCTAGTATGTGTGATTGCACACAAATTCTACCAATCTAGTTGATTGAATAGTGTGTTGTGCATTGTAGTTGACTTAGGTTGCAAGATTGTCAAACCGATCATACTTATGATCTCACCAATCTATAGTTGTAGCAACTAATAGAGAATCTAGGATCAATAAGGAAAGCAAAGAACACATCATGCATGTTTGGATCTTTGCTAGTTTATATATTTTTTTGTCTACATAATTCATTTCTGACAATCAAAACACTAGCATGGGATAGGAACTGACCTACTATGGAATAGATTAATTTCTTGTTAAGTCAATTAGGAGACAAAATTTGAAGCCATTATGGACAACTATTTTGAGGAATTGAAAAATAAGATGAGAAATCAAATGAGGAATCCTAAATTGATTGTAGCTAAATATTATGATGAGATATGTTTTATGGTAGATATAAATTTTTTATATACACAAGTAGTATTAACAAAATTTGCATGGTTAAGATTGATGCCCTATGAGGTTAATGTTGATGAGGTCACAAAAGAAGTGACTACACCTTTTTTTGAAGATATTAATGTGAATGCTGAGAAATTCGACACATATGAAACAATAAAGGCTAAATTGACTATAGAGTCAAGTGAGCCCAAGATAGAAAAGAAAAAGGAAGAAGAATAGTCTTGAGGACAATGATGTTGAAGAAGGGGAAGGATCCCAGCAAATAGCTAAAGCTGAGGAAGGAAAAGGAAAAGAGCTAGCTATTGTCGAGCCCAAGGAAACCAAGAAAAATAAAGTGGTAATTGTTGATCCCAAAGTAAAATTTGATCTCAAGAAAGGTTTGAAAAAGATTGTTGCACCTCAAGATCCAAAAGGAAAAGCTATAACAAGATCATAGATAGCTCAGCCCTGGGCTGTTAATTCAAAATAAAGCCATCAAAGAGGAAGATGACCAGTTCACCAAAGTAGAATATACCAAAGAGGTCCAAGATAAAATTGGTCATGAAACAAGAACAAGAAGAAGATAATGAAGAAACCAAGTCTAATGAACCAATAAAACTGCCAGTCATGAATATACTTTCTCCAAAGACTATAGATCAGGTATGTATAAAGATGATAGGAACAACTAGTTTAGTAGGCGTTAGAGATATTCATTATGATTCTTTGAATAAAGATGATCAAGTAAAGATTGAAGAATCTATGATTGATATTATGATAAAATTTAGATATACACCTTTAGACTTGGGTGATGGTTTCCTAAAAGATTTGTATAAATGGATTGATGAAAAATGGAAGAGAGCATTATCCATGAAGAAGAAAACAAGTGAAACTACATTAGCACAACTTATGTAAAACTTAGGGAAGACACATATGTCTATAGCCCTCAAATATTTTTTATTGAAATTCATGCCAAGAGATAGGGCATAAAACAATTTGAAGAACAAAGCTCATGACATTGAGAAAGAATACATTCATATATGGAAGGAAGTATTTGTATTGCTTATTTCATCAATAGAAGTACATGAAGGGAGAGACACAATAGAATTTGAAGATTAGTATAAGGAGAAAGTTGCTACACTTGTAGAAGAAGTCTGATAATTAGTAGGTCAGTGTGCACGACAAGAGGTTATCACCATCCAAGATGTTTCTATCTCATTGATGGCCTATATTTTCACCAATGTTAAAATTTTACGAACTTGATATCAAAATCTAGGTTAAAATGATGTAATTAGGTTTTACTTTTCATGTTGTAGAGATATTCCTAGAAAAACCCTAATTTTAAGTCCATATGCATATTTTTCATGTCTTAACTTTATTGTTTCAAATTAATGTGCTAAAGATTTTTCACTTTCAAAGAAACATTAGAAATTTAAGTAGTAATGTCACAACCAATGCTCATCTCTATATCTCTACTTTTTAAAGCTTTAGTCTTTTATAAGGCATGATGATGTAGCTAGGTTAATTGCAAGGTGTTTGTAAAATCTCCATTTTTTTACTACAAAAGGTTGGTTCAAATAATCAAGGCATTACATTCCCAGAGAGGCAGTCTTCATGGCTTCACCGTGGTTAGGCATGTTGGCATAATTTGTCTAGAGATGATGCGAAAGGCATTCACGCTAGGTCTCTATTCTCAAGAAAAATTAAAAATGTGACATGTGGGAGTGTTTGGAGATAATACATTATTTAAAAAATGAACTTTAAGTGGTGAAGTGGAGATCAATGTTAGAAAACATCTTCACACCAATTTACAGCTTAAAGTTTTAAGAGTTTCTATTGCAGAGAGATCTACAGACCAACCCTAATCATGGGTTTGCATGGCTAAATATTGTAGCTTGATTGATAGTTGTGAACTAGAAATGTACTTAGTATATTATAAAAGCTTAGTTGATGTTGAGTCTCATGGTTAAAGTTGTAAATTAAAAGAAAAGTTGAGAAGAGGAGACTAAGGAAAAGTTGGAAATGTTCTCTATTTCACTGGTCATTTAAAAATATTGAAGATTGAGTGGTGAACCAAAAATAATTCAAGCATTAAAGTATAATACATAGTCATAAGTTTAAAATGTGAGGTTTATTACTAAGTTGAGAATAGGGGATTAGAGTCATCACAGCTTCACAATGTAAATAACACAATTAGTGCAAACAAGCGAGACCTTGTGATGTGGTTAAGAGATGGAGAAGTTAATATTAATGCTTGGTGTGTAACCCAAGGTAGTCATGAGTTCAAAGGAATTAACCACATAGTCAAAGAGGAAGTCACAAAGTTATGCCTAATGGTTATGCATAGGATGGAGGTAGTTTTAAATAACCATGAGACAAGGCATGAAGCCAACCACCATTTGATAAACTTAGATCAACAATGTAAAATGAATTTTGGACTGATTTTGGCAATAGTTGAATTGTATTAACATATTCCTCAGAAAGAGGACATGTGCCATACTTGACATAACATCTATTGTGGCATTGACATCCTCTATAGTGTTCCACATTGTTCAATCAACAAATATTGAATGGCCCTAATTCTATTTTGGACCTAAATGTTAAAGGACAACAAGTTTTAGAGAAAGTCCCCAAAATAATGACACATGTCCACAATCAAATCCATTTTAGGCCAAATCTTAAAAGGATCAAAACTTTAAAATTCATTTGAAGATACAACCAAGGCAGTGAGTGTAAGTTCGTAAAGAATTTTTTGATAAGGTTTTATGTTTCCCAAAATTATGTCCCTAAAGGAAGGCATATGAGCACAAGTGAAACTTAAGGGTGTTTATGATGTTATGTCCAAAGAGGAAGCGTAAAGGTGTAATGCCTATCTAGCAATCTAATTTAAGATGTATTTTAGATATTAGGTTCTTATGCATTATGAATATGGTAGGAGGTTAGAAGTTACTTAATGTCACATGTTTTATACTTTCTCTAATACATTTTATATTTTTTTAAATATGGATTAGGAATTATAAATTATTATGGACTTCTAACCCCACTAACCCATCTAACACCTATATTACTATTGTTATGATTATATATTATTACAATGTTATTTGTAGATATATGTTTTGGTTGGTTACTAATTCAGATGTGTGCTGGAACAAGTACTAAGTCCTCTATAATATTTGTTGATTCAGAAATGAAACCATGGTCTAAATAGGCACCTTGAACCTAGAAGTTCTATTAGGGGAGTCAACTATCCAAATTAGGAACTTAAGGATTTTTATTTTTCTTTGGTATAATTATATTTTACTTACGTCCTTAATGTGATTTTTGTTGGAAATAAAAGAGTAACTAAGAGGGGATGGGTGAATCAGTTAGTACAAAAATAAATCTCAGATCCCTTAGATGTCAACACAAAATTAAACTTTGATAACTGAATACTATTCATGCTCAATAAATACACATAAAATATTGTAACTTGGTAAATAATGAATATTCTTGGTAAGTACTTAACATGTAAATCTTTAGATGTTATCTATGATTACCATTACTTAACTTAGTTTGCAAAACATATAAAGGAAATAGCATGAACACATCTAACACCAAGATTTAACATGGAAACCCAATTTGGGAAAAACCACCAATTGTAACTAGTTACTATTTTCACTCTTTTGAAGTGAGCCCTATTAGGAGCCAACCCTATTTAAAGTTAACAAAAAAAACTGTTAGATGTGACCCTCTTAGAGAATTTAATCACCCTGTTAGGAGTTGCCTTGTTAGAGGTTTTTATACTATTCAATAGGACTACCACCTTTTTAGAGGATTTTAAAATAGCTATTAAGCTAGCTCTGTTAAGAGATTTAGATTATATCTACAATGGTTAGAGAGTAACAATGAGATGACCTGTTTTGAATGCAACTAAATTGTTGATTACAGATCTCAATTTTAGCTTTACTTGATCCTTCTTGATCAAATATATCTTTTTTGCTACACAAGGATATTCTTCTTATCCTTCAAATTCACTTCTTCTCTTCACCATTAACTATTCAATTACAATTTCCAATTTCTTACTTTGTAACCCACAACTTGACCTTATACTTATATCATCCATATTGTCAAGTTGGCTCATATCCAACTTAGAATAACTAATATTCATCATCATAGTTGGCTAGAACCAATAAATTAATTAATTAAGATTAATATGCCAAGACAAGAAAATCTTTCATTAGTAGAACGGACTCGGTAGACACTAACTCAAAAATGATTTCCTGTGTTAACCAACTTAAACTTGTTAACACTACAAACTTCAAAACAATGTTTGGTAACTGAGTGAGCTTAGTTAACACTAGTTCCATCTATCTTTTCTTCTGCAAAATTTTCTTCGACACCCGAGTGAGATTGGTAGACACTGCCTTCTAAACTAGGCAAGCACAAGAATGCTTGGTAGACACAGAAAACTATCTTCACTGCCCAAGTGAGCTTGGTACATACTAATTGATAATGATATGACATTTTTGTAACATCAAATACAATAGACAATTAATCAATTATATCCAACAATCTCCATCTTTGGCATTGATAGCAAGACAACATGTCATTACATAAAGAAATTTTAGAGAAAGAATAAAGTAAGTAACATATCCTTAGTTTTATTCATGAGAACTCCCTCTATTAGTGTGAAGTCTTTCTACCTTCAATTTCTCCCTCTGTCATAAAACTTCTGCCAAGTTCATTCATCATCTTTGATATCTCTTTATAAAGTTTCAATGATAGAAAAATTCTCCCTCTTACAGTAATAAAAAAAATTCTAAGAGATATAATAGTAAACTTCTCCCTTTTTGACAACACATGCCAAAGACAACAACTCTATTAATATCAATGTATCTTAAAATTATGATTCATTTACAATATGCCCATGCCAATTCTACATCAACTGATTGATCTTCAATATACTCTGGTTGATGCATCACTAAACTTTATTTAGTGAGCTTTAGATAGGGGATTGACCCCTAGCTTACCTCTTAGATATGGAAATGCATCATTATGTAATGGCTTGGTGAATATGTCTACAATATGTTCTTTTGTATTCACATATTCCAATTTGACTTCTTTATCCTACACCAATTCTCTTAAGTGATATTTTATAGTAGTGTACTTTATTTTGGTATGTATCATTGGATTCTTTGATATATTGATTGCACTATTGTTATCACAGTATATGACTACTAGATATTTGATTTCTATCTTCATACCTAACAATAATTGTTTGAACGATTAACTGTTGTTGCCACATATTTTACCACTGCTATGGATTGAGATGTACAATTTTGTTTCTTTCTTGTACAAGACACAAGTCTTTTACCAAGAAAAAATGTTCCACCACTAGTGCTTTTTCTATCATCAATACTTCATGCCCTATTAGCATCAATAAACACCTTCAAGTCCAAACTACCTCCAAGTTTGTACTATAAGCCATAGTCTTTAGTACCTTTCAGATATATCATGATCCTCTTGATTGCCATCATGTGATTTTCTCTAATATTTGTTGAGAATCTTGCCACCATACCAACTACTAATGCAATATCAAGCCTTGTATGCACTACATACTGCAATTTTACAATCATTGATCTGTATGTGGCTTGATCTACCTCTTCTAAATCATCATTCTTGGAGAGCTTATGTCCTGCAGACATAGGGGTTTCAACTAGTCTGGAATCTTCCATTCCATACTTCTTTAGTATCTCCTTGATATATTTAGATTGAGTAATGTAGATACTATTTTTGTTCTGTTTTATCTACAATCCAACAAAGAATTTTATCTCACCAAACATGGACATCTCAAATTCTTTACTCATTTCTTCTTAAAATGTTTTGCACAAGTCATCATTTCCTATAAATAGAGTATCATCAACAAATATTTATGCCAACACAATCTTCTTGTCTAGTCCTTTGATATACAGGCTATTGTTATCATTTGTTCTTTGAAAACCATTCTGTACCAAATAGTTATATAGCCTTTCATACCAAGCTTTGGGAGCTTGCTTGAGACCATATAATACTTTTTGTAATTTTTAGACCATGTCACTTTTGCTAAAATCTACAAAACCTTTTGGTTGTTCAATGTAGACTTCTTCATCAAGAATTTTATTCAAGAATGTAGATTTAACATCCATTTGATACACTTTAAATCCTTTGTATGCTGCATATGCTAGTAAAGTTCTAACACCTTCTAATCTTGCAACATGGGAAAAAGTTTCACCATAATCAATACCTTCTTCTTGAGAATAGCCTTTAAATGCTGATCTTTCTTTATTTCTAGAAAGTTCTCCATCTTCATTCAGCTTATTTCTAAATAACCACTTTGTGCCAATTACATTTTTATCCTTGGGTCTAGGAACAAGAGTCCAAGTTTTGTTCTTTTCTATCTGTTCTATTTCTTCATTCATTTCTTCAACCCAACTTTCATTATCCAATGCATCTTTAACATTTCTTGGTTCAAATTTAGCAAGTAAGTGCATTTTAATTTGTTTCTTGTCATTGTTCCATCAAATTTGTCTCCAATGACCTAATCATGTGCATGATGTCTTCTAACATATCTTGCTAACACAGGTTCTTTGGGTTTGGAATGAGTTCCATTGATTTCATAATGAGCTTCAATGTGAGGCTCAAGTTCCATTGTCTATGACTTGGGTCTATTAGACTCAATTTGAACTATCTTGGTAGCTTCTAACTATGACTCGGGTCCTTCAGACTGTGACTCAAGTTGCACTATTTGCAACTTCGTAACTATTAGAGATTTTGGGGACTCATGAGGTGAAGCCTCCTTTCTTTCAAATAGAATTGGTAGGACATCAATTTCATATTAAAAAAATCTTCTATAATCCTCTGGCTCTTTTCTACTTTCTTCTTCACTCTTTTTTGTAAACTCATAAATTCTAACATGTGCACTTTCTATGGTTTTATGTGTAGAAAAATTCAAACATTTGTATCCTTTACTTGTGCAAGAGTATCCAAAAAATATTTCTTCATCACCTTTTACATCAAATTTTCCTTTTCTAGATTCTTTCAAGATATAACATTTGTTGCCAAATACTTTCAAGTAACTTACATTAGCTTTGTAGCCATACCATAGTTTGTAAGAAGTTCGATTTGAGTCTTTCATCAACTATACTCTATTCAAGGTATGAACTATAATGCTAATAGCTTCCTTCTAGTATTTGATTGCAACATTCTTTTCTATCATCAATGTTCTTGCACAATCTATGATAGATCTATTCCTTATTTCAACTATATCATTCTATTAAGGTGTACCAAGGGCTGATACTTGTCTTTTAATTCTTCTTTCAATGTAGAAATTATTTAATTCATTTGAGATGAATTCACCACCTCTTTCTAATCTCAAAAATTTTAATCTTTCTCTAGTTTCTTTTTCTACTCTTGCCAGATACCACTTAAACTTTTGAAAAGCTTTCTATTCTAATAGGTCCATATAAGTCTATATGCACAATTTCTAGGACTTCTTCTGACTGATATTTTTTTCTTTTGAAACTAGTCTTCCACATCTTACCAATTTGGAAATTCTTACATGGACCCATATCAGGCTTCTTCAAACTAGGAATACCTCTTACTCTTCTATTTTTTTTATCTTAATCAAATTATCAAAGTTTATATGACATAGTTTTTTTGTGCCATAACCATCTTTCTTCTACTTGAGCAATAAAACATGAACATTCATTAAGATTAAGATAAAATAGATTACCTTTTGTTTGATTGCTAGATCCAACCAAATTTCCTTTTTCATCTAGTAGTTTGACCTATCCATTCATGAATTCTACCTTGAATCCAATGTTATTCAACTATACCACACTTAGTAGATTATGTTAGAGAAAAAGGATAATTGAATTTCATTAATTAAATTACCTTTTCTCCCTTCTTAAGATTTTCTTTTATGCATTTTTTGCTCTCTTTATTTAATAATTAATTAGTAACTATTAAATATCTTTCCCCTTAAGGTTACCTTCTGTAACTTATTAGGTTATCTTTTTCAGGTTTCGATGTCCTTTTATAAGGATTGGTCTTTTTTTAATTCATAATTTCTTCTTCATCTGATAATATAATTTGCATATTTTTTAGATCAAACCCTTGCCTCTTCTTGTCTTTTTCTTCTCCGTGATAGATTTTCTACATGTAGATATTTGAGGGCTTCATGGATATGATTTGTATATTTTCTCAAATCCTACATGGTATCAGAGCCAAATCTATTATATCTAGTTTGGTATTTGGAGAAAATGGGAGAACAAGAGTTTGGCAAATCAAATCTAGTGTTTTTTGAGTATTTCCTGAGAAAACATGTGGATCACCATTTTTTAGAGTAGTTTGAGGTTAAACAAACTTCACAGGTGGATCCAGAAGGTGCCAAAACTCCTATTTCCATATAAAGTTTGTCCAATTTAGACAATGTTGATCCGAGAGGCAAAAAAAATTTGCCCAGGAGGGCCATACAACCTTTGCACGCACTCCGAGATGCAAAATTTTACCAATTTTTTTTTTTAAATTTTAAAAACCAATTTTTTGTACTATTGTGGTAAGGAAAACTTCTGGCAGTCATTGAAACCGCTAGTGATTGTGGTAAACCTTCATACCCTAGATTGTTGTGGCTTAGTGGTCATTGCGGCTTCTCACTTGCCTGCCGCAAGTGGAGCCCACTAGTGGCACCTCCTGCCCACCTCCACGGCACCACTCAACCACCCACCATCCAACCCAATGCCCAGCCACCACTCCGCCAACGGTGCAGGGGTGGTGTGTTTTATTTTATTTTATTAAAAAATGATAATTTTTATGCTTTTGCAAGTGCCGTGTTAGTTTTTTCTCCATAACTTGAGCATACAAACGTGTGTTTTCAATCCAAAATATGTGCCAAAAAGCTAGTTTCGAGATGGAGACATTGGTGTAGGTTTTTTTTGGTTTTGATGTATTTTGGTTGCCTATTTTGGTAGTCAAAGTTGAATGTTCTATTTTTCACTCCAGAGGGCATATCTTGAGCATCCCATCTTTGTTTTTTGAAAATGTTATATTTTTAGAAAGTTAATTTTGCCTAATTTTCAAAAATGATGTAATTTCTTCCAAATTCTATTCCATGCTCTTTCTATCATGTTTTTTTTGTTTTTTCTCTATGGTGGATATCTTGGATATTTCAGATCTGGGGATCATTTTCATGGCATGGAATCTCTTCTTCTGGGTTGTACTATCTGTTGTATCAACTCTTTTCCCTTTCTAATTATTTTTTATATCATTTGTAAGAATTTTTATGTAAATACACTGAGATAAAGTGTCACTCCGTACTTTTCAGGATCTTTTTTATCATTGTGACTTATTGTACTTAGACTATCTTATAAAGTTCCATAAGGGGGATACTTGTTTGTGTTTTAGTGCCCTCTTCCTTGTCCAAGTGAGTTTCCCTTCTATGAAATTATCACTATGATGTATCAATGACACCTACCTTTATAGTTGTCTATACCTCTTCCTCACTCTCGATGTTCTTGGTTCTTTATGTTTTGCAGAAGATTTTTGGCCCGCTTTCTCAGCTTCTTGTCACCTCACCCTTGTCTACACTAATTGGGGGTTCTTCTGTTGGTTCTAATGCTTCCTTGGTTCATTGGAGTGAGATATGTATTCAATATTTGATCCTATGTACTAGGTGATTGCAGTGGTTGGATACCTATGCATTTCAGTGAGATGGATCATTTACCATATACCCTCTTCTTTTCATTCTATTTCAAAGGAGGTTATATAGATCAGCAATTTCCTTTTGATAGAGTTTGTGGTTTTTTCATGTTTAAGTGGTTTTCTTCATGATCACTCTTTGTTCCTATTTTCTGAAACATTCCTCTAGTTGTAGGCTTCTATAATCCTTCACTAGATTTTTTTGCTATCTCTTTTTGGAGTAGAGTTTTTTCCACTGGATTTTCTCTATTTTTCCATTTCATAGAGTTTTGTTTGTGATTGTGTACCTCATCAGGCCTTGTTGTCAGGACCCAAGTTTTCTTTCAGCATTGCATTGTAGTCTTCTTTCTTTTTTTGCATTATTTGTAGCTGCATTGTTGCTCATCTTAAGGGGAGGTGTTAGAGAAAAAGGCTAATTTAATTTCATTAATTAAATTACCTTTTCTCCCTTCTTTAGATTTTACTTTATGTATTTTTTTCTTTCTTTATTTAATAATTAATTAGTAATTATTAAATAGCTTTCCCCTTTAGGTTACCTTTTTTAACTTATTAGGTTACCATTTTTGGGTTTTGATCTCGTTTTAAGGATTGATCTCTTTGTAATTCATAATCTCTTCTTCATATTATAATATAATTTGCATGTTTTTCAAATCAAACTATTGCCTCTTCTTGTCTTTTTCTTCTCCATGATAGGTTTTCTACATGCAGGTATTTGACAGCTTCATGAATTTTATTTACATATTTGCTCAAATCCTACAAATTATGCTTTAGTCCTTCAACCCAATAAGCATTATTGCATAAAAGTTCATTGGTTAATGAGATACAACCTTTTCCTTTTATGTTACAAGGTTCATTGTTTCCAAATCTCACACTACCTCCATCATAAGGTTCTATGTTCTCAAATTTTGTTTTATCTCTAGTCATATGATGTGAATAACCACTTTCAATAACCCATGTTTGCTAACATGAGAGATAATTTTCATCTTATCTCCCTCATCATCAGACTTATCCTTTACAACAATCTATGACATTTCATCTTCACTGTTATCAGAATCTTTATCCATAAAACAAGATTTCTTACCTTTGTTCTTGAAGTTCTTGTAGTTCTTGAAATCCTTCTTACCTTTCTGGTTATTGCTTTTCTTTTCATCTTTATTTTCTCTATTTGTACACCTCACAACAATGTGACCAATTTCTTCACAAGAAAAATAGATTAGAAAAACTTTACCTTTGTACTTTCCTCTGCCTTTAGAATACTTTCTTGCAAGTAGGGCTTCAACAACTTAAAGATCACTATCTAAACTCTCTTTTGATTCTTCTTGTTCACATCCTGATCGACTAGATTTTGATTCCTTACTTTTTTTCTTGATTGAGAGCTTAGTTTCAAATGTAGACTCAATAATTTTTGAACTAGGAATATAGTTATCAAAGTTATCTAACTCAAAAGCTATGAATCTTCCAACTAGAGCATCCAAAGATATTTTATTATTTGGATCACGTCTCATCTCTTGAATTGTAGACACTCTAATTGCATAAATAAAAGAAAAGTTCTAAGTACTTTTCTTTAAAAAAAATTCTCTTCAATGTCCCCTCCAGATGCTTTGATTACACTTACACTTTCTTTGATTCTTTCCACATATTTCACAATGTTGTCATCTTCTCTTATTTTTATTTGATCAAAATGACCTCTAAGACTTTTAGCCTTAGCTCTTCTTACATTTTCATCTCCTCTATAGATATCTTTTAGTTTGTTTCAAGTTCTTCTTACATTTTCATCTCCTCCATAGATATCTTTTAGTTTGGTCCACATGTCATGAGCTATTTTGCAATCTTTAACTTCATCAAATTTACCATAACTAAGAGCAAATGCAATATCAATCATCATGATTTTATGATTCTTCCTTTTAGTAATATCTTCAATTGATAATGTTCTAGTGAAAGTCTTGTATTTAGCATCAAGATATTTGCACCCCAAATCATTGATGGTAGCCAAATGTAACCTCATGAGTCCTCACCATGCTAAAAAATTATCTTTGTTTAGCTTGGGAATCTCTCTTCTATAAGACATCTCAATCTTTAGCTTAAGTCCTTGAAACCTTCTCTACAAGCACCAAAAGTTGTGATACCAATTGTTGGAAAAATAAGAGCAATAACTAAGAGGGGAAGGGTGAACTAGTTACTACAAAAATAAATCCCAGATCCCTTAGATGTTAGCATAAAATAAAACTTTGAGAATTGAATACTGTTGATGCTCGACAAATACACATAAAATATTATAACTCGATAAATATTGAATGTACTTGGTAAGTAATTAACATGTAAATCTTTAGATGTTATCTATGATTACCATTACATAACTTAGTTTGCAAATAATATAAAGGAAATAGCATGAACACATTTGACACCAAGATTTAATGTGGAAACCCAATTTGGGAAAAACCACCATTGCAACTAGTTATTATTTTCACTCTTCTAAAGTGAGTCCTATTAGGAGCCAACCCTACTTAAAGGTTATAAAAAATACAGTTAGGTGTGACCCTGTTAGAAGATTTAATCACCCTATTAGAAATGACCTTGTTAGAGGTCTTTAGACAATTCAATAGAACTGCCACCTTGTTAGAGGATTTACAAATATTTGTTAAGCCAACTTTGTTAAGAGATTTAGATCACTACTATGATGGTTAGAGAGTAACAATGAGATGACCTATTTTGAATGCAACTAAATCACTGATTATAGATCTCAATTCTAGCTTTACTTGATCTTTCATGATCAAATATATATTTTTTGCTACACAAGGATATTCTTCTTATCCTTCAAATTCACTTCCTCTCTTCATCATTAAATTTTCAATTACAATTTTCAGCTTCTTACTTTCTAATCCATAACTTGACCTTATACGTATATCATCCATATTGTCAATTCAACTCATATACAACTTAGAATAGCTAATATCCATCATCACAGTCAGCTAGAACCAATAGATAATTTAATTAAGCTTAATATGCCAAGACAAGAAAATCGTTCGTTAGCCAACCCAACTTGGTAGACACCAACTTAGAAACAATTTCCTGTGTTAACCAACTTAAACTTAGTTAACACTGCAAACTTCAAAAAATCCTTTGGTAACTGAGTGAGATTGGTTAACACTAGTTCTATCCAACTTTTCCTTCATTAACCAAGTGATCTTAGTTAACACTCATCTTCTACAAACTTTCCTTCGACACCTGAGTGAGCTCGGTAGACACTACCTTCTAAACTAGGCAAGTACAAGAATGCTTGATAGACACAAGAAAACTATTTTCACTACCCGAGTGAGTTTGATATGCACTAACTGATAATGATATAACATTTGTGTAATATCAAATACAATACATAATTAATCAATTACATCCAATAATTTTAGCCTGATGATTTTGAAGTCTTAATATATGTTTATTTGAGTATATATGGGTGCACACACACATGCGCGCGCGGGTGCACACACACATGCGCGCGCTCGCGCACACACACACACACGTGCACGCACACACACACACACACACACATTTTTGGACTAACTCTAGCCTTCCCCTTTGGGATTCATGACATGGCTTAACTACATCTTGTGTTTTATAAGTCTAGTAGTTGTATTGGGCATTAACAAGTTAATCTTTTGGTGCAACAACAGCCATAACTTGTAATAGGTGGTATCAGAGCTTGGTCACAAGTTCAAATCTCCTCGGGTAATGCTAAGGGGAAATTTTTGGACTAATCGCCAGCCTTCCCTTTGTAATTCATGACATGTCTTAAACACCTCTTGTGTTCTATAAGTCTATTAGTTATATCAAGCATTAACAGGTCAATCTTTTGGTGCAATGACAACTCTATCTTGTAACATCTCTCTCTCTCTCTCTCTCTCTCTCTCTCTCTCTCTCTCTCTCTCTCTCTCTCTCTCTCTCTGTGTGTGTGTGTGTGTGTGCGTGTGTGTGTGTGTGTGTGTGTGTGTGTGTGTGATAGTGGTTGGATGTAATTTCTTGCACAATTATATTTCAATCTTTTATTACAAAAATGATAGAGGAAATAAATAAAATGTTTGAAAGGGAGATTAAAATGTTTTAGAGTTTGGAACCTAAAATCTTTCACCTTTCAATCTTACCCTTCCCCAACTCACCCACATAGCTCATCATGAAACATAAAATGAAAGTAAATTTTAACCTATGGCATACCAAGACCAAGTTATATTCTAGATATAGCAAAAGGTCTTGAGAATTGAACCCTTGACCTCTAGAGAAGGATTTTAGAGACTTGACCATTGTGCCATGAGAACCCTTTGAATACAGAACTCTTTATAATCTAGATAACCAAGTGATGGTTAGGGATTTAAATTAAATAAAATAATTAATTTTTGGTTTGATTTATTTAATCAAACCTTAGCAATTTGATTGCATCGAACACAACCATCCATTAATTTCAAATTTGCTCCCTTTAAATATGTGACTTCTTAGCAAATAGAAACAAGGAATTATGGAGGAAAAACTAAGTCAAATGTGCATTTTTGAAGATCATTCCTATACAAACTCAAAAAAAACCAAGACTAAGGATGGGAAGGATACAAGCACCAAGATAATGGTCATAAGCTTTCATCTTTCACAAACTCTAGCCAATTCCATACCAGGTGAGGATAACAAGAAGGTCTTAATACTCTAGTTTATTTTATGCAATAACTTAGGAGGAAAAGGATCAAATCAAATACACACACACACACACATACACATATATCAATGTTGTGATGGGAATTTGGGTAGTTGTATCCTATGCTTGTCTATGGTGGAGTCAATGTGGTAGTTATGTTTAATGGGATGCTAGGAATTGAATTCCTTGAGTAGGAATGTTTGATTCCACTTCTTAATACATATCCACATCTACCTAATTGTGGTTTTCCTTTTTGGTGTACCCAGGGAAAAGATGTAATGTGCTACGAGATAGTCTTAAGCTTGGGAGGTGGATCCTAGCACCTTAGGAAGTTCCAATGACACTCACGTAGATGTGGTTGAATCCCTCACTCTGATTGTGCCTTTGGTTATCCATTTTACTTTGTGACTCCATTTTGGGCTTTATGATTTTTTGTGACCTAATGTTACCCTTGTGCTTGATTTTGGGTATAAGACATTGACTACCTTAGAGCCTAGGTGGATCATGGTTTTGTCTGCTAGCTTAGGGAGTGGTTCCTTATGGTTCCATGTGGTTGGGTGCCATAATAAGAGGCTTGTTTGTGCATTGGAATTCTTCTTCCTAATATCCTTCAATGATGCTTAAATATGCGTAAGGATGTTCATGTTACTTGTGTAGACACCTAAAAACCTTTAGAAAATAAAGGATTTTTATTTTTTGCAAAAGTCCTAATGACATCATCATTTATTAATTAATTAATTAATTAATTTTTATGCCATTAAATCCCTTTATCTTAATTAAAAATATTTAATTAAGGAATCCCTCCCAAAAATGTTTAAATCTTATTTAAACATTATTTCCTTATTTATTAATTATTTAATTAATAAATTGACCAAAAAACCCAAAATAAATAAAAAATTTATTTTTTGCCCAAAACTTGGCCAATTTCCTTAAGACCACTAACCTCTTCCAAAATCTTCTAATCCTTCTTTAATTTTGATTAAAGGCTAATCCCATCATTTCTTACCCCTAATCCCAACTCAAAATATTTAATTAAGATTAAATATTAATCCTCATGTTTATTAAAAAAAATTTAATAAATATCTCGTCAACCCAAACCCTTGAAATAAATAAAACTTTATTTATTTCCTAAAAATCTAATTTATCCTCATCCTAAGAAGTTCTAGACTCTTCTAGAAAGTCTTCATCCTCATCGTAGGAAATTCTAGACTATTCTAGAAAGTCTTTATCCTCATTCAAAGTCTAGACTCTTCTAGAAGATGTCTTTAAACCTAATCCTAATCCCCTCCTAACCTTCTCACATTCCCTAAACATGGGTTAATAATTACTAACCCAAGCCAAAGTTAACAAATATCTCCTCCTTCACCCACCCTCATTAAATGCCATCCACTTGCCTATCCCTAAGCTAATCCTAAACCATCCTAATCCGTCCTCTAATCATTTGCACAAGCCTAAGCAAGCTTAAAACCCTCCTAATCAAGTCCAATTCGAAATTTCTCTCATCACCCTCAAAATATCTCAACCATAAAACTTTATGAAGCCCACTAGGCCATAAATGACTCTTCCAAGCCCTTTTATTGCTCTTACAAGTCATTATGAGGGTCTTTATGAAGATTTTATCCCTTGAGCTTCTTTTGTTGACTCATCCTTCCCCTTTCCTCCATCCTCTCACCATGTGACATGTGTCACTCCTTGATTGGCTGTAAGGAAGCACAATCCATGTGCTCTCTTCTCATGCAATCTGAGCCCTCCATGATCTTTTTCCCATCCTTGCATCTTAGCCCTCAATCCCTCAAGCCTCTTGCCTATAAATTGGATCCTTCCCCTTTGAAAAATAACACAATCCATGAAGTAAAGTCATAATGCCATTTTGAGAAGCCATTTTACATCAAAACCATACACTCACACCCAAATTCCAACTCCATTTGAAGCCCTTTTTGAAGCATAAAGCTTGAGCATACATCCTATCTATTTAGACAAAGCTACTCAACAAGAGAGCTTCTCATTGAGAGAGCCCATTAATGGCTCATATTCTCAATTGAGAGCTCATCTTAGTCTATCTTGAAGTTTATGAATTTTGTTTAGTTTGTAGAAGCTTTATTTAAATTTGGTTTCTATTAGCATACTAACATTGCTCATATACAACTTGCATTAACATAAATTATGTAACTTGATCTAATTTGACATAATTGATGAATCATGATGTGAGGGGTGGGATTTAGTCTATACATTTTAAGGAAAACACATTTATAAAGGTTGGGTAAATAAGAAAGAGGTTTGGTGCTTGAAAAATAATTGTGTCAAAATTGTATGTCTTTTATAACATTCATCTTGGTATATATGTATGATGGTGATTACTTATATTATCTACTTTCCTTATATAAATCATGATGTATATCTTGTTATAGTGGTTATTCTTGATTATCCTTATTGTAATTTTAGTTTAGAAATAAATAATCTTCAAGACAATAAATAATAATGCATGGAATAACTTAAGAAACAAATAATAAATGTTAAGAGAACTAGAATAGAACTTTACATCTATGATTAAAGAGTTTAATAGGGAAAGGATGTTAAAAAAAATTTACTCATCAAACCTATCAACTTTGGCCTATTCATTTGGGTTCCCTTTGGAGGGACAATACACATACATCCATGGAAATTTAAGAATAACATCGTATGGTCAAATATGAAGCTTCTTAGAGTTACAGATTGTTCCCAAGTGACTATACAAGAGGATCCACATGTTGAAATCTTGCACAACCGCAATCGAGAGCTATTAAAGATGAGAAGCAATGAGATGATGGCATGTGGAAATGACATGTCAAATTACCCTAGAGTAATATGAAAAATATGGTGACAGGGATTAGGCTACCAATCACAAAAGGTCATGTGTTAGGAAGAGTCAACGAGGGTTTGACTAAGATTGGAAGGGCCCTAATTTTGACTCAAATATATTAGTATTGTATATCAATAGAAAAGGGAAGAGATGAACAATTTAATTAATGCATGTATCAATGGGAAACTCTTATTTTTAGATGTATCTAGTGTGCTCCAATCTCAATTTTATTTTTTCTTTATAGTGCAAATTTAGTTTTGAGCCTAATGGTGAAGTGAATTATCTCCATATTTGGTAGGAACGTGACCAATATTGATATTTTTCTTTCTAAAACATTCTAGTGGGTATTTTGGCACATGTTTCAATAGTAGATCTCACATTTTTTTAGTTGGTTTTCTATTATCTTAATGAGATCTTTTACTCAATTTTTTGGGGCAATTATTAGATTTGATTTGTAGTTGGAAGAGGATAGGTGTTTTGGAAGAATCAAGTGGAAGATTTTCAAGTGGACAAGTGGCAACTTCAGATCAAATTCAGGAATTCTTCCTCTTCTTTTCTTGTTCTATTGAGGTTGGTTCCAATCTGTTGAGTAGAGCTCTAACTATAATTCTACCATTCTTTAGTATTTCTCCATGTTTGAACATCATTATAATTTCTTTTGAGCAAGTAGTTAATATAGTCATCTTTAGTTTATTATTCAAGGTTATTGCATGCACTTAATATATTTATTTCAAAGAGATTAATACAATAGATTCTTGTGGAAAACTTTCTTTTTGAATCTTGTCTCCTTTCTATGGGTTTATAATTTTTTGTGATGTATGGACAAAGAACATATAGTCCAATTGCAACTTGATTTAAATTTTTATGTCATTGTGTGTTTTGTCGTTGAGTCAAAGACTTGAGTAAATGCTTAATATGCATTGACATAATTGTAGGGATCATGGGAGGATTTGATAAGCATGGGATTGATTTTGAATATTGATGTCTAATTTACAAAGTAAATGGATAGATCACAATGATATGGTGTATGTTCTAACTTGTGTGATACCCAATGTATAAGGGATTGGTTAGATAGGAGATTGTATGTCCTTGTTGTTGCATAGATGGGTTATGTTGATATCCATTTATAATCAATATATTTGTCCATTCAAGTTGAAGAGATGAAAAGGTCAACCCTCACAAGTAGCTTGTGAATGCATTGGTCATGTTATTAACTATTTCATGCATCTATTATTGTATAAGTAAAGGGGAATTTGGGGTTTTCATCTACTTTATATAGATTTAGATTTATGGTTTTTCACCGATCACATAATAGAATCTAAGGTCTACCTACCTAGGTCTTGCAAAGCCTAAAGAAGAAGAAATAGTTTAGCCTTATAGTTGGCCCCGATGTCTGAATAGGTGTTAAACATGGAAATTAGGTACACCCTATATGTTGGCATTATGATACATTTTTGTCATTAGATACAACACTTATTGGATTCTGAATGCTTACCGAGCTCTCACCGGACATTCCTTTGTAAGCCAAGCTTTACCTAGTTCTCAGTGTTTACCGAGTGATCGAGGTGAACAAAGAAGTCAGTGCTTACCGAGTGATCGAGGTGAACAAAGCAGCCAGTGTTTACTGAGTGTTTGAGGTAAAGAAAGGAATCAGTTTTGACCGAGTGAAGATGTACTTAGTATTGACCGAGAACTTCGTGATAACCGAGCTCCTGAGGTTATCAAGGAAATTAATTTTACCGAGCTCAGACGGTTATCAAGGAAACTAACTATCACCGAGTCACAAGGTTCTATCGAGTGTTTCCTTTGATCACTGAGCTACAGTTCAAATAGAAGTGTTCACTGAGTGACATCTCTTCTACCGAGTCTCCAGTGGTTACCGAGTTTAGAACTACTCAAAGTGTTTAGTATGGACCGTGCCTTCACTTCTATCGAGTGCATGATGATGCCGAGTAACGCAGTGGACGCCGAGTATCAGAAGGACACCGAGTCAGTTCAGTGAACTCGAGATTTTACCTTGGGCCGACTTTGTATAGAGATTTGCACTTGTTGTTTTGGCCAACCTTGCATGCATTGTTTATTTGGATGGTATATATATGCAATGTATTGTATCATTCAAATGTAATGGTAATGAATGAAAATGTGAAAGTGTGAAAGAAATACATGTGAGCGAAAGTATGTGTGCTGAGTTGTGAAGGTATTCAGCAAGGTCAAGTTTTGGAGCAGAAAAGTTTTATCTATCACATCAAGGTGAATCAGAGCATAGCAGATCTTATCAGCAATCAGTTGTAATCAGATCCACTATTTCATTCTAACAGGTGAATCAGTTTTTGTAAATCCTTTAACAAGGTAGACTTAACAGTCTTTTGTAAATCTCCTAACAGAGTGCATACTTTATTGTATGTTTGCAAATCCTCTAACAAGGTGGATCTAGCAATCCTTTGTGCTCCTAACAGGGCAGATCACCAGAAGTGGTCATTGTAAGCCTTAACCGGCCAACTTCATACTGCAGTAACGAAGCTTTGTGGGTTTCATCCCCACCCCAGTTTTACTTTCTATCTGGAAGGTTTTTGGGTCACCAAATCTGTGTGTTCAAGTGTTGCAAATGATTTTGTTTCATGCTTACAGTAGGTTACTTGGATGAATGGTGAATATATCAGTATGCAGTTTTATTGTTTGAAATTTTAAAAGTTACTGATTCACCCCTCCCCTCTCAGTAACTTGTCATATCTTGAATATTTCCAACAATTGGTATCAGAGCAATAAGGTTCTCAAGATAAAAGTTTCACAGCTTGAGCAAAGATCAAGGACAATGGAGATATTCAGACTTGACAAATCTATTGAGAATGAAAAGCTAGATCTGAAAATGGCCATGGCTCAACTCAATGAAGCAAAAGAGCATCTTTCAAAATCCTTGAAAAGAAGAAAAGAACTTGCAAGGCAAATGAATGACCATCAGTATGTTGAAGAAAAGATTGAAGATCTCTCACCATCAAGTAGTTCAGATGAAGCTGACAAAGCAATCAAAGAACTTTTAGAAAAGAATGGATCTCTGCAGGAAGAAGTAAGAAAGCTCAAAAGGAACAAGGCAGCTGAAGACTTAGAGGTAAGGAATAATCAATCCTCTCAGCTTGAAAATCTTGTAACTCAATTATCTAATGCAAATGAAGAAATTATGAATCTAAGATCTGAGAATGAGAATTTGAGAAATGACTTAATTACTGAAAGGCAAATCAATGCAAGCTTACAAAGTGATCTAATCTCTGAAAAACAAGTCAATGAGAGAATGGTAAAATCTCAAAAGGACATGGATCAATTGAATCTGCAAAATGAAGAAAACTTTCATAAACAAAATGGTAAAGCAGGCCTTGGATACAAGGAAGAAGGTGAATCCTCCAAACAGGGTACTAAAAAGAATCAAAGACCTACTTGCAGCCACTGTGGTAAGTTAGGTCATACATCTAACAGATGTTGGAGCAATGGAAAAGGCAAATTTAATGGAAAGTGCTACAATTGCAATCAGCATGGACACAAAGCCAATGAATGCAAAGAGAAACCAAAATTTGAAGGTAAATGTCACAAATGCCAAAAGCAAGGTCATAAGGCATCACAATGCAAATCCAAATCATTTAATCCAGTTGAACAACTTGTCAAAGCAATATTTGGTTGGGACTACAACACTTGGTGCAGATGTCATTATTGTGGGGAATATGCTCATACTGGCATAAACTATGCAAGGCATCACCTAAGAAAAAGGGATACCACTGTAAGATGTTATACATGTACAGAACTTGGTCATATATCTAAAAACTACATGAACATAAAGAAAGTCAAGGATGAGAAGAAAATCAAAGTAGACAATATTCAGAAGCAAATGAAGCAGCAATGGATTCCTAAGTCTACCGAGCCAGATAATTCAAGTGATGGAATGGTCACTCAAGAAGTGAGTGACTCTACCATTTCCAATTAAGACTCATCAGGATAAGACCAGGACTGTATCTACAAAGCAATATCCTAAGCAGTCCTAGAATGAAAATATGATCAAATCAGTATTTCAGATACATCAGGATCATGGCCGGTACATGACCTTACCGAGCTCAGTCGGGTGCAATAAGGCTTCTTTCACCAAGTTGCACTTACCAAGCATGGTTGGTTCTTCTCTTACCGAGTTAAGGTCGGTTTAACCTATTTTCTTTTGGTCACCGAGTTGCGAAGTTTAAGCTGAGCTAGTGGATGACAGTCTGTCGATCGCAGCTACCTCCGTACTGAACATTAATGGAAAATTTTTCATCAAAAGGGCAGATTTCGACCTCATTTTTCACCGCAAATTCAAGATTTACACAGAAAAAAAAAGGCTTTCAAGCGAGTTCAAGCGATTTGAAGAGATTTTCCAGCGAAGTATTATTAGGAAACCTTTTCACTCACCGAGCAGCAATGGCATCCGCAAGCACCAGCAGCAGCAAGGCGAAGAAGGGTTCTGAAATGCTTGTGAAGGGAACGGAATGGAAGGCACCTACGTTCAAGCTCATTCCTACCATCGTTGAATCGCTCAATCCCAATGGAGCTCAATCGCAGATTCCACCCAAGGTACTCCTCGTGAACGACATTCGCACTCATTTTAAGTGTGCTATTCAAGAAATAGGGACATTGGACATGGATAATGCCCTAGCGGAGTTATGTGTAAATGGTTCTCTCAAAATCGAGCACAAGCATTTGAAAACTAAAAGTTTGACTCACATCGCGCATATGCCTAGAAACTTCCAAACCAAATGGATTAGGTATATCTTGAGTCGAGTGCATAATGGTCAGTTGTGGTTGGAACAACCCGTTTTGATAACCAAGAAGATGATTCACAAAATCATGGTTCTTCCGATGCTCAGCAAAGCCAAAACCACCAAAACCCTAGGACGGGATGAGTTACAGAGGCAAACCCTAGCCGAGTGGGATGGTAGAGGTTTGAAGGTTAACACTGTAACAAATCCAGAACTAAGATTTGGCATACATATTATTGCATATAAGTTATATAGTTCCAACAGGTTAAATAGTGTACCGTGTGAAGCTGTGGATTTGGCCCTGAAAATTGTAAAGAAGAATCTTGAGTTTGATCTGTCAAAAGTAATGTTGAAGCAGTTAAACAAGAACATGGACAGTATAAGGACATCTAAGAATAACCCCTATAAATTTGGATCTTTGTTAACATGTTTACTATTTTATGTACAAAAATTCTTTCCATCAAAGGGAACCGTAGAATGGAGAAAAGATGTCCCAATTTTGTATCAGATTAAAGAGTTTATAGCAGAGATGGGAGAAAATTTTGATAGTATCATGGATAACTATTTTGAAGACTTTAAGGAGAGGATGAATAACCGATTCAAAATTCCTCCTAGGCTTGTTGAAGAATATAAAGATGACGTATGTTTTATGGTTGACTGTGTCAAGGTGTACATACAGGCAGTTAGACCCCGAGTTGCATGGGTGAAACCTCTTCCATATGAGGTAAATATTGATGAAACAAGGGATATCATTGAAGCACTGGTAAATGAGCCAGTAGACCCAAGGCAATGGATTTTTGGTACTTATGATGAAGCAAAGGCCAGAATTGAACTGGAAATCAAAATTCCATAGGCCATCAGCAAAGGTAAGAGGAAAGTGGCCAAACTGAAAACTGCAATGGGTCCTCTTATGCTCACCGAGGGAAAAGGTGAAGATAAAGAAAGTGAAGAAGAAGAAGAAGGAGAAGAAGAATCAGAAGAAGAGCAACCGGCAAAGAAGAAAGGCAAGGTAATCATTACCAAGCCCAAGAAGTAGCCTACTGCAGTATTTACTCGGAGGACAAGAAAAGGTATTCAGGAACCTGTATTGGTCAAGCCTGCACCTACATTCGAGCAAAGGCTCAAATCATTGGAATAAGGAGTTGGCATCACAAATTTCAAGGCATTGAAATTTGAGACAAGGACTGATGTAGAGAAAATGCAGATTGAGGAACTAGTACTTAACAAAATGGGAAAATGGAAATACTCCCTGGACCAGATTGCTCCTCATATCTCTAAAGAACTACTGGAGAGAGTACAGTCAAGATGGGAGTTAGCCACCAAGACGGTAAAAGATATATATGAGCAATCCCTGAAGAATCTTCGGCCTAGTCTCACTAGAGTAGAGGTAAAATCTGAATTGAAAACCTATGAAGGTAAAATGATGATCAGATTCCACACTTGTTTGATTTTGATCAAAGATATAGAGCATGTTGTAAATGATGCTACAAACATGTGGAAAAACATCTATCATCTACATAAGCCCAGTGTAGACCCAGTAGAAATAAAGGATGATGACAGCAGTAGCAACAGTGATGAATCAGATAGCGCTCCATCCATCACAGTTACACCAGGAGAGTTGCATGCAATGATGGAAGAGAAAGAGGAAGAAGACAAAGAGGAAGAAGTTGAAGACGAAGATAAGGAGGATGATCCGATAAAAATTGCAGCAGAAGTTATTGCATCCCTTCCTCACTCCCCAGCTAAACCTGTGACATCATCAAGGTTGGAGTCAGCTTCAGCAGGTTCATCTACACCAGATTTACCATCTACACCTGTCATATCTCAGCTCCAGGTATCATCAGTGGAAGTGACTACCACTTCATCTACCGAGCTGCATCCCTCTTCGTCTACCGAGCTGCACCCCTCTTCATCTACCGAGTTGGCCTCTTCGACTCCATCATCATCAGTTGGTATTGTTGTGAGTTCTCCAATTTTGACTACTCCAATTTGTTCTACAATTTTGTCGCCATCTACTTCAGGCACAGTGAGCTTAGATACTATATTACCGAGTGTATCACCATTTTTGGCCAGTACTCAAATTTTTGACCCTGTACATACTCCTATTGGCACTCAACCCCCAAGCATCCCAGTTTTTACTGCTAGTCCTTCTGTCTCTACTGTTGTGTCTATTCCAAAGGTCAAACCAGTCATCTCAGAAGTCAAACAAAAGCAACCATTAAGACTTATGATCACTGGAAAGGAAATTCCTGAAGACATTGACTTGGACACAGAGATAGTAATTCCAAAGATTGACTTTGATAATGCTACCATTGAAGAAATGAGGTATGCTAGTCAACTTATTGAGAAAAAGGCTACTCAGATGCAGTTAAGATCGAAAAGGGATAAGGAATACAGGATAATTGAGGATGCCCGGAACATAATTACTGAGGCTATAGGTGTTGATGTTGATACTTCTCAACACATTTTGATTCAATTGGAAGAGGTAGTTAATAAATTCAATGAAGATGCCTCCAGACAAGAAAAGCTGATTGAGCGTGTAGCAAAGAAATTTGATAATAAGGTGTTGGGGCACATTGCCCAGAACATTGCAATAAATCAGGTTGCATTAACCTCAGTTTTGGCAGATATGGAAAATTCTTTTAATAATGTAACATCTCTTTTTGCTAAGCTTTGTGATGTTACCGAGTACACTAAGGGAATAAGAGAGAAACTAAATAAAATTGATGAGGATCTGAAGGTGAGCACACAGAACTTGAAGCTTGACCCTAGTTCAAGCTCATCTCATCACCTCAGGATCAAATTTTTTTGTCAGAGAAGCAGGCAGAGCTTTTGAGAGAAGAGGCAAGGATCCGATCTACATTGATAGATATCCAAAACATGATCCTTCCCATCATGGATTCAATGCAGAAGCACATTGCACATTCAAAGACATTAATCCATGATAATAACTTCTCCATTGCAAACCATGTGATTGAACTTTCGGCTGAAGTTCAAGTAGCTCTTTCCACCTGCAAAATTTTGCAAGAGAATTGGGATAAGACTCTCCAACTTATTCTTCAGGTACATTTAGAGTTCATCTCTCATTTTGGTGTTTCTATATAAGCATATATATTCTTTTATTCTTTGGCATTATTGTCAAAAAGGGGGAGATTATTGTTGGATATGTATACTATGGGTGAATAAGTGTTTTCGGAGAAATTGTACAAAGGAAGAGATATACAGCTCATGTAAATACTGTATGTACATTCTATGGGGGAGTTGTATATAACGAAGCTATGTATATTCAGAATCAGTCATCAGCATGTCAGATAAATTTTGTCTCATAAGTGTTTTTGTCACTAATGCCAAAGGGGGAGATTGTTGGCATTATGATACATTTTTGTCATTAGTTACAACACTTATTGGATTCTGAATGCTTACCGAGCTCTCACCGGACATTCCTTTATAAGCCAAGCTTTACCTAGTTCTCAGTGTTTACCGAGTGATCGAGGTGAACAAAGAAGTCAGTGTTTACCGAGTGATCGAGGTGAACAAAGTAGCCAGTGTTTACCGAGTGTTCGAGGTAAAGAAAGGAATCAGTTTTGATCGAGTGAAGATGTACTTAGTATTGATCGAGAACTTCGTGATAATCGAGCTCCTGAGGTTATCAAGGAAATTAATTTTACCGAGCTCAGACGGTTATCAAGGAAACTAACTATCACCGAGTCACAAGGTTCTATCGAGTGTTTCCTTTGATCACCGAGCTACAGTTCAAATAGAAGTGTTCACCGAGTGACATCTCTTCTATCGAGTCTCCAGTGGTTACCGAGTTCAGAACTACTCGAAGTGTTTAGTATGGACCGTGCCTTCACTTCTATCGAGTGCATGACGATGCCGAGTAATGCAGTGGATGCCGAGTATCAGAAGGACACTGTGTCAGTTCAGTGAACCCGAGTTTTTACCTTGGGCCAACTTTGTATAGAGATTTGCACTAGTTGTTTTGGCCAACCTTGCATGTATTGTTTATTTGGATGGTATATATATGCAATGTATTGTATCATTCAAATGTAATGGTAATGAATGAAAATGTGAAAGTGTGAAAGAAATACATGTGAGCGAAAGTATGTGTGTTGAGTTGTGAAGGTATTCAGCAAGGTCAAGTTTTGGAGCAGAAAAGTTTTATCTATCACATCAAGGTGAATCAGAGCATAGCAGATCTTATCAGCAATTAGTTGTAATCAAATCCACTATTTCATTCTAACAGGTGAATCAGTTTTTGTAAATCCTTTAACAAGGTAGACTTAACAGTCTTTTGTAAATCTCCTAACAGAGTGCATACTTTATTGTATGTTTGTAAATTTTCTAACAAGGTGGATCTAGCAATCCTTTGTGCTCCTAACAGGGCAGATCACCAGAAGTGGTCATTGTAAGCCTTAACTAGCCAACTTCATACTGCAGTAACGAAGCTTTGTGGGTTTCATCCCCACCCCAGTTTTACTTTCTATTTGGAAGGTTTCTGGGTCACCAAATCTGTGTGTTCAAGTGTTGCAAATGATTTTGTTTCATGCTTACAGTAGGTTACTTGGATGAATGGTGAATATATCAGTATGCATTTTTATTGTTTGAAATTTTAAAAGTTACTGATTCACCCCTCCCCTCTCAGTAACTTTTCATATCTTGAATATTTCCAACACTATATATATTTATTCTTATGATTGGGCTATTCAAAAAATATTAAATCAAGAGCCAACACTTACTTTCATAGAACCAAAATATATTCACAGAGGAAGATATATAGAGTCTAACATCAGACACAACATTGTTGAGCACCAATCTAGTTTTGTTACAAATCATAGATTATCAAAGGATTAAAAGTGAAAAGGCTAATAATTTTTGGCTTACATCAATTAGTGATGATACAAGTGTTGAGAAATAAAGAAAGGTTATAATTGTGTTTACATAGTTCTCTTCTATGCCTATATTTCAGACTGAGGAGAAGGTAGTAGAAGTCAAGGAAACAAAGTCGACAAAAGAGAATGAGAAAGAAAAAGAGAAAGAAGGTATACATGCTCTTGTGTAGTTTTTGAGTGCAAAACCATCAAAACTATTGATTGAAAAACTTGAATAGTAGGTGACACCTACTAAAGAGGAGTAGGAGAATGTATCTAGATCGATTGAGAAGGGTAAAGATTAAAAATATCACTATCTAGTGATACAACCCTAGGATCTAAGATAGTGATTCAATCAGAAGAGATGATAGATGAGTCAGTAATTCTAGATGATATAATTACCTTACTAATGTATGACTTAAAAAATCTAACACTGGAGGAAATGCAAGAATTGCAAACTCTACTAAGCTACAAGGAAAAGCAATAACAACTCAGGAGAGAGCATATAAAGAAATAGGTATTACATAATGTTAAAGATGTTTTTGTTGAAGTATCCAAGATCACTAACTTTAATAATGCCATGCCCAAAATTTATAGGGCAAAAACACAACTAAATTTTTATTTTATTTTTTAAAATCACATATTAATTAATGCATGTTACAATGAGGTTATTGAATGGTTAAGTGTTTAGAATACATCTACTCAAGGTATTTAAGCAATGGTTATGTTCATAAGGTTGAAACATGTTGCAAACCACTACCAAAGTGATCCTTATATAGTTCAGTTAAATGTTCAATACTAATTGGCATCATGATCTGATGACTTAATCCATCACTAAGTTGGTTGGAAGTAAATCTATTCTTTTAAGATATCAATACAACATATAGAATTAGTAATAACGATCTCCAAAAGCGGTGTTCCCTTACAAGGTTTGATGATATAATTATCAATAGAAGGGATATCCCTTAAGGTTATCAACTTGGCCTTAAATATATGGTTGCATTAATAAAGTATCATATAAGAATCCATTTTGAATAGAGATTCATACTCACATTGGTTGGAGTGATTATATGTGATAAAATCCATAATTATGTTTGTAAGAGTTGATGAAATCCAACTCCGCAGTCACCAAGATCACCTACATGCAAAATAACCCGTCGAAGGGAAACCAAGAAGGAAGAGGTGGAGCTTGGAAAAACACTAAATGGACATGAGAGAGAAATAATGCAAAACAATGAAATTGTATTTACATTGAGAATGCAATGTTAGATACAATGAGAGAGCCCAAATATAAAGGCCTCATGGAAGCTTGTAGAATAAGCTAGAAGGTGGTAGAAGATAAGGTTGACAACCAAGCACACTTCCACAAAAAGGTGGAACATGCTAGAAAGGAACAAACTCTTGTTTTGTCAATAACTTATCACTACATGCATTAAATACTAAATATTAAATAAATGCATTATCCTAAGTAAGCTTAAGTAAATAGAATAAATAATTAATTATTTACTCTATCAATGTTGGACCTTGAACTATATTCCTAAGGTAGGGTTACATTATATGATACTCTTATGATAGGATGGTTTAGGAACATAATGCATGTGTATTCGTCTCTTATTACTAATCCTAATTACTTATGTTTGATATATAATATATTACTATATGTTAGAGTAAATAATTAATTTATTAATTATTTATTCTATTTACTTAAGCTTACTTAGGTAAATGCATTTATTTATTAGTTGTAGTCTAGGAGTTAGTTATAAGTTGTTGACAATATGAGAGTTTGTTTTCTCCTAAGTCATGCTTATCCTCTCACATTGTTCAAAGACTTTCCACCTTATGTGGATGTATGCTTAGTTGTCACACATATCTCCTAGCATCTTCTAGCTTGTTCTAGAAGATTCCTAGTGTAGACACCTAAAAACCTTTAGAAAATAAAGTATTTTTATTTTTTGAAAAGATTCTTGATGACATCATCATTTATTAATTAATTATTTATTTAATTTATTTATTTATTTTTATGTCATTAAATCCCTTTATCTTAATTAAAAATATTTAATTAAGGAATCCCTCCCAAAAATGTTTAAATCTTATTTAAAAATTATTTCCTTATTTATTAATTATTTAATTAATAAATTGACCAAAAAATCTAAAATAAATAAAAAAATTATTTTTTGCCCAAAACTTGGCCAATTTCCTTAAGACCACTAACCTCTTCCAAAATCTTCTAATCCTTCTTTAATTTTGATTAAAGGCTAATCCCATCATTTCCTACCCCTAATCCCAACTCAAAATATTTAATTAAGATTAAATATTAATCCTCATGTTTATTAAAAAGGTTTTAATAAATATCTCCTCAACCCAAACCCTTGAAATAAGTAAAACTTTATATATTTCCTAAAAATCTAATTTATCCTCATCCTAAGAAGTTCTAGACTCTTCTACAAAGTCTTCATCCTCATCCTAGGAAGTTCTAGACTATTCTAGAAAGTCTTTATCCTCATCCAAAGTCTAGACTCTTCTAGAAGATGTCTTTAAACCTAATCCTAATCCCCTTTTAACCTTGTCACATTCTCTAAACATGGGTTAAGACTTACTAACCCAAGCCAAAGTTAACAAATATCTCCTCCTTCACCCACCCTCATTAAATGTCATCCACTTGCCTATCCCTAAGCTAATCCTAAACCATCCTAATCCATCCTCTAATCATTTGCACAATCCTAAGCAAGCTTAAAACCCTCCTAATCAAGCCCAAGTCAAAATTTCTCTCATCTCCCTCAAAATATCTCAACCATAAAACTTTATGAAGCCCACTAGGCCATAAATGACTCTTCCAAGCCCTTTTATTGCTCTTACAAGCCATTATGAGGGTATTTATGAAGATTTTATCCCATTGAGCCTCTTTTGTTGACTCATCCTTCCCCTTTCCTCCATCCTCTCACCCTATGACATGTGTCACTCCCTGATTGGCTCTAAGGAAGCACAATCCATGTGCTCTCTTGTCATGCAATTTGAGCCCTCCATGAGCTTTTTCCCATCCTTGCATCTTAGCCCTCAATCCCTCAAGCCTCTTGCCTATAAATTGGATCCTTCCCCTTTGCAAAATAACACAATCCATGAAGTAAAGTCATAATTCCATTTTAAGAAGCTATTTTACATCAAAATCATACACTCACACCCAAATTCCAACTTCATTTGAAGCCCTTTTTGAAGCATAAAGCTTGAGCATACATCCTATCTATTTAGACAAAGCTACTCAACAAGAGAGCTTCTCATTGAGAGAGCCCATTAATGGCTCATATTCTCAATTGAGAGCTCATCTTAGTCTATCTTGAAGTTTATGAATTTTGTTTAGTTTGTAGAAGCTTTATTTAAATTTGGTTTCTATTAGCATACTAACATTGCTCATATACATTTTGGCACACCCAGTGGGACCCCGCATGGGTCATCTTCATTAGCTTTTTTAGTCAAGTTTTGTATGTCATTTGCTAATTTTGGCTAATTTTGTTTGTTTTTGTGATTGGTAGGATTGTATAAATTGGTTTTGTAGGTCCACATGAGCATGAAAAAGACAAAGGAATTCATAATCTATCTCATAGTGTTTGCAGATTTTTCAAGCTTATAGGTGAACAAAGCACTTGAAATTCTTCTTCCTCTTCTTGTCTATATTCTTCTTATTCCTTCTTCTTCTTCTTCTTCTTCTTGTGGGAGATCTTGGCCATTTTTTTTGAAGGAAGCAAAATCATACACACTTCTTTTTAGTGCTTAAAATGAACCCCTAAATCATACTTAAATCTATTAAAAACTAAAAATTTGCAAAAAAAAAAAAAAAAAAGCCTTTTAACAAGTGAAACTAAACCAATTCAATCATTTGCATCCTTGCAACATCAAGGTTTTAGATGCATTCATGCAAAGTTAGGAACACTTCATTTTTGGAAATTTAAAAAGAACTTCAAGTTTCCATTTCAAAAGGTTCAAAATCAACACTAAGTGCACACTAAAATCTAAATCAAACTCAAAGCATCAATCAAGGATAAAATGAACCTCATTTGCAAATATTTTAAAGTTCTTTTAAAAATCTCATGAAAACTAAGAGTCCTAAATGGTTGCCAAAAATTGTCCTAAAAGCTTTGTTATTTGTTCCAAACAAATGTCTTGTTGCAAAATTTTGAATGTTTCTTAGGTTTTTCATGCATCAAAACAATCTAGGAATATCATTTTTGGGCTTAAAATATGCAAATTAGAACACAAAATCTTTAATGAAAACCAAAGTCCAAAGAGTCATTTTCACTTTTGAGTCCAAAACAATCTTAAATGATCTAAGGTTAAAACAAAGCACTTCAAAGTTCTTAAAACAACACACAAAATCTCAATCTTGAATGCTCAAAGGAAAAAACTTGAATGTTTAATCACACACTCTTGAATTCCATGGATTAAAATCAAATTTTTCTTGAATGCATGATTAAAACAACAAATCCAATCTTGAATGGCAAGGATCAATTAACCATTGCAATATCAAACCCTTCATTTGGAGCTTCTAAAATTGAACAAAACAAATCTCTTTTCCACATGCAATTTAGGTAAAGTTTGATTTTTGGACATTTAAGAAACTTTGTTAAGTTAAATAAAAATTTGCAAAAATCAATTTGAGTAGTTCCTTGGACTCACCTCTTTTCTAATCACCCATCAATTCAACCATTGGTTGCAATCTCAGCACCATTTATGGGGATGGGTCTACTTGAAAAAGGTGTTAAATGTTCCACAATCTAACTCACTCACTTGGTCTTTGAACATTTGCTTTAACTTTATCAAAAATTTTAAATGACCAAAACTCTAGATTAAATCGATCACACTTCAAGTTTGGGCACTAAAATTGAACAACTATTGACGTGGAGGGCCTCCAGGCATGCGCTTGACAAATCGAGTCTCACACATCTTTGTTTTGGGCTTAAAACAAAATCACACCAACTCTTGAATTCTTTAAAGGAAATTAATCGATACTTGACGTGGAGGGCCTCCGGGTGCGCGAGTTTTCTTTTGTTGACCCTAACTCTTCTTCTTGTTTGCATTCTTCGATCGATTTACTTTTGTTGGCACTTCAAGTTGGAATTGAACATTGTCTCTTAAACATGAGTGCTTGCAAAGTCTAGATTAGCACACATAAGAGTCAGTTGGTAAAAGAACAAGTGTGTTTTTTTTTTTAGCCCAAGGTCATCCATGTCTTCTCTCCCCTTATCATCTTTCAAGGCCATCTTGGGTGCATAAGATTAGGATCCAAAACCTTGTTTCTTTTTAGGAGGTCTGTTGGGGATTTCATCACCCCTTGGATGACCTCAACTCCAGCGTTCTGGCAGAGTATAAGAATCGAGAGGTGAATCGAAAGAAACCTCTCTTGGAATCAAGATTTTTGTCACTCGAGCTAAGCCTCAAGGAACTTTATACCCTTGAAAAGTGAAAGAGGAGAAGTGGGTTACAGCTCCTCTCGGTTGTGTGACATCTTGTTAGTTTCATCTACAGATTTGGGCCTCACGTACCTTTGGGTATATCGAGGACTCCCTAGCTAAACCAACTGTTAGCCTTGTAGACAACCATCTAGAGTTATGATGTGTTTGAAATGACTAATCGAAACATTTGTAAAACATACACACTCCTCAGTGCAATTATCACATTCTGAGAATCAAAAACTTCTATCTGGTTGTTCCTATCTATTGCTTGCTTTTTTATTTGTTGAATGAATGTTTGCCAAACTTGGTCAATCCTAGCTTAGGGTACACTAAGCATAGTCATTGCCTATTCTAGAAGTTGAACAAGTTGAAGCAAAATAACTGAGGTCTCTCAATGCCAAGAAAATTCAAGAATTGATGTCAGAGCAACCCAAACTCAAACAGAAGTTCCACAAAGTTAAACTCAAACCATCTCAAGCATACCAAGAACTTTCAGCCAAGAGAAAGGAACTAACACCAAGTCCTCAAATTGCCAAACTCCACAAAGCAGAGGATAAAGCTGCCGATGAAGCACTTCAA
Organism: Cupressus sempervirens; assembly: GCA_028749045.1. NCBI lineage: Eukaryota > Viridiplantae > Streptophyta > Pinopsida > Cupressales > Cupressaceae > Cupressus > Cupressus sempervirens. The sequence continues at coordinate 298,182,655 of CM053789.1, forward strand.
GAGGCCTGGTTAGAGTGCACCATCAAATTTAGCCAACATCTAGGAGTTAATCTTGCTTATGCCTTACCAACTAGGCATGATTTCTATGATTAGACACCCTTGTTTCACCACACCTTCTTGGATAAGCTTCACCTTAGAGTCATCTTTGTAGAAAATTCAGCCATCTTAGGTTATCCCTTTAAGCATTATTAGCTCATCCATCTCATTTAGGACCAAACCATCTAGCTAGCAATCCAAAATTTCACATCCAAGCCTTTAAAAATTGTTGTCACCTTGCTAAAAGTTTTCCATTCCTAAAATCTTTCAAAACCACCAATCTCACCAAGGTTATCCCTTTGACAAAGCTTTGTCTAGGGTAATCTAGCTTTGCCACTTGTTATCCCTCATCACCTTGAGCTAAAGGTTGGGATCCAAAAGTGGTCAATCTCGTGTTCTTCCTAAAGGATCATCAGTCTATCCTTAAGTTGACACAATCACCACCAAGCTTGCACATTGGAAAGCAGACCTTTTGTGCTTTGGCAACATATCTTTGAAGTTAGGATCTCAAACCCAATCCTCCTTAGGTTTTTTCATATAGCTTTGCCTCAACCTAGGAAATCATTTTCATAGAAAATCCTTCATCCCTTTTGCATCCACTAGCATTTGTTGCATCTCATCCCTAGGAGCATTTTTCATGCCACTTGTCACTTGCTTAGCCAAGAAGAAAGAAACAATGGAGCCCTATCATTTGGATTGAATAGCCTCACCCCCCTTAAGCACTTAGCCATCCTTCAGCCTAGAGAAAGCTATGCCATCATCTACTGACATTAAAACTTTCATGAACCAACCAGGAAATGCAGTATTGGTAAATGCCATTATAGACAAGAAAAAAGAGACAATCATGGCTAATTTTTGAAGGGACAATGTAGGAACCTTTGACTTTGGAAGACCCCCTCCATTATTAGATCCATCTCACCCATTGTTTGGGTAGCTTCCACCACCCATAGGCTCTTATGATCCAAATTATCCTCAATATATGCCAAAAGAAGAGCCTCCAGCCAATCCATATGATCCAACAAACCCAAACATACCATCATCCACCCAAGTTGAAATCTCCATGCTGCAAGCCAACCCAACCACCACCACGCCATCCTTGGTTCATATCTCTCCACTCCAAACCCCCTTTACCCAAAACACCTCACCATTCATGCCCTTCACTATTGCTGCTGCTGCTCCCCAACCCAGCCTTCCAAATCCACCCATCTCCCAAATCAGTGCTAGCATCTTTGGCCAACCTCAGCAATATACAACAGGGATGCTGCCCATGGGGCCAAGTAATCAACCTTTCAGCACCCCCAGCTTTTTCACCATAGCCCAAAGCACAATCCAATCATTTCCATTAGGTCTTGGGAGCTGAGTGCCATCGGCCACAAATCCACAAGCTACTACCCTCACTCCACAAAGCTGTCAAACCCCATCAATTTCATTTCCTAGCTTTCAATTCCCACCACCTCCACCACCAACTAATCCATTACCTCCTATTACCAACTACTTTTCAATGCCACTTCTAGGAGGTAACCCACCAATCCAGCCAACCACCAATTATTTGTAGGTACCATCCCAAATGGGGGTGTAGCCCACATACCTTGGTCAAACCCCACAAGCCCCCCGATCCTTTCCCCAAGCTTCAAAACCATCTTATACCTTACCTCCACAAAGAAATTCATTTATCCCACAGCCAGCTTATGTTCCTCAATCCCAACCTCAAATCCCATATCAACAGCAAGCCTCACAACACATGCAACACTATGCACCACCTCCCCCTCAACAAACTGTCATCCACCATGCAGCTGTCCAAACAATGTACAATCCCCATCAGAAAATTCCTCACAGCCATCCATATTTAGTGGCCCCATCTAATGCATACCTACCTTAAGGCACTCCTACACTGTGGGCAAACCAGCCATCACCCATTAATTCAAAATGGGAAGCCATGAAAACAGCTTTGAAGAACATCCAAGAGGGAAATGATCAAAAAAATTTCAAGTTTGAGAATGTGTGCCCTTACCCATTTGATAGAGCCATTACCATGACACCATTCCCCGAGCATTTTGAGACACCCAAATTTGACAAATTTAGAGGAAAAGGAGACCCTATCACACATATCAAAGAATTTTACATGCACTGCTAAGAAGTGGCATACGATGATGTCTTCCTCTTGTGTCTCTTTCCCAAAAGCTTGGCAGGACCAGCTCTTGAATGGTTTTATAGAATCCCCTATGGCACAATTAAAAATTTTGTTGAATTATCTGAGGCATTTGTAGCCCAATATGCCCATCTTGTTGAAACAGAGCTATCAGTAGTTGATCTTGTCCACACCAAGCAAAAAAGTGGAGAAAGCCTTCCCAAATATCTGCAAAGATGGCAAACCCTTACCACTCGCATATCTTGCACCTTGCTAGAGTGCCATTTGGTGAAAATGTTTATTGATAATGCCCATCCTAGCTTGGCTCACCACATGACCATGAACTATTTTCATACCTACAAAGATATCAAAGAGAAAGGAATGATCCTTGAGCAAGGACTCATTAAAGATGGTGTGGTCAAGATTTACAAGGAAACCAACCAAAATCAATCGCATCCCAATGACAAGTCTAGGTATTGGAACAAAAACAAGCATGTTGCAATAGATGGCATCACTGACACTAAACATGTGAATATTGTTGGTCCTTCTCACAACCAGTCCAACCCACCCTATCAACCAAACAATCAGCAAGCTATCAACTACCAACAGCAGAATAACCACAGCTATCAAAACCACAATCCAAGACCAAACTTTCAAGGGTCTAGCAATCAAGCTAATGCCATCAATGTAGCTACAAGACAAAAGCCCAGATTCCAACCTACACCTAGAAACTATACACCCCTTGGTGAGCCATTGGATGTCATTTTTGAAAAATTAGTCAAGGAAAACCTCATCAAATTTTCTCCTACCCAACAAATTGACCCAAGCCAATCCAAAGCTGCATGGTACAAAGACAATGAGTACTACAAATTTCATAGGGTAAAAGGTCACACTACCCTCAGATGCATGAAACTAAAAGACTATGTGCAGGACCTCATTGATTGGAAGGAAATCACTGTTGGTGCCCAAACCTCTCCCAATGCAAGCTTACAGATCTATCAAAATGCTTTTCCTACTCACAACAATCAAAATCCTAGAAAAGCACCTATCCAAACCAACAACAACAACACCAACAACCGTCAGCCAAACCAACAGCATGGGAAGAACAATGACCACACTTCATCCTATATAGACTATGGTAGCCTTATAGGTTGTATATACAAGAAAGAGCCTTCTGTCAATGTTATCAATATCCAAGGACCAAACAATGAGTGTGCAGTCACCACTCAAAGAGCCTGATTTAACATCGCAGGCCCACCCATTTCACCAGCACCATCAGCTCCATCAAAAAGCCAGTACAATATTTTGAAACACCTTGGGAACATGCCAGCCCAAATCTCCATTTTAGACCTTCTTCGCACTAGTCCTATGTACAAGAACATCCTTGACAATGCTCTCATAGAATCCTGTGTCCCTTCTGATATCAATGCTACTGATTTTCATAATCTTGTTGGACACCTTTCATCCTCATGTGCCCTATCGTTCAAGCCCACTGACATACCCGTGTTCGAGCCAGATCACACCCTTTCACTTCGCATAGCCATCATGGTATCCAATTTTTTCGTGAAAAGAGTAATGATAGATAATGGATCAGCCTTGAATATTTGCACCCTAAAATTTATAAAACAAGCTGGGTATACTGAGGCAGATATCATCAGTGAGGTTATCACCATCAAAGCTTATGACAACTTGGAAAGAACCACAAAAGGAACTATTTTACTGCCAATCAAGGTTGGGCCAGTCATCCAAGAGACACTTTGCCATGTTATTGATCTAAACCTACCATTCAACATCCTCCTTGGTTGCCCATGGATTCACGCCATGAAAACCATTCCATCCACTTACCATCAGTGCGTCAAATTTCCACATCAAGGCACTGAGGTAACCATCCATGCTGATCCAGAACCCTTTTCTTACTGCAATGCGGTTGAAGCTTCATATACAAACCATTTCCCTGGAATTGATATCGGCACATCCATTGCCAGCTCATCCCACACTTGTAATGACCCAGAAGCCATCCTCGCCTCTACCCTGTCTACTGTGAAGATCAATAACAAGGGCTGTGGAGAGTATAGTTTTTCAGATGCATTTGTTGTCGGGGCACTCCCACTTGATCCACATGCCCATGGATGATCAACATATCATAAAGCTAAGGAGATTCCACCTCCTCGATACAAACAATTTGGCCCAACAACCTTTGTATCCTTGAAAATCCCTCTTCATGAGAAGCTCACTCCAGATATCAACAATTGGTTACATAAGGATGCACCTCAAAGGAATTAGGCATGCCTTGATCACTTCAACCAGAAGTATACCTAGGAACATAAGCTCATCACTGACAAATGAAACTATCAAGGTGGTGGTCTAGGACTAGAAGAAAGAGGCATGCAATGCCCCATCGAAGCACACAAGTGGGAATCAAAGTCAGATCTTGGCTTTGGCATACCCACAACTGAGGGCACCAATACGGACGGTCACGCTTTTTTAAACATTCACCGTGACCTTGTCAAAATCAAAGAAATCCCTAAGGAAGTTGAAAAGATAGCCTACGATGATATCCTAGACCAAATCTCCCTCAGAGACTCTGTTCTCCAAGAACTATCCATCTACCTCATTAAACTACCACTCGCCCATCCACAACTCATATATTGGGACCAACCAAGCAACATACACATTGATGAGTTCACATCAGAGGAAGCACTTCTAAGATTCATGGGAGCTAAAACACCTCACAAGAAAACAAAGCCATATTTTGCCTATATCTACAAGCTAGATCCCAAGGGGTATTTTGGAGAAAATCCCCAACCTAGTTCCGATACACCCAAAATTGGAACTAAGGTGAATCTGAGACTAGCTAAGGCAGTGAAGAGAACCCCTCAACAAGAACATCAAGAGCCATAAGTAGAACATGAGGATTTAGCATTACCTCCTCAAGATAATTGACCAGAGATATCTTCTATTCTAATTGAGGATACTAGGGAAGTCAACATTGATTCTTCAGAGATCCCTAGGCTTGTTCACATTGCTGCATCCCTATCACAAGACCAAGTTGATCTCCTCTTTGAGGTCTTAAGAGAGAACATTGGCTGATTTGCATGGTCATATCAAGACATGCCAGGGCTTGATCGAAAGCTTGTAGTTCATCATCTTGTAGTCAATCCATAGATCAAGCCCGTCAGACAAAAGCTTAGAAAAATGCACCCCAAGGTGGCATTACTGGTCAAAGCTAAGTTAGAAAGAATGTTAGCTGCTAAGGTTATCTAACCTATCGACTATTTAGAGTGGATCTCCAACATGGTCCCCATCACTAAGCCTTCTAGTGACATCAGAATCTGCACTAATTTCAGAGATCTTAACAAAGCTTGCCCAAAAGATGATTTTCCCTTGCCCAACATAGATATGATTGTAGATCTTACAGCTAGACATGAAATTTTGTCCCTCATGGATGGATTTTCTAGGTATAATCAAATCAAGATTGTAGAAGAAGATCAGCATAAGACAACATTCACTACCCCTTGGGGAACCTTTTTCTACAGCATGATGCCTTTTGGCCTAAAGAATGCTGGGGCTACCTATCAAAGAGCTATGACAGCCATTTTTCATGATCTCATCCATAGCATTTTGGAGGATTATGTGGATGATATCTTGGTCAAGTCTCATACCTTCATGGATCATCTTGCTAACCTGGAGAAAGTCTTTGATAGGTTAGCCAAATATCATCTCATGCTAAATCCCAAGAAATGTGTCTTTGGGGTCACATCTGGCAAGCTTCTAGGCTTTATAGTTTCTAAATGAGGTATAGAGATCGACCCCAAGAAGGTCAAGGCTATCTTAGACATGCCTCCTCCCCAGACACCGTGACAGCTTCATTCTCTTCAGGGAAAGCTTCAATCTATTCGGCGCTTCATCTCCCAACTTGCAGATAAATGTACACCATTTTCACATTTATTGAAGAAGGATGAGAACTTCAAGTGGGATCCTTTATGTCAGTTCAACTTTGACCATCTCAAGCAGTATCTCATCAATCCCCCTATCTTGGTTCCACCAGTTCCTGGTCATCCCCTAATTTTGTACATATCAGCAACACCTACTGCTCTAGGAGCACTTCTAGCACAGCTCGATGACTATAGCAAAGAAAGAGCCATCTACTACATTAGTAGAACCCTAGTTGGTTATGAACTCAATTACACTCCTATGGAAAAAGCTTGTTTGGAAGTTGTTTTCTCAACTCAAAAGCTTCACCATTACATGCTAAGTCATACCATCCAACTAGTCTCCAAGATTGACCCTCTCAAGTATATGCTCTCCAGAACAGCACTTACAGGCCGTTTGGCCAAATGGGTTATGCTCCTTAGCGAATTTGACATCCAGTATGTGGACAGAAAGGCAATCAAAGGGCAAGCTATAGCAGATCACCTAGTTGATGCACCTCTAATAGATGCTTATCCGTTGATCACAAAATTTCCAGATGAGCATATCTGTCTAATTCAAGAACAACCCCCATGGAAACTTTATTTTGATGGCTCATACACATCTCATGGATCAGGGGAAGGAATATTGTTGGTCACACCTCAAGGAGATTACATTCCAAAAGCCTTCAAGCTACAATTCCCTAGCACTAACAATATAGCTGAATATGAGGCCCTCATAGCAGGATTAAAGATAGCTATAGAATGCAACATTGTTGAGCTACAAATCTTTGGCGATTCTCAGCTCATCATCAAGCAAGCCCTAAATGAATATCAAACCAAAGATGAAAAGCTATTACCCTACAAAGAGCTAGTTGATTAGCTAACCCATCATTTTACAAGGATTCAGTTTACACAAGTGCCTTGAATACAGAACAAAGCAGCAGATGCTATGGCTACTATAGGCTCGCTCTTAGAAATTCCCCAAGCAGCTACACAGTATGAGTTTTTAGTGGAGCAGCTCCTCACACCTGCCTATGTGAATGAGGATTCAAACTGTGTTTGTATCTTGGTTGGTCCCCAATCCCCTTGGTACCATGAGATTAATGCTTACCTTAACGATGGTATCATATGCCCTCACCTGACACATACCCAACACCAGAACCTCATCCAAAAATCATCCCACTATGTTATCATAGCCAATACCCTATATCAGCAAGGTTATCACGATAATCTCTCTTGATGTTTAGACCAAAATGAGGCCGCAATGGTGTTAAAGTACACTCTAGACTTTGCAATGCCCACACGAGTGGTATTTTCCTAGCGCGATAAATCCTTGGAGCAAGCTACTATTGGCCTACTATTGAAGAAGACTCCTATGACTTTGTCAGAAAGTGCCTCCCATGTCAGCAACATACAAATCTTGTGCACGCTCTAGCATAGGATCTACAGCCTATTGCACCACCTTGGCATTTCGCTTGTTGGGGCCTTGATCTAGTTGGAATTATCACACCCCTCTCATCTGATGGACATAAATGGATAATAACAGCTACAGACTATTTCACTAAATGGGTGGAAGCAGTCCCCCTAGTCTCAACTATAGGAGTTCAGGTCTCCAAGTTCATCTTGTACCACATTGTTTGTCGCTTCGACATCCCTTCCACCATCTTCACCGACCACGGAGGTAACTTTGAAAATCTCAACATGGAAGAATTATGCACTTCCCTCCGCATCCATCACTGCTTTTCTAGCCCATATTTCCCACAAGGTAACGGCCAGGCAGAGTCAACTAACAAAACCCTCCTCAAAATCTTAAAGAAAGTTGTCAATGATTTGGGCCGTGATTGGCACCTACAAATAAATCCAGCCCTATGGGCCTATCGAACTTCCTTCCGTACATCCACAGGCACAACTCCATACTCCCTAGTCTATGGTGTTGAAGCGGTACTACCTATAGAGGTTGAACTTCCCTCCTTGCGCATATCTTTGTAAGGAAAAATATCAAATGAATAATACAGAGTAGCTCAGCTCACCTAGCTAGATCTCTTAGACGAGAAGCGACAACAAGCCTATGATCATCTCACAGTCTATCAAACTCATCTCAAAAGGAAATTCAACAAGAAGGTGCTTCCATGACACTTTCAGCCAGGTGACATGGTCCTCAAAGAAAACATGAAATTCCAAGCAGATCAAAAAAAGAAAGGCAAGTTTGAACCTACATGGCTTGGTCCTTATGTTGTCATTGCTTCCTTTGGATCCGAAGCCTATCAGCTATCTACACTGGAAGGAGAACTCTTGAATGATCCTACTAACATCATTCATCTCAAGAAGTTCTATGCTTGAAGATCCTTGGTATACCCAGCTTTTGAAAAATACAAAAAAAAAAATAGTAAAGAGAAATAAGCATCCAATGGTGAAAACTTGGCAATTCAAGTGCCTTGGATAGGTACCTTGGTGAAAACTTGGTAATTCAAGCGCCTTGTGTACTAAGACTAATCCATTATCTATCACTATCCTATCCCTCATCCATTCACCCACCATCCCATAAAATACTTGCTTGTTCCCTTGGTGTTCCAACCAAATATCCAAAATCTAATGGAGCTTGTAAATACCTCCTGTACAGCTTGTAAAATCTTGTACCTTAGCTTGTAAAATCTTGTACCAAAGCTTGTATTATACCTTTTAAATCTTGTACCATACCTTGTATATCTGAATCTTGTCCAAAGTTTGTACCATATTCCAGCCTATAAATAATCTTGTATCCTAGCTTGTATACTATCACGTGCACACACAAAACCCCATTTTCACGTAAGCTTTCACAAACCATCTACCTATCCACCTATCACCTATTATAGACATCACATCCTTCACAAATATTTCCATCTCACAAAAACCAAAACATGAACAAACTTGTACATTTGTAACATATCTTGGTCCATCAGCTTGTACATCCTCTTTAGCTTAGTACCATTGTATCTATCCAGCGTTTGTGTCAGTTCGTCTTTGATTAGCATCTTGCACCCATCGCACATCTTGGTTAGCTATTCCAATGCATCCTTTAGCTAGATTTCCTATCACCAAAGTGTTATCTTTCTTAGTTCAGCTTGCCAGATGCATCACTCATCCAAGTCCACCAGCTTAGGTGCTCTCTGATAGGTCCTTGCAGGATATAGCTTTCCTCATGTTTGATCTTGGTCCGTTAGTACCTCGTCCTACCCATCTCGTTGGCAAACGGTTCTCTTTTGGCTTTTTGCTTTCTTTTGATTTGGAATCTTCCCTTTTGAGTCTTGAAATATCTTTTCCAAAAAATCTCCTTGTTCCCTCCTTAAGGTTGCCACAATCTTCCATATCATGGTATACTGCGAATGGGGCAATCAGAGCGTAAGGTCTTGATCATGTCTTTTGCTTATTTTCTTTTCTACTTGTGGGTTACCCAGTGTTGTTTCCACACTGCTTCCTCTGGGATTCATGTGTGATACTGGGGCAATCCTTGCGTGTTTGTTTTGAGTCAGTTCGTCAGTCCTCTGGACAGTTGGTGAAAAGGCCTTGATGTTCTTGGTAACCTTGGCAATTAACCAACAGTCCTATAGCAAATCTAGTGCTCAACTACATGGTGGTACTTCTCTTTGAAGTATCCCCCCCCCTCAAAAAGCTTCAATGGTTTTCCTTCATCTCCATTATCCCCCATCCATATCCAACATCTGTCTCTCCTACCCCAGCTTATGCATTAGTATCTCTTTGAATCACTCCTCACCTTTAGCTTTAGTGATCCACAATCCTAGTCTTAGGGATCCACTAATCCAAATCAATCCACCAAGCCTCATCTTTTGAGATCCACAATCCTAGTCCTAGGGATCTTCGAAACCCATCTTCCACCAATCTGACTCTTTGAAATCCTATTGCATTAGCTTTATAATCCCCTCATCCATCTCCCCATCCTGGATTCCTTTTATAGCACTCAGCTCCTTCATCCTCCACTTTCCCTAAAGTCTTAAGCTTGCTTCCTCTTGTGCATCTAATTCTCCTTTATCATTCTCCCATAGTGAGAGTTTGAGCTAATTCAACCCCTTCTCTTTGCCAATCTGAGTTTCCTTGCTCATCCTAGATTCTTGTACTTTTCAAGAATCCATCGAGCCTCGCTTTCTCTCCCTACCACCTTCTTGAGGGGGCATCTCATAGTCCATTCTCTCCTCTTCTGCTGTAGCCTTGGGCATCTTATTTTCTTATCTTTGATGCCATGCCACTTGCGGCATCACATCAAAGAGGGGCAAAATGTAGACACCTAAAAACTTTTAGAAAATAAAGTATTTTTATTTTCTGAAAAATTTCTGATGACATTATCATTTATTAATTAATTATTTAAATAATTAATTAATTAATTTTTATGCCATTAAATCCATTTATCTTAATTAAAAATATTTAATTAAGGAATCCCTCCCAAAAATGTTTAAATCTTATTTAAACATTATTTCCTTATTTATTAATTATTTAATTAATAAATTGACCAAAAAATCTAAAATAAATAAAAAAATTATTTTTTGCCCAAAACTTGGCCAATTTTCTTAAGACCACTAACCTCTTCCAAAATCTTCTAATCCTTCTTTAATTTTGATTAAAGGCTAATCCCATCATTTCCTACCCCTAATCCCAACTCAAAATATTTAATTAAGATTAAATATTAATCCTCATGTTTATTAAAAAAGTTTTAATAAATATCTCCTCAACCCAAACCCTTGAAATAAATAAAACTTTATTTATTTTCTAAAAATCTAATTTATCCTCATCCTAAGAAGTTCTAGACTCTTCTAGAAAGTCTTCATCCTCATCGTAGGAAGTTCTAGACTATTCTAGAAAGTCTTTATCCTCATCCAAAGTCTAGAATCTTCTAGAAGATGTCTTTAAACCTAATCCTAATCCCCTCCTAACCTTGTCACATTCTCTAAACATGGGTTAAGACTTACTAACCCAAGCCAAAGTTAACAAATATCTCCTCCTTCACCCACCCTAATTAAATGGCATCCACTTGCCTATCCCTAAGCTAATCCTAAACCATCCTAATCCATCCTCTAATCATTTTCACAATCCTAAGAAAGCTTAAAACCCTCCTAATCAAGCCCAAGTCAAAATTGCTCTCATCTCCCTCAAAATATCTCAACCATAAAACTTTATGAAGTCCACTAGGCCATAAATGACTCTTCCAAGCCCTTTTATTGCTCTTACAAGCCATTATGAGGGTCTTTATGAAGATTTTATCCCATTGAAACTCCTTTGTTGACTCATCCTTCTCCTTTCCTCCATCGTCTCACCATGTGACATGTGTCACTCCCTGATTGGCTCTAAGGAAGCACAATCCATGTGCTCTCTTGTCATGCAATCTGAGCCCTCCATGAGCTTTTGCCCATCCTTGCATCTTAGCCCTCAATCCCTCAAGCCTCTTGCCTATAAATTGGATCCTTCCCCTTTGCAAAATAACACAATCCATGAAGTAAAGTCATAATGCCATTTTAAGAAGCTATTTTACATCAAAACCATACACTCACACCCAAATTCCAACTCCATTTGAAGCCCTTTTTGAAGCATAAAGCTTGAGCATACATCCTATCTATTTAGACAAAGCTACTCAACAAGAGAGCTTCTCATTGAGAGAGCCCATTAATGGCTCATATTCTCAATTGAGAGCTCATCTTAGTCTATCTTGAAGTTTATGAATTTTGTTTAGTTTGTAGAAGCTTTATTTAAATTTGGTTTCTATTAGCATACTAACATTGCTCATATACACCTAGAGCTCTTTATATTTGGGTTCCCTCATTGTATTTTCACAACATCATCATAGCATATTGTAAATACATTTTCTCTTGTGTTTCAATATCTTGTGGTCTCTCATGTCTGTTTAAGGATTTTTCCTTGCTCCTCACTCTTCTCTTCTTGGCTTCTCTTTGACAGGTTCTCGCATGCAGGTGATCTTGGGCATCTTCAGAGTTGGATTTCATCAACTCCAACATGGTATCAAAGCCTTTCTGCTACTACTTTGTTGAAAAATTTTGAATCTGTGATTTGAAGTCACAAACCCTAGTTTTTTTGTTCATTTCTTTTTCAAATCAGGGGATCAAAAATTTTTTGGAGCACATTGGACCCAAACAGACATTGCCATTGGATCTAGAAGGTCGTTTGCAGTCAGGATTCATATAAAATCGGAGACAGAGCTCTGGGAGGAAAAAAATTTTAGCTCGTAGTGCTTTTCATATGACCGTACGGACGATTTTGGCAATGATAAATAAAAAAATTATAATTTTTGGCACGATGCACTGCAAGGTCACCGCCATACCACCGGTGCTCAGCTTGTGGGTTGCCGCAGCACTATCGTGGCTCGACCGCTACCCGCTTGCAGATCTTCGTCAGCGACGCTTCCAACTTCTGCTACCCTTAGCCACCTGTTCGTGTCGCTCTACCTAGTTCTACCGCTGGCTCTATGTCTGTTCTTTGCCTACCTACATGTATGCTCCATCAATAGATAGCTCGACAACTACGTGGAGTCCAATCAACAGTGCCTGACACATGGCAGTGTTGCCACATGGCTCCTGGCACGTCAGCCGTACACCATGTGGCATCCACGTGGCATTGTCATGTGGCTTCTTTTTTTGTGTGACAACTGACAAGCCATCAATTTTGAGCTCATGACTTGCAAACATTAGCAAGGCATCATTAGACCTTGCATGCACCTCTCCTAGTTCTGTTTTGGAGCTACCTTTGGTTGTTTGGCCATAATTTTTGCATACGGAGGTATTTTTCTGATCCGAGAGAAGTGCCAAAAAGTTGATTTCGAGACAGAGACATTGGTGGATGTATTTTTAAGTTTTGATGCTTTTTTATTGCCTATTTTTTCAATCAAAGTATGAAGTCCTATTTTTGACTCCAGCATGCATATCTTTTGCGTCCCATGTCAGTTTTTTGAAAACTTTATATTTTTGGAAAGTTGGTTCTGTCACCTTTTTAGAAATGTGGTCTTTTTTCTTAGTTTTTGGCCCATGCTCTTTCTATCATATTTTTGACATTTTTTCTATATGGTGGATAGCTTGAGTGTTTTAGGCCCGAGGATCATTTTCCTGGGATGGTTTCCTTTGTTTTCAGCTATACTTTTTTTTTGTATCAGATTTTTTTTTTTTTTTTATCATTGTAGCTATCATTTTGAAGCACTTTTATGTATCGCACTAAGATAAAGTGTCACTCTTGCATTTTGAGGGTTATGAACGTTGTTTTGAGTCAGTTGTACATGCACTATTTTTAGAAAGCACCATGGGGGGGATAGTTGTTTGCTATTTTAGGCTTCTCACCTTATCAAGTGAGTGTCCCTTCCATGACATTAGCCCCATGCAGAGTCAGTTTGACCATGTCTTTATAGGTGTCTATACATCTTCCTCTCTCATCATTATTGGTTCGTTTGCAGGAGATTTTGGCCACCTTCTTAGTTTCCTATCATCACACCTCATATACGTTAAAGGGGGGTTATGTTGTTGTTCTAATACATCCATGGTTCAATGGTTCAATAGTGTGAACTATGTATTCAATGGTTGATCCTATGTACAAGGCAATTGCAGTGGCTAGCTACCTATGCATTTTGGTGAGATGGATCATATACCATATAGACATACTCAGTTCATGCCTTCTTCTTCCTTAGTTGTTCTTCAGATCAGTAGTTTGGAAAATTTTGTGACTTCTTCATGCTTCATTGATGCTTCTTCATGATCACTCCTTGTTCCTATTTTAGGGGACATTCCCCTAGTTGGAGGCTTCTTCAGTTCTTCACTAGGTTTTTACCTCTTTTTGGGGGAGGGTTTTTCCCACGTGGTTTTATCTCTTTCCCCATTTTCAAAAGTTACATCCTTTTGCATTTGTACATGGGTTCCTAAAATGGCCTCATTACTAAGATCCATTTTGCATTCATCTTAGTTTTGTGAGCTTAAGGCATTTCTCTAAGTTGCACTTAAGGGGGGGTGTTAGAGTAAATAATTAATTTATTAATTATTTATTCTATTTACTTAAGCTTACTTAGGTAAATGCCTTTTATTTATTAGTTGTAGTCTAGGAGTTAGCTATACATTGTTGACAATACGAGAGTTTGTTCTTTTCTAAGTCATACTTATCCTCTCACATTGTTCAAGGACTTTCCACCTTATGTGGATGTATGCTTAGTTGTCACACTTATCTCCTAGCATCTTCTAGCTTGTTCTAGAAGATTCCTAGATCTCTTTATATTCGGGCTCCCTCATTGTATTTTCACAACATCATCATAGCATATTGTAAATACATTTTCTCTTGTGTTTCAATATCTTGTGGTCTCTCATGTCCATTTAGAGTTTTTCCCTTGCTCCTCACTCTTCTCTTCTTGGCTTCTCTTTGATAGGATTTCACATGCAGATGATCTTGGGCATCTTCGGAGTTGGATTTCATCAACTCCAACACTATAAAATACCTCCAATATGGCTTATATAACTTGCCACATAATACTTACCTAATCCATTTAACCTTGTAGCTAGTTGCTTAACCTTACCATTTAGTGCCATCTTCTAACTGAACTATCATTAATGATTTGATTTACTCTAACTACCACTCACTATTAATTAATAAACACTTAGCTATTGATCCCAACTTTTGTATACACTTAATGTTGTTGAAGAAGGAGATTGTTGAAACAAATTCATACAAGTATGATAAATATGTTTCAATCAGTTTTTTGTCACTAATGTCAAACCTACTATTTGCAAGTAAGACAACTACTTATATGATTTAAATACTATCACTTATTTGATTGATGAATAGAATTTGATCAAAAGATGTAACAATAGCACCTAGAGGAAAGGATAAGTTATGTTATGTAAAGGAGTACAAGAATCAACTAAGACAATGATGACATGATGTATTGATAATCTACTTAAGGTTGCAAAGGTTGGATACACTAAGCAAGTTCAAAAGAACAAGTTTAAAAAAGGTTGTCTACAAAGATTGACTGAGTGGATAGTAGGTGTCGAGAAAAGTTAGTACAAGTCAAGCAAAAAATTAGTTAGATCTAAGTAAAAGTCTATTCTAGTTTATGCCAAGAAAAAAAGTGGATGTTGAGTAAAGTTTAGTTGATATCAAACACTATTAAACTTTAGTTCATGTTGAGTGATTTTACAAAGGATCTCAAGCAATGCAGTATCTGCCAAGCATCAGAAGCAAGTTAATGCCAAGTGTCAAGATTATTTGAAAGATTTTGAAATTGATAGATCTGAGCTGACAAGTTTGTTTTCTTGGATTATGTGAACTAGGTGGAAGATAAGATTAATGAGCTGGTGGCATAGAATTCATGGTAAACTGTTTTGAGGTGAATTCAAAGAGGATTGAAAAAGAAGTTTCTATAAGAGTTATGAAATATGGGGTAGATTCATTGAATCTTACCTAATCTTTCCTAACCCTAAATTGGATGATGGAGAATGAATGAAAATATATCTTAATTTCCTATTTAAAGGAATGGTTGGTTAGAAGCAAAGGTTTTCATATGTTAGAACCTAAGGGAAGGAGTCAAGGGTATTACTTCATTCAATGACATAAAAGAAGAGTTTGCATTGGCATGATAAGAAATAAGGCTTAAGGCTATGGATGCCTGAAGGGTAAACAAGCTATCAGAGAAAAAATGTGTGAAAGCCAATCAGGATGGAGGATTGAAATAGAGATCTATAATCTGCAAATAGATTTATAAGTTATTATCAAATCAAGCCTTACTATTACTCTCTAATAATTAAATTAGTCTAGGGTAAATTCTTTGAATTAAGGTTGACTTAACAATCATTTGTAAATCCTTTAATTGAGAGACATTCCAAGTGAATGGTTTAAAGTCCTCTAACAAGGCTCACTCTTAATAGGGTGACTGAAATCCTTTAATAGAGTCACATTTAATAGTGTGTATTGTAACCTTTAACAAGCTTGGCCTTTCATAGGGCATCACTTTAGAAGAGTGAAAAAGAGTAGCATGTTACTAGTGGTTTTTTTCCCAAATTGAGTTTTCATGCAAATCATTTTACCAAGTGTGTTGTAGAATCTATTATGTTACATGTTTACATTTCAGTAAATTGATTTGATTGTAACCTACAAGTTTTTAAGTGATTGCATAATCGTATGGATGCATGCATGATGATAAATGTTTTAAAGGTTCACTAAGTTGTGAAATTTTTTTTTATACATATGTACCTTGGATAACTGATTCCCCCCCCCCCCCTCCCTCCTTAGTTGTTCTTAAGAATTCCAACAAATTGTATTAGAGCCATCTTCTTAAGAGGACTAGTTTTGAAGGTACTAGAAGCCCAAAGATCAAGATGTCAAAAAGAGATGTACCCAAGCTTAATAGAGATAACTTTCCTGCATGGAAAAGTTTGGTGAAGTTGCACCTTGGAGGACTTGAAGATCATGCACAATCTACCATTACTACTAAGCATGTTGATCCTGCTATAGCCCTAACTATCAAAGATATGAAAAAAGAAGAAGAACACAATCAAGCAATGTTGGAGATTACTTTTTCCCTAAGTTATGCTGAATTTGATGATATCAAAAGTTTGGGTAGTGCAAATAAAATGTAGGATGCTTTACACATCATCTATGGAGGAGACACAAATGTTCTAAGAGGCAAAGCTAAAAGTCTCAGAGGTAAAATAGATGATATGAGAATGTAAGAAGGTGAAGGATAAAATATGTTAATGCAATAAGAAAAGCTTTTGGCATAATAGATGATGATATTGTACTAAGCAAAGTTTTAAGAATGCTATTGCCTATATACTCTATCAGAGTTTCTACAATTCAAGAGCTAAGA
Source organism: Cupressus sempervirens (assembly GCA_028749045.1). NCBI lineage: Eukaryota > Viridiplantae > Streptophyta > Pinopsida > Cupressales > Cupressaceae > Cupressus > Cupressus sempervirens. The sequence goes on from CM053789.1 coordinate 298,199,567, forward strand.
TGTATACCAAGGAATAATCTATCACTTGAACGTCTAGTAGGTAGGCTCACTACTTTTGAGTTATCCAATTTTGATAATTACAAACTAAGAATATTGAATCTACTTTCAAAGCTAAGCTGTCATTAAAGGAACATGGTGAGAAGAAGAAGAAGATAAAAATAAAGCATGTGTCTACTGATAGTGATATATATGAGAAGGATGTAGATCAACTTGAAGCACTACTGATAAGAAGATTCCATAGAGGTAAAGTCAAGTTCAAAAGTAAATTACCTATCATTTCTTTCAATTGCAATTAGGTTGGTCATATTGCTGCTAGATGTCCAGAGAAGAAGAAATATAGAGGTAGTGACAAGCACAAAAGTAGAAGAGATGAAGACAGTAACAATTACAAAGATAAAGGCAAGAAGTCTTGATATATTTTAAAAGAAGAAACAAAAAATGAATCTGATGAACATTATGATGAAGTGGTGTATGTTGTAATGAAGGCTGAATTTGGTGAAGATGAGACAACTGCACTTGTGTCTTGTGTGAACAAGAATGATAGATGGACCATTGATAGTGGGTGTTCACATCACATGACTAGAGATAAAAGTAAGTTCATTACCTTAAATTTTTATGATCAAAATAGTGTAAGATTTGGTAATGATGCACAATGTTTGATAAAAGGAAAAAGTCATATCAAACTCATAGAAAAGATTTTGTGTGATAATGCTTACTATGTTGAAGGACTTAATTATAATCTGTTAAGTGTGTCATAATTGAATAATTTAGGATGTAAGGTTGAGTTTGAAAATAAGATTTCTAAGATATATAACATTGATGGGAAATTGATTGGAAAGGTTGATCAAACTAGGAGTAATCTATTCTATCTTGATATAGAGGATGCTACTTGTCTAATTATAAAGTTTGATGATGTGTGGCTATGTCACAAAAGGTTATGTCATGTTAATTTTGATAACTTAGTTAGTATCACTAACATGAGAAAAGTTAGAGGTTTGCCTAAGTTGAAAAAGTGTGATAATATAATGTGCAAACAATGTTAGTTATGCAAAATGATGAAGTCAAGTTTTAAAAGTAAAACTCATACTTCTAAAGGAATACTAGAGATTTGTCATATTGACTTGTGTGCACCAATTCAAGTGCGAAGCTACAAAGGAGATAAGTACATTATGTTCCTTGTTGATAATTATTCTAAAATGATGAAAGTTATATTTCTGAAGAAAAATCTAATACTTTCCAAATATTTAAGTGGTACTTGGCAAGATTTGAGAAGGAAACAAGTATGAATCCAAAATGTTTGAGATCTTATAGAGGAGGAGAATTTACATAAAATGAGTTTGATATGTTCTACAATGACAAAGGAATCAAAAGATACACATATTCTCCTAGAACCCTTCCACAAAAAGGAATTGTAGAAAAGAGAAACAAGTCTGTAATGGATTGTACTAGGACACTCATGATGGATAAAAATGTTTCTTTGAAATATTGGAGAGAAGTTGTAAGTATAGATGTCTATACCTTGAATCATGCAGAAGTCAAGAAAGGTACTCATTCAACACCTTTTGAACTATGGTATGGATACTCCCCAATATTAAATATTTTAAGGTATTTGAAAGTAAATGCTATATTCTAAAAGACTTCAAGAATGGTAAACTAGATGCAAAAAGTGAAGATGGTATATTCTTAGGATATTCCACAAGAATTAAAAAGCTTATAATTGTTTAAATACTAACACTAACAAAGTTGTGAAAAGTGCAAATGTGAAATTTGATGAATATATAGAAGTATACGAGGTTGGACCTATGATAGAATAAAAAGAATACAAATTATTTGTATACTTTTATGAAGGTATGCCTATTGAAGAAGATGTTGCAAATGACTGTCGAGTCACATACTATGAATGTTGAGCTCCATTTAAGAACTGAGCTACATTCAAATGTCAAGTTACAAAATGAAGTTGAAGCATATTTTGATTATGAAATTGGTGTACGTGAGAGAGATGTTGAGCTACCTAATAGAGATGAACATAGTGACTCTAAAGAAAATACACCAAATGAAGAAACTAGAGCTAAACCAAGATTGTCTTAATATGTCAAAAAGGCATTATCCTACTGCACAAATTATTGGAGATAAATATACTAGACCAATGACAAGAAAAAAGTTGAGAAATAATACATGTTTTCTAAGCATCAAAGAGCCAAAATCAGTGAAAGATATCATAGAAGATGTGGACTGGAGTAAAGTCATGGAAGAAGATATTGAACAAATTGAGAAAAATAAGACAAGGACTCTAGTTCCTAAACCAGAAGAAAAAAATGTGATTGGCACCAAGTGGGTATACAGAAATAAGCTAGATGAAAATGGTGAAGTCAGAAACATCAAGGAAAGATTAGTCTACAAAGGATATGCATGAGAAGAAGGAATTGACTGTGGATAAATATTTTCTCCTTTTTCTAAATTACAAGTAGTAAGAACTCTACTTGCTTATTCTACATACAAAGGTTTCAAGGTTTATTAAATGGATGTTAAATCTACATTTCTAAATGACATATTAGAGGAATAATTTTACATAGAATAGCCAAAAAAAAAATTGACATTAACAATAAGAACATGGTATGTAGATTACACAAAGCTCTATATGGTTTGAAACAAGTGCCAAGAGCATAGTATGAGAGACTTCATTATTATTTTGTGAAAATTGGATTTGAAAGGATTGATGACAATATTAATCTATACATGAAGATAGAAAAAGGCAGAGGTATTTTGTTATCTAATTTTTTTGTTGATGATATCATATTTGGAGGTCAAGATGCTTTATGTAAGGCTGTTTGCAAATGAAATGAAGCAAGAATTTGAGATGTCTATGTTTGGAGAGATAAATTCTTTGTGGGTTTGCAAGTACATCAGATGAAATATGGTATATACATCACTTAGTCAAAATATGTCAAGGAAAATATTGAAAACTTTTTGATTAGAGGATTCCAAACCAGTAAGTACACCTATGGTGACAAGACATAAGTTGTCAAAAAATGATGATTCAGCTAAGGTAATTCAAACATTATACAGGTCTATGATTGGAAAATTACAATATGTAGTACATAGTAGACCTAATATTGCATTATCTATAGGGATAGTTGCAAGGTTATCTGCTAATCCTAGGGAGAATAATTTGATGGTTGTAAAGAGAATAATGAGATATCTAAAAGGAATAGAGGAGTATGGTCTATACTATAAGAAAAATGAGAAATTTGAATGAAGAACCTATACTAATGTTGATTAGGCTGAAAAAATTGATGACAAAAAGGCACTAGTGGAGGAGCATTTTTGTTAGGCAAAAGGCTGGTCACATGGACAAGCAAGAAAAAAAATTGCACTCCACATCTACTGTTGAAGCTAAATATATTGTTGCTGCTATAAATTGCACAAACATTATATAGATCAAATAGCTACTCAAAGGTATGAAGGAAGAGATAACTAAACTAGTGATACTTTATTGTGATAATACAAGTGCTATAAATATATCAAGGAAACCTATGATGCATACAAAGACTAAGCACATTGCAATCAAGTATCATGACTTGAGAGAATTAGTTCAAGATAAAGGGGTGAAGATGGAATATGTTAACATTAAAAAAATAAAATTAATATCTTCACAAAAGCATTACCTAAGGATGCTCATGAGTATCTAACAGGTAACCTAGGGGTGATACACCTATCAAAGTTTATTTAAGTAACAAAAGGAGTGCCCTATATAAAACAAGTTGATTTTCATATGTTACAAATTGATGTAGTGGATCTTACTTTAGTGGTTTCCTAAAGTAATCAAAGTGCTAGAACTACAAATCAGTCACAAGCAAGGTGGTAGAGGGAGAAACTAAGGAAGTTTATAGCTACATATTAAAATTTCAAGTCTTCGGCATTGTTGTCAAAGAGGGAGATGAATACAAAGATTGGAACTAAATAGAAAAGAGGGAGATATTAAATTGATCTTAGAGGAAGAAATACAAAGATTGGAATAGAACAACTAAGAGGGAGCAATCCTAACTAATAATATGAGGGAGAAATTTTGACTAAGTGTATCTGTTGATTACATTTACCTAGCAAGAGGAAGATAATGTAGAGGGAGTCATAAGGATGACATAATAGAGTTTTGTAACCTATTGAGAAGATGAAAATTCCTGATAAGGGGGGAGATTTTAATACAAAGGAATTATTTTTCTTTTTGGTATTTTGTTGGTCTTACTATTTTAACCTAGCTAGTTTGGTTGATCAGTTTGGTTTTCCATCAATGCCAAAGAGAGAGATTGTTGAAGAAGCAGATTATTAAGAATAGATTGATACAAGTATGATAAATATGTTTCAATCATTGTTTTGTCACTAATGTCAAACTTGCTATTTATTGAAAAGAAAACTACTTATATGATTTAAGTACTAACACTTATTTGATTGATGAAGAAGATTTGATCAAAAGATGTAATAATAGCACCTAGAGGAAAGGTTGAGTTATGTTATGTAAAGGAGTACAAGAATACATTAAGACAATGATAACATGATGCATTGATAATCTACTTAAGGTTGCAAAGGTTGGTTATACTAAGAAAATTCAGAAGAACAAGTTAAGCAAAGTTTTTTTGCAAAGCTTGACCGAGTGGATAGTAGGTGTCGAGCAAAGTCAGTATAAGTCAAGCATAAAATTAGTTGGATCTGAGTAAAAGTCTATTTTAGTGTATGTCAAGAAAAACTATGGATGTCGAGTAAAGTATAGTTGATGTTGAGTACTAGTGAACTTTAGTTCTTGTCGAGTGATTTTACAAAGGATACCAAGCAATGCAGTTTGTTGAGCAATAGAAGAAAGTTAATGCCAAGTGTTAGCATTATTTGAAAGATTGTGAAATCGATAGATCTGAGCCAACAAGTTTATTTTCTTGGATTATGTGAACTAGGTGGAAGCTAAGATTGATGAGCTAGTGGCACATAATTCATGGTTAACTATTTTGAGGAAAATTCATAGAGGATTAAAAAAGAATTTTCTAGAAGAGATATGAAATATGGGGTAGATTAATTGAATATTACCTAATCTATCCTAACCCTAAATTGGATAATAGAAAATGAATAGAAAAAGATCTTAATTTCTTATTTAAAGGAATGGCTAGTTAGAAGAAAAGGTTGTCATGTATGAGGACCTAACGAAGACAAGGAGTCAAGCTTATTGCTTCATTCAGTAACCTAAGAGAAGAGTCTGCATTGGCATGATAAGAAAGAAGGCTTAAGGGTATGGATGCTTGAAGGGTAAACAAGATATCAGAGCTAAAGTGTGTGAAAGCCAATCAAAATGGAGGACTAAAATAGAGATCTGTAATCTGCAAATGGAATTGTCAGTTGTTATCAGAGAAAGCCTTACTTTTACTCTCTAATAATTGTATCATTCTAGGGTAAATGGTTTGGATTAAGATTGACCTAATAGTCATTTGTAAATCCTTTAATCTGGTGACATTCCAAGTGAATGATCTCAAGTCCTCTAACAAGGCTCACACCTAATAGGGTCACATTTAATAGTGTGTATTGTAACCTTTAACAAGGTTGGACTTTCAAAAGGCATCACTTTAGAAGAGTGAAAAAGAGTAGCATGTTACTGGTGGTTTTTTCTCAAATTGGGTTTCCACGTAAATCATGGTGTTAAGTGTGTTGCTAAATCTGTTATGTTACATGTTTACATTTTTGCAAATTGATTTGATAGTAACCTACAAGATTTTAAGTGATTGCACAATCTTATGGATGTATGCATGATGATAAATGTTTTATGTGTTCACTAAATTGTGATAAGTTTTATTTATAAATCTGGACCTTGGATAACTGATTCACACCCCCCACCCCTCCCCCCCTCATTTATTCTAAAGAACTCCAAAAAATGTGACCATTATTGATATAATATATTTATATACGTATTATTGATTACATAAAAATTAATTACCAACTAAAGATTATCATTAGCTCCCAAATTCTACAACCCATAATATTAATCCTAACTCCCTAGCACACCTTCTAACACATAAATTTATATTATAATTTATCCCAAAATATTACTAACTACCCTATTTACTAAAGTAATGTACCCTGCTAACTACCCTTACTTACCTCTTACTTTCCTAAACTTATATTATCAACTCCCTAACATATACACTCAATAAATCCCAAACCTCCATGAGCTCTCTCTAAAACCCAAGCACTTCTCCTAATCCCAACTAACATAATAACTCCCCACTTAATAATCCATGTCACTTTCCCAAGTGCTATACCCTAAGTGCTCCTCCTTTTCCACATGAACCTTCCCTATGCACTCAAAGCTACCCATCCATGGTGGCAACTTTCTCAATGGCATATGGGAGTGTGAAGGGTGGTCCCCTTTTGTTCCATGAGATCGATCTTGGTAGGATGGTCAAGTTATTAGGAAGAGAGAGGGTCACGGATCCAAAGGGGCCTCTCTCCTTCAAGTTAAACATATATCATTTTTAATTTATTTTATATATAAAAACTAAAAGTTCCTCCTTTTTTGTTTAAAAGAGTCCATTTCACCATGGGAGTATAATATTATATTATATATTTCTATCTAATGAGTGTGACTAGACCTCACAAGCCATAGTCACGTGATATTTGATTTATCCTCATTTCTTTTGAATTTAGTAGTGCCATTGTCTACTATATCCTAGGGTTATTATTGTTATACTATTATTTTTTATAAAGTGATACTGGGAATATTTTAGTGGTCTATAATAGATAGAGATTATTTCCTCCATTCCCATACAAAATCTAGAGAGTCCAAATGTATTTCCAGCTCTCTTCTTACTTTTTTTTTTTTTGATCTACTCTTGTTTCTATTCTCCTTACTAATACATTATGACTTGAAATTTAGTTGTAGCACTAAATTTTAATACCATGACTAGCATTCTAATAAATATGTGTACTTGAATGTTTTATGTCATCTTGTTGAAGATATTGACATCTAAAATAAACAAAAGAAAAAACTTATTAAATCATGTCATACTACTCACTTGCAACAATCAATTTGAATCTATTTTAAACTACCAATTCTAGTCTTTCTCTTCTATATTGAAACTCTAAATGAAATTTCTTGTCAACTAATTACAATATGGAACTCTTTTACATGAGAAACCATAATAGAATGTATTTTCCATCTATGATTCAAAAATAGTCATGCCTATTTCTTTACATGAAACTCTCCCCTTTCCTTCATATGTGATTATGATGATGAACAACTCTTCCTATTCCAATGTAAACTAAATGCATACAAATAGATTCTTATAATACAACTACAAATTTCCATGGTCCAATTTCTTTAGCCCTTTCTCAAGACTATTCACCATAATATACATTTAAATGAAGATCCTCCTTTACAACACATTACACGAAACAACAATGGAGGTCTTGTTATCACAACTCAATACATATTGGCTTGAAGGAAGAATTCTCCTTCCAACTACACTACATATTGCCACATCTTTGGCTTTTCCAATGCAAGGGAAAAAAACCCATATTTCTTTCATGGATCTGAAAAGCACAAAACCTACAAAAACATATACACAAGAACTAAGGAGGATCACCTCCCAACCTAGACTTCTAAGAAGCCAACCACCGAGATAGGGAAACAAGACTCAAATTTGTTACATTCAAGCAGCTAATAATGCATACAAAAAAAATCACAATACATAAACAATCCATCTAAGGTTTAACACAATGATTCACCATTGGAATCATACAATAATGGGTGAAGGTGTGATTTTCAAATAGGAGACTTTCCATATCAACCAATATTGGCAATAATAATTTTCATGCCCTTTCAGGGCTTTCACAAAGCAAGAAATTTCATTCCCTTTTGGGGCTTTCACAATCATCCTCCAAACACACAACCATCAACTATAGCTTCCTTGGATCCCATACTCCATAAACTTCCTTTCCACACCATACTTCCCTTATCACCCCCAAAGAAAGATATGAATGATTATGGCATACAATGGAGATCATACTCCAAGGTTCTCAACTAATTTTTCAAGCCCAACTAACCCCTTCACCCAAGGCATGACTTTCCTCCCAAGGGTGAGTGAAGCCTTCACACCCATTAATATTCATACACACAAAAATAAGGAAAAATATGTGAGAGAAATCCATCACAACAATGGAACATACCAAAAATCTCAACACAAGCACATGACATGAATTTTAACACCATATGAATAAGAACAACTTCATTGAGAAAGTGTAATGAGAGTTATGGCATGGGCACCAACCTTGATCTGAGCTAAAGGTAAAATGAAAGTTGTTGAAAAGCTCCCTTCTTCTTATTCCACCCTCTTTTCAAACCCTAATTGTCTCTAAAATTAGAGAGTGAGTGGACACCCCACTAGTTTGTCCAAGTCCCCTAAAAACTACTCTCCCACTATCTCTTTTTGGCAAAAACATCAAGCCACTAACTCTTACACCTTTGTCCCTACCAAATATGCTACTTTTGACTAAGTGGAAAAATGGGGATAAACTCATGGGGAAAATCAAATTTCGAATTGGTGTAAGAATGCATTAGTTAAGGGGTCCCCTAGGCTAGCTAAACACTAAAATAGTCAAATTTAGGCCCCTAACATGTTATGCTAACATATGAGTGGCTTATTTTCACAAAAATGACACTTTGGGACCACTTATTGACCCTTTAAAATCCTTGTCAAGTTTGAATTCAAATTTCTCTTGATGGTGACCCATCCTATCCTTTCTCCAAGTGGATTTACTTAATCTTATGAAAGGTAACTAGTTTAAGGTTAAGTGTAACCATGACCAAAACCCTAGGTGACATGTCATCAACACATAAACAATTACAAGTGTCAAGTGACATATTAAACACATTACACATCATAATGGCATGTTCTTACTTTACTCATGAATTTAAATTTATTACACATGCAAACTTACATTTACGAAATAAACACATCAGAATGAGGCTTTGAATCCTTCCAAAGATCCACCTTGGCTATACTGTGTCCACATAAGTTTGGGCCTTGTTTCCTCAATTAAATTTCATGGTTCAATTACCAGCACACTAAACTCAAACATTAGTATCCCAATGAAAAATTATATAAAATGCATGTACAAAGGTACATGACAATTTCATATTAAATAATTCACCTTAACAACATAATCAATTTTTATTTTCTAATTATTTTCACAAAAAAAATTTAAAACATTAATATATCAGAATCTGCATATCAACATTAATGTCTAATCAAATGATCCAACGAACATTCTAAACCACATCATAATACATTTCCTTTCATAATGATGAAATGCTAAATCTATACTTTTAAATCAGCAAACATGAAGATTAATTCCAAATACATATCTTAGGTCAAAAAGACCAAAATGTAAACATCACAACTAGTATCCTTTGATTCAATTAAATATGGTTTGATTACTAATAATATCCCATTATCATTATGAGACAATAAATTATATGGTGTATCAATTATGTGAGGTAATTAGGATTTTTGCATAGCCACATTGTTTCAAAATTGCTTGTAGAATAAATCCATCACATTTTATTGGGCCATAAAATCTTTCCTCATGAATATCAACATATCCACCTAATACTACTTGCACAATAGATAACTCATTACATTACGTCATATTGAGTTCTAACGTTTAGACCCTTATCTAATTTTGATAATAATTTTCATCTATGACTATTAGTAATATCATAAGGGTGGGTGTTGAATCATCTTTTCATAATAGCCATCTAATTCAATTATCTTGATAGATCATAAAATATCATGAACCTATTGACACAGTTTCTCAGTGTGACACCTTAAACCTTTATTACATAGGGTCTTAGCTTATCAACCTAATGTAATTTTGAATTGAATACTTAACACAATGATAACTAAAATATATATCAATCTCAATAAGAGCTCAGGTTCATTATTGATAAGGAAAATGCCAATCATGACATACCTAGATCCCAAACCTTCTTGCCATCATTCTATCATAAGGTCTAAGGTAACAGTCTATAATTCACATTCTATACCTGAGATAGAAATATGACATCTCATCTCCTTATTCTTCCTATCTCTAATCATAGTCATGTTATTAAGATTTATAATGGGGTACTAGGGAAATGGCCTTACAAATAATCAACATACAATTTTGGATCAGTTAGCATATATTATTGACAAATATCAAATAGAGGATATTGAGACCAATGATAAATTGATGCAATCATTTGAGAGAAAATATGAGCACAAATTTTTGGAGAAAGACTCTAGGGAACTTGTACATAGACAAGTGGAGCTTTCTAATTTAGTCATATGCAATCAAAGGAAATATTGAAAACTATTCATTCATTGTACATGAAGTTATGTGATGTTGACTTCTTGAAATTAGATAATCAACGGTCTATTGATTTATTGCATGCTCATATGAGGGAAAGCACTATTTCTTTGGGAAAGACTACAAGTTCATGCACATTATCCTATAATAAGTTGACTTATTGTCAGCAGAGGCTAGCCAAGCTCATGGCTAGAGATAGTGAACTAAGGAATAAATTGATGTTAATTTAATTCATGTTGTTGCCACATTTGGAGATAATTCAAAAAGAAGTGTCTATAGCAGAGAATGTATTGAAGAAAGACACATTTTTCAAATATTGAGAGTTTAATTAATCTAGTTGCCAAGCTAGAAATTCATATTCAAGTTTTGGAAAGAGTAGACAAATAGTGGAATAAAGGCTTTGAAGAAATTCTAGCAAGCCAAAAATCTTTTTTTTGATAGGTTTGAGTTAACCCTAGAAGCCACAATCCATAAGTGACAAAAAAGGGGGGGAAATTTATCAAAGAGAAAATAGATAGAGTCATCAGATGCCACAACATCAAAAAATTCAAATTAAAGACAAAATTATGGTCTCACCTAGAGCATTATTTTATGGATTGATTATTCATGACAAAGTAATTTTTCCACTAATGTCAAAGGGGGGGATTATTGATCTCTAAGCCAAAGTTTCCAATTAGTGTCCAAACATTTAGTCATTTATTAGGCAAGTTTGGTTGGTCATCACTACGACCAAGTCATCCAGTAAAGGCCAACTATATCAAAACTTGTTTATTTTGCATTACGTTTTGAGCAAGTCAAAATTTGTCGAGCGCCCTAGTTGAGACTGAGTGCATTTATAAGTTGAGCATACATAGTAGAAATTGAGCAACTTGACAGACATTTTTTGTGGAGGAAATAGAAATGATCGAACATATAGAAGATGAGTGCTAGTAGGAATGTTAGTTATGACTAAGTGTCAGAACATTTAAATGTTGAGTAAACTAGTTTTGACATTTGAGTTCATAATTGCAAAAACACTCATGTAAATCATTTTGTTTGACTTTTATACAACAATTAATAATTAAAAGGGAAATGAAAAAAAGGTTGAATTTTGAACTCTCAATTATGATCCAAAACTTTTGAAGATTGTCTATTTAACAAGGGTTCTTACCTTAGGCTCCATGTATGAGAATTCATGTGTGTAGATGTGAAAAAGGAATGTGTGTGTGTGTGTGTGTGTGTGTGTGTGTGTGTGTGTGTGTGTGTGTGTGTGTGTGTGTGTGTGTGTGTGTGTGTGTGTGTGTGTGTGTGTGTTTGTGTTTGCGTGTGTGTGTGTGTGTGTGTGTGTGTGTGTGTGTGTGTGTGTGTGTGTGTGTGAATGAATGTGTGATAAAGAAAGTGAAAGAGAAAACAAGGATAGAATAAAGTAGGAGAGGCTAAGTTTGAAAAGAGACCAAATAGAGTGACCTAAGTAGTGAAGGACATAGCAAAGATATCAAATTAAGAGATCAAACTGAGATTTTTGAAAGAGGAGATTCAAAATCAGATTTTAGAAAAAACTGAGGGTCAGGTATTGAAATAGTTTTAACATATTAAGTTAGGGTAAATCTCTCAACCAAGTGATCGTAATAGATCTATGTAAATCTCTTAATAGATTCCTTACTTAATTGTAAGTGTAAAATCCTTTAATAGGGTAAGACCTAATAGTCTTAAAGATTTTAATAGGGTAGACCCTTCACTAGGTAGATCATATATTATGATCAACTTTGTAAACCTAATAGGTTGGCTTTATTATTGCAACAGTGAAGCTTTATGGGTTTCATCCCCATCCTAGTTTTACCTTCACATTGAAGTGTTTCTAGGTTATATGTTATATGTTAAAATTTTCATGGATGTTATATTTTGATTTCATTTCACCATTTCAGTTTGATGTTAGATCTAAGATATAAGATGAGTTAGGTGTGAAATAAAAAATATAATTTGCAAGTAAATGTTTGAAGATCCTAACCCACCCCTCTCACAGTATCTTGTTTCCCATTATATCCTTCCAATAGAAACCAATAGATTATTCCTCATTTTCACATAAAGGACATCTATTTTGGCCTTGGTATCCCATTTTCTTAAATATTTTAGTGGTAAGGACCTTCCTATTGAAACCTAACCATGTACAAGAATTTTCCTTGTCAAGATAAGCATTATTCCAACATAATGTTATTGGGAGGTAGTAATTTGTGCTCATCTAGAGAGACTTGCCAGAGTTATAACCATTCTTTGAGTTGTGTTACTAACTCTTATTTATGTCCCAAATTAATTTATACTTGCCAAGAGTGAAAGTTACTTTTATGTTTGATAAGTTTCTCCTTAGATATTTTGTTTACATAGGTGGGAGATTCATTTCCTCAAAAACCTTCCATTTCCCCCTTTCCACCCATCCTCAAAGGTCACATAATCTGTAATTGTTTTACCGCATCTAGTTATTATAAACTACAATTGGAAAAATTATTATATTTTCATTGATGTCAAACCTTATTGGTCAGACAATTTCTGCCTGAGTAGAGTGTCATGGCATGATGATGATGATGAAGAGAATTTGAGAAGAAGATGTAACGAGAGGACCTAGTGGAAAGGTTGACTTATGTTGAATCACAATGGGAAAATGATCAATTTGACTTTGAAAAGATAATGTGTCATTTAATCATAACATTAATTAAAGAAGATAGTTGAGTTCAAGCCTAGAAGATATGATCAATGAAGAACCACATGCATAGGTTAAACCAAGATTCAATGCAAAATATTAAGGAACTTATAGTTGAAGTCACATTGTATTACTATTGATCGAGTGAATAGTGGAAGCAAAGAAAATTATTGTGTCAACCAAGCAATAGTAAAGATAGAATGTTAGAAAAGTTTGACTGGGTAAAGTCAATATAAGTTAAGAAAGACAATTAGTATTGACCAAGTTATCTAGCAATGACTGAGGCCAAGGAACACAATTTTGGTTGACTGTCAACATTTTTTATTTTGTGAAGGAATTAAGATTTCCACCCAACATAGTTTGAACTCTTAAAATATATAAAGTGTGTTGAAGATAAGGATTGATGAGCTCAAAAATTTAATGCAAGAGAAAATTTATTTGAGTGTTTCTAGGCATGGATTCAAAGAGAGGTTTTGAGAAGTTTTTAGAAGGAGAAGGAAGAAATGAAATGATGGAAGGATTCAATGAATTTGACATAAAGCTAAGATGAGTGGTGATGCTTAAGTGACAAAATATCAACTTTATCTATTTAAGGAGGCATAATAATTAAACTATAGATGTTAGTAGTTTCTAATTTTTTGTGACTAGCGAACTTGAACAGAAGGTTGTGAAGGAGTAGAAGAGCTGAGGGGAAGAGTGATTTCTTAAAGGGCTTTCCAAGCAGATCAAAGATAGTGATGGAGACATGAATAGAGTCTATTCAATGAGTTAGTAGATGAGCTACATTATGATATGTATTTGAAAATTGAATTATATTTATCAGACCAATGTATTGTTACTTTCTAACCATTATATCAATTAAAATCCTAAATAATAAAGGTTGAACTAACAGTCATTTGTAAATCCATTAATCATGGTGAAATTCTAATAGAGTGTTCTAAATTCCTCTAACAAGGCCACTCCAAATAGGTTGATTAAATCCTTTAACAGGGTCACTCATATTAGTGTGTATTATTACCTTTAACAAGGTTGGCTCCTAAGTGATCTCATTGTAGAAGAGTGAAAATTTTGTTACATGTTATTGGTGGTTTTCCCAAATTGAGTTTGCATGTTAATTCCTAGTATTTTACTTGTGTGGATGTTACTTGAGATGTATTACTATTTAATGGTTTACATTCTTCAAGTTATTTATTATTGGAATAGTGAATTACAAGTTTCATGTTACTAAATGCTAAGTTTCTATAGAGATCTAGTAGATTAAAAATTAGATCTAATTTGATTGATGAGTTCAAAAGTTTAATTTGTACATCTGGACTTGAGGATAACTTATTTGCCTCACCCCCACCCCACCTTATTTATTCAAAATCATTCTAACAATTGGTATTAGAGTTATGGTGTTTATAGTGAGAAGGTTTAAAATACTTGAAGCTAAATATAAAGATGTACAGAAATGAGGTACCCAAGTTGAACTAGGAGAAATTCTCTACATGGGAAAGTATGATGAATACATACATTGCTAGAATTGGAGATTTAACAATATTTAATTTGAAAATGAATATATTATAGTGCCTACACTTGTGATAGCCCAACAAATAATGTAGAAACAAGAGCACAATCATGAAATGTTGGAGATTGCATCTGCCTTAAGCTATTCAAAGTTTGATGATATAAAGCACTACATTACTACAAAGATAGTGTGGGGCAAGATGGAAAAGATCCATGGAGGAAATAAGAATCTACTAAAACCCAAATGATAAAGCTTGAGAGGAAATTTTGATGGCATAAAGATGGTAGAAGGTGAGAACATTCCTTAGTATGTTCAAAGAACCAAATAAGTTGTGAATACTATCAGAGGAGTTGAAGGAATGATGCAAGAGCATCCAGAGGTATAAGGGCAATCTTGTGTCACCCTAAAAAGTGTACTTAGACTTAGTTTCTATTTCATGTGTTTTCATTTTTGGATACCCATTTGGGTTAAATAATGTTTCCAACTCTTTTAGTCCCACTATTAGTGTTCTGGGTTAGAGTTTTTAATCACCTTGGGATACATGTAAATGCTGAAAAAAATAGGAGTATGCAATTGAGCCATCATTTTGGTGAACTAGAAGGTGTAAATTGGTCAGATGATTTTCATTATAATTTAGAGAATTCCAGAAAAAGAATAAGGTCAAAAGGCCCCACGGTTTGAAAGTTATCACAATTTTTTGATTTCTAGAGACATCCTAAGAATGCTTCAAAGTCAAGTTACGAGCATTAAATGACCTCAAATAGGGCCAAAAAATGGGGCACAAGTGAAGCTGGTCCATAAGGCTATAGAGTGATTTGAGAGCTTTCCGAAAATGTAAATGGTTCATCAATCGGAGCTACTGTTCAAAAGTTATGCCTCCTAGAAGTTTGATTACCATTTTTGGATGCTTCTAATTTTGTGCTGACTTCTAATGCGACTTCTGGAGCCTTCTATTTGGTTGATGGATGGAAACTAGCATTTTCTAGAATTTATTCCTAATTCTTAACCCCTCAGGGTCTATTTAAGAACATTTCTAGCATTATAAAAGATAGTTCGGAGTGGAGTTTGAGAGAAGGTACTGGGAGAAGAATTTATCTCCAGATTTATGCTATTGTAAGCCCATAGGGCATGTTTTGGAGTCTATTTATCTGCACTAAGTGTACTAGCATATTTTCACATTTAATAAAATTTTCCCTTTCCTGTTGTGTCCATTCTATGCTTGGGTTGTGTCCCCATCAAGTGGTATCAGAGCTAGTTTTCCTAAGTGTGTAGACAAAGCGCCGACTGTGAGGTAGTTTTCACCAGGACTGTGTGGTTCTGGGTTTGAGTTAAGAAGATGTGTCCATGAAAAGATTGTGGTGGAAGGTTAAGAGATATTAATCTTGAGGAGGTTAGATCCCTCTAAAGGCAGGTACAAGCATTGTAGGAGGAGCTTTGTAGAGGAACAAATGTTACTGCAGGTGACGAAAGTTAGAACGACAATGAAGAAGAAGAAATTGGACCAAAAGGGGAAGTTGACAAGGAAGTTCTGAATTAGGTAGAGGAGAGGCTTTTTAGGGCCATTACTAAGTTTGGGAGAAGACCTACAATTGATGTGGGTGTATTTTTAGGAAATTTGAAACCAGATGAGTTGATCGATTGGATCAATGAACTAGAAGAGTAATTTGAGTATGAGGATATCGGGAACCCAGATAGGGTTAAGTTTGCAAAGGCCAAACTAAAAGGACATGCCAAAATTTGATGGCAAGAGGTTCAATTGGAAAGAAATAGAAGAAGAAAGGAGAAGATCACAAGGTGGGATCGCATGGTGGACAAACTAAAGAAGCAGTTCATTCCTGTTGACTACGAGCTTGATTTGTTTAAGAAGATGCATGGGTTAAAGCAAACAGGAAAATTAGTCCAGGAATATACAAAGGAGTTTTATCAAGTTTTGATTAGAGTAAGGCATGCAAAAGAAAATAAGAAGAAGGTTGCTTGTTACATCAGTGGGTTGCGACCTAGCATCTAGGAGGAATTAAGTTTGGGTAAGAATGACTAGCGTTGAGGAGGCATACCAATTTTCCCTACAAGTTGAAGAGAAGCTAAATAAAAGGTTTGAAGGGAGACAAAGAGGGCATGGTCAAGGAGGAAGGGGTAGTGGTAGTCATCTAGAGGCCGAAATGAAACCCAAAAAAAAAATGAAGATGTGGGTACTAGCAGGAACCAGAGGAATGAGGGTTTCAACCGCTCTCATGATCAAGACTTTGGAAATTAGAGAGGAAGAGGTAGAGGACATGGACAAGGAAGAGGAGGCTTCCATTGTACCTATTTCCATTGCAATGAAGAAGGTTATCATGCCTTTGAATGCCCTCAAAAAAAAGGAAGGACAGATAGGAGAGATGAGGGTCAAGCTAGGGTTGCTCATGTGGATGAGGATGCACAATCATCACATTCAAAGGATGTAGAAAGAGGAGAGACTTTAGTAAATGAAAGGGTCCTACTAAGTGGTGACATTGAACAAGGACAAAGGATGAATTTATTCTATACCAGGTGCAAGTGTGAGGATAAATTTTGTGATGTGATCATTGATGGTGGTAGCATTGATAACTTGGTATCAGAGGAGATGGTCTCTAATTTGAAGCTCAAGAGGGAGAAACACCCCCAGCCCTATCGAATTACTTGGGTGAAAGATGATCATAAGGTCCTGGTAAGTGAACAATGTTTAGTGAAGTTCAAAATTGGGAGTTACCATGATGAAGTTCTCTGTGATGTTATTCCAATGGATGTTGGCCATCTATTGTTGGGTAGACCATGGCAATTTGATAGGCATGCAGTACATGATGTTCATGCAAACACATACTCTCTAACAAAGGATGGAGTTTGCCACAAACTGAAGCCCATGAAAAAGGAAGGTGAAAAGGTATGTAGCAGTGCTAGGATTTGTCTGGTTCATGGAAGGAAGTTTTTAGATGGCATGAAACATCAATGTATGTGCTATGATGTGATGAACCTCCTTATAGCAATATCGTGAGAATGCTCGAAATAACAAAATACAAAGTGATAGCAGAACTCAGAATGAATCTACTGATCGCAGGCCACTTCGAGGGGGTAACCTCCTTTGAGCAAGCTCAATACAATAAATTCGTCCGTGCCCATCAAGGGCCTCAACCTATTCTTATATACTGAGTACGATCTAGAAAAGTAATACTACCTATGCATGTGGGATAATAAAATATACTCACGGGACGACTTACAAAGCATATGCGTCCAACAACACTACTCTAACAAAATAAACAGAAGGAACACACAGGTTCCTAACATCCCCTCTCCCTTAGAAAAAAGCTTTGTCCTCAAAGCTTAAGGTGTGGAAATTGTTGTTGAATCTGAAGAAGGGGTTCCCAGGTAGCATCCTCTGGTTGCATGCCATGCCACTGAATCAAGACCTCAGAGATGGAGCGAGAGTGAAGCTGGCGAGTGCGCTGGTCAATGATTGCCACCGGCTCCAGGATAATGGATCCTTCCGTATCCATTTCAGGGAGAGTAGTTTGTGCTCTAACAGTGGTACCCAAAACTTTCTTTAGACAAGAAACATGAAAGACTGGATGAATGCGGGAAGAAGGAGGAAGTTCCAGTTTATAAGCAACTGAACCAATCTTCTGCAGAACCTTATAAGGCCCATAAAATTTTGGGGCCAGCTTATGACGCCCTTTCAGCTTTAGGGAGGATTTTTTGTATGGCTGTAGACGAAGAAAAACCATATCCCCAACTTGAAATGAGCGCTCAGAACGGTGTTGATCTGCTTGCTGTTTCATCCGATTACGGGCCATGTGAAGATTATCCTGTAAGGTACGAAGAATCTGATCCCTGCTGCGGAGAACTGTGTCAACTGCCTGGACTGGTGAGCTGTTGGGAGTGTAGGGAAGGAGCACTGGAGGTGCCTGACCATAGACTGCTTCATATGGAGTCATTTTAGAGGCAGTGTGGTAAGAGGTATTGTACCACCATTCAGCTAAAGGGAGCCACTTGGCCCACTGATGTTGCTGTTCGGAAGTGAAGCAACGAAGATAAGTTTCCAAGCATTTATTGACAATTTCAGTTTGACCATCAGTTTGTGGGTGATAGCCCGAACTCATCTTCAGTTTGGTGCCAATTTTCTAAAACAGTTCAGTCCAAAAATGACTGGTAAAAGTTGCATCACGATCAGAGACAATGGAAGAAGGGAGTCCATGAAGACGAAATATCTGGTCCATGAATATTTGTGCAACAGAGGAGGCAGTATAGGGGTGGCTGAGGGCACAAAAATGACTATATTTTGAGAGACGATCAACCACAACCAAGATCACTGTCTTGCCACCGGATTTAGGAAGCCCTTCAATGAAATCCATAGAAATATCAGTCCAAATCCATGTAGGGATGGGCAATGGTTCGAGCAAGCCAGGAAGGAGGGTCGTTTCACCCTTGTGGCGTTGGCAAGTATCACATTCAGCCACCATCTGTTGAATCGTCTGTTTCATCCCTTTCCAAAAGAAGTTTCTCCTTGCTCGCTCATAAGTTTTGAGGAAGCCTGAGTGCCCTGCTGAAGGAGAAGCATGGAGTTCATAAAAAATAGCCTGATGTAGAGCTGGGTTCTGAGGAAGCACTAGCCGACCCTTGTATCGAAGAGAAGCACCATCCCAAGAGTAATGTGGTATAGCAGAAGGATTATTGGCTAGCTGGTGAATGATTTGAGATAAAGAAGAGTCACTGTCATAGCCCTGCTGAACAGATGCTAACCAATTGGGAATGGGCATAAAAATAGCGAAAAGGGAAGCTTGATTATCAAATGTGCGAGAAAGAGCATCTGCCACAATATTCTCCTTACCCTTCTTGTAGGTGATCTCATAATCATACCCCATGAGTTTGCTGACCCATTTCTGTTGTGTAGGAGAGGATACCCGTTGTTCCAGGAAGTATTTCAGACTTTGGTGATCGGTTCTGATGCAAAAATGACTCCCTAAGAGGTATGGCCGCCACTTCTGTACAACATGCAAAATAGCCATCATTTCTTTTTCATAAGTAGAGAGGGCTAGATTCTTACCAGAGAGGGCTTTGCTAGTGAACGCAATAGGATGGTCATCTTGCAGGAGAACAGCACCCAATCCATTGCCGCAAGCATCACTCTCAATAGTGAAGGGTTTGGAAAAATCTGGCATCGCGAGAACAGGTGTACTGCACATAGCCTGTTTCAGTTGTTCAAATGCAGTCTCAGCAACAGGGGTCCAGGAGAAGGCATCCTTTTTTAACAGAGCTGTCAATGGTGCTGCAATTTTCCCGTAATCTTTGACAAACTTGCGGTAGTAGCCAGTCAACCCCAAAAAACCCTGAAGGCTCTTGAGAGTTTTAGGATGCGGCCAAGTTTTCATGGCATCTATTTTTGTAGGATCCACCCGCACTCCATGGTGTGCAACAATATGCCCGAGATACTCCACTTCCTCCTGGCCAAACACACATTTAGATAGTTTTGCACAGAGTTGATGATCAGAGAGAAGTTGCAAGACAAGCTCCAGATGATGGAGATGCTCAGCCCAAGTTTTGCTATATATGAGGATATCATCAAAGAAGACCAGAATGAATTTCCGGAGGTATGGTCGAAATATGTTATTCATCACGGCCTGAAATGTTGAAGGAGCATTCGTGAGGCCAAAGGGCATGACTAAAAATTCATAGTGACCATCATGTGTGCGGAAGGCAGTTTTAGGTATATCCTCCTCATTAACCCTAATTTGATGATACCCAGAACGAAGATCTAACTTGGAGAAAAAATGAGCCCCATGAAGTTCATCAAGAAGTTCATCAACAACTGGAATGGGAAACTTGTCCTTTATAGTGAGATGATTAAGTGCTCGGAAATCAATGCAGAGTCACCATGACCCATCTTTTTTGTGAACAAGCAGAACTGGGGAAGAAAAGGAACTGGTACTAGGGCGAATAATACCTTGCTTCAGTAAGTCACGGACAAGTATCTCGATTTCAGTCTTCTGATGAAATGGGTAGCGGTAGGGCCTGATGTTGGGCGGAACACTGCCAGGAAGGAGCTGAATACGGTGGTCCTCTGGACAAGAAGGAGGTAATCCCACAGGTTCAGCAAATACACCAGAATACTTGTCCAAAATGTGTTGGAGATCGGCAGGAGTGCTAGAGACTGCTGATGGCTGCATCTGAATGGAATGGAGCTGAGCGATGACACCATGTGAATTCTTCTTAAGAAGTTTTTCCATATGGTGTGAACTGATGATGCTGAGAGACCCTGGTTGTAAGCCTTTCAAAGTGTGTTGGTGCCCCTCGGCTGAAAACTGCATCCAAAGTTCAGCAAAATCCCAGAGAATGGGGCCAAGAGTGCGTAACCATTGGGCACCCAAAACCACATCACAGCCACCTAAGGGTAAGGCAAACATGTCAGAGCGCATGTTATAATCACCAATAGAGAGACGCACATTGCGACATTTCCCTTTACAAGGTAAAGTGCCCCCATTGGCAATCATGACTTCAAAGCTAGAGCAGGGATGGATAAAGCAGTCAGCCTGTTTGGCTATTCGTGGATCAATGAAGTTATGAGTGCTACCAGAATCAATGAGTATAGTAAGAGGGATCTTCTTGAAGAAACCCTGGACCCGCATGGTTTGTGGAGTAGTGACTCCTGCCAAAGCATGGACAGATATCTCTGGTGGAGCTTTTGGTGAAGGAGGTTCAGGCTGGTGAGGCTCAACCTCATCATCCACTGTTTCCTGAGCATCTACATATTCTTCCAGTTCCGGTGGAGAATCCACATCCAAGAGATAGAGCTTTTGCTGAACACATCTATGGCCCCGAGACCATTTCTCATCACAATTATAACAAAGCCCTTTGTCTCGCCTGACTCGCATCTCTGTTTCAGACAAGTGCTTGATCGGAGTAGTTCTGGGAGCTGGTATGACTGGAGGGTTGTGAGAACCTGTATTTCTGAATGGAACAAAATTAGATCTGGAGCGTTGTAGAGCACTAATCTTGTCTTCCGCTAACTTAGCCAACCCAAGGGCTTCCATCATTGTAGTAGGTCGAAACATTTTGACTTCTGAGCGAAGTGCATCCTTCAGACCACTGACAAAACAACTACGGAAGAATTCATCAGACAAGCCCTCTGTGTGATTAGCTAATTTTTCAAACTCTGTCTGGTATTCTCTTACAGTGCCTGTTTGACGCAGTTTAGTGAGTGCTCCTGTGAAATCATCAAAGGAACTAGGGCCAAAGCGCTCCAAAATGAGGGTGCACAATTCTCTCCATGTTGGGCCTACATTAGCCTTGATGTACCAACGGAACCATTGAAGAGCTTCATGTTCCAAATGAAAAGATGCAAGGGGGACTTTGTGGTTATCCAAAGTATTATGCAAGCTGAAATACTGCTCTGCCCTATAGATCCATCCAGTCGGATCAGAACCATCGAAGCGTGGAAAATCAAGCTTTGGTCCACGGAAATTGCCAGAAGAGGACCCAGTATCTCCTGAATGGTTTCGGCTCATGGCTGACTGCTGAAAGTTAAGACCCAGAATTTTGTCATCCAGATCTTGAAGTTTGGTTTTGAGGGATGCCATTTCTTCTTCCATGATTTTTGCTCCTGTACGCGTAACAACCATAAAGCAAGGTTTTTTTTTTTTTTTTTTTTTTTTTTTGTTGAACAGTCGACTTAGAAAAATTCACTCACAGACAGAACAACTGAAAAGAGTTATTGCAATAACAAGAGATATTAGAAGTGAGAGGAACCTGAAGGCCACGACAGAAAAAAAAATTTGATGTAATTTCCACCCAGCGAGCCCAAGAGAGTGCTCTGATACCAGATGTGATGAACCTCCTTATAGCAATATTGTGAGAATGCTCGAAATAACAAAATACAAAGTGATAGCAGAACTCAGAATGAATCTACTGATCGCAGGCCACTTCAAGGGGGTAACCTCCTTTGAGCAAGCTCAATACAATAAATTCGTCCGTGCCCATCAAGGGCCTCAACCTATTCTTATATACTGAGTACGATCTAGAAAAGTAATACTACCTATGCATGTGGGATAATAAAATATACTCACGGGACGACTTACAAAGCATATGCGTCCAACAACACTACTCTAACAAAATAAACAGAAGGAACACACAGGTTCCTAACATATGCTTTGATTCCTAGGAAAGATAAAGAAGGTAGTAGTGAAATACCACTTGAAGTTTCAGATATACTAGGTGAATTTGGAGATATCATCTCTAATAATGTTCCAGAAGGATTGCCACTGGTAAGGCAAATTAGTCATTAGATAGATTTAATCCCAAGAGCTAGTTTTCCTAACAAGGTTGCTCACAAGATGACTCCTACTGAAACTGAGGAGCTAAATAGATAGGTTCAGGAGCTATTGAGGAAGGGCTTGATTTGGGAGAGCTTGAGTCCATGTGTAGTACCTGAAATACTGGCACCAAAGAAGGATGGAGAGTGGAGGATGTGTACAGACTCTCAAGCTATAAATAGGATAACCATTAATTATTAGTTTCCTTTGCCAAGAATGAATGATCTTATGGACTACTTGAGTGGAGCTCAGTACTCCATAAAGATAGATCTCAAGAGTGGCTATCATCAGATATGAATATGAGAAGGAGATGAGTGGAAAACTGCCTTCAAGACCAAGGAGGGTCTTTATGAGTGGTTAGTCATGCCCTTTGGATTAACGAACACCCTAAGCATCTTCATGCGGCTTATGAATGAGGTAATTAAGAAGTTCTTGCGAAAATGTTTTATTGTTTACTTGGATGATATTTTAATTTTCAGCAAGACTTTGGAAGAACATTTATTGCACATTCATAGTGTCCTTGAAAGGTTAAGGGAAGAGAAATTGTTAATTAATCTGAAGAAGTGTATCTTTGCAAAAAGGTAGTTAGTCTACTTGGAATTTGTTATATCACCTGAAGGTCTTAAAATAGATCCAGAGAAGGTAAAAGCCATCTTGGAATGGCCTACTCCAAGGTTTGCTACTGAGGTAAGATCATTTCATGGTCTGGTTAGTTTGTATAGGAAGTTCATTAAGAATTTTAGTGGCATATGTGCACCCCTGACTAACACAATAAGAGGGGATAGAAAAGATTTTAAATGGACTGCGGTAGCTGCGAGAAGTTTTAAAATGCTGAAGAAGAAGGTGATAGAACAACCTATGTTGGCATTTCTAGATTTTAGAAAGGTGTTCCAGGTGGATTGTGATGCTAGTGGCAGTGCTATTGGGGCTTTATTAAGCCAAGAAGGTAATCATATTGCATATTTTAGTGAAAAATTGATTGATGCGAAAAAGAAGTACTTTGTTTATGATCAAGAGTTCTATGCAATAGTTCAAGCCTTAAAGAAATGGAGGCATTATTTATTTCCAAAGGAATTTATTTTATATACTAATCACCATGAATTACAATACCTAAACAGCCAAGGTAAATTGAATCAGAGGCATATGAAGTGGGTAGAGTTCTTGTAGAGCTATACATTTGTGTTGAAGCATAGAAGTGGAAAATCTAACAGGGTTGCAGATGCATTAAGTAGGAGATAGTTGTTGCTTATAGTAATGTAGGTCGAAGTAGTTGGGTTTGATCAACTCAAGAATTTGTACCCTGAGGATCTTGATTTTTCTGAAGAATGGAAAGCTTGTAAAGAACCTATTGCTGTAGATAGACTAAGTGGTTAGACTACTTGATTCAGGATGGTATGTTGTTCAAGGGTAGTCAATTGTGCATTCCAAGGAGTTCCATGAGGGAAAATTTGATTAAGGAGAAACACAATGGAGGGATGGCAAGACATTTTGGTTGAGATAAGACCATTCTCATTATCAAAGAACATTATTTTTTGCCTCAAATGTCATAGGATGTGAAGAAGTTTGTATAGAATTGCCAAGTTTATCAAGTGGCCAATGGATTTAGTCAAAATACTAGACTATATCAGCCATTGCCTATTCCATCAAAGCCATGGGAGGACATAAGTATGGATTTTGTTCTTGGATTGCTAAGGACACAAAGGGGTAATGACTAAGTATTTGTGGTGGTTGATAGGTTCTCCAAAATGGCATATTTCATTCCATGCCACAAAACTCATGAGGTTGTCCGTATTGTAGACTTGTTTTTTAGAGAGGTGGTAAGACTACATAGTCTCCCAAGGAGTATAGTTTCTGACTGAGATACTAAATTTGTGGGTATTTTTAGAGAACATTATGGAAGAAGTTGAGAACAGACTTGAAATTCAGTTCCACACATCACCTGCAGACTGACGGCCAAACATAAGTGGTAAACAGAAGTCTGGGCAATTAGCTGAGATGTTTAGTTGGGGATAAGCCCAAGGGGTAGGATTTGATTCTACCATAAGGAAAGTTTGCTTACAATAACTCTATAAATAGGAGTACTGGTAGATCACCATTCCAAATTGTATATGGAAGTAGCCCAAGGACTGCACCTGAATTAAGGAAGATAGAGCAAGGGGAGAGGACAAGTGTTGAAGCTAAAGAATTTGTTGAACATATCAAGCATCTATATGAGGAGGTCTAGGCACACATTACCAAGATGAACCAACAATATAAAGCTAGGGCTGATCAAAGGATAAGACATTAGGAGTTCCAAGTAGGGGATCTAGTCATGGTACACTTAAGAAAAGAAAGATTTCCAATCGGTACTTACAACAAGCTAAAGATGAAGAAATTTGGCCCCTGCAAAATTTTGAAGAAACATGACTCAGGAAATGCATATGAAGTAGAGTTGCCAGATGGAATTCACATTTCTCCTATTTTCAACATTGCAGACTTAACAGAGTATCATGATGATGGTGCAGATGAGGAGCTGATGTTAGAGCCATGTCCAATTCCTACTTCTAAGAAGGAGGAGATAGAGGAGATTCTAGATAGTCGTGTGGGTAGGAGTACAAAAAATAGGCAGTATGAAGAGTATCTGGTCAACTGGAAAGGACGGCCAATAGAGGACTCAACTTGGATATCAACAGCTGAGGTTTCCCATTTAGGATTTCCTCTACCATTCATAAAGTGACAGGGTCACTTTTCAATCTACCCTGGATGTCTGATGCAGGAGCATCCAGAGGTATAAGGGCAATCCTGTGTCACCCAAAAAAATGTACTTAGACTTAGTTTCTATTTCATGTGTTTTCATTTCTAGATACCCATTTGGGTCAAATAAAGGTTCCAACTCTCATAGTTCCACAATTACTATTTTGGGTTAGAGTTTTTAATCACCTTGGGATAGGTGTAAATGCCAAAAAAAATAGGAGTATGTAATTGAGCCATCATTTTGGTGAACTAGAAGGTGTAAATTGGTTGGATGATTTTCATTGTAATTTAGAGCATTCCAAAGAAAGAATCAAGTCAAAAGGCCCCACAGTTTGAAAGTTATCGTAGTTTTTTTTTATTTTTAGAGACATCCTAAGAATGCTTCAAAGTCAAGTTAGGGGCATTAAATGACCTTGAATAGGGTTGAAAATGGGGGATGATAAAATTTGGTCCATAACACTATAGAGCACTTTGAGAGCTTTCCAAAAATGTAAACGGTTCATCAATCGGAGCTACAGTTCAAAAGTTATGCCTCCTGAAAGTTCGGTTACCATTTTTGGATTCTTCTAATTTTGTGCCGACTTCTAATGTGACATCTGGAGCCTTCTATTTGGTCAGTGGATGCCAACTAGCACTTTCTATAATGTATTCCCAATCCTTAACCCCTCAAGGTCTATTTAAGAACATTTTTGGCATTGTAAAAGATAGTTCAGAGTGGAGTTTGAGAGAAGGTACTGGGAGAAGAATTTATATCCAGATTTATGCTATTGTAAGCCCATAGGGCATGTTTTGGAGTCTGTTTCTCTGCACTAAGTGTACTAGCATATTTTCACAGTTAATAAAATTTTCCCTTTCCTGTTGTGTCCATTCTGTGCTTGGGTTGTGTCCCCATCAAGGAAAGATCAGTGATCAGCAAGGTACTAAGAGCCTTACTTCATATTTATGCTATTAGAGTGTCTGCATTATAAGATTTAAGATGTACACCTAGTAATGACTTAACCTTGGATAGTCTAGTTCATAGACTCATTACTTTTGAATTAACAAATTTTTATAACTTTACTGCCCCTATTGTTGAATCTACTTTCAAGTCACAATTGGTTTTACATAAATCTAAGAAAAAGAAAGTATGATTATATTGAGAGTGAATATTCTAAAGATGATCTTGAGGATCTTGAAGCATTAATTCCTAGTTGACCACCTAGAGGTAAAGGAAAATTCAAAGGTAAAATTCATATAATATATTTTTCATGCTACAAAGTTGGTCATATTGTTGTAAGATGTCTTGATAGGGATGAGAAGTATGAAAGGAGAAACAATAAGTTCAAAGGAAGAAGATAAGGAAGAGACAACAAAGGATACAAAGACTACAAAGAAAAAGGTAATATCAGATGTGATAATGATTATTAGGTTGAGGGACTTAACTACAATATATTGAGCATGACATAGTTGAATGGTTCAGGCTACAAAGTTGAATTTGGGAATAAGGACAAGATCTATGATGGTTATAGTGAATTGATTTGAAGTGGAGACTGAACACAAGGTAATTTATTCTATCTAGATCTATATTATGAAAAATTCTTTTCAAAAAATGTGACAATATATGGTTATGTCATATGAGGCTATTTCATGTGATTTTTGACAATTTGGTGAGCATTAGTAATATGAAGAAAGTAAGAGGTTTACCAAGATTGAAGAAACTTGATAATGTGATGTGTAAATAATATCAATTGGAAAAAATGGCAAAGTCTAGTTTTAAGAGCAAGATTTATATGGTTGATGTTAGTTTAGAGTTGGTTTATAGTGGTCTTTATGGACCTATTCGATTGTAAATCTACTGGGGTGACAAATACGTTATTCTACTTGTTGATGATTACTATAGAATGATTATTTTGATGTTTCTTAGAGAAGAATATAATGCATTTGAAATTCTTAGGTAGTATTTGGCTTGATTTGAAAAGGAAACATATAAAATCTTGAAGTGTTTAAGATCTAATAGAGGAGGTGAATTCATATCTAAGGAATTCAACACATTCTACAATGATAGAAGAATCAAGAGACAAATGTCTACACTTAGAGCCCCTCCATAGAATGATATAGTTGAAAGGTGGAACAAATCAATCATAGAATGTGTTAGGACATGGGACATGCATGATGGAGAAGAATATTGCACCTAACTGCTGGAGAGTTCAGTTGTAAGTCAAGAAATGTACAAGTATCAAACCCTTTATATAATAGTATGTTTTATGCACCTAATGTGAAATATTTCAAAATATTTAGAATAAAATGTTATATGTTGAAAAATAATAGAAATGGAAAACTTGATACAAAAAGTAATGAAGGTATGTTTCTAGGCTATTCCACTAAGAGAAAAATATCTAAGGGCTTGAATTCTAACACTGACAAAGTTATAGAAAGTAGAAATGTGAAGATTGATGAATATGGAGAAAAGAATAAATTGAATGTAAGAAGGAACCTATAGATTTCAAAAGTTCCATATATATTGATGAAAGTGAGCCCAACACCTTATCTAAACATGAAAAGAAAGCCACTAAGAAGGAGCATCCAATAGATGTTGAGTTACAATAACAAAAACATGCTACACATCAAGCCATTGGTGTCGAGTGTCAAGAATAACATGTTGAGCATCTGCAAGTGATTGTCAAACAACCAGAAGAACAAGCTAAAGTAGAAGAAGTACTACATGAAGCTAATATACAAGATGAATCTAATAAAGAAGTGATAGGACATGAGCCTTCATTAGAAAAGTATGTTACAAGACATCATGCACTTGATCAAATAATTGGAGATAAATATTTAGGAGTTATAAAAAGAAAATGATTAAGGAGTGATGCATGCTTACTATGTGAATTTGAGACAAAATTAGTGAAGGATGCTTTGGACAATGAACACTACATTCAAAAAATGAATGAAGAGATTGAGAAGATGGAGAAAAACAAAACGTGGTCACTAGTACCTAGACAAAAGGAAAAGAATATTATTGGAATAAAGTGTGTACTCAAAAACAAGTTTAATGAGAAATGTGAAGTCATGGGAAACAAAGAAAGACTATTTTTTAAGGGATATGTACAAGAAGAAAGTATTGACTATGGGGAGACATTTACCTTGTTGTAATCTTTCAATGAGTGAGGACACTACTTGCATATGCTAATTAGAAAGGATTTAAAGTATACCAAATGGATGTCAACTCTAGATTTGTTAATGGAATTCAGGAAGAAGTCAACATTAAACAACCTAAAGGATTTATCAATAGAAAAAAATCATATGGTATGTAAGTTGTACAAAGATTTTTATGGACTATAAAAATCGCTTAGAGAATGGTATGAAAGGTTTCACACATATTTGGTGAAGATTGGTTTTTCATGGACTAATGACAATGGAGATCTATTTTGAAGATAGAATCTAAAAAAAGAGTATTGTTAGCTAAGATATTTCTGGATGATATTATATTTGGAGGAAAGGTTGCATTGTGCAAGTTATTTATAGATAAAATGAGGAAAGAGTTTGAGATGTCTATGTTTGGAGAGATCAAATTATTTATTGGATTACAAGTGTATCGAATGAAGAATGCTATCTAAATTACTCAATCAAAATATATGGAAATACTAAAAACTTTTGGTATGGAAGGCTCAAGATTAGTTGGGACACCCATGGGTACTGGATATAAACTTTCAAAAAAAGATGATTCTACAAATGTGAAGGAAACCGTGTCTAGATCAATGATTGGAAAGTTGCAATATGGTGGTCATAGCAAGCCAGATATAATAGTGCCAATTTGGATTACTTCTATATATTTTGAAAACCCTAAGGAGAATCACATGATGGATATAAAAATAATATTGAGACATCTAATTAATGAATAGAGGACTATGGATTATATTACAAGAATAATGACAAGTTTGAATCTAAAACTAGATATCATTAACAAAAACATAAAACAAAAGTAATGATATTTGAAAAAATATATTATGTAATTTTTTCAATGCAAAGAATATGAAATAATTATTCAAAAAAGAATAATTAATACTACAAAAGGTTACCAAGAAATAGAGACAAGTCAAGGTAAAAAGATATTTTCTATAATAGTTATGATTAATATTATGTTTTGGACATAATGATGGTAAAATCGAAATACAAGATAAGATTTTTTTGTTAACATATACATTTAACATATTCATATTATTAATTCAAATTATATAAATTATTATAATTGTAATCATATAATGTTAAAATTTGAATATATCCAAATGCAATTTATTGATTATTATTTTGAAATTAAAAATAATTTAATTATTCATTTCTTTATAATAATTAAATTATTAATACCAACATTTATATTTAAATTATCAATCTCAAGGAGCATTAATTAATCCAAATCAATTTATATAATCTATTTAACCAATCTAAATTTTGTTAAATTAATTTTTAATTTATTTAATCTAAAACATGCCTTGAAACTAGAATTTTGATGACAATAGTTATAAAAATTTACAGCTTTGTCTTTGTTTACATACGGCCAGCTGTATGACAGAGACGCCAAACTCAAGGGGGAAGTAGTACATGGCATAATTTACACTGACAAAAGGGGGCGGGACGATACATGGCTATACATAGCAACAAGGTAAACAAAATAGTTTACCCTTTAGCCGTTGCCCTCAAAATCAAGAAAACATGAATGATGTTAATGCCCTAGCTATGCTAATTTCATGAGGATCATTTAATGTCACAAATTTATGTGCATTGGGACTAGCAGTTTGCATTTGTAATTACAATGAATCGAATCTACAAATTATATGTCATTGGGAATACTGCAACATTACACAAGTACTTAATAATGGTGTTGTCTCTATATATGTTAAATTTGATAATGTTAAACTATCCAAACAATTGTCATATATGCTACATTATACCTACCATTATATTATTATCATCTACAACAAATAGAATAGTCTACCCTAACCTCAAATAAAAATCTAACTAAGTTATTAGTCCCTGCCTTTTGCCCCCTCCCAATTAATTTATGTCAAATAAACGAATGACATATTCTAAAGTTTGAAAGGTTTGATTAAAAAAATTCTATTATCACATGCTAATTCTAAATTTTTTATTGGTCGGATGGAAATTTCTTGGGCTTTATTATGATTTTTAGAAATTGAAAATATGAAAATTAAAAGGTGATGCTCTGAGGAAGTTTCCAGAGTGCCTTTCTCTCCACCTATCTGATGATGATAGTCTCCTTTATAATCACCAATGAAATCCACAAGTCTCATATGCATCACCTGTAGAGGCATAGGCAAAATAGAAAGGCTTATTTTAGTCTCTTGTGAAGGGAGAGGTGGCCATTACTAGGAAATCCATTACATATAGCAAGTGCATGGAGATGAATAAATGGGCAAACTGTGAGGCCTCGCCCTGACCCATCGTAGCATAGTGATACATTATTATTTTGATACTCATGACTCAATATGTCAAGACACTATCAGATACACTAAACATATTATGTTATTTCATGTTGTGTGATGTTTTACTTTCATATATTTGATTATTCCATTTAATGCTTTATGAACATGTATACTAATGAAGTAAGTGAATGCAGAATTAACACTTTGATTATGCAAATTTAATGGTTAAGTATATGAGCAAATTTGAGATAAATAGTTAATTAATTGAAGGATTATGTCCTGAGTTATGTGATTTCCTTGATACGTTATATACATAAATGCATGTGATTTTCTTGTGCTACTGATGTGTGTAATGAGTGTGTAGGATATTTTAGCCAAGAAATATAAAAGAGAAATGAAATTGAACCCTATGTACCATCTATGGAAACCAAGAATAAATCTAATGAAAGATGCAAACCCCATTGTTCATATTTTATTTGTATCATGGTTTGAATGAATGTATCATTCTATAATCAGTAAATGTTAATGTTTCGTAACAATATTTTTATAGTGTCGCTTGACACTCGTGAATTATATATGCATTCCAACATGATAGTTAAGGTTAACCAAGTAACCTAAAGATCTAAGTTAGACTAGGTTAGTGACCTTTTTGCTAATCAGTTAGTAATCGAGATTAATTACCCCTAATATGGATTAGTGTTTAATATGCATTTTTAAGGTTGTTAGAAAGTTCTAAAAATTCCTAGTTTTTTATAAGACCCTAATTAATCCTAAAGGCCTAAAATCATGAAATCTAAGTACCTAAGGGGTATGGGTATGGTTTGGGGGCATTTTTCACACCCTTAGCCCCTTTTGTTGACTTTTATGGTCACTCAAAAACCTCATTTTTGCTTTATTGCGAAAATTGAGTGTTTCATCATGAGTTAGATAACTTTAACTCCACCTTGAAGTTAGCCTTATGTCTAGTTGAGTTAGAAGACTCTAGAACTTTTGGACAAGTGGGGGAGTTATTTTATTTTAGAGGTGGTTGAGTTTAGGATCTTATTCAAAAGCAATTTTGAGAGGGTTTTGAGTGTTCATCCAATCTCTAATTTTAGAGTGGATTTTAGAATTGAAGGAGAAGGAGAGGAAAGCAAGCTCATCTCACACTTGTTCATTTTCCATAACCCAATTTTGAAGGTAGGAATACTTCACCTTATTTTGTTCATGTTGTGCTTCATGTTTCAATTTTATTACTTACGTATTGTTCATGTGTGTGTTTTGAGTATGTTAGGAGGGATTGGAATTGATTTTCTTAAATGTTTTTCCTTTGTAGTTTTGGTTTGAATTTCGAAGGGATTGTATGGGTGTATTGGCATTACTCACCCTCAAATAGGGAAGAAGTAGCCATGTATGGGGGAAGGTTTTTAGTTGGACTTCGACAGTGTAGAGTCTCTTCTCAGGATAAGAAGAGAAAGAGAGAGGGTAGGGTGTTATGGGCCCCTACTTGTTAGCACAAACAACATATGAGTCTTGGAATGTATGAATAGAAGAACGGAAGTTCTTGAGTTATAGCCCCAAAAGGGCACCTATTTTGGTGTTGTGTCTGATGTCTCTTATTGGAAAAATTCACCTTCTCCCTAGTCTGGTTCAATGTCAAACTTGTTGTGTAAACCCAGGATGGGAGTGAATATTTTGTTTTTTTTCATGTTATGATTGGTTGTCTCCTTGTTAGTTTTCATTCTCTCCATGATCACCATGATGTATTGCAAAATTTGTAATGGATCCCTTGTTAAGGGCTAGAAAGGAAATTCATAATTGTATTGGATTTCAAATATGTTGGGAGTTTTCCCATGGGATAATATCCTGTGTAAAAATGTACATTTAAACTTATTATGGAAAAGGCAACGATGTGGAGTTTTCTTATTAGTTCTTTCCTAGTGAAGCCTTTGAATTAGGTGGTTTAATAGAAAAAAGAGATTGAGTAATATTCTTGCGTTTGAGTCTTATAGCATTCAGTTTATGCATGTGTGTATTGGAAAATAGATAAAATGGTGACATACAATTTATGCAATTTTGAGTTCAATTATGTTAAGGAAAAATTGATATGGTTGGGACTTCAATTCAATTTTGTGCTTATTAGGAGACAAATAATATTACTTTGTGGTCAAAATGAATTAATGAACCCTTGGTTAAATAAGCATTTGTTAACTCCAATTAGGGGGGGGGGAATGTAAACCCACCCACCCTACCCCCCTCCCCTTGTAAAAAAAAAATTGCATTGAAAAATTAACACTTGGGTAAATATGAATTGAAAAAAAAAAACCCTTCCTAGTGCAAAAATGCTCACTGCATTTCATATGGGGAGAAAGAGTATTGTTTTCTTGCAACAGAGCATCAAAAAAAAAGATTCTTTTAAATATTCTTTCTTTTTGATATTTTGTTATATTCTATAATTCTATAAAAGAAGAATAATGAATAAAATATAAAAAATAAAGTAAATATTATTAATACTTTTAACAAAAATCTTATCTATCCTAAGTCTATCCTATCAACCACCTAATTAACTTTAGGTAATAAATGGAGGCAGTGGGCGGCTTGGAGTGGGAAGAGATCTTGTGTTCAAACTTTTAAAATAACCCTACCTCAACCGCTTCACCACCTTCCATGCAAGTTAATGCAGGTAGATTTAAGTTTTAAACCAAAGTCAAATGTATTAATGGTGACATAACTCATGTTCACTTCCCATAAAATATGCGGCTAGACTTTATCGACATGATGTACTAGGAAAGTGGCATTAAGGCCAATGCTAATGAAAATTTTTTTTTTTAAAACGTTATCCTCACTTGTTCCTTTAGCACCTAGCCTTGAAAGGCCTTTTCATCCATGTGTGGGGGGGACAGTCCTGCAAAGGGTAGGCTTAGTCAGCACATGCCAAACTTGGGAAGCACTTTGGCAAGTGCTAAAGGTAAAGGTGGAGTGGGTAGGATGGGGAGGTAGTTGTATAAATTATTTATTAAAACCATTTTTTAAACTTCCCACCACATGCCTTGTTGAGCGCTTAAGGGTGTGATGTGGGTAGTTGAGGGTGGAATTAATTTTAAATGTTTTTTATTAAGAAAAATAGGTTTTACAGGGACCTGAAACCCAAAAGTTTTACAACATAAAAGTTAAGACATTAAAGTCTAGCAAACATGAAACAGAAACCTAAAGCCAAAAGGAAACAAATGGCCTAAGGCTAGGAGGCAAAATCCAATAGCTAGACTGATAAGGAAAACCAAACCTAATGGTTCTCCTTATCCAGATCCTACAAAGTTTCTGCAGCTTTGTTATCCTTCTGGTTGTTTGCTCCTTCCTAGTTCATGTTTTGGGCTTCCTCCTAGTCCAAATGATCCACCTGGTCCTTGGAAACATTTAGATTGACCTCTTCCTTGTGAATATTCTGGCTGATTAGCTTCCTTGTGTTCCCACCGATGCCAACTCTCATTAGAGTATACCCCAGGTTGACAATGTTCTCATTCAAAGTGTGCAGAGTGTCCACAATTTGATTAGTTAAAATCTGGATTATATTGTCTAACCTTTGGAATTTCTATTCAACCAGGGAAAATCTATCCTCCTGATCATTTCTGGAGTCTTGGCTGCTACAGTGCTTCTGGCTATCATCCTAGTCATTCACCCTTCTGATGTTCTCCTGGACTCTACAGGGGCTCTGGCTGCAATCATAGATAATCTTTTCCTTAAGAGTCTCAATTTCTTGAAATGACTATTTGATAGATTAGAAATTATCTATCATGTTTTTCTTTGCATTGTTCAGAAGGTTGAAGCCAGACTCCTGCATGTTATCAAACAAGACCAGCAGAGCAGGGTCGATAAGCTCATCATAATGGGTTCTGCCATCGAGGTCCTCCATCACCTGAATGTTCATTGGCTCTTTGAAAATTTTTAATCTAGCATTATCCATGTTAAAATTACTCCAAGCCCTCCTCTTGTCCTTTCTTATCACCTCCCCACCCTTTTCCACAGTCTTCTCCTCAAGCAGGGAAGAGGGTGAGACAAGACCAAGGGTCTCGGAGGTTAGGGTGATGGGGTCTTCCTAGAGCATGGCTTGGTTTTCTTTTCTTTTTCTGGGGTTATCTAGGGGAGTAATGAGGGTATCAAGGTTAACTTCCTCCCTATCTCTCTGCCACCCCTTTTCCTCATCCTTCATAGTGTCCTTCCCCTTTTCCTTGTCCTCATCCTCAGACTCAGTCTCAATCTCCTCTTCTTCTTCACTATCTTCTTTCTCCTTCTGGGGCTTCAGCTTGGCAAGGATGGGGGGGAGACCTCTAGGGATATTTCTGCTAGGAAAGTGGGGGTTGCAAGTAGCAGAGATAGCTTTGGTGGAGTAATCCCCATCCTTAGATTTAACAACTTGAACATCCTCAAAGTCTAAGCTAGCAGTGTCCTTCGAAGCATTACTTGGGTCACTGAGGGATTTTCCCCTGGTTTGAGCTTTCAGAAACTCATAAACCAAGAGGAGAAGGCCTTTGTGGAGGGCAAGATTAGTGATGGGTTTTCTCTTGAAACCCTCAATATTCTTAGACATGTAGGTGAAAAGAAAGAAAGGAAAGGAAATTTTAATAGCATGCCTCAAGTGGTTTAGCAGCACAAAATGGTGCGTTCTTATCCTGTCAAACTTGGAGTCAAGAGTGATATACTCAATGAGAATCCTAAGAACATACCTCCATAAATTTTTGATGGATTCTATCTCATAGTAAGTGTCAATCTTGATAAGTTTGTTCCTCTCAGTATCATCCTTATAAATTTGCTAACATCATTGGCCGACATCTTTTTATCCCTGAAGAAGTTTATGCCAACTTGAGGGATTTTCGTCACCTCCGTAACCAAGCCCTCAGTGATTTGGTGGGTGACATCATCAATTTTGACTTTCTTGTTGTTCCATGTTTCCACCATCCCCTTGGTAACCCCAGTGTTGAAGCCATGAAGCTTCTCCATGAACCTAGTTATACCCCCTTTTTGAACTTTTGCCAAACCTTTTCCTTCCCCTTCCACTTCTTTATTTCCCCCCAAGGCTTTCTTCTAATCATTTCCCCGACCATGGTGGACTTTAGCTCTATAAACCCTATTCCTCTAGAAGAAATGATGAGTTCAATTTTCCTTGGGATGCTGAAAACAAAAATGTAATTACAATTTTTGGTGGTTCTATTCATGCTAGCCCTCAAAGCATGCCATCCATACATGTGATTATGACTTGAAAAGAGCTTCGCATGACTTCTAATTGCACCCCTTCTAATGTGCAATTTGGCATATCTTTCCATAATTAAAAAGGGGTTATATTAGTACCCTGGATTTGATCTTGCCAGAGTAACTCAATCACTACTACCAAGATTTCATCTCTGTTCTTCCATGTCATCATCGAGTTTTTGGTAATGGCATCATTGGTGAACCAGTCACCAACCGAGTTGGATTCTCAATAACTATGGATGATGAAAGTCCTTTTGAACTTTCCCAAGTGAGATCTAAGGTCCTTAATGATTTTAACAATTGTCCAAGAGGGTAGGGCATGTCCTTTGATACAATTGATAATTTTGATGGAGTCACCCTCGAGCCATAGACACTTAATCTAAGAAGCCAGGGCTAGCTTAATTATCTGTCTGGCCACATTGGGTTCAGCAAAGTGATTGGTCTGGTGACCAAGAGGGAAATAAATGTCTGCAATTCCTCCTCCTAAACTATTTCTAATGATGCCTCCACTTTTGACTGGTTTAGGATTCCCCTTAGCCACCCCATCAAAGTTGGCTTTGTGCCAGTCATTAGGGGGGAAGGACCATCTTGCTTCTTGTCTTCTCTTATCCCTGTCTTTCTTCCTGACTTTACTGTTCCCTCCTTAATTGATATTTCCTCCCTTTTTAATGGTAAAGTTCTCTAGAGTGAGACCTTAAATTTTTTCTACATTTATGAAATCAGGAGCCTCTCTATCTCTAAAAATTTAGTTGTTGCACTCTTTCTAGATTCCCCAACAAAAGTGTGGGAGAATCCAGGAGCTGAAAAGCTAAGTTTTCAAAATAGAGTGGTGGCTTCTCCACTAGTAGATGAAGTCCTGGATATTGTTAGGGGGGGCACTAGCTAAAACCAAGATCCCTAGTTAGAAGATTTCACACCTTAGAAGAATACAGGCAGAGAATGAATAGGTGATTTACCAATTCCAAGTTAAGCTTACAAAGGTTGCACCTATTGGGGATGATTTGGATTTCTTGGCTAAATTTTCTAGGGTAAGAATTTTGTCTTGCAATAGTAGCCAGTAAAAGATATTAATTTTGCGAGTGAGGCTAGAAATCAAGGCATTGGTCCATCATGGCTTCTCCATTCTGGCCCATAAAGAGAAATAGCTAGAGGCAACAGAGAAAATCCCATTCGACTTATCACCCCAAATGATAGAGTCCCTATTGTTGTTGATGGGGGTGGCATTTAGCATAATCATCAGAGGGATAAGGTCTGGGGATAGCTCAGAGGTCTTGCTAACCTTGAATAGTTATGTAATCATTGACTTATGCACCATAACTTTCAATGCACTGTTCTGCCCATCTTCCATAAATGGGGTGGTTGATAAGAGGTCCCTGACTAGTCTAGTTGTCCTACTAGAATAAGATATTATCCCCTTTTCCAACTCTCCATTTGGCGTTTGACTTGGCCAGGAGTCTAGCCTTTGAGATCCCATTCTAGATATAGGACCCCTAGGGAATCTCGATCTCTTTTATTAAGAAGTTAAAGGATTGTCTTCTCAGATATTTCTCTATCAAGATATCCCTCCAAACACCTGTGCTTTGAAAGATACGCCATAACTATTTGGCCAAAAGGGCATTATTGAGGTGTTTGATCTTTCGGATGCCTAGACCTCCATAGAATTTTGGGAGACAGATGAGGTCCTAGGCAACAAGGTGATATCTCTTATGGTCATCAGCCCCTGACCAAAGGAAGTCCCTCTAAATCTTCTCCCTTCTATCCACATGTTTGGCAGGGATTCCAAAGAGGCTTAAAGCATAAGTGGGAAGGTTTTGGAAAATGGATTTCACTAGGGTAAACTGGCTAGCTTGTTTAAGGGTGGCCCCTTTCCATCCAACAAGTTTCTTATTAAATCTATCAATGATGTTATTCCAGAAGGAATCTGGGGGTCTGGAACCCAAGGGCAAGCCAAGATAGTTGGTTGGCAGAGAGCCAATGCCACTTCCCAAAATCCAAGCAATTTTCCTCTGTCTCTCTAAAGGTGTGTTGATGAAGAAAACTGAGCTCTTCTCTCATTTAATAGCTTGGTCTGAAACCTTGGTGTAGGTGTTCATAATGCCCTTGAAAGCTCTAGCTTCATGGATAGAAGCGTCTCCCCCCAAGATGGTGTCATCCATGAATTGCTGGTGAGTGAAGGTTGAGGGGCCCAAAGAGGGCTTGAGACCCTACAGACTCATGTCTTGACATTTCCCCTGGATGAGTCTTCCCAGACATTTAGCTAGAATAATAAAGAGAATAGGGGAGATGGGGTCACCCTACCTCAATCCTCTCGAGGGGAAGAAGAAATGAGAGGGGGAGCCATTAACCAAAATAGATAAATAAAGTGAGGAGATAAGTTGAGAGATAATCTTGTACGCCTAAGCATCAAAACAAAACACCTGGAGGACTACCATGAGAAAATTCCAATCCACCCTATCATAGGCTTTAGACATATTCAACTTAAGCAGAAAGCCTTCCTTCTTACTAGCTTCCAGAGAGTGGATGGCCTCGTGAACTGTGACAATAGAGTCAAGAATTTGCCTGCTAGGGACAAAACCAGTCTGTTGAGGGGAGATGATCTGGGGGAGAATGCTGAGGAGTCTGGTGGTAAGAACCTTAAAATGTTAGTAGGGTTAGTTATTAGTAGGGTTAGTTATTAGATTAGTTTAGGATGTAGTTTTTAGGATTTATTTTAAAGTTTTGTAGTTAGTTTGTTAGTAGTTAATGTCTAGTTTAGTAAGCTTTATTTTTATATATAAATTTTTAAAATATAATTAGCATTTCCTTTAATAATAGTATAGGTTAACATCAATATAGTTTAGTGTTAGGTGTAATTTACAAAGTTTTAATTAGTTTTAAATTTGTAGGTTTTAATTATTGTTTAGTTAGTATTTTTAAATAAAATTTTAAAATTTTCTTTTAAAAAAGTTGGTTAAGTTTATAATTTTATTATTATTTTTAAATGGCAATTAATGTTAATGTAGATTAATTTAGTGTTAAGTGTAGTGATTTTTATTTTTTTAATGTTAGATTAGTAGATAATCTTATTTTGTTTTATTTTATTATCTAGTCGTATTTTATTTTATTTATATTGTTATTATTTTTAGAAATGTTTTATTTCTAATAGAATTATAAATTTAAATAAAATTGTGATTAGAATAAATTTTAAATAAAATTTAATTGTGGATGTAATGTTACATTAATTTGTAAGTTCTTTTGAATTCAAATGATTCGAAGGAGTTCGACTTATCTTTATTTTTAAATTGTTATTTGAATAATTTTAAATGTAATGTTAATACAATAATGAAACAAATGTCAAAATCAAATCAATAATGAAATTTTAATTTAACAATCTAGTCCTACACATTATTTTTTAAACCTTCATGGAATGTCAAGGTATTAATAGGAATCACCCGTCGATATCTTGCAATGTACTTAAGGCTTAATTGAGTTAAACATATCAACTTAGTAGATTTAATTATTATTATCTTTAAAAAAAAAATTACATGTGTTTTCGCCCTTGTATTTTGGGCATGACAAAAAAAAAAAGGTTCAATGCCTGCAATCAATAGCCATGCATGCTAGCTTGCCTTGCCAATCTCCAGTGGTACTGGCTAGGAGCAATCAGCAATGTTAAAAAATATTACACATCAACTTTTGATAAATTCTAAGCATGCACGGTTAGCAATAAATTACCTATATAAAACCCTACACCTGGTTCATAATATTGCCGAGAGAAATTCCCATGCTAGACTTTTCTGGTTGGGATTCTTACCCCTGAGCTAATGCGGGCTATGGCATGAGCATTTTATTAATTTATTAATGTGTTGCTTAAGTTCTCTGAGCTTCTCAGAACCTGCCATGTCTTCCATTTCCTTCCTCGCTTGCTCCTCTATGCCCATATGCAACAAAGAAGGTAACTTCAGGAATACCAAAGCATACAATTATCAACAAAGTGTGACTGCAACTATATACAAAATCCTAGTTTTAAAGAGAAATGACTTTAAAAAAATCAAGTCAGGATAGGCGAACACAATTCACAGTCATTTCATCTTCACATGCCACAAGATGATCACCACAATGGTCATCCTCTTATGCAATCAACTCATGCTTATGTAGGCTTGAAAGAAAATTTGTACACAAAATGTATACATGCCCCTTCAAATCACAAAAAATCTATGAAAAAACACCATTAATTATGCCCTAAGAACATTATATTCATTCTCTCATGTTTTGGTACAATAGTTTGTTAAACAAGTAGAATATAAATCACTATGATCCCCAGGTCAGGAGTAGTTTCAAACACTTCACAATACACAAATGAGTCTTGCTCCACATAGCTTTAAAACACACCAGGCCTTCTGTATTTCTCTTGGGGAGGAAAGTGCATGGCAAATATTAATCCTCAGCCTAGACTGGTTGAATCCATCGACAGCCGGATGAATTCATCTTCATCTGGTGGCAATTAGAACAATAGTCGACTTGGAGGGCACATGTTTCCTCAATGGGCGTTACATTTGAATTAGAGAATATGTTATTTCTTACATTACTGAGGCTTCCCACATAGTGACACCTTCTTTGTCCTCTACGTAATAGAAAAAGATGCAAACTAGACATTTGGATAACCAATGACACCTATAATCCCTATGGGCTAGACCGGTCACCTTCTACAGTTGTTGCAGAGGACATATGTTCCCATCACCACTCCCACTTTAATGTCATGTCAAGCTAGAAGGCTGAAGTGGTGTTGTCATCAAAAGGGAGTAAAACAACTAGCAATGGGCTAAAAAAATCATCCGTCAGAGGTGAAGGAAGTGCCCAAACTTTTCAAATAGTAGACAAAAATTTTACATGGATTTTATTATTATTTTCTTGATTTGTAGGTACAAAGAAATATTGATGCTTTGTTTATGTTGCTAGATCATTATTTAGGAAATTAGTAAAGCTTTGTCTCACAAACATATTAAATTAGGGATTTGATTTATTTTTAAACATTACTATCTTTCAATGGTTTATATTGTACAATGGATTAACTAAATTAGTAAATAGGGAATAAGAAACGTATTAGAAAATCAATAGAAATATGATATATAGATAGTTAATTTTTCAAAAGAATAGAAATGCCATATTGATGCAGGAGCATCCAGAGGTATAAGGGCAATCCTGTCTCACCCAAAAAAAATATACCTATAAATAGTTTTTGTTTCATGTGTTTTCATTTTTGGATACCCATTTGGGTCAAATAAAGGTTCCAACTCTCACAGTTCCACTATTAGTGTTCTAGGTTAGAGTATTTAAGTACCTTGGGATACGTGTAAATGTCATAAAAAATAGGACTATGTAATTGAGCCATAATTTTGGTGAATCAAAAGGTGTAAATTGGAGGGAGGATTAAAATTGTAATTTAGAACATACTAGAAAAAGAACCAAGTCAAAAGGCTGCATGGTTTGAAAGTTATTGCAGTTTTTCAATTTTTGGAGACCTCCTAAGAGTGCTTCAAAGTCAGG
The DNA here is from genome assembly GCA_028749045.1 of Cupressus sempervirens. Taxonomy (NCBI): domain Eukaryota; kingdom Viridiplantae; phylum Streptophyta; class Pinopsida; order Cupressales; family Cupressaceae; genus Cupressus; species Cupressus sempervirens. The sequence continues at coordinate 298,241,351 of CM053789.1, forward strand.
TTCAAGGCATTAACTGACCTTGTATAGGGCCAAAAATATTGGGTATGAGAAAATATAGTCCATAGGGCTATAAAGCACTCTGAGAGCTTTCTAGAAATGTAAACAGTTCGTCGATCGAAACGACGGTTCAAAAGTTATGCCTCCTGAAAGTTTGATTACTGTTTCTAGATTCTTCTAATTTTGTACCAACTTCTAAAGTGACTTCTGGAGCCTTCCATTTTCACGGTGGATGCCAACTAGCACTTTCTAGAATTTATTCCTAATCCTTAATCTTTTGGGGTCTATTTAAGGACATTTCTAGCATTGTAAAAGGTAGTTTGGAGTGGAGTTTGAGAGAAGGTACTAGGAGAAGAAATTATCTCTAGATTTATGCTATTGTAAGCCCATAGGGCATGTTTTGGAGTTTTTTTCCTCTGCACTTAAGTGTACTAGCATATTTTCATAGTTAATAAAGTTTTCCCTTTCCTATTGTGTCCATTTTGTGCTTGGTTGGGTCCCCATCAAGTGGTATTAGAGCGGGTTTTCTTGAGTGTGTAGACAGAGTGTCGATTGTGAGGCAGTTTGCACCAGGATTGTGTGGTTGTGGGTTTGAGTTAAGAAGATGCCTCCACGAAGAGAGCATGGTAGAAGGGCTAGACCTGTTAATCCTAAGGAGGTTAGAGCCCTCCAAAGGCAGGTTCAAGTGTTGTCGGAGGAGCTCTGTAGAGGAACAAATGTTGTTGTATGTGATGAAAGTGAGGATGATAATGAAGAAGAAGAAATTGGACCAGAAGAGGAAGTTGAAAGGGAAGTTTTGAATCAGGTAGAGGAGAGGCTTTTTAGGGCCATTACTAAGTTTGGGAAAAGACCTACGATTGATGTTGGGTGTATTTTTAGGAAATCAGAAACCAGATGAGTTGATTGACTGGATCAATGAAGTAGAAGAGTACTTTAAGTATGAGGATATCAGGGATCTAGATAGGGTTAAGTTTGCAAAGGCAAAACTGAAAGGCCATGCCAAAATCTAGTCACAAGAGGTTCAATTGGAAAGAAATAGAAAAGCAAAGGAGAAGATCACAAGTTGGGATCACATGGTGGATAAACTAAAGAAGCAGTTCATTCCTGTTGACTACGAGCTTGATTTTTTTAAGAAGATGCATGGGTTATAGCAAGTAAGAAAATTAGTCCAGGAATATACGGAGGAGTTTTACTGACTTCTTATTAGAGCAAGGCATGTAGAAGCAAATAAGGAGAAGGTTGCTCGTTATATTAGTGGGTTACGACCTAGCATTCAGGAGGAATTAAGTCTAGTAAGAATGACCAATGTTGAAGAGGCATACCAGTTTGCCCTACGAGTTGAAGAGAAGCTAAATAAAAAGTTTGAAGGGAGACAAAGAGGGTGCATACAAGGAGGAAGGGGTAGTGGTAGGTCATCTGGAGGTTGAAATGAGACCCAAAAGAAAAATGAATATGTGGGTACTAGTAGGAACTAGAAGGGTTTGATTCGAGAGACCCTGAGTCCATGTGCAATACCTACAGTACTAGCACCAAAGAAGGATGGAGAATGGAGAATGTGTAGGGACCCTCAAGCTATAAATAGGATAACCATCAAGTAGCAGTTTCCTTTGCCAAGAATGGATGATCTTATGGACCGCTTGAGTGGAGCTCAGTACTTCACAAAGATAGATCTCAAGAATGGCTATCACCATATACAGATTCGAGAAGGAGATGAGTGGAAAAATTCCTTCAAGACCAAGGAGGGTCTTTATGAGTGGCTAGTCATGCCCTTTGGATTAATGAATGCACCAAGCACCTTCATGCGGCTTATGAATGAGGTACTTAAGAAGTTCTTGGAAAAATTTGTTATTGTCTATTTGGATGATATTTTAATTTTTAGAAGGACTTTGGAAGAACATTTATTGCATATTTGTAGTGTCCTTGAAAGGTTAAGGGAAGAGAAACTATTAATTAATCTGAAGAAGTGTAGCTTTGCAAAAAAAGAGTTAGTCTACCTGGGGTTTGTTGTATCACCTGAAGGTCTAAAAATTTATCCAGAGAAGGTAAAATCCATCTTGGAATGGCCTACTCCAAGGTTTTCTACTGAGGTGAGATCATTTCATGGTCTGGTTAGTTTCTATAGGAAGTTCATTAAGAATTTCAATGGCATATGTGCACCCTAACTGACACAATAAGAGGGGATAGAAAAGAGTTCAAATAGACTGCGGTAGCTGCAAGAAGTTTTGAATTGCTGCAGAAGAGGGTGACAGAACAACGTGTGTTGGCACTTCCTAATTTTAGCAAGGTATTCTAGGTGGATTGTGATGCTAGTGGTAGCGCTATTGGGGTTGTATTAAGCCAAGAAGGTAAGTCTATTGCATATTTTAGTGAAAAATTGAATGATGCGAAAAAGAAGTATTATGTTTATGACCAAGAGTTCTATGCAATAGTTCATGCCTTCAAGAAATGGAGGCATTATTTATTGCCAAAGGAATTTGTTTTATATACTAATCACTAGGCATTACAGTATCTAAATAGCCAAGGTAAATTGAACCAGATGCATATGAAGTGGGTAGAGTTCTTGTAGAGCTATACATTTGTGTTGAAGCATAGAAGTGGAAAATCTAATAGGGTTGCAGATGCATTAAGTAGGAGGTAGTTGTTGCTTATAGTAATGCAAGTTGAAGTAGTTGGGTTTGATGAACTCAAGAATCTATACTCTGAGGATCCTGATTTTGCTAAAGCATGGAAAGCTTGTAAAGAACCTATTGTTGTAGATAGAACTAAGTGGTTAGACTATCTGATTCAGGATGGTATGTTGTTCAAGGGCAGTCAATTGTGCATTCCAAGGAGTTCCATGAGGGAAAATCTAATTAAGGAGAAACACAGTGGAGGGGTGGTAGGACATTTTGGTCGAGATAACACCATTGCCATTCTTAGAGAGCATTGTTTTTGGCCTCAGATTTCAAAGGATGTGAAGAATTTTGTATAGAGTTGTTAGGTTTGTCAAGTGACCAAGGGATTTAGTCACAATACTAGACTTTATCAGCCATTTCTTGTTCCATCAAAGCCATGGGAGGACATAAGTATGGATTTTTTTCTTGGATTGCTGAGGACACAACTGGGTAATGACTCAGTATTTGTAGTGGTTGATAGGTTCTCAAAAATGGCACATTTCATTCCATGCCATAAAACTCATGATGTTGTCGATATTGCAGACTTGTTTTTAGAGAGGTAGTAAGACTACATGGCCTCCCAAAGAGTATAGTTTTTGATAGAGACACTAAATTTGTGGGGTATTTCTGGAGAACATTGTGGAAGAAGTTGAGAACAGACTTGAAATTCAGTTCCACACATCATCTGCAGACTGACAGCCAGACAAAGGTGCTAAACAGAAGTCTAGGCAATTTGCTGAGATGTTTAGTTGGGGATAAGCCCAAGGGATGGGATTTGATTCTACCATGAGCAAAATTTTCTTATAATAACTCTATAAATAGGAGTACTGGTAAATCACCATTCCAAATTGTATATGGAAGTAGCCCAAGGGCTGCACCAGAATTGAGAAAGATGGAGCAAGGGGAGAGGACAAGTGTTGAAGCAGAACAGTTTGCTGAACATAACAAGCACCTACATGAGGAGGTTCAAGCACACATTATCAAGATGAATCAATAGTATAAATCTAGGGCTGATCAAAAGTGAAGACATAAGGAGTTCCAAGTAGGGGATCTAGCATGGTATAGTTAAGAAAGGAAAGATTTCTAGTAGGTACATACAACAAGCTGAAGATGAAGAAATTTGGCCCTTGCAAAATTTTGAAGAAACATGACTCAGGAAATGCATATGAGGTGGAGTTGCTAGATGGAATTCACATTTCTCCTATCTTCAACATTGTAGACTTAACAGATTATAATGATGATGGTGGAGATAAGGAGCTGATGTTAGAGCCATGTCCAATTCCTTCTTCTAAGAAGGAGGAGATGGAAGAGATTCTAGATCATCGTGTGGGCAGGAGTACCAGAAATAGGCAATATGAAGAGTATTTGGTTAAGTGGAAAGGTTGATCAATCAAGGACTCAACTTGGATATCAGTAGCTGAGGTTTCCCATTTGGAATTTCCTCTACCATCCATAAAGTGACCAGGTCACTTTTCAATCTACCTTGGGTGTCTGATGTAGGAGCATCTAGAGGTATAAAGGCAATCCTGTGTCACCCAAAAAAAAAATACCTAGACATAGTTTATGTTTCATGTTTTTTTAAATTTTTGGATACCCATTTGGGTCAAATAAAAGTTCCAACTCTCACAGTTCCACTATTAGTGTTCTAGGTTAGAGTATTTAAGCACCTTGGGATATGAGTAAATGTCAAAAAAATAGGACTATGTAATTGAGCCATAATTATGGTGAATCAAAAGGTGTAAATTGGAGGGAGGATTAAAATTGTAATTTAGAACATTCCAGAAAAAGAACTAGGTCAAAAGGTTGCACGGTTTGAAGGTTATCCCAATTTTTTAGTTTTTGGAGAACTCCTAAGAATGCTTCAAAGTTAGGTTCAAGGCATTAAATGACCTTGTACAGGGTCAAAAAATGGAGGATGAGAAAAGCTGGTCCATAGGGATATAGAGCACTCTGAGATCTTTTTGGAAATGTAAATGGTTAATCGATCAGAGTTATGGTTCAAAAGTTATGCCTCCTGGAAGTTCGACTACTGTTTCTAGATTCTTCTAATTTTGTACCGACTTTTAAAGTGACTTTTGGAGCCTTCCATTTTGGCGGTGGATGCCAACTAGCACTTTCTAGAATGTATTCCTAATCCTTAACCCTTTGGCATCTATTTAAGGACATTTCTGGCATTGTAAAAGATAGTTCAGAGTGCAGTTTGAGAGAAGGTACTAGGAGAAGAAATTATCTCCAGATTTATGCTATTGTAAGCCCATAGGGCATGTTTTGGAGTTTGTTTCCTCTGCACTTAAGTGTACTAGCATATTTTCATAGTTAATAAAGTTTTCCCTTTCCTATTGTGTCCATTCTATTCTTGGTTGTGTCCCCATTACACACACACACACACACACACACACACACACATATAATTGAAAAAAAACTATTTTACGAAAAATTACTTGTCAAATAATTTTGTTTAAAAAAATCAATTTCAAAACAAAAACTTATATTCTATTTTGAAATCCCCATTGTAGAATATAAATCATTCAACATAATTTTTTTTAAATTTATGTTTAACAATTGTGCATACCTATTTTCGCTATCTTTACTTTCCTTATTGTTGTATCTTTACTTTCCTTATTGCTACATCAGTGTAAAAATTCTAACAAAATATTTATAATTTCAAATAAATATTTATGATCATGGAGTATGATATGAAACGTTGATGTTTAAAAACTTTCTACACAATCTGACCCATAAAAATAGCTGCATAAATATTTATGTTTTAGTTAGTGAATAATTTTAAAAATATTTATGTTACTATTTAGAACTGTCGTTAAATTTTTAGCTAATATACATTTTTTTTCCTATCCCTCCACTATAATACTTTAATACATTCAATAGGTGTAAATTCCACTCATGTCATTTTCTCTAAGAGAAAAATAAAATGTGAACTTTTAAGCTTTTAAAAAAAATATAATACATTCGATAGATGTACATTCCACTCATGTCATTGTCTCTAAAAGAAAAATAACATGTCAACTTTTAAGCTTTAAAGAAAAATAATTTATTTGCTACCATGATTGTTTCTAATTTTTTTAAGATAGCAAAGCATTGAAATAAATTTTTAAAATTTATTTTCTATTTCCAATTGCTTACTTTAAAAAAAAAATGTACTAGTGATATTTGAAGTCTCCAAGTTTGTTAGCTTCATTTTGCTCCCGTAACTTTAGGAATTTATGGACAATGGAGCTTAAAGTCTTTGATAATAAACTTGTTTACTTATTTATTGGTCCAATTTCAGTTTAAATTTAATATAATTGAACTTTTTTTTTTCAGATTTAGTATCATATTAATTTATTTTAGAAAAATTAATAAAGTGTTTGTGTTAGTGACTAACATAACTGGTGATTGTCTTAAAAATTTGACATCTATCAAATCAATGTAACACATTCAATAGTTATTTTGATGATTTACACACTAAATATTGCAAAATGACTTCCATTGTAAACACAGCCTCATAGTTACAACCCCTACTATGCCTCCAAAAGGCAGGGACTCAAGCTCACTAAGAGCTCTTGTTTGATAAACTAACAGCTAACCTCCTAATTAATATTTACTAATTCATTTACACTAACCACTAACTAAATTATTTATCTCTTACTAATATCTATTACTAACTAATTTCATTTACTTGCATACTAATTACATAATACTAACTAACCTAGTAAATTTATTAACCTCCCATTTATATTACACTATACAACTAACATCCAAAAATTCTAATCTATTAAAATCTACTAGCTACCCTTTATTTCATTATCTTCTAACTAAATTTGCTAATGTTATTTGTTATCTAATGATCACTAGCTACTAATTAACCAACTTAATGACTGATTTTGTGATACCTTGTATATTATATAATGTTATAATTCATATTTAAAAAATAAAAAATATTTATTTAATATTTAAATATAATAAAATATTATTTAATGTATGACATTTAGTAAATATTTTACTCGATATGTACTAAATAACATATAATAAGTATGTTATTTCACATATGTCATAATTATATTAATATATTTAGTAATTGGCACATATTAACTATAGAAATTTTCATGTATATATGTATAACTTTCTAACTAGCTAACCACTATCTAAGAGATAATCCTAGATTTTTAACTACTTGCCAACCCAACATTAGTAACAATTAATACTATTACTATTACTTAACATCACTAACAATTATGACTAATACAATTACTTACTAACATACTCACATACTAACATACCGATAATCCTAACTAACCACCACATGTGAATCCTTGACTCTCATCCCTTTTCCCTAATCTCTTTCTACCCATCATGCCTTTCATGGCACTCACCCACACACTACCTACCCTAACATCCTCCTAGCTCCACTCAATCTCCCTTCCCCATTTTCCAAACACCCTTTTTCATTAAATTTCTATTGACATCCTTATCTCTCCTTTTATGTGGCCCCTCTAAATAACTCCTTGGCTAGCCCACGTGGCATTACCTTCTCTCCTCCTAACTCTACTTTTTGATTCACCTATAGCCTAACCACCCCTCATGGTCCTTTGTAGACTTGACCCATCAAGGACATGTGAATAGAAGGTAGTGACTATCCAGCCACAAAATCTGTCGTGGTTGGATGCTCCATGCCACATGCCACCATACATGATCCAAATTATGATTCTGGATTACAATACCTAGTTTGATAATTGCAGTACTATTAATTATAATTTGAATAGAACAAATTTTAGTACAACAGATTATGCAAGCCAAAAGTAGTTCATTTCATTCAAAACTCAATTTTATACAATGTTTGATGAATACAAAGGGCCACCAACACCCTTCAAAAAGAAATGAACAATTCACATAATTTTTACTATATAATAAAACCTTAAAACTATGAAAACTATTTTAAAACTATTCCAAATTTTAAGTCTACTTGTAGAAGTCATAACTTTCAACATAGCTCAAAAATATACATCGCTTACACCATTGGAAAGGTAACCAAATTGTCTATCTCCAAATTTTAAGAGATGTGACTTTCAAGAGATTTCATGGCCCAAAAATGCTCCAAATGCCTCTGAAAATATAAAGTACTAAAGCATAGAAAATAATGGAAAAATAGATATTGATATTTTCCCATTTTTTCTTTTTTCAACCTCCTTTGGATCATCATAGACCATGTTCTAATCATTCCTCCCCCTTGAGAGGAAATGGGCCCTATTGCATCCACACTCTGCAGTAGGTGTGGAAAATGAATCTGAATTTGTTCATGTGTAAGACACTTCCCCTGATGAGAAAACTAGTCTTCTTTCACTGCACAACACAAGTAAATAGTCTGATTCTTCTTGTTCTTCATAGACTTCTCTACAACTTGATTAGTTTGGAGTGGATTATCCAATTTTGGGTTTAATTTTGTATGGTGGATCTCCTCAACAACACTTGCAATGTCTAGTACTGGAGAAAAATAAGGCTTCAACAATTCAACATTGAAAACTAGGTGAATACTCTAGAATGGTGGGAAGTTAAGTTCAAATGCATTTTTACATTTTCACCAACTTGTTTGATAATATTATATGGACCATAACAAAGGGGATGAAGCTTTCTGTGAGGTCCTTGCAATCTCTCCTTCTGAAAATGAAACCATACCTTACCCCTAATCTTAAAATTATATGAGGAGTTTTATGCTCATTGTGCCTCTATTTTTACTTCTTAGTGGTATGCTCCAAAATCTCATGAACCTGTTGTTGCAAACGGTGAATTCTGTCAATGAACTTCATTACTTTTTCCTTCTCTTTATCAAAGCATGGGGTCAAATTAGGATGCATAAATGGGATAGAAATATTTACTGGTTCCAATGGTTGATATCCAAGATAAACTTCAAAGGGCCTATGACCAATTGAACTATGAATTTCCTTGTTGTAGTTATGTTGTACATAGGGAAGACTTCCATCCCATGTACAAGGATGAAATGAGTGATACACATGCAATATTTGAATGATCATGTGATTGACAACCATAGTTTGACCATCTATTTGAGGATAGAATTGATTGGACTTTGTTATTTTTGTGTCCATCATTGCCCATAATGAAGACCAAAATCTACTTAGAAACCAACTACCCCTATCTAAAATAATTATATTTGGTTGCCCAAAATGAACCCAAACATGCTCAAAGAGGAGCTTTGTGGTGTCTTCTACAAAAATTTCCTTTTTATAGGCTACAAAGATTGCCATTTTAAAAAATCTATCTACAACAACATATACACAATCATGCCCATGTCTAGTGGTAGTAAGGCCAGACATGAAATCTATAGAAATCAAATGCCAAGGCTTCCCTGGAATGGGAAGTGGTAGATACAAACCATACTTACGATTTGAAGGCTTTGCAATGGCACAAGTTGTACATGCTTGAATTTTTGCAATCACATCATTTTAAATTTTTGGCCAATAAAAATATCTTTTAAGTATAGCAGTAGTTTTACCTATTCCAAAATGTCCCATAACCTTGTTGTAGTGAGCTTCACATATAGATTTCTTGTGTTCTACCTCAAGTACATAGATTTAGCCAATTTGGAAAAGCATTACATCTTGCAAATAAAATTCATTCACATGTTTACCTTCTACAAGCTGAGTATATACATCAAGAAATTCATTGTCATCTTCATACAAGTGAGTCCAATTTTCTATTTCATGCCACATGATTCTAACACCATACTTACTCTTGCAGTTGGGGGCCTCCTCAAGCAATCTTCTACCTTATTGGCACTTCCCTTCTTATGGAAAATGTTGAGATGAAATTATTGAAGATAAGCTTACTGCCTTTAATGTCTATCATTCTGCAATTTTCCTTGTGTTTACAAAATTTTAAGGGGTTTTTGATCTTTATGGATAATAATTTTCTTTACTAGAATGTAATTCTTTCATTGTTTGCAAACTTGAACAATGGCATATAATTCCTTATCATGCATGATATTTCAAGCCTCTAATCAGATCTTTAAGATCAAACAACCAATCTTTCAAAGATCCACCAATTTCTCAATAAACCCCAAATCGGGTATGCCAGAAATAGTGCCAAAAACTTCACAGCTTCACATATTATTAGTAAATCTGAAAGTGGAAATTTTTATAGAAATTTCAGCAGAATAACAGCCTAAAAAATGACATTTTTCAGATCTATATAAAATTTACACAACAGCTCCCAAATGTAGGATAAAAACAATGCTCATCGGGCTCCCAAAAACGACATAGAATAGCCCGAAAACATCACAAAAATACTAATAATCTATCACAGAAGTATAATCATGAACAAATACATATTTTAAGCTCTATTTTAACATATAAAAGTCTGAAATAAAACAGCAACCCAAACTGATATGAAATACTCAACCAGAAACACCAAACTCTTACAAAAAAACACACCCGAAAAACCACAAATCTGCATTGTTCAGCACAAAGGCAAACTCTGCATGAGCATGCACATGGAATGGCTTCAAAATCCCATTATTAGCCTTCCTAGAAACCTTAAAACTCCCATTCTTGGGTCTCCTTCTCCACAAGTTTGGCAGCCTCTGAAGAATAACAAAGAAATGAGCAAAAATCAAGTTCTAGAATCAGCCCAAAATGCCTCCAAACCCCTTAAAAGAGGGCATAACCCTAACTCACGTCCAAGAGGGGTTAATAAAACATATTTTAATAATAATTTTCATTTTTTAGTCCATTCACTTCCAAAGATTATCCCCTTTTGCTAAAACATCACCTTTTTGGGCCTGCCTGCCTTAGCAAAGATTATTATTTTTAATTATTTGAAAAGGGGACATGACAAGTCCTCCCCTCCCAAATATTTATTTTCCTCAAGTAATGGCTGAAAAATAAACCAATCAATCCACCTGGATCCCAAATTTAGTCATGAACTATACTATTGTCAATTAAAATAGGCTCCTGCAATATCCTCTGCAATATAACCAAGAGGAATCCATAATCAAACTGACAATTACAGCTCAACCAAACTCTAAAATAACCACTGCCATTGTCAAAAACCCATGAGACACAAACTCTTAGAACATCAGAACCCAAGTAAAGTGGACAAATCAAACTGCCAACACAGTAAATACCATCAACGCATCCCACTGGGCTATACAGAACGTACAATCCAACTCTATAACAATGGTGAATGCTCCCGAATGAAACTATACCAAGTATGGAGAATCCACACACTGTACAACTCTTGCAATCAACACAACTCTACAGATCACCAGCCACTATCTCATAACCATAACTCCCATGCACCCCTAATGGTGAAAAGCCATCACAAGATAAACAGCAAGAAATGGAACCCAAACCAAATTTTCCTGTCATCAACTCCTCAACACAAGGATCAAATGCTAACTGATGTACATACCCTGCAATATAATGTTGATAAAAAAAACCAACCTCAGTCAACAACTCACCATGAACAAGTGATACAACCCACTGTGACTGATCACCATCTAAGTCAGGAGATGTCATAGCCAAAGGAGTAGAATCAATAACAACACCCACTTAAGCATCACTCCAAAACTCTAGCTCTAAGTTATGTATTAACAAGCTATCAATTGCAAAACCTATCGCCATGTTGTGCCCATCACAACTCTCATCTCGAGGTGTCAAACTATCCCATAACTGATGATAAGCACTAGGAACCAAAGTACATCTCTGTATCATCATCTCATCAACATGGTCATCAAAGGTGAATTGATGAGCATATCTCACAATGTAATGGTTATAGAATGTGCCAATCTTAGTCAGTGGCTCGAACTGCAATCCAGATGTAACTACCTGGAATCGATCACTAACCAAGTTCGAACTGACTACTACCTCTAAAGACATCGCCAAAGGAGTAGTATTACTAGCATGAACCATGCCAACTGTCAGCTCACCAACATCACACATGGTCTTTGATACAACATCTCTAGCCTTCGTTCCATTAGTACTAGAGGTCACCACCATGTCAAGCATACCACAACAATCTACTGTAGCACCCAACTCAACTGAACCTGACTTTAGTGGAGATGAACCCGATATGCCAATGCTAGTATCAAGGATGGATGCATCCCCATCTCCACTGTCTTTGACAATCTCGACCATGGACATCCTCAGATCACTAGACACCATAGCTTGGGACTGTACAGAATCTGGTAAAGACTATAGTTGCTCTAACTCCATGGTCACCTTAGCCAAATGAATCTACAACTCCTTGAAAGCCAACTGTGTACTCTCAAGAATCTCAGAAGTCACCTCGAGTTGCTGAGTAAGCTCACTCACCTCATCTTCCTTGGCCAATAATGCATCATATGCTATACTCCCCCACTCCATAAGATAATCTCTATCGGTTACCAACTACATATAATTCTATCTCAAAATTTGAATAGCCTCCCATAAAGAGTGGATCTCTGTCAAGAAAAGATAACTGCCTTCCTACTCATCACTAGTAGGAGAACCCCATCCATAAACTGCTAACAACTGATGAGCAGCATCGAAATGCTGGCAAGTGATAGCAATGTCTCGATCACTAACTCTCAACTGATTAGACACATGATGGCACTGGCTTGACTATCTCCTACAAACCTCCTCTAATGCACTGTCTAAAGGAGTATCCTCAAAGTTACTAGTCTCTAGAGTATTACCATCCATATCCTGTGAATCAACCCTAAAGCTCATGTCAACATACGGAGTATCAAAAACTGTAGCACTGCTGTCCAACTCCTTTGTACCCAAGGAAACTAAGTCTTCAAAACTACCCATTGCATCCTCCTGGATGTCATCAATGCCAATATGATCCTGGGACTCATCTGTACACACTACCAAATATGAAAGATCATCAACACATTCCAGCAAGTATGGTCGACTAGATATATGAACAAAGCCCAACACCAATGTATAAAAACTAATACCAACATCGAACAAGCTACTATTACAAGAAAAGACAACACTGTGCAATCTGCTAATCAAATCCATGATAGCACCCAAACAATCACTACTACCAAAAAGTGTTAAAGATCTCTAATCAATTGAATCCCAAATGCCAATATAACAATCTCAAGTCCATATCTGTAAACTAGAATCAGTTGGTAACTCAAGAAAAATCCTCACTTGAGTAATATGACCAATACCAACTAACTCCACATACCTATCATGATGAGATAATGAAGTCACAATACTGTCTTTGTTCACTTTCAGTTGGCTGGAAAAATCATGTGAAGTACTACCAGCCTCAACCTCATGTGACGAAGCATCTAACTGTGCCTGGTACTCTTTCTCAGCAAAGTCATGAATGCTCAATGTCTGCTCATCTCTACCAAGTATCTCACCATCATGCACAACATCCTCATAATCATCATCTGAACCCACTATGCTGTAGTCACTACCTATTGTAACTATACCATCCTAAATACCTATGATATCACCCTTTAATGACTTGTATACAATTTTCTCAATTTGAGTATCAAGTTGACCATTACTATCAATCTGTGTAATATCCTTTCTCACTACCTCCTGTGGCAAAGTAGAATCTGAGACCTCTGCCTGGCTATAAGCTAGTTTCTCAAACTCCTCATGCAAGTTCTTGGTAATTGTGTCATCTGCCCTGTGAGAAAATCTACCAAATAGAAATCCAATAAACTTATCCACCTTAGCTGGGTCAGAAAACATGTCATTCATTATACAGTGGTGCTCAACCAACTATTTAGACATGCCATGGCTTATTTTCCTAAGTTTATCTTGAATGTCTAAATAAGCATCCTTTCTACTATTCTGACTCTGGATATCAATTGTCCAAGATCATGTCCTCTGAGACTCTGTACTATACCTGTCCATTCTGGATAAAGTAGATTGTAACCCCAATAGATTATAACTTCTTCAAACACCAAGAACTAACATGCAATTGTTTAGAAGTAGCATGCAACCATAGATTTATACATGCAGCTAATTAGAAGCAACATGCAACCACCAAATTCACCAGGAACTAACATGCAAATGATTAGAAGTAGCATGCAACCATATATTTTGACATGCAGCTGATTAGAAGCAACATGCAACCACAAAATTCACCAAGAACTAACATGCAAATGATTAGAAGTAGCATGCAACCATAAATTTTGACATGCAAGATTTGGGTAGTTGTCAAAACTGACATGAAAACTTCTACAAACCCTCAGGCTAGCAAGATCATAGCTTTGATACCACTGAAATGTATCTTTACTAATTTTTTATGATATTTCAAGCCTCTAATCAGATCTTTAAGATCAAACAACCAATCTTTCAAAGATCCACCAATTTCTCAGTAAACCCCAAATCGGGTATGCCGAAAATAGTACCAAAAACTTCACAGCTTCACATATTATTAGTAAATCTGAAAGTGGAAATTTTTATAGAAATTTCAGCAGCATAATAGCCTAAAAAATGACATTTTTCAGATCTGTATAACATTTACACAACAGCTCTCAAATGGAGGATAAAAACAATGCTCATCGGGCTCCCGAAAACAACATAGAATAGCCCGGAAACATCACAAAAACACTAATAATCTATCACAGAAGTATAATCATGACCAAATACATATATTCAGCTCTATTTTAACATCTAAAAGTCTGAAATACAACAGCAACTCAAACTAATATGAAATACTCAACCGGAAACACCAAACTCTTACAAAAAAACACACTCGAAAAACCACAAATCTGCACTATTCAGCACAAAGGCAAACTCTGCATGAGCATGTACATGGAATGGCTTCAAACTCCCATCCTTAGCCTTCCTAGAAACCTGAAAAATCCTGTTCTTGGGTCTCCTTCTCCACAGGTTTGGCAGCCTCTGAAGAATAACAAAGAAATGAGCAAAAATCAAGTTCTAGAATCAGCCCAAAATGCCTCCAAACCCCTTAAAAGAGGGCATAACCCTAACTCACGTCGAAGAGGGGTTAATAAAAAATATTTTAATAATAATTTTCATTTTTTAGTCCATTCACTTCCAAATATTATCCCCTTTTGCTAAAACTTTTCCTTTTTGGGCCTGCCTGCCTTAGCAAAGATTATTATTTTTAATTATTTGAAAAGGGGACATGACATAGATGTCCATATTGCATGAGGAATGCTCCTAGTGCATGTTTTGATGCATCAATTTGTATCTCAAATGATTTTTGTAAATTAGGAAGAGATAAAATTGGCACAAAACATAACCTTTGTTTTAATTCCTAAAATTCTTGTTGATGAGCACATGTCCATTTAAGTTTTTCTTGCATTTCTCTTCATAGTTGCTGATTTAGAGGCCACAACAGATGTGAAAACCCAAGCACAAATTTGTGATAGAAGTTAGCCAACCCCAACAAGCTACACAACTCAAGGAGATTCCTTGGAGAAGGCTAGTTTTTTATTACTTGTATCTTTTTAGGATTAACATGAACACCCTCACTATCAATAACATAGACCAAATATTAGATACTTTACATACCAAAAGAGCATTATTCCTTGTTAGCATAGATTCCATGGTCTTGCAAGGCAAATAATAGTTGTTCAACATGTTGTAGAAGCTCTTCCAAAGTTTTGATAAAATTGAGAATGTTATCTAGATAAATATGGTTGGAGCATTTGTGAGGCCAAAAGGCTAACAACCATTCAAATAATCCCTCCTTAGATTTAAAAGATGTATTCAATACATCTATTGGATCAATTGGCACTTGATGGTACCCAAATTTTAAACCAATTTTAGTGAATAAATTTTCCCCTCTAAGATGGTCCAACAAATCATATATCTGGGGGATAAGATATCTATTTTTTATAGTGATATTATTCACTATTCTATAGTTAATACAAAGTCTTAATGTTCCATCCCTATTCTTTGCAAGTACAATTAGGCTACCACAAGGAGATGCACTTGGGCGAATATGCCCATTCTAAATTAGTTCTTGTGTTTTCCTTTTAACCTTGTCATTTTCTAACATAGATCTCCTCTATACTGGCTTGTAAGGTAATGGTGTTCCTAGAATCAAATCAATAGAATGTCTAACTTGGTAGTACAAGGGTACTCCTTGTAACTAAAACACATTTTGATATTTTCAAAAAAAAATTCCATTGATCTTTTTTGTTTTGTTATGATGGACATGGTGTTATGAGAATTATATACTAGATTCTTTTCTCTTAGTCAAAATGAATTAGTAATAACACAAATATACTAGTTGCGGGCCAATCTAAGATATTCAACATTTGGTAAGAAAGCCCCATTTAAAGGACAGGTAAATTTTGGTATCCCAACTTTTCAAGTGAAATTTGATGCAAACTTTTATGATACATTACTCTTCCATTTCAATGCATCTAAATGCATATTAATGAAACTACAATACAAATATTTATGACCATCTCCCATGTTCTTCATCTCTTCCATGAAATCACAATTCACAATAATGCACATAAGAAGGTGATCGCATCTTTACAACTACAATACATAAAAACATAGGAGGATAAATCTTCATTTGAAGACATCACCTAATGAAAGGCTTCTTCCTCATGCTACATCATCACATTGAGCAATCTAAGCTTTTCACATTGATCAATTGAGCACAAAATCTGCAAATACATAAAAAGGGAATAAACAAACAAGAACCATTTAGAGGAGCATAGGCATCCAAAGAGATCACCCTTGAGCAAGGGGAAACAAGGCTCAAATGAGATACAACTTACAATCTTGCAAATGCATAAACACCACAATGCATCACTTGAACATTGCTAACCCAAGGTTTTGTTAGAATAAATAGTCCACCAATATAAATAAGGGCCGGGGGGGGAAGGGAATGCAAGTTTGTGGTGACTAATTAGGGAAGTACTATACATATTCCATAATTTATCATTATTTTTGGGCCGACATGTTGTAACTAATTTTAACCCAAAAGTAGCAAAAATACTTGTATAAAAGGGCTTAGGGTTAGGGATTTTCACAAGTGGTGATGCCGTAATTGCTACTTATGGCAGTATTGAGCTGTAAGGGATTACAAATTTTAATCAAGTTGTAATCACTAGATTGTAATAATATTAGACTTGTTGTTTGGTGGAGGTAGCCCAAAAATTGGGTGAACCATGTTAAATCTTGGTGTCTTGTGTTCTCTTCTATGTGATTTATTATTTTATAAAAAAAATTATATTTGCATGCAAGTGTTATTTTTGTTTTTGGTTTAGCCTAATAGGTGAATCACTTATCCAAATAATACCACAATTATCAACCTTATTAAACTTTAACCATATCAGAAATAGAATCAAAAACCACAACAATATACTCATGCACAATAGCACCAGATATATTAACTAGGGAAACCCTTGATCAAAGGAAAATCCCCAGTGGGGATGGTACCCACAAGATGATGTACTAATATAAATATTCCTTGTTAGAGGATGGATCATGTTAGGAGTCTATGACAACATTCAGTGCATATTGATCGCTATTAGGAGATTTTGTATCCCTATTAGGAGATTCCAGTCCTGTTAGGAGTTGTGCCAACCTATTAGGAGTTGTGGAAGATAAATGGATCCACTTCCAAAACAACTTCAAGGGAAAGATCAATGAACCAACTGTCCAAATGATCTTTGTATTATTCCTTGCATAATAATAGAAATGAATAATATTGTTCCTTCTAATATTATAACTAGATCACAAAAATCACATCCAATAATACCTTAGATTGCTTACTCACATTCAATAAACACTCTTCTCCTTTTCACACTTTGCACTCAATATGATACTTGATACCTTTTACAAACAAGGAAAATATCTTAACTTTATACCATATCTTCAAAATAATTCCTTTAGTCGACCTTGACGCTTTTCCAATTAATTAGAATAAGATAATTAATTAATTTACAATTATAATAGTACTTTCAAATCATAGTATATACAAAACTTTACATGTGCGACTTTAGGACTTTGGCACTTGATCACCATCAAAGTGTCCTATGTTATTGGTTGAACACACATCAATATATTAGATCATTATCAAAGGATATAATGTAAATGTCAGAAACCACTCTTGAGGTACTCTATCTATGTACTTCTCTTTGTATATCAGGCATAAATTTTGTATGTCTTCAACTTATGTGTTGTGCATTTAACCTTCAAATCAAGAAACTATACTGAACGTGTCCTTAAACATGCATCACCCAATAATCAAACATTGTTCATAAAACTAAGATCTTTTCCTTCTACTTTGTCAGTCTTCACAAACTTACTACTATGTTGACATCAATGACAAACACAATCATGAATGCAACATGTATCATCAAAATTCATGCTAGCAATCTCCCCCAGAGTAGTATCACCAAAATTTATGCTAACAATCTCCCCCTTTGGCATTGATGGCAACATAGATGAAAAATATCTAAGTTCCAAGAATACCAAATAGTACTTTGATGTTGTTGTTCTCATCTTCTCAAATTCTCTTCATCAATCAAATTTGAAATCTTTTGGAACATTACTTTATTTTTCTTCTTCTTTTGGATTTTCAATAGTTGTTCACACTAAACAACTCACAATACATTAGAATTCCTCATGCTACATATCTCCCCCATAGAGATATTTCTCCTTTTTTCTTTACATGAATCTTTCTAAATCTTGCTAATAAAGTAGAGACTTCCATGCACTCTCCTGATACATACTTAGGAGATTTTTTTCATGCATATTCTCCCCCATTGACATTAATGACAAAAGGGCTCAATATTTAAGACAATATACCAAGATTCCTCAATGACTCAACTCATCAAAAATACTCCCCCATACAAGAAGCATCATCATTCAGTCTAGTCCAACAATAGTGCTCTGTACTACTAGATTGATGTAATATCTACATCATCTACTCGAAAGTAGGTTGGGGCATAACTTGAAGCATACCTCTCAAGTACTCAAATGTATCTTTAGGTAAGGGCTTCATAAAGATATATACAATCTGATCTTTAGTACTGACATATTCCAATCCAATTTTTCTATTGCCTTCTATCTCAAGACGTGATATTTAATAGATATATGCTTAGTCTTAGCATGCAATACATTATTCTTACCTATACTCACTATACTTGTGTTATCATAGTATATGATAGCAACTTTTGTAAACTTAGTACTGATATCCTTGAACATCTATTTCATCCACATCACTTGATTACAATTATTTATTGCTACAACATACTCTACCTCAGACTCTATGAAATACAATCTTGTTTATTGCATAGTCAAGAAACCAATCTTCCTCCATGAAAGAATGCTCCACCACTTGTGTTATTTCTATCATCCATACTACCTACCTAATATGCATTAGTATATGCACATAGAGTGAAATCACTTGAACTGTCATACCAAATACCATAATCAAATGTTCCTTTCAAATATTCAAATATCCTCTTTACTATTGCATAATGATACTCCTTAGGATCATCTTGAAATCTAGCTATAAATCCAACTACATTTTCTATATCTAGTCTAGTGTGAGTCAGATATACCTCCAATCATGGATCTATACTTCTTCTGCTCAACTACAGGTCTCTCATCTTTGCTAGACAACTTATGAATAGTTATCATAGGTCTACCAACAAGCTTTCAACTTTCCAATCCAAATCTTTTCAACAAGTCTTTCAAGTACTTAGTTTGTGAAATTAAAATACCATCACTATTCTACATAGTCTCCAACCCTAGGAAAAACTTCATTTCTCATATCATGCTCATCTCAAACTCATTCTTCATCTCTTCAATAAACTTATCACTTACATCATCATTACCTCAAAATATGATATTATCAACAAATATTACTATTATCAACAAACCATTCTCAATTTATTTCAAATAAAAGTTACTATCCACTATACCTTTAGCAAATTCAATTTTTGCCAAATAGTTGTCCAACCTTGCATACCAGGTTCTAGGTGCTTGCATTAGTCCATATCAAGCTTTCTTTATTCTGCATGCCATATCTTTGTCTTCTATCAAAAGAAAACCTTCAGGCTACTCAATATATACCTCTTCTTCAAGTTCTCCATTCAGGAAAGCTGATTTAACACCCATGATATACTTTGAATTTCTTATTCATTACATAAGGCATGAGCATTCTTACTATTTCCATTTTGGATATAGGGGCATATGTTTCCTCATATTCTATGCCTTCTTGTTGTGAGTAACCTTTGCATATAAGTATGGCCTTGTTTCTCACAACTTCACCTTTTTTATTCATCTTATTTATAAATACCAACTTGTTTTCTATAACATTCTTGTCTATAGCTCTAGGAAATAACTCCCATGTCTCATTCTTCACAATTTGATCTAGTTTTTCCTTTATTTCTTGAATCCAACGATAATCTTTATAGGGTCCATCTATATTTTTAGGTTTAACTTTAGAAATCAAACATGTCTCCTCATTAGCTTTGTCTCTTGCCATCACACCTTTGTGTTTTCTTCTAATTATCTGCTCTTGAGGGTGATTCTTTGTCAGATTCTAGTTAGGGATAGGTGTTGACATCTCAACTTGTATCTCATCTCTAGGTTCATATCTGTCTCCTCCTTGCTCAATAATTTTTACATCATTCTGTAGATCATTGTTAGTCTCAAAGAAAACTTCCACATTCTATCTAACAATTCTAGAATTATCTTCTTCATCATCTAAATTGTTCTCTAACATCTCTTCCTTAGTTCCAAACTTTTCATCAATCTTTACATTTGCACATTCAACCATGGTCTTAGTTCTATGATTAAAACATTTGTATTCCTTGCTCTTTAATGAATGGGCAAGAAACATATCTACATCACTTCTTGGATCAAACTTACCAACATCGTCATCTCTTTTAGTATAACACTTTCTTCCAAATAGTTTGAAATACTTAACTAATCATAAATCACCAAACCATATTTTATAAGTTCTCTTTCTCATACCTTTTCATATTTTTACTTTGTTCATAGTGTATACTTTTGTATTAATGTTTCTTTCCAAAATGTCTTGGATACATCATTCTCAAACAACATCTCTCTAGCTCCCTCTACTACTAATTTGTTTCTTCTTTCTACAATCTCATTCTATTCAGGTGTCCTAGGTGAAGATAACTCTCTCTTGATTTCATTCTCTTCACAAAACATATTAAACTTTCTAGAGGTGAATTCTCCCCCTCTATTTGTTCTCAAACATTTTATCTTAACACCAAATTCATTCTCAACTCTATTCTTAAATATCTTAAACTTCTCAAAATCTTCAGAATTCTCTTTAAGAGATGTTATCCACACCATTCTAGTGAAATCATCAACAAAAATCATGAAATACCTTTCACCATAGTATCCTCTTGTTCTAGAGGGACCACTTAGATCTGTGTGAACAATCTCTAGCTTCTTTGTGGTCATGAACTTCTTGTTAGGAATTGATACCTTCTTCTTCTTAGCCAAAATACATTCTTTGCAAACAACATTAGTAGGCTTTATTATCATATGAAAATCTCTCGCTACAAATATTATACCATCTTTCACAATATTATCAAAGTTTATATGACAGAATCTCCTATGCCATAACCAATTGTTGTCCACTTTAGCAACCAAACATGTCATTTCAATGGGATTCCATTGAAGTACATTATCTCTAGACCTAGTTCTTGTTCCAATCATCTTACTATCCTTATCCTTGATAGTGCAAGTCTTTTCTATGAATTTCTATTGATGCCCTTTTTCCACCAACTGTCCAACACTCAAAAAATTATGCTTTAATCCATCAGCAAAATAAACATCATCAGTGTTAGTTCTTCCATCTAAAGTAATGGATCTAATCCCTATAATATGGTAGGTTGCATTGTTACCAACTCTAACAATACCTCCATCATTGTTTTTGAATTTAACAAACTTATTCATATCAGCAGTCATGTGATGTGAACAACCACTACCTATTATCTAATTAGATTTCTTTTCAACTTGGAAAAATAGAGCCTTTTCTTCTCTAATTTCTCTATCAAGATCATCTTCCTTAATAGCTACCAATCCTAGCTCATCATCACTTTCACTCTGACCTTTTTTATTAGATTCATCTTCATCATTAGCATACTAGGTCATCTAGGATTAAACTTTCCCTTATACTTTTTCTCTCTTTTAGGAAATTTAGATGCATAATGACCAAACTCATTACAAGTCCAACATTTAAAGATATTCTTACCATCTTATTCTCTTCTCACTAGAAGTGTTATACCTTCTTCAATGTTATTGTCTTCATCAAATCCAATTCTACTACTACTAAAAAAATATCCATGTGTACTTGCACTTCTAAATAGACTTGGCCAAACATTTAAGGCACCAAAAGATGTCTCCACATAGATTGTCAGTTCTCTTGATTGTCTCAAACCTAATTTTTTTGCTTCAAATATTCCAAGAAATTTTTTGCTAGTAAAATCCTTAGTACAAGGTATAAGTACTTGAATCATTTGAGCTACTTACCTAAATGGTGGCATCAAAGTCTTCAAAATATTCTAGACCACTTCATCTTCTTCCTTGGTTCTACTATATGTCTTAATTCCTATAACAATATCTTATATCCTACCAATATAGCTTTTTACAAATTCATCTTCCATCATGTTAGCATCTTAAAATGCACATATCTAATTCTGCAATCATACTCTTTTTATGTGTGTATCACCTTCAAAAATATATTCTATTGTTTTACAAATCTTATGAGATATTTCTAGTGATTTTAGCTAATAATATTCATTCTTTGGAAGAGTTGATAGTAAAGCTTCTCTAGCATTCAAGTTGCACATGAATAAATCTCTCTCTTCTTCATTGCATTTTTCAAGTTTCCCTTCTTCAACAATTATGTTTTCACTCTTTGTCAAGAGCCAATAACCTAGACCCATACAAAGTAGACGAGTCTTCATCTTATCCTTCCAACTATCATAGTTGGCCCCATCAAATCCAGGACTATCCTTTCTAAAAATATTGGCCATCAATCTCCTAAATTTGTTAAGCTTATCCTTCAAGGACTTGGTGCTGTAATACCAATTGTTAGAATAAATATTCCACCAATATACCTGAGAGGGGTAGTGAATCAATTATCTAACAAATACAACAATTAACAAACTGATTAAACTTTAATCATATGCTTAATATATCGAAAACCACAACAAGATACTCATGCACAGTAACACAATATATGTTAACTAGGGAAACCATTGATTAGAAGGAAAACCCTAGTGAGGATGTACCTGCAAGATGATGTGCTAATAGAAACATTCCTTTTTAGATGATAGACCCTATTAGGAGTTTATACATAAATTGAGTACATATCAATCCCTAGAAGGAGATTCCAACCTCGTTAGAAGCTATGCCAACCCTGTTAGGAGTTGTGGAAGACAATTGGACCCACTGCCCAAACAACTTCAAGGGTAATATCAATGAAACCAC
Source organism: Cupressus sempervirens (assembly GCA_028749045.1). Taxonomy (NCBI): domain Eukaryota; kingdom Viridiplantae; phylum Streptophyta; class Pinopsida; order Cupressales; family Cupressaceae; genus Cupressus; species Cupressus sempervirens. The sequence goes on from CM053789.1 coordinate 298,264,446, forward strand.
TGTCAAAATGATGTTTTTATTATTCCTTGTAGAATAATAGAAATGAATAGTATTTCTCCTTCCTCTTTTTATCTTGTCAACCAGACTTCTTCTCCTTCTAATCTTGTAACCATATCACAAAACTCACATCCAATAATCCCTTGGATTTCTTACGTGCATTCTATAAACACTCTACTCCTTTTCACAATTCGTACTCAATAAAATAGTCGATAACTTTTACAAACAAGGAAAACATCTTCCCTTTATACCATATCTTTAAAATAATTCCTTAAGTCAGCCTTGAGGCTTTTTGAATTAATTATAATAAGATAATTAATTAATTCACAATTATAGTAGCACTATCATCTCATAGTATATACAAAACTTCATGCATATGACTTCAATACCTATGCACTTATTGACATCACCATCAAACTGTCCTCTATCACTGGCTAGCTGCACATCAATAGAAAAAATTAGAAACCACTTCTCAAGTACTTTATCTTTGTACTTATCTCTATAAATTAGGTACAACTTCCATACATCTTTGACTTATGTGTTGCACATTTAAACTTCACATTAGGACACTATACTAAACATGTCCATGAACGTGCATCACCTGATAATCAAAATATTGTTCATAAAACTAGTATATCTATTTGGTACTTTGTCAATCTTCACAAACTTACTACTATGTTGACATCAATAAAAAAAACATAGTCATGAATGCAACATCTTAATACTCTCTAATGCTTAGGATACTCACCCAAAGTAGTATCATCAATATTCATGATAACATGTTTTTCACAATGGTTCACAAATGGAACCATGAACATAGGGTGAAGGTGGTCTCTTCAAGAAAATAAATGTCATGTCAATACCAATCATATACATTAAAATTCACCATGCCTCTACAAGGCTTGCACAACCCATTCTTCTCTTCACATTTTCCACTTTTCACCCCCAAATCATAATATAAGGACAATGGCTTCAATGGAGCCCATACTCCATGAAATCTCTCTTCCCTCTAAGAGAAGAGGCTCTCAACTACATTGTTGGTCCCAACTAACCCCTTCAGCCAAGACTTATATTCCCTTCCTAAAAGGGTGAGTAAAGTCTTAACACCCATAACAACACTCACATAGCAAGATGAGGAAAAGCAATGAGAAGATCAAATTTAAAAAAACCACATGTTCACCATAAAATAAGATAAACCACAATCTCTATACAATATGAAATCACACTACTATGCAAGTTTTCAAGAAGGTTAGCTACATGGGAAAGAAGCACTTATCTTGGTCCTATACAAATGGAAATGACATTTGTAGATGAGCTCAATTTTCCTTCCCTCAAAGTCTCCAAAATCCTATGTGTCTCTAAAGTTAGATAATGAGTAGACAACCCACTAATTTGATCCCATGTCCTCTAAAAAGGTTCCCAAAACCCTCACTATCTAAAAATAGGCATAACATAAGCCTCCCTTACAACATTGTCTCCTTCTAAAAATATAGCCTTGACAAACTAAGAGGGTGTGGAAGAAGTCCTGTGACACTCCAAATTTGGAAATGCTTTTTAAGTGACTTATTTGGAGGTTCCCCTAAGCCATCTAAACCAATTTATGGTAAAATTTAGACCACCAACCCATACTACTATCATGTGGGCTGATGGACCTCCAAAAGGCCATTGTTTTAAGAATATGTGGACAAAAACAGTATAAAGAAGGAATGTTACATGCAAGTAAATGTTTCCCCATCTATGATATGTCTTGGGTAGTTTTCCTCCTACAACCACAGGATTTGCAAGAGTGGTAATATGAACATTACACCTTTTTCTCTAACATTGATGATGAAATAAGTATATGTATGTGGAAGTTGTGTGCACATTCAATGTTTTGCAGGTGCTTGTCATGTGTATTCAAAGATCAACAATTCAATGCTAAAGTCAAAGCTGACTAGATTTATAAACTATTACAAATGGAGAAGTCGTTATATTCTTTCTATCATTGCAACACACAAATATAGCTACCACAACTTTCTATATTCTTGGTGTCATGCCATAAACTTTTCTAGATAACAACACAACAAGTTTTTCTTTTCTTTTCAAGTTAGGTTCCTAACAATACCTAATATAAATATACTTGTGGAGTAGGTAGGGTAGTTGTTGTTATATTTAGAATATATAAACCCATTCCAACATTCCCAGCCTCTTGGCAATTATAAATGATTCATCACTATAATCCCGTTCTCATTTATGCCTCTTATATCCTAACCATACTACGCTAACACACTACCAAAATATGTGGGTGTATATTGCTAACAAGCGATCTAGGTGAATTACTAACCCTTAACAATTTGTTTGAACATTATTACCTTGGCCATATTCCTTATACCGTACCAAATTACTTTCTTGTTCTATATTATAATCCTACTACCCTATAACACATTTGATTTCCTATAATACTCCAATCTGAGTAATATTTCAATATCTTATATCAACGACTCCACTAATAATATAAGTTTCAATTCCTAGTGTCAAGCTATCCTTGGATCCTAACACTAATCTTAACATTAGCATATGAACTTACATGCAATTACAAATTCAAGTTTTAATACAATAAAACTCCCTTTCATCCTAAGAGATTATGACCCCTATCACACTATACTTTCCTAATGTAAATTGTATCTAAGCTTACTTAATTTGTTTCTAACTCCACTACATTTTACACCTCATAAAATATAATTTCTAAATATGTTTCCCCCTAGCCTCACATTATTCCAAAATATGCATTGAACCTAACACCATATTCTACATTTACCCCTTACTATCTTTTCCCATACACTAATCCCCCTCAATCCACGTGGCTACCTACGTCCTCGACTTTCTACCTACAATTTCCCATGCAAAATTTACCTTTTACCATCCTTTCATAATATTTCGCTTATTTTCACTTACCTAGCTCACCTTATTTATTAAGCTACTTTCTTTCAACTAGACCTACTTTAATTAACCATACACATGGCCCATTTCTTCTTCCCATGGGAATTGACTTGCTAACAGGTTTATAGGTGCCAGTACAAAGGTCACCTCAAGCTTAAGTTGAATTATTTTAGCATGGAAGTGGGTTTAACAATGTTACATCGGCTCATTGGTTAGAGTGCTCATTAATCTAAACACACCCATTCTAAGAAATACATGGGAAATGTAGTACCAAGTTTGGTCAGAGTGGGGACCACTAAGTATGTGGCAACATTCTTTTCCATTACCCTTAAAGCTAGTCACTTCATGAAGTGGGTCTATTCCCAAGGTAGGTATTATAGCCTTGCCCACTTGCATCCATGTCATAAGGAGGGTAGGCAACATGTGGGGTCCCCTATTTCGGCTTGTTTTTCAAAATTTTCTACTCTCTTTGTACAAAGGTGATGCCTTAAGCTTTTGACATTTTGACTTATGTTGTTTAGATTATTATTATAAAACAAAAAGTTAAAGACTTGAAGAGAACTTAGATATATGTCTTATCATATTGGTCTACTTAATCTACTAATGCCTTGCAAGGGATTTTAGGAATATTCTTTGAATATTTAATTGGTCTGTAATAGACCTAAGACTAATTTTTGCATTCCCATACAAAATCCAAAGAGGTGAATGGGAACGTACAGCAAGTTATGTCTTAAGCATTTATACACTCTATTTCTTTTTCTTTTTTTATTATTCTCATTAATATTATTATCCTCTCCTATATTTTTATAGTCTTATTACAATGATACATAAAGATTATTAAATATGTTATAAAAGTCTAAATTAATGAACTTCAGAAAAGACTTATGAAGATTGGAAAACCATTATACAAGGATTCTCATTGTATTCTTATGCAAGATTTTAATCAAATTCACATGTATATCTATTATGCAGTTCAACCAAGATGAGGAGCATGATCAACAAGATTTTGTACCTATCTGTATGAGCTCTCTATGATATCAAATTTAATTGACATCCCTCTGCATTCAGCACAAGTATTTTTAAATCTCTAGTCAATATTCCTATCCAAGACATTGAACAATAATTTTATTACAATAATCTTTTCCATGACACTTCCATGATACACAAAGGTGGTGGAAATCCAAATCCAAAATGTACACAATAAGGTGGTGAAATCATTATAATAGAATTACACAAATGAACAGACCTTGCTACCATACTCAGATGCTTTCTCAATACCTCTATTGCCAAATGGATATAAACAACACCATACACTTTAACCACAACAAGAAACACATATCAAGTTGGAGATGGCACCTGCATTATCAATCCAATTACAACAACATTTTCATCTCTTGTGCAAAGAAATTTTCATGACTCCCAAGCATCCAAGACATCAATTAACCTGCAAATTCAAAGAAAAACAAAGAACCATGGAGGCTCACCTCCCAACCTAGGCCTCAAGGAGACCACCCACCGAGTTTGGGGAAACAAGGTATAAACAGTTTCATGCCTCACATTCACATGCCATGCATATGCACATTACATTGACAGGATTACACACTATACTTTTTCACACCCCATCCCAAGGCTTTGCACAAAGATTCAACAAATGAATCAATAATTGGGTGAAGGTGGGCTCTCATCATGAGGAGGATTTCATAGCCTTTATTCACAAATTACACATCTTTTCAATCTTAGCATGCCCTTTCGGGGCAATTCCTTTCAATATCAAAATTCCCTTTCGGGGCAATCAGCATCTTCCCTTCTTCATACCACCTTATACCTCCCAAGATGCAAGTGAGAAAAATAATTTGCATGCCATAAAACATATACAACCATCTCCACACAAGGGATAATTCCTCAACTCCATGAGTGAGCCCAACTAACCCCTTCACCCCAGGCATCTCTTCCCTTCCAAGGGTGAGTGATGCCTCACACCCAATTCACAAAACATACAACATGTAACAACAAATTCAAGAAAGACTCCCACAATACTACCACATGCAACATACAACAAGATCTATTCACAAATACACCACAAGGCACCACGATCCCATCATGAACACACCATTTCTAACCTACATGCAAAATGAAGAGACTTCATGGATCATGTTACCAACCTTCCTCCAAGAAAGGTAATGAATACTTGCAGAAGAGCTCCCTCTCCTTCTTCAACCCTATTAGTCTCTAAAAGTAGAGAGTTTCCAAGTGAGGTTCAATTTAGCCATGCTTCTATTTATAACCCTCTTATTTTCGGATTCAATGAAGAATGACATTTTCATGGGGTCTCCTAGGTCGACTAGACACCCTAGAGGTCTTTAATAACCTCCTAACCTATAGTACTAACATGGGTAAGGTTAGTTTTAATCGCAATTTACCTTAAAGTTGCTTTATGACCCTTCTTAAAGCTAGGTAATTCAAATTTCAAATTTTCTTTCCAAGGGTGATAACCTTGTCCTTTTCTAACTAAGGCAATAAACAAATTTCTCAATTGAAGCATATAACACGGAGCAAGGTGGCCACATGATCGATTGATGAATAACATTTCATTTCACATAACAAGCACAAGTGTCAAGGGACACACACCTACATCACACGTTCATGAAAGAAGCACATCACAACAAGGTTTATGAATCTTACAAAGATTCACCTTGGCAGAGTCATTAAACATTTGTCTATACCTTGTTTCCCCATTAAGTTTCCATGGTTCAACTTTCCTGCACACTCAACTTAAACATCAGTAACCCAATAAAATAATATAGGATACATACAAACACGTACAACATTGATCCAATACCTCATACTTCTCATTAACATTTAAAATTAATTATCATCTAATCATTTCTGTTCTAAGTACTATCAGTAAAACATTGCCATATCATATTCCATTTAACTTTCATCTAAGTGCATATTCAAAACATTGCATTATCACTCTCATAAAATATTTAAAACATTGAAATATCGAATATGTGTATCAACAGTAATCCTTCTTATTATAAATCATTTTTAAATCAGAGTATCATCACAACTCTTTCTCCCATAACAATGAAACTCTAAGTCATCTTTAGTGAATCGTAAAAACAATATAAAATGGATCTTAACATATATGTCCTAAGTGAAAATCACTAATGTGCAGACCGGTTAACTAGTAACTTTAGGTCAATTTAAACACAGTGATGTTCCTAGCAATATCCCTTTATCACATTATGAGGGGTTTGTGTGATTTTCTAGGTTTAACTCCACAGACTGTTAGAATGTTTCAATCATTAGGTCATAATAATTTAGAACCAATTTCAAACATATCCATATATCTGATTATCATCATAACCTATGCTCATAGTTGTTCTTAGTAGGATGAATGTTATTTTATCCTTCCTAACTGCCTAGTAGATCATCCGTAGAGTCTCATGGTCAAGTTCTTGTCTTGAACATTTTAAATCTCATTTCCATGTGGTCTTATCTTATCGACCTAATGTTATAGGATACAATATCAAAATCTTCATTAGTCTCCTATAGGATCCCTTAAATCATTATTAGTAAGAAAACAAAATGTAAATCATAACTCAATTAACTGCTAACCATATTTATTTCATTAGGATCTAGAATAGGGTGCTAGTGTGGGCCTTACATCCTCCCCCCTAGCTCTCGACTTCCTCCTAGAAGTCTTCTGCAACTAGAGACATAACTCTCATATGAAGGTTTACTTTGATTCGATATGATTGTTCCACTTGGGCCTTTCCTTAAAATCAATTGATATTCCTAACCAATTCACAAATAATCAAAATATAGACTTATGAAATATTGTTCCATAAAAAAATAAAAAATAAAAACTTATTGTGTTGTTATATAGAAAAGTTTATGACATGACACTTGGAGGGTTTATTTACAATTAATGTTATTTCTGTTTCAAATTTTATGAGTCTATAATTGATCCTCATTAATGGAGTAATCGTAGAGATAGGAAGTTGTTGTAGTTTCCTTTAAATAATTACTGTTGAAGCTTTGACTGCAATTTTGGAAGAAGATAGAATAGCTTTATTTTCATAATAGCAAAATGTGATACTATTTTTAATTAGATGTAATATGTTACCATGAATGAATATAATATGAAGTTCAAGTTTAAATCTTTTTTTTTAATTGTATTTTTTGTTCACTCATCCAAGGGGGCCCACTTGGTGAGTGAGCTGCTCTCTTAACATAGATTTCATTTCTTCATTTGTTTCTTTACAAAGTAGAATTCCATTATTCCTGCAGCCATTGAAAATAGAATCAGTGAATTGTTCCTGTAGCATTTCATATAGCTTTTAGTTAAGTTATCATTTTAGTTTCTAGCATAGGTCTCCTTCAACATTTATTTATTTTTAACTTTGTAATGACTTAAAGAGCAATTAAAGCATATACTTTGCAGTCACCCTCTCAAGCTTACACTCCTGGGTTGACAAATTAAATGAAGTTAGTCTACTATTTTAGAAAAATAATATGATTTTGTCTAACCATGGAATCAATGTGAAAGGATGCCCAATCCTTTGTTATCAAGGTATTAAGTTGATTGTCCATTTTTGGCACCATTGACAGGGATGGTGTTAATCTAATTCAACCCCAAAGTCATTATATTAGTTTAGATTTTGTATTATCTTTCATGCATAGAAGAAGAGACCTCCTTGTGAGTTTTCTTCCCCATAATATCCAGGAAGATATTTTTAATCCCAAACCTGAAGAACCTCACAGGGAGAATGAAGAAGAAGAATCTTTTGAAAATCCATTCACTGCTGCTCAAGAATGAATACCCTCATCCTCTGAAGAATCCTTGCATTTGAATGATCTTTTTGCTAAACATGAATATCAAGATAATCCAATTGCCCTTGTTATATATCAACCACCACCTCCAAGTCCTCCTCTAGGAGTGGCTCAACCTTAGCCTACATTTCCTTTTCTTATCCCTCCTAGGCAGGGTTTAAAAAAATTGAAGAACATACCTACTACTACACTTCCCAAGTTTTATGGCCTAATCACTGAAGACCTTGAAACCTTTCTCTTTGAGTTTGACATCCTTTTTAGAATTTATGTGTTGGTGTTTGAAAATGTTGGAGGGTTTTCAATTATCCCCATGAGAATATATCATATCTAGGGGCAGCTAACTCCCATTATCAACATATCATTTCAGACATAGGGCCAACTATAAGGCTTGACCCTTCTTCTATTTTAGGCTCTGCTAAACCTAGGTGGGTAGACCTTAGATTCAAATGATACCATACATGTGCAAAAACATATCCCTAAATCTATTAAGCAAATTTTACCCTTATTTCTCCTAATGACTCATGAAATGACACAGATCTATAGTAGCAAGTTGCAAATCTAGGAAATTCACAAGCCAAGTGAGGGCATTACTGTTCTAGCTCTTCAACATAAAATGTAAAGATGATTTGAATTTGATTTTGATTTTATGTGTGGGGAAAGAGGATGAAAACCAAGTATGGACAACAAATTAATGATCCTGTAGCTGATTAGTGCCTGATCCATTAGGTAATTAATGAATCTTCCTCATGCATTTTGGATATCTGATACTTATTTATATATTTAGATATATGATCTATACATTCACCTTATAAATAGACATCAATGTTCAACTAAATCTCATTCTTACTTGATATACCCCTCAAAAAAATGCAACCTTGTTATATCTCTGAAGCATTAACATAATTCCTTGAATTACAAGAAACAATGAAGTAACATATAGCCTTAAGGGACTGCACTTATGATCTAGGCTCTTTGTTCAAAGACCATAAAAAATTATAGCTCAATTGAGAAAGGAGACAAGATTTAAACTAAAACTAAACACGTGTTGCTCACTGTATTAATTTCCTTGAAATAACACATGAAAATGCATGAAATGATTCACAAATCACCTAATAAACCAGACTGTACAATAACATATGCTATCATACAAGAGATAAAATGACAGGAATGAGAAACTGATGGGATGGGAAGGGGGTATCACAGCCAAAGCATAGCTTCATGGTCTGGAACCAGCACATCCCATGTCTTCCATTCAAGGTTTATCAATTCCAGGGCCAAATCTACTAAATCTCTTCATTCTAGAGAAACTTTCCAATATTTTCCCAACCCCTACAATGAAGAAAGAAAGAATGATATAGGATGAATGAATTCTCGGATCTGATCTATGCCTAACATGTGTCTACTTGAAATTCAATCTCTTGCAGTTGAATAACCTCTTTCATCTTTCTACCCCTTTTATCTGGTTCTTGTTTTCATCATTATTTATAACTGATCTTGAAATATCTCTGCTCAATGATGAAAAACCTTTATGCATCCAAAATATCTGATCTACCTTAGTAAATGCTGGTGAAATTTTGAGTTTTTACTGAATATGGGTGACCAAATATGACCTTAACTACATTTCCATGGTCTTTTATCTATATTCAGGTCATTACCTTACCAAAAATTAGTTTTGAACTTTGAAACCTGAATTCAGTTGCAAGATAAGAATTTGGAAGAAAACCTATTGTAGCTTGAACCAGTGACATTCTATGCAAAAACCAACCCCAAGAAATAAACTTTTGGCTCAATCAAAATTTTATGAACATAAATTCACAAAAAACATGACACATTCAGGCAAGAATAAATACACTCCAAATGCAAGCACCAAAAGCATAATTTTATTTCAAAATAACAACAGCCCCGATTACATATTACAATCCTAAATTTATAAGAAATCTTCTCCTCAATTTGTGTTGAGAGTGAGAGATATCTTTATGCAATCATATGCTTCTAAACTAATTTTAAAAAATTATTTATGTACAAACTATCTACCTAACTGGTACTAAGTAGGACTTCATCCATATCATACCATTAATTGGATGCATGAGCCTTTATTTATCTTAAAAAAAAGAAAGCATGAAAAAATAAGAAGAGAAAGCCTTCAGATGATGTAGAAGTGACTAGAAGTGACAAAAATAGAAGCTACATCTTCACTAAGCGTCCATAGGAGTTAAACTATTGTCAGAATGTGTTTCTGATGCATGGAAAGCTCTAAATCTGGAACTAGTAGTTAACTATCGATGCACCTCTAAATTCTCAAAATCTTCTAGAACACCACTAAAAAAATGCACCTGCACACCTCAAAAGAAGCACATTTTCTCAAAATAGTGCAGTTGTGCACTTGTGAAGAAGCATATTTTCTCAAAACAACACCTCTTTATCAATAATTTCCCTCTTTGCAATCAAATTTCCAACAAAAATTTCATAGACCTGAACTCCTTCTACTTCTAAAATCCCAAGGCATGTGTGTTGAATCTTTTCATTAATAGTTGCATAAGATGAAGAACCTATTCTAGTTCATATGTCTAACCTATGTATCTTTAATCTTTTCTTCTCTCCAACTGTATGATCCTTCTAGGTCAGAGACCAAGTGATCTGAACTATCCAAAATGATCAAATGTTTGGAACTTTTCACAGGATTTTCTAGGTCCTCTTAACTTGCTTTTTTAGAGGTCTTTTGCTCAAAATATCAAGTTTAAAACTTCATTAGTCCCTAAAATTGGGTAGCCGAAGGCTCACTATTTTAGGGACTGAAATTAGATCTTTAGTTCTTCTTTCCAACAATGTAAAAGGTTTTGAATTCTGAGCCCTAGGTCAAAACTTATGACTCTAAGTCATTAATAGACAAATTGACTATAATGTCAAAAATTCCCCCATCATAGTGTTCTAAAGGTCTTGATCATTAACTTAGGTCTTTGGAACCTTTCCTACAAGAACCAAATTCTTTGATACAAATTAGTGGAAATGCAAGGAGTATCTAAGAGGGAAGGGGTGAATCAGTTACCACAAAAACAATTCCAAGTTCCTAGATGTCAAATCAAACTTTTCACTAATAATGCACTTCTTTATCTAGCTTAGTTAAAACTAAGTTCTTTATTGTAACTCAATTAACAAAGTAGTCTTATGATTTTTAATCTATTTAAAATTTAGTATCTTAGTTGTAGAAATATAAAGCATAAAGAAAATAACATAAACATAGATGACACCAAGATTTAATGTGGGAACCCAATTTGGGAAAAACCACCATGCAACTAGTTACAATATTTTCACTCTTTCTAAAGTGAGCCATGTTAGGAGGGAAACCTATTAAATGTTAAAATTCATACTATTAAGTATTACCTTGTTAAAGGATTTAGTTCACCCTATTAGGATTCTAGTTAGAGGTCTTTAAACACTTTAATCTTGAAATGTCACATTGTTAGAAGATTTACAATCTAACTATCAAGTCAACTCTATTAGGAGATTTCTTCACTTTTGCAATGGTTAGAAGGTAACAATTATTTGACATGATTTATGAAAAAAATTATTTTGTAGATTTAGATCTCTATTTTCTATTGACCTATGGATCTTTGATGATCAAAATATTCGTTGATGCTTATCATCAACACTTGCCTACTCTTCTCTCTTACTTTGATCACATATTCATCTTTTCTACACATATGCACACTCTTCATTTCACATCTTGATCCTTGTTATATATCATAGTCTTTGTCAAGTCAGCTTGAATAACTTTTCAAATAACCATTAAACATCCAACTAGTCGGCCTTAATTAGTCAATCAATTAACAAGTACAATTTTTTGCTACTCGGTTAATACAATTGATATAGGATTCATTTGATGTGAGACTACTTAGTTAACACTTTTCTTTCTTTATTGCCCAATTGTACTTGGCTAACATTGAAGTCCCTTTGTTTCCTGAATGGAATCCTTTACCACTGAAGTTCTTGCATTGCCAGACTCTATTCGGTTAATACTAAGATTTGTGTAATATCAATGATAATATAAAATTTGAAGAATTATTTCCAAAAATGTGATCAAAATAGTTTATACAATTTTAAATATTTAATTGTGAATTAATTTGAAATATTACATTGAGGTAGTCATCTATCATTTTCCATCCTCCTCTTCCTTATCTCTATTAGTAGTGCCAAATTACAACAAAGGTTGACATGACTAGAAAATATGTCCTTGTCTAGACTTAAAAGGACCATCCTTTAGTAAATGAGTCACAAAATGATTGAGACTATGAGTGAGGGAACTATTGTTACTCATTGTGTTGGTGTTCCACCACAATAGTAGGAGAAACAACATTCTCCACTTAGGGCTTGCAAAAAAAGTTCCCTAGGTGTATTAGGGTCACGACATTCTATCTTCCCTTTAAATGATGACCCTCCACCTCTACCCTTAGACTCTATTATATCAAAATAATTATGAATCTCCCTAGGGATAAACTCAATATAATTTCCTTAAGAGATAAATAGGAACCTCATAATTATTATAGGGAGGGGGATTAAATACCATCCAATATATATCTCAAGAGTTATTTTTATGTCTTCATTAATGCACTGATGAATGGGAAACATATTTTCTATATTTCTAAGGGTTGTTCTTTTCTGTTGGATACTTAAACAATAAATATATGTCATATTTTAAACTTTTTTTTTCATTTTTATATCTTTGTAGGATAATTTTTAAGCATAATATTGTGTTAGAATTTGGTATAGCTATGATACCAAATAAGAATTTGCCTTAGGGAAAAATCACCCAAGATCAAGGAATTCAAGCACAAGCACAATAGTAGACCAAGAAGGTATGATCAGAATAACAATATTCAAAATTGATTTATTATCATTCAATGTTCAGTTCAATATATATCAAGTACACTAGGAATGCCTATATATAAAGGCCTTTGGAATGCTTCTAGAATGCCTAGGAATTAGCATATTGATAAGTCTTACAACAAGGCACATGTCCACCAAAAGTAGATTATCTTCCATTAAGCACAGAAGTAAGTGCAATGATGAGAGGATAAGCCTACAAAGGTGCAGCATGTAAAATCATGTGCTCAATTAGAGTTGCTTACTCCAGTGTTGTAAACATGACAACTTAGTTATTTATGCAAACTCCGGTCAAAATAAAATAAGTTTTAAGTGAGGGATTGAGGTAATTGTGTACCACTTCAAATAAACATTAAAACTAATTCACCATAAAAGGAAAAAAGAATCCTCAAGCTCTTTGATACCATTATGAAAAACCATCCAATATGTCTACTATCTTAATCTAATATAACCAATCAATATCCTATCTCTCTTCAAATGATAAGCCTTGATATTTTATAGATATTTAATTATAATGAAGGGTTGAAATCAATTGAAGATCAATTTATAAGATTTGTGCCTTTAAACCCTAATTACAATTGTCATAATATAGATTAATTACATTGTCTTTTATTTCATTGTTTTCTCATGGATTTTTCCATCCTTCAAATTTATTTTTTCCAATCTATATGATATAAAGAAAACCATATGTATTTTCGTGTCAAATGGGGAGGTCAAATTTTACTCACCTCCATTGATGAGAGTTTTGTTTGACTAAATCATATAAGGCCAAAAAATCCAATTTTTTACGATGAATTACTAAATACTATATGATATAATAAAAAACAAGATCATTCAATGGCATCATGGCCACTTCTCTATTGTGCATTTTTTTATCACTTTAATATTGTGGTATACTTGTTATTGCAAAGGTTCCTATGTTATTCGTTAATGAATAAAAACTTTCTCTTATATATTTATCTTGATGTTGGGTAATGATAATATAGTTTTTTTTTTTTTTCAAATTTTATTTTTAACATAGACTTAAACTTTTACCTCATCTACTTCTTACAATGAATACAAATAATTATGGAATTTTTTTTCCAAACTAGATTTAACTTTATCCACAATTCCAGCCACCTAATGAGAGCTTCTCAAAAATACTCAAATGGCTCTCACATCAATATCTCCTTCCCAAACCCATCAATGGATGCAAACTAAATATTGAAAATCAATCAAACTTAAGTAAAATTATTAGTCTAAAATATACTATATGTGTAGAATTAAGAGTCTAGTGCCCTAGTAGAATCTATGTAGATTACAAGTTGTGAAAGTTTGAATATTTTTAATGGCATAATTTTAAGTGCTATGAGGAATTTTCTAGCTTGTTAGAATCCACTAATCTTGAATAAATTTCCACATTTTTTCATATGTTCAACACTTCATCATAAAACTTAAGGATGGTCTCTAACATTAAAACATCGAGAATATCAACACTTCAAGAGGTTAGATATCAATTCTATAAATTGAAGATAGTAGGCACTTCCTAGATACAAAAAAAATTTCCCATCATGTGATCTAGAGCTATCGCATTCACATTAACTAAGTTTGTTCCTTTCTACATTGTTTTTTTATTACATCATATAAAGCACAAATTTCTATTTCCCAAGTGTCATTCTTAATTCATCCTTCGAAAAATTTCTTTATTCTAGCCACTACACAACCATCCATTTGTAATTTGAGACACAAATGGCAATTCATGGTAGAGGATATCTATTTCTTTTCAATATCAGAATGGAAATCATGGTGGCAACATGATTTGGTCTCACTGGACTCAACAATGGTATGCTCCAAATCTCTTATATGTTTCTTTTGGATCTTTTAGATCTTTCTCAATGCAATATTTAGGTGTTTCTTTCAACTAGTCTCCATATTAATCTTTATGGTTTCCTAATTCTTCATGTTTTCACCAAGATCTAAATACCTCACAAAGGTAACTCTGGCACCCATCATATTTCTAATAAATATGATGAATAATTTTTCTAATAGATATGATAAATATTTTCTCCCTATTATATTTCTATTATTATTTTTAGATTTACTTGATATTAAAATATTAAAAGAATATAATAACTAACTCCTTGTTTTTTCTTAGTTACAATCAACTAATTTTCCAAGTTCCTCACTTGTATTTTACAATTTTGTTACAATTATATTATTTTATAATTTCTGTCACATTATCATTTGTAATGAGACTTAAATTTGAAAACAAGAGATAATTTGAAATTTTATCCATCCTCATCCACCATAATTTGATTGGTTACATGATGTTGAACCCTTTAAACAATTCCTTGTTGTTGTTGTTGTTAATTTTATTCAGTTTCAATTGTGATTGTTGGGAACAGCTTAAACATCACATACTCAGCTTGATTCCTAGACCAAAAGTGTCAAATAGTCAAAGTTGACCTTTTTGTTGTGGGTCACATTTATTTTGTTTCTCTTGTCAACATTAATTTTATTTTCTGGATGAGTTAGTTCTAGTATCCAACACACAACTAAATTTAAAATACATTTTGACAGGCTCATTGATTTTTCCATCTCATTGGTGTTTCCATCTTCTCTCTATGAAACCTTAAATTCACATTGTCAATCCCCTCATAAATATTCTATTATCAATCTCCTCATAAATAGCCTATCATCTAATGATTTAATGTAGACTCAACTTAATCAACCTATTAGCTATTAGCCACCAGTATAGGAAAAACTAAAGTAGAGTCTGTGTAGATTAAAGGTTGTGTTCGTTTGAATATTTTTAAATTAATTGTTTTTGAAAATTGGCTAATAGTGATATGTAATTGTTGTCATTTATGGAAACTCATAATGTACATGCTCACAAGAAACCTCATAAATGAAGATATTAGGTGTTCGGTAATTAGAAATTGTCTAAGTATAGAATTTGGTATACAATAGTGTATCATTCTATTTATAACTTGTCGTTGACATCATATTATGACTAGAGAAATTAGACGAAGATAGTATACATGTTGGAAATGATGTGTATAGCCTCAGAAGTTGGTACAGACTGTATAGAATAGAGATAATCATGTTTGGAGCAAAACATGATAGTGGAAATGAATGAAAGGATTATTTTGTTTACAAGATAATTACTTGTCCAATTAGGGTTGACATCCTAGATGTTTACTTAAGTTGAAAAAATGGATTGTGCTCTAAGACGACCCAGTAACAATTTTTGTAAAGGCATGGTATTTATGAAAAGGACATCTTGTGATGAGAAGTGTGATTACAAGTGTCATCTTGTAATTGTGATTATATGCAAACTTTTGAGAAAGCGATATATGCAAAGTTTTATATGAGATAATTTGTGATCCGAGATCGAGCTAAAGATCAAAGATCATTCAAGGAAGAAGATATAATACTTATATTCTAGAAGCCTAACTACTTGTTTGAGTAGTGAGCTCTTCTTATAATTGGAAATGCATGTTTGGGTAGTGGGCTCATCTTGCATTTACTATACTACGACTCCTAAAAGGGATTCAAAGTCTCCTAACAGGGACTCCTTATACTGAATTTTCTCATTGAATCCTAATAGGGTCCATCCTCTAACGAGGAACTTATATATTAGTATATTATCTAGTGGGTATCATTTCCATTGGGGTTTTCCCTTAGCCAAGGTTTTGCTAGTTAACAAAATATAGTGTTATGTGTTATCTTTGTTGCTACTATTACTATTTAGCATTGCTTTATTATGCATGATTTAAAGTAAGAAAAAATATCTAATTGGTGACTAAAATTTGTAGATTACTGATTCAACCACACACCCCACCCCCCATGTGATCCCTATTTCTAACAATTGGTATCGAGAACGTAGTTACTTTGAAGAGGTTGAATAGCTTGAGTAAGATCCCTAGGGATATGGAATAGTTGATGAAGAACCTTGAAGAAGCTCTTGAACAAATTGATCTCCTTTGAATAGTTGATGAAGAACCTTGAAGAAGCTCTTGACCAAATTGATCTCCTTACTAAAGAAAGAGATAAAATGAAGACTCCAAAGTATACATTGGTCAATTGAAGGAAAAGATTGAACATCTAAAATCCAAGCTTAAATCTACTAAATCTGGAACTAGTGATGATGATTATTCAAAGTTGAAGACAGAGTACAAGATCTTGAAGCATGAATTGAAGATTACAAATCTGAAATTGACTTTGAGAAATGATCCTAGAAAAGTTGAATCTAATTTGAAGACTGAAAATGCAGATCTTAGAGCAAGTCTAGCAAAGAAAGCATCTGAGTTTGAAACATTGAAAGAAGATCATGAAGAACTCTATAAGTACAATACTATTGTGAAAGGTGAATTAACTTAGTGCAAGTAGTAGCTTGAGAAGCTTTATTCTAGCAGAGAAAATTTTGATGATTCAGTGGCAATACAGAGACCTACCTATGATAAGACTAGTCTTGGTTATCTAATTAACATGTCTGCAAAGAAACCTGAGATTAGATCAGATCCAAAAGAGAAAGACAAATCTGATGATAAGATTGAATCCAGTCAATCTTCTGATAAGTCCAAAGTAGTTGGACAAGACAAGGAAGTTGAAATTTTGGATGAACCAAAGCAAGTGAAATCTCCCAAGGAAACTAGGTATGAATTTAGAGGTAAGTGCCTTTTATGTAATGAAATAGGCCATATGAAAAGAGATTGTATAAATAGGTAATTTATTCATGTTAAGGACTTTTATTGTCATAATTGTCATGGTATGGGTCATAATGCAATTAATTGTAGGAAACCTAAGTATGATAATGATAGAAGAAATAGTAGAATTTCTAGAAATACTAACCTTGTAGATAGAAGAAGATCTAATGAAATGACATCAAGAGAAGGAAGATCTTATGAAGACAAAAGATAGATCATGTATTATAAGTGTAACATCTTAGGATAGATTGATCAAAATTATCATGCACTTGATGAACAACATAATCCTAGAAGCAGAACACTAGTATGTCAGTTATGCAACAACTTCGGACATACAACAAAGTGCTATAGAATGGACAAAAATTTTGGAGATAGAAGGAACAATGGAAGAAACTTTGGGAAAAAAAGGAATGATGAAAAGAACATCAGAAATGACAGAAAGAACCATGAAAGGAACTCTGAAACTAATAGAGACAATGAGGAACACATAAAAATTGTTAGTGAACTTCGAGAAGAACTTAATGAGGAATTTGTAAAAGGATAGATATATCAAAAGAAAAGATAAATGATGATGAGACAAGAAGGTCAAAGTTAGTTGTTGAGTTTGATTCAATTAAATTGAATTAAGCTTGTTCACAACATTAGAATTTGAGAACTTCATTCAAAGATTGAATTACAGCTAGTGAAGTTGGGAAAAGGTGTATTGAGATATGTTTAGATGGTACCTAAGCTCGCTTGTAATTTGGAGCTTATCTAAATAAGTTATGAAGGAATTTGAAGAGTTATTGGTATTACAACAAAAGGCTAATTCTATAGCAGAAGATGAAAAGTATGTTTTTACAGAGAACTTCATGATGCAAAGTTCAATAGAGTTTGGTCATGATGGAAAATAGCTATGGAAAACCTTGGGTGACATCTAAAGATTGGATAGATGATCTTGAGCAGTTATTCGATGACAAAATTTAATTGATAGCTTTTTCATATTTGCAAAGTACACAATTAATGCAAGTTCAATTTGATGGAATAAATGGAGTACATAAATGATTTTCACTTCATTACGAATAAATCTAAAGTGAAGAGTACTCAGAAGCAACACGTTGAGGCAATTTTGAAGCAAACCCTGTTTTCAGAAAAAGGTATTTTATCATTTTTCTGCAAATTTGTTTGGTAAAAGTTCATATTTGATAGAATCATGGATATGTCAGTAGTGAAAAATGTTGAGAATGAGGATAGACCTAAATTGAAGGTTGTTTCCATAAAACCCACTAAGAGAAACCCTAACTCGGCATTGTCTATCACTCTAAACAATGTTGCATATCTTGAAGATGTAGGAAGTTATATGAATAGTAAGTTTGAATTGATTGGTAGTGAATACATGAACAAAAATATGGAATTTTTTTTGAATCACAACATGACTATGAAGCCCAGATTTGAACATTTAAGGAACCTAGCCCTTTTCAAATATCACTTCTATCGTGACTTGGACACAGATCATATTGAGTACGATACATGATGGAAAACTATGGATGCAAGATAATGTAATTGATATTTTTGTTGACCTAATTCGTGAGGTAATTGGTCTTAGTAAACAAGGTAGAATACCTATAGGTGAGAAAATGGTCAAGAAGAAAGTTGAAAGTTATACTAAAGAAGTATATAATGGAAAGGCCATGGTGATCAACACCATCAAACAAGATGATGTAAGATTTTTGAGTAGAATCATTGCCTATTCTATATGTGCAAGCTCAAAGATTGATGAACTATCAGCTAGATTCATGTATGCAACATATAAGATATATGTAGAGAAGGAACAAGTGAATCTTAGTGAAATTCTGAGAATGCAACTCTTAGAAAACCTAGATAAGATCAAGAGGACAAAGAATAGTGTGTTTAGATTTCAGTCATTGATCAATCACATATTCTTTCATGTACTTAAAATATTTCCTTACTTATCAGTCATAGAGATGATGAGAAATGACAAATGTACAATGGAGAGGATCACATAAGTATGCAGAAGGCATCCTGTAGATAAGATATTGGACAGTGGCAACCTAATAATGAGAACATTTCAAACTAAAATGAAACAAAGATTCAAAATTGCACCTACAATTGTAGACAGATTTAAGGAAGACATTTGTGTTTTGGTTGACACAGATTTTACCTATATTCATGTAGTGGAACCTCAGGAAACATTTCTTGATCCCTTGGGTTATAAATGAAATGATTATATAGAAATTTCTTATATTGATTTATTGTTAAATTCAGATTAGGATAGAGCAGAATATAGATTTGGTACATATGATGAGATTACCCAGTCAGCTCATTAGGCATCTGTGGAGAAGGCATCGCACAAAAAGATAGAATCTATAATGAAGAAAGCACTATCAGAGGCCAGAATGACAAAGAGTGAGTCTGAGGCTGTAAGGAAAACTATGAAGTAAGGAATATTGAATATTCAACCTTTGAACATCTTTGGAATAGAGCATTCTGTATTCAACAGTGTTAGATGTTCAACCAAGTGAATCGAAAAGAAAATCTAAAAGATTGGTGGAAGCGGTGACTACTAAAACAAAGAAGGTAAAACAACAAGCCACTAGACCAGGCAAACGATAGAAAACATTGTTGACAATTGTTGAGTCTAGTGATGAAGAGGAAGAAGAACAAGAGATCAAGCAAGCAGAGAAAGTGACTCCATCAAAGTAATTGGGAGGCAAATCTCGACAACCTTGGAAGCCGAAGATAGAGAAGATCAACATAACTATTGCTAATCAAGGTAACTTTGTTCAGATGAACGCATTTTATGATTTGTATAATAATTTTGAGAAGGATTAGACTGATATCTCAACTATGAGATATATTATAGAAAACAATCTAAAATTGAAGGATCTTGAGACTTTAATTGACCAGAAAGTCTATGAAAGACTTATTCAGAAGAAAACTCCTACAAGGGAAGAAGATCTAGAACTTCAGAAGTGTAAGCTTGGAACTATTTGCAAGACTGATGATGAAGAAGAAATTAAAAGATTGTTGAATAACCTTGCACCATATTAAAGAAATAAAGTGAGATTATTTCTATTTATGATTGGTGAAAAAGATAAACTAAGAAGTGAGATTGTGGTAGCTATCAATCAAATGTTAACAGAGTCAAAGGCAACATCTCCTCTAGCGCCTAGAACCTCAGAAGTATCAGTGAGTAGTGAAACTATGCAAATTGATCAAAACAATGTTACCATCAACATTGATTATACTAATCCATTTGAAGCTTTCAAACCTAATGAACCCAATACCAAGGATATTGAGGACAAACTAAGATAGATTGCAGAGGAGAAGAGGTTACTTGAAGAAGAGAAAAGGATAATAGAGGAGGCCAAGCAAAAATTTCTTGAGGATGAGAAGAGAAGAAAGGAAGAGGAGGAAAAGAATAGAATGAAAAAAGAAGATAAGAAGAAGAGATTGGAAGACAAGAGAGAAAAGGAAAGAGAAGAAAGAGAAAAGAAAGAGGAAGAAGAGAGAAGAACAAAAGAAGAAGCTAAGAAATAAATAGAGGATGATACTAAACCATCTAGTTCATCTACTCCACTCTCTCTTTCCAATTTAGCTATTGATGATGATGATCAAACCAATTTGATCTCATCTTTATCAAAACTTATACAGAAAAATAGAACAGTAAAAGGCTAAAAGAAAACTTTAGTGGAAGTTACTGATAGACTACATAGTACTTTGGTAGTACAACACATTGAATCAAATCCTAAATAGAGGGCACAAGTGCTGAAATCATTTGATGAAGAGTTTACTAACTTGTTGAATGTTGCAGAAGAAAAGGTACAAATTTCCCATGATGCTAACTTGTTTAGCATCATCTGTCAAAACATTAAAAATGATTTGGTTAATCTTGGTACTTGTATCAAGGAACTTTGAAAATGCCAACAGGATGGGAAAACTTTGTATATCAAGTGTACCTTATCACATAAGCTTAACAAAGAAATCAATAGTTAGATAGACGGAAGATGAGTGAGCTAGAGGCTCTACCCAGCTGGATCCAACATCCATCTTGTAAAGTAGATGATTTTGAAGGACAAGTGGCCAATATCCACAGTGATATTAGGAAACTATAACTTCGAAGAGAAAAAATTTTGAAGAGGATATCGAATTTCAGAGAGTCTATTTCTCCAAAAATATATTTTTTTGACAAATAGTTGGAGGAATGTGTCAAGGCCAAGGACACATATTTTAACTTTTCGTATTCAGATCTTAATGTAGTTGAGATTGCATCATATGCTCTATGTGCAATTCTCACCTCTATTGAATCCACCAAGGAGACATGGACTAAAGGTATGAACAGTCTTAAGGAAAACTTTGATGATTGCATGAAGATTATACCAACATAAGGAAGGACAATATGTTCTTTTGATCATTTTTGGACAATTTCTGACATTTTGACCTTTTTCATTGATGTCAAAGGGGGACTAGTTGCAGAAAATTGTAAAGTATATTGTAAGGGGGAGCTTGTGTAAAGTTGAATAAATTGTAATAGATGTAATGTAATGTGTTGTTTATTTTTGTTATGTTAAGTTTTTTTTTGTCACTTAGCAAATTTTTCCTATTTTGTTGCAATAAATGCCAAAGAGGGTGATTGTTGACAATTGGCTAATACTGATATTTAATTATTTTCATTTATGGAAACACATGATGTACATGCTCATAAGAAACCTCAGAAATGAAGATACTTAGTGTTTGGTAATCAGAAAAATTTTAAAGTATAGAATTTGGTATACAACAGTGTATTGTTTTGTTTATAACTTGTTGCTAATGTCATATTATTACTAGTGAAGTTAGATGGAGATAGTATAAATGTTGTTGATGGCATGTATAACCTCAGAAGTCAGTACATACTGTATGAAAGAGAGCAAGAGATTTCCTCTTTCATCTTGATGATGGATCATGTAGTGTGATTCAAAACGTTGATGGTAAAAAGTTTTACATAATCAAATCCATAAGCAAATCAATATAATGCAATGGATTGTGGAAATTTGATATATCCAATTATCAATGAACACCATGGCCTCCAAAGAAATATTAAAAAAACATATGAAACCTCCACAATTTTACATAGTTTTTCTTTTGTTATCAATTGAGTTTTGGGATTTTTCAAAACAATAATTACCAAGCTTTTCTTTATGCAAGAAGTTAAGCCAAATAATAAAGAAGGTGTATCCATTGACAAGAACATATCAACCATCTAAAAGACTAATATGCAATCACAATGTAAAACTTTGTGGTGCCATGAAGTAGTTATTAACCCAATTACAATTCCTAATTACAAGTCTTCGTCTTCGACACCTTGGGTCTAATGATATGTCAAATAGAAGAAAGGTTCAATCATTTTAGTTTAACAATAGGAAACTAGATGTATACATATACATTCAATCAATTACATCAATATAGAATCCCTGAACAAAAGATAAATAAGTGTTTGACTATGCTTCAACTTACAAAGACAGGTGTTGGAGTTAAAATAGGGAAGCAAACTCTGAGAGGGGGAAGGGTTGAATTAGCACTTAAAACTTTCAACCTTAACAACATTCACCACACATCCATCTCACAATCTATGCATATAAACTGAAATACCAAATTAAGCATATACATCTGTAGCATGAAAGTAAAATATTCAATCACATATATGAAACAAGATATTTGGTTACCTAAAAACCCTCCAAGAAGAAGGAAAAACTAGGATGGGGATGACACCCACAAATCTTCACTACTACAGTAATAAAGTGTATCCAATGAAGGTTATAATGTTTTGATCATGAAACATGATCTACCCTGTGAAATGTCTACCCTATTAAAGGCTTACAAGATTATTAGACCTTACCCTATTAAAGGATTTCAACACCCTGTTAGAAGTGTGCTTGGTAAGAGGACCTTAACTTACAATGAAGTAAGCACCCTGTTAAAGGATTTACAACAATTTGTTAAGACTGCTTTATAAAAGATTTAACTGATTCACCTATTAGAATGTTTCATTAATGATCCTTTAGTTAGCACTCTATTTCTTGATGTTAGATCACCTCTATATTGATGTGTACTTGATCCATTTTTATCAGATGTAACTCTGTTGTCTTCTGATTCCTTTCCTCTATTCTACTTTAACTGATTCTACAATTTAACCCAAAAAATAAAACCTTAATCACTATGAATGCTCTTGTTTAAACATGTAAACTCTCCTCAATTCTCCTTAAGCAATGTTAGAAAGTTTAGGGTTTGTCCTCCTTAAGAAGACCTAGGTGACTAAGGGTTAGGTATGAATCAATGATTGTGATTCACCCATGTAGCCACTTAATCCTTCTCTTTTTCTGATTAGATATATGTAATGCATAGGGATTCACAATTAAGATTCATCCTTATCAACTAAAGATCATAAAACAATCCTTAAGTCGGCCCAAAAATGGTTTACATCAAAAGTCGGTGCAAAATGAAAAGAATCTAGAAATGATAGTCCAACTTCTAGGAGGCCTAACTTTTGATTCGGGACTTGGATTGATGAACAATTTATATTTTTAGGAAGCTCCTTTATTTCTCTATAAAATTTCAACGTCTTTGATAGCACTATGGGAAAAAATTAAATATGTCTACTATCTTACTCTAATTATAAATCTCTAATATAATTATATCAATAACCTATCTTTCTTCAACAAATGAGAATCCCTTGGCCTTTTATAAACGTTTAATTATAATGAAGGGTCGTAATCAATTGAAGAACAATGGGTAAGATTGGTGCATGTGAACCCTAATTTGAGTTGTCATAATATATGTACTAATTGCATGAAAGAAACACCCAATGGATTTGTAAGAAAATTATAATAGTTTATAAATCTAATTAGAAAATTATAAACTTGGCATGTTATGTTTGAGTGTGGTAAACTACAGGACACATATTTTAACTTTTCGTATTCAAATCTTAATGTCGTTGAGATTGCATCATATGCTCTATGTGCAATTCTCACCTCTACTGAATCCACCAAGGAGACATGGACTAAAGGTATGAACAGTCTTAAGGAAAACTTTGATGATTGCATGAAGATTATACCAGCATAAGGAAGGACAATATGTTCTTTTGATCATTTTTGGACAATTTTTGACATTTTGACCTTTTTCATTGATGTCAAAGGGGGACTAGTTGCAGAAAATTGTAAAGTATATTGTAAGGGGGAGCTTGTGTAAAGTTGAACAAATTGTAATAGATGTAATGTAATGTGTTGTTTATTTTTGTTGTGTTAAGTTTTTTTTTGTCACTTAGCAAATTTTTCCTATTTTGTTGCAATAAATGCCAAAGAGGGTGATTGTTGACAATTGGCTAATACTGATATTTAATTATTTTCATTTATGGAAACACATGATGTACATGCTCATAGGAAACCTCAGAAATGAAGATACTTAGTGTTTGGTAATCAGAAAACTTTTTAAGTATAGAATTTGGTATACAACAGTGTATTGTTTTGTTTATAACTTGTTGCTAATGTCATATTATTACTAGTGAAGTTAGATGGAGATAGTATAAATGTTGGTGATGGCATGTATAACCTCGGAAGTCAGTACATACTATATGAAAGAGAGCAAGAGATTTCCACTTTCATCTTGATGATGGATCATGTAGTGTGATTCAAAACGTTGATGGTAAAAAGCTTTACATAATCGAATCCATAAGCAAATCAATATAATGCAATGGATTGTGGAAATTTGATATATCCAATTATCAATGAACACCATGGCCTCCAAAGAAATATTAAAAAAACATATGAAACCTCCACAATTTTACATAGTTTTTCTTTTGTTATCAATTGAGTTTTGGGATTTTTCAAAACAATAATTACCAAGCTTTTCTTTATGCAAGAAGTTAAGCCAAATAATAAAGAAGGTGTATCCATTGACAAGAATATATCAACCATCTGAAAGACTAATATGCAATCACAATGTAAAACTTTGTGGTGCCATGAAGTAGTTATTAACCCAATTACAATTCCTAATTACAAGTCTTTATCTTCAACACCTTGGGTCTAATGATAGGTCAAATAGAAGAAAGGTTCAATCATTTTAGTTTAACAATAGGAAACTAGATGTATACATATACATTCAATCAATTACATCAATATAGAATCCCTGAACAAAAGATAAATAAGTGTTTGACTATGCTTCAACTTACAAAGACAGGTGTTGGAGTTACAATAGGGAAGCAAACTCTGAGATGGGGAAGGGTTGAATTAGCACTTAAAACGTTCAACCTTAACAACATTCACCACACATCCATCTCATAATCTATGCATATAAACTGAAATACCAAATTAAGCATATACATCCATAGCATGAAAGTAAAATATTCAATCACATATGTGAAACAA
The DNA here is from genome assembly GCA_028749045.1 of Cupressus sempervirens. Taxonomy (NCBI): domain Eukaryota; kingdom Viridiplantae; phylum Streptophyta; class Pinopsida; order Cupressales; family Cupressaceae; genus Cupressus; species Cupressus sempervirens. The sequence goes on from CM053789.1 coordinate 298,290,169, forward strand.
GATATTTGGTTACCCAGAAAGCCTCCAAGAAGAAGGAAAAACTAGGGTGGGGATGACACCCACAAATCTTCACTACTACAGTAATAAAGTGTATCCAATGAAGGTTATAATGTTTTGATCATGAAACATGATCTCCCCTGTGAAAGGTCTACCCTATTAAAGGTTTACAAGATTGTTAGACCTTACCCTATTAAAAGATTTCAACACCCTATTAGAAGTGTTCTTGGTAAGAGAACCTTAACTTACAATGAAGTAAGCACCCTGTTAAAGGATTTACAACAATTTGTTAGGACTGCTTTATAAAAGATTTAACTCATTCACCTGTTAGAATGTTTCATAAATGATCCTTTAGTTAGCACTCTATTTCTTGATGTTAGATCACCTCTATATTGATGTGTACTTGATCCATTTTTATCAGATGTAACTTCGTTGTCTTCTGATTCCTTTCCTCTATTCTACTTAAATTGATTCTACAATGTAACTCAAAAAATAAAACCTTAATCACTATGAATGCTCTTGTTTACACATGTAAACTCTCCTCAATTCTCCTTAAGCAATGTTAGAAATTTTAGGGTTTGTCTTCCTTAAGAAGACCTAGGTGACTAAGGGTTAGGTATGAATCAATGATTGTGATTCACCCATGTAGCCACTTAATCCTTCTCTTTTTCTGATTAGATATATGTAATGCATAGGGATTCACAATTAAGATTCATCCTTATCAACTAAAGATCATAAAACAATCCTTAAGTCGGCCCAAAAATGGTTTACATCAGAAGTCGGTGCAAAATGAAAAGAATCTAGAAATGGTAGTCCAACTTCTAAGAGGCCTAACTTTTGATTCGGGACTTGGATTGATGAACAATTTATATTTTTAGGAAGCTCCTTTATTTCTCTATAAAATTTCAACGTCTTTGATAGCACTATGGGAAAAAATTAAATATGTCTACTATCTTACTCTAATTATAAATCTCTAATATAATTATATCAATAACCTATCTTTCTTCAACAAATGAGAATCCCTTGGCCTTTTATAAACGTTTAATTATAATGAAGGGTCGTAATCAATTGAAGAACAATGGGTAAGATTGGTGCATGTGAACCCTAATTAGAGTTGTCATAATATATGTACTAATTGCATGAAAGAAACACCCAATGGATTTGTAAGAAAATTATAATAGTTTATAAATCTAATTAGAAAATTATAAACTTGGCATGTTATGTTTGAGTGTGGTGAAAACAAGAATTTATGGATTTTTTAAAGTCAAACAGGTTCCACCTCAACATTATTATCAATTATTTTGTCATGTAAATTCATCTCTTGAAGATTAACATTATGCAGCCTTTGACTGTGATAACATGTATTCCCAAATTTTCATCACCGTTTAAAATTTTCTCCATATTTATTCTTGTCCATTCTTTTATCACTTTAATATTGTGGTATACTTGTTATTACAAAGGTTCCTATGTCATTCATTCAATGAATAAAAACTCTCTCTTATATATTTACCTTGATGACAGGAAATGATAATATAGTTTTTTTTTTTCAACTTTTATTTTTAACATAGACTTAAACTTCTACCATGAATACAAATAATTATGCATTATTTTTTTCCAAACTAGATTCAACCCTATCCACAATTCCACCCACCTAATGAGAGCTTCTCAAGAAGTACTCAAATGGTTCTCACATCAATATCTCCTTCCCAAATCCATCAACGGATACAAATTAAATATTGAAAATCAATCGAGATTAAGTACAATTATTGGTCTACAATAAACTATATGTTTAGAGTTAAGAGTCTAGTGCCCTAGTAGAATCTTTGTAGATTAAAAGTTGTGACAGTTTGAATACTTTAAATGGCATAATTTTAAGTGCTATGAGGAATTTTCGGACATGGTAGAATCAACTAATCTTGAATAAATTTCCATAATTTGTCATAAGTTCAACACTTCGTCACAAAATTTAAGGTAGTCTTTAACATTAAAACATTGAGAATATGAAAAATTCACGAGGTTAGATATCAATTCTATAAAATTTTGAAGAGAGTAGGCACTTCCCAAATAAAACAAAAATTTCCCATCACGTGATCTGGAGCCATCCCATTCACGCTAAGTTTGTTCCTTTCCAAAGCACAGATTTCGGTGTCCCAAGCGTCATTCTTAATTCATCCTTCCAAAAATTTCTCTCTTTTAGCCGCTACACAACCATCCATCCGTAGTTGGAGACACAAATGGCAATTCATCTGCATTCTTATTTTTAGATTTACTTGATATTAAAATATTCAAATTTTGTAACAAATAATCAATTCTTTTTTATAAGAACATCCTGCTTTGCACCTTTGTTATATTTTATATTTGAAATTAAATATTAATTACTTCACTTTCTAAGTAATGTTCAAAACCTGAAACAATATGTGTAATATTTATCTTTTTAAATCTGGATATTATAAGTACTTGGCCCAGAAAAAGCATATAGATTTCAAGATAGTTATTTAGTAAATACTCTAAGAGCAATATAAATTTTTCAATATATACTGTTAATATATAAATTAATATAAATATAATATTTAACATCGTATAAACAGAAAATATTGATAATTATTCTCTTTGCTTGAGAAGCGAGATACTACTCATTTATATTTCACTGTTCTAATTTCTATCAGTTGTGAGTCAATCTGCTTCTGACATTGCAAATCGTCACATTTCTAAATGTTTTTTTTTAATAATAGTGGAGTGATAATAACTATTTTGAGATTATATTAGTTTTATGGTGACAATGCAAAAAGGGAAGAACAGCTTGAGGTCCAGCCCAGGCGCCCGATCTATTATTTATATTAAACATTAATAAATTATTATTATTTTTATCAGTTAGAATTAATTTTTTTCAGTTCAAGTGGAGACTATAGTTTTCGTCTCTTTTTTTTTTAATAATAATGTAATAATAAATACTGTAGGTTAAGTAATGAAAGTAGGGCTGCATTTTTTCTTACACTTTCTTATCTTTCATAACTAGTCGTTGGAGAACTTTCACATTGCCACGGAAGAAGAGAGAGAAAAAAGAAACAATGTATTTAGGTGTTTCTTTCAACCAGTCTCCCAATTAATCTGACTACCTCAGAGAGGTAACTCCGGCGCATAACTATGATGAATATTTTTTCTAATAGTTATTATAAATATTTTCTTTCTGTTATATTTCTATTGTTATTTTTAGATTTACTTGATATATTAAAAGAATATAATAACTAACTGTTTGTTTTTTCTTAGTTACAATGAACTAATTTTCCAAGTTCTTCACTTGTATTTTACAATTTTGTTACAATTATATTATTTTATAAATCTGTGAGGCATAAATTTGAAAACAAGAGATCATTGAAAATTTTATCTATCTTCATCCATTGTAATTTGATTGGTTATGTGACGATGAATCCTTGCAATGATTCCTTCTTCTTCTTGTTAATTTTATTCAGTTTCACTTGTGATTGTTGGGAACGGCTAAAATATCACACACTAAGCTTAACTCCTAGAGCAAAAGTGTTAAATTTAGTCAAAGTTGACTTTTTTGTTCTTGTTCTAGTATCCAACACATAACTAAATTTAAAATACATTTTCATAGGTTCATTGATTTTTCCATCTCATTGGTTTTTCCATCTTCTCTTTGTGAAGCCTATCATCAATCTCCTCATAAATAGCCTATCATTTAATGATTTAGTGTAGTCTCAATTTAATCATTAGCTATTCGCCATCAATATAGGAAAAACTAGAGTAGAGTCTATGTAGATTAAAAGTTATGACAGTTTGAATTTTTTTAACTTAATTGTAGCCTTAGCATTGATAAAGTTTAGTTATTCTTGATTGTTCAAATTGAAAACTATTAAATCAATTTATGAAACCAAGATTTTAAATTAATTAAAGTAAGTTACTTAAGAGTTAAAATATGTAAATAAAGGTAGGCAACTACTTAAATTTAAATAATAAGTTGTTTTATTTTTAAAAAAAATTAAATTAATCTGATTTTTTGTAATCATTTTATTAGGGTTGAATAGCTCAACCAAATATTTATTAATTCTAATTTTAGAAATAAATATAATTTAACAATAAATGAAAAAGAAAAAAAACCTTCAATATTTATTAAATTAATTAATTAAATCAAACTAAATTTTACAATTAATTTATAATATTAATTCAATCTTATATTTTTTTAAATTTTCATTTAAATTATGCTCAAAAATATGAAATCTATTATAAACAAATAGATTAAAGTATAATAAAAATATTAAATATTTATCTCTTACTTAAAAAATATATATTCTTAAAATAAAAATTGAAATCTATTTTTAGATAAAATACAAACTTATATAATATAGGGAGAACAGTATCTTAAAATGAAAATCATTAATGGAGACATGACCAAAATTGGATTGATTTGGTAAGAAAAGCAATTCAATCGTTCATCTATCTTCTTACTATTAATAAAGTCCTCGTTTGGCTATGTATGATCGGCCAATCCAATTGGGCTTGCAAGTGCCAGAGATTTTTTCCCTGTATGAAATAAGATTTTATCATTCCTTGTATTGTTGAATTGGAGTTCGTATTAGATTTCGCTTTTAATTAAAATTAGTGTTATTCAGTTTTTCTTAAATCATTTCTATTCATTTTATAGAGGGATTAAATGTTTATAATATTTAAGGTTAAAATAAATATATTCACAATAAACTTATTGAAGATGCTTGGTAAATTAAACTAAAAATTCAAATTTAAATATGAACAAATTTGACAAAAGTACATATCACATCTATTTATAAGTCATGAATTAACATCTATAAAATTCTTCTGATTATTATTAATTTTTTATTGTAAAAATCTTACAAGAACATTATGAAATAAAGTAGAGGTGCATTATATGTTTTGTAGAAAATATGTCAACTATATATATATATAAGAGATTCACAAATTATCATTATATTTTAAACTCTTGCTTATAAAAAATAATATATTTTAATATAATACTCTGAACGTATAGAATTTATTGCCTTATCTTCAAACATATAAAAAATCTTCAAATATAACTACATCCCAATGACATAAGAAAATCATTAAAATAAAACTAGATTGACAATATAGAAATTTGAATATCCGCGTCCTCTATTAAATCACATTTAATAATAACAAGAATATTTGAATATTCAACTTTCTATATTGAAAGACCATAGAATTTGGATTTGATGGATTCCGTTGCTGTGGTGAATATTTCTAATCAGTAGGAAACTAATTTTTATTTAAACGTGTTGTGAAGGGATATGTGTTTCAAATATTTGCGTTAACTACCAACAATTCCAATGTTGTTGTGTGTTTAAAAAATAATTATTTATTTAACAATTAGAGCTGGATTATTTAGTTTGTCGAAATTATTTATGCGCAAGTTGTTTCAAGCTTTTCCAATTCCAGTTTTCGTGGTTGCCGGTTGTTTCGCCCTTTACAAAGAATTAATCCACACCATTTGTACAAACATACCTTTTTCATTATATTCCATGTAAAAAGTGAACTACAGCGAGAAATCTTACATCTAATTTTTTCAATTAATCGAAAATATAAGAAAAGTAGATAAGTACAGAGTGGGTGTTCCTACATTAGAATGTAAAATCTGGTGCAATAGGGAGTGAAAGAATTCTAAAGAGGGAGTGAAAGAGTTCTAAAGAGTTTCGGGGTGAGGAGGAGAAGAAGAAGAAGAGAGGAGAATAAAAGAGAGAAAAGAAGGAGAAGAGGAAGGAGAAAGAAAAGCCGGAGGATGGAAGGATAAAAGAATGGAATGATGTAGAGGGAGGTAAGCACATTTCTCATCTGTAACACGTGTCCTACGCAGTTATGCTGCTGTTGTGGCTGTGCAGTGTCACTTGAAGGAGGCGTGGATGTGCGAGTAAAATTACCGGCTGGAACAGTTTGCGCGCTGTTGTGTTTAGGGACATGAGTACCGGGCGAAACGGTGACTTCCAACTTCATTCCTACGTTGCAGTGAGCGGGAACTCCACAAATGAAATACCTTGTCCCTGTGCTGGTAAGTGAAATCATGTTATTACCCCCTCGAAACTCCTCTATTGGATTACTTGTGTCACATGATTCATATGCCTGCTTCTCAACCTCCAAGATGTTATGCCATTCACCTCGGTACTCGAACACTGTTTCAGTTGATTCAATAAACCTCTTTGTTGTTACTGTTACTATTACTATTGACAAGGAAAAGTAGAAGAGTTAAAAGATAAATTTACCTAAGGTGTCGCCCACATGGAATGTTTTGGTGGAAGCCCATTCTGTATAATCTACACCGAAGTCCCACCTCTGTTCATCTCCAACAGCATACTGGGTGCCCGTGGCCTTTGCAGATGCACACAAATACATACACAAAACTAATAACTTCACCAAAGCCGCCATTCCTTTTAGTCCTCAATATGCTCGTTTTCTCCTATTCAAACTGCAAAACAAGAGTGGAGAGGGGTAGGCATTTATGGTCCACACCCTCCGTATTTATAGTCCCCAGCGTTCCCTTCCCACCCCTTTTTTTCCTTCCACTAGTTGTTGAATGTTATTTTTAAATTTTCAAAATAGAAATACACCAAGTTCCTATTAAAATTTTAAAAAATAATAGGGACAACTCTTTGTTTCTTCTAATTAAGGTGGACTAATTAATTAAGACTCCAACTTAAATTTATCTTTTCTCTTGGTTTCCACACCACTAGTTAGATTATTAAAAAAAAATTATTATTTCTATAATATAATATATAAATGCTATAAATTTAGCATTTCTCTTCTTTTCCACCACACTTTGATTATACTACATTTTAGTTAGAGTAATTGTATTTTTAGATTTACAAATAGAAATACACCACTTTTATATTAAAGTATTAAAAAAATATTACAATTCTTTGTTTTTTAATGAGGATGGACTAATTAATTAAGATTCAAGCTTAAATCTAGGTTCTCATACTAGTTGGATTATTATTATTACTATTTAGTACTTGCCAGAAGGTTAAGTACTATTGTGTCATTTTTTGAATTACTCATGTTAACTTGTTATTGAATTACTTCTATTCTACCAATAAAAATTCATTTCATTCCATATTTTTTTATAAATATTATGTTTACGAAGAAATACATGTCAATTTTTTAACTTTACAATTTATAAATATTAATTTTCTACCTTTTAATTGGATGCATGGATTAGAGTCTTATATGGGAATTTGATTTGTGAGTTTGTTGAAGTATTTTTTTATAGAATTTTTTTATTGTTTCTCTTATTCCTAATGTTTAGCACATTGTTATTTTTTTTTTCAAAGTGCTATCTAACACTTCAATTATTGTATATGGATTTTAGAACAGAAAACTATATATTCTAAGAATATAATCAATTATTTATATTTCTTATTTTTTAGAACTATTATAAATAGTTTGTTTGATTATAAAGAAATACATCAAATAATTTTTTTAAAATATTTTAATCATTTACATTAATTATTTATTACAACTCTTAGATGAGTCCAATTCTTCAACTTTTGTTTGAAAGATTTATAATATTTTATTATATTAAAAAAATTATATTGTATTTATTTCATTCATCCACTGCTAATATTTATTAAATTGCTCTTTCAATTATCATTATTTAAATTTTAATATTATATTATAAAATTTTAAAAATAATATATTATAAAACAAAATTGAATACTTTTTTTACCAAATTATATAGCATAGTACACAAAAAGTTTTGTTTCAATTATTATATTTAATAATATATTGTCAAAGTATTAAAATTATTATTCAACTTATTTCTTATGTATTATAATGTTTGAATCTCATGTGAATTAATGTGTTTGTTACAAAAATTTATGCTTCTTAATTTGAACAATTTGCCACAACTACATGATTGTACAAAATCAATTATGTATAAAATATATTTGAAAAATATTGAATATGATTATTAAAAACTATGAAAGTACACTTTAATATATTTAATACATATAATAAAATTACAACTAAATTTATATCAAAATTAAAACTAATACTATTAAAGGAAAGTACTAAGCCACTATGTGGCACTTGTTTTTCGTTGTTTTCATAAAAATATTATAGGTGCTATAAATTTATCAGTTCCATTCTTTATCACTCTACTTAGATTATATTTTGTTATATACAAAGACAATGTTTTTCCTATACTTTACAATGAGAACTCTCCACTTAAAATAAAATATAATATATACTTTACAATGAGAATCCTCTATTTTAAAAAATATATAATATATCGAAACCAAATTTAACATTTTTTAATCAATATTTTGAACTACATGAAAGTTCCAAGCATTGTCTAATTTAATTAGTTGAACACCAAGATTACATATACAAAGAACCTTCCAATAAAATTATGGGATGCAAAAGTGGAAAAGAAAAGAATTAAACAAGCTTTCTAAAGTTCTCTCAACTTCTTACATGTAGCCTTTTTGAATCCTTATGCTCTAGATCATCCTAGATACCTACTTACACTATTAACATGCAATTTGGTTTTTTTTTATTGTCCTTCACAAACGGTTTTATCTTTTTTTTCATTAATTTTAATTTTTTAAAATCAACTCTCAATATTATTTCAAGAACATAATTGAATTATTTATTGGTCTTTTTTTGTTATTCACACTACTTTTTGTAAGTACATCACATAAACTAAAAGACCAATAAAAGAAGGAAAAAGTGACTAGGTACTACCTTAATAAATTTGAATCCCCCTCTATGTGTTGTGATTGTTCTTTCTATTAAGATTGAATCTTTATCTATGTGATATGAATTCCAAAATTTGTGTTTTCCTTTTGATGTTGTATTTTTTTTTTCAATTTATTTGAAAGAGTATTTATTTAATAGTGTGAGTTGACCATTCTCATCTAGATGTAGAATTATTCTACGTTTTATAATGTGAGTGAATCTTTTGATTTATTTGAAAGAATATTTATTATAATGTAATAATGTGAGTGGAACATTCTCCCCCTTCTCTTGTGTGTCAATTACAATTCACAAATTCTACTATAACAATATTTGATAGAAATATTTTATACTAATAGTAGGAAACATGTAGCTTTTAAATTAGACATAGGAAGAAATAGAAATAGAGAGTTCCTCAAGACATGGGATGTCGCCTAACTAAATGCTTTTCTTTTGGATGCAGCTTAAATTTCATGTGAGGTGTCAATGGTTCAGATTTCAGAAGACTGGCTTAAATTTTTTAAAGATTTTTACGCTGATTATTGAACTCTAACCCCAAGAAGATTATTTGTGATATTTCGTGCCTCCATGAAAGTGATTTTTATGGTATTTTTATATTATCCAACTCCTCAAAAATAGTGTTTGTGATAAGTGCCTACATACTTGGAAAACATGCCACTAAATTTAGGCTCTCACTTTAGTCGATTCCCAAATTTTAAGTTATTAATGTAGATGAACTATATTCAATTTACAATTTTAAAAATTAATTTCCATAGTCTAAAATATTGTTGAGGAGCATTAAAATTCTATTAGAGAAAAGAGAGATCATGAGTAATAAATTTTAGTCATAAAAAGATTCTAATATCTTATTTTGTGAATTTATAGAATTTAAAAAATCAATATTTCAACTAAATATTTTAATACTAACATTTAACGTGAAAAATATTTCAACTAAATAGTCATAAACAACATTTTAATTGTTAATAACAAAATTTACCAGGGTAGAAATAAATATTTCAACTAAAAATCAATATACTAAAAAAGAATATATAACAATTATTTTATTATTTTTTAAATTTTATATTGCAAATAGAATGTAACAAAAAGATCCATGGATATATGGAATATAATTTATTCACAAGTTTTTCGCATTTAGAATTTAGAATGAAGAGTGTTTCATTGTTTTATTTTTACAAGTTTTTAAAATAAAATAAAAATAGAAACACAATTGTATGTAGGGAAGAGAACATTATCATTTCTAACTAGATACGAAAACAACTGAAAGCTTATTCTTTTATTATGACAATATTAAGAATGGCGTTGCCATTATATAGTTATGCTTCTAAAATTTAATATAGTTATAATTAAACTAAGCATACTTGAATTGTCAAATCTATATCACTTTAAATACTAATATCTTAAAACATCAGATTTTCTTGAACTTAAATCACTATTCTCATGTTTTACATTTTTTAATAAATTAAAATTTATATAGAGTTAGTAGTGTAACAAGGAGCTTCATAGACAAAATATGAGAACTACTGTACTCACTCATGAAACATTAGTATTAAAAGTAATTGATTGTTAAGGAGAATACTTGTAGTCAAGGTTTATTTTTATTTAATTAAGATTAAATTTTAAACATTAAAACATATTTTATCTCCACCCACATATAATTGTTTCTAAAAAAAACTCTTTGAGATGATACACTATTCTTTTTAAAAAATTGAATATATTTATAACAATAAATCACTAAATACTTTAATATAACCATCAAATATGCATACTCCATTTCATAATTCTTAATAAAGTTAATAGTCATTTTTTAAAAATTGCTTCACAATAACTATACCTTCCTTCCTTAACTTTTACAACTAATTAAAGCTTATATTTTGAAAAATAATAATTGCTAACAAGAAATATCTTTCCAATTATAACTATCATCTTAATTATCACACTTTAAATTAAAAACAAACAAATATAATTTGACAAGAATATAACTAAGTAAAGGCATTCCTTTTACTATAATTGATTGAATTCAACCAAGAAAATTTCACATTTATTACCCTTATGGTCCCCCATGAATGAAAATATGGTTGATGAGGCAAGAAGTAGAGAATCTTAGGGAAGAGCTCTGAAATAAAGACAATGGAAACTCTAAACATTCTGGAAAAAGGAGTGATGAAGAACCCCTTGAGCAGGAGGAAGAAGAATACCCTGCAGAACAGAAGTTGTTGATCACATCTCTCAAATCTATAGAGATGAGAACCATGGATACCAAGCTTGACTTGCCTACTTGCAATGGGAAGATGGACCTAGATGTTGCAATGGATTGGGTGGGTGCCCTAACCAATTTATTTTAATGTGAAGATATCCCTGAGAACCAAAGGGTGAAGATTGCCAAGTCTAGACTAAAAGGCTCTACACTCACATGGTGGAACTTCATCCAAGATGATAAGGTGAAGAATAAGAAGAATCCAGTCACTACATGGAAGAAGTTGATGCTTCTACTTAGAGAGACATATGTCCCTGAGGAATATGAAGTTCAACTTCATAAGAAAAGAATGAGTTTGAGATAGAAGGAGATGGACATCCCTACTTATACTAAATAATTTCAAAAGTTGGTGATGAAATCCAAATTGGTTGAACCAGAAAGTGTAAAGCTTGCAAGGTATATACAAGGATTAAGGCTTGTCATCCAAGATAAACTAAGTTTGACAAGCCCTACCACTGTAAATCAATGCTATCAATTGGCACTTAAAGTTGACGAGAAGTTCAGAAGAAGAAATGAGTAGAGTGTTAGAAACAAAGGGAAGAGTAACAGAGGTAAAAAATTTGGAGTAAGAGGATAAAAAAATAACAGACCTCAAGGAAACTCTAACAAGGAGAATACCCAAGGAGAAAATTTAGAGGTAGGAGAGGTAATGGAAGAGGCAAAAATGGTGGAAGGAACATTGGGTAGATCAAGTGTTATAACTGCAATCAGATGGGCCACTACACAAACAAGTGCCTTGAGAAGCAAAATAACTATGGAGAAAGAAGGACCAACATTATCCAGGGCAAAAATACAAAGCTGTGTCACCTTTCAAGCTGACTAATCATAACAACTAAATTTGAGTATTTCTATCTAAAAATCAATCTTGTTCAAAGATATGATCTAGATAAATTCATTCTGGCTAAGTTATATATGATATCACACTTTTCCAATTAGAAAAGTCTATTAAATCAATGTTTTATACTAGTTTGTATCCAATTACTTAAGAAATATAATTATTTCAGAAAACTGATGTTTTAATAACTCTTACAATTGTTTATGATATATTTTTAATAACTTATAAACACCATTTTATAGAGCCCAAAGTCAAGAATATTCTCATATAGAGTTTATTGTGTTTTAATTAGATATAACATATTATAATTAAAAAATTCTACAAGCGCGTATTTTAAAACTCGAAAAAATGTCAATTTTGAGAAAGAAAAAATAGTAAATCACATCATAAAAATTTAAAACTTATATGAAATTCTAGAGGAGAGAGTCCTCTTCTAAAATGTATAATTTATATTCTGGTTAGAATAAATTTATTTTTAAAAATGTGGTGGGAGATAAAAACTATCAATTTCAGGTGAGTTGAACTTTGAATGATTATAAAAGTGAAAATATAAGTCTAAAGACAATTTTTATTTTTGAATATTCTAGATATATATGCTATCTATAACATAGTATGAGATCAAAGCGAAATAAGTTTATTTCCATTTAGGTTTTGTTAGTGTAGTTTTTTATTTTTCCTTTTTTGCTAGGTTTTTCCTACACTTTTTAATAATCTTGCTTAGGTTAATAAAGCATGTCTTATTAGGTGAATGGTTGTGAGGTGTCACCTTCCTACATGTGAGCATCCATTAGCTATCTTGGGAAGATACTTTGCTATCTTTAGTTCGATAGATGGTTGCTCCTCATTGGTTGGTGTTGACACCTCCTCCCTCTTCCTAGCCTATATAAGCATGCTACCTGGCTTGTATTTGCATCTCTTATTTTTGCATCCTCTTAATGCTATTTTGCTTCCAGCATTTGCATTACTCTCTTGGAGACTAACTCTATGATGCTATTTTGATTTTGTATCATTTGCATTCATAGTTTAGATATTTACTCTTTGCACTAGTTTTCTGGGTTATTAATCTTTTCAGATTCTAACATGGTATCAGAGCTTTTCTATGTGCAAGAGTTGATTTTAGTTTCCTTATTTGAGAGATTCGGGGGGGGCAAATAAACTTTATTGTAGTTTTTTGAAAAACAAAGTATGATCTTCTCTTGCATCTTTGGATGATCCTGAGAATCAGAAAAGTTTTGACAAAAACAGTTTTTCTCTGGGGTTTCAATCTCAAATTTGACAACCAACTTGCATATTTGGAGTTTTCAATCAGTTTTACAGGTTCCAACATGCCATTGATGGACTTAAGAAGCTGATCCAGCATTTGCATGTCATATTTTGGTTGCTGGGGTCGTTTTCTGATTTTTGGAGCCGTTTTTTACTATTAAAGGCGTATGATTTACACTACAACAACATCTTTTGTTCACCAGCAAGAAAAACGCTTTCTGGGTTTTGTTCGCAGCCCCGAACAACCATCTAGGTATCTTTTATATTTTGCATGCAAGCTGTATATTTTTCAAAATCGAGCATGCAAAGCTACAGCCATACCCCTCTCCGTTGGCAGCCGCAGATTTGAATGCATTTTTCAAATGTCTCGTTCTTGCTCATACGAACTTCGATTTTGATGATTCTTGTTATGAACTTGGCTATTTTTTTGTGCTCTATCCACTAGTGGAGTTAGTTTTTGATTTTCATGCATGAATTCTTCAGAAATTGTAGATTTTCAGTCGTGACTGTGCACAGTTCTCATTTTGGAAACTTCAGAGGATCATAACTTTCTCATACGACCTCGTATCGAGGCGATTCTTTTTTTGAAAGTGCATGATTTTTCGAGTAGATCGCAGTGGTGCTATTTGTTTCCTTGATTATTGTGCCCAAGTTTCACTTTTAGCATATACTCTTCATGAGGGTTTGTAATGCATTGAAATCAAGACCACTAAGTATCTCTTTCTAGTGGTAGTTGTAAATGCACTAAAATAAAGTGTCAAATAATATTTCTTTGGGGGGGGTTCTTTGATTGAGTAAAGAGGGGGGGGGCATTGTCGTGGCTGGATTCTCTTCCTTTTAGCATTTCTTTGCATTCCTTCATCATGGATCAAACAAATATGCCCATCCTAACTCCATACAATTACTTTGAGTGAAAATCACGCATGATAATTCACTTAAGGAAAGCTGGATTAAATAGGATAACTATGGGACTTGAAACTGAACCTGCTAAAGATGAAGACAAGCCTAAGTGGTTTAACAAATGTGATGAGGCATATGGAACATTGTGTTTGTCTGTTTCTCCTGACTTGCTATTTCACATTGAGTCTTTGGATACACCAAATGAAGTATGGACAAAGCTAGAAACATTATTTGGCACACAAGATTCAATGAGGGGTCATATGTTGGAAAATGAATTAATTAGTTTGAGTCTAGGCAATTTCAACACAATCCAAGATTTCTTCACCAAATTGAAATCACTAAGGCTGCAGTTAAAACAATGTGGAATTGAAAAGAAAGATGAACAACTGATTCTCAGTATTCTCTCTAAGCTAAGTTCAGAATATTCTGTGTTTGTCTCTACCTTCTATGCTACTAGGGGTGCACTTGGTACTCAATTCACCATGCCATCTCTAGATGATTTTGCTATCAATCTTACTCGAGAATAGGACAAGCTAATCCAGATGGGCACTCTTAAGTCCTCTAAGTCACATGCCTTAGCAACCAACCAAGGCACAAAAGAACAAAAAGGACAAAGTAGTAACAACAATAGTAAGGATGAGAAACAAAATAATAGTGAGGAAAAGAAGGATCAGATACCAATTGCTTCAAAAGCAACTATTGATACCTCATCCTCCAAGGGCGATAAGCCTAAGAAAGAAAAGGTTAAATGTGCCTATTGTAAAAGACCCGGTCATGATGAACATAAATGTTTGAAGAAACAAATTGATCACTTGACATACATTCTTGAGAAGAATAATATTAGTGTTCCTGATTCTATCAAACAAAGTTCTAATGAAGAGTCTAACAAGGCAAAAGAAAACAACAAGGGGAAAGGAAAGGGCAAAGCTCTTGTTGCAGTTGCTTCCTCACCATCCACTTGGGTTCTTGATTCGGGTGCTTCACACCACATGGCTTCATCTAAGGAAGAACTTGCATCCTTGGAGCCATGTACTATGCCTTCTATTTTGATGGGTGATGACACTCCTATTGAGGTGTGTGGGAGAGGGTCTGTTGATGTGGGGGATGGCACATTCCATGATGTTCTTTGTGTACCCTCATTATCAACTAATCTCCTATCAATATACCAAATCACTCACACAGGTTTAGGCAAGCGGGTTGAGTTCACTCCTGATTCAGTGGAGATACGTGAGTTGCATAGTGATTCTGTAGTTGCAGTTGGGAGAGTAGATCATCAGTCACGGCTCTATCTGTTTTCTCACTTTGTTCCTGATCCTCCTTCATCTGTTTTTCTCACTCACTCTAATGATGTGAGTAAATTATGGCATGAGCGGTTTGGCCATCTTAACTTCCGCTATTTCCATCAGCTCAACCAGCAGAGCATGGTCACAGGGTTGCCTTCAGTTCAATTCTCAGGAGGTGTTTGCCAAGGTTGCATTCTTGGTAAGCATCCTAAGGAAAAGTTTGACAAAAGTAAGGCATGGAGAGATTCACAGATACTAGAGTTAGTTCACAGTGATTTGGCTGGTCCATTTCAACATCCTTCTTTCAGTAGGGCCCGATATGTCCTCACATTCATTGATGACCTTTCTCGATATACATGGGTGTACTTTCTCAAACAGAAGTCAGAGGTATTTGACCATTTTCAAGACTTCAAAAATTTTGTAGAAAAGCAATCTGGGAAAGCCATCAAGATTTTGCGCACAGACAATGGTGGTGAGTATGTCAACCATCGATTTGAAAGATTTTGCACTTCAGAGGGGATTGATTTACAGCATTCAGTTCCATACAATCCTCAGCAAAATGGTGTTGCAGAACGAAAGAATAGATCCTTGAAGGAAATGGCAAACTGTATGATTCACTCTAGATCTCTTGCACCACAGTATTGGGCAGAAGCCATTAATTGTGCTTGTTATATCCAGAACCGTGTTCCTCACCGAGCCTTGAAGGGAGTTACTCCTTTTGAAGCTTGGAGCGGTCGAAAACCATCAGTTAAGCACTTTCGAGTTTTTGGCTCCCCTGCATGGGCCCACATTCCTACAGAGAAACGTAAGGCCTTGGATCCGCAAAGCAGACCTTGCATATTTGTAGGTTATCCTGATGGTGTGAAGGGTTATCGGTTGCTCCACCCTACTACACATGAGTTATTCATTGAGAGGAGTGTTCAGTTTGAGGAGGGATCTTCAAGCTCACTTTCTATCACTTCTCCAACTTCTACCTTGACATTAGAGTCACTTGGAATACATGACAGATCTTCTGATGAGTCAGATTCACCTGAACAGTCTTCTACCTCTACTTCTGATGCAGAAAGTGATTCAGAGAACTCACCTCCTTCCTCTCCTAGTCATCATTCAGAGGTTAATGATTCCCCTCCAGATTCTCCATCTTCTTGCCCACTTTGGGCTAGACAGACCTTGCAGTCTACAGGTGATTGGGTTGGGGATCCATCAGACACCAGGCGAACTCGTTCACAATTCCAAGATGCTCCACATGTCTTCATTGCTACTGCCTCAGATCCACCGTCCTTTCATGAGGCTTCTGGTATTTCTGAGTGGGATACAGCTATGCAGGAAGAGTATAGTTCCTTGATGAGGAACCACACTTGGGATCTTGTCCCTCTTCTTAAAGGAAGAAAACTTGTTCGATGTAAGTGGATCTATCGGACAAAATTTGCAGCAGATGGGTCAGTTGACAAACACAAGGCTCACTTGGTTGCCAAAGGATTCTCCCAGGTTCTTGGGATTGACTACTCTGAGACTTTTGCGCCAGTTGCCCGAATGAATTCCATTCGAATTGTTCTTGCCATTGCTACAGCTAATCGTTGGGAAGTACATCAGATGGATGTGAAGAGTGCTTTTCTTCATGGTGACCTTCATGAGGAGATCTACATGGAGCAGCCACAGGGCTTCCTTCAGGATTCTTCACTTGTGTGTCGTCTTCGAAAGTCTCTCTATGGCCTCAAACAGGCTCCTCGGGCCTGGTATGCCAAGATGGACTCCTTCCTTCTATCAGTTGGGTTCACTCGGTGCCATTCTAATCCTAACGTGTACATTTTGCAACAGGGTGATTCACTTCTATTTTTGGTTTTGTATGTTGATGACTTGCTGATCACAGGAAGTTCTTCACCCACCATTAAGGCTGTCAAAGTGGCCCTTCAGGACAGTTTTTTGATGACTGACTTGGGCTTGTTGCATTACTTTCTCAGGATTGAGATCCTTCAGTCTCCTTTTGGGATCACCATCACACAATCCAAGTATGCTCTAGATTTACTCTCGAGGTTTCATATGGCTGACTGTAAGCCTGCTCCGACTCCCTTCCTTTCTGGAGTCAAACTTGAGGCTCAATGTTCTTCTCCACTTGTTGATGGCACTTTGTACCGCCAACTTGTTGGGAGTCTCATTTATCTGACTCATACGAGACCTGACATCTCCTTTGCTGTAGGCATGGTCTCTCGATTCATGCAGGAGCCCCATGAGTTACACTGGAAAGCAGCCAAGCAGATCCTTCACTACATTCAGGGTTCTCATAGTTGTGGGATTCACTACGCAGCAGGTATTGAGCTTGATTTGGTAGGCTACACAGATTTAGATTGGGCAGGTGATTCTAAGGATCGCAAGTCTACTTCAGGGTATAGCTTCTCACTTGGGTCAGGTCCTGTTTGTTGGTCGAGCAAAAAGCAGTCTGCTATTGCTTTGTCTTCTACTGAGGCTGAGTATCGGGGGGCTGTAAATGCCGCCACTGAGGCCATTTGGATTCAACATCTTCTCACTGAGTTTGGTATCCAGATCAGACGGCCATCAGTCATATTTTGTGACAACCAGAGTGCCATTCAGATCTCACGGAATCCAATTCATCATCAACGGACCAAACACATAGAGGTTCACATGCACTACATCCGGGAGCTCATCCATGGTCATGTCATTGACCTCCGCTATTGTCCGACTTCCGAGCAAGTTGCTGATATCTTCACCAAACCCTTCACTGAGAGCAAGTTCCTTCATTTGCGAGCTTTACTGGGGGTGCGGGATGCTTCATCTTTTGGGGGGGCCTCTTCCTCTCACTCGGAGTCCTGACTTTTTTGTGGGGGGGTTTCTTTTCTCTCTCTCTTTTGAGAAATCTTATGTACATGGGTACCTCATCAGGCTTGACTTGCCGGAACCCATTTCTACATCCACCTAAGCTTCGCTTATGGGGGGGTGTTAGTGTAGTTTTTTATTTTTCCTTTTTTGCTAGGTTTTTCCTACACTTTTTAATAATCTCGCTTAGGTTAATAAAGCATGTCTTATTAGGTGAATGGTTGTGAGGTGTCACCTTCCTACATGTGAGCATCCATTAGCTATCTTGGGAAGATACTTTGCTATCTTTAGTCCGATAGATGGTTGCTCCTCATTGGTTGGTGTTGACACCTCCTCCCTCTTCCTAGCCTATATAAGCATGCTACCTGGCTTGTATTTGCATCTCTTATTTTTGCATCCTCTTAATGCTATTTTGCTTCCAGCATTTGCATTACTCTCTTGGAGACTAACTCTATGATGCTATTTTGATTTTGTATCATTTGCATTCACAGTTTAGATATTTACTCTTTGCACTAGTTTTCTGGGTTATTAATCTTTTCAGATTCTAACAGGTTTGTGGTGGCAACTAGATCCCTAATTTTTAATATTTTTCAGTAACTTAAAAATTATCCATAAAAATTATGAAAATATATCAATTCTTAAACAAAATAATTGTCAAAAATTATAATCTTAAACTTGATCAATTTCTACACATATCATTAGTTTATTTCATTTTCAAATTCTAAATAATAATATCAGTTTTATATCATTGAATGTGGGCAGTTGTACTTTTGTTAGCCTTTTCCTTCACAAAAGGGTGACACATGTTTGTGCTTTGACTCTCCAACAAGTTGATGATGATGATGGAGTCAAAAAATTTATTGTTGAAGAAGCGGGTACTCTCATGATGAAGAGGACATTGATTCAAGCACCTATGCCAATGGAACCTCCACAAAGGAAAACTCTCTTCATGACCAACTGCAAAAGCCATGGAAAGGTACATAAAGTTATCATTGATTTTGGTTCTACTCAAAATCTTGTTTCTAAGGAAATGGTAGAAAAAATGAATCTTGAAAGGGTACCCCACCCAAACCCCTCCCATGTATCTTGGTTAACAAAAGGCCAACAAACCCTGATCAATGAATAATTTTGGGTAGATTTCTCAATCAAAGACTATATGGGTAGGGCTCTCTATGATATTGTGGACATGGACATATATCACCTTCTTCTAGTTCGTCCATGGTAGTATGACCTCAAAAAAAACAATGATGAGGTCACAAACAAATACCAAATTGTGAAAGATGGTAGAAAATTCGATCTCCTTCCCAACCCTGACCTTCACCAAGAGAAGCCAAAGGAACAACTCAATGTTATGGCAGGTGGACAAGAAATGTTACAAACCATTTAGGACTTTCAGATTGAGTATGCCCTAGTCCTCAAGCCAATGGCATAACCAGACCATCAAGAAGTACCGAAAGAAATCAATAACCTACTGTAGAAATACAAAGGAATCCTTGCAGGAGACACACTAGATAAATTGTTCCATGACTCCATAGGCAAATTTGTAGTTGTCTATCTTGATGACATATTGATCTTTAGTAGTGGTAAGGAGGAACACTTGAAACATGTTGAGCAAGTCCTCAAGAGGTTGCATGACAAAAAAATGGAAATCAATCTTGAGAAATGCTCAATCCTCTAGATAGAGTTGACATTCTTAGGTTTTGTCATCTCAAAGGATATATTGAAGATAGATCCTAAAAACATGGAGGTCATCCTAAATTGGCCAACACCTAAGACATCTGGAGAAGTCAGGAGCTTTCATGGATCGGGCACATTTTACAAAAAAATCATTGAGAACTTTAGTCACATTTGCGCACCTCTCTTAGATACAATCAAAGGAGGTAAGAAAACAAAGTTCCAATGGACCACTCAAGTAGATACATGATTTGAGTATTTGAAAGGTAGAGTAGCACAATATCCTATCTTGGTACTACCTACCTCCAACAAGATATTCACAGTAGAGACTAATTTTAGCAACCTTTCCATAGGAGCAGTTCTCAGTTAGGAGGGGAGACTAATTGATTTCTTCTTAGAAAAACATAATGATGACAAGAAAAATTACAGTACATGTAACCTAGAACTATATTCTATGGTTTAGGCCCTAAAGAAATGAAGGAACTACTTTCTTCCTAAGGAGTTCATTGTTCATACAGACAACCATGCATTAAGCTTTCTCAATAGTCAGGACAAGTTGAGTTGCAAACATATGAAATGGGTAGAGAAACTTCAAGCTTTCACATTCTCCATCAAACACAAGAAAGGTACTGCAAAAAGGGTAGCAGATGTCCTACGCAAGAGAGTCACCTTGGTAGAAGAAGTTCAAATGCAAAGTATGGGGATAAATGCCCTTAAAAACTTGTATAAGGATGATCTAGACTTTGGAGAGATCCAGAAGGTCTATTCTACATTATCAGATGCCTATGACACAACATATTTAGATTACTTGTTGTACAATGGCCTTCTATTCAAAGCAGGACAACTTTGTATTCCTAAGTGCTCCATGAGGGAAAGCCTGGTAAGAGAGAAGCACTATGGTACTTTAGGAGGACACTTTGGGATTGATAAAACTTTGGAATTGGTAAGAAAAAACTATTTTTGGCCCAAACTACTTACTGATGTCACGAAATTTGTTGAATGCTACACAATACACAAAGGATGAAAAGAAGTAAGGATAAATTGGGGACTTTATCAACCCCTACCTATTCCAAAAAATCCATGGGGCAGTGTGAGTATGGACTTTGTCTTAGGCCTTCCAAGGGAAAGAAATGGATTTGATAGCATTTTTGTCATTGTTGATAGATTTAGGGAAATGGCTCACCTTGTTCCTTGTAAGAGCTCTAATGATGCTTTTAATATTGCTAACTGATTTTTTAAGGAAGTAGTCAGGATACATGAAGTGCCAACATCCATAATATTAGACAGAGATGTTAAATTCCAAGGTCATTTTTGGAGAACCTTATAGAAAAAGATAGACACAAACTTATCCTTCAGTTCTGCCTACCATCCACAAACAGATGGGTAGACTGAAGTAGTGAACAGATCACTAGGCAACCTTTTAAGGTGCCTTACCAAATATGGAGAAAATTCCTATGAAATTTATTTGCCTCCTAAAATATAAATTTCTCCTATCTTTAATATTTATGATCTCACCATTTTCAAAGGTGGTGCAGGTACTAATGATGACATGTAGAATATTGATGAGATTCAAGCAGAATGGATCAAAGATCTACCACCTAGTCAACCACTTTAGCTGGAAAAGATTTTGGATTCAAGGGTGGCCAAGAAGACAAGGAAGAAGACCTATACTAACTATTTGTTCATATGGAAGGGTATACCAGACATAGATGCTACATCAATGAATGAAGAATACATTTCCAAGCATGGCACATCTGTTGAACAACTATTCTCAAGTGGGACATGAGCTTTTCATGCAAGGGAGTATGGTGTAGGAGCACCTAACCCTCCATTCACCATGGCATCTTAATTTTTAACTCTTTATGAGTTCTACTAAAAGGAATTTAAGCCTAAGAGACATTTCTAATAAGGGAGTCATAATTATTCAATAATTTGATCCTAATTGTAAGACCTAGCCCCCATTTGGTACTGTATAAACCATGGGTTTTGACTGTGTTCAAAACGCATTTATTAGATCTAGCATAGGATAGGAATTTATTTAAGTTTATAAACATATTATAGGCCCCTAAGGCATAAGGAAAAGGTCCTACAAGGGTCATATTGCACAATTTGTTAAATTGCAAAAAGTTGCTTGACAACTTTTGCAAAAAGTTTTCAACTTTTCTTAAAACATCCACTAATGGTCACAACCTTTGAACTTTGGCTTGGATGGTTGGAGAAGGACTTCAAATAGCCCTTTCAGGTGGGTGGAAGTCATACATTGTAATTTTTCCTTTCAAATCAAATAAAGATCTTATTTTTCCTTGTAACACAACAATTTCTGAGTGTACGGACAAGTACGGATTGGAGCATGTGAGTAACCTATTATTATGGAATCATAGACATCATAGTTGATTAATTTAATTGATTTGAGGCTCTAAAATTCTCTACAACTCAATTTATTGTTAGATCTTTCTCGAGTGCACCAAAACCCTCCTTTTGGTGGCAAGTTTCAATAATGAACCCCTAACTTGCATTCCCACCATGACATTTCCAAATTACTTGGTAAAATGAAAGCTAGGAAGTTTTATCATAACATTCCTTGAGTATAGGAGATGGAAGTCAAGGATTCTATATTTTCTAGCAAACCCTAACCCAAACATCTCTATGTGTTTGGTGCAGAACAACATATATTAGAGTGTTGCAAGCACTTGGGGGATGGATGAAGCCAATCTAATGGTGGATACTAAAGCATTAAATTTCCCTAGATGTTTCCTCATTGGTAGTTTCTCCTAGTCAAATATCTAGTTAGCAATTCCTTCACAAATCCTAGCAAGTAGGCTTAAACAAGGAATTTGCTACATTTTTTGTTAGGGCATCATCTGACCAATCTAGAGTCTACAAGCTTAGAATCTTGTACTTCTTCCAAAAGGGTACCCAGATATGTAGTTTTTTTTTAAGGATCCTTTGGAAGATTTTCAATCCAAGTTCTAATTACCTTGTTGATAGGGCCAATAGGGGCTCCCTTACCTAATAAGCAATACAGTTGTTTGAGATCTTTGGGAACAAAATGGGCTTACCAAACTTGTCAGTTTGAGGTTGTTGATCATTAAGGGACCTTTCCACTCCCCCTTACACTCATAGGTTCCATATCTAAGAAAAAACCTAGTTTTAATAGATTTTGTGCTTTGAAGCCTTGTTATGCAACTTTGGTGCCTAGGCTGTATTTTGGAGTAGAATCATTTCAAAGGTGTTTATCCCTCTCTTGAATCTATTTTAGAGTGCTTGGAACTATCCTAAAGCTACACCAAAAGTATTATACTACTTAAGGGAGAGCTTTGCATCAAAGACTCAATAATAGTAATTGATTTATAAACTTCTTGATTACATTTGACATTAAAGTGTTAGAACATGGTTTACATGTCGCAACTATCCTACATTGTATTTCTTCACTGCATTTTTCTCCCTATTATTGTGATGTTGGTTTGTGCCTTTTACTTTCCCTATAGTTGAATTCTTGCATATTATTTTATTTTGAGAACTTATAATTATTTAGGCGTGGCTAGTTGGAACTCTTGTTTAAGGAAAAATAATATCCACATCCTTATTCTCGTTCCTACCTCATCTCCTTATTTAATTGTAAGCTATTTCTTTACTACAATTATTGGAAGTTTATTTCTCAAATCAAAGTCTTGATGACAATACAAGGTTAGAAGATAAAGGTCGATAATCACATGAGTTGGGATAAAAAGCAAGTGAATTGGTTGTTATCTTTAAAATTAAGGGATTCATACTTTCTACTAACAAGATTTAGTTGTGATTAAAGTTCTAGATTTATTTTGAGATGTTCTTTTGACTACAAGTAACAAAACTTTGTTTTAATGGATTACCAACCATTTTTGTTGTACATAGGAGGAATAGTTTCATTTTGAGAACACACCAGCCTAAGTCCAATAGGTGGGGAAAATTAGATACTCAAATTATCTTGATTACATAATGTAGACATTACTACATAAACCATACCCATTTTTTTATAACCATCTTGATTCAGTCATCCCTAGAATGGGCTTTGTAATAACCTGAACTCGCTAGAATCTCTTTAGATTATTTATAAATATAATATTCCAATGATGTTAAATTTATCTAAAAAATTCTACGTTTGTTCATCTAATATTGTTATCTACCTATACCCACCTAACACCAAGCTATTTCGACCATAGAAGCACAATTAAAATAATCATTTGATGTTTGAACGATTGAAATAACTCCTTTGAATACAATTTAGAGCTTACTAAGATTTCCCACATTAGTCTATTTAAAACATTATTTATGTATCGAAACAATTTTTTTTTGGTTTTTTAGCTTTTACCATAAGTAGTTTCTTGGTTTTCCATATATACCCACAAACTACATTCCATAACATCATTCAATTTTTTAAAGTTCTTTCAAATTTTTAAAATGTTTCTCTTCATTTAAGAGGAAATCTTTTGGGGAAATGAGATTCTTTCCATGATGCAATTAGATTATTTCTAAAGTATGGCAAGCCCTATCAAATTCTTCACCTGAGATGATAATTTACAATATTTTGTACAAGTGGTCTTTAGATCTGATGATTCTATCATTTTTTCAATTATAGGATAGATTAACATCCATCAATATATCTTCTACTAAATATTGGCTAAGCTCTATTCACACGTTAGTAAACCTCGATCTTTAGTGTAAGAAACATGTCCTAAATAAGAAATGCCACATCATACAAATACAAAAAATGCATAAAAGAACCAATCAGAATAAAGTTGAAAAGTTGTGTAATCATTCGTTATAAAGCAATTAAATTTTAGCAATAATCATTAGTTTTTCATCTGTTATAAAAATGAAATGTCTATGGTGTTGATCCACACATCTAGCATCCTTTGAATTCCCATTACAAGTTGATCAAACATACATCTCATTCATAATGATTACATTATCCATTTATCAACTTACATCAATAGTATATCACTATATTGATCATCAAGATGAAGATACAAGACCATGAGATAGGTTACTCAATCTTGACATGTGTCCTTTAATGTATCTAGTCTCCAAATCCTTCTAACGTCATCCATCTGCTATCTGAGATGGGAGTGTGGCCTAGGAACTTTTACCTCACCTACCACAAAGTGTTTACTCCTCTAGAATTCTTCCAAGAATTTCCTGAAAATGACACGAGAAGCCTATCTTCTCAAAACAAGATGGATCGAATGGATTTGGTGAAGCTGTGAAACATACTACATACAACCATGGGCCTAGTAGCCTAACCATGGAATGTGCCAAGGAAAAGAAAAGAACACTATACATGTACTCATATGTAGTGAAAGAAAAATTGTAACCCATCTACACAGTTGTACATTTCTTTTAATTAAAGCATATATACTCATATGCAAGATAAAAATAAATATAGTCATACAGATATGCTTCATGTCAAACATGACATACTTAAATGAAATATATAAATGGCTTGGCCAAGTATGAAATTATTCAACATTACTAAGAAAGAGACAAAATATAATGAATCCTATCATCAGAATTTGACAGGTTGAGAGAAGCAAAAACACAATGCATGGATCCCTACCCTCCCAAATGCCACATTACAGCCTTCCATAAGGAATTAAATATCGACACTTAGGCCATCAACAATTAACAACCATCTATCTCTGAATCTACTTGTTCATATTATACATTAAGTAATTTATGAACTCAGATTTCATTATGAAAAGCAACAACAATATTGGAAGAACATCAAAAAAAAAAATCAGAGTGTGTAGGTTAAACAAAAGATTTTTCTTGTATTTTTGAACAAACCAATTAAGTTGTAGCAAGTAATTGAAATGTATATGTTCATTTAGCTATCTACACAAATGCAGTAATTTCTACATAAGAACCTTATTACTTATCCAAAACTTTGTGGAAAAAAATATCCAGTTATATTGATTTGATTCTTGATTCGATTGTGTAAAAAATTTTACCATCAATGTTTCGAATCACACTACGTGATCCATCATCGGGATGAAAGAGAGCAAGAAATGCCCTCTTTCATCCCAATGATGGATTGCATAGTGCGATTCAAAATGTTGATAGTAAAAATCTTTACACAATCGAATCCATAAACAAATCAATATAATGCAATGGATTGTGGAAATTTGATATATGCAATTATTAAGGAACACTATGGCCTCCAAAGAAATATTAAAAAACATATGAAACCTCCACAACTTTACATATTTTTTCTTTTATTATCGAGTACTGGAATTTTTCAAAACAATAATTACCAAGCTTTTCTTTATGCAAGAAGTTAAGCCAAATAATAAAGAAGGTGTATCCATTGACAAGAATGTATCAACCATCTGAAAGAATAATATGCAATCATAATGTAAAACTTTGTGGTGCCATGAAGTAGTTATTAACCCAATTACAATTCCTAATTAAAAGTCTTCATCTTCAACACCTTGGGACTAATGATATGACAAATAGAAGAAACGTTCAATCATTTCAGTTTAACAAGAAACTAGATGTATACATATACATTCAATCAACTACATCAATATAGAATCTCTGAAAAAAACATAATTAAGTGTTTGATTATGCTTCAACTTGAAAAGATAGGTGTTGGAGTTACAATAGGGAAGTAAAATTTAAGAGGGGGCAAGGGTTCAATTAGCACTTAAAGCTTTCAATCTTAAAAACATTCACCACACATCCATCTCACAAATTATGCATATAAACTGAAATACCAAAATAAGCATATACGTCCATAGCATAAAAGTAAAATATTCAATCACATCTATTAAACAAGATATTTGGTTACCCAAAAACCCTCCAAGGAGAAGGTAGAACTGGGGTGTGGATGACACCCACAAATCTTCACTGCTACAGTAATAAAGTGTATCCAATGAAGGTTACAATGTTTTGATCATAAAACATATCTACCCTGTTAAAGGCTTACAAGATTGTTAGATCTTACCTTTTTAAAGAATTTCAACACCTTGTTAGAAGTGTGCCTGGTAAGAGGACTTTAACTTACAATGAAGTAAGCACCATATTAAAGGATTTACAACAATATGTTAGGACTACTCTATAAGAGATTTAATTGATTCACCTGTTAGAATGTTTCAGCAATGATCCTTTAGTGACCATTCTATTTCTTAATGTTAGATTACCTCTATACTGATGTGTACTTGATCTGTTTTGATTAGATGTAACTCTATTGTCTTCTAATTCCTTTCCTCTATTCTATTTAAATTGATTCTACATTATAACTCAAAAAATAAAACCTTAATCACCATGAATGCTCTTGTTTGCGCATGTAGACTCTCTTCAATTCTCCTTAAGCAATGTTAGAAAGTTTAGGGTTTGTCCTCCTTAAGAAGACCTAAGTGACTTAGGGTTAGGTATGAATCAATGATTGTGATTCACCCATGTAGCCACTTAATCCTTCTCTTTTTTTGATTGGATGTATGTAATGCATAGGTATTCACAATTAAGATTCATCCTTATCAACAAAAGATCATAAAACAATCCTTAAGTTGGCCAAAAAATGGTTTACAGAGAAGTTTGTTCCATTACAAACAACTATGTCAAAAATGTGCAACTTGGCACTTGGAAGTCCATGATTCTTGGCATCAACTATAACTTTAATGCTTTAGCTTGGCCTTTGAATTACTCAACATCCACTAATCACTCAGTATCTGAATAGCTCGGCACATACTATTTTCTCAACACTTGAGTGACTCGACACTTACTAGTTACTCAGCTCACACTAAATATTTGTCGCTCGACATGTATTACTTGTTTGGCATGAACTAAGTAAATGACTTATGTATATTGTCACTCATATGTCAAAACCAATATGAGATTAACAGTCTCCCCCCTTGACACGAGTGGAAAAATACGTGGTCATGCATTAATAACCTTTACCCTTTCGAGCATAACTCAAATAATATCCACTTACATACTAAACTTCAAAAATGTCAAAATTTTATGAAAAACTTATAACTCGTCAATCATACCTCAAAATTTAATAACTTCCCCTGAGTTTATTGTGGTGTTTTGTATCTGAATCAAAATCATTTGACCTGTTGAGTAGATTTGACTGCTCCCCAAAAATGTTATCTCCCCAATACATATTCTTATTTCTTCCCTATTTTGACACTTATGTCAAAGGATTATACACTTAGAGTGTATTTTTACAAAAATGATTTGTGGACCTCAAGCATTATTTTCAAAGAAACATCCCAATTGTTACAAGCTACCTCAAACGACTTGATTTGGATGGCCAACTTGGTAGCAAGGTGAACTATGGCTTAATGAGTAGAAAGATGCTGATCTTTTTTCATGAGTGTTTCAACAAAGGCTAGTTTCTTGTGCAATATCTCCATGGATGGAGTCAGGATAGATTGGATGTTAATCAATTTAGCCTTAATGTTTGCTTCATCTATATGTAGCATTACAAACTGACTTTAGGAGTTCAGGAGATTCTTGAAATGTTTCTCACTCTGGGCTAGAGATTTTGGCAGAGTTATACCAAACGATAGTATATGACTCTCCAAACTCAGTATATGGCTCCTTATTTCTTATGTGAAGAGTGTTGGATTGCACAATTTGGTGTATAAGGAGAAAATGTTCTTTAGGACCACCTTTATACTGTCAATTTTGGTTGCTAGCTCAGCCTGTGATAGTGCAATAGCACTCAATATCTTTTCATCAACCTTGTGTTGAAACTTTCTTTTTGACCATTCAAGTAATTTTACATTTGAATCTAGGTCTACATCATTTACTTGTTCCACTATGTTGATAGGATAAACAAGTAATAGGCTTTGTTACTTCTAGTGCTGGTAGGATAAATGCATTAAGAAAAATGTCCTTGATATCTTTCAAAGCTTTCTTCTTCCTATGCTCCTGTCTGAGAAGTTCTTGGTTCTTCTTCTTTGCAAGAGCATCCTAGAGTATGCTCATTTGTTCAACAATGATGGTTACAAAATCAAACTTGGGCAACTCAATCACTTCATCCAAGTTCACATCAACAAATAATGTAACTTTCTCCACCTTAGATGTGCTTGGATTTTGCCTTGATGATTGTAGGGTATAGCTTCTATACTCAACTTATGAAGAGCATGACTTGGAGGAGTAGCAAATTCTGGAAAATTCACCATTGTATGTATTGCAAGTTGCTCCTCTGGTTTTGTAGTCATACCTAGCTCTTCAATGTTATCCTTTGCCTGCTCTTTATTCACAAATGCACCTTGATCTTGTGTTGTAGGTGCATGAGTATCTACCTAACCTATTGGAACTTGTGTTCCTTCATTCTTTTTTGTATCATCTTTGTGCTCTCCAAATGTCTCATCCGTGTCATTTTTGCTTTCCTTTAGATTGACTGAGACTGAGTAGCTTCTACCAATATACTAGCAATGGAAGTTGATGTCTCCTTCCTTTGATATACCACAATAGATAATGTAGGTTGTACAAAAATGAATTGAGAAGGGACTGTAGATGTCACTTATTTCTATACTTCTTCCCCTGCAAATGCCTTGTCTACCATCTCAGTTTCATCAACACTCATCAAGACAAGATTTTCACAAAGTTTAGCCTGGGTAGTGGATTCTACCAATATCTTCTTCAAGTCTTCTTCTGTAAGGGAATTGATGTTCTGACTGACAATATCAAAAACATCCTTTATCTTTATAGTATCACTTTCTATATACACATCATGTTGAGGACTAGCACACAGCACTAGTGTATCTAGTACACTCTATTTTCTATGCTTCTCATCCTCAGTTGGTGCCTGTGTTTCTTCATGTGTCTTAGTGCCTTCCTCTTGTGAAACTAGCTCATTTTCAAGTGTGGTGTGACCTTGGTTACTTTCTGTTACTCATCTTTGTCCTCATCTACCTCAATAGGTACCTGCACTATTGCCTTGGGTGTTGTCAGACCATACAGTGATTTCCAAATTTGAGTGGTCTTTTGTACAATATCCTCAATATCATGTTGGAATATGTTGAATGCCCTATATTTTGGTGCAAATTTTCCTACATGTTTCTTTAGTGCCTTAGACATTGTCACCCTATCCAATTTTGGCATTACTTGTGCAAGTGTATTCTCTCTTATTTGTATTTCTATATTGAAACTATATTGCCACTTCTACTCAACTCTATTAGATAATTCCTTTGGTAGAGAGTTGGCAATCTGAATTGGAGTTTGTTTGAATGTTGCCATCATGACATATATTGACTCCTCTACTTGGTTCATCTCAACTTTTCCAAGTTTTCCAAACTCAATATGTGGAATACTAGATAAATCAACATTATTTCTTAAATCCTCACATATATTGTCTAAATCAGAGGAAAGATCGTGACTTACCACTTTGAATTGGCTATTGTCATCAGATTTAGTCTTCTCTTCATTAGATTTGATTGGAGCTATGTACTTTCTCCTTGGTCTCTTCTCAGACTCCTCTTCTTTGCTAGATGATCTATCTCTCTTCTCTTCTAGTTTACCTATTTCTTGATCCTTTTGGTAGTATCCCTTGTGCTTTCTCTAGTAGAGGGAATTTTAGGCTTAGGTTTTGCAACCTTCCTTGGTTTTTCACTACTAAGGTCTTAGCTTTCCTCTTCTTTTTCTCAGATGCTTCACTGGCTTCTTCTCCCTTGGCACTCTCTTCAATTTCTACTTCATTTGCTTGATCTTCTCCTTGACCTTGAGTTAAAGCCAGTTATGCTTGAGTCGGTATATATTCTTCTTCTTTATCATCATCATCTTCTTCTTCTTCATCTGCTCCTTCACCAAATTTCTCTTTAAGCTTTTTCACAATCTTTTTCTTCTTTCTTATGACTGTGGTAGTCTTCAAATCCATCATTATCTTGGATTTTTCCACATCATAGTTCCCAACAGTAGTAGCCTTAGCATCTACATCTTCTGCAAGTAATGTTGTGATTGTTGCAGAGGCCTCATTTACATTAATTTCATAGCCTAGTGGCCTTAGCCACCTTACCCTTGGAACTGCAGCTTGAACATATGTAAAATCAGTGTCAACTAGAAAGAAAACATCATTGAAATGTTTGTCAACTAGTGAAATTGGTATCCTCAATCTTTCCTTCATTGACTACTTGAAATCTTCAAAGTAGCTAGTCATAACTAACTCAAAGTTGTCTCTAAGTTGCTCAATAAATTCACCTATCTACACTACAATAGATCTGTTATTTTCCATGCAACTTTACCAAATGTGGGAAATGTATTATGTACATAAAAGAATATACATACAAGAATTGAACCAAATTTACATTGTGCACATTTGGCCTTCCTTATTGCTCCCAAATTTTCTAACAACTATTGCATCTGCAACTCAGCAAGGTTATATGGATGATCCTTCTTAACTGTCTTATAGCCCATGTCAATAGCAATACATGGAACACTGTTGAGCCTATTGGATTGATAAAATTTATGTGCTATAATTGTCACTACAAAAGTAATTAAGGGATCTGATATAATCAATTGTCATGCCTCGTTTGTTCCACAAAACATATGTATTCTTCTCAATGACCTCTTTAGATTCACTCCTCATGGTTTTAGGTTGGTCAAGTGTTGGATACCCTGTTACTCTATGTATAATTTTATTTGTAATATTTACCGGTCCATTATCCAACCATATAGAATTATCATGAATTCTACTTAAAACTATCTTTATCCATTTAGTCTTGAAGATATTGGAAAAATCTAGGGCACGAGTTAACTCTTTCCTCTCTACAATTTTGAATTCTTCTTTCAAAACTTCATTTTCACACAATTTCCCATAGGTTTCCCTAATCTTCATGTCACCTATGCTACCCACCTTGCATGTGTAGCAACAACTTATGTCTTGAATCATTGAAACTCGAGGTGGTATCATCGACAATGCACCAAATGAATCTTGCTTGTAAGAAATATTAGGAATGGCTCTAAAGTTTGGTTGTCTAATCTCATTGCTTACCAATTGCATATTCAAAACTTCTTTACCCTCTTTAACCTTACGAGCTAAAGAAATAGACACCATTATGTAAACTAGGGTTTGTGAAAATTCAAACTACGTAGCTTGGCACATGATAAATACTTTTAAAAATTTGTTGTATATTAAGTATATACATCAATAACATGAAAGTAAAATGTTCAATCGCTTATATGGCACAAGATATTTGGTTACCCAGAAATCCCCTAAGGAGAAGGTAAAACTAGGGTGGGGATAACACCCACGAATCTTCACTACTGCGGTAATGAAGTGTATACAATGAAGGTTACAATGTTTAGATCATGAAACATGATCTACCCTGTGAAAGGTTTGTCCTGTTAAAGGATTTCAATACCCTATTAGAAGAGTGCCTAGTAAGAGGACGTTAACTTACAATGAAGTAAGTACCCTATTAAAGTATTTAGAGCAGTCTACTAGGACTACTTTGTTAAGAAATTTCACTGATTCACCTATTAAAATGTTTGAGCAATGATCCTTTGGTTAGCACTTTGTTTCTTGATGTCAGATCACTTCTATACTGATTTGTACTTGATCCTTTCTGATCAAATGTAACTCTACTATCTTTTGCTTTCTTTACTCTGTTCTACTTAAACTGATTCTACAATAAACTCAAATCATAACACCTTAATCACCATGAATGCTCTTGTTTGCACATGCAAACTCTCTTCAATTCTCCTTAAGCATTCTTAGAAATTTTTGGGGTTTTCCTCCTTAAGAAGACCTAGGTGTGATGAAGGGCCACACCACCCTCACACATTCACAACCAAGAACACAACAATTTGGAGACAAAAAGAAGATAAAATGCTTCACAAAGCATGCTTTTATTATACTTGAAAATCCTTGCAATATTCTCCAAATGAGAGAATTCCAAACTCTTACAATATAGGAGAGCTTCCACATTGATAACTAATTATATGCAATATGCCTGACTATAAGGCCTTTTGGGTTAGGGCCAAATACAAATATCAATTACAAAACCAGTTCTATAAGATCCCTCAAGATCCAATCCAAACACTAGCTAGTCCAGATCCACACTCTGGTAGAAACCTCTAGGATCTCAACTTGTGCTCGCAAACCTCCAAGCAACCTCCTTGTTTCTAAACCACAGCCACTAACTCTTCTCACAAACCTGCAACTCCACCACAATTCTATTATAAACTACCTCACATTCGATGCTTTGCCCATAGACTCAGGAATACTCGGTCCTCGCTTCCTCCTTCTCTCCAAGCTTCTACTAAGAAGATATCACCTTGAAGCTTAATTAGAAATACTCATATGCCTTTCTTAAATAGGTAATTAACACCCAAGATGTTACAAACACAACCAATGTGGGATAAAAGGTAAATTCAACTACCTTCAACAAATATTTAATTCCCACCCAAATACAACTAAGCACCACCATGTGGCCCAACAAATATTAAATGCATCATTTAATAAAATGTCCACAAACTTCTACACACCTCGATAAATGGAATGACAACCATTTTTATTTTATTTTTCATTTATGCCACCTATGCACGTGAAAAATAGAAATTTCTCTTTTCTTCTTTTTTTCTATTTTCTATTT
Organism: Cupressus sempervirens; assembly: GCA_028749045.1. Classification (NCBI taxonomy): domain Eukaryota; kingdom Viridiplantae; phylum Streptophyta; class Pinopsida; order Cupressales; family Cupressaceae; genus Cupressus; species Cupressus sempervirens. The sequence continues at coordinate 298,323,547 of CM053789.1, forward strand.
TTTCTTTCTATTTTCGTCACTTCCTCTCTCCTCCACAATTTTGTTTTTAAAAAAAAATTCCCATGCAAGATGCTCCTACATCAGACTCCCCAGGTAGATAGAAAAGTGTGCCCCGCACTTTGATGCCAAAAGAAAGATCTACAACCATCTTCATCTTCACCAAAGGCTTCCACCTCAACAGGGATAAGAAAACCAATTTGCACATCATCCACAACAATATCCTTCTGTTAAACACCAGAATCTCAACCATCTAATCAGCATGCTCACTCTCAAGAAAAAACTAAACATAACACTTCATCAACAAACCCTCATACACATCAGCAACTAGTGAATCCATACCAACAACATCGAACTCCATATCAGCAACAATATTTAGATCTCCATCAACACATGCCAAACTCTCAACCCCAACCATCTTACTGCTCACAACAAGATGCTCTGCAACATACAAATCATCACCAATAGCAGGTAGATCATCCACAACTGAGTGCTCTACAATCTCCATGTCAGACTCAACCAACTGATCATGAAAACCAATCTCTTCCACCTCGACCTTGCTATGCCATCTTCTTTCACAAACAAGTCTTTTAACCTGCCAAACAACTCTCTTCCAAATCGGTAGACTCTAGCTCCATAAACATCTATAGAATGTCTTCCTCATCTTGTCCTTATCTTGATCATATGAACTAGTTTCAAATTGGTTAACCACCTTCTTAGTTCAACCAGCCAAACTAGCTTCAAACTGAGCAGACATCTTAGAAAAATTCCTCTCCACCACATCACAGAGATTAGCAGTCATCTTAAGGTCCAATCCTCTCAGAGCCATCTCCCAAGATCTTCGTAAACCCTCTGCAAAAAATCCTTCCTATGCTCCTTGTGACAAAACTGAATTGTTTGCAAGTTAGAACGCAACATGCCACCTCGCATAAAAAATCAAGAGCCACATCACAAGTCCAGGACCATGGATCTGCAATCCACAAACTCTCTACAATCTACAACTGCTCCGCAATTTTTCATTTTTTATTGAAAATTTTCCATGCAAGATGATCTTGCATCAAGGTGACATAGGATTAAGTATGAATCAATAATTGTGATTCACCCATCTAGCCACTTAATCCTTCCCTTTTTCTGATTAGATGCATGCAATGCATAGGGATTCATAGTTAAGGTTCATCCTTATCAACAAAAGATCGTAAAACAATCATTAAGTCGGCCCAAAAATGGTTTATATAGAAGTTTGTGCCATTATAAAGAACTATGTCAAAACTATGTAACTCAACACTTGAAGCCCCTCATGCTCGGCATCAACTATAACTTCAATGTTGTAACTCAGCCTCTAAACGACTCAACATCCACTAATAACTTGACATCTGAATAGCTCAACACATACTATTTGTTGGGCACTTGATTGACTTGGCACTTACTAGTCAATCGATTCATACTAAATATCTATTGCTCGACATATACTATCTGACAACATATGCTAGGCATGAACTAAGTAAATGACTTAAGTATGTTGTCACTTATATATCAAAACCAATCTGAGATTAACAATAGGAAGAAAATCTAGAAAAATTATGAGTCTGAGACTAATCCTCTGGTAATAGAGATGAATGTTTACACCACCGAATTTTAAGAAGCACCAAACTTGATACAACCAGCCATTCCTAAGGATTTATTAATTACACACACACACAACACTTCTAGAATTTCTTGCCTCTTCTATATCAAGGATAATGCAAGGTTGTGTGTTATGGCTGGTAGGAAACAAAGTAGCATGAATCACATTTTCACAATGTAATTTATTTAACTACCTAGATATGAAGACTAGTACATGATGCAAGAAATTATGGCACAATCCTAAGGTCGTAGCTTACTAAAAATGGGTTGCACAAATAGCTAAAGGTTCAAAAGAAAAGAGACAACAAACACCCGGCTTGGCATCAAACTCTAAGCCTGTTTAGAGAGGAGGTAAGATAGAGTGAAGGGGACATATGATTTTCACATGGATTCATTATCCATACAATTTTCTCCATTGTCAAAAATAAAAACTTTGTAACCTATTTGATTTCCTAAGAAGAGAAACTTGCGAAGCTTTAACCCATAGATTATCATTGTGTACATGTTGTTATAAGATTTTTGACTAGTTAACCTTTTTGTTTGGACAAAAAATAAGAAATATTTAAGCTAGTTTCCTAAGTTTTGTAACATAATTTCATTTATGAAGATGGATCAATGATTAATTGATGCATAGATGGAAATTATGAGATGTTGCAATTCTTTTTTATGCGATTACATTATAGGGATTCATTTTACGTCACCCATTAGTATATTTAATATCGTGGATTTAGTTATGCTATGATGATTACTAACTCCTCTTTTGTTGCGAGTGTTTGAGTGATTGCAAGATTGGATGAGACGAGAGCGTGGTTGAGCTAGATAGGGTTAGCATTCCAAAAGGGGATGAATTGGATCATCTCACAATCCACACACCACTTAAGATTTAGATGTTTAATTGATGTTACATTTATTCTAGAATTATTTAGATGTTCAATTGAGGTTGCATTTAATCTAAGCTTATTTAGATGTTTAATTGATGTGACATTTCTTCTAAGCTTATTGAGATGGTTAAGTAATGTTGTATTTTACTGTACACCTTATCCTTGTATGTTCAATTGAGTTGAGATGTCATGTCAAAACCTTACATTATGATAAGTGAATTGCATGATGGGTCAGTTACTATACTTGGCATTTCTTATTTAGGACATGGTTCTTACATTGACTGATCTAGAACTTCTTAAATGTGCAACCTTCTTCATTCTTGACCTTTATATCCACAATTATATCAGTTTCACATTTCTCTTGCTTGCCTATTTTTACATTGACATTGTTCATGCCCAATCAAATTGACACTGTCTCCTCCACCCCTACCTAAGGCAGGGACTTTAGTGTAACTCTTTTTTCCAAAGGAATCGGATAATGTGAATTTGATCTCAATTACCCAGGATTTAAAACACCTTCATTGCATGTTATTCACATTAATGGTAAAAACATTCTATGCCTTATGTTATTTCGATCAACACACATATCATTGGATGACTAACAAGGGTAGATATAAATGTGATATTTTCCTTAGTGTTTTTGACATATTATTATTATTGTATTTGTGGTAGGCAATATACTATTGCAAACACTTCTACTTAACTATCCATTAATCTTTTTGATTTCATCAAATTAGATTTGAGTTTTTATTTTTCTTTTTTTCTTTTTTTCTTTTTTCTTTTTGTAAGGTCTAAATGCAAAAAAAAAAAAAAAAAAGTTTCTAAGTTCAATAAAATTATTTTACTTTCAATTGATTGTCTCAAATTTTTAGGGTCTTATAGGAGTGAAATTGGAGGAAACACTACCCCTTTATTTTTGGATGCAATATAAACACATGAAACTAAAACATATTTAATCATTTTTTTATTTGAATAAAATTAAACAAAATATTAATACAATAGTATACAACTAAAAACATTGCACATAAATTTAGAATGGTTTTAATAATAAATATTTTATATTAAAATAACTATTCATAAAATATACTTTCAAACAAAATACAATAAAATTATTATTCCTAATAAATTATTTAATTTTTAAAATATTTAAATATAAAATACTTTTTACAAACTACAATCATATATTTTAATCTTTATTATTAAATTTTATGTTTAATGAACTACTCTAAAAAATATAATTATAATTTTTTTAATCTTCATTATTAAATTTTGTTTATCTATAGTACATGCTAATTTACTTAATTAAACTATTCTAATTTATGGAAAATACAAGCCACTATGTGGCACTTTTTATTATTAAATATAGGCATCCATAAGTCCTCCACTCCTCTTCAATCATCCCTAATCGTTATGAAATTAAATATAAGAAATGTCATGTTGTATGTGTTGTATGGATTTCCTATATCTAGTTGCAGTTTGTGGACATGCCTCTATTAATTATATATGTTACCACCACCCTCTTCTCTTCAATATATATGAACTAATCACACCTATAAATAAATATAATATTTTTTTTTTCAAATTACTAATTTAGTTTAATGACATAAAGATAAATTTATGTACTTAAATTAAAACAAATCAAGTTTTATTAATCGATGAATGGTCTAAGTTTTGATATATTATAAAGTACATAGACACATCCGTATAATCACCTTTGCATTTTCTCCCCAACTCGGTCCTTGTCCTCCCCTTCTTCTTTACCCTCTAATCACTACATCTTGAACTTATGTTAAAGATAGAGCTCTAAATCACCAAACAAGAATATAGAAAAGGAATAGAAATGAAATGTAAAGTGATAAAAATATTTCTTAAGTAAAAATTAAATATACATCTATAGCCGAGAACGACAAGTTGGACTGGGTAAAGTCAGTATAAGCCAAGAAAGACAATTAGTATTGACCAAGTTATCTAGTAATGACTAAGGCTGAGGAACACAGTTTTGGCCGACCGTCAGCATTTGTTATTTTGTGAAGGGATTAAGATTCCCACCCAACACAGTTTGAAATCTTAAAATATGTAAAATGTGTTGAAGATAAGGATTGATGAGCTCAAAAATTTAATGCAAGAGAAACCATCTTTGAGTGTTTCTAAGCATGGATTCAAAGAGAGGTTTTAAGAGAGGTTTTGAGAAGTTTCAAAAAGGAGAAGGAAGAAATGAAATGATGGAAGGATTCAATGAATTTAACCTAAAGCTAAGATGAGCGATGATACTTAAGTGGCAAAAGATCAACTTTATCTGTTTCAGGAGGCATAATAATAAAACTATAGATGTTAGTAGTTGCTAATTTTGGTCACTGCTGAACTTGAACAGAAGGTTGTGAAGGAGTAGAAGGGCTAAGGGGAAGAGAGATTGCTTAAAGGGTTTTCCAAGAAAATCAAAGATAGTGATGGAGAGATGAATAGAGTATATTCAATGAGTCAGTTGATGAGCTACATTATGATATGTATTTGCCAAAAGTGAATTATATTTATCATATCAATGTATTGTTACTCTAACCATTGTATTAATTAAAATCCCAAATAACAAAGGTTGAACTAACAGTCATTTGTAAATCCGTTAATCATGGTGAAATTCTAATAAAGTGTTCTAAATTTGTTTAACAAGGCCACTCCTAACAGGTTGATTAAATCCTTTAACAAGGTGACTCATAATAGTGTGTATTGTAACCTTTAACAAGGTTGGGCCCTAAGTGATCTCACTCTGGAAGAAAGAAAATTTGGTCACATATTACTGGTGGTTTTCCCAAATTGAGTTTGCATGTTAATTCCTAGTGTTTTACTTGTGTGAATGTTACTTGAGATGTCTTACTATTTAATGGGTTACATTCTTCAAGTTAGTTATTATTGGAATAGCGAATTGCAAGTTTCATGTTACTAAGTGTTAAGTGTAGATTAAAGAATAGATCTAATTTGTTTGATGGGTTCAAAAGTTCATTTTGTACACCTGGACTTCAAGATGACTTATTCCTCTCCCCCCCCCCCCCCCCCCCAACCCTTTTTTGTTTGATGAGAAATATTAGACTATTTTAAAAGAAGAATGAACTCAAACAAATAAGAATCCTGCGAAGTTGTATCCCAAAACTGAAAAATCTTGATAATCAGATCTTTGTACATAGACCTTCTTATGACAAAAGTGGTCTTGGATATCTTGAAGAAAAGTTAGCTAAAATGTCTAAAGATATAAAAGAACCAAATCCTATGATCCAACAACTTGATTATAAGGAACAAAATCAGAACAAGATTGATTCAAATCAATCTAAAGATGTCCCTAAACAAGTTGATGAATCTGAGAAAGTTGATGTACCTAGAAAAACTTGAAAAAGATGAATCTCCTAAAGAAGAGAGGAATGAATTAAAAGGTAGATGTTATGAATCAAATGAATTTGGTCATATGAAAAGGGACTGTACAAGTTAGTAATTTAAAAATATTCCTAGTTATTGTTATAATTGTCATGGTTGAGGGGTTTTGGTCATACAGCAGTTAATTGTAAGAAGCCTAAAATTGATAATAGAAATAATAGTAAAACTTTAGAGGTACTAACTCTATAACTAGTAGACCTATTGAGACACACATGATAAGAGATGGAAATTTGATTTTATAAATTCAATAACTTATTCCATATTTCTAGAGATTATAGAGGATTGATTGGTTAATTAGGACCTAGATATGGAAATAATGTGATAGTTTATCAATTTTGTAACAACATGGAATAGACAGTAAGATTTTAATGAGTGAGTGTGCCAAACAATATGAAGAATAATGTTGGGAACCCTTATTGTAGAATAATTCAATGAATTATTTGTCAAGTTCACACATTGTAGTAGCAAATTAGACACCACAAAATAGATTGAAGTTAGTGGTAGTTGGTAACCAATCCCTATCTATTTTAGCAACATTTTTATAACCAAACAATAGTACTTACACAACTAATGCATAACTAAATTGGATATAATTGAATGCAAGATATCAAGTTTTTTCAGTACTACATCATCATGAAAGATTTAAAGGAGACCTGGAAGAAAAAGTAAAGCCAAAATTGGATTGTACTAAAGAAGAATTGAAACTGGCCCTAGTTTTACAAAATTGAGGTATTTATTTCTTGCAAAATCATAGTTTAAAGTTTGAATTTGAAAGAATGGAAACCCCAATAGTATGTGATGTTAGTGAGAGACCTAGGTACAAGTTTACAAATCATTCTGACATCTCACTAGATGATGACCCATTGGAAGAATTTCCCCAAGTACCATGAAATCCTTTATACATAGAGGACATTCATGCATATATTTACTATAAATTTAAAACTATAGGTGACAGTGACATCCATAGTGATATGAACTTGGTTTACAATAATGACCTATCTTTTAAGCAAGGGATTGAGAACTTGGAAGACCTAAACATCACTAGGAACATGTTTCATGTTTTATACTGAGTTTGAAAACCATGAGTAGACTAGGATAATTCTATGTTACATACAAGAGGATATGTTTTATGTAGGTGGCATACTAGTAATGATATAAAACAATATGATTCAAAAGCTCACTTGTTTGATCAACGAGGGTAATGTTAAAATGTCAAGCAGTTGGTAGAGACATACTAGAAGACAATCTCTGATTGAATAAATATGAAACTAGACATGATGAAGGAAACTAATGTCAGACTAGTACGTAAGGTTATTGGTTACAACATGAACTATAGTTCAAGTTTAAATTATATACCTACTGGATTTATCCATCCATCATACCTGGTGGTAGTTAAGAAAGAAAAAGTGAACAAGTGTGAAATATTAAAGCAATAAATATTTGATAACGTTGATAGAATTAATAAGACAAGGAATGCATTATTTTGATTTGAATTTTTTATTACACATTTTTTCTTTCAAGCAATAAGTTTGTTCCCTCGAATACCACAACATAAGTGGAACTCAAATAGATGCACCATGAAATTTATTACTCATTACTATAGAAAACATTATCACGATACAATGGTAGAAGACATAGCTAGGATAATGAAGAGCTTTCAAGATTTGATGAACTAAAGGTTTAGGATACCTCCATCTCTAGTTGAGAAGAAAAGAATGATATCTATTTATGGTTGAAACTTGTGTAACTTACATGGAAGTACTTAAACTAAGGGTAAAATTTATTGACCCTATAAAGTATGAGATGACAAAGGAACTTATAAAAGGATACGAGAAGATCATTCTTGAATTAGAAAGAGACAATAAGTGTCTTAGAAAGGAAACATATGAAGAAATAAGTCAAAGAAGTTAATAGTGCGCTGTATAGAAATGACATCAAGAATAAGGTTGACAAGAAGATTGACAACATATTAAAGGAATCTAGAATGAGCAGAGAAGATTTTATAGATGGTATGGGAATAGTAGAATAAATAGAAGTGGATGATCAAAAATTCTCATTACTAATCCTTTAGCTATTGGGAGTGCAACAGAATGAGTGGTAGTTGCAGGACCATCCGCGTAAAAACCTAGTGCATCCTATGTAGCAATATCATGAGTACAACCATAGTTTATTACACCGAAATAATAGAAAGAGAAAGAATATGAAAACATAGTTAAATTTCAAACAACTAACCCTCCTAACACTAGAGGGTTTACAAGGTTAGTTGAAGTTAAACAGAAGCCAATTGAACCTCCTCGATGCAAGAGTTAAACAAACGGCTAGTAGACCAGAAAAGAAGAGGAAAACACTTCTCATGTGCAAGGGAAAACACTATACACACACACACACACACACACACACACACACACACATATAATCACAATCAAAAGAGGCTGAAAAGGAAGTGTCAAAAGTAAAAGAGACAAGGAAAGGAAAAGAAAGAGAAAGTAGTGGAAACCAAGATAGAGACACTAAAGTGTACAATCATAAATGATGGTTAGTACAATTAGAAGAAGAATTTTAGGAACATGTGTAGTTACCTAGAGGACGCAAAGTATGTCAGGATGATGTATGTATGTATGTATGTAGTGGATAATTCTCTATTGTGGATTTTTTGTCACTATAATATTGTGGTATGCTAATTATTACAAAGGTACTTATGGTATTCATTCAATAAATAAAATCTTTCTCTTATATGTTTATCTTGATGATGGGTAATGAAAGTTTTTTTAAAAAATTGTCTTTAACTTTCATTTTATTATAGACCTAAACATCTACTACAACTAATTCTAATAATGATTACAAAGAACTATTGATTATTTTCTCCAAACTAGATTTGACTTTATCAACAATTCCACCCACCAAGTGCGAGCTTCTAAAAAGTACTCAGATGGTTCTCGCACCAATATCTCCTTCCAAACCATCAATGGATGCAAACTAAAGATTGAATATCAATTGAAGTTAAGTGAAATTATTAGCCTACAATACATTATGTGCTTACAGTTAGTAAGAGTCTAGTGCCCTAATTTATGTCTATGTATAGAAATAATAACTCACAATTTATCCCATCTAATTAAGTTACTAAAATAAAATTCTAATATAAGCAAGCCAAATTCAAATATATTCTAAGTGAGGGATTGAGGAAATCATGTAACACTTCAAATAAGTTACTAATATTAATTCATCTTCAGAGAAACAACAAATTGTCAACTTCTTTGATAGCACTATGGTAAAAAATTAAATATGTCTACTATCTTACTTACTCTAATTCTAGCTCTCTAATATAATTATCAATAACATATCTCTCTTCAACAAATAAGAAACCATTGGCCTTTTATAGATGTTTTATTATAATTAAGTTTCATAATCAATTGAAGAACAATGTATAAGATTGGTGCTTGTAAACCCTAATTAGAGTTGTCATAATATATACTAATTACATGAAAGAAACACCCAATGGATTAGTAAGAAAATTATAATAGTTTATAAATCTAATTAGGAAATTATACACTTGACATGTTATGGTTGAGTGTGGTAAAAACAAGAATTTATTGATTTGTTAAAGTCAAATGGGCTCCACCTCAACATTATTATCAATTATTTCATGGTGTAAATTCATCACATGAAGATTAACATTATGGGGCCTTTGGAATTTTCATCACCATTTCAAATTTTCTCCATATTTATTCTTGTCAATTTTCTCCTTCGAATGACTTGAAATTTCTTTTACTCTAAACTTAAACTTCTTGATGACATAAAGTCCTTCACGTATCTTGTTCCTTTAAACTAACCTCATATTTTTACAAGAAATTCAAGTCACTGACAAGATTTTCTACTTGTAGATTAATACATTTTTTCCTTGTCCATGTTAATTATCAATTGAACTTTAACCTAACTTTCAATCCTTTCTCTAATTTTGAGGGCTCAATCATGAGGTTGAAGCATTGATCTTAATATTGGCATATGCTCCATGCCCTCATATATACTTCCTTTCATATTCACCTTGCAAAACAAGGGTATAAAAGTATCAAGATTTGTAAAATTGACAAGAGTAGCGAACATATGAAAGAACCATATGATAATCTATAGTGAGCCAGTGAGGAAAAATGAATTTTCTTGACTTTAAGATCAGATTTTTCTTTGCATTATAAATTTTGGAATGAAATTATGCCAAAATATAACAAACAAGTGTGTTTTTTGATGGTCAACTTGCCTAGAACTCACTCTCTTCACCCTAACTTATCTCTATTTTTTGTGAAAAAAGCATTTGTAGCTTTCCAATTTGGTTTCCTTGAGTATTTATTTTTTCTTCAATGCACTCTATTTTATTACACAAAATTTTCTTCTCATTTTATGAAAAATTATGCGCTAACTGGAGAGAAATTAATGCCTTGGTCAGATAGCTCAATTTTATACTTATAGAGGTAAAATGTTATTATTGGAAATAAGCCCCCTTTAAATAATATTTCTATTTACTCATGCCTTATCTAGTCAATATAATAATAAACTAAAGTATAGTATAAGAGATACTCTTATCCCTGAGGGATGGAGAATTGGGTCATCCGTAAGGTAATTATCTTCAATTATGTTCAAACTTCACTCTTAACCTTCATATTATCTAATCAAACTCTTATCAAATTTATCATTTTCTTCCTTGTTTAGACGTGGATGATAAATATCATCTTTATATTTTAATAATGTATTGTGAATTTTACCTTCCACAGAGGATTGTCCTTAATATCTAGGGTATAAATTAGATTTCTTTAATGATTTAACTTCTTCAACTTCCCTTCAATCCTCCAACATACCATTTTCCCTTTCACATTTTACCTCTCATTTTTAGTTTATGGTTTAGAGCATTTCCAAATTTGAACTTGTAAGGAAAAGTTAAGTGGAAGCCTACGATTTAGTTATATTTTATATCCGTGTTTTAGTCGCTCTTTAATTGTTCAATATGTCAATCTAGTACTTGTCACCATCCTTATGTAATCCAAGGTCTCATCCACCACTTGGATCAAATGCAAATATATTTCTCCACTATGAGAGGAAAACGACATTATGAGAGGAAATCATACTATTTGATGATTTCTCCACGAGTGTCTGTATTACAAGAGAAAATAAATCAAAATATAATCCCAAAATATTAGGTTAAAAATAATATTGTAAGAACATTTGAATTCCTGACATCTCGTGAATCTGTAATTAATAAACAAAAATTCAAACATATTCGTCTAGTATTTGGTGTAGATTGTAAGCTAGGCCTTTCTTTAGAATACTTGAGGGCATAATTTTAAGTGATATGAGGAATTTTCCACATTTTGTCACAAGTACAACACTTCGTCACAAAACTTAAGGATGGTCTTTAACATTAAAACATCGAGAAAATCAACAATTCACGACGTTAGATATCAATTCTATAAATTGAAGAGAGTAGGCACTTCCTAAATAAAACAAAAATTTCCCATCGTATTCACGCTAAGTTTGTTCCTTTCTACATTGTTTGTATGTTACGTCGTATGAAGCACAGATTTCGGTGTCCCAAGCGTCATTCTTAATTCATCCTTCCAAAAATTTCCCACTTCTAGCCGCTACACAACCATCCATCTGTAATTCGAGACACAAATGGCAATTCATGGCAGAGGATATCTGTTTTCTTTTCACTGTCGGATTGGCAATCGTGGTGGCAACAGGATTTGGCCTCGCTGGACTCAACGATGGTATGCTCCAAATCTCTTATATGTTTCTTTCGGATCTTTCGGATCTTTCTCAATGCAGCATTTAGGTGTTTCTTTCAACGAGTCTCCAAATTAGTCTTTATGGTTTCCTAATTCTTCCTCTTTTCACCAGGATCTAAATACCTCACAGAGGTAACTCCCGCGCCCATCTCCTCAAACCTGACAACAATTTGGGAACAGTTTCAAAGGTTTCGAGTCTGTAGTTGTGATATGACGGGAATGTCGCAAAGCGAGCTGGTCTTCCTCGCGTTTCTTTTCCGCTCGCTCCTGTTTCAAGACGTTCTCTATGTTATCCTGGTGCTGCTTATCTTTCTTCTCTCACTGGTTATTGTGCTGATTTTCGTTCTTCTCCCTTTTGGTCTCCGTCATCTATTGTCCAAGTAATGAGAAGTTTACCATTTTCTTCCGGTATTTTTCTAAGTTAAGTTGGATGACGTCAAACTTTCATAATTCTTCGCTTTGGAAAGATTAATCACGGCATAATTTGCCCTAAAATGATGCTGGACTAAGTTGTTTGTGGAGAAGAATATGGGTTCTTGATTGGGAAATGTTAATTCACTACAGTTTTCTGCAGCATGATTTGAGAAATATTAATTCAGAGGGTTTTGTGACCTCGAAGGTTTTCTAAGTTTTTCAGGAATCAATGTGAATTCGTCCCTGCCTTTTCATCTTTTGTTCCATCAAATAATTTTGCTGAGCTCGATTTTGAGTTCGATCAAATAAACTCGTTTTCCAATCTTTCAAGAAGCATGCTAAGCTTGCAGATTCCTGACTTGAGTTTTACAATTTTATAAAATTTGTTCCATGTTTAAATTAGTTCTTTTGTGTAGTAACATAATTTTTGGTGAAGTCTGTAACACAGACGTTCATCTAATCAGACTCTTGTATATTTGTAGTGCATTTCAATTTGTATTGTTAATTATTTTATTATTTCTGTCGCATTATCCGGCTATGCTTACTCTAGTATTTTATAATTTTGACTTGTTCTTGATTGAAAATAAGTCCAAATAATGTTTATCCAAGCCTTTCTCTATTTCTACTCCGAATGTTTCCATCCTACAAAACTTAAAACAAGTCTTTCCATCATTATTTCTCCTCTGTAGTCTGAATCTTTCCGCAGTGAAACAATTTGACAAATATTATCTATATGTTTCGTTGTACATAGTGGACATTTTATACAAATCCTTCCTGTAAATTTTTATGTATACTGTTCAAATCTTCGCATATTTAAAAACCCTGTTTTAAATCCTCAACAATCTAAAAATTCTTTCAATTCTCCAGAAATTAAATTAGGCACATCTTTCCTCTTTAACCTTCAAATCTTTTCCATTTCGACATTTAAACAAACATTTCCATCTATACATCTCAAATCTTTCAATCCTATATTTACCTGTGCAGCCGAATTTCAAGAAAAAAATTCCGTAAGTTTAATGGATTTGCGTCCTAGGATTCCATGCTTCCTAAAACCTTCAAAGATTGCATACAAATAAACATTGAACAAAAATAATCACACCAGATGTTGTTGCAATTCTCTGGATATTATTTGGCATTCCTGTTTTTATTGTTGTTTTAGTGTTGTCTTTTTCCTCTCTTGTTTTCGTATTTATGGCTGGAAATAGGATTTGCAAGCTTACTGATTTTTAAAGTAGTGATACGTACAGTTACTGGTTTTGCAAATCGGTTATAAAAATTTTGTTTCATGATGCTGTTGTATTATCATCTCAAACAATGTAAATGAAAGTAGTTGTTATCAACTCCTTCCCCTCGTAGTTTTGCCTCGTTCTTGAATGAAACCAAGAGTCTATAATTGATTTTACTGAGCTCGAATTTCTCTGTGAACCCATTGTTACAGTACTAATATCACGCTAGGCTATCATTACTTGATAGCCTAAAATTAAAAAAATAGAATAAAGCTAAGAGAATATTGCGAGAAAAAGAAGCAAATGAAAAACTAGGATGTATAGGTAAAACAAATGTGGCCTTAATGTATAGGATAACCTAAAAGTTTCAAGATGAGCAACATATAAATAGAGAATCGCAGTGGGCAAAGTAGAATGCATCTGAGAATCACAGCGGGCATTGACTAGAGGAACTTCAATTCATTGTAGTCGCCTAGCTCCCAAATAATGTTTCTAGAAAGATAATATCTGCTGAGGTCAAGTGACACCAGGTGGATCAACTAAGTCTGCATAAGTTTAAATCCATGACCATATCTCTGTCATGAAATGCTCAACTATTAATTATACCTGAACCCATTGTTACGGTACTAATATCACGCTAGGCTATCATTACCTAATAACCTAAAATTAAAAAAATAGAATAAAGCTAAGAGAATATAGTGAGAAAAAGAAGCAAATGAAAAACTAGGATGTATAGGTAAAATCAGAGAGTTCTATTTACCATAGGAAACTATTACATCTCAAAGATTAAAGAACCATCATAAATTGGAGCAGTTGTGAAGTAGAAATCACCGCATAACAAAAAAATCGAGGGTCCTAATGAAGAGCTCACTTGAATCTTGTATATTGACAGAATCAGCAGTTGATAGGTGTTAATTATTGTTAGTTGGACAGCTGTTATTTCTGACCCAGAAATAGCAGCACTATTTATGGGTAGCTTGGACAGCTGTTCGTTCTTATCTATGAATAGCGGTTGTATTTATGGGTAGTTTGGACAGCTATTTGTCCACTTGCCAAAAATTAGTAAATAGTTATTATTTACTAATTTTAGTGATTCCTTTTGGACACTTTGCAACCAATTCTATTATTGGCTGTCGAGTTGTCTTAATCTCAGCCGTTGGTTAGATTTAATCTCGGTCGTTGGTTTACCAACAGGAGTAGTATAGAAAGGGGTCATTGGGTCATTTGGATGTGGAGAAGCTTTGGTGAAGCAGTTTGCAGTGTTAGCAAACAGTCTTGCAGTGTTAGCAAGGGCACAGAGGAGAAGCTTTGGTGAAGCAGTTTGCAGTGTTAGCAAACAGTCTTGCAGTGTTAGCAAGGGCACAGGGAGAAGCTTTGGGAAACAGTTTGCAGTGCTAGCAAACAGTCTTGCAGTGTTAGCAAAGGCACAGAAGAAGAAGCTTTGGTGAAGCAGTTTGCAATGTTAGCAAACAGTCTTGCAGTGTTAGCAAGGGCATAGTACGAAGCTTTGGTGAAACAGTTTGCAGTGTTAGCAAACAGTCTTGCAGTGTTAGCAAGGGCACAGTACGAAGCTTTGGTGAAGCAATTTGCAGTGTTAGCAAACAGTCTTACAGTGTTAGCAAGGGCACAGTAAGAAGCTTTGGGAGAAAAGTTTGCAGTGTTAGCAAACAGTCTTGCAGTGTTAGCAAGGGCGCAGTGTTAGCTCGGGAATAGCAGTGGAGAATATCAGCGGGATAAATTAGGAGGTTGTCGGAGTTCTGCCAGTGAGAGGCAAGGAATTTTGTATCTCTTGATTTGCTGAAGTTTAATATAATTCCTCATTTGTACAACTAGTTTTCCCTTAGGTGTTTTTCCAGGGACAATTTGTCCGAAAATATTGTGTTGATTGTGTTGCGCATTTCTTTCCGTATTTTAAGTGAAGTTGCAGTTGTGTTATTTTTCGATATTAGCTGGGAATTTGTTTTCAGCAATTTAATAATCATTTGTGATAGGAGATTAATAATCAGTGAGTGCAATAGTTTGATTTTTCACATGGTATCAGAACTGTTCGAGGTGAAAGTATCAGGTTGATATGCTATACTGACGCAGATTGGGCAGGAAGTACAACAAACAAAAGGAGCACTTCAGGGTGTTGTTTCAGCTTGGGATCAGGAGTTGTATCTTGGTTCAGCAGGAAGCAGAAGTCTGTGGCTCTAAGTTCAGTAGAAGCAGAATACATAGCAGCTAGCATGGCGACATGTGAAGCTATATGGCTTCGGAAGTTGTTAGTAGCCTTGTTTGGTCAGAAGGTTGAGACTACTGTGATACATTGTGACAATCAGAGTTGCATCAAGTTGTCTGAGAATCCAGTGTTTCATGATAGGTCTAAACATATAGATATCAGATATCACTTCATCAGAGATTGTGTACAAAGGGGAGTTGTTCGACTACAATACATACCTACAGATGAGCAGGTAGTAGACATTCTGACAAAGGCTTTGGGAAAGGCCAAATTTATCTTCTTCAGAGATAAGATGGGTGTCATGCAGAACAGCTTCCTCGCTAAGAGGGAGTGTTAATTATTGTTAGTTGGACAGCTGTTATTTCTGACCCGGAAATAGCAGCACTATTTATGGGTAGCTTGGACAGCTGTTCGTCCTTATCTATGAATAGCGGTTGTATTTATGGGTGGTTTGGACAGCTGTTTGTCCACTTGCCAAAAATTAGTAAATGGTTATTATTTACTAATTTTAGTAATTCCTTTTGGACACTTTGCAACCAATTCTATTATTGGCTGTCGAGTTGTCTTAATCTCAGCCGTTGATTAGATTTAATCTCGGTCGTTGGTTTACCAACAGGAGTAGTATAGAAAGGGGTCATTGGGTCATTTGGAAAAAGTAGGAAGAATCAGTGAATGAAGCTTTGGTGAAGCTGTTTGCAGTGTTAGCAAATAGTCTTGCAGTGTTAGCAAGGGCACAGGGTGAAGCTTTGGTGAAACTGTTTGTAGTGTTAGCAAACAATCTTGCAATGTTAGCAAGGGCATAGTGAGAAGCTTTGGAGAAGTAGTCTTGCAGTGTTAGCAAGGGCACAGTAAGAAGCTTTGGTGAAGCTGTTTGCAGTGTTAGCAAACAGTCTTGCAGTGTTAGCAAGGGCACAGGGTGAAGCTTTGGTGAAGCTGTTTGCAGTGTTAGCAAACAGTCTTGCAGTGTTAGCAAGGGCACAGGGTGAAGCTTTGGTGAAGCAGTTTGCATTGTTAGCAAACAGTCTTGCAGTGTTAGCAAGGGCACAGGGTGAAGCTTTGATGAAGCAGTTTGCAGTGTTAGCAAACAGTCTTGCAATGTTAGCAAGGGCGCAGTGTTAGCGCAGGAATAGCAGTGGGGAATATCAGCAGGAGAAATTAGGAGGTTGTCGGAGTTCTGCCAGTGTGAGGCAAGGAATTTTGTATCTCTTGATTTGCTGAAGTTTAATATAATTTCTCATCTGTAGAACTGGTTTTCCCTTAGGGGTTTTTCCAGGGACAATTTGTCCGAAAATATTGTGTTGATTCTGTTGCGCATTTCTTTCCGTATTTTAAGTGAAGTTGCAGTTGTGTTATTTTTCGATAGTAGCTGAGAATTTGTTTTCAGCAGTTTAATAATCATTTATGATAGGAGATTAATAATCAGTGACTGCAATAGTTTGATTTTTCACAATAGGTAACTAAATGTATTTTCAGATGTAAATGAGTTTGTGTTTGAAGAAGCATCCCAGTGTTTTTATTAGCAATGTATCTTGGTGAAGATGGGTCTCAAATGGTATTTCGCACGATATGTTTTTATTAACAATGTATCTTGTTTCTATCAGAAATCGTTATGTTTTTGTTGGATTCAGGATGCTTGATTAATGTTTCTTGATTCTATTAGTATTATCTAAAGATGACCATAAAAGGCCAATAGGCATATACTTGGCAAATGCAGTAGTTTTGTAATACACTGCTCCTACTCTATGTCATTTTTATTAGAAAAATGATCATGACATGTGTTAATGGTATTTAGATGTACAATTCAGCAAAAATAGGTACATAGGTATCATAAGTGATATCTGTTGGAAGTGAATGCTAATGCTATTCTGACAGGGGGTGAATCAGAATGGTAGAATTTTATCTGATTCAAATCACTTTTATAGAAAATTAAAAAGCAAATATAACATTCATTGCAAAATAAGTGATCATGAACTAAAAATAAGCAAGAGAAGAAAAGATCATAACTCACAATATAGATACACAAGATTTGTGCCCAGTGGGAAACCCTCAAAAACCTTTCAGTTTCGTCATGGGGAGAAAAACCACTCCATTTGAACCTGCCATCAATCAGCAGCTACAACTACTTGGACCACAACCCGTCTTCTTACAAACAATCTGTCATAGTCAAATACATATATATCTGTATGCTTCTGTGGTACACACACCTATATATGCAACCAACCTAAATGATTTTCTTTCAATAATTATCAAAACATTCTCCACAATCTCAACTCTATTTTTATTACACACCCTTATCTTCTTTTATACATGGAAATGCTCTATTTTTATTAGACACCCTTATCTTCTTTTATACATGGAGATGCTCTAAAATATAGCATTCACTGTTTTACAATTTTACAAAAATAGTTTAGAGAGTTCATAAAACTGGTTTCCTTTTTATTATTTTAATATTCATGTCCTGAAAGATTCCCCGTTTAGTGCTGTTATATCTTAAACATTTCCACCAATTTCCTTTCTCCATATGTATCAACATTTGTATGGTTAAAGGAAAGCAGATTTTAACCATATAAAACTTTCATGTTCAGAATTCATAAACCGAAATATTTTCATCAGAAAAATATAAACCTGTCTTCATAGGAAGACTCTTTCAAATATAAACCTATCTTCATAGGGAGACTTTTTCAAACGCCATGTATTGATTCATGAAGCAAAGATTCTCCTACGGTAGAACATTTTTCCTCTTTCTTTCTCAAGAAAAATGTGAGAAACATTGCATACCTGATTTGTGCAAAAGGAATAAAATACTCTTTGTTCATTTGCTATCGTTCAAAGAAAATCTTCTTTCCATTTAAAACTTCCACAATTTGTATGCTCAAGCCAAAACCTTCATAATACCTCTTTAAACAATACTGTGCATATCACCAAAAATACTATTGAAAGAATCAGCAGCAAAAGCTTTACAACATATTCAAAACCCATATCCTGATTTGCTGAAGAGATCTTTAAGAGCTGTAAAGAAACATTCATGGCGGCCGCCTGCTATGATTAGGTTTCAAAAGGTAAAGCTTCACAAGCGTTCCTCTGAAACACCCCAAAACATAGTTTATGCTCCTTTGAAGTCCGCTACACAAACACCACGTGGCTCAACAACGAGTCGGATTAACTTTACTCAACTGTTAACATTGTACATAGTATTTAATTGGTACTTAATTTGTAATGAATGACCACAAAAACCCATCTTTACGAAAGCAGTAGCATTGATTTCAACTCGTAATTCATGACACCCGAAAACATGAATGATGTTAATGCCCTAGCTATGTTAATGCTCTAGCTATACTAATTTCGACTGGCTAAGTATGCCGTTCATCTCCTTCGTTTGCTTTCTTCAGCCTCTCTTTATGCACGGACTCTGCGGCAGACTGTTCTGTATCGTCAGCCATGCATGGACCCCGCGGCAATACAGTCTGACTAAAACGTATTGCATTTTATGATTTGATTGAATATTTTTGTCTGGTAAATTTAACAAGTTAAGTTAGAAATATCAAATTGATTTGTGTTTTTTCAGTTCGTGCCTTGGAGGAATTCTTATCCATTCATGTCAATGCAAATATGACATTAACACTAACTAATCAATTTAAAAAATTTAAAAGATTATATGAGATTTCAAATGTTTATATCTTTTTTCTAATTTTTCATTATTTTATAAATCACATTTTTCATCTATTCTATAGATTCATACTATTTTTGGTGGGGGAGAAAATTAATTTTTTTGAATAAAAAAGTAAGATATTTTCTAACAACTTCATCTTTTAAGGAATGTATTAATTACAATTTTATCTTTTACACATTTGTGACAAATTGATAAGATTTTATTTTTTCAATCATTTTATCTTCCACCTCACACAACATGTCTAATCAATATTAATTATCACAATCTATTAAATATTTTTTATTTTTTATTTTAAATATATTTATTATTAGTTTTACATTGATGTTTATTTTTAACTATTTGATATAACTTGTTCTTAAAACTCCATGTAATGCATAAGTTCAAATTATACTTCTATATATATAACACACTAATAGATATGTCTTCTTAATATAATTTCAATATGTTATATCTTTGTATTTGAATTTCTAATTATTTTAAAACTTGGCTTTTTTAATAAAAGTAGTTAAATTATTACTATTATTTTACTTTTATAAAAATAAATTAAACAATTTTTTTTTTTTTTTTTATAGAAATATGAGTTTTAATATAAAAATTAAATTCTTAGTTTCATTAATTAAAATATAATATATTTTAATTTTTTATTATAATCATGATTTTATTCTGACTATTTGTTTTATTAAGAAAAATAATTATATTTAATTCTCTCTCTCACACACACACAACTTATGTTGGTATCACTCTATCTTACTATTTTATCTCTCTTCCTCTTCCTCCTCTATGTTATCTATCCTTTTTTTTCCTCTGCATATATGTTTATGTTGTTATCGTTGTATACTACTATTTATCTCTATCCTAGTTTTTGTCCAGTGCTAATGATTAAAAATATGAGCCATCCTATCAAATCACAAGGACATTTCTAGGACGAGAACTTAACAACAAAATATGAGTAATCCTATCAAATTGCAAGCGCATTTCTGGGACGAGAATTTAATAGCGAAATATGAGCAATCCTATCAGATCACAAATGCATTTTAAAGCAAAAATTAATGCATTCACAATGTTAATTTAGATTCTCGCTCATCTACACCTCTACAACCATTATGCATTAGGCAGGAACTATGACGCATTGCGTCTCTTGTTATTACTTGTGTATTAAATTTGTATTATAATATCTTATATATAAATAGCCTTAAGGATTGTTTATGATCAACGAACAAGATTTATGTATGTACGTTAATGTTTTGGGTAATAAATTTTTTAAAATATTAAATTGTATGTTAAATGAATATCATATATTAATCTTTAATAACTTGTTGAAATTTTTTTATTTTAAGACCTTATTTCATTTATTTTAATTATTTGTATTTAAAATGAAAAGATAATTATATATTGTTGATACATTTGTAAAAAATAGTTTGCGTCTATTTATTTTATTTTTAAAATTATTTTATTTAGAAATTAATATAAAGATATAAGCAAAGTTATCATATTTATAATCTATTATCAAATTTAAACTTATAAGTTATTAAAACATTAAATGAAATATAATGATAAATTTCATAAAATAATATAACTACTATGTAAAATGAAATAAGAAAGTTTATTGTATATTGTTGTATATTAGTACGTTTGTAAAAAGTACCACCTAGTGACTAGTATTTACTGTCATATTTAAATTTAGTATTTTTTTAATATGATTTAAAACTTTTTTTAAAAACTATACAAGACATTAAAAGAACATATTAGAAATATCAAAATGATTTGTGTTCTTTTAATATGTTCTTTTTATTACTTAATAAATTTATAATTTTTTATTGTTAGTAATCTCTTTTTTAAAAATTTAGTTATTTAATTTTATATTTTTAATATTATTTTAACTGCACAATATTATTACATTTCATCTATAATTTTGAATTTTAAAATTTAAAATTCTCCAAATAAGATTAAGATTAAACATAATATAATATCCACTTAAAATAAGACATTCTATTGATTATTTGATTTTATTTATTTTTTATTATATTTATATCATGTTAATGAAATGCATCATTATAATTTTTAGTATTTGGCCAAAGGCTACATAATGTAAATCATTTCCACTAATTACAATTTAGTATTTTTATTCTCTTATTTTTAAAAATATTCTTACAAAGTCTACATGCTAATTTTTTAAGTTAGATAATTTTTAAAATGATTTATTTTGACATTGATTGGATAATACATTTAATACACAAATTTATCTGAAACAATGCAATATTTTAGGATCCACTAGGTGCATTTATAGAGCAAATATGTAAAACTACATTATAATTATTTATTAATATTATTAATGAATGCTTACAAAAAAATAATTTATAGTAAACTATAATGTATTAAAGTTTTTGTCTTTTAATTCTTTTACTTATTACAAGAGTTGTTTTACTTGTAATTTCTAAATATTAACTTTCCTTGTAAAATTTACATATTTTTATATACATCATTGAAACATAGATAGATATCTTCCTAATAAAAAATTAAAAACTATTTATTTATTATAAACTAATTTATCATATCAGAGATAACTCCTCTTATTAAGTTGTTAAATTTCATAACTATTTAATATATGGTTTCTTTTTTTCAACTTAAATAAATAATAATACAAAAAATACATTTAAATTCGTTAACAATATCATATTTTACTAAAGATCTAGAAAGCAATTTTTTATTTTTAAAAAATTGACAATGTCTATATTTTTATTTAAATGACAATTATTAAAATTTAAAATATAATTAAAAAATATAAAAAATTATCTAAATCGTACAATTTTTAAAATTTTATTTCATTAAAAAAATACAATGTTTAGTAAATATTTAAAATATAAATATTAAATAGACTATTTAATATCTTGTATAGTTTTTTTTTAAAGTTTTCAATCATATTTAAAAATACTAAATTTAAACATGACAGTAAATACTAGCCACTAGGTGGCACTTGTTACAAATATACCAATATACAACAATATACAATAAACTTTCTCATTTCATTTTACATAGTAATTATATTATTTTATGAAATGTATCATTATATTTCATTTAATGTTTTAATAACTTATAAGTTTAAATTTGATAATAGATTATAAATATGATAACTTTGCTTATATCTTTATATTAATTTCTAAATCAAATAATTTTAAAAACAAAATAAATAGACGCAAACTATATTTTACAAATGTATCAGCAATATATAATTATCTTTTCATTTTAAATACAAATAATTAAAATAAATGAAATAAGGTCTTAAAATAAAAAAAGTTTCAACAAGTTATTAAAAATTAATATATGATATTCATTTAACATACAATTTAATATAGTTATTTAAAATTTATTACCCAAAACATTAACGTACATACATAAATATTTAAACTAAATATCTTGTTGGTTGATCATAAACAATCCTTAAGTTTATTTATATATAAGATATTATAATACAAATTTAATACACAAGTAATAAAATGAACATATTAAAAGAACACTTGAATCAATTTGATATTTCTAACTTAACTTGTTAAATTTACCATTAAAAAAATTCAATCAAATCATAAAATGCAATACGTTTTCGTCAGACTGTACTGCTACAGGGTTTGTGCATGGCTGATGGTACGGGACAGTCTGCCGCGGGGTCTGTGCACGGGGAGAGGTGGAAGGAAGCAGACGGAGGAGATGAACAGTGTCATACCCAGCCAGTCGAAATAACTGGTTGGGTAGTCGTTGCCATGCTAATTTATGTGCATTGGGACTAACGGTTTGCATTTCTAATTAGAATGAATCGAATTGACCAATTATATGTCATTGGGAATACTGCAGCTTGCATCACACAAGTACATTAATTATGGTGTTATATCTATATATGTTAGATTTGATAATGTTAGACTATCCACACAATTGTCATCTACAACACATAGAGTAGTCTACCCTAATCCCAAATCAAAATCTAACTTACTAAGTTATTCGATAAACTAACAACTAACCTCCAAATTAATATTTACTAATTCATTTACATTAACCACTAACTAAATTATTTATCTCTTACTAAAATCAATTACTAACTAATTTCATTTACTTACATACTAATTACATAATACTAACTAACCTAGTAAATTTATTAACCTTCCATTTATGTTACATTATACAACTAACATCCAAAAATTTTAATCTATTAAATTTACTAGCTACCCTTTATTTCATTATCTTCTAACTAAATTTGCTAGCGTTATTTGTTATCTAATGATCACTAGCTACTAATTAACCAACTTAATGACTAACTGTGTGATACCTTGTATATTATGTAATGTTATAATTCATATTTACAAAATATAAATGTTTATTTAATATTTAAATATAATAAAATATTATTTAATGTATAGCATTTAGTAAATATTTTACTTTGTATGTACTAAATAACATATAATAAGTATGTTATTTCACATATGTCATAATTATATTAATATATTTAGTAATTAGCACATAAAAACTAAAGAAATTTCCATGTATATATGTATAACTTGCTAACTAGCTAACCACTATCTAAGAGATAATCCTAGATTTTTAACTACTTGCCAACCCAACATTAGTAACAATTAATACTATTACTATTACTTAACATCACTAACAATTATGACTAATACAATTACTTGCTAACTTACATACTAACATACCCATAATCCTAACTAACCACCCCATGTGACTCCTTGACTCTCATCCCTTTTCCCTAATCTCCTTCTACCCATCATGCCTTTCGTGGCACTCACCCACAAGCTACCTACCCTAACATCCTCCTAGCTCCACTTAATCTCCCTTCCCCATATTCCAAACACCCTTTTTCATTAAATTTCTATTGTCATCCTTATCTCTTCTTTTACGTGGCCCCTCTAACTAACTCCTTGTCTAGCCCATGTGGCATTACCTTCTCTCCTCCTAACTCTACTTTCTAATTCACCTATAGCTTAACCACCCCCCGCGGTCCTTTGTAGACTTGACACATCAAGGACATGTGAATAGAGGGTAGCAACTATCTGGCCACGAAATCTGTCGTGATTGGATGCTCCATGCCACATGCCACCATACATGATCCAAATTATGATTTTGGATTACAATACCTAGTGTAATAATTGCAGTATTATTAATTCTAATGTGAATAGAACAATTTCAGTACAACAGATTATGCAAGACAAAAGTAGTTTATTTCATTCAAAACTCAATTTTATACAATGTTTGATGAATACAAAGGGCCACCAACATCCCTTCGAAAAGAAATGAACAATTCACATAATGTCTACTACATAATAAAACATTAAAACTATGAAAACTATTTAAAAACTATTCCAAATTTTAAGTCTACTTGTAGAAGTCATAACTTTCAACACATAGCTCAAAAATATGCATCGCTTACACCATTGGAAAGGTAATCAAATTGTTTATCTCCAAATTTTAAGACACATGACTCTCAAGAGATTTCATGGCCCAAAAATGCTCTAAATGCCTCTAAAAATACAAAATACTAAAGTATAGAAAATAATGGAAAAATATATTTTGATATTTTCCCATTTTTGCTTCTATCAACCTCCTCTGGATCATCATGGACCACATTCTGATCATTCCTCCCCCTTTGAGAGGAAATGGGCCCCATTGCATCCAAACTCTATAGTAGGTGTGAAAAATAAATCTAAATTTTTTCATGTGTAAGCCACTTCCCCTGATGAGAAAACTGGTCTTCTTTCACCGCACAAAACAAGTAAATAGTCTGATTCTTCTTGTTCTTCATAGACTTCTCTACAACTTGATCAGTTTGGAGTGGATTTTCCAATTCTGGGTTTAATTCTGTATGGTTGATCTCCTCAATAACACTTGCAATGTCTAGTACTGGAGAAAAATAAGGCTTCAACAATTCAACATTGAAAACTAGGTGAATACCCAAGAATGGTGGCAAGTTAAGTTCAAATGAATTTTTGCATTTTCACCAACTCTTTTGATAATATTATATGGACCATAACAAAGGGGATGAAGTTTTATGTGAGGTCCTTGCAATCTCTCCTTTTGAAAATGCAACCATACCTTACCCCTAATCTTAAAATTATACGAGGAGTTTGATGCTCATCGTGCCTCTATTTTCACTTCGTAGTGGTATGCTACAAAATCTCATGAACTTGTTGTTGCAAATGGTGAATTCTATCAATGAACTTCATTACTTTTTCCTTCTCTTTATCAAAGCATGGGATCAAATCAAGATGCATAGATGGGATAGAAATGCTTATTGGTGCCAATGGTTGATATCCAAGACAAACTTCAAAGGGGCTATGACCAATTGAACTGTGAATTGCCCTGTTGTAGTTATGTTGTACATAGGGAAGACTTTCATCCCATGTATGAGGATGTTATGAGTGATACATATGCAATATTTGAATGATCATGTGATTGACAACCTTAGTTTGACCATCTGTTTGAGGATGGAATTCAATGGACTTTGTTAGTTTTGTGTCCATCATTGCCCATAATGAAGACCAAAATCTACTTAGAAACCAACTACCCCTATCTGAAATAATTCTACTTGGTTGCCCAAAATGAACCCAATCATGCTCAAAGAAGAGCTTTGCGGTGTCTTCTACAGAAATTGCCTTTCTACACACGACAAAGATTGCCATTTTTAAAAATCTATCTACAACAACATATACACAATCATGCCCATGTCTAGTGGTAGGAAGGCCAAACATGAAATTCATAGAAATTGAATGCCGAGGCTTCCCTGGAATGGGAAGTGGTAGATACAAACCATACTTATGATTTAAAGGCTTTGCAATGGCACAAGTTGTACATGCTAGAATGTATGCAATCACATAATTTTAAAATTTTGGCCAATAAAAATATCTTTGAAGTATAGTAGTAGTTTTACCTATTCCAAAATATCCTGCAACCTTGTTGTAGTGAGCTTCACATATAAATTTCTTGTGTTTCGCCTTAGGTACATAGATTTGGCCAATGTGGCAAAGCTTTCCATCTTGCAAATAAAAATCATTCACATGTTTACCTTCTACAAGCTGAGTATATACATCAAAAAATTCATTATCATATTCATACAAGTGAGTCCAATTTTATATTTCATGCCCACATGTGTTAGATTGTGGTGACTGATCAAAAAAAAATTGGGTCGTGGCCGACGTTGTAGCCGACATATGGCCGACATGTTGTAACCCTAAAATGACATAAAACACTTGTATAGAAGGGCTTAGGTTTAGGTATTTTTTCATTATGTTGTGATGGAAAATTAGTTCTTGTGGCGATACTGAGCTGTAAGGGATTATGGATTGTAATCAGGTTGTATTCACTAGATCGTAATAATATCAGACTAGTTGTTTGGTGGACGTAGCCCAGGGATTGGGTGAACCACATTAAATCTTGGTGCCTTGTGTTCTTTTCTATGTGATCTATTATTTTCTGTTATTGGTTATATTTGCATGTAATTGTTATTTCTGTCCATGGTTTAATCCTAACAAGTGGTATCAAAGTGAGGTTGTCTTTTAGTTATCCTCTGCAAGAAAGTCTCACGGTTAAGTGGGAGTCTCACGATTGAGTTGGAGCAATGGCAGACAAGGGTAAGCTGAGGGTTGATAGGTTTAATGGGCAGAACATCCAATTATGAAAGATGCAAATGGAAGACTATCTTTATCAAAAGGATTTATGAAAGCTGTTGGAAGGCAAAGCCAAGAATTAGGGATCTATGTCAAATGATGAATGGGATCTTTTGGATAGAAAGGCACTTGGAAGCATTTGGTTATGCCTAGCACCATCAGTGGCATTTAATATTACAAAAGCGAAGACAACAGAAGAGTTGATGAAAACCCTAGCGACACTATATGAAAAGCCCTCCGCTTCAAACAAGGTATTTCTCATGAAGCATTTATTTAATATGAAAATGGTAGAAGGTGGATATGTTGCAGATCATTTAAATAAGTTTAATACTATTACTAGTTAGTTATCTTCTATGGGTAACAATTTTGATGAAGAAATTAGGGCTCTCTTAATTTGGTGTTCTTTGCCTGAAAACTGGAATGGCTTGGTAATGGTGGTGAGTAATTCTGTTCCTCGATCTAGTACCCTAGAATGTGAAGATGTGATTGCTGTTGTTTTGAGTTAGGAAACTCGTAGGAAATCCTTAGGTGGATCTACATCAGGAAGTGCTTTGAATGCACAAAGCAGGGGCAAAACGACTAAGAGAGGAAGTAACTCTAGAAATCGTAGAAAATCAAGAGGAAAGTCAAAGGGGAAGAGGTCTCAATTGAGAGGACCAAACGACTGTTGGTACTGTGGGAAACCAGGTCATAAAAAGAAAGATTGTTGGAATCGAAAGAAAAATGGAGATAAATCAAATGGAGACAAGTAGGCAAATGTGGTAAGTAATAAATCCGAAGAGGATGCTTTGCTTCTGTCTTTAGAAAGTGTTGATGATTCATGGATTTTAGATTCTAGTGCTTCATTTCATGCTACACTTCATAGAGGTTATTTCATTGATTATGTCTAAGGAGATTTTGGGCTTGTTTATTTGAGGGATAATGAACCCTGCCAAATTGTTGAAAAGGGAAAAGTTAAGATTTAATTGCAGAATGGGAATCATTGGCTACTACATGAGGTAAGACATGTTCCAAGGTCAAGTAGGAATTTAATTTTAGCAGGAAAACTTGATGATGAGGGTTGTGTAGTTACTTTTAATGATGAAAATTAGAAGGTTTCAAAAAGTTCCCTTGTGGTAGCAAAAGGTGTGAAAGTAGGCACCTTATATCTTTGTATAGGTCATATTGTTCCTTCTGCTTTAATTGTTTCTGAGAAACATGAATGTTCAGGAACAATTGCTGTAGTTGAGCAGGGAGAACAAATAATTGTTGTAGATTGTGAAAGTAACTCTAGAAATCATGGGAAATCAAGAGGAAAGTCAAAGCGGAAGAGGTCTCAATTGAGAGGACCAAATGACTACTAGTATTGTGGGAAACCAGGTCATAAAAAGAAAGATTGCTGGAATCGAAAGAAAAATGAAGGAGATAAATCAAATGGAGACAAGGAGGCAAATGTGGTAAGTAACAAATCCAAAGAGAATGCTTTGGTTCTTTCTTTAGAAAGTGTTGATGATTCATGGGTTTTAGATTCTGGTGCTTCATTTCATGCTACACCTCATAGAGGTTATTTCATTGAATATGTCCAAGGGGATTTTGAGCTTGTTTATTTGAGGGATAATGAACCTTGTCAGATTGTTGGAAAGGAAAAAATTAAGATTAAGTTGCAGAATGAGAATCATTGGCTACTACATGAGGTAAGACATGTTTCGAGGTTGAGTAAGAATTTAATTTTAGCAGGGCAACTCGGTGATGAGGGTTGTGTAGTTACTTTTAATGATAAAAATTGGAAGGTTTCAAAAGGTTACCTTGTAGTAGCAAAAGGTGTGAAAGTAGGCACCTTATATCTTTGTACAAGTCATATTGTTCCTTCTACTTTGATTGTTTTAGAGAAAAATGAATGTTTAGGAACAATTGCTACAGTTGAGCAGGGAGAACAAATAACTACTATAGATTCTGATACGGCATTGTGACACAATAGACTTGGGCACATGAGTGCGAAAGGTATGAAAGTACTTTATTCAACAGAAGTTTTACCAGGTCTAAAATGTGTTAATATGGATTTTGGTGAAAGTTGTGTGTATGAAAAACAAAAGAGAGTGAGTTTTGTAAAGACTAGGAAGGAAAACAAAAAGGAGAAATTAGAGCTTGTGCATACAGATGTATGGGGACCGGCTCAGGTATCTTCCCTTGCTAGCTCTCATTATTATGTTACATTTATTGATGACACAACTAGAAAAATATGGGTTTATTTCCTTAGACAAAGATCTAATGTATTTCAAACTTTTAAGAAATGGAAATGCTTGGTTGAAAATGAGATTGGTAAATAATTAAAATATCTCAGATCTGATAATGGTGGTGAATATTGCAGTCATGAATTTGAAGATTATTGTTCCACTAATGGTATTCATACACAAAAAACTATTCCAAGGACTCCACAGGAAAATGGAGTGGTTGAACGTATGAATAGGACTATAATGGAGCGCGCAAGGAGCATGAGGTTGCATGTTGGGTTGCCCTTACACGTGGGTGAAGGCTGTCAATACTATTGTATATTTGATTAATAGAGGTCCCTCTAATCCTTTGGGTTGTGGTATTCCAAAGGAGGCATGGACTGGTAAGAAGGTGAGTTATTCTTTTCTCAAGACCTTCGGTTGTGAAGCTTTTGCTCATATAGACTCTGAAAATAGAACCAAGCTAGAAGCGAAATCAAAGAAATGTGTCTTTGTTGGATATGACATTAATGAATTTGGTTATAGGCATTGAGATTTTGAAATAAAAAAAATTGTAAGAAGCAGGGATGTCATATTCAATGAAAAAGTGTTGTACAAAGATCTATTGCAACAATATGAGAAGAAAGAAGATGATTATGTATTGTTGGATGATATTCCAAAAGCTGATGTTTCAGCCATTCCTCATGATATGCAACAACTACAACAACAAATACCACACACATCGATGAATGTTAGATGGTCAACAAGGCAAATTAGACCTCCATAAAGATTTTCTCCCTCTTTGTATTCAATTTTATTTACTGATGCTAATGAACTTGAATGTTATGATGAAGTTGTGCAGGTGGATACTAAGATTCAGTGGGAGTCTGCAATGAAAGATGAAATGGACTCTTTGTTGAAGAATAAGACATGCGATTTATGCAAGTTGCCTATAGGTAAAAAGGCTTTACATAATAAGTGGGTTTACAGGTTAAAAGAAGAGGATAGAGGTAAGAAATGATTTAAAGCTAGGTTAGTTGTGAAAGGATTTGCATAGAAAAAGGGAATTGATTTTGATGAGATATTTTCTCCTGTTGTTAAAATAACTTCTATCTGTATTGTTTTAAGTCTTGTGGCTACTGAAGATTTGCATTTAGAGCAGCTTGATGTTAAAACAACCTTCCTTCATGGTGATTTAGATGAAGAGATATATATGGCTCAGCCATAAGAATTTGCAGTCAAAGGTAAGGAGAACTTAGTGTGCAAATTGAAGAAAAGTTTATATGGTTTGAAACAAGCACCTTGGCAATGGTATTTGAAATTTGATAGTTTTATGCATGAGCATGGTTACAGTAGGTGTCATTCAGATCATTGTGTCTACTTTAAGAGGTTGGATGATGATAGCTACATTATTTTATGTTTATATGTTGATATGCTTGTAGCTAGGTCTAACATGGATCATATTAAGGGGTTGAAACACCAATTAGCACATGCATTTTCTACGAAGGATTTGAGGACAGCAAAATAAATCCTTGGTATGAAGATTTGCAGAGATAGGAAGAATAGAACATTGACACTATCTCACTCTAATTATGTGGAGAAGGTGTTGCAACATTTCTCTATGGAGAATGCTAAAGCTCTCAACACACCTTTACTTGGTCATTTGAAGTTGACTAAGCAGATGTGTCCCAAGACACAGGAAGAGGAGGGTAAGATGTCCAAGGTACCCTATGCTTTAGCTGTAGGAAGCTTGATGTATGCTATGGTATGTGTTAGAATTCTTTAGAATAACTGAAAGGGGGGGTGAATCAATTATTCAAGGTCCAAATGCCCTAATAATACTTTTTCACAACTTATAATGAGTCTATAAACTTTTCATCCATTCAA
This sequence comes from Cupressus sempervirens, assembly GCA_028749045.1. NCBI lineage: Eukaryota > Viridiplantae > Streptophyta > Pinopsida > Cupressales > Cupressaceae > Cupressus > Cupressus sempervirens. The sequence continues at coordinate 298,354,513 of CM053789.1, forward strand.
ACTTAAATCAACCATCTTAGCAAGTTACAACAAATCATCATGTAGGAATAACATATGTAAGATCAACACATGACACAATGATTTACGTGGAAACCCAATTTGGGGAAAACCACCAGTAACATGCTACTTGATTTTCACTCTTCTAAAGTGATGTCCTGTTAAAAGCCTGCCCTGTTAAAGGCTTACAACACACTGTTAAATGTGACCTTGTTAGAGGATTTCACCAAACTGTTAGGAATGGGCCTGATCAAAGGACTTTAGAACATTCACTTGGAATGTCACCCTGTTAAAAGATTTATAACATGGCTATTAAACCAACCTAAGTCCATAGGATTTAAACTATCTGTTATAATTGCTAGAGAGTAACAATAATGGATTGTTGATTTGATACAACTTACAACATACTTTGTAGATTTCAGATCACTCTTCAATTCAATCCTTTTTCTTGGCTTTTAATCACTTCAGTTCTTATAGCTTGTCATCTCAAGCTTCATCTCCTTGAGTCTTCTTACTCATCATGCCAATGCAATCATCCTTGTGGTCATCTATCCAAACAAAGTTTCTGTGCTTTCTTCTCCTTAGCACCTTCTTCAACACTTCATGTTTTTATGCTCGACCACTTTCTCCTCTCTTTGCTTCATGACCTTATGAATCCTTAAATAGAAATCTGGTTTGCCTTTTCTGCTCAATTCTCCCTTTCCAACTTTAGGGTTTCAAACGGATTAGGTAGGATACAATGTATCTACCCCATATCTTGCTCTTATCTAGAAAACTTCATCTAGAGTCCAGTTGTATTCTCCAAAAATGTTCTACATGGTGTTCTGTGCCACCAACTCATCATTCTTATCTTCCATTTAATTCACAGATTTCTAGATAACAACCTTGTCGGCTTAGATCTGGCGAATCTTCAATTTTTGAAATAATGCAGCAACTCGGCACTATTGGTTTACTGATGCTCGGCATCTCTGTGTTACTCGACACTTGATTTTGTTCGGCACTCGGCACTTGATTTTGCTTGGCACTTGATTCTGTTCGGCATTCGGCACTTGATTTTGCTCGGCATCTGAAGTTCACTCGGCACTTGCTCGGCTTCAACTAGGAATATGTTCAGCTCCTTAATCATCTCAGTTAATCTTTACAAATGACTTAGCTAAAAATTTACATCTTTGATATGTTTCAATGTGCCTATTCTCTGTGTCTTAGAGTATGTCATCAATACACTTTTCCATCAATGACTTAGCTGATCCTTAGACTTCATTACAACATCATAACTTCAACCTTTCTTTAGGTGTTCTAGTTACATCTTATTGATTGCCTCCTCCTTGTCAATCAACCAATTGATAGTATTTGGATCACTAAAGCAATTGTCATTCTTGCAAGTAGCAAGTTTGACATCAATGACAAAATAATGATTGAGAACATTCTTTACCAGTTCCATATGATCATTCCAACAATTTTCTTCATGATATTTTCAATCATTTCCAACAGTATGTACTAGGCTAGATATTGCACATGTAGTGGGAGTCGTTAGTAGGTATATGAGTTATCCAGGAATTGAGCATTAGAATGCTGTCAAATGGATTCTCAGATATTTGAGAGGAACATCTAATAAGTGTTTACACTTTGGGGCTCTACTACTAATTTATAAGGCTATGTTGACTCAAATTTGGCATGGGATATTGATACCAGACGGAGTACTACATGTTATGTCTTTACTATTGGTGGGGCAGCTGTGAGCTAGGTTTCTAGGTTACAAAAGATTAATACTTTATCCACTATAGAGGCAAAGTATGTAGCTACTACAGAGGCAGCCAAGGAGATGATATGGCTTCAGTTCTTCTTGGAAGAATTGGGACATCCTCAGAAGGATAATTATTTGTTCACAGATAGTCAGAGTGCCATTCATCTTGCAAAGAATTCAGCTCTGCATTCTAAGACCAAACACATATAGTTGCGGTACCATTTCATTTGGTCAATTTTGGAGGATGGACAGTTAAAGCTGGAGAAGATACATACAAATAACAATCCAACAGACATGTTGACAAAGGTAGTACAAGGGAGAAGTTGAACTCCTCTTTAGCTTTGGTTGGTCTTCTAGACTGAACATGAATAAAAGAATAACAAAGTCTAGGGTGGTTTGATCTCGTGGGAGCCCCATGTGGTAGCGGTATTGCTATAGGATTAGTCTCCAAGTGGGAGATTGTTGTTTTGTGAGGCCTCGCCCTGACCCATTGTAGCATAATTGATACATTATTATTTTAATACTCATGGCTTGATATATCAAGATACTATCAGATACATTAAACATATTATGTTATTTCATGTTGTGTGATGTTTTACTTTTAGATATTTGATTTCGTCATTTAATGTTTCATGAACATGTGTATTGAGGAAGTAAGTGAATGCAGAATTAACACTTTGATTATGTAATTTTAATGTTTGAGAATATGAGTAGAGCGAGATAAACAACTGATTATTTTAAAGATGGATGTTTTTAATTTATGTGATTTTCCTTATACGTCATATACATATGTGCATGTGATTTTTTTGAGCTACTGATGTGTGCAACGAGTGTGTAGGATATTTTAGCTGAGAAATCTAACAGAGAAATGAAACCGAACCCTATGTACCATTTGCAAAAAACCTCGTTGTTCGTATTTTATTCGTATTGTGAGATGTATGAATGTATCATTCTGTAATTAGTAAATGTTAATGTTTCATAACAATTTTTTTAAAGTGTCACTTAACACTGGTGAATGGTATATGCATTCCAACTTGGTAATTAGGGTTAACCGAGTAACCTAAAAATCTAAGTCAAGCTAAATTAGTGACCTTTTTGCTAATCAACTTAAAATCGAGATTTAATTACCTCTAATCTGGATTAGTGTTTAATCTACATTTTGAAGGTTGTTAGATAGTCCTAAATTTCTAGCATTTGTTAAGTCCCAAATTAATCCCTAAGACCTAAAATTATGAAATCTAAGTACTTAAGGGGTATGGGTATGGGTTGGGGGCATTTTTCACCCCCTGACCCTTTTTGTTGACTTTTATGGTCACTCAAAAATTCAATTTTTGCTTTGTTGCAAAAATTGATTGATCCCATCATGAGTTGGATGACCTTAACTCCACCTTGAGGTTAGCCTTAGGTCTAGTTGTGTTAGAAGCCTCTAGAACTTTTAGGCAAGTGGGGGAGTTATTTCTTTTAGAGGTGGTTGAGTTTAGGATCTTATTTAGAGGCAATTTTGAGGGGGTTTGGGTTGTTCACCCAACCTCTAGTTTTAGAGGGATTTTCAAAATTGAAGAGAAGGAAAGGAAAGTAAGCTCATCTCAAACTTGTTCATTTGCCATAACCCATTTTTTTGAAGGTGGGAATACTTTACCTCATTTTGGTTTCATGTTGTGATTCATGTTTCACTTTCATTGTTTATGTATGTATGTGTGTGTGTTGAGTATGTTGGGAGGGATTGCAAATAGGTTTTCTTAAATGTCTTTCCTTTATGTTTTGTTTTGAATTTTGAAGTTTTTTTTTTAATGGGTGTTTTGGCATTACTCACCTTCGGATAGGGTAGAAGTGGCCATTTTCAGGGAAAGGTCTTCAGTTGGACTCCAACAGTGTAGAGTCTCTTCTCTGGACGAGAAGAGGAAGGGAGGGTAGGGTGTTATGGGCCCCTACCTATCAGCATAAACCACGTATCAGTTTTGGCATGTAAGAATGGAAGAATAGAAGTTCTTGAGTTATAGCCCCGATAAGGCATCTATTTTGGTGTTGTGTCTGACGTCTCCTATTGGAAAAATCCACCTTCTCCCTAGTTTGGTTCAAAGTTAGACCTGTTGTGAAAACCTGGTATAGGAATGAATGTCTGATTTTGTTGTTATGTTATGATTGGTTGTCTCCTGATCAGTTTTCATTCTCTCCATGATCACCATGATGTATTGTAGAATTCGAAATGGATCCCTTGTTAAGGGCCAAGAAGGAAATTCAACTTGTTATTGAATTCAGTTATGTTGAGGAGATTTCTCCTCGAGTTTGAAATCCTGTGTAAAATGTATTTAAATTTATTGTTGAAATGACAATGATGTCGGGATTTATTCCTGGTTCTTTCCTGACGGAGCCTTTGAATCAAGTGATCAATAAAATAATATTTGAGTAATATCCTTGCTTATGAGATTTTCATATTTTTAGTTTATGTATGTGTATCAAAAAAGAGATCAAATGATAATGTTCAATTATGCAAATTTCAAGTTCAAATATGTTAAGGCAAAAAGATTATGTTATGTTTGGAACTTTAATTCTTTTTCATGATTATTGGGAAATAAAATCAATCTTGCATTGTTGTTGAAACAAATTATTCAACCCCCTGGTTAACTATGCATTATGGTAGATCCAATTAGATAAGCAAAATATACAACTCTAGTTATGAATTTGTTTGCATTAAAAAAGAAAAAACACTTAAGAGAAAAAAATGGCCTTATATATATACACACCCCTTGTTTAATAAATACATTTGAAAATTCATACTCAGGAGAAAAAGGCTTTCAAAAAAATTTATATATACATAGTTCCAAGAGTAAAAACTCTCTCGAAAATGCATGAGAGTAAAAAGAAATTGATTTGGTTGCAACAAAAAATATTCTCTAAGTCTTTATTTTAAAGTTTTAAAAAAAAGTTAATTAAAAAAATAAATATATAAAAATGTTTTTTTAAAAAAATCCTAAACAAATATCGAAATCCTAACAACTTTATTTTTTAACATTACTTCTATCCTATCTTAACATTTTGCCTTTTTCATCTCTTCTCATGTAATTGTACTCCTTGGCCAACGTGCCCCTTTTCATAGTCAAATCAGAAATGAAGTTTGGGCAAAGTAAATGCAAGTTTGAAATAGGCATTAAAGCCTATGCAAGTGACTTGATTTTAAAAAAAAAACTTTTTCCATCATCCCACTTTTCCCCACTATGCCTGTGATTATTCTTGTTGCCAGCCATCTTTGAAATTTGCTTTGGGCCACGTGCTGCCCTTGGTCAACGTGGGGGGGGGGGGGGGGAATCATTTAATAAAGCATAAAACTTTTTCTTAAAACAAAAAACCCTTTTTCACCCCTCCACTTTTCTTATCTTGCAAGTACGTAGGTAGTTAGGATGTATAGGTTAGTTGTTTTTAAAAAAAAAAATGAATTAGATTTTAGTATAAGTTAAGTTTTTATATTAGTTGTAGTTTTTAAATAAAGTTTTCTTTTAGGTTAAGTTTTATGTTTAATGTATATATTTTATTTAAATGTTAGTTTAGTATAATTTTAGGATTAGTATTTTATTTATTTATTAGTGTTAGTTATAATCATAAATTATAATTTTGTTTAGGTTAGTAACCTTTGAATTGTAGTGTTCAAATTATTAGTTAGTTTCAATTTAATTTAGTTGTTATCTTAAATATTAGTATTATGTTATTTAGTTAGAATTAGGAAATTAATAGTATTAAATTTTAGTAAGGTTAATATTTATATTCATTTTAGTGTTAGTTAAAAGATATTTAAATCAGTTTAAATTTTAATATTGTGTTAGTTAGGATATTAGACGTTAGTAATTTTAATTATTTTATTTAGTAAATTTGTGAGTTTTATATTATTTAATTAGACATTCTAATCAATTGATTATGTTGCCAATTGATATTGTGCATAATAGATTTTTTTGATTAAAGTTTTAATGAGACTTAAATTTATTATGAATTACGTTACTATTGTTCTAAGGATGTAATCTTTCAGGGGTAATTTAAAATAATATAGTGTTAGGTTTTTTAATTAATTGAACTTAGTTTGTTTAATTTAATTAATTGATTTAACAATGAACATTTAAGTTTAACAATTTTTTCATATATGATGTTTTCAACTGAGTCGTAATCTTAAAGTAATGATAGGAGATCTTGTATCCGTCTTTCAGTGTACCTATACTTAATTATGAAACAAACCTATTGAACTTAGTGAATTTAATTATTACACTTTTTTTTAAAATAAAAAAATTGTACATGTGTTTTTGCCCCATATTTTGGGCATGACATGTTTAGTGTCGAGCCTTATCAGTCCCCAAGTGGGAGATTGTTAGATTGTGGTGACTGATCAGGAAAGTACTATACATACTTCATAAATTCTTTAGGGGCAAAAATGTTTTTGGGTCGTGGTTGATGTTGTAGTTGACATATGGCTGACATGTTGTAACCTTAAAATGACATAAAATACTTGTATAAAAGGGCTTAGCATTAGGTACTTTTTCATAATGTTGTGATGCAAAATTAGTTCTTGTGGCGGTATTGAGCTGTAAGGGATTACAGATTGTAATTAGGTTGTACTCACTGGATCGTAATAATATCGAACTGGCTGTTTGGTGGACGTAGCCCAGGGATTGGGTGAACCATGTTAAATCTTGGTGCCTTGTGTTCTTTTCTGTGTGATCTATTAGTTTTTGTTATTGGTTATATTTGCATGTAATTGTTATTTATGTCCATGGTTTAATCCTAACAACATGATTCTAACACCATACTTACTCTTGTAATTGGGAGCCTGCTCAAGCAATCTGGTACCTTTTTGGCACTTCCCTTCTTATGGTGAATGTTGAGATGAAATTATTGAAGATAGACTGACCACCTTTAATGTCTATCATTCTGCAATTTTCCTTGTGTGTACAAAATTTTAAGGGGTTTTTGATCTTTATGGATAATAGTTTTCTTTCCTAGAATGTAATTATTTCATTGCTTGCAAGCTTGAACAATGACATATAATTCCTTATAATAGGTGGGATACCTACATACTGTATTAGATAATGCTTCACGATGGTACACAATTAGATGTCCATGTTGCATGAGGACTGCTCCTAGTGCATGTTCTAATGCATCGATTTGTATTTCAAATGATTGTTGTAAATTAGAAAGAGATAAAACGGGTGCAAAACATAACCTTTGTTTTAATTCCTCAAATGCTTTTTGATGAGCACATGTCCATTTAAGCTTTGATTGCATTTCTCCACGTAGTGACTTATTTAGAGGCCAAGATAGATGTGAAAACCCAAGCACAAATCTATTATAGAAGTTAGCCAACCCCAAGAAGCTACGCAACTCAAGGAAATTCCTTGGAGAAGGCTAGTTTTTTTATTACTTGTATCTTTTTAGGATCAACATGAACACCCTCACTATCAATAACATAGCCCAAATATTTAATAGTTTACATAACAAAAGAGCATTATTCCTTGTTAGCATAGAGTCCATGGTCTTGCAAGGCAAAAAATAGTTGTTCAACATGTTGTAGAAGCTCTTCCAAAGTTTTGATAAAAATGAGAATGTTATCTAGATAATTGTGGTTGGAGCATTTGTGAGACCAAAAGGCATTACGCATTACCAACCATTCAAATAATCCCTTCTTAGATTTAAAAGATGTATTCAATACAACTATTGGATCAACTAGCACTTGATGGTACCTAGATTTTAAACCAATTTTAGTGAAGAAATTTTTTCCTCTAAGATGGTCAAACAAATCATATATCTGGGGGATTAGATATCTATTTTTTATAGTGATATTATTCAATGTTCTATAATCAATACAAAGTCTCAATGTTCCATCCTTTTTCTTTGCAAGTACAATTAGGCTACCACAAGGAGATGCACTTGGGCAAATATGCCCATTCTGAATTAGTTCTTGTGTTTTCCTTTTAACTTCATCATTTTCTAACATAGATCTCCTATATACTAGCTTGTAAGATAATGGTGTTCCTGGAATCAAATCAATAGAATGTCTAACTTGGTCGTGTGAGGGTACTCCTACTGGTAACTCAAACACATTTTGATATTTAAAAAAATTTGTTCCATTGACCTTTGTTATTTTGTTATGATGGACACGGTGGTATGAGAATTATATACTAGTTTCTTTTCTCTTCTTTAGAACGAATCATTAATAACACAAATATAGTAGTTGCAGGCCAATCCAAGATATTCAACATTTGGTAGGAAAGCCCCATTTAAAGTACAGGTAAATTTTGGTATCCCAACTTTTCAAGGGAAAATTGATGCAGACTTTTATGATACATCACTCTTCCATTTCAATGCATCTAAATTTATATTAATGAAAGTACAATACAAATATTTATGATAATCTCCCATGTTCTTCATCTCTTCCATGAAATCACACTTCACAATAATGTACATAAGAAGGTGATCTCATCTTTACAATTGTAATACATAACAACATAGGAGACTTCACCTAATGAAAGGGTTCTTCCTCATGCTACATCATCACATTGAGCAATCTAAGCTTTTCACATTGATCAATTGAGCACAAAATCTGCAAATAGATAAAAAGTGAATAAGAAAACTATTAGAATTTGTAATCTTTCCTTGGTTGTATTTATTAAATGGGACAAACCAAGATATCCCTTATGTTGTTTGTCCTCTAGTCCACATGTGAGGACAAGTCTTTTTTGCAATTCCTTTATTAAGGGAAATAGTTTATTCCTCCTTAAGAGGATTATGACACTTCTTATACACACACTTATGAATGTGGCAATCATTCACATGGGAGTTACAAATAACTCCTCTTCTCATCTCTTTATAAGAGATGCTTCTCTCTTATTCTTACAACACACAATCATGATGTAGTTCATGTAATGAGCACTATGGCTCCTCATTATGTCCTACTCTATCTCTCTTTTCATTCTTAGGCATTTGCCTCATTCATATAATTCACAAGGGGTTTTCTTTGATTTTCCCTTTCAAAATCTGTGCCTCCATTCTTGTGTTGATCTTGGAACGCTCTTTAAAGTATGGTAATTATGTTCATCACAAGCTCTCTTGGATTAATTTATAATTCTTTAATTTTAGTTGATTTCAATTTTATTATTCCTAACATGGTATTAGAGCTGAACTAATCCTTGTTTTGAGTTTTGTAATGATGGATTGGAGCTCACCTTATTTTGACCTAGGTAACTCTATTTATAATTCATTATTTTTGCTCTTAGTAGCATTGATTAATTTGAGTTTAATATTTTCTATTAAATATTTAAAATAAAAATTATATTATCATTCCCTAACATTTTATTGCAGGGAACACTTAAATAATAAGACTCGCATTATAGTCAGTTAAACTTAATTCTATTATTTAAAAAAAAAAAAAAAATTAAAATCTCTCATCTATATTTAAAAAAAAATATCTATTATCTATTTTTTTTAGAAATTCTATGAATTTCTATTATTTTAAAATCTTATTTATGATTCCATTCTTAAAACCTATTCACACACACACACACACACACACACACACACACACACACACACATTTCATTGTCTCTTTTTAAATTATTTAAATCTTAATCATATATATTTTTTAGTAAGTTTGAACTATTTCTAATATGATCTCACCTTTCTTTTTTTTTAGAAGTTTCCTTGTTTACTCATGTTTGATCTGTCTCTCATACTCGGCTATTTAATCTTAGCCCTTCTTTGTTTGCATTTTTTATTGATTTCTCTAGTATTTGGTTGAATTTAATTCCTTCCTTGTTTGTATTTCATTAAATTTCTTTCTAAGTCTATTTTTTTTAAAGTTTGGCATTGTTGATTTCCTCTGGTGTTTAGCCATTAGCAGGCTTTGAGGTCGTTTTCGCTTACTCTGTATATGGCTGAAACCAAGGCGATAGGTGGATTTGTTGTATTTAGTTGACCACTACTCATTCCATTTTTTTAAAAGATGTTTTTCACAGTTTTTTGGTGATGTCAAATTACATGCAAGGATCTTTTTCTATTTCTAAAATTCTCATAATGGTGGTTCTCTTTGCGGGATGAGCTACGCTATTGTTTCATATGCTTTTCTAGTTTTGCATTGTCTCTATTTTAAAAAGGTTTTACCATTTACCATGATGCTACTATACGTCTTGCACATATTACAATAGATGAGCTAATCATGGCAATATCAGTGGAGAATAAGTCTTATTTAGGGTAAACTTTAAGAAAGTTGCCTAAAAAAAAAGATATAAAACATTGGTGAATCTTTCATTATTTTGAAAAAATAAAATAAAAATCTATTGGTGAATCTCTCAATTTTTTATTCTAAATATGGTTCACATTGACGATTATTTTCAAATCATATTTTTTTTGTATAAAATATTGACGAATCTCAATAATAATAGGAAGTTCATTAAGCACCATGGAATATTACAAATCAAAATTGAACATTTTTTTACCTCGTGGAATACTATGAGGATCATTACATATACTTTAAATCAATACTGAACACTAAATATTGGTGATATATCCCTAAAGTAACTAATAATTATGATAATTATTGATTAGTTCAATTTAATTTCTCCAATAATATACTATATTTAGGTGACTCTAATCTAATCATGTAACGAATATTGTTGCGAACATTTGAGTTTAAATTTTTCAATAAAATAGATTATTTAGCAATTTCAAATATTTTAGAACTAAATATTATAAAACTATGACGATTTAGGTTGTATCAAATCCTAAATTATTAGCCAAATTACTAGCCAAAAAATTATAAAATTAGCCAATTTGCGAATATTAGCCACTAAAAAATACCTTGTTCTTGTTTGTCTATTTTTTGATTCACATGCAATTTAGAACAATATGTGTTGGAGAAAAATTAATCTCTTTTGATTTTGCATGGGGGCTCATTTACCCTACGGTTGTTTCTTCCTTCCCTTCCACACCACTCCCTCTACCTCTTTCCTTGCTATCGTGCCTCCCTTCATTTGTTAGGTATGAGCTCTTGCTGGTGTGAGCTCGTGCATGAGCTCTCGTGCCTTCTACCACCTCTCAGCCCGTGGCCTCTCTTGTTCTTATTTGCTTGATATTAATGCATGCAACTACTAGCTAATTCTTCTTCCCCACCATTGGCTTTTCGGGTGGAACAAAGGCAAGCTCCATGATGTCTCCATTATGCCCAAACAGATCATTGAAACCTCTTAATGCAAGCTATGAGATCTTCATACTACTAGGGTTCTCTATCATTTTGTGAGTTGTTTCTCTCTATCCTTTTGCATAACTCCTGGCTTCTTCATCTTCACTCCCTCTCCTTAGCTCTCACATGAGCTCCTTTCACCTTATTGTGATGTTGGAGATTTAGGTTTTTTTTTTTTGCATTTTTTTTAGGTTATTGAAGTTGTCTTTGCAGTGAATTTTCATTGTTTTCTGTCATGCTTTGATTTCTAGTTGATGCCACCCATCTTGGGTCTGTTGCAGCCCGATGTTGTTCCTTGCAACCCACTTCAACCACCTCCTTCCTTTTTGTTGCCTCACTCCTCGCATTCATCTAACTCCCATGCAGCCTTGTGATGCTCTCCTCCTTTCTTTGTTAGCTTGCCTTGCAACCTGCTTTCAATGTTTGAGCTACTCCTTTATTTTGCATGCATGAGTTTCTTTTAAGTTTTTTGGTTAGTTTTTTTATTTAGCTATTTAAAATTTAAAAAAAATTCTTAGTCAAGGTTTAATTTAAAGTTTCAAAGTTTAATATAACATTTTTTTTGTGCTCGTAAGGTTTAATATAGCCTTTTTTGGTTTGTCCTTACTCTAAGAAAGTTTTTTTAATAATAAACTTTGAGCAATTCATTTATTAATCAAGTTGTAGTATTAATCTTATATTTTATTTTATTTTATTAAATTATTTATAAGTTTCAAATGGCCATATTGTAGGTTATAAAACTAATTTATAACCTCTATACTAGGCCTTTGATCACATTTAGAACTCCATTATAAAATTAATTTATAAGTTTGGTTATTTAATTTAGTTTAATTCATTTTTTTATAAGTTATAAATTATTACATTACTAAATCATTTATAACTTATTCATTTGACTTTTATAATTATAATTTGTATTCAAATACGCCTGACTTCAAGTCTTTTAAAATAGTTTTCTTTAAATTTTTGAAAAAGGATATTTGCAGATTCCTTAGTAATTTAATAACAGTTCTACATTAGTTTGATTCCTTATGTTGCAAGATTATTATTCCTTTAACATTTTCTTGCAGGACTGCATTATTATTTACTTGTTACAACATCCATTCTAAGTTATTCTCAGACAAGTTTTTTTAAAGTCTAGATATATTTTTTAGGAATACTATTTGAAGTCTCATGAGGGAAGAATAATTATCATTACCAATGCTTTCATTTTCAGTGTTGCCTTAGATAAAGAGAAATCACTGCTAACAAGAGAAGTTGTTGCTAATTAACAAAGTTAAAACATCTTTTCCTATGTTAAAATGAATTCATGTAGGCAATTAATATAGTACTCTTCATCTTTTCCATAGTCTATTTCAAATAAAAATAAGTACATAAATATTTCTTTTCTTTCTCTCTCCTTCTATCATAATTAAACCTAAACCTATTGCATGCCTAACCTTTTTAACCCTCTCCTCTAGAGCCAACCCCCTACACCTGGTTAGTAGAACCCACCGACTCCACTATAATCCCTATGTTGTCATCCCCTAAAGAGGCCCTCATCTAAGGATGAACCCTTCAAATTTCATAGTATTAGACTACCACTAAGATTGCATCAAATAATGCATATGCCCTACGCACCATATCCTCTGGCAGCAGCCCTACAATATGAATCATTCTCCTTTCAAAATACATGTGATTCCTTAACCTCAATCCTATCCTCATTATATCCAAAAGGGTCATTCGTACCTTATCCTCATCAAACTTCTTGATGGGAATAATTCCTCCCACCCATGCCTTTGAACAATGCAACAAATAACCATTGATTGCCTCATCCAATATGGTTGCATTCAGAAAAGGTGGATTAATACAAAACTCTTGAATCTTCATCAACATCCTATACTCAGGTAACATATAATATATGTTTGAGTACAATATGGACAATACTTGAGTTTGATAGATAGGATGCGGTGCCCTTGGCCTCAACACCCCATCTCCTATTATGCTCTTTATTGCATGCACCACCTCTCCAGGCATTATTTGAAATAGTTCTTCAAAATCTTCCCTCAGGTATGTTGATTTTGGAGGAAATTCCCATGTTAAAATGAGAATCTTCAGTCAAAGATTCGCCACTTTGTGATCCATTTCCTTTTTGCAACCTACATTCAATATACATAGAAATATAAGTTTTTTCATGGCAAAATACTATTAAATATAAGTTTTTTTCATGCAAAGTTTTTTATAACAATATACTTCACTGTCATATGCTTTACCTTCACCTAGCATCAACTCGACTAAAGTCTTTTGAGTAAAATTCCAAGTGCTTCTCTCAACTTCATTCTCTTTGTTTGCAACTTATAGAAGTTTTTTTTTTCTATTTTCTTCCTTTCTCTTTGATTACACTATTGATTCGCCAATGCATGTTAGTGGATTCTTTTTTGGCTTACTTGCAACTATCTATTCTAGTTACATTCTTTTGCAACTGTTAAACTTTTCTATCATTGCTTTAATGTCTCTATCCATGTATGCATAAAAATAAGACTTTTTTTTGTTGTTCATGTAATATGCTTTTTCGGCTTTCATTATTCTAAAAATTGGTTATGTTATTTTTTAACAAAAAAAGAGTACTCTATTTTTCTTTGGCAAGCATTCCTAATGATAATACATTTCTTTGATTGTGATTAGATTTTGTTATTTCAATTTATCAAAAATTTCTATTTAAGAGATTTTATATTTATTCAAAATATTCATTCTACTTGAAATATATTTTTATAGAAGGATCCTCTTAATATTGTGACTTATCATTTACATATGTTTATTTAAGTATATATGGGTGCACACATATATACCCAGATAAACATATAATTTTATGACTATAATGATTCATAAATTGATATATACCTTCACAAAATTAATTAAGTACTCATGTTTACCTTCAATGGAGTTTTATACCTGATATCCATATTTTCTTTATTTTTTCATTGATCTTCCTTGGATCTCTGTGTTTACCTTAATTCTGATTGGATTATGAGTTATCTTACACATTTGCCTTCAACTTTATTGTGATATTTTGATGTGCACATAGTTGCACTTTTATGCTTTTATAGCATCTTTCTATGCCCATGTTGGCACTTCATGATTTTATACCATTGACTTATATGAAGTTTTTTGAGTTGCATAGGGAGCCAATTTTTCAAGGTTATTTATCTAGGCCCCCTTAGTATAACTGATACAAAGTCTCCTTATCTAGCCCATGGAGTATCCCTCCATCCTATATTGGTGTGCACTCATTTTATATGGAGTTTCCTTCCATTTGGTTATATTTGCTCTACTTTGAAAGGATGATATTTTATATGGAGTTTCCCTCCATTTGGTTCTATCTGTTCCACTTTGAAAGGATAATATCTTTATGGAGTTTCCCTCCATTTGGGTCTATTGGTTCCACTTTGAAAGATTAATATTTATATGGAGTTTCCCTCCATTTGATTCTATATGCTCTACTTTGAAAGGTTGATATTTATGGAGTTTCCCTCCATGTTGTTCTATTTTGTTCCTCAATGAAGAGGATGTTATTATTGGAGTTTTCCCTCCAAATTCAGATGATTTGATCCAATTTGAAGGCAATATGTTGTTAAATCCTCATAATCCATTCCTTTGAGTATCCTAACAAAAATCATGATAATACTAAGTTGACCAACATGTCTCTCTTTTTACTTTATTTTCACATATTAATGTGATAATGATCTACATACTTTATTGCTTAGGTCATGAATCATCCACGTTATGAGGGGATGCCCCCATTAACTTGCAGCGGGATGATTTATTAAATGGACTGTCTATATCCAGATGATTGATGCAATGTTGATGGCAGTATCATTAGTTGGCCTTGCCTATGGTCATTAGTACATTAATATAATATACTTTTCATAAAAACACTGATCAAACTTTTTCTGTACTTATTGATAATATTTGAGCATATACTTTATCTTGATGTCAGGTTATCTCCATTGCTTTTTGGTAACATGTTTTATTTTCTTCATTGTTTCTCTATGAGAGTTTTATTATCCTTATTCAAAAGGATTTCTAATTTGAATATAAGATGAAATAATTCTTGTGGATAGTTGTCTTGTTTCTTCTGTCTATGTTTTTAAGTAATCCATCTAGGCACATACAAGACAATATTATTTGGTGTACTTTAATGACCTATCCACTTCTCTCTTGGCTCTACAAAGATCTACTACACTCACAAGATACCTTTTGCATAATTGAAGACATTCTCAAAGATCAAGTTGCTACTGTTTGGAATTTCATTGTAAAAATTTGGGTTTAATACTCTTTGATGTAATTTCCACAAGTAAAGATTAAAGGGGGGTGTTAGAATTTGTAATCTTTCCTTGGTTGTATTTATGAAATGGAATAAACCAAGACATCCCTTATGTTGTTTGTCCTCTAGTCCACATGTGAGGACAAGTCTTTTTTGCAATTCCTTTATTAAGGGAAATAGTTTATTCCTCCTTAAGAGGATTATGAAACTTGTTATGCACACACTTATGAATGTGGAAATCATCCACATGGGAGTTACAAATAACTCCTCTTCTCATCTCTTTACAAGAGATGCTTCTCTCTTATTCTTACAATACACAATCACGATATAGTTCATGTAATGAGCACTATGGCTCCTCATTATGTCCTTCTCTATCTCTCTTTCCATTCTTAGGCATTTGCCTCATTCATATAATTTACAAGGGGTTTTCTTTGATTTTCCCTTTCAAAATCTGTGCCTCCATTCTTGTGTTGATCTTGGAAAGCTCTTTAAAGTATGGTAATTATGTTCATCACAAGCTCTCTTGGATTAATTTATAATTCTTTAATTTTAGTTCATTTTGATTTTATTATTCCTAACACAAACAAGAACCATGGAGACTCTCCTCCTAACCATAGGTGTCCAAAGAGACCACCCTCGAGCAAGGGGAAACAAGGCTCAAATGAGATACAACTTACAATCTTGCAAATACATAAACACCACAAAGCATCACTTGAACATTCCCAACCCAAGGTTTTTTTAGAATATATAGTCCACCAATATAACTAAGAGGGGGGGTGGGGGGCGGGTGTTGATGTTAGTTTTTGGTGACTGATCAAGGAAGTACTATACATATTCCATAATTTATCACCATTTTTAGGCCAACTTGTTGTAAGTAATTTTAACCCAAAAGTGGCAAAAATACTTGTATAAAAGGGCTTAGGGTTAGGGATTTTCACAAGGGGTGATGTAGTAATTGCTACTTATGGCAATATTGAGCTATAAGGGATTATAGATTTTAATCAAGTTGTAATCACTGGATCATAATAATATTGGACTTGTTGTTTGGTGGAGGTAGCCCAGAAATTGGGTAAACCATGTTAAATCTTGGTGTCTTGTGTTCTCTTCTGTGTGATTTATTATTTTATAAAAAAATTTATATTTGTATGTAATTGTTAGAGGATGAATCATGTTAGGAGTTTATAACAACATTCAATGCATATTGGTCCCTGTTAGGAGATTTTGAATCCCTATTAGGAGATTCCAGCCCTGTTAGGAGTTGTGCCAACCCTATTAGGAGTTGTGGAAGATAAATGGATCACTTTCCAAACAACTTCAAGGGAAAGATCAATGAACCAACTATTCAAATGATCTTTTTATTATTCTTTGCATAATAATAGAAATGAATAGTACTGCTCCTTCCTCTTTCTATCCTATAACTAGAATTTTGCTCCTTCTGATCTTGTAACTAGATCACAAAAATCACATCCAATAATCCCTTAGATCACTTACTCGCATTTAGTAAACACTCTTCTTATTTTCACACTTCGCACTCAATACAATACTTGATCCCTTTTACAAACAAGGAAAACATCTTTCCTTTATACCATATCTTCAAAATAATTCCTTAAGTCGAGCTTAAGGCTTTACCAATTAATTATAATAAGATAATTAATTAATTTACAATTATAATAGCACTTTCAGATCATAGTATATGTAAAACTTCACATGTGCAACTTCAAGACTTGGGCTCTTGTTGACATCACCATCAAAGTGTCCTATATTACTAGTTGAATGCACATCAATATATTAGATCATTATCAAAGGATATAATGCAAATGTTAGAAACCACTTATGAGGTACTCTGTCTCTATACTTCTCTTTGTATATTAGCTACAACTTTTGTATGTCTTCAACTTATGTGTTGTGCATTTAACCTTCAAATCAAGACACTATACTAAATGTGTCCTTAAACATGCATCACCCAATAATCAAAGATTGTTCATACAACTAAGATCTTTGTCTTCTACTCTATTAGTCTTCACAAACTTACTGCTATGTTGACATCAATGACAAACAAAATCATGAATGCAACATGTATCATCAACATTCATGCTAACAATCTCCCCCAAAGTAGTATCATCAATATTTATGCTAACAATCTCCCCCTTTGGCATTGATGTCAACATAGATGAAAAATATCTAACTTCCAAGAATACTAGATAGTACACTATTGTTTTTGTTCTCATCTTCTCAATTTCTCTTCATCAATCAAATCTAAAATCTCCCCAAAGTAGTATCATCAGCATGTATGCTAACAATCTCCCCCTTTGGCAATGATGGCAATATAGATGAAAAATATCTAAGTTTCAAGAATACTAGATAGTACTTTAATGTTGTTGTTCTCATCTTCTCAAATTCTCTTCATTAATCAAATCTGAAATCTTCTAGAACATTGCTTTGTTTTTGTTCTTCTTTAGGATTGGCAGTAGTTGTTTACACTAAACAACTCGCAATACATTATAATTCCTCATGTTGCATATCTCCCCCATAGAGATATTCCTCCTTTCTTTACATGAATATTTTTAAATCTCCCTACTAAAGTAGAGACTTCCGTGTACTCTCCCCATACACACTCCCCCATTGACATCAATGACCAAGATTCTTCAATGACTCGACTCATCACAAATACTCCCCCATACAAGAAGCATCAACATTCAGTCCAATCTAACAATAGTACTTTGTACTACTAGACTGATGCAATATCTACATCATCTACTCAAAAGGAGGTAGGGGCATAACCCAAAGCATACCTCTCAAGTACTCAAATGTATCTTTAGGTAAGGGCTTCATAAAGATATCTGCAATCTGATCTTTAGTATTGACATATTCCAATCTAATTTTTTTTGTTGTCTTCTCTCTCAAGACATGATACTTAATAGATATATGCTTAGTCTTAGCATGCAATACATGATTCTTAGATATACTCACTGTACTTGTGTCATCATAGTATATGATAGCAACCTTTGTAAACTCAATCCTGATATCCTTCAACATCTATTTCATCCACATCACTTGATTACAATTATTTATTGCTACAACATACTCTGCCTCAGTCATACTCTATGAAATACAATCTTGTTTATTGCATATCCAAGAAACCAATCTTCGTCCATGAAAGAATGCTCCACCACTAGTGCTATTTCTATCATCCATACTACTTGCCTAATATGCATTATTATATGCACATAGAGTAAAATCACTTGAACTATCATACCAAATACCATAATTAGATGTTCCTTTCAAATATCTGAATATCCTCTTTACTATTGCATAATGATACTCCTTAGGATCAGCTTGAAATCTAGCTGCAATTCCAACTACATTTTCTATATCTAGTCTAGTGCGAGTTAGATATTGAAAACCTCCAATCATGGATCTATATTTCTTCTTCTCAACTATAGGTGTCTCATCTTTGCTAGATAACTTGTGACCAATTATCATAGGTCTACCAACAAGCTTTCAACTTTCCAATCCAAATCTCTTCAACAAGTCTTTCAAGTATTTAGCTTATGAAATGAAAATACCATCACTATTCTACATAGTCTCCAACCCTAGGAAAAATTTTATTTCTCATATCATGCTCATCTTAAACTCATTCTTCATCTCTTCAATAAACTTATCACTTACGTCATCATTTTCTCCAAATATGATATCATCAACAAATATTACTATTATCAACAAACCATTCTTAATTTTTTTCAAATGAAAGTTACTATCCTCTGTACCTTTAGCAAATTTAACTTTTGCCAAATAGTTGTCCAACCTTGCATACTAGGTTCTAAGTGCTTTCTTTAGTCCATATCAAGCTTTCTTTATTTTGTATACCCTATCTTTGTCTTCTATGAGAGGAAAACCTTTGGGCTTCTCAATATATGCCTCTTCTTCAAGTTCTCCATTCAAGAAAGCTTATTTAACATCCATGATATACTTTGAACTTCTTATTCATTGCATAAGGCAAGAACATTCTTACTATTTCCATTTTGGCTATAGGGGCATATGTTTCCTCATAGTCTATGCCTTCTTGTTGTGAGTAACCTTTGCATAGAAGTCTGGCCTTGTTTCTCACAACTTCACCTTTTTTTTTCATCTTATTTCAAAATACCCATTTGTTTTCTATAACGTTCTTAGTATTAAGGTCTAGGAAATAACTACCATCTCTCATTCTTCATAGTTTGATCTAGTTCTTCCTTCATTGCTTGAATCGAATGATCATCTTTATAGGATTCATTTGTACTTTTAGGTTTAACTTTAGAAATCAAACATATCTCCTCGTTAAATTTGTTTCTTTTCATCACACCTTTTTCTTTTCTTCCAATTATCTGCTCTTGAGGGTGATTCTTTATTAGATTCTTGTTAGGGGTAGGTGTTGACATCTCAACTCGTATCTCATCTCTAGGTTTAGATCTATCTCCTCTTTTCTCAACAATTTGCACATCATTCTATAGATCATTGCTAGTCTTAAAGAAAACTTCCACATTCTATCTAACAATTCCATAATTATCTTCTTCTTCATCTGAATTTTTCTCTAACATCTTTTCCTTAGTTCCAAACTTTTCATCAATCTTTACATTTGCACATTGAACTATTTTCTTAGTTCTATGATTAAAATATTTGTATGCCTTTCTTTTTAATGAATGGCCAAGAAACATACCCACATCATGTCTTGGATCAAACTTACTAACATCATCATCTCTCTTAGTATAACACTTGCTTTCAAATATTTTGAAATACTTAACTAATCATAAATGACCAAACCATATTTTATAAGGGCTCTGTCTCATTTCTTTTCATATTTTTACTTTGTTTATAGTGTATACTTTTGTATTGATGGATTCTTTCCAAAATGTCTTGGATATATCATTCTTAAACAACATCACTCTAGCTCCCTCTGCTACTGATTTGTTTCTTCTTTCTACAATCTCATTTTGTTGAGGTGTCCTAGGTGAAGATAACTCTCTCATGATTTCATTCTCTTCACAAAACATATTAAACTTTCTAGAGGTGAATTCTCCCCCTCTATCTATTCTCAAACATTTTATCTTAACACCAAATTCATTCTCAACTCTATTCTTAAATATCTTAAAATTCTCAAAAGCTTTAGACTTCTCTTCAGAGATGCTACCCACATCATTCTAGTGAAATCATCAACAAAAATCATGAAATACCTTTCACCATAGAATCCTCTTATTCTAGAGGGATCACTCAGATTTGTGTGAACAATCTCCAGCTTCTCTGTGGTGGTGAACTTCTTATTAGGAAATGATACCTGCTTCTTCTTAGCCAAAATACATTCTTTGTAAACAACATTAGTAGGCTTTATTATCTTAGGAAAATCTCTAATTGCAAATGTTCTACCAGCTTTCACAATATTATCAAAGTTTATATGACAGAATCTCTTATGTCATAACCAATTGTTATCCACTTTAGCAACCAAACATGTCATTTTAGTAGGATTCCACTGAAATACATTACCTTTGGACCTAGTTCTTGTTCAAATCATCTTACTGTCCTTATCCTTGATAGTGCAAGTCTTTTCTATTAATTGCATTAATACCCTTTGTCCACCAATTGTCCAACACTCAAAAAATTATGCTTTAATCCATCAAAAAAATAAACATCATCAGTGTTAGTTATTCCATCTAAAGTAATGGATCTAGTCCATATAATATGGTAAGTTGCATTGTTACCAACTCTAACAATACCTTCATCATTGTTTTAAAATTTAACAAACATATTCATATCACCAATCATGTGATGTGAACAACCACTACCTATTATCTAATTATGTTTCTTTTCAACTTGGGAAACTAGAGCCTTTTCTTCTCTAATTTCTCTATCAAGATTGTCTTTCTTAATAGCTACAAATCCTAGCTCATCATCACTTTCACTCTGACCTTTTTTATTAGATCCGTCTTCTTCATTTGCATACTAGGTCATCTAGGATTAAACTTTCCCTTATACATTTTCTCTCTTTTAGGAAATTTAGATGCATAATGACCAAACTCATTACATGTCCAACATTTAAAGATATTCTTACCATCTTTTTCTCTTCTCACTAGAAGTGTTATACCTTCTTCAATGTTATTGTCTTCATCAGATCCAGTTCTGCTGCTACTAGAAAAATCTCCATGCGTGCTTGCACTGATAGACTTGGCCAAACATTCAAGGCACCAAAAGATGTCTCCACTCTTGTCAGTTCTCTTGATTGTCTCAGACCTACTTTTGTTGCTTCCAATATTCCAAGTAATGTTTTTCTAGTAAACTCCTTAGTACAGGGTATAAGTAGTTGAATCATCTAAGCTACTTACATAAATGGTGGTGTCAAAGTCTTCAAAATATTCTAGACCACTTCATCTTCTTCCTTGGTTCCACCATATGTCTTAATCCCTGCAACAATATCTTATATCCTACCAATATAGCTTTTTACAAATTCATCTTCCATCATGTTAGCATCTTGAAATGCACATATCCAATTCTGCAATCGTACTCTTTTTGTGTCTCTGTGTCACCTTTGAAAATAGATTCTACTATTCTAAAAATTTTATGAGATATTTTTAGTGATTTTAGCTGATTATATTCATTCTTTGGAAGAGTTGATAGTAAAGCTTTTCTAGCATTCGTTTTGCACATGAACAAATATCTCTCTATTTCGCTACATTCTCCAAGTTTCCCTTCTTTGATAATTATGTTTTCACTCTTTGTCAAGAGCCAATAACCTAGACCCGTACAAAGAAGAGGAGTCTTCATCTTCTCCTTCTAACTATAATAGTTGTCCCCATCAAGTTTAGGACTATCCTTTTTGAAAATATTGGCCATCAATCTCCCAAAGTTGTTAAGCTTATCCTTCAAGGACTTGATGATCTAATACCAATTTTTAGAATACATATTCCACCAATATACCTGAGAGGGGGAGTGAACCAGTTATCTAAAAAATACCACAATTAACAAACTTATTAAACTTTAATCATATGATTAATATATTTTTAAACCACAACAAGATACTCGTGCACAATAGCACCATATATGTTAACTAGGGAAACCCTTGATCAGAAGCAAAGCCCCAGCGAGGATGGTACCAGCAAGATGATGTCCTAATAAAAATATTACTTGTTAGAGGATAGACCTTGTTAGGATTTTATACATAAATTGAGTACATATCAATCCCTGGAAGGAGATTCCAACCCCGTTAGAAGTTGTGCCAACCATGTTAGGAGTTGTGGAAAACAACTACACCCATTGCCCAAATAGCTTCAGGGGCAAGATCAATGAAACCACTATCCAAATGATGTCTGTATTATTCCTTTTAGAATAATATAAATGAATAGTATTTCTCCTTCCTCTTTCTATCTTGTCAACCAGACTTCTTCTCCTTCTGATCTTGTAACCATATCACAAAACTCACATCCAATAATCCCTTAGATCACTTACTTGCATTCCATAAACACTCTACTCCTTTTCACACTTCACACTCAACACAATACTTGATACCTTTGACAAACAAGGAAAACATCTTTCCTTTATACTATATCTTCAAAATAATTCCCTAAGTTAGCCTTGAGGATTTCCAAATTAATTATAATAAGATAATTAATTAATTCACAACTACAATAGCACTATCATCTCATAGTATATACAAAACTTCATGCATATGACTTTAATACCTGTGCACTTGTTGACGTTACCATCAGAGTGTCCTCTATCACTGGCTGGCTACACATCAATAGATTATATCACTATCAAAGGATACAATAAAAAAATTAGAACCCACTCCTCAAGTACTTTGTCTTTGTACTTCTCTTTGTAAATTAGGTACAACTTCCATACATCTTCAAGTTACGTGCTGCACATTTAACCTTCACATCAAGACACTATACTAAACATGTCCATGAACACGCATCACCCGATAATCTAAACATTGTGCATACAAATAGTATCTCTATTTGGTATTTTATTAGTCTTCATAGAATTACTACTATGTTGACATCAATAAAAAAATATAGTCATGAATGCAACATCTCAATACTCTCTAATGCTTAGGATACTCTCCGAAAGTAGTATCATCAACATTCATGCTAACAGATTTTTAAGAATGGTTCACAAATGTAACCATGAACATAGGGTGAAGGTGTTGTCTTCAAGAAGATAAATGTCATGTCAATACCAATCACATGCATTAAAATTTTCCATGCCTCTACAAGGCTTGCACAACCCATTCTTCTCTTCACATTTTCCACTTGTCACCACCAAATCATAATATAAAGATAATGGCTTCAATGGAGCCCATACTCCATGAAATCTCTCTTCCCTCCAAGAGAAGAGGCTCTCAACTACATTTTTTGTCCCAACTAACCCCTTCACCCAAGACTTCTATTCCCTTCCTAAAAGGGTGAGTAAATTATTAACACTCATAACAACACTCACATAGCAAGATGAGGAAAAATAATGAGAAGATCAAATACAACAAAACCACATGTTCACCACAAAATAACATAAACCACAATCTCCATACAATATGAAATCACACTCCTTCATGCACATGAATGCAACACTACTATGCAACTTTTCAAGAAGATTATCTA
Organism: Cupressus sempervirens; assembly: GCA_028749045.1. NCBI lineage: Eukaryota > Viridiplantae > Streptophyta > Pinopsida > Cupressales > Cupressaceae > Cupressus > Cupressus sempervirens. The sequence goes on from CM053789.1 coordinate 298,378,389, forward strand.
TGTGGCCAAGATGCACTTACCTTGGTCGTATACAAATGATAATGATAATTGTAGATGAGCTCCATTTTCCTTCGCTCAAAGTCTCCAAAATCCTATGTGTCTCTAAAGTTAGAGAGTGTGTAGACAACCCACTAATTTGATTCTATGTCATCTAAAAAGGCTCCCAAAACCCTCACTATCTAAAAATAGGCATAACATAAGCCTCCCTTACAACATTGTCTCCTTCTAAAAATATAGCCTTGACCAACTAAGAGGGTGTGGAAGAAGTCCCGTGACACTCCAAATTTGGAAATTCTTTGTAAGTGACTTATTTGGAGGTTCCCCTAAGCCATCTAAACCAATTTATGGTGAAATTTAGACCCCCAACCCATACTACTATCATGTGCGTTGATGGGCCTCCAAAAGGCCATTATTTTAAGAATCTATGGACAGAAATGGTATAATGAAGGAATGTTACATGCTGGGCAATGTTTCCCCATTTATGCTATGTCTTGGGTAGTTTTCCTCCTATAGCCATAAGATTTGCAAGAGTGGTAATTTGGACATTACACCTTTTTCTCTAACATTGTTGATGAAATAAATATATGTATGTGGAAGTTCTATGCACATTCAATGTTTTATAGGTGCTTGTCATGTGTATTCAAAGATCAACACCTTAGTCCTAAAGTCAAAGCCAACTAGATTGCTAAACTATCACAAATGGAGCAAGTCATTATATTCTTTCTGTCATTGTAGTGCACAAATATAGCTCCCACAACTTGCTATATTCTTGGAGTGTTTGTTTACAAATAATGTTATTTCTATTTCAAACTTTATGAATTTCTATTTGATCCTCATTAATGGAGTGATCATAGAGATAGGAAGTTGTTGTAGTTTCCTTTAAATAATGACTATTATAGGCTTGAGCACAATTTTGGAAGAAGATAGAATAGGTTGATTTTCATAGCAGTAGAATGTGATACTATTTTTAATCAGATGTAATCTCTTACCATGAATGAATATAATACGAAGTTCAAGTTTACATCTTTTTTCTTGATTGTCTTTACTGTTCACTCATCCAAGGGGGCCCACTTGGTGAGTGAACTTCTCTGTTAGCATAGATTTCATTTCTTCATTTATTTCTTTGCAAGGTAGAATTTCATTATTCATGTAGCCATTGATAATAAAATCAGTGAATTGTTCCTATAGCATAGGTGCACAAATAGGTTTACTAGTTGTAGCATTACATTTAGCTTTCAGTTAAGTTGTCATTTTAGTTTCTAGCAGAGGTCTCCTTCAACATTTCTTTTTCTTTAACTTTGTAATCACTTAAAGAGGAATTAAAGAATATACTTTTTAATCACCTTCTCAAGCTTATGCTCCTAGGTTGAAAAATTAAATGTAGTCGGTCTACTATTTTAGGAAAAACATATGATGTTGTCTAACCATGGAATCAATGTGAAAAGATGTCCAATCCTTTGTTACTGAGATATTAAGTTGATTAGCCATTTTTGGCACCATTGATAGGGAAGGTGTCAATCTAATTTAGCCCCAAAGTCATTATATTAGTTTAGATTTTGTATTATCTTTCATGCATAGAAGAAGAGACCTCCTTGGGAGATTTCTTCTCCATAATATCCAGGAAGACATTTTTAGTCCTGAACCTGAAGAACCTCATAGTGACAATGAAGAAGAAGAAGCTTTTGAAAATCTATTCATTGCTACTCAAGAATGAATACCCTCATCATCTGAAGAATCCTTTCATTTTAATGATCTTTTTGCTAAATGTGAATATCAAGATAATCTAATTGCCCTTATTATATATCAACCACCACCACTAGGTCCTCCTCTAGGAATGACTTAGCCTCAGCCTACATTTCCTTTTCCTATCCCTCCTCGACATGGTAACAAAAACTTGAAGAACATACCTATTGCTACACTTCCCAAGTTTTATGGCCTAATCATTGAAAACCTCGAAACCTTTCTCTTTGAGTTTGACATCCTTTGTAGAAGTTAATACTATACAACTGATGCCCACAAATTGATGTTGTTTCCATCTACCTTAAAGGAAGTTGCTCTAAGATGGTTCACGGGGTTGGGTGCCAATGCTATAGTAGATTCACCTACAATGAGAAACTTGTTTCTTACAAAGTATAAAGAATATTATAGGGGTCAAGATTTGAACAAGGATGACATTTTCAAAATGTCCCAAAAGGATGATGAAACCTTGGAAGACTATGTTTCTGGATTCATGTTCAACCTGCAACATAACACATAACATCAACTAAATAAGGAATCAATAAATTTTTTTTTTCTGAGAGGTGTAAATGATGGAAGCATTAAAGCTCTAGATATTATGGCAAGACAAGATATCACTTAGTAAAAATGGACCGGTATATAGAGTATTTGTCTGAGTTATTCTAGGGCCACTATGGAGAACGGTAGGGGACTTATAGATCTACCACATAAGTCTAATGGTAGTTCAGGAGTATCAAAGATATAATTATCTATTTTGTTGTTAGATTTCAAGAAAAACACCATTAATGATGTAGCCACTCAACTAGATACCATGCATACAAGAAGGAAGAAAGAGGAAGCTAATGTCATGTTAGCAGAATACTATCCACATTGTAGGGAAAAGAAAAGACATTGTAGACACAAGTTTGTTGCAAGTCTGAAGAAACAACCAATGTCTACTTAGTTTAAAGCCATTGATGAAAATAGAGAAGCACTATACATTTCTCAACGAAGACCATGGGCTCAAAGACAAGGCATGCCAATAGATCCTCTTCAAAGTTATAATAGTAACAATCAATGACAAATTTCCCAAAATACTGGTTTTAGTGGAAATAATAATTGGAAACAACCTCAACAAAGTTGACAACAACCCCAACAAGGTTGGCAACAACCTTAGCAAGGTTGGCACCAACCCCAAAAAGGTTGGAAGTAACCTCAAAATTGGAATACCCAACCTAGTTAGCAATCCCTAAAGCCACCACGTCAGTAGTAGGCTCTAATGCCTCCTCTTGTAGCCACTAATACTCCTCCCAAGTAGACTAAACTACCAGTCTAGCCTAATCCTAATTCCAATAATACCAAACAATCAACACAACAACAAAGCTATGCTATCTCCTTGAATGACATTCACTCAAGGTTAGGCACTACTCTTCCTTAACCTCAAAGCCTATAATAACTAAAGTTGAAGATTCCTTAACTAAACAGATAGATGTGTCAAATCTATAGACCTCTTCTCTAGCCAAAGAACCTCTATTTCCTCATAGGTTGATGGAACAAGGGTAGCCTATAGAAAACCATGTAGTAACTGATTTTCTTAATCAACTAAAGCAAATGACCATAAAAATACCATTACTAGACACTATCAAGGAAGTCCCTACCTATACTAAATTTATCAAGGAAGCATGCATTAAACAACTAGGAAGGAAGAAGAAAGATCCAAAAACCATTCATGTCTTAGGATAGTTGTCTGATTTAATGCTAGAGAAATTAACTATACCTAAATATTTTGACCCTCAGAATCTTGTGGTTACTGTCACCATCCATGGGATGCAAGTTCAAAATGCTTTAGTTGACTTAGGAGCATCTATAAATGTCATGACAAAGGAAGCATTGTCTCGATTACATATCATTGGTCTTAGAGAAACATCCACCATACTTTATCTTGTTGATAGCTCTATTATCAAGCCAAATGGGATGATAGAAGATGTCATAGTCACCTTAAACTCTCCAGAGTATCTAGTTGATTTTTTTGTCCTCTCCCCAAAGGCTAAGATAGGTGGATATCCTTTAATTTTAGGGCAACCATGGTTGGCTGCTATAGATGCCTATATAGCTTGTCGATTTGGAAAGATGATAATATCCAATAGTATCCATACTAAGAACTTGACTTTATTCTCCCCTACTCAGCCACTATTGCTAGATGACCAAGTAATCTAGCCAGACTTGGGTGATGACGATCCAAAGGTTAATTCAATCCATAAACTAATGATGATAGGTTGAGAATCATTTGTAGTTTCTTGAGAAGAAGATGAGATAATTTCATCCATTATTATGAATGAGTATGGATTAGAGTCTCAAGTGTGTCCTCAAGAAAAATCTATCTTAGAGACCATATTACCATCCTTGAACTCATCGCATCATTCAAAAGATTCCCAATTTCTTCACTCATTATTACCTCATGAGATGGATTCTTCTCATGTTGCCCAGTTATTCATGGTAGATAAGGTTATTAAGATAGAAGTTGGTCTAGGCAGAGAGTTGAATGTAAACAATGCCTTATCACCCTCTCATTAGATAATTATGTTGTAGTTACTGTAGTAGAATCAAAAAGCATTTTCTTGGGATTGCATGGACATGAAATGACTAGATCCTATGCTTTGTACTCACAAGATTTACATCAGTTCTGACTTCAAGCCTGTCTGACAGCCTGAGAGGAGAGTTAACCCTATTTTGAAAGATATAGTTAAGAATGAATTGCAAAAACTATTAAATGTTGGTTTTATCTACCCCATCTTTGATATCTAATGGGTCTCATCCTTGGTTATAGTACCAGAGAAGGGAGGAAAATGGTGAGTTTTTGTAGATTATAGGGACCTCAATTTAGTCACTAAGAAAGATCATTTCCCCTTACAATTTATAGATCAAGTCCTTGACAACCTTGCTGAAAAGATTCATTTTTCTTTTATGGATAGTTTTAGTGGTTACAATTAGATACAAATAGCTCTAGAGGATCAAGAAAAAACAACTTTTATCTACCCATGGGAAACATTTTCCTACTTAGTTTTACCTTTTGGCTTGTGCAATGCCTCAAGTTTATTCCAATGAGTTGTCATTAGTATCTTTTCAGATATATTTTCTGGTTGCATGAAGATCTACATGGATGATTTTACTTTGTATTTCATCTAAGAGCATACAAGTAGACCCAACAAAGACTGAAGTCATTAGTACCTTTCCTACACTAGGAAAGCAAAAGGATGTACGAAGTTTCTTAGAATATGTTGGATATTATAGAAAATTGATCAAAAACTTCAATCAACTTGTCACACCCCTCTATAACCTATTAAAAAAGGATTCTTAATTTTCTTGGGACTCTGATTACGATACATCTTTCTTGTAGCTTAAAGAAGTTCTTACCACAACACTTGTTCTAAGAGGACCCAATTGTGGACTGCCTTTCCACATTCATACAGATGCCTCATACTATGCTATAGGTGTCGTGCTAGGATAGAAGGTAGACTCAGTTGAACATGCCATTTATTTCATTAGTTAAAATTTGCAAGGTGCAAATTTTAACTACACAGTCACTGAAAAGGAGCTACTTGAAGTTATCTATGCCCTTAATAAATTTAGGCACTATATTATTGGATATGAAATATTTTTCCATACTAATCATTATGCTATAAATTATTTGGTGAAAGAGCCTACAATCTCAGGAAGATTGGCTCATTGGTTGTTACTTATGCAAGAATTTGATATCACCATAGTTGATAAACCTGGCAAGGCCAATGTGGTAGTTGAATTTCTCTCTCGATTGCATGTCCCTAATGATCCTACAGCTATTAAAAATGGTTTTCTATATAAAAACCTTTTCCTATTGTTAGCACAAAATATATGGTATGTATATATTGCAAATTACCTAACATGAAAGATACCAATCCACTTCTTTTCCAAAGAAAGAAAGTTACTAGTTGAAAAAAGCTTTAACTATTCTTGGATTGTTGGATTTATGTTTTATACTAGATTTGATCAAGAAATGTGTTGATGTATAAGGGAGGATGAAACATATGATATCTTAAGGACATGCCATGATGAGCCCTATGGAGGTCATTTTGCAACTAAACACAGAACCTTTAAGATATTGACAACTGGA